>CM062816.1:109475533-110975205 GCA_031772625.1 Pinus tabuliformis
CTTGCAACAACCATTTGAGATCGAGACAGATGCCTCTGACTATGATATTTGGGCAGTCTTTACTCAACACGAGCATCTAGTGGCATATCACAGTGAGACACTTTCAGACACAGTCCGGAAGTATCCCACTTATGACAAAGGGATGTATTCCATTGTGTGGGCCTATCGACAATGGAAGCGTTTCATTTTGGGGAAGGAAACAATCATCCACACAGACCACTGACCCTTGTAGTTCATACAGACCCAAGGGAAGTTGCAAAATGATCACCATCAGAAGTAGTCAACATACCTGCAATAGTTCCATTTGAATATCAAGTATAAGAAGGAAAACACCAATAATGTTGTAGATTGCCTCAGTCGACCACCGATCATGGCATTAACCACCATGCTCAACTCTTGTAGGCATGAGACTTCTAGTTGGACACTTCTCTATAAAAGCAACCCAGAATTCAGCCACACATACCAGAAACTCTTGGAGGGTCAGCATGTTCCAGGTTTTCACCTCTAGGATGCCTTGTTATGCCACCTGGGTCACCTTTGTGTTCCTTCAAGTGAGCGTGCCAAGATGATTTGGGAAGCACACTACGGTCGGTCTGTTGGGCATTTTGAGGTCGAGAAAACGGTGGCAGTACTGCAGAAGTATTTCTACTGGCCGAATCTTCGACAGGATGTCGGGAAGTACATCAGATCCTACACTACCTGTGCCATTGCTAAACCGACCATCAAGAAGCAAGTCCCATATACCCCACTACCTACCCCTAGTCGACCTTGAGAATCCATCTCCATGGATTACATGCCAGGCCTTCCTTCTACTAAGCATGGAAATGACTATGTTTTTTTGGTCGTCAACAGGTTCTCGAAGATGGCCATTATGGAGGCTTGCAAGAAGAATATCACAGCAGAAGCCACTGCTAAACTCTTCTTTGGACGAGTGTGGGTACACTTTTGGATCCCATAGTCTATCATCTCAGATCAGGGCAGCAAGTTCCTCAGTACATTTTGGTCCAATCTCTAGTTGATGCTAGACACCAAACTCACTAAGTACAGACTCCAGTTCCTTAGTACATTTTGGTCTAGTCTCTAGTCGATGTTGGACACCAATCTCACTAAGTCCAGACTCCACAGCCTTCCATCCCCAAACTGATGCCCAGACAAAGGTTGTCAACAAGATGATCATACATAATTTGCACATGTACAACTCAAAGAATCCACGTACATGGGATGAGAGCCTTCGCTATGTTCAACACAGCTATAACTGGGCTCTCCACAGCTTGATTGGCCACAACCCTTTTGAGGTGGGCTTGGGATTCCAGCCATTATGTCCCATTGATGTGGCCATGCCATTTCTAGCTACTCAGGCAGATTCGGCCCATGTCCAGTCTGAAACAGATAATGCAAACAGCTTCATTGAGCACATCCAACATACCCTCCAGCAGGTCCACGACATTCTGGAGAAATCAAATGCCAAGCACAAGCAACGAATGATCAACATCGGGTGCCACACAAGCTTCAGGTGGGCGAAAAAGTCTGGTTGCATTTGTAAAAGGAACGCCTTACCGGAGCCTATCAGAAACTCAGACCACTCTGATATGGTCCTTACACCATTACCAAGGTTGTGGGGGACAATGCAATTGAGCTTAGCATTCCTCCATTCCTTGGCTTACACCCAGTGTTCAATGTGGACCACCTTCGGCCATACTTTCCAACATTACTAGACACATCCGACATTGCAGAACAACTCACACCAACATAGTTAAATCCATATTGCATGGAACAAGCTGCAACTGATCGGATCATGGACACGCAGTTCAATCACACTCGCTAGCAGAATATCCAACTGTATCATGTTGTCAAAGCAAGCCAACTCCTTCACCAGGGCAAGTGGCTCACCAGGGACCAAGTTCAACAGAAGTTTCCTCATCTCATGGAGGAACTCAACACAATGGGACCATTGCTTCCTAAGGGGGGAGGAATGATCCAGGTGGATATTGGTGGCCACCCACCAATTCCACTTGGACCCCCACCATTGATTCTTTCAGTTTTTCAGTTTCCTTAATTGTAGCACAATTTACTATTTTTAGCATTTTTTCGGGTCCTAAACTTTCGGAGCCGTTTTGAAGCCCCAAACAACATTTTTTTGGAAATCTACTGCCAACGATTTTGTGTCTAAAATCATTTTTTCTATCGTAGTCCTCGGATAGATCTTTTGAACAAGTTATGATGCACATCAAACTAAGATAATATTACCAAGTCATGGCCCTGGGAAGTTGGTTGTCCAACTCACCCCAACGGGGCCCATAAACTCTTGGTGTTACATCTCCTCAGGTTAGGGTTTTGGTTGTTTATGGTTTTCTCTTATTGTTCAATAATAAAAAGGCCCTTGAGCCTCATTGTAAGGTAGTTCATAGGCATGTAGTTGCCACATCTCTTCTCAGAGATAAGCTACCATCGCCCAAGCTAGTTTATTTCCATTTTCATTTGTAAGCATATTTTAGTATCCTCCATTAATGAAATGAAGTATTATTTCTGTTGTATCTCTATATTTTTGTTTATTTATGTACTTTATTGCATTCCTGTTTAAGTCCGGATCAAATTGCTAGTTAAGTTTCTAGAAATATAAGTGTTTATGATTTATTTATGAATATGTTGAGTTAATTATGTTTGTGTTATGAATTGAATTAATTTCTAGTTTGTTCGGTAAAATTTTCATGCTTAAGCCGACATCTATAAACTATGATGTATTTGTCCATTGAATGATTAATTATCGTTCAATAAGTTTGCATTGTCTTGGATGCATTAATTAATTAATAGCAAGCCAATGAGGAAAGATATTAGAGAAACAAATTTGGAGTAGAAATTGGTGTTTTTGAAAAGTAACCCATTTCCCTAATAGACCATCGAGGGTATTGGGTATGCCAAAGAGTGGAATTAGAGCTACAAATTACAATGTTGGGATTATATGAGCCAAAAAAAAACATATTATATATGAGGAAATTGTGCACTTGAAGAGACACACTTCACTTGGATTAAGCTTCTTTTCTCTAGTTCACAATGGATCACTAGTTGAGTGACCTTCTTGGGAACTTTGTTGATGTGGATTTGATCTCTTTTCATAGATTATTTGTGGTGAAGTTTGGATGAATGGATTGTAACTCTGTTAAGTGGACATCTTATATCTTCGTTAGTGTTTTATCGGGTGAACATAATCAATTATTAAGTAAGTGGGCGCAATATTTGTTCTTTATCCTTGTTTAAGATACCTTTCTTCCAACTATTTTGAGGAAGTAGCATGTAGGTTCCTTACCTTAACTCATCTTTGGAAATTGACAGCCAAGATTTTAAAACCCTAAGATAAGTGAGTGGTCTTACCCTAGAAGTTTTAAGACTTGTAGCTACTCCTAATACCTTATGTTTATTTGTTGCTAGACTGCATTAAATATAGATTGAGAAAGACACTAGCCTTCTTTCTTGTTTAATCATTTATACTTATAAAACCATTTATTTTTATTATTATAGAGTAAATTAGGGTTTAATTTTAGAAAAATCATATATTTTCAGTGTTCACTGACTTGGATGTTATCGTCCTAGGGATAGAGTTTGTTTGAAATACATTTGAAAAGAAAAAGAATTATTTTTTGTGTATTTTCCATCCCTAAATTAGAACTGACATGTATGGTTTAAGTGTTCTTATTACCTTTTGAACCATAGAAAATATATGTAAGTAATACTCTTGTTTACTCTTATTATGAGATAGATATTTAAAAAATGTAATATGAGATTTCAATGATTATTTATTGTGTAAAACACATAAAATCAAGAAATTATAATTGGTTTAGGGTTGGATATATGAGATTTAAATCATTATCTAAGTATTTTAAGAAAATATCATTTTTTTTTGCTTGTTGAAAAGTTGGTGCCTTTTGGCCCGCATGGGTTTGGTCTTGTGGCCAACGGACGGTCTGCTAAGTCGTTTGTGCCACTGTGCAAGTCACGGGTTCAAGTCTCGTCTTAACCTAAGGGGTCGTTCTTGCAGGCTGGGCGGTTCCTCCTAGCGGTTATAGTGGCAGCCAATGGGATTCGACCCCGTGTAACGTGAGTATGATACCACCACCATTGCCGATTCCACTAGATATCAAAAAAAAATGGTGCCTTTTTGTTATCATAATGTTCTCCAATGAAGTTTTTGTGCACCATGAAATCTAGAGTTAGGGTTAAATGTTTTTTAATAGGGTTGGGTTCAAAAGATAAAAGTTACTATTTGGTTGTATATAAGGATATCTTAAATCACATAATGTATCAAATTGCTGCTCAACGCATGGGTACAAATCATCAGATTAAACTTTTGGCCACTTCATTAAATGGTTACAAATTATTAGATTATAAACATGGTGGTTACAAATTTGTACAACAAGATAGGGATATCTTGTTGTTGGTTGTAAGAAATAACAAAAATGCAAATACCATTTTAATAGACAATGCAGTTGTGGGCTAGGCTTACCAAGACAAGGTATAAAATAGATAATGTACATAGAAGATTGGAGATCTATTTACAATTTAATTGCACGCTCTGGTGAAATAAGATATTCTTTGCAACTGTTATTATTTGCAATTTGTTTCAAACATCACAACTTTAGGACATCACATTCAAATGATATTTCTAGCCATACTAAATATTTTTAGGCATTGCATTCAAATGATTATAAGTTGGAGTCTAGGTCTTGTCATTTGAATATGTTCTCACTAACATTATTAAAACACGAGATTGTGCGAAAATGCACTTATAAAAGCCACCAACAAACAATCAATTTTCTACATTGCGAGAAGCATATATAGGGTGATCACTATATAGTTCATGTGTTATCAATGGAGGAAAATATGGAGCAACACTAACTGTATATGCATGCAACTAAAGTAACCCATTGCATTGTGTGTTACCATTATTCCCTTTCACCATGGAGATTTTGTTAAATTTTCCTTAAACCCTAGGTCTAGCCTATGGCTATACTAGCACACAAACACACCAGGTATGTTCAACCAAAAACCTTTGCACAATGGAAATGTAATAGCAGTGAATCAATGAAATGCACAATATAAATATATGGCCCAAAACTTGTTATTATTTTTCCTTCAATAAAAAAAGCATAGGGTTTTCATACCATGGATCATGGATCTTTTACACCCTGATACAAGACTAGAGTATACAAAATATACACTAGGGCTTGAGGTCAGCTCCCTTTGAAATTCAATCTACCCAACAAAACAATGACAAAATAAACAACTTACTTGATTATGTAGCCCCTTGAAAACAAACCCTTTCAATCATTACTTTTCGCTTATTACCTAGCTGTCCTTTGCCTCCAATCTCAAAGATAAATAACTCCTTTAACTTCTTTGCATACACAGTTTCTCATTATGGTTAAGTCCTTCATACCACTTGCATTCCTAGCCTTCAAAATTAAAAACTACTTACAACAAATGTGGTCCTTCAAGTTCACTGCATAACTAGCCTCTGATATATGTATTTTGGTTGTCCTTCACCAAATATACTTCAACAAATACACTTATCTATCCATCTACTCCAAGATATCATCCCCTCACACAATCTCATGACCTTATCTCTCTATCTGAGGTACTTCACTACCCATGTTCTAGATTTGAGGTCAGTTTTGGTGTCTTTTAGGTCTTACACCCTCCCTAAAACTTCTACGCAAGGATGTTGTGGCCTGTCAACCTTCTATAGTATACATAACTAAGGATATTAGGCCTCTTTCCAGGGGTTCGACCCTCCTTACTTACACAAAACAAAACAAACACCTCATATAGAATTTCGGTAAGCTAATTCAACCTAGAAACATATTCTTCTAGGGCTTAGAATAGAGACATAATTCGACCTCTTCACATGCACAAAATAAACTTCCTTTTGTCCCTTTTCTAGCTCAACCTCTCCTTGATTTTGTGTCTCCTTCCTTAGGCTTATGTTGATCACAAGAATAAACTTCTATGTTGTATTGAATGACCTCTTCTTTGTCTCACATATTTATAACTCTCCAAAGTTGTCTTAGGAGGTCCCTTTTGTCCATCAGAGATGCCCTCCAAAACAAATAGAATAAATAAGTAATATCTTTGGGTTTCAAGCCCTCGACTTTGGGTCCAAAGATCCACCGTCTTAGGTACTTTTCCCACAAGGTGGGTCAAATCCTCACAATTAAAGTACCCTAGACTTGCAGTAGTACCTCCCAAGCTACACTTTTCAATACCCCCTCTTAGAAAGTGATGTACTTCCATTCTACAAAAGTAACTCGTCAAGAACACAATCCCAATCTCTAGTGTCCATCACTACAACATACCCTGAATAATGAACACTTTCTTCGGAAGTGTCCCTGCCACCAGAAGCCTCTTACTTCCTATTCTCTTGATAGGCCTTCAAGCCATTCCAAGGTTCCTTGTTGTTAGATATATAAGTCTTCTTACTTCCCACTGACCATTCACTCTTCTTGGGTTGCGGATTATCCCTTTAAACCTACAAACTCTCACTCTCACTCTACTCCCTTTGAGTCAGGAACCTACTTCTTCCCTTGATCTATAAGATTTCCCTTCAGTTTGTATAGATCATTCTCCCTAACTCCAATAACTTCTCCTATGGAGTTAGAGCCTATGGGCTTGAGGATCACCTTTCCATCATGATACAATACTTCAAACCCCTTAGCCTCAATCACTGAGACAAGAAATGTTTTGCACTTGAGCTCTGGTACCCACAATGTATCTTGGACTAGTAGCAACCCTTCTGACTCCATCCTAAATGGCACCATACTTGACCCTCTGACAGTATTCTGACTCTTATTTCCAACCTCCATGTGAAATTTAGAGTCCCATTATGTTAGATTCTAGAATGCTTCTCACAATCTTGGCATATGATTTGACACTTCGCTATCAATGAACCATGCACCCTCGTCAATGGCACCCTTAAAGAAATGAGAGACTGGAGAAAAATCCTATGTGAATCTTCTTGCGAAGTCATCCTACTCAACTATAGATGTAGTTTCCATTGCTATCTCTTTCCTCTTCTCATTATCTCCCTTCTTCTAATGCATACACTTACTCACATAATGACCATGATTGCCACATGTGAAACACTTCACCTTACTCTAGTCCTTTGTTTTTCCCTTCATCTTACTAGAGAGAGCCATGTTCTCTCCATAAGACTTCTTCTTATGAAGATATTTGTCCTACATTTATTCTTGGATGAAGTCATCCCATATAAATTGTTCCAATTTGGAAACTTATCTTTGGAAACTACTCCTTTTATAAATGACTTCCATTCCTTGGTGAAGCCCTTCAAGGTATTCCTCACTAATTATGACTCTGCAATGTTATCACTAATGGAAACAAGCTCGTCACAAACTTGATAAACCCTCGTTAGATACAAAGCCACACTCTCACTATCCAACATATTGGAGTTCTTGAGCTTCTCCCTCAATACCATCAACTAGTATCCTTCCACATATCATGTGTAGTGTTCTTCTCGGTAAGATGAGGTATCAAGTGATCCTTTACTCCATCTAGTATTATTAGTTGGGCCTTCACATCTAACTCTTCAAACTCAACCAACTCTTTAGGAGTTATTGGCTTAGCAATCTCCTTGTCATCAAACTCCCATATTTTTCTCACCAACAAGACCAACCTGATCCTTTCTTTCCAAGGACCATAGTTGGACAACCCATCCAACTAGTCCTCATACCTCGGACTAGCAATCAACTTTTCCATGTTGTTTGTACTTCAACAAAAAAATCAATCAAATCCCTCGTAGGTTGCTTCCTATGCACACTTTGATTCAATTGTCCCTTCAAAGTAGCTCTAATACCATGTTGAATTTTCCTTAAACCCTAGTCTGGTCTATGGCTAGACTAGCACATAAACACATTAGGTATGTTCAACCAAAAAACTTTTCACAAAGGGAATGTAACAAAAATGAATTAATGAAATACATAAGATAAATATATGGCCCAAAACTTATTATGTGTCCTTCAATAAAACAAACATAGGGCTTCGATACTAGGGATCATGGCTTTTTTATACCCTAATACAAGACTACAATATACAACAATATACACTAGGGCTTGAGGTCAATTCCCTTTGACCTTCAATCTACCTAACAAATCAATGACAAAACAAACAACTTACTTGTTGATGTAGCCCCTTCACAACTAACTCGTTTAGTCCTTGTTTGTCACTTGTTACCTGACTATCCTTTACCTCCAATGTTAAAGAGAAATAGTTCCTTTAACTTCTCTACATACATAGTTGCTCACAATGGTCTAGTCCTTCAGACCACTTGCATTCCCATCCTTCAAAACCAATAGCTACTCACAACAAATTTGGTGCTTCAAGTTCACTGCATAACTAGTCTCCAATATTAACTATTTGGTTTCCCTTAACCAAATAAACTTAAATACACTCAACAATCCAACTACTCTGACATATTAGGCCCCCCACATAATATCACAACCTTATCTTTCTGCGTGAGGTACTTCGATGCCATTGTTCTATGTTTGAGGTCAGTTTTAGCATCTTCTAGGGCTTAGGCCCTCCTCAAAATTTCTGCGCAAGGATGTTGTGGCCTTTTGGCCTTCTATAGTAGACAAAATTGAGGTTGTTAGGCCTCTTCCCATGGATTTGGCCCTTATCGCTTACACAAAACAAAACACACACTTTAGGCGAAATTTTGGTTGGCTAAGTTGGCCTAGAAACAAATTCTTCTAGGGTTCAAAATAGAGACAGATTTCAACCTCTTCACATGCACAGTGTTGAAGAATGTAACTAGTGTCGGTCTTCATAATTGTATTTGAGTCATGATGTAATGTATTTTATCAAAAGAAAGAAAAAGGAATTTTATTATTAAATAAATTGACTTATTAAAGCATGAGTTTCATGCTTGGGTCAATGATTTATAGGTCAAAACCTCTATTGTAGGCTTCTAGGGTTTATGTCAAGTATCCTTTTCCATGTCATAATGTAATAGACCCTTCTTGGGCATTAGTAATCAATAAACAAATCTATTTTGATGTAAATTAAGTATTTGAGGCCTCCTCCACCTAGTCAACCTCAAACTGGACAAGTCGACCTAACTGAGGGGAATAATCTCCTATATAAAGGTAGCAACTCGACCTCATTTGACACACTCACTCATCAAGTTTGATTTGCAATTTTTGGGACAAGAAAAAGGTGTGAAAAAGGGAAAAATAGGAAAGGGATAGCTAAGGAGAAGTAGGTCTCTATCAAGCACAAGAAGTCAAATTTCTCTCTCTCTCTCTCTCACGTGTGAAGTTGTTGAGCTGCTGGAGGGGCCGGAACTGCAGTTCTGAAGCTGGGCTGAAATTTTGGAGTTGTTGGGGGCCGAAATTGTGGGTTGTTGTTGGGTCGTAGTTGTTGGACAAGAAGAGACTGTTGAAGGTTGCTAAATCATATTGGAAGGTTGACTTGGTGGAGGAGGAAGGTATTTTTGTCTAGGGTCATGGTCTATCTCAACTTGAATTTTCTAGTGGAAGAGTTTGAATGGGTTTTTCCGTATAAAGGGGCTGAGTGCCTACATATGGTGCCATTGATCTTTGTGTTTTTTTTTATGATTGCTTGATGAAACAAAGATAAAAGAAGAATATAAGAAAGTTAATAAGAACACAAAGATATCACAAGTAATTACAACATAAGAAAACCTTTCCGTGTGTCTGATTTTCTAACATGGTATCAGATCTTAAGGTGAAGAAGGAAGAAAAAGGCAAGTTGAAGATCTATTGAAAAAAAGGGGATCAAATGAAGATTATTAAGGAAAAGGATTATATAGAGAGAGGCTTACTATGTATATGAACTATGTCAACTACAATGAAGGGAGAAAACAAGTTAGAAGGAACCTCCAACTATAGGGCATGGTAAAAGAGGATAGATCTTATCTTCGCTAAGCACAAAGTTTTGGATCTTGTTTAAGGAAAGGTCAAGAAGCCTACAAATGATGCTTGGAAAAGAGAAATTTAGAGAAACTGTGATATTGGCCATGAATCTAATAGTATATGGCGTAAAGGACAACCTAATTCCATACATATCCAACATAGACTCTACTCAAGAAATGTATGAAGCTCTTTCCAAGTTATTCATCATCGAGAACATTGGTTAAATAGCTAGCCTCAAGAATGAACTAAGGATGACAAGAAACGATAATGTGTCATCATATTTTGTAAGGATATCTAGAATAAGAGATGAACTCCAAGCAATATATGAGTTTGTACTAGAAAATGAACTTGTAATTGTTGCTCTTCTAGGTCTACCAAAATCTTGGAGTGCTTTTGCATCCGGAAAAAGCAGTTGGAAGGATACTCCAACATTCGAACAAATGTGGAATGCATGTAGTTAAGAAGAAGACCAAATATCTTTAGTAAACAACAATAAGGATGATGAAGAATACAACACCTATAATGCCTATTCTACTCATCACAAGAAGAAGGAAACATTCAAAAATTTCAAAGAACCAAGAAAGAAAGTTGACCTATTTGAGATTGAATGCTACAATTGTCACAACATGGGTCATTACAAAAGTCATTGTCCTGAAGGTCCAAGGAATAAGAAGAGAGAAAGGGAACACATCAATGTTGTTGATGAAGCTCCATCTAAGAGAAACATGACTGAAGAATCTGAAATCAAAGATCTATTTTCCATTTCCTGCTATCTTCAGTTTTGTAATTTTTTCTTTTATGTTTTGATTTCTAGAGTTTGTACGTCTAACATATCTTGTTAGAAAATTTTTGAATTATTTTGATAATTTTTAGGTGTCCCTCGGAAATATTGGATTAAGAGGGAACTTTCACCATTTTACCAAAAGATAAGTATCTTGTTCCTTGTTTCCTCTTTTATGTTTGGTTTCTGTCTCGTATCAGTATTTGTTTGTATTATATGTTAATAATCATTTCTTTGTATTTTCATTTTTAGGAAAGATTGTAGAATACACAAAGGTTATGGAGGAGACTTCAAAGGAAATACTTGAAGCATGAGAGAAGTTATGTTGCAAAGGAATCCCTTTAAGAATTGATGTCCTACAAGGTTTTCTAAAGAACAACTCAAGGTATGTCTTACATTACAAGTTTTGCTACAAGGTTCTCTTCATACAAATTGTATGATCACTCCTTTTAAAATTTGCTCTATATTACTGACATCTTTATGTCTAGGGTTTTGAATCACAAAGATTATTGTTTGGGTGATTAATCATTAGATTGAATATACCCTCATTACTTTTTCATTTGATCATTCTTGTGAAACCCTAACCCTTAGGGTTCATTGTAAAACCTTAGCCTCGTGATGCTAAGGGTATGTCAATATTGAATAATGAAACCCTAGTCTTCTTAGAGTTGTTGATAAAGTATAGAAAATATGATGAAATCTTATTCTTTTGAAGTTTAGGGTTTCGATAATGTTATGATAAAAACCCTTGTCCTTTAGGGTTTGTTGTTAATGTCTAGGTTATATATTGAAACCCTAGATCTATAGGGTTTGGTGAATTAGGGTTTATGAACAAAACCCTTTCCATAGTTATAGTAAGATCCTAGTAATGAAACCTTAGGTGTATATTCTTCTGCATGACTGAAACCCTAATCTAGTCAAAATCATTGGATATATAACTTTTTGTTCTATTGATGTTTGTGTCTTGGGTTTACCTAGTAGGTATGAATATTGATATGAGATGCTAGCACATGATAATGAAACCCTAGATATGTATACACATGTATGTTATTTTTTATAGTTAATGAAATCTAGGGTATATAAAAAAGCCCTAGTAGACATTGATATTCTAGGGCATGATGATATTGTTTTCAATTATTCGTACGATTTAGCTTTGATGATAATATCTAGAGTTTGCAACAAACCCTAGAAGAGTTTGACATGTAAATTCTAAAAGTATATTGTTGAAACCTTAAATGTATAGTAGGATTGTTAGTTGATTAAATTGTTGATATCTAAGGCTTTGTGTCTCGAAGATGGAGCCTAGGGTTTATGACAAAACCCTAGTAAGAAGTTGACGTCTAGAATATAAAAGATATGACCCTTGTTGATTATGAACCTAACTAGATTTAGGTATTTGATGCCTAAAGCTTGAATGATTTGATGCTTCCATTATAATGACATGATTTTGATATGGTTAACTTCATGCATCTATATATTTATTAAATTTTTGCAAGTGCATAATCTTCAAGATGTTGGAGATGTTCGTAATTAAAGATGATGATAAGCATGGTGAAGGAAGCTATAAGACTGATGATGATCAAGATGACCTAGATGACATAAGAAATAATGAAGTATATTCGATGTTGTTGATCTGCCTAAGTTGAGAGGGAGCCTGGATAGAAGAAAGGGTATATCTCCCCAGTTGACAAGGAGGGCATATTATGAAAATCATAATGAATACCTTGAATTAAGAATGAAACCAAAGAAGGAAAGTACTACGAATGGATTTAAAAAAGACTTAAGGAGTACTGAAACTATCTGGTATTGTTAAAGAAATGAAAGAAGAAAGCTTCTGACAAGTTGTATTTAGATAACTTGATGATGATATAAGTAGCATCAATATGATTGAAGACCCCGAAGGTTTGTGGTTACTTGTATATATATTGGAAAATTGATTACTGATTGGGGTTGTGATTGTGCAGGATCTCTCCATAAAAGGTTGAACGTTTGAAGCATGCGTGGATTGATGAATATATCTGATTTAGTTGATTAGGAGAGATGAAGCATCTTATGGCAAGATGATTGGGAGGACAGTTGGCCGACCTATGTGTTGATGCCTAGATCCCGAAGTAGGGAGGGTGGCGTTGGCCATGTAGCTCTGATCTTGGATACACACCTAGATCTTTGGGTTGATGGTAGAGCTTAAAAGCCCAATGGTACCTATAGTGGCTAAAGCTTGAGTCCATCTTAGACCCACCCGATTAGAGTACCCTGGTCAAGTATCTAATATTTAGCATTGTGTGTCCTATGACTCTTCATAGAGCATATCATTTTGAGATCTTCCATGTACCTTTGTATATATGTAATTATGAATACCTCCCTAGTTAAGAGGGAGTGTTAAAGAATGTAATTAGTGTCGGTCTTCACAATTGTATTTGAGTCATGATGTAATGTATTTGTCAAAAGAAAGAATTAAAGAAATTGACTTATTAAACCACAGATTTCATGCTTGGGTCAATGGTTTATAAGTTAAAGCCTCCATTGTAGGCTTCTAGGGTTTATGTCAAGTTTCCTTGTCCATGTCATAATGTAATAGACCCTTCTTGGGCATTGTCAATTAAGAAACAAATTTATTTTGATGTAAATTAAGTCTTTGAGGCCTCCTCCACCTAGTCGGCCTCAAACTAGACAAGTTGACCTAACTGAGGGGCATGATCTCCTCTATAAAGGCATCAACTCTACCTCATTTGACACACTCACTCATCAAGTTTGATCTGCAATATCTAGGACAAGAAAAAGGTGCAAAATTCAAGGGAAAAACATGAAAGGACTAGTGAAGGAGGAGGTCTCTATCAAGCACAAGAAGTCGGAATTGTCTCTCTCTCTCACGTGTGAAGCTACTAAGTTGTTGGAGAGGCCAAAATTGCAGTTTTGAATATGGGCCGAAATTCTAGAGTTGCTGGGGGCCGAAATTCTGGAGTTGTTGGGTTGTAGTTGTTGGACAAGAAGAGACTATTGAAGGTTGTTGAATCATATTGGAAGGCTAACTTGGTGGAGGAGGAAGTTCTTTTGGTCTAGGGTCTTGGTCTATCTCAACTTGAATTTGCTAGTGGAAGAGTTTCACTGGGTTTTCCCCTATAGAGGGGTTTTAGCCTTGGTTGAGTGTCTACATCTGGTGTTTTTGATCTTCGTGTTTTGTTTTGGTGATTGGTTGATGAAACAAAGATAAAATAAGAACATAAGAAAGTTAATAAGAACACAAAGATATCACAAGTAATTATCTATATAAGAAAATATTTCTGCCTTTCTGATTTTCTAACACATAACAAACTTCCTTTTGTCCCTTTCATAGCTCAACTTCTCCTTCATTTAACGTCTCCTTTCTTAGGCTTATGTTGATCACAAGAATGAATTGCTATGTTTTGTTGAATGAACTCTCCTCGGTATCACATATTTATAGCTCTCCAAAATTGTCTTAGGAGTCCCCCTTTGTCCATCGAAGGTGCTCTCCACAACAAATAGAATAAACAAGTAATATCTTTGGGTCTCAAGCCAACAACTTTGGGTCCAAAACCCACTAGCTTGCGTACTTTTCCCACAAGGTGGGTCAAATCCTCACAAATCAAGTACCCTAAACATGTGGGAGTATCTCCCAAGCTATACTTTTCAACAACTTTACTTTTGCATTTATACTTTAGTATTAGCATAACATTGTATTGTTTACGCTTAGATCTCGTTAGCACTACATTGTGATGTTTATAAAAATATCTCATTAACATTTCATTGTATGAGCTGCAATTACATTACAATTATTGCAATTCTTGTCATCAAATCATATTAACCACTTATTGCAAAGATCAAAACTAAACACCAACATTATTACATCATGGCCCCTTTATCTTACCCATATGGAAAAGTCCACCACTTAAAAAGAAAAAATCACAAATCATAAACCATGGAATCAAAATTTACATACCCAAAATACTGTCAATTATAATTATAATGAAAAACTAGAAACCAACATTGTCACCCTTGTGCCTTTATCATAGCCACATGGAAAAGACCATCAGGTGAAAGAAGGAAACATCACATACCATGAACATGAACTCAAATCATTACAATGCAACCAAGATACTACAACATCAAAACGCCAGGAATCTAGGTGGTGTGGACAAACGGGCTAGTCAAAGGAAGAATAAACTGAAGAATGGTGAGAATCTGAAAATTGCAAATTCCTTAGATTACAGGATGCCCTGATCTTGAGTAAGTAGATAGTTGCTAAATAATTTTGAGATGATTGCAACACTTTAACGATGAATATAGGTTGACTATTTGTCGAGGAAAATGGTGTTGAACTCTATATTCTTTTGAGCACTGTCAAGGCCAATTTTGTTTTAATGCATTAATAGTTAGAACCAGCATGGCATTTTCCATTAGTTTAGGCTGTGTTCGAATGTGAGAACCTAAAAAAATAGATAAAAGAAAATTTGTCTCAGGAAGAAATAAATTGTCAATCTTATTTTATATAACAAAATTAGAATTTGCAAATGCTTTTACCTTTCCAATTAGTATACAGCCTCAGACAGTTTATCAGTCAAAAAGAGCAGATAAGATATAAATCTTTGGAGAATCGGTCCAAGAGGGGAAAAACAAAATGCTTAAGAGCTTAGCAGGTGAGATCAGATAATATCATAGGAAGATCTTTCAAAATTTGTAGTGTTGTTTGTAAACCATAACCATAAAAAGGGTCCTGATTATAAAAATGATGTCCATTGCAAAACCCAACCATCAGTTTTATGCCAGATGAAGCCAAGATTCATAAAGATACTCTGATTGAGAGCCTTGCTATTTTTCTTGTACTTTAAAGTTTACATGTCTCACTCTAACGGCAATCTAGCTTTGAAGAGGATGTATGCTTCCCACTTTCTCTGGGCTGAAAACATGATCAAATGAGAGATGAGAAAAATGTAATGTGTTATGTTTTATATTTTGGAATAAAGGCTGAAATGCATAATTATGCAGAGTGAAAGTGTAGGTCAGCCCGTTGATAACCAACTGATAATGACCCTGTTTATGTAAATGTGAAGTTCCCCTCTCCATGGCATGATGCAAAAGAAGTTTAAGGCCATGGTCCATCAAAATTGTTTGATGGAATGGGTTTCTGAAAGATAAATGATTCACCAGCCCCCTGTAGAATGGTCCTCTTAGCAGCAGCATAAAAAACAAAAAGCCCAAATGTAATGTGTGTCTGACATTACTCACTGAAAAGATTTGTTTGTAGAATGGAATTAAACTTCCAAGATAACTAACCTTTGAATGGCAGCATGATGAGAAGAGGGAGGCGGGTTCTCAAAAATATCATCGTTTCAGGGAATCCAGATGCTTAAGCAAATGAGAGTAAGATGACTTAGCAAGAATAGAGTAATATATTAAAAATTTATGGCTTAGCAGTAAGAGTAGTAGAGACTCTACTGGGGCGTCTATTCCTTGAGTTGTATTTGAAACCGAGAAATACGCCCGTTTGTGTCAATTACTCAGTTATCAGATTATCTTAATAGTTGGCAAAATATATTTTAAAAAAACATAAAATAAGTTTTATCCAATTATCTATAAGTTTTGATCCAATTATCTGTACACGGATCATGAAACAATTTCATATAATCCATCTGAATATAACAATGAGACCTTCCTATATGAGAAGCCTGGTTTCATCTAAGTTCCCATACATACGAGAAGCCTTGTTTCATATGATTTTCTAAATTTCCTTCCCTACCCCCTTTGAGAAAGGCATTCAAAATAAAATGTGATTTAGTTTCTTCCTCCAAACAAAAAAGATAACATCTACAGGTTGCTAGGACCGTTTCTAAAGATTATCTCACGTGAGAGCTTCCCTGTGAATTAAAAGGCAAATCCACAGGATGGAGTAACAAAATTTGGGAACATATCCCAAAAAGAATTTGGAGAACAAATCAGCTGATTAAACAACAAGATTCGAAACAGAAAATGACACATGATTCCTTTTAGGTATATCCTCATTCATTTTTTTTAGAGTGATGTTTTTAACGCCTTTCCCTCAGAATTTAAGTTATTAAATGTAAAATTTACAAATAATTTATAAATAATAATTTATAAAAATCTCTATTTTCGTAGTCTTAAATATGGCAACTCACTATAATTTCAGCCAGATACAATATTTGGTCGCAAAAGATTCACTTAAATTAACCTAAATTTTGGAAAAATGATGGAAGTACGTCTTAAATAAATTTGTGAAAATCAATATACCATTTTAGATCAAAAAGACTATTTTTAGTGTATACTAGAAAGACTCTCCTTCCATGCCTTAATGTGTCAGACTTATATAATCTATATTTTATTTTCTGAGGGAATAGCACTATATGGGCTATATGAGTCAGATGATACTCCAAATGAATATACTTTCATGCTTGTTTATATTTCTTATATAAATACATCATGCTTTTTAATCCTGGAAAAAAAAGACTCTACAAATAAATACATCATGCTTTTTCGCCCTGAAAAAAAAAAGACCCTACAAATCTCATCCCCACATAATGCACACACAATGTTTTAGTGCAATTTTGAAATGTCGTTTGGACCTTAAACACTTTAAATAACAAAATTAAAAGTAATATTTGTCTGGAATAAATGCACAAAAGCCATGGTTTTATACATTAAGCCCATTTGGCGAGCGATTGTGGCTTGTTGCTTAGCCAAAGGACGCGTAAAACGCAGAAAAGGACACGCCGTTGCCGGGGATCGAACCCGGGTCACCCGCGTGACAGGCGGGAATACTCACCACTATACTACAACGACAGCAGATAGTAAAGGAATTCTCGCTTAACTTTTGTGAAATATAAGTTGTAGTGAAGAAAAACGACTTGTTGGCTATCAGTACCGCTTTCTTTGTCATTGAGTTTCAATAAGAAATTATTATCACGAGCAGTGGGCATTATTTTCAAAAGCAACCTACATGAACCTTGCACCAACAAACCCCAAAACCGAAACAGGAAAAACAAAACGAAAGCATTGTTGGTGCACCAGCCGGGAATCGAACCCGGGTCTGTACCGTGGCAGGGTACTATTCTACCACTAGACCACTGGTGCCAATATATGACAAATCCTCTAAATTACGTTCTATTATAGACTATTTCTTCGGTTCTATGGTTTCACATTAGAAAGTGAAACATATCCACTTCCCGCCCAACGGGTAGAGCTGACTTCGAAAGAATAAGAAATTTCCGGAAGGAAAAACGTAATACAGAAAATACAAAGAATATATATACATGAATGCTCATAAAGAAAGTACGTGTAAAAATATGAAGAAAGAAGTCTGTTACGTGGAAATCAAGTGATTTCACGGGGAGCTCAGATGTGATTTCACGGGGAGCTGAGGGCGTACGATACAAAATAAATGCAATACAATACAATAACACATGCAACTCTGTCTCATCATTTCCTCCCCTTGTTATTGGAATTTGGAATTTGGAATTTGTTCAGAAACTTTATTATATATGTGGAAAGTGTTGCTGTAAATGCTCACTGGCGCATCTACTTAATTTGAATTGTCCCGGAATCTTTTTATTTTAAAGCAATTTTTACTAGTATTAGTCTTGACGATGAAAATACCTGCTTTTTTCTAAATATGATGTGTAGATATTTAAATATTTGTTTGTATAAATGGGACTAAACTTTATCATCAATTGGAAATTTAGAAAAGCTTTTACGGATTTTTTTTTATTAAGTTTTAATTTTCAATAATTATCATGATCTTGTGCAATGTTATGGAACAAAGTTGTTGAAGGTCTTCTATGCTTTACTATTAAAAGCAATATATGTTAAAAGTTGGAAAGGTATGTATATAAAAATGACATTTTATGTATCGCAGAAGGAGCACAAATAATATTGCATTTCAATGAATTGAGCATGTTCTTTTTTTATGAATGAGACATATGGAACTAAAGAGTTGGAACAAATCTTTGTTTGAAGTAGATTAGGAGACAAATAATTGCATGGTGTAGGGAGCTTTCCCTACAAGTTTTCATCATCTTTTTGAAACATTGTTGACCAAATATAATATTGTAATAGAAGCTCTAAATAGACAAAAGTAAAGAGATCCATTTAAAGAAGTATCCCCTCAAAGTGATGGTTTGAAGATGATTTTTGGATGAAAGTCCAATATGAAAGGCTTGCAATGTGGTGTAGTCGAAATAGTCTAATGCATCTCAATGGTGTAGGCAATTTGAAAATCTAACAATGAAGTGTGTTCCTAAAAAATATTAGGTAGAAGAATATTATTGCAATTGATTTTGCTTACCATATCTAATAAAAAATTTCAATACTATTATAGATAGTTCTAAGAAGAGGCAATTGTAACACCCCAACCATTAACCCCCCATTGATATTATAATTTATTATGTTAATATTTGTGATGTGAAATGGGTTAAATACATGGAACAACTACAATTAACCAAGATAAATGTAAAATACTAAACATATGATGAAAAGGTGGAGCATTGCATTGATATGAATCATGAGCCATGAGTGGGAAGCCAGAAGGGGGATATGATAATGAACTTAGACCATTAAAATAATCCCCATCAATAAATTAATTGGCTCAGCCAAATATTTAGAAAATCCAAGATTACTAAAGTCCCAAGAAAATAGTTAATAGGAAGGATTTGGTACTTGAACTACCAACTTCCAAGATTATGGAAGTAGTTAGGATTTGTACCCAACTGTTACACCAAGGTATCAACAAGGTACATATGTAGAAGCTTATGATATTGACCCACGGATTTGTATTTCACCCACAAGTTTGAAAAAGAGATCCATGAAATCCTGGGAAAGAAGATAGATAATGCGATGATTCTCACCTCCAGAAAGCAAGGGATGTTCACCAATGGGTCTAGGGACCAAATTTGAATGAGAAATTGTGTCAAAAATGTTGTTGGTTGATGGGAAAACCATGAGGATTTTATAGGTAGATTTTTAAACAAACAAAATCAAGCATAGGTGTCCCAAACCTTAGTTGTAATATAGAGCTATGTTTTTTGGTGCTTTCCAGGAAAGGAACTGAGCATTGAGAAAGGGAAGGTAGCTGAGAGATTGGTTAGTAGTGAAGGGGACCCCCCTATGCTAGACAACTGAGAAACCACACATGGCCATGTGTAGGCTCTTAACTCTTTGGCATTTAAAGGGAACTTGTTAAGTTTTATGTGGATGAAGGAGAGTGGTTTGAGAGAGAGTTACTTTCTAGGTGCTTTCCAAGCAGGGCACTAAGCACTAAGAAAGGGGAGGTCACGAAGAAACTAGTGGGCAGTGAAGGGGATATCATTTTTTGCTTTGCAAGACAACTAAGAAACCACCCATAAGATATGTGTACGGTATGGGATTAGTGGGATTATAAGGAACTTGCTAAACTTATATTGATAACGGAGAGTGGCCTTCATGACTCCACCTCGTAATTCCTAAGAAAGAGATAATTCGCTCATGGCTTCATGGTCTAGGTTGGGGGTGGCTAACTGCAAAGGATAGAACAAACAATTGAGCCTTTGGGTGGGAAGTGGCTCATCATTCATCAGTTGCAAGCTAGCGTATTTTAAGGATTCAAATATTATGCCTATGTCTAGTATTATGGGTGACTATTATAGTTTTAAAAGTCATACATATAGAATATATGTGAATATTCAATAAAAAAACATGTAATTTACTATTAAAATTGGTAAAATTGTGTGAATATCAACCATTTAATCATGTGTGTGTGTGTGTGTGAAAAATAGGTGAATTTTTAACCAAATTGACGAATATTTTTTTTTCAAAAATGTCCAAATAATAGCTAATTGGTGAAATTCCACCCCTAAAATTTTCCCTATTGCAAGCAATGATGTATCCTGATCATATAAGTGCCCTTGTGGACTTCAAATATGTAATGTAAATTATGTTAAATGAAACATAAATGATATTTATGGCCATGTATATTATGTGTCTTCCTACTAAATTTGCATGTGAACTTGTAATGTGTATTTGATGGATGTTGTCTTAATGCAATGAGTTATTAGTCATAGATCTCATATAAATTGTTAGTGGTTTGTCTAGGCTTTATTTATGGTTGTAACAAACCTCTTGGCAAGAAAACCCAGGGCTGAGAAATCACGGGATTTCAACCCTCACCCTTTTTAAAAAATCATAATGGCTAATTGGCTATGAGGGACTCTTAATGAGTCACAACCACGGGAGTTGGGTCTACTCCAGATAGAAAAAGGAATACTTGAATTTGTGGCTTACAATTTAGGTGTCTAGTTGATTATGTCAACCTAAATGCAAGGGTAACTACCTATGTTTTAAAGTGAAAACTTAGATGAAGGAGTCTTTACAAAATATATAATCTATGGTGTTAAGAAAGACCACTAATGAACTTGTAAACTAAATTGGGGTCTTTAGAGCATTTTAAATTGAGGTATTGTGAATATCTCTTTTGGGATATTTGTAATAGTGAATTAGTTGAAATATACTTATGAATTAGGTTAGGAAGACTTGGAGGTCTTCCTTATGTGGTGATCTTAGAAGGATATGGTATATTCATTGGTTCAGATAGCCATGGAGTATAGCCCATGACCAAGCTGGGAAGTCTAAATGCCTCAAGTTGTCATAAAGTTGAAGAGCCCTTGGGACGTCATGGATCTATAAATTATCATTTTAGAGATGGTTATACCCAGGTTGTAGCCTTGTAGGTTAGTTTATCTTGTATTCTCTTTTACCCAGATAGAATCTTAAGTTTTACTAGGTTCAAATGTATTAAGGTCTCACAAGAATATTGGGAGAAGTTAATTAACATAATGGATTGTGTTGATTACATAGCCTAACTATCAAAATGATTGTTAATTCTCATCCCCATATGTTAAATTCTTTAGTTTTATTCCTAATCGGGTTGTATGGTCAAGTATGGAGAAATAAACTCATATATAAATGCAAGATGAAATTGAAGCCTAAAATAGATAATTAGGACTAAAATTACATCAATTATCTAGTTAAAAAAGTTAATATGATATGATGTTTCCCATTAAAAGATTTCAATAATTATGTCAAATTTAAATGTAAATGCATGTTAAGACATTCTCTCATTTAGTAAAAATTTGTCTTCATTCTCTATATTTTCGAGGATGAATAGTATTCACTATATAAAAGAAACAAATTCATCCAAATGTAATTTTAATATTTTTACTTCCTAAAAAATGATATGAAATTCCTACTTCATATTTTCTCTTTTAGCAATACTATAATAAATATATTTTGGTCGATAAGACTATGTCTTCTTCGCTATGTTGAGGATGGGTAAGTGTTAAATCTCTACATACCATTCTCGTAATGGATAATCGACTAAGTATTGGTTGTGCAAATTAAATGATGATGTAAATTTGTGGGAGGTTTCTCCACATCCACATCATTGGGAATAAACTAAGTTCTAGAGTTTGCTTCAGAGACTGGTAAAATTAACAACGTATTGTAAAATTTCATTTAAATAATATTTTGTTTTGGTGGTACAAAGATTTGGATTTGGACATAATTAGTGCACATATATAAATTAAATGGTTATTAAATATGGATAGACATCAAAACATTTATCCCATGATACATGTCACATTATTAAAATTAAAAAAATCATAATAAACTAAATTATAAGTTTCTCTTAAATCATTATTGTTATTAATTATTATAAAAAGAATTAATATATGAGTTAAACATATATACATTTTAAAAAAGCATGCAACAAGATTCTTAATGATGGATATTCTTAACCTATAAATAGACTTTGTTACAATACCTTGAGCTAATACCATGGATTATCAATACCACATGCCTAAAAAACCATAACTCATTTCATAGTCAAAATATTATATATATATATATTTTAAACTAAATTGATTTTATAACATTTTTAAAATTAAATTAAAAAGTAAAAAGGGCATAACTACCTTTAAGATAAATCTCAACCCTCTATCCTCACTATTCCATAGAGGTTAAATCACTCAAATTGGTGTAATTAGTAGATAATAAAATTTATGATGGATGGCCTGACAATGTTCCTTCTAAAAGGGTGAGAATTTCTTAGGTAAAATACATGCAATAAATATAAATGATTTAAGTTATAACCACATGGTAACAAACGTAAACGTCGACACTAAATAAATGGCATGGCATGGCTAGGTGGAATTGGTCCTAGCAAGGTAGCACCCTTGGAGTGATATGTGGACTCTAGTTGCCATATCATCTACCACATGTCAAATGTATAAACATGTTGATGTGGCGCTAGTACAGGGACATAATATGGTGTTATAAACTCACAATGAGACAAATTCTAGATCATCTAAAATGTCTTGGTGGGGAGAAGATGATGGGGGCTTTAGAAGTGGAATTTGAAGTAAGAGAAAGAAAAAAGTTATAACCTCAGCCTCCTTAAGATGGCTTAGGAGGTTGAGTGTGTTACAAAAATCCCTTAAATTTTTAAAATAAATCCAAAAATACATATATAATAAATTGTAAGTTGGCTTTAGTTTCTTATTCTCTTTATTTCCTTCATAATTCAAAACATACATACATACATATGTATGTATATATGTTGGGGCATGGGTTTAAGTTTTAAGGTGTTGGAAATACTGAGAAGGGGGTGAATCAATATTTATTTTCAATTGTTATTTTTTACTAGTTAGATCACTTATAATTAGAACAAAAAATGAACAATAAGAATAAATACTTTTATTAATCTCAATAAATGAAGTACAATATTTGTGTAGGGCTCCAACCCTAGATGAAGACACCAATATTCAATCTCCCAAGCTCCAAGCTATATTATGCCAAGCACCGACTTGGACTTCCCAAGGCTCCAACCTTATCAGTTTGAGGCACCAACCTTTAGGGATCCAACTCTATCTCTGGTACAAGCTCCAACCTGGTCTCTTGAGGACTCATATCGTTTAGGGCTCCAACCCTATCTTCCAAGGTACCAACCTTGTCTCTATGAAGCTCCAACCTCTAGGGCTCAAACCCTAAGATTCAATTCGTCAGGATAATTTTTATGATTGTTCACGACTCCCAATATCTTCTTCAACGAGCCTTGTCTATCTTCAGCGATGCCTCCTCCAAATCACTTCATCAATAACAACCTTGTGTTGGACATTGGATAAACCAACGTTCCCCGTGTGTTTTGTGACATGGACTAACCGCCTCTCGTGGATCATTATCTTTGGCAATTCAATCATTTACTAACGCTTGCAGGTTTTGGTCTAACGACAATCGTGATTCCCAACAAGTGGTATCAGAGTGTAGGTCACGAGTTCGATACACACCCAACTCGCGTTGGAGGGGAGATTGTTGGACATTGGATAAACCAACACTCCCCATGTGTTTTGTGACATGGACTAACCGCCTCCCATGGATCCTTATCTCTGCCGATGCGATCATTGACTAACACCTGCAGGTTTTGGTCTCACGACAATCGTGATTCCCAACGCCTTGTCTTCTTAGAAGGTGTCACCATTTCTCTTCATATTACCCAAACCAAAGATCTCCAAAGTTACTTCATGAGGGCTTCAACACAACATCATGTCTCCAATAGTGTATTCAAAATGGCTTCAAGAGATCTTCTAAGTGTCTTCTATAGGCTTCTCCAAGAGTACTTCAAAAGGCGCTCCAAATGCCTACTCCTTCAATCAAGGTTCCAAGGTTCTAGGGTAGTCTTCAAGGTCCTTCTCTAAAAACAAGATTTGTCGACTTCAAGTCTTCTTCAATGATTCCTTTAGTTTGTCCCAAAATTGCTCCTATAACCTAGGCTTCAAAATTGATTTCAAAATATTGCTCCAAGATCAATCTTCAAAATACACTTTGAGGAGGTCTTATGCGCCCTTAGGTCTGAGCTATCTCCAAAACCCTGAAAGTATGAGTGACTTCTTCAAAGTCCTGTTCACAATGTCGAGGTTTATTCAAAATGCTGAGGTGACCGCTTTAGGAGTGACTGCTTTAGAGGATTTCGATATGCTTACTTCCAAGAAAAAAACTCATAAACACTTCAATGTTGGTATCGTCTTCAGCTCCCTTCAAATGATGACAGATGTAACCTTACTTGGTCTCCAATGATGTATTTCTATCACAGATGTACACTTGTTGTCATAGGAGTAGCTGAATCACATAGTTTCGAAATATGAAGCCTTGTTTTGAAACTTTAATTCATTGTTCTTAAACCTTACTTCACTGGTCTGAGGTCATACAGGGCCAAGAATTAATATTTTCACCCAGGTCCGAGGCCTATTCCACTACTTGGGAACCTGTCCAACAACGAATCTAAGCTACAACCCTTCACACTAGTTCAAATTTTTTTTGCCCTGTGGTATAGTCCTTGCTGTAGGTTCTGTGGTATACGTTTTGTCATAGCTGCAACTCCTAGTTTTCACCCAAACAAATCTTTAAAAAACTTCCTTGGTGTCCCTTAGTTCACGAGGTGTGAACTGTGATATATCTTTGTATCTCCTTGACCGAAATTAATGAGGGAGAAATGAATTTCGAACTCTTATTTATATGGATTCAATTTAGAAATGAGGGGATGAGACTAATGGAGGGAGGCTGACCTAACGTGGATGGGTATCAGAGGTTTGGGTATTGGAAGCTTTAACATGATACAACGTGCAAAACTTGCGATATAGGAAAGTTCTAACACATCGGACACGATATTATAATAAAACATTTTGATAAAGCAAATTGGGTCTACAACCATATCGACAATCAAAGATTAGGTCTTATCGAAGGGTCTTATTGGAGGTGTCATTTCAAAAGTTCCAATAAAGTGGCAGATGCGATTTGATAATTAAATCGTTGTCAAGTCGGGCCTACATATCGGAAGTCGGAGAAAATCATAGTTTATCACATATCGGAGATCGGAGGTCCATATCACCACCATATCACGTATCGGAGATTAGAGGTCCATATCGCATATCTAAGATCAAAGGTTTTGAGTGGTGATACACAATAAAAACACTGATATTATATTTCTCCGAAAGGGTTTTATTATATCGTTGTGTTATATTATATGCATTGGAACTTTGGTTAAAAGGTTTCCAAAGTTTATTACTCCGACAATGAATTATTATTCAAAGGCCCGATTAAAGTAACACAATAATATAAGTCATCAGGTATGTCATCAATTATAGTCCTCCATCTCATCATATGGTCTCCAACCATGTCATCATATGTCATCATCAAGTGTAGTCATTCATGCATGTCATCTTTTTGATATGGCATCTTCATAAGAACTTTCATCATTATGATCGATGGGAATTTTAGACTAGACTTCTTCATTGACATCACAAGAATATTTTCCATCTCCAATAATGCTATATTGACATCAATAACAACCTTGACTAACATAAGGAAGGATAAGTGACATAGGGATACTTTTCCCTGGCCTTAAATTTTCCTACTGGTTCCTCCTCCACAACAAGAAACACCTCTTCAACGCACAAAGGATACATGAATTGGACACTTTCCTTCTCCTTACTAATAAAAAAAGCTGGCATGTCATACTTTTCCACCAATCGCCTCCTCCCCCAACTTGATCTCAACCTAGATTCCATGTTCTCCCATACTTCCACTCTCTTTGATTTCCTTAGATAGGCCTCAATTGAGGTTACTTATTCCTCCATTTCTTGTTATTTATTCTCATATTGAGATATCCAAGAGGTTGTTTGGGATATTAGTACTAGAAAAGTAGCACATGAGAAAGGATTCCAAGAACAATTTTTTCAACATGGTCTTCATTCCCTAAAATACTACTTGGCTCACTTGTTTAACCATGTTGTTTGTATAGGTATTCCATAGGATTGGTTGCACCATATTATTTGTTATATCCATAAATTGGGTCGTAGTGTAGATCTAAACAACTATCAAATGATCTTGGTGGGCCACATCTTCTCCAAGTTCTATGATATAGTCCTTCATATAAAGCTCTCCAAAGAGCGTGAAAGAAGACTCCTTAGGGATAAGGGAATATTAGTTTTTATTTGGCACTTCAAACCACGAATCACATTCTTACACTCCAAGATATCATTGTGGAGGAACAACATCACTCTTCGAAAGCATATTTTTTCTTTCTATACTTTTTAAAGAATTTCAACTTTGTTCCTTGTGAGGCCTTTTTCTAGAGACTCAGAGGCATTGCTATTTCCAAGACACTATTGAACACCATTATGTGTCCCTATCAGTCGATTCTTAGTCATATTTGTTGGGTGTGGAGCCTGGTTATCTTCTTTATTAAGAGGTATCGCCGCATTGGACCCCAGTTCATAATGGGGCGGCAACACTATCTGTTTGTTCGCCGCCAGGGGAGGAAATGATGATTTTATGAGCCCCCCCCTTGGCGGGGGTTCAGGGGTAGCGCCCCTGGAGCTAAAAATAGATGTAAAATTGCCTTGTAAAATATTGTAATTTCATAGTCAATCTGAGCCATTCATTAAGCGAATGATCTAATGGTAGAAGCTATGTTTAATTTAGGGTTTTTTTCCCTAGAAGAAAACCCCTCACTATATATGAGGGAATTATATTGCGGCTATGTACATGTGTATTCTGAGCGAGAAAGATAGAGGAGACTGTGTGAGAGAGAACATGAAATTACAAAAAATCTATTGTAGGTTGTATCTCTTCATTTTGCTAGATAATATAAAAGGAAGGACTGGTTGTTTCTCCGTTGACGTAGCCCAAAATTATGTGAACCACGTATATATGTCTCTCTCTTGTTTTATGCATTTTCTGTGTTTGTGTTTCTGTAATATTTTATGTGTTCTATTTCTCTATAATATATAATTTTCTAACAACTGGTATCAGACCTGAAGGTCTATTTGGCTGATAAACTCGCAGGAGAGAAGGGTTCCTGGTTCGAGTGGGAGCAATGGCAAAAGATGGTAGGTTTAGGGTTAAAAAACTTAATGGCCAAAACTACGAGGTGTGGAAAATGCAAATGGAATATTATATGTATCAGAAAGATCTGTACCTACCATTGAGCAGAAAAACAAAGAAGCCGACAAGTATGACATACACAGAATGAGATATTCTTAACAGAAAGACACTTGGAACAATATGGTTGTGCCTAGCAACGTCGACAGCCTTTAATATTTCAAAGGAAACAACAATAGAGGGTTTAATGTCGACATGGCCAAACTATATGAAAAACCCTCAGCCTCAAATAAGGCATTTCTTATGAAACGTTTATTTAATATGAAGATGTCAGAAGGTGGATCTGTTGTTGATCATTTAAATGAATTTAATATGGTTACTAGTTAGTTAAGTTCTGTAGGGGTAAATTTTGATGATGAAGTCAGGGCTTTGTTATGTCTGTGCTCATTGTTAAAAAGTTGGAATGGTTTAGTTATGGTCATTATTAACTCTATCTCCGGATCTAGCACTTTAAAATTTTGATGATTGCTTGATGAAACAAAGATAAAAGAAGAACATAAGAAAGTTAATAAGAACACAAAGATATCACAAGTAATTATCAATATGAGAAAAATTTTCTGCCTTTTTTATTTTTTAACACATAGAAAAAACTTCCTTTTGTCCCTTTCATAGCTCAACTTCTCCTTCATTTAACGTCTCTGTTCTTAGGCTTATGTTGATCACAAGAATGAATTGCTATATTTTGTTGAATGAACTCTCCCCGGTCTCACATATTTATAGCTCTCCAAAGTTGTCTTAGGAGTCCCCTTTTGCCCATCGAAGGTGCTTTCCACAACAAATAGAATAAACAAGTAATATCTTTGGGTCTCAAACCTACGACTTTGGGTCCAAAACCCACTAGCTTGGGTACTTTTCCCACAAGGTGGGTCAAATCCTCACAAGTCAAGTACCCTAGACTTGTGGGAATACCTCCCAAGCTACACTTTTCAACAACTTTTCTTTTGCATTTATACTTTAGTATTAGCATAACATTGTATTGTTTACTCTTAGATCTCGTTAGCATTGCATTGTGATATTTATGAAGATATCTCATTGGCATTTCATTTTATAAGCTGCAATTACATTACAATTGAAGCAATCCTTGTTATCATATCATATTAACCAGTTACGCTTATCTCAAAACTAAACACCAACATTATTACATCATGGGCCCTTTGTCATAGCTATATGGAAAAGCCCACCACTTGAAAAAGAAAACATCACACGTTGTAAACCATGGATCAAAACAATGTTAATGATAATTATAATAAAGAATTAAAAACCAACATTGTCACCCCTTGTGCCTTTATCATAGCCACATGGAAAAGACCATCAGGTGAAAGAAGGAAACATCACATACCATGAACATGAACTCAAAATCATTACAATGCAACCAAGATACTCTAACATCAAAACGCCAGGAATCTAGGTGGTGTGGACAAATGGGCTAGTCAAAGGAAGAATAAACTGAAGAATGGTGAGAATCTGAAAATTGGAAATTGCTTAGATTACAGGATGCCCGGATTTTGAGTAAGTAGGTAGTTGCTAAATAATTTTGAGATGATTGCAACACTTTAACGATGATTTTAGGTTGACTTTTTGTCAAGGAAAATGGTGTTGATCTCTATAGTCTTTTGAGCACTGTCAAGGCCAATCTTGTTTTAATGCATTAATAGTTAGAACCAGCATGGCGTTTTCCATTAGTTAAGGCCGTGTTCGAATGTGAGGACCTTATAAAACAAAATAGATAAAGTTTGTCTCAGAAGAAATAAATTGACAATCTTATTTTATATAACAAAATTAGAATTTGTAGATGCTTTTACCATTCCAATTAGTGTATAGCCTCAAAGAGTTTATCAGTCAAAAGGAGTAGATGAGATATAAATCTTTGGAGAATCAGTCCAAGAGGGGCAAAAACAAAATGCTTAAGAGCTTAGCAGGTGAGATCAGATAATATCATAGGAAGATCTTTCAAAATATGTTGTGTTGTTTGTAAAACATAACCACAAAAAGAGTCTTGATTATAAAAAAGACGTCCATTGCAAAACCCAGCTATCAGCTTTATGCCAGTTGAAGTCAAGATTCATGAAGATACTCTGATTGAGCGCCTTTCTATTTTTCTTGTACTTTACATGTCTGAGTCTAACGCCAATCTAGCTTTGAAGAGGATATATGCTTCCCAGTTTCTCTAGGCTGAACACATGATCAAATGAGAGATGAGGAAAGTTTAATGTGTTATGTTTTATATTTTGGAAGAGAGGTTGAAATGAACAATTATGCAGAGAGAAAGTGCATGTCAGCCAGTTGATAACCAACTGATAATGACCCTGTTTATGTAAAGTTCCCCTCTCCATGGCATGATGGAAAAGAAGTTTAAGGCCATGAGTCCATCAAAATTGTTTGATGGAATGGGTTTCTGAAAGATAAATGATCCACCAGCCCGCTGCAGAATGGTCCTCTTAGCAGCAGCATAGAAAACAAAAAAGCCCAAATGTAATGTGTGTTTGACATTACTCATTGAGAAGATCTGTTTGTAGAATGGAGTTAAACTTCCAAGACAACTAACTTTCAGTGGCAGCATGCTGAGAAGAGGGAGACGAGCTCTCAAAATACCATCATTTCAGGCCATCCAAATGCTTAAGCAAATGAGAGTAGGATGACTTAGCAAGAGCAGAGTAGTATATTAAAAATATATGAGTTAGCAGTAAGAGTAGAGACTCTATTGGGGAGTCTATTAGTTGAGCTTTAGCACAAAGAACAAGATGTTTCCATGATATTTGAAATCAAAAAATAACATCCCATTGTGCCAACTACTCAGTTATCGAATTATCTTAATAATTATTGAAATATATTAAAAAAACACAAGATAGATTATCCAATTATCTATACACGAGTCATGAAACAATTTCATAGGTTCCATCTGAGTATAACAATGAGACTTCCCATACATATGAGAAGCCTTTCATCTAAATTCCCATACATATAAGAAGCCTTGTTTCATCTAAATTTCCTTCCCTACCTCCTTTGAGAAAGGCATTCAAAAATAAAATGTGATTTAGTTTCTTCCCCGAAACAAAAATGATAACATCTGCAGGCTGGTAGGACCGTTTCCAAAATTATCCCACGTGAGAGCTTTCCTGTGAATTAAAAGGCAAATGCACAGAATGGAGTAACAAACTTTTGGAACATATCCCAAAAAGAATATGGAGAACAAATCAGCTAATTAAACAAACAGATTCAAAACAGAAAATGACCCACATGATTTCTTTTATGTATATCCTCATCTTTTAGGTGATGTCTTTAATGTTTTTTCTTCCTAAAATTTAAGTAAATGAACATAAAATTTACAAAAATTTCTATTTCCATAATTTTAAACATGGAACCCACTATTATTTCGACCAAGATATAATTTTTGGTTGCAAAGATTCATTCCAATTAACTTAGATTTTGGAAAAATGATTGAATTTTATTTTAAATAAATTTGTGAAGAAAAGACTTTTTTTTTTTAAAGAAAAATAGACTCATTTTTAGTTTATATTAAAAAGACTATCAATCTCATCCACATGTTTTAGTGCAATTTTGAAATGTTGTTTGGATCTTAAACACGTTTAATAACAAAAATAAAAATAATATTGGTCATTAGTCTCATACACATGTTTTAGTGCAATTTTGAAATGTCGTTTGGACCTTAAACACTTTCAAAATTAAAAGTAATATTGATCTGGACCTTAAACACTTTCAATAACAAAAATAGAAATAATATTGGTCATTAGTCTTATACACATGTTTTTAGTGCAATTTTGAAATGTCGTTTGGACCTTAAACATTTTCACATTTTCAAAAGCAAAATTAAAAGTAATGTTGGTCTGGAATGAGTGCACGAAGGTCATGGTTTTATACGTTAAGCCCATTTGCTTGTTAACTTAGCCCAAGGACCGAGTAAAAGAAGAAGAACAGGCGCCGTTGCCGGGGATCGAACCCGGGTCACCCGCGTGACAGGCGGGAATACTCACCACTATACTACAACGACAGCAGATGGCAAAATGTTTCTGCCATAATTCGTGGCAAATCTCCGAGAAATGAAGAAAAGGCGAGCGAAATTGCTAGTTGACTATCAGTATTGCTTTATTTGTCATTCAGTTTAAGCAAGAAATTTTTATTATGAGCAGTGGGCATTATTTTCAAAAGCAACATACATGAACCTTGCACCAACAAACCCCAAAACCGAAACAGAAACAGAAAAGAAAAACACCTTCCTTGTTGGTGCACCAGCCGGGAATCGAACCCGGGTCTGTACCGTGGCAGGGTACTATTCTACCACTAGACCACTGGTGCCATTGTAAATAAATTTCGTTGAACCAGTTTACATCCAATTTTATATATCGATTTTATGGTTTCACATTAGAAAGTGAAACAATTCCACTTCGCCCAACCGGTAGAGTTGACGTCGAAACAATAAGAAATTTCTGGGAGGAAAAAGATAATACAGAAAGTACAAAGAATATATATATACATGAATGCTCGTAAAGAAAGTAAGTACGTCTAAAATATGAACAAAGAAGTATGTTACGCGGAAATCAGCTGATTTAAATATAAATCACTTTGAGCTAAGTTTTATATTTCAAACCCTCGGCAGCGCAGGAGTGATTTCAGAGTATACCAGTGCATTAGTCCCACGCCCTCAGCTATGAGGAACTCTTCGCTAACATATATTGAAAAAAATACTTATTATAATTCTTTTAGATAAAATAGATGTACAATGCATAAGAAATGCAATACAACACAATAACACATGCAACTCTGTCTCGTCATTTCCTCCCCTTCTTATGGGAATTTGTTCAGAAGCTCTATTATATATGTGGAAAGTGTTGCTCTAAATGCTCACTGGGGCATCTACTTAATTTGAGTTGTCCCTTAGTCTTTTTATTTTAAAGCAATTTTTACTAGTATTAGTGTTGATGATGAAAATACCTGCCTTTTTCTAAACATGATGGTTGGGCTTGAGTCTATGATGTGTAGATATTTAAACATTCGTTTGTATAAATAGGACTAAATTTTATTATCAATTCGGAAATTTAGAAAAGCTTGGATATATAATTTTTGTATTTAGTTTTAATTTTCAATAATTATTGTGATCTTGTGCAAGGTTATGGAACAAAGTTGTTGAATGTTTTCCATGCTTACGATTGATTAAAAGCAATATAAGTATGTTAAAGGTTGGGAAAGGGATGTACATAAAAAAAATACATTTTATGTATTGTACATAAAAGTGCCCTAATTTGCCGGTTCAATGGTTTTGGGTCGTGGTTGATAGTTCTCTACAGTTGGATTTCAGAGGTATGGAAGCCTGTCATTCCTGATGAAATTAATATCTACCCCCGTGCTAGGGGTTTCTTTATAGTAGATTTTGAAAACCCTGAAAGCAGACAATGCATTCTAGATTCTGGTCCTTGGTTTTGGGAAAACTCAGGCCTATTCATGAAGCCATGGAACCCATCATTCGATCCCTCAACAACAGTCATAAATTCAACACCAGTTTGGGTGAGATTGCCAAACCTACCCTTGCATCTCTGGAATTTCTCCTCGCTAAAAGCCATTGGAAATGCAATTGGGAAATTTTACTGCAGGTGCCCAGAAATAGAGGAATATGCCAGAACCACCTATGCACGCATCTGTGTGGAAATGGACTTCAGCACCGGATTCCCAGCTGAAATAAACTTAACAAGTAAAGACTATGTGTGGAACCGGAAACTCGATTATGAAAGTGTCCTCTTCAGATGTCGATCTGCTTTGGGACAGGCCATCTAGCCAAAAATTGCCCAAAAGCCTCCCAAAAAATTCTGCTAGAAAGAATCACCACAGATCTACATAGTGGGAAGGAGCACAAAAAGAACATTACACTGTCATCAAGGAAGAATACTCTTCAGAAAAATCTGAATCGCAAGAAATCAGACAAGAAAGAAACAACTCTCAAGACAAGCGGGGGGAAAGCCCCACCCAACAGCAAAAAAGTGAACTCGATAACCCCTCAAGCATCAACAGTTATGAGGATTCGAATACCACACAAAATAAATCTTCATTTAAGAGCAAAGTAGATCTCCCAGACCAAACTTCTTCTCCAACTATCTTCAAACAGACGAACACAATAGATCACGAAGCTAAGACACCAATGTCCCAAGAACCAGAAGAGATGAAGGAGATACAAGATAAAGGAAGTTGGAAGACCATAGAGAAAAAAAAGAAAGCTAGAGCACCAATCTTGCCAAGAAAGACGAGAAGCCAAACAATTAAGAACTAAGAAAATTATAGGTCCGATAGACCAATTTGGTCTCAGTGGATGTTAACCACCACCATTATCATCATCAGAAGGAATATAAGTAATATTGCATTTGAATAAATTGAGCGTGTTTTTCTTAATGAATGAGGCACATGGAACTAAAGAGTTGGAACAAATTCTTGTTTGAATTACATTAAGAGACAAATAATTGCATGGTGTAGGGAGTTCTCCCTACTTGAGTATGAAGTTTTCATGATCTTTTTGAAACATTGTTGACTAAATAAAATATTGTAATAGAAGGTCTAAATAGACAAAAGTAAAGAGATCCATTTAAACAAGGATCCCCTTAAAGTGATGGTGTGAAGATGATTTTTGGATGAAAGTCCAATATGAAAGGCTTGCAATGTAGTGGAGTCGAAATAGTCTAATGCATCTCAATGGTGTAGACAACTTGAATATCTAACAATGAAGTGTCTTCCTAAAAAATATTAGGTAGAAGAACATTATTGCAATTCACTTTGCTTATCATATTTAATAAAAAAATTCAATACTATGTTAGACAGTTTTAAGAAGAGGCAATTGTAACACCCCAATCTTTAACCCCCAATTGGTACTGTAAATTTATTATGTTCATGTTTCGTGATAGCATGTAATGTGAAATGGGTTAAATACATGGAACATCTACAATTACATTTTTAATGTAAAATACTAAACATATGATCAAAAGGTGGAGCATTGCATTGATATGAACCATGAGCCATGAGTGGGAAGCTAGAAGGGGGATATGCTAACAAAATTAGCCCATTAAAATAATCCCCATCAATAAATTAATTGGGTCAGCCAAATATTTAGAAAATCCAAGGTTACTAAAGTCCCAAGAATATAGTTAATATGAAGGATTTGGTAATTGAACTACCAACTTCCAGGATTATGGAAGTAGTTAGGATTGGTACCCAACTATTACACCAAGGTATCAACAAGGTATCTATGTAGAAGCTTATGATATTGACCCATGTATTTGTGGATTTGACCCACGAGTTTGCAAAAGAGATCCATGAAATCTTGGGAAAGAAGATAGAGAATGCAATGATTCTCACCTCCAGAAAGCAAGGGATGTTCACCAATGGGTCCGACGACCAAATTTGGATGAGAAATTGTGTCAAAAATGTTGTTGATTGATGGGGAAAACATGAGGATTTCATAGGTACATTTTTAGACTGATAAAATCGAGCATAAGTGTCCCAAACCTTAGTTGTAATGTAGAGTAGGTTGTTTGGTGCTTGCCAGGCAAGGCACTAAGCATTGAGAAAGGTAAGGTTGTTGAGAAATTGGTTTGTAATGAAGGGTATCCCCATGTGCTAGACAACTGATAAACCACCCATGGCCATGTGTAGGCTCTTAGCTATTTGGCATTTAAGGGGAACTTGTTAAGGTTTATGTGGATGAAGGAGAGTGGTATGAGAGAGAGTTACTTTCTAGGTGCTTGCTAAGCAGGGCACTAAGCACTAAGAAAGGGGAGATCATGAAGGAACTAGTGGGAAGTGAAGGGGATATCCTTTTTTGCTTTACAAGACAACTAAGAATCCACCCATAAGATATGTGTACACTCTGGGATTAGTGGGATTATAAGGAACTTGCTAAACTTATATTGATGAAGGACAATGGCATTCATCACTCCACCTCGTAATGCCTAAGAAAGAGATAATATTCTCATGACTTCATGGTCTAGCTTTGGGATGGCTAACTGCAAAGGATAGAACGAACAATTGAGCCTATGGTTGGGTGGGAAGTGGCTCATCATTCATCAGTTGCAACCCAGGGTATTTTTAAGGATTCAAATATTATGCCTATGTCTAGTATTATGGGTGACTATTATAGTTTGAAAAGTCATACATATAGAATATAGGCAAATATTCAATAAAAAAACATGTAATTTACTATTAAATTTAGTAAAATTTGGTGAACATCACCCATTTAATCATGTGTGTGTGTGAAAAATAGGTGAATTTTTAACCAAATTGGTGAATATTTGTTTTTCAAAAATGTCCAAAAAATAGAATTGGCGAAATTCCGCCCCTAAAATTTACGTTATTGCAAGAAATGATGTATCATGATCATATAAGTTCCCTTGTGGACTTCAAATCTGTAATGTAAATTATGTTAAATGAAATATAAATGATATTTATGGTCATGTATATTATGTGTCTTCCTACTGAATTTGTATGTGAACTTGTAATATGTATTTAATGGATGTTGTCTTAATGGGATGAGTTATTGGGCATAGTTCTCATATAAATTGTTAGTGGCTTGTATAGCCTTTATTTATGGTTGTAATAGACCTGTTGGAAAGAAAAGCTAGGGCTGAGAAATAAGAAGATTTCAACCCCTCATCCTTATTAAAAAACTATAATGGCTAATTGCTTGTGAGAGACTCTTAATGAGTCACAACCACGGGAGTTGGGTCTACTCCAGATAGGAAAAGGAATCCTTGAATTTGTGTGTTACAAACTAGGTGTCTAGTTGATAATGTCAACCTAAATGCAAGGGTAACTACCTTAGTTTTGAAGTGAAAACTTAGAGCAAGGAGTATTTACAAAATATCTAATCTAATGTGTTAAAAAATATCACTAATGAACTTGTAAGCTGGTGGAAATCTATTGTAAGACTAAGTTGGGGCCTTTAGAGCCTTTTAAATTGAGGTATTATGAATATCTCTTTTGGGATAGTTGTAATAGTGAATTTGTTGAAATATACTTATGAATTAGGTTAAGAAGACTTGGAGGACTTCTTTATGTGGTGATCTTAGAAGGATATGGTATATTCATTGGCTCATATAGCCATGGAGTATAGCCCATGACCAAGCTGGGAAGTCTAAATGCCTCAAGCTATCATAAAGTTGAAGAGCCCTTGGGATGTCATGGATCTAGAAATTATCATTTTAGGGATGGTTATACCCATGTTGTAGCCTTGGGATATTTCCATTGATTAATGTGATACCATTGTTCACAATTATTTAGGATCAAAGTGGTTATTATGATCTCATTTGCGCTTACTCCGTGTAACTAGTTTTGGTTATTTATATGCAAGCACAATTATGTAATTTGATACCTACATGTCTTTGAAGACAATAGACTAGTTTATCTTGTATTTTCTTTTACCCAGATATAATCTTAAGTTGGTTATTTATATGCAAGCACACACATGTAATTTGATACCTACATGTCTTTGAAGATAATAAACTTGTTTATCTTTATTCTCTTTTACCTAATTAGAATATTAAGTTTTACTGAGTTGAAATGTCTTAAGATCTCACAAGAATATTGGAAGAAGTTAATTCACATAATGGCTTGCATTGATTACATAACCTAACTCTCAAAATGATTATTAATTCTCATCCCCACATGTTAAATTCTTTAGTTTTATTCTTAATTGGGTTATATGGTCAAGAATGGAGAAATAAACTCATATATATGAATGCAAAATGAAATTGAAGCCTAAAATAGGTAATTGGGATTAATTAAATCAATTATGTAGTTGGAAGAGTTAATGATGTTCCCCCATTGAAGAATTTCAATAATCATATCAAATTTAAATATAAATGCATGTTAAGACATTATCCCTTATTTGGTGGAAAATTTGCCTTCATTCCCTATATTTTGAGTGGGAAATGATATTCACTCTATAAAAGAAACAAAATTCCAAATGTAATTTTCATATTTTTAGTAAGTAAAAAATATATTAAATTCACACCTTATATTTTCTCTTTTTAACAATACAATAATGAATATACTTATGTTTATATGAATATGTGATAATTATTCTCCCCTATGATGAGGATGTGATGCAGCAAAGCTGCATCTTTCGCGACCTGATCCTCGGCCGGTGGGTTATGGGCCCACTGTATGGTTAATTTTTATCATGAGACGCTTTCGTTGTGGTGGCCCATGGTTTCCTTCACAAAAATCCTTCACAATATCGTAGCTCACACAATCGTGTGACTCCTCTCGCATGCAATATGCTTAAACACAGCCGGAATGAAATGATCGTTTGACTTGTATGACCAGAATTCAAATAAAATTTAATCCTCTTTGATAACATATCGGGTCACAACAGGTCCGTTAACCCACGCACATGTTCATGTGCGATTATCGTCCGATCAATCAACCAACGAACGGTCTTGATGGCCGAAACTCAATGAGGTTTTAATCTCGTTGTATAAAACCTTATCGCATCCATTTCTAACATTAACCTGTGCGCACTTTCGAAAGTGATATGCGTCCGATCACCCATTAAACGGACGGTCTGATCACTCTGAACCTTAAACTCTTTTTAATAACCACATCGCATCCGTTTAAAATGTTAACCTACTTGCATGTTCTGACACGATATGTGTCAATCTCCTCTGATCAAACGATCACCGCTTCCCCGCGATTTCTGTCAATTTTAGCAGTCTGCCAAATTTCTTTCTCATCCGCCACTTTTACCTTGACTCCAGTCTACACTCTACGGCCACAATACTCCTCCGAATTCACACAATTTCTGTTGATTATCTTCAATCCGCCAGATTTTAGACTGTCATGATTATTCCTTTGCGGCTAATCAATAACCAGACATGAGTTTACAAAACATCCAACCACCAAGCCAAGGGTAGTTACCAGCATAAACCTCTATCACCAAAAGGATTATTACATAATCAAAACATAACAAACACAAAATCGTGTGAGTTCGAAACATAAGGAACACAGGTTCAATCATTTCACAGGGAATCTAAAACCTCTAGAATTTGACCATTCATGCGTATAAATTACAGAGATGCAGCAAGATACCAATTAGGAAATTAATAATCATAGACTCTCACTACCAATGCACAAATTCAACTATTCAAGCGAAGAAACCCTGATTGTCACACAGATATATACAAATCCACACTGTTTTGGTATTTATAAAATATTTACAAAGGAAACCGTCACATTCGACTGTTTCAGTTCTTTTCCATAAAATCCCTCTACTACTCTTTCTAACCTATAGCTAACCTCCAATTCTCTTCCCAAAAGGAAGAACTCTTTATTGAAAAAAACCTCTCGAATGTTTCTAAAGCTTACAATATATAAAAGAAAAGGATTCATGAACCATTTTAGTTCTGATCCCACAATTCTCTCACTTTCTCCTAAAGTATCTTTTCAGCTCCATTTTTCCCTCAACAAAATCCTAAATTAGATATTTCAAATCCCTAAAATCCTCACTCTTCCTAGGATTACTCATTCATTCCTAAGATCTCTACAACTCATGAGATATTCCCTATTAATCAAATTACATTCCAATCTCTTTAAAACTCAAAATAAACTTAGGAAAATAAATAAATAATTAAGGGAACCCACTCCCTTTAGTAAATGTGTGATAAGACTCCTAGGTCTTATAAACCTTGAAGAATGCTCCTGCATCAAGATGGGTAAGTGTTAAATCTCTACATAACACTCTCATAATGGATAATCGACTAAGTATTGGTTATGCAAATTAATGATGCATAAAATAATGCGGTGCAGATTAAATGATGTAAATATGATGAGGATGGGTAAGTGTTAAATCTCTACATAACATTCTCATAATGGATAATCGACTAAGTATTGGTGGTGAAAATTAAATAATGCATAAAATAATGCGATGCAGATTAAATGATGTAAACTTGTGGGAGGTTTCTCAACATCCACATCAATGGGAATAAACTAAGTTCTAGACATAGCTTTGGAGAATGAGAACAATTAAAAGGGCATTGTAAAATTTCATCCAAATAATATTTTGTTAAGGTGGTGCAAATATTTGGATTTGATATAATTGAGGTAAATAGGATAGGCATCAAAACACTTATTCCATGATACATATTACATTGTCAGTATTTAAAAATCATAATAAACTAAATTATAAGTTTCTTTTAAATGATTATTATTATTAATTATAAAAAGAATTAATATATGAATTAACATATATACACTTAAAAAAGCATGTAACAAGATTCTTAATCATGGAGATTCTTAATATGTAAATAGGCTTTGTTACAATACCGTGAGGCAATACCATGGACTATCGATACCACATGCCTAAAAAACCATAACTCATTTCATAGTCAAAATATTTTATATACATTTTAATTTAAATTAATTTATAACATTTTTTAAATTAAATTGAAAAGTAAAAGAGGCATAACTACCTTTAAGATAAGTCTCAACCCTCTATATCTCTATCCTGACTATTCCATAGAAGTTATATCCCTCCTTTTGGCATAATTAGTAGATAATATATTTTATAATGTACATGCCTGAAAATGTTCATGGTAAAAGGGTGAGAATTTCCTAGGTAGAATACATGTAATAAATATAAATGATTTAAGTTATAACCACATGGTAACAAACGTAAAATTAGTTTATGTTGGAACTAAAGAAATGACATGGCATGGCTAGGTGGAATTGGTCCTAGCAAGGTAGCACATTTGGAGTGATATGTGGATTCTAGTTGTCACATCATCTACCACATGTCACATGTATGAACATGTTGATGTGGTGCTGGTACAGGGACATAATATGGTGTCATAGACTTAGAATGAGACAAATGTTAGGTCTTGGTGAAGAGAAGATGATGGGGGCCTTAGAAGTGGAATTTCAAATAAGAGAAAGAAAATTTTTATAACCCCCACCTCCTTAAGATGGATTAGGAGATTGAGTGTGTTACAAAAATCACTTAAATTTTTAAAATAAATCCAAAAATACGTATAAATAAATTAAAAGTAGACCTTAGTTTTTTATTCTCTCTATTTCCTTCATAATTCGAAACATACATACATATGTATGTTGGGGCATGGCTTTAAGGTTTAAGGAAGGATACGTGACATAAGGATACTTTATTCTAGCCTTAAAGCTTCCTATTGGTTACCCCTCCACCACAAGAAAAATTTCTTCATCTCGCAACGGATACATGAATTGCGCACTTCTCTTCTCCATACTCATAAAAGAATTTGGCATGCCATATTTTTCCACCACTCCCCTCCTCCCCCAACTTGATCTCAACCCAGATTCCATGTTCTCCCATACTTCCATTCTCTATGATGTCTTTGGATAGGTCTCAATTGAGGTCACTTCTTGCTCCATTTCTTGTTATTTATTCTCATATTGAGATATCCAGGAGGTTGTTTGGGAGATTAGTACTAGAAAAGTAGCATATGAGAAAGGATTCCAAGCACAATTTTTTCAACATGGTCTTCATTCCCTAAATTACTACTTGGCTAACTTGTTTAACCATGTTGTTGTATAGGTATTCCATAAGCTTGGTTGCACCATATTATTCGCTATATCCATAAATTGGGTCCTAGTGTAGATCTAAACAATTATCAAATGATCTTGGTGGGCCAGATCTTCTCCAAGTTCTATTATATAGTCCTTCATATAAAGCTCTCCAAAGAGCTTGAAAGAAGTCTCCTTAGGGATAAGGGAACATTAGTTTTTATTTGGCACTTTAAACCACTTATCGCATTCTTACACTCCACAATATTATTGAGGAGGCACACCATCGATCTTTGAAAACATATTTTTGCTTTCTAGACATTTGAAAGACTTTCAACTTTGTTCCTTGCGAGGCATTTTTCTAGGGACTCATAGGCATTGCTATTTTCAAGACACTCTAAACCACCATTATGTATCCCTATTAGTCGATTGTTAGTGATATCTACACTACACATAGAATGTCTGAATTTATCAAAAGTACCATTGGGTGAAAGAGGGATTCCCTTTGTCCTCTACCCTTTTTGGTTTCCACATAGATGAGCTTGATTCCTTTTTGTATGAACATATACAATATTGTGATGGGAACCACATCCACTAGGTCTTGATTTTTATCTATCTCTTCAATAATAATGTGGTACTCTTGGCCTCATCTTCATGAGCACTACAGATATTGTTAGATGTTTTGTCACTCTTTTGTGATCTTTTAAAGTTGATGGTCAACTTAGGTAAACCTAAGGTGATGGTATTCAATGGGTCAAATAAGGTTCTATTAAAACACTATTTCATTTGCAGTTGAGAGGAGATTTATATTGTGAACACTTATACTTGTTTGGGGTTCAATTCTCAAGGCCTAGTTTCAATATTTGGCATCCTCTTCAACCTCATGTAAATGAAGGTTATTGATATTTAATTTCTCTTAAGAGACAATGTTTCTGACACTGGACATTCCATCCAAGATGCCTCTTATGTATTCCCTGATCTGGCCCACAATTATTTATCATTCATAGGTTAATGGGTCTTCTTTTCTAGAGGTTTATTAGACTTTAGTCTAGTGAGTTTGGTGCCCAACCATTTTGGCTTGATACAAGTTTCTTCTTCATTTAACTTCTACACTACATTCATAGCTTTTCCAACTGAACGAGAAACTGAGATCAATATTCATACCTGGTATATTTCTTATTGTAGTCTGTTTCCTTATCTAGTTCTCTTGGTCACACTAGATGTTGATTTGTAGCGGTCTCAAACCTTTTGGAATCCATTAGTATTTGTATGGATTGACTTCCTCCATTCATATACTCCATGGATGCACCTTCCCACCTCCTACCTACTAGGTAGAAGTTGAATATGATCATCAAGTACAAAATTTATAAACAATTAATGTATGCCACTTGGACAAACCCCAAGGGTGAGTTATATCCAAATACAATGTTATATGTTGAGCACTTCATATTGATGAAGGATAAACTCATTTTCAAACTTGCATTCACATATTGCCTTTGCGTGATTTCTTTTTGTATCCCCTTGGGCCTGTTCTAAGTGGATTCATATAGATTTTGAGTTTAAACATACCACCATATTATATGGAAAGCGAGGATATTCCATCTTTTTTGTCTTCATGAAGTGGAAACAAAGAAGCACTTGATGATTTGCTACCCTATTTATTAGGATATCCATGAGATATTCCATTGCTTTTTCTAGGGATTCATAAACTATCTAGTTTCTTCTAGTACTCATACCAAAGATGTCTATCCCTTCACATGTAAGGGCCCTCAAACTTTGTGCCCACATTCTCTAGCCATCTCCTAGACTAGGTCACACTTAGCGAGTCACTTCTTTCCAATGCTCCCATTAGCTAGGAGCACTAAGAGACAAACTAATAGCAACATTGCCTTTGACTCCACATCAATGCAGACCCACATGTTCCCCTTCCTTACATACCTTAGATACATTATCAGACTAAATACCTAACTTGCAAGCAAACATGATCACCTAGACATTAGAGGGCTATTTCTTCCAAGAAATAATGTAGTAGGTGGTCCAAATATTTCGCTAGCTCTTCCATGGGACACCATTATATCTATATTTTTCTTTAATTGGCCTTGAATATTAGGAGAGATAGTTATATTGGACCATGATATATTCCTTGTAACCATTCCCTCTAAACAATTTCCCTCAAATTGTGATTTCTGACACTCAAAGTCTAGGTTTTTCTTGTAGATTCACAAGCTCATGTAATCTACTAAAGCAAGAGACAAGAATCTACTTCTACTCTTTACAACGGAAGCCCATAAAAATCGAGCAAAACAATAATCAACAAGAGGAAGAACATCAATGGCATATAACACAATAAGTATCTGGGGAAAGCCACAACTCAAAACCCCATTATCTATATTGCATTAAATTAGAAATCCAAGATGATAATAAAATGCTTGTTCTCACAAGAACAATCCCAAAACTCAGTAAAATAAATCTCTATATCACAAGCAAGCTCAAGCCAAATCTAGGCCTCTTCTCAGCTCTCCAATCCTCCTATTTCCTTGTGCAATTCATATGGATGATTAACCCATCTTAAAGGGAAACCAGTGCATCCAAAACTGTGCAATCCCTTCAAGGTTTAGTTCTTGATTGCATGCACCATTTGTACAACTCAGAAAATTATACAATTGATAGTACATTGTCCCTACACTCTAGTATCAACTAGGTCTTTCTCAGAATCGACATGCATGAGTTTCTGATGAGGAATCTTCAGTTAACTGGAGTAGCACTAGTTAATGCATTAGTGCACCAATTGACTGATAACTCACTATTAGTTCCTCAAATAGTTTGGAACTAATTTAACTGGACTTAACTCAGTAAACCAAGTTAACTAATTACAACTCATACTTAACTCATCCTGGACCACTATAATATAGGGAGAACATATACATGAATTCAGAAAGACTTCCAACTCGAAATTCCTAAGTTAACTATGTCAACTCATTGTATTTAACTATTACAAGTTTCTATGAGAATAGAATTTGATTTTAATTCTTAGTTTAATTCAAGGACAAATAAAACTGGAATTTCTAGATTTTATTTTTATCATTTCTTGTTTCTATTTTCAACACTCCCTCTCAACAAGAAAGGAATTCAACTCGATCCCAATCCTCAACCTTTGGAATGTTCTACATGCAACACTTCTCTCTAGTGTTGTTGCTCCAGCAACTCCAGAAACAAAAAACATCCAACCTAAATCAAAATGATGCCTTTGCAATCAAAGTCTGACTGTTATTACCTCTGTTGACTGAAAACTTTGCGCTTTTGTTGACTTTGCATTTCTGCATTGTTTTCAAACCATCTCTACGCTTCTTCAGTATCTGACTACTTTAGCCTCTATCACTTTGATCTCTGATAGCATCAATGCCACTGATTCCTCCCGCTACTATGTACTTAGGGCTCCCGTAGCAAGGTATGATCCATGAGATAAAACCACTCAATGGACCCTACCCAATATCATCCCTCTTAGGACTAGCACTTCACATCACCCCACCTCACACCTCGAGGTACAGTTGCATGTGCTCCCTCTACCCACTTGGCTCGAAATTTCCCCCAATTAGAGGTCTCTTCATGAGTGGATGGCTCCATTTGTTTTCCTCTCGAATTCTCCAATTGTGGTTCCTCCATAATTGTCTGACACTGCTTCTAAGGTTGCTTCTTCATTTTTAAAGTGGATCTCTCCACTTGGTATCCTCTCAACTTCTCTAGTTGTGGCTACTCCACAACTTCCTAAAGCTACTTCAGAGGCTTCTTCTGGGGCTACATGTTGAGAGGTAATTTACTCTCCCTCTCAACCACCAAGTCTCTAACCTTTGCCTTACTCCTCAAGGCTTTGCATGCATATTGAACCTCAAGAGCATACGGGTTCTTGACCCATGCACCGATATCTTTCATCTGTCTCGTGGCGATGTGTCTAAGGAAAGCCTTTCCCTTACTGAAAACCACATCATAGCCACGGTCTTCCAATATTGCTACTGAAACATGATTCTTCTTTAGTCCTGGAACATACATCACATCTGTGATCCTAAGAGGGGAGCCAAACTCCCTATGAAAGGTAACCGTACATATCCTAGTACCTCTATACCTATCGTCACCTCCAAACTCTATGCTCTTCTTGAGGTCTTTCTCCTCAAAATCACTAAAGAGATCTCTATTCCCTATCATAATGAATGAGGCATCGCTTTCAAGATATCACACACCTCCCATGGCAGTGTCGGCCATGCATGCAATGAGAGTGAAATCAAGTTCAAATTGTGAAGCTAGACCTTCACCTGTTTCCGCTAGTGTCGAATCCTTCTTGCTTTCTTTCTTATGTGGGTAGTTCTTGGCATAGCGCCCATGCTCGTGACAATGAAAACACTTGACTTTCGTTAAGTCCATCTTCTTTCTTCCCTCCTCACCTTGGGACTTCTTTCCCATAGCCTTCTTTGCCTTACTCGCTGAGGAAAAATCCTCTTCCACTTACTTGGAAGAGGTCCCATCTCTGGTGTTCCTCCTGATCTCCTCCTGCATCAAATCCGACCACAGTCGTTCCCAATCTGGCAACTTCTCTTGACCATTGAAAGAGTCCCGATAACTATGCCAACTCTTCGGGAGTCTAAGAAGAGAAAGACTCACCATATCATCCTTGGCAATTGTGATTCCAACACTTCCAAGTTCATCATGACATTGAGTGAACTTGGTCAAGTAATTTGGAATTCAGTCGCCCACCTCCATCTTGATTTTTCGAAGTTTATCTTTCAGTGCCAAATTCCTTTAGTCACTATTATTCTAGAAAAGGTCCTTCAATGCTTTCCACATAGCATGTGGATTTTCCTTCCCATGGAGAATCGAGACAATGTGGTCTCGAAATCCCTCAAGGATTATCTGCCTCACCCTTGCCATACACTTCTTCTATTCAGCTAGATTATGAGCATCCGATGCTGGTGGCTTAGGAATGTCCTGATCAATGAATTCCTTCAAGCCATTATCCTCCAACACAACCTTCATCTTGTCCTTCTGGGCTATATAATTCGAGCTTCCATCCAAGGAATACTCGAGCTGCGAACCGTAGAACACCATCTGTCAATCTTGAAGTATGTATTGAAAATTTTAATTTCACCTGTAACCCAAAAGCTAAAAACTTTGAAATATCCTCTAGTATATTGTTCTCAGCTCTAATACCATGTAGAACTTTCTTCTAGATTCACAAGCTCATGTAATCTACTAAAAAAAGAGACGAGAATCTACTTCTATTCTTTACAACGGAAACCCATAAAGATCGAGCAAAATAATAATCGACAAGAGGAAGAACATCAATGGCACATAACACAATACATATGTGGGGAAAGCCACAACCCAAAACCCACTATCTGTATTGCATTAAATCAGAAATCCAAGATGATAATACGATGCTTGTTCTCACAAGAACAATCCCCACACTCAGTAAAATCAATCTCCAGCTCACAAGCAATCTCAAGCCAAATCCAGGCCTCTTCTCTGCTCTCCAAGCCTCCTATTTCCTTACACAATTCCTATGGATGATTAGCCCATCTTAAAGGGAAACCAGTGCATCCAAAACTGCATAGTCCATTTAAGGTTCAGTTCTTGATTGCATGCACCATCTGTACAACTCAGAAAATTATACAACTAATAGTACACTGTCCCTGCACTCTAGTCTCAACTGGGTCTTTCTCAGAATCGACATGCATGAGTTTCTGATGAGGGAACCTTCAGTTAACTGGAGTAGCACTAGTTAATGCATTAGTGCATCAACTAACCGTTAACTCACTATTGGTTCCTCAAACAGTTTGGAACTAATTTAATTGGACTTAACTCTGTAACCTGAGTTAACTAATGACAACTCATACTTAACTCATCCTGGACCCCTATAATATAGGGAGAACATATACAAGACTTCAGAAACACTTCCAACTCGAAATTCCTAAGTTAACTAAGTCAACTCACTCTAATTAACTATTACAAGTTGCTATGAGAATAGAATTCAATGTTAATTCTTAGTTTAATTCAAGGACAAATTAAACTGGAATTTCTAGATTCTATTTTTATTATTTCTTGTTGTTATTTTCAACATTTCCATGTTTTAGCATATACATCATGCTTTAATTTACTTCTTGTTCTTTATATACAAGATAGTTTGGTATTCCTTTATATTGACAACATTCTACTTAGGAGTCCCATTGACATACTTTGTGGTGATTTTTTGGATATTAATATAGTTATCATATTTTATCTTATTTTATGGATATGTATGCGCACTCACACATAAATATTAGTTTAAGATTTATGTTTCAATAAATTTGGGTAACGTGGAACTAAGTTTTGACATGAATGATATTTGTGATTATTTCATTTTCATTGTTATTTTCACATTAAATTGCATATAGTCCCCATTTATATGAGCCACAATGTCTCTAAGGAATGTCATGGTTACGTTTTGTACCATCCACATGTGTTTTTCCATTTTTTATAAGCAATGAATGCCAACATCTTCCATATGAGTAGCAATCCTAAGCAATTTTCTTTTCAACTTTATACATTGGTTGTGTTCACTTGTGTCATTCTTACATAATCCATTCATTGCAATGGAGCATCACCTAAAACACTACACTACCCATATGCTCACAATACATTGTTTCTCACTTCCACTAAATTTTACTTTATATTTGAATATCATTTGTTCTATTATAAAGGGGTATTACATTTAGGATCTCTATTAAATAATGAATTTGTGAAATACACAAAAATATCACTATAAGCAAAGATATTCAATATGTTTAATGTTTGTGATACTAAAAATAACATGTACACAGTCTTGTATATAATGTCATAAAAGTAAGAGATGTGACCTTTTAGTCTCTTACACACATAAGTGATAATAATGACCACAAGTCAAGATTAATCATTAGAAACTCCCTTAATATTAACTTGGGGACCTAGAGACCTCCATGACCCTTCATAATGCCATTTGCACTCCCCCAATAAAGTACAAAAATTGAGTATTTTGTTCTTCTTAAAAAATGCTAAAGATGTATGAGTATAGTCCTTAGTGTAATAATACTCTAGTACATGAATTCCGTTAGAACCTAAATTAATTGTTAGAAATCATGACCAATGCTGACAATAGAATGAATATGCTAAGGAGAATACAAAATGTCAAGGAGATTCCATCTTTAAAACAACAACCTCCAAGGAGTCCTAAAATCTTCACAAAAATATTTTTAGAATTGATGAAGCAAATAATGTTTCCGCAAATGAGAATGTGTACAAAGGATTAGAGTTGTGAGGTTAATATCCTTAATGTTTTCAAATAAAAATGTCCAAGAATTGTGGGGTGGCAGGTGTAGGAGGGGTTATCATGAACACTAAAGGAACAATAGAAACTTCATTTGCATGGGGCCTTGGTATATCAACCAATGATTATGTTGAATCATATGAATTACTACAAGGTTGAAAATCAATATAAAGTCTCGAATTCAAAACTTGATCTTCTGGGGGAATTCAAACATTGTCATATGCCATATGGACCTCATGAACACCACTCTAGCTGACACTCTCTTACCATCAATGATTGAGTGGATAAACCAAGAATCAAATGAATTCTCCTATGTGAATATTTATCAAGTACCATGGGATAATAACTCCTTAGTATATATTTATGCCAACCAAATCACTTCCTTGAAAGTGAGAAACATTGGTATCAATGGAAAGGGATACTACTAACCTATCCATTCACACTATAAATTGGAGAACAAGGCATATATTAAGAAATTAAGGAGGCACATGACATATCATAAGGCAGACTTGTCATATGGTATATCATGTTATGAGAATATACCCTTCTCATTTTCTCACATGCCTAGATGTTCAACTCCTCATGTATTTGAACTTATGGAATGTATTTCTCTTCCAAATTGTGGTATTATGGTTATGTGGTTGGGTTTCCTATGCGGAGGCTCTAGTTTATAGGTCGACACATTAGATTAGTGAGTTATATAATTTTAGTTTGGCTTGCATATGTGGTTTTAATCTTATTTTAGAATATGAGTAAGCCACCGCCTCTAATTCCTTTGTGTTGAAGGGATTATAATGATTGCGATTGTTTCAAAATTTTGTTTATAGGATATTTTTCTTGCTTTAGGCTCACCTCCAAGGAGAATTTTATGTCTTTATATGCATTATATTTGTCTTCAAGAAGGCCCATACTTTTGGGTGTGTGATCGTTCAATTTGATTCTTGTCAAGATTGATCAGGGGCCCTACGGGGGTGGAAGGAGTATCCTATATTCCTTCCTATCTCTAGGAGATTCAATTTCATTTGGTTTAATTTTCCTTCAAGTTTGGGAAGTTTATCCTTTGACTCGTTTTCTTCATTAATGACCCTCATGTTTACTTTGAATACATATATCGGGCTTCATGTCTTCTTGGACTGCTCTAAGTTATGTTAGAATCTTTTATGGGCATCAAAGCACATGGAGGTGAAACAAAGGTAAGGCATTGTAGGGAACACTAAGATTTCAAAATTGACTTGGATCTTAAATTGCTTTAGTTATGATATGGATTACATGGAGTTTTACGAGATCACATTTGCTTTGAGAAGTCATGAGGAAGCTATTTAGAGCAAAAGAAGCTTGATATTCACTGCCATAACAAAAATGCACGAGCATGAACAGTGGGTCACTACCTAAATTTCAATTATCATGGGTACTTTGGTTCAATATAAGCATCAAAACATTATCGTAAAGGTGAATGCAACATGCTTAGGAACATAATCGTAAATCTAAGTAAGGGTGAGTAGTCTAGAGCTAATTGAGTGTAGAAAAATAATTCAAGCTATAGGGGACAAAGGGGAGAAGAAAAAATGCACCAACTTCTAGATGGTATTGAAATTGTCAAGTAGGACTTGGATCTAAGAAAGGTAGCACTAGAAGAAGTAGCCAATTGTCATGCCTTTTGTCAAGTTCGATTTTTTATAGAGTAATTAGGACTTTAGGATTATCTTGTAGAATATACACCACTAAGAAATTTTGAGATTACTTATTGGATTAAAGGGGTATACATGTATTTTGGAATGTAGATTTCTGTTTACTTTTTGTTTAAAATAAATTGAATAATACTTTCTATGTAATCTTGGCATGAACTCTATTGCACGTTTTATTTAATGTGAAAATACCAAGTATGGTTAAAAATAAACAATGTCCAAGAACTGATAGGGATGTTGACATGTAGGAGCACATTGAAGTTGAAAGTGATTTAATTCCTTTCTTAAGAAAGTGTTAAAAATCATAAATAACACTTTGGGCAAGTTGACCATTCAATAATGAGGTTAAAAATTTAACAATTTCTCCAATACCACATGTAACAAGATGGTTGTCCCATCATAAAAGCATCTTTCTACAATACACATTTACAAAAGGAAACAACAAGAAAGGTTAGAATAAAAAAGTTTTTAAGAAAATACTACTACTATGGTTAACAAAATACCCAAAAGACTAATGAACCTTGTCTATTATATAGTCAACGAAACCAACTGCTAAAATTTCCTCAATCAATAGCTCAAAAGTCACCATCACCAATCATAATTTCAAACAAGATTAGTTCGAATAGTCACTATAGATCCAAGTTTTTAATGATGATTCTTAAATATCAATTCTATATAGAGAAAAATGGAATTAATAATGTCAACTCTAAGTGAAAAACAATAACTTGTTCAATTAAACTTTGATTAGAATATTAGTATGGCCTAGATGTGAATGGTGAAGTATCTAGTTCTAGTTGATCAAAAGGTACATGTTAGATTCTTATGAATCCATAGTAGAATCAACAAGATGATTTCAATTTGATAATCATAGTATTAAAGAATTCAAGTCTTATTCTTACTAGCCTTATCTTTGGGTCAATACGAGTTAAAATACTTTATGCATACTTACCAAGTCAACCACTTACATTGTCCATTTGATAAAGTAACTTGGAACTAATATTTTTAGTATCCTTCTCAAAGTTAGGAGAAGAAAGATCATCAATAGACAATAATGTAAGAGAAGAGGTTTCATTAGAAGATGTTTAAGCATCACTATGCAAGGTGTCTAGTGTCTCTTCCTTCTCCTATTTAGTATTTCTAAATTGAATTACTTTCACACAAGGTTTTGATTTAAGCCAAACAAATTTGGATGCATTCATTTTTGTTGGTTGTCGGGGCAAATGATCATGATAATTATTTAGATATTTATACTTATTACTTTAGGTATTCATACTTATCACAGAGTTAACTATTAGATTTCAATGATAAAAGATAATAGTCTTAAAGTTCTATATCTTTTTAATTGAGTAATGATTCATTTATTACTTAGTCAAAAGGTTTCAACTTTACCCACACCACAAGAGTTAGAAAATTGAATATGCTTTGGCATATAACAAGAGAAATTAGGAATTCAATATCCTTGTATTCACAATATTAACAACCATATTTCTAATACCTTCGCTAAAATAATATTAAAACCTTATTAAACCTTGCAACATGCTCAAACAACTATTCAAGAGCATGAAAGATATTACAAACACCCTCCAATATCAAGGTGTTTACCAAATTCCATATTCTTGTGGCAAATAATACATTGGCCAAATTTGTCACTCTATTGAAACCTACCTGAAAAAATAAATAGTCCTCACATTCACTTTAACAAATTTACACAAAATATTCTAATACCACTAAACATCTTATTTATTTTGACCACTCCAAAGTCTCAACAATAAGTCCTTAAATATTCAACTTATCCTATTAGAAAAGCCTTAAAAATTGTAAGACATCCTAAAAACTATATAATCACAATGATGAGTATAAGCTTTCCACCCTTAGGAGCCCATTATCCAATGACATCACCCTTAACATTATTTTTTACTATTTTTTTCTTTTTGTTGTTCTCCTTTATGTGTATATTCTCTTTAGCTATTTAATTCTGTCCTAACCCCTTTCTAACTCCCTTCCGTTGTTGATTTATTACCTTATGTATTTCAATGATTTCCATTTTGTTTCATTTGGTCTAGTTGTCCTAAATACTATATTTACCTTTTTTAAAGGTAAATAGAATCATTCATTTTAACTTTATGTCCAATGTAATATCTAAATATAACTAATATAGTTTCTTAGCACCTTAAAATTTTTCTTATCAATCTTATTTAATTTCAATTTTAATTTTAATTTTTTTTAATATTTATTTCCTTTACATACATACATCTAATATATTGAATATAAACAATGAAAACTTGTTTTGCTAATTACTATCTTCTTTTTATCTAGTGATTACATTTTCATTTCCCTTCCCTTTATACATATAGATATATCAAGTAGGTGTTAAATGGAAGTAGTCATTATAATTTAGAAATAATAGTCAAAGTATTATTATAGTATTGTTAAAAACAAAAAGATTAAATCAAAATTAAGAATATTGAAAAAAAATGATGAAATATGTATTTGAGTGAGTTTAATGGTTAAGAATATGTGTTTTCTTGTAAGAGGTAATGAGTTCGAATCCAAAAAGGGAATAGAATATGTATACATCCATATACTTTGGTAGTCACTTTAACATAGATTACATCATGTCTGGACAATTTAACATCTTAAATTGCTCTACATAAATTATCAATCTGGGTATCGTAAACTGATGAAGTGTGGTGCACCATATGTACTTAGTTAACATTTTTCTTACTTCGTTGTTTTATAGTTTATGTTGTTTATGGAGTTTTATTCTTGTTGATCTCCTAAAGTGTTTAATGCAAATGGAAATCCTATTCTAAGGTCTTAATAATACTTTTAAGTATGGATGTAAATTTTAAGACAAGGTTTATGTCCATTATAGTAACTTCCAAAACTTAGCACTTCAAAATATCTCAAAACGTGTTATTGATCAAATCAGTACTTGAACAAAAGTGTAAATATGCAGCTACTTAAATCAAACAAAAGATGAAATATTGATCATGAAATCATTGTCTCTGCTGTTTATCTAAATACAGAAATAAAAGTTAAGCTATTGCACTCAAACAAATCAAAAACTACAAACTAATAAAAGTAAAATCAATTTACTTCATTCATAGTCCGATAGTAGTCTAAGCTATGGCTTTAGGAGATAACGTCAATGATATGAAGAATTTGATATCTAATTGCAGAAAAATAAAGCTAAAATCAAATCACATCATTCATAGTCCGATAGCTCGCCAAGTAGTCTAAGCTATGGCTTTAGGAGATAACGTCAATGATATGAGCAGTTTGATATCTAATTGCAGAAAAGTAAAACTAAAATCAAATCACATCATTCATAGTCCGATAGCTCGCCAAGTAGTCTAAGCTATGGCTTTAGGAGATAACGTCAATGATATGAGCAATTTGATATCTAAACTAACTGACAAAGCAAATGAATAAGACTGAAATCAAAGCATAACTGAAATTGAAAAGCTAAAACAAAGTCAGCAGAGAGGCAAATCTCATGTCACTATTTGATGCAAAAACATGTAAAGAAAAACTAATCTACAATCAACCGGTTGAACACACTTGCATGAATTAAAATTGCATGAATGGAAAATCTAATCTATCAAGCTTGAAAGCAATAAAATGACATAATGAAATCAAAGTAAAATTACAAAATAAAATCTACTCTACCTTACATTCTAATGTGCTCCATGACATCTACTTCACATCTCCTTCCATGTTGAGAACATCAAAGCTTTATTCAAATTCTTCAAAATTACAAAGTACAACAAAGCTCTCTAAAGCTTTCAAAAGCCATCAAGGAAGAAATACAAACTCCAAGCTAAGCTAAGACTCACAAGCTAACAAGCTTAAGAACTAACAAGCTCACCAAACTCTAAGCTAACAAATGAAGGAGAGAGATCTCCTATTTATACAAAAAGATGAGAAGCCATCTCATTAATGAGAGTCCATGAATCTCTCCCTCTACCTCTAGAGTCCTAATCAAAATAGGAATTGATAAGAAGCATGTCTTTTTAGAGTTTCAATACAATTAGGAGATGTGGCACATATCCTCATGATCCCATGATTCTGTCCACTCAAATTCGAATTTGGCCTTAGAGTGCCACATAAGGGTCTTCTAGAAGCCTCCTTTTGACCTACACATGTCAACAATCTCAACCCACTTGTTAGGTATAAGCATATGCACATTATTTTTTAATCGTTAACCACAAATTCACTTAAAAAGGCTAAGAATTAATAAAGTTTGAAAAAACATAAATGTGGCCTAATGATAATGAAAGTGGCATGAATGTAGTGACATAGTAGTGAAATGGAGGTGATATAATGGACATAATAGTGAAAGTGTAATGGAAATGAATGACATTTTCAAGACCCAATACATCCATAAATTATTCTAGAATTACATGATTTACGTTTTAAACAAAATTTACCACTTTTCTTAGGAACTAGCTACAATATACCATGCAAATGATTGAACCTAACCTTTTAATTGGTTTCACTAGTTGGTTAGGTACAAAGTGTAGCAATGTTGTTTGTAATTCTATTGGGAAGTTGGCAAAGGTGGAGAGATGGCCCACGATTTTTTCTAACTCAATGGTAGACACATATAGCTCCACAACTGTAGCTTTTAGAGTCACAATTGAGAATCTCACTTCAATTTCCCACTCCTTTAAGTGTCATGAGTATCCATGAGTTTTGCTAGGGGAATGTACTAGATGGCCATTGTGCAAGCCCAAGTGGGTTTATCCCTAGTACCATCTACATAACTTGAATCACCAATGCAAAAGTTACTTTTTATTTAGATTCCTTAGAGACAAAGGCCCTTTGGATATGCCTTCTTTCTTCTTCTACGTTACACTTAAAAAATGAGGATAAATGGTAGGAGATAAAGAGGTAAAGCATAATAAAAACCCCCTTTGGGTGTAAGATAATTCATTATCATGAGGGGTGAAAGAATTTGCAAGGCATAAGAACCCCTCCATTAGGTGACCATGAGAATGGTGTACTAACCTTCCACTACATAATTCAAGTTCTACAACAATGATGATTGTTGTAATGCAAATTAACCTAGTGCTAACTACAATTCAACTAGGAGGCAAAGTCTAGAAGTGGGACACAAAGGGAGGTGGCAACCTGGCACTTCATGTGAAAGGTTGATGGCAGGATGGAGGGGATTTGAATTCCAATCCCTTACAATTTATATGAAGTGGAAAGAAACATTTGGGAGGGCTTGATGTGAATTTCCATGCCACCCTTAAACAAAAATAATCGATGTTTTCCTTCATGGGAAAAATTCTAACAATGTGGATTTCTCCTCAAAACCTATTTATTGCAACAATCCTTCAATTACCATCACTCTTATATTTTTCATTTTGTAAGTGTCTATATTGTTTACTTGATATACATGGAATAAGTTAGCTTGATCAAACTGCCCTTCTATTCTCATTGCATTGATGAAAAGAGAGAAACCTTGTGATGACTATAGTCATGTTTCTTGTTGGAGAAGTGAGGAGTTTTAGGCCTTGTTAAATTGCTACTGTTTCACCTTGTTAATAATGGCTTCCCCATTTACACATGCATATGTGATTGCTTGATGAATTTTAGGAGTATAAGATCACTCCACCTACATCCACCACCCAAATATTTAAAGTTTTATAAGGTTCATACAAGATAGTGCTACCTAGTTATGACACATTAGTTGCAATGGAAATATATAAAAATAGAAATGTAATTGTTCGATGCTAATTTTTTCCTAAGGAATCAACTCAATCCTTTATCCATTAATTTATCAACCTGGAGTTCATCTTTCTATTACAAGGTTGTCGACACAATCTATGCAAGAATAGTGCTTTAAATTACAGGAGTGTATGCAAAACTATCGTAAAGTAGAAGCTATGGAAAGATACTTTTAAAAAGCATTAAGTCTATTTAAACAGAAATGAACCACTCTACAAAAATCATGGAACTGCTTAACTACTTCAAGAACAAACATTAAATTCCATTAAACCAATTATCCGACTATAACGCAAAACTTCAGCATGAATAACTCTTTCGAAAAGAATCTATACTCGATCACTAATTACCCAAAGTTACTGATAATAAAACAAGGAAATGGAAATTCACTCTATTGTAAAGAAATTCTGGAATAATTCACAAATCATATCTTAAGAATTCATAACAAGTCTAATAAAGGAAATGTAAATCTTCACATAACTAAGTCGCAAGCTTCAAGAATTCACACAATAGAAATCGTAAATCTAAGGATCTATGCAATGAAATTACAAATTAAAGACTTTATCTAAGAAACATCAATCAAGCATATAATAGGAATCAAAAGATAATAATACATGAGAACACAACAATATTTCCAGCGTCTAGGCCCAAGATCTCAGGACATAACTGCCTTAAAAGAAACTCAATATAAAATATTAAGGTCGAACCATTCAAACTTTCATTAACATCAAAGTAAAAAAACGGTATGTAAATCTTCAGAGCAGTTATGTTTCTCACTTTTACAGTTCACTAAGAATAATCAGAAAATCACAACTACTCTTTCTTTCTTACTACATTTTAATATATATTACAACACATTCTAACATTGGAATGATAAATCTATCCTGAGAATCAGAAGATTCTCAGTATCACTTATTTAAATTACAAAATCAGATCATATCTTTCCTGTAACTGTTTTGATGCGAATAAATACAAATCTTAGACCAATGTTGTTGCTTCTAGAGACAACCTTGGATTGCTGACAAGACCAATGCCTGGTAACATCTAGATTTTATGTGTGTCATATGATTTTCAAGAAACCGGAGACATCATATACATTTTATATACATATGTAAATACATACAATAAACAACATGGGTTGGTTCATTCATCAAAGGACATAAGCCATGTATTTATGGTACTCTTTCACATATACAATTCATAGAAATATATGTATGAACTAGTGGAGGTCGAGTCGTTCGAGGACCTATAGTTTAATAAACTTTAGCAGAGCAATGAAAGAGGATAAGGAGATAGAATAACTAATCATATAGAGCTTGAAACCTCAAGAATTCTACATTTACCACATAGAGCTTGGAGCATCAAGTTCTACACTTATCTTAGTTACAGGTAGACATCATGGATGAAGGAGAATTGGATGTGATGATTCATGGAGCACAATTTAAAGATATACTCTCAAAGCTACGTACATGCATGTGCATTAACAAGTCAACACAAATGAATCTATAAGACCGAATGAAACATTTATGGCAGCTACAATTACATGAAATCAAAGAGGAAACATGAACATAATGGAATTTAACAGAGAGGTAACATACTATAGTACTTGAATGTAGGAATCACCACCATTTCATTAATATTCTGAAAGATGCAAATCTTGAAGTCATATAGTCTCAGAAATAACATGTAGTTATTCTTTAGAATTCATAACCTTTTCTAAGTGTTTCTTCCTCCCTTTTATAAGGAAAGGGAGAACATGGAAATTAGTTACAAAAATATCTTCAGGCTAGAGTTTCCAACTGCCTCTATGACTAGCTGTCTTAGTGTGCAGGCTCTGTCGCCTCCAATTATGACAACAGAAAGATACCTTTCTTGGAAATAAAACAACATAACAATATCAATAAAAAACAACAAAACATATTTAACAAGTGAACTGAAATGATGGTCCTGTAGAAATATCTCCACGCCACTCTCTTTGTTGGCCTCTGGTTCAACTGAGTTTCTGCTACATCATGCCTCATTCTCTCTTAGCCAGCTCCCTATCGCTTTCGGTCTTAACAGATTTAATACTTTTCTTTCAGGAAGTGGGAGAAATCACCCATAACGACCATAACATATTCAGAACACAGTTGTTGACTCATCCGTCCCTTTAAGTTCATGTATCATGCTATCGAAGCCATGATATGCCCAGTAATACTGCCTAAACGTTGAATCAGGGGTTCTCGTTATTAGCCCTTTGCACTTAAAAACATTACAAAATAGGCAAGTTCTGGGATCTTCAGGCCCCTTATGGTTTAGCCCCTTTCTGCATTCCTTCTCATATGACCGCGGGCAGTGAGCTGGTGCTTAACCTTATATCGAAGATAAAAAATGAGACTTTTCTAATCCATGCCTCTTGTTTCACCTTCCTAACTCTTGCGATTGTGATATGTGATGAGTCGAGACCTCTGATCTTTGGTTTGCGAGATTACATCATCATTTGTCGCGTGTCACCTTGTGAGTGGTGACACGTGTCACCCTATGAGTGGTGACACGTGTCACCCTATATTTGGCCCCTTATGAGCCCTAAAAATGCCAAATCTACATGCCACGTATCCTCCATACTTCCACGTCATCTTCATACTGTCACGTCATCTTCGTACTACCACATCATGATGACACCAGCTACCACATGGGTTTATCGGGACCAATAACATTTCGCTACGTGGCCTGTTGGAGGAGAGAGAAAATGCTCACACTTCTCTTGTTTTGCAATTGATTTCCTTCGTTAATTGAAATCGACCCTCCCCAACATTTTAACACTAGGGGCCTGAATCTCGACAATTTTTAATGTTATCAGCCTTTAGTGGTTTCATGATGTCGTATTTGGTTGTACCCTCCGGTACTTGCGATCATCGATATGCCGATTCACCCCAAACCTCTGATTTCCTACTCATCTTTCGCTGTCAGGACCTCCGATCACCGATAGACTATGGGCCATGTACCTCTGATTGCCAATTTCCGATATCGGTGATCGGTGATCGCAAGTTCGTTGTGCCCTCTCTTGTCGCTGCTTTTCCTTGAAAATCTGATTTGTGATTTGCGATATGAGCGATCGCTAATTGCAGATTTCAGTGCATTCCCTTGTTGCTGCTTTGAAAAACCCTGATTGTGATTTGCGATGAGCCTTACCCTTTGTCCTTTTCGCTTTGTTTTCTGGTTTTCAAAGGGTAGCTTCAATTTTCTCTAATTTCTGATACAGGAGTCCATTTTAGGACTTCCACATACGGTTGGAAAGCTTATTCTGAGCACTATCCAATGGAGAGGGTCTATTTTATCTTTGAGAGATTTTGTGGCTTAGAAGATGGCTTCAAAATTTACTACTCTTTTTCACTTTGGACAAATGAAAACACATTTGGCAGTGAGTGGCAACATTGGCTCCACTTAGGGATGGGACATTGGATTACAATGCTTCAAGAACCTGAAGTCTGTGAACTTCTCTTTTTGGGCATGAAGTCTTTTTAAACAAGTGAAAATATTGTGAAAGCGAAATTTTAAATAGAAAACTGGAAATTTCATATGATAATTACAATACACACACCGGTATTTACAATGAGTGCAAGACAATACCTTTTAATTCTGGAAATAGAGTTTGAGGAGTAAACAATAGGATATCATATCCGTCTGTGACACAACATCGCATGCAATACATTTAATCCCTCTCTCTTCACAACCTTGATTACAACAAAGAGACGACAATTGAATGTCGGCTTTGACTTCGCATATTGGATATTGATTACTCTAATGGCCTTAGTCATTATGAAGGTTAGTGGTGTAAAGGGAAGAACTGAATATAAGATTTCTCCAGGCTTGTTAAATTCACAATCTCATGCCATCCTCTAGCTCCCAGGTTGATAATTTAGTTCCTTCTATGCAAGGTCTTCAGGTTTCTCCAAGGCAACAGGCATATATTCTAGGTCAGTTGCTTCATGAATTGCAATTCCAATTCTAAAATTTCTCTCTGGATTTGTCTAGGTATCTAGTATGTTTTGGTGCACCCTTTCCAATTAGACTTTGTTGATTGTATTTTCATCACTGAATATCATATATTTCATTGAAATACATTAATTTTTTCTTTCTTTTCCCACCCCTTCGATATTCTCCTTCGTTGTGTCGTTCTTATCGCCCTTGGAGCCAAAAGCGCCTACTTTAGTTATAGAACTAGCCCTGCTCTTTTGAGACTTAGCTATCATATCCTTTATGTCAATGAAGCTAATTTGTCTCTCTACATCTCAAGGCTAGGGGCATTTAATATTGATTTTCTTAAGGTGGACTCAATTTTCCTTAGCAAATTGGGGTAGTATCCTCTCTGCATGAACCGGGGGGTCCTTTTTCATGGTCGTTTCTATCTTACTCTCGGAATTATCCACTCTAGATTCATTTTTTGTTTCCCTCCTCTTGTTTACCAGTGCCCTTCATATCATTCAAGAAGAGCCCAAGGTATTTCCTTCCATTTGTACAAACACATGGACAACAAATGAAAAATCTCCTCGAATTATTAGCAACCCAGATTGCAACAACTTTCCCCAACAAATTGAATATCTCCACCTTGAAACAATGAAGACAAAGTGGAAGTTGCATTATCAAATGACCATGTCCATTAATATCCTTGAGGAAATTAAAACTCTGAAGGGAAGATTAGCTCAATAGGAAGATTCAATTGATGTCTTTAGACAATAGATAGAAGATTTGCAGTTGCACCATCCAGCCAGTGATACTCTCTTATATATGTTTTGCTCTTAAGTCAGTTTTGAAAAGTATATGTATGTAGCTTGTTAGTAATATTTTACGTACAATATAGGTTTTATGTAATCCATAAAAGCTCCTCTTGAGAGGATCTTCCATTATATGGATTACTGTAATTATTTCCTGAGTAATTGTTGCATCTAGGCATAGATTTTAATGGAAAACTTTCTCATTTTTTCTTAAAAAAACAAAGTTGGAGGGAAGAGAGAGAGAGAGTGATGGGGGGAGATACATACAGAGATGGGAGAGAAAGGGAGAGAGAGGAAGGAAGAGAGAGATGACTTGAGAGAAAGAAGGAGAGAGAGAGGGAAGAAGAAAGACATGCAAAGAGAAAGGTGGAAAGTGGGATAGGGAGTGACAAGGGAGAAATGGAGAGAGAGTTACTGAGAGAGGAGAGTGGGATGAGAGAGAGAGAGAGAGAGAAACAGGGGGGAGAGGGATGGAGATAGAAACAAATATGGAGGGGGGAGAGCAATGGAAGAAGAAAGAAATATAGATACAAATATATATATTATAGTATTATATAATATGAAATATTATTAACCATAGAGGAAGATGAAGTAAGGCTTTTACAAAAGGTAAAAGAAGTTGGATTTAGAAAGGCATGAATATTTTGGTAGTACATTGAAATAGATGCATTTGTTTTTGTGTCACAGTATTCAAACATAAATAAGATGAATTTTCATCTTAAATAAAATGTCTACTTACCTAAAAAAATATTTTTGACACTGTAAACTATTTGTATTTGACTACATTATTATTATTCCCATTTTCCATCATTCAACATTGTTAATCACTTCGCATTCAAACGAGGTAATAGAAAACAACTACTATTGAAACTTGGGGTTTAACACTCCATAAGTCACAATGATTGACTTTGGAGAATGCTACTATTAATATTGTAGAGCAAGAGAGACAAGGTATAATGTTGCCACAATAGCGTGAGTTAAAGATTTGAATAATCTATGATTTTGACCATCATTTTCATATGATTGATATGAAAATATGGAAAAACTAATAGCCGTGACCATAACAACAATAGAAAAAATAGTTTGAGATTGATCAAAATTAAGGCTATTTGTAATTGGCTACATTCTTATTATTCACATTTTCTACCATTTAACACTATTACATTATCACTTTGTATTTAAAATTCTTATTTCATCCTTTTTCATCATTGAAGTTATTAACAATCTCTACCATCTCAACAAACTGAGCTAATTGAGCAAATTTAAAATTAAAATGACTAGATTAATTTTAGACATATTTATCATATTTAAAATGATCATAATAATTAGATGTTCAACAAATTTTGTGTGACCTGATTGAAAATAACCTAGATCCATCTTAACCCCAGATCTATCAAGCGTCAAGAATGATCAAATCTCCCGAGGTGCAAACCTTTCTTCAAATTTTGCACTAAAAAAAGAGGTTTGCACCTCAAGATATTTGATTCGTCTCGAAGACAGGTTTGGACATCGAGATGTTTGACCCCTCTTGGCATTTGATCTAGGGTTAAGATGGATCTAGATTGGTTTACATAAAGCTAGATTTTCAAATTTAAAAATACCTATATATATTTCAACTTCAAATGTATTAAACATAAATTATAATTGAATCAAATTGTTAAACAAATTTACAATTATTAATTTTAATTAATTTAATTTTTTGAAGCTAATTAATTTTTTTTTTTAATTTATTATAAAAATTTATAATTTTTTTTCAATATTTTATATAAATGACTTAAAATCAATTCATGATAAGTGTCAAAACACACACACACATATCCTTATTTTATATAATTTATTATTAATTATAAAATTAATATATGAGTTAAATACATAAACATCTTAAAAAACATGTAAGAAATTCACCTCATTTTACTATAGAAATTCTAAACTAGTGAATTCCAACTAGTGATTTTCCAATACTACTATGAAAATTCTAGCATAACCCGTGGAGGTTAAATCTCTACTATCCATCTAATAATTACTTATAATTAAATTAAAATTCTAGAAAGCCTATTATGAAAAAAACACGAGCCTAATAATTATTAGGTGGATGGTAGAGATTTAACCTCCATGAAATATTCTAGAATATTTTTAATAGCACTTTCAAATCAAAGATTGAGATTTATTTCCAAAGTAGTTATGTTATTTTTTCCATTTTAATTAAATAAATAAATTTAAAAAATATCATATGAACAAGTTCCATATGAAATGAGTTATAGTTTTTTGAGCATGTGGTATTGCTAACTCACGGTATTGGTCCATGATATTGTAATAAAGTTATAATAATAATAATAAGAATAAGAATAAAGTTATAATTGAGCTCAGAGACTCATTCTACAACCCATTATTATGTGTAAGCATGTTTGTCCATAATCAAAGTTGAAATTTCGAGTTGTCTTTAGTGAGACTTTTTTGGAAGCTTTTTTGGTCGGTTTTTCTGGTCTAATTTCTCTAAAATTCTACAGGAATTTATTGAAATCACAAGTTTGATGGGTAATCCCTGCAGAATCCAAGTGCCCTAGGGGGTTTCAGGGTGTTGAATGCATATATACAATAAAAAAACCAGTTTAAATAACACAAATCAAGATTTCACCTCAAATTGTTCCGCCAGATTTCGGCCCCTGAAAGTCCAAAAAGTCGCACTAAAGACAACTCCTTGAAATTTTGCTCATTGGCCAATTTTTTTTTTTTTTTTTTTTTTTTTAATTTAAAAAAAATAAAATTAAATAAGTATACTAAACATTTAAATAATGTCTACTCATAAAAAAAAATTGCAAGTGAAAAAATTGGATCTTTCTCTACACATGTTAAATTCATATTTAAAATAAATTTACGCTAATATATCATGAAATACATATTTTGATGTCTAATATAGATTGATGCTTATTAATTTAATTTGTATTATCACTTTAATATCTAATATATATAATTGTAAAATAAAATAATATATTTTTAACTTAAATTGTATTTTTTAAATGATATATCAAAATTTCTTTATTCTTATTAATAGTAAATTAAATCTATAATGATATTATTTTAATTTTATTATCAACTAATCTTAATATGATGAAAAAAAATTAAAATCAATTTTTAATGTGATATATAATTTATTCGTATGAAAAAAAATAAAAATTAAGAAACATAAATAAGAATAAAACCATTCAAAGGATCTTCCTTTTTCGGGATGCTTTTGATATCTGCTGTCGGATCACTCTGGTTATCAGTCACAAGATTTTGATGAGCTCTCTGCTATGTAATATGATTGTTATATTCTCTTAATATAATCTATGATGATTTTCTCTTCTGAAGAAAAAAAAAAACCATTCAAAGGATGTTTATTCTAAATTCTCCCAAAATAACTGCAAGCGACCTCATTTTTGCCAAATGCCTACTGACCTCAAACAAAACCATGTAGCATTCTATTCCGATGTCCTTATTCGTTGAATGTTTTAGCTAAAGCAGCTGATTTTCAAGGCTGACAGTGTCTCGTGTCGGCGGTAGCGGGATATTAAGGGCGCGGTCGTGTAAATGCAGAGTGAAAGAGGATATGATTTAGCATCATGACACTTTGATTATAAAATATATAATTTTTTTTTGTAAATTTGGTGGGATTATACATTTATCATGTTTAATATGTTACTTTAATCTGAGCAGAGAATTGAACTGGTGTAAAGAGTGTTTTAACAGAGTATCCAATTACTGTCTATCAAAAACCCCTTAGACAAAATGATATATAACTTGAGTAGCATATGAAGAAAAAATTACTAAATTTTGAAATTTTAATATATTTTAAATTTTTGAGAAATAGTTTTCAATTCAAGGGAAAAAAATATTTCTATTTTTTTAATCAATCAAGAAAATTATAATAAATTAAAAAAAAATAACGAATTGATGATGATTGTATTTATAAAAGTTGGTTTTGAGGCCACGTATTTTTACATATTTACTAGATTCTTCTGATTTTATCTTTTGTCCAAACTAGGGAATATCTTTGATTCTATTACGCTTCCCGCTTGCTTTGTTCCTAAACTAATTACACTTGTATGTCTTCCATAAAATTCCTAGAACTGATACATATTTGCAAAACATATATCAAAAGAGAATGTGGTAAACTAGAATATGGGTGTTGTCCCTTCTTCAACATTTTCTTCAACAACTACGTCGATCTCTCTTTCTAGCTAAGCAGGAACAAAAGGTTGAGGAGGTCCTGCTTCTTCCTGTTGCTTTAGACCCTCATTGATCTCCTTTGTTCCAGATTTAACTGAGGCTTCAAGCTTTTCCACCCAAAGATCCATTGCGCCCACCTTTACCTGCATCCTTTCCAATTTGACATGGAGAATACCGATTTTCTGATTGAGAAGTAGCATTTTGCCTTGATTTCCTGTAGCCATTATTTCCCTTTGGCTTCTCAAAAGAGACAAGATATGCTCCATGGTGGTCGTTATATAATCAAGCTACTAACAATGTCAACATTTCTTTTGCATTACCGAGAACTACAACACCTCTTCCATCTTTGTTGTTATTTGTCGACCAAAGGGTTCACCAAAGGGGTGGTTATCCAGACATGCACCATTGCTCAAGGAAGAGAAAGTCTGCAAGTCTTTTGAAATGAGTTATCTATGCATGCCACTCATTGCATATCAAGCTTCCATTCACGATCATTTATAAAGTGGTCACCCACTTTAATGCTCCTATCCATCACTTCTCGACCTGAATCTTTGTTTCAGTGTTTTGAGATCTCCTTCATTAGCATGTTGTACATAAATCATGCCAAAATTAACTTATATATGGATATTTCTATCCACCTCTCCCTCATGCAATTACTAGGGATGGCTCTTGGCCACTGCCTATCCTCTTCGTCGAAGTAACATTATTCTCGTGTTCAAGTGTGTATTGAATTTCCTATACCTTCATTTATGGATAGTCATTGATCTACCTATGGACAGTTTGATAAGATTGCCATCCAGGGATATTCTCTAGCATACATATTGTGGGGGGGGGCTCGCAAGGATACTTGATTCCTTCACGCTTTCTTGAAATGTTCATGTCTCCATATGCTTGAGGTGATTTCGTAATGATCATGGCAATGGTCTAAATAAATAAGTTTTGTTATTCTAACCTAACATCCCTTGTTCCAAGAAAACACCTTCTTTGGTTGAGGCATCTACTTTGATATTCAAGTGCCTTTTAACATAATAGAACTTGATAACCTCAAATTTTCCAATTTATTTGTTAATTCTTTGTAAAATAAAAATTTGATCGCTACCTAAAATCTCTACTAACTTAATCACTTATTAAATTACAATCATTAAATCCCCAATGCTAACAAATATTATATATATATATAGATATAAAATAATTTAATTTTTAAATATTCAATATACTATATATATAATTGTTTTATTTACCCTACATGGCAAATATAAAAATCCTCAAAACCCATCATGATAATAATAGAATACCTTCTTGTTTCACGAGGATAGGATATCTTACTATTGATTTTTTCACATAAAGAACACTTACATTTTATCCTTTTAATTATAAAATTTGCATTCACCTACATATATTCTCTATTAATATGAATCACAATGTTTTAAATTTTTGGTTCTATAATATGCGTATCACACTTTTTCCAGTAAGTTCGTACCATCTTCTCTTTCTTTTCTACTTTAAATAATTGTATTTTATATATCAGAAGAGTACAAAAATAGCTTACCATGACTGCCATTTCTCAAGTTCATATCATGTTTTCTTCCTCTCCTCAAATGAGGTATTCATTTTTAAGGATTTTTTCCTATTGCATATTCATAGCATTACATTAATATTACTTAATAACATATATTTTTTATTTTCATTATATTTATTATTATTATTTTTTTATTAAAAATATTTATAAATAAAAATTTTATTATAATTAAATATATTTAATATTCAAGATATTAGCTATAATATATATGGAACTCTTTATATTATAAAATCAAAGCAAGAGATATATATTATTGAGATTTTATTTAAGTTTGTAATAGGAGGTCAAAGAACTTATTAGAGTAATAATAGTGGAGCTCATTCAACGTAAGGTATACTAGATCATGTTTGTTATTATTAATAAAGAATATTATGGTAGTTACTATGGAATAAATGTAATGTGGCCTCATTAAAAAAAAGTCCATTAAGTAATTAGAGGTTGTTATTATTACAGTTTTCTTGTTAGTAGAGTTCTTTTGTTAGTTATAAATAAGGATGAAATCCTGTTTATGGATGTGTGGAAAAATATTGTATTTGGAGATCAACTCCGGAGAGATCACCCAACCTTAAGAGGCAAGTGAATTTGAGTGGATTCCTTTTATAAAAGGACCATTGTAAGGTGTTACGCTAACTTAAGGGTTTTGGTATTAATAAAGTGTGGAGCATCACTGATATATTTTTGTGATTCATTTTTTTGGGTTAATGTTTATAATAGCCGTTATCATAGCTCTCTTTTTTTGGAAAAAAAAAGAGTCCCCTCGCCCTCTATTTTGCAAGTTCTGAAATGGAAAAAGATCATTGAGTTATTCAAATCAGTTTATACTACTTTTTTAGCAAATTTTGAAGAAACTAATTATAGGTTTGAGTTCCTCCTAGAAAAACATTTAGTCCAAAAAAAACCATTCAAATCAAAGTTCATGATATGAAGATACCACTAATTTAAAATCAATTATTTTAAAGGGTGTTTTTTAGTGATTGCACACACTGCAATGCAAATATTGCAATACCCTAATTTTGACCTCATACTAGTAATCCATATGTATACATATTAAAGACTAAAGCCCAAACAATGTAATATGTAAAATTCACATTAAATGATAATAAAATAATACAACACAAGTTGTGGAAAGATAAGGATACAAAATTTTGGTGCTATGATTCCGCAAGTGGGGATAGAAAGGGACTTAGGTGGCTAAAGCTGGTCCATATTATTAATAAGTCTAAATTGTTAGCCTTACTTAATTACCATTCCTTATCCTTGTGATTAGATTAATTTCCCATGAAGACGTGGTTTATTATTAGTATGAAAATATATTCCACGATTTTGGAATATATTTTGGAAGAGTGTTGATCAAGGGATCATAAAGTGCTCAAAATTCAAAGTGTTCAAAAGTGCTCGAAACCTGTACCAAAGTGTAGATCTTGACGACTTGAATCCAATGCAACTTGAATCGCTCAAAATCGATATCGTATGCTCCCGTTATCGCATTCTAATTGTTTTCCCAAACAAGTAAAAAATTTACAAGTTGGATGTAGAACTGCTAACTGGGCAGTCCGTACGATGACTGGGAAAGATGACTATACAATTTGGGCCAATGGCTAGCTTCCAAGTGTCCTATTGTGATTGGTTCAATTTTGGTAAGCATTTGATTGGTGGTTGGATATTTGTATGTGGACCAATGGTGGGATGCCACGTGGCACCCAAGGAGTCAATTTTTTTGGCAAGGATCGAACTGCCACCGATCGGATTTGAATGCAAGACCTATGGAGCAGCATTGCAGCTCCTTACTGCTAGGGTGCAGGGTGTTACTTGATATGTATAATGGCAAACTTATATTTAAGTTTTTTGTCATTTGTTGTTAGGGGACGGGGGCAGGGTTAAGCCCTAGCCCCAGGTCACCTTACCACCAGTGGATCACAAGAAGCAAAAGTTGAGGGCTCAGGCTTAGCCCCGACCCAAGGTTTTGGATACCATAACATCTACCCACCAGACGGGAGCACAACTATAGTGGGGGGCTAGTAGATAAGCCTGTCCGATGGTTACCACGGTGCCATGGAACCATTGTGGACCACAACGGAGAGCTCAATGATGACAAGTGCAGAAGAATGGGGATAAGCCTTGGGTTTTATGGTTGCACACGGAAGATCTTACCACTGCAAACTAAGATTTTAAATCAAATCATTTGGTATCAAAGCACTAGGTTTTTCTTTATGAAAGAAGGATTTAATTGTTTGTAGGTTTATGTCATGCTTACAAGGTTAAAACTCAAAAGAGATGAAGGAAAGCTTGTTGGAAGCCCTGATGTTGGGTCATGGGGAAGAATAGCAAGGTTGTCACAATCTCCAACACCAGTTCAGCCTCAAGTTGTAGTTGAGACTCCAGAGATCATGTCTCATGAAGGAGAACCTACAAACGTGACAGAAGATGAGAAGACCTTCAGAAAGGCTTTCTTTGATATGACAGAGATGGTGAAGGTCCTCTATTAAGAGAGGAATAACATGTTGCAAGGAGAAAGTTCCAAACGTCCCAAAGGAGAAGGCTCTTCAGGAGGAGGTAATGGAAAAGGAGGTAATGGGAATGGAGACAAAACTCCACCCTCTCCACCATCTTCTTCATCTTCATCTTCACACTCTTCCATTAATACTGTAGAAATTTTGAATAATATGACACATATTCACAGATATTATCCTGATTATACACTTATAAGCGGAACATGCATAATACATAACCTCCTCTACGTTGATCATCAATTTACAGAAGCAGAAACATTCACAGGCGTACATAGAAGCATCAATCACACATATCAACACAGTATTTTCTCGGGGAAAGCATCTCGCTAAAAACCCCAACTATCTGTATATTATATTGTTTGAATCATGTAACAATACATAGTACAATACTCCTCACAAGTACTCAGTACTATCTCCACATGTTACACACAATACAGCTCAGATCTGATATCCAAATCTCCCCCGCTGCTTGCCTGCCTCCACAGCTCAATACCTGCTCAAGAATGAATGAGAATGGTTTACCAAACTCGTATTTAACCTCCAAAGAATCACTCACATTGGGAAAGACATGAGCAGAGGCTATAATACTTGGTATTGGCCAATTCATTGGCATACTCAATCCCTTTGATTTTGCAAATCATCATTCACAACTATAGTCACAACTGATAACAATATGATCCTCTAACACCTGTCCATGCTGAACTGAACATGCACTGACATGCAACTGAGTTAACTAATGTATTCTATAGTTGCATTATGAGTTAATAATTAGTTTAACAACTCATCATTAGTCTATTTGTAGTTAGACTAATTACAACTAGTTTAACCAAGTCAAACTGAACACAACTTCATTAACTCTAAAATCAACTCCACCAAACTCAACTGATTGAGTTCTAACTGAAGTCATGCATGCAACAACTCAAATGACCTACAAAGAAAACATAATTCCTTCTGACAGCTGCATGTGCCACATCTGTAGCTCAAACTGAAGTGCTCCAAGAGAATAAGATCAAGTTTATAGTCCAAATATTATTATGAGACAATAATATTTGACTTTTCTATTTTTGACAACCAGTCTAAAAATAGACTTTGATCACTCCTGCTGTGATCACTCCTGCTGTGATCACTCCTGCTGTGGTCACTCCTGCTGTGATCATCCCTGCTGTGGTCACTCCTGCTGTGATCATCCCTGCTGGGATCCAAAAATAGAACTTGCGCCATAATTTTCCTGTGGGCCCACTTAGTGAAGGCGACTCTTTTCACTAAGCTCCATCATCTTGTTGCATTCTCAACAAGCATTTCTTGTTGCACACTTTTCAACAAATACAACCCTTACTCATACTCATCATCATTCTTCAAAAGGAACTGGTAAATCACCTTTTTTAAAACTTGATGTTAAATTCGAGTTGCCTAAGTATAATGGTGAGGTGAATGCAGAGAAGCTTGATAATTGGATTCGTTAGTTGGAGGTCTATTGCAGGATTCAAAACCTTCAAGAGGAGATTAAAAAACACAATAAGATCTCTATTTCTTGGAATGATTTCATTGATGCAATAAAAATACAATTCTACCCTCTAGCTTAGATGCAGAAACTCATCATGAATTGGCAGAACTTTAGACAGCTAAAAGGTCAAAATGTGCAAGATTACACCCAAGAATTTAGAAAAAGTTCTCTGATGTTAGGTGTAGATTTGCAGTCGTAAGACACTTTTCTGAACTAGATAGGGGGTTTACACAGTTACCTTAGGCATACTATCTTAATGTTTAATCCCAATACTCTAGATGATGTGTGTGTGAAAGCCACTCATCTTGAGGTAAGAGGGAAAAACACCCCAAAATAAGGTAGTAAAAATCCATTTAAGAGTAAGGGAAAAGGAAAGGCTTTCAAAGGGAAGGTAAAGAAAAATGCATCTATAAAAAAAGAAGGAGAGAAAATTACATGCAAACACTGTTCCATAGAGGGTCATGATGAAGCTCATTGTTGGAAGCTTCATCCCGAAATGAAACCAAAAAGAAACAACAACAAGGGAAAACAGAAGACCACCGCAACCACTCAACAAGATTTGGGATCCGATTCGGGTCATGAAACTAAAATCATATCCATGGGGTTAAAAGGAAAAGAATCCATTGCCATAACTAGTTCTTTAGACTTGCAAGATGAAACTCCAAATGAAACAAGGAGAATAGAACTGTTTCACATAAGGGTGATCTCAAAACATAACAATATTGATACATTTTTTGATAGCAGCTCTCAAGCCAATCTTATCTCAGAAAACATTGTCAAGAGTTTAAATTTGGAAATAGTTCCACATCATAAACTGTATCCACTTGGATGGGTATGTGACAATGCGCAATTCCAGGTTACTAGAAAGTGTAAACTGAGATTCGCTATTACTACAAATTTCATAGATGAAGTGGAGCTTGACGTTGTGCCATTAGATATTTGTGGCATGGTTTTGGGCAGCTCGTACCTTTATGACATAAAAGTTATCTTCCATCAACATGAAAATAAATATCATTTATTTAAAAATGGAGTAGAATATATTGTGAGAGCTCACAGCAAGGAAACAAATCTTTCGCTTGTTAATGCACGACATATGAAAAGACTGGTGAATTCGAGCAAGAATTTTGTGCTTCTCATGATCAAACACAAAAATGATGTTGATAATGAAGCTTTTAAAGGTTGTGATTCAAATTTGAAATCTGAATTGGTTGACATAGTTAACCAATATGATGAAATGTTTCAGGAACCAAAGGGATTACCTCCCAAGAGAGGAATCCAACATGATATTTAGTTGCAACAAAAGTGTCCTCTTCATAACATTGGCATGTATAGGATTTCAGTGATGGAAAGCACAGAAATTAAGACGCAAATCCAAGAGTTGTTGAATAAAGGGATCATCAGACCATCTTCCTCGCCTTGTGGTTCACCTATTGTCTTGGTGCCAAAGAAGGATGGAACATGGCGCATGTGTGTGGACTTTTGCACATTAAACAAAATTATGGTAAAGAATCATTACCCACTACCTCGAATAGATGATTTATTGGATCAATTGAAAGATGCAAAATATTTTACTAAGATGGACTTAAGAAGTGGCTACCATCAAATTAGAATAGTTGAAGGAGACATTTGGAAGACAATGTTCAAAACAAAACAGGGTTTGTTTGAATGGCTAGTTATGTCGTTTGGTTTATGTAATGCTCCTGCTACATTCATGTGTGTGATGAATGATGTATTGAGGCCATTTCTTGATGAATTTGTCATAGTCTACTTAGATGACATCTTAATTTTCAGTAAATCCCATGATGAACATGTCATGCATGTAAGAAAAGTACTTGATGTCTTGAAAAAATAACAATTGTATCTGAAGATGTCAAAGTGCGAGTTTGGAAAGACTTCTTTAGTTTATTTGGGACATATTGTTGGAGGAGGTGATTTGAAAATAGATCCCTCCAAGGTTGATGTCATTGTGAATTGGCCAAGGACCAAGACAATTTTTTCTTGGAGCAGCCCAATATTGGAGGAAATTCATTGCTAATTTTTCTCTTATAGCAGCTCCTTTTCATGCGCTGACTGGCGTGAAAAAGTTTTTTAGTGGGGAGGCAAACAACAAAAGGCCTTTGATGCGTTGAAGGAAAAGAACAGTACAACTCCAGTACTCGCACTTCCAGACTTGAGACAGTCATTTGAGATTCATACAGATGCTAGTGACTATGTTATGGGTGTAGTCCTCATGCAGCATGGTAAGCCTATATTTTTTCATTCGAAAGCTTTTCATGGTGCAGTGATTAACTATCCTACATATGACAAGGAATTGCATGCATTGGTGCAAAGTGTGAACATGTTAGGTCCCTATACTACTAGTGTAACCCCTTATTGTTATTAGTACAACCCCCTTATTATATTGTTGTGTACATGTAGTCCCCATATTGTTATTCTTGTGCCCCATAGAAGCCCACTATTGTTATTATTGTGCCCTTACATTATTACCGTTATGTCAACTTTGATTATATTATGACCCCTTAGACTCCTATATATAGAAAAGAGGTCTTGTCATTTGTACCATCTAAGAATTGTTCATTTGTATAATGTAAAGGAGGTTTCCCCTCGAAGAGACTTATTTCTAAGGCGTTGATCTATCTTTTCTATCTTTTTATGAGTTGGTTTCATAACATTTGGTATTAGAGCTTTGGATTCTAGGGTTTCGCTACTCCAAACACGTCATTGTGGAAGTTTTGCTATAAATTTGTTTATGTGATGTTTCAGAAGTGAATAAAAAAACCCATTTGAGAGGCAATCACGCTTCACCTCGAGTCTGAATTTCAGATTGTGGCTCACTATATTTTCGGATATATGATCTGAGGACGTTAGGGTTTGTGCAGACTCCCGAATTACATCCTAAACAGGTGACCTTGGGAAAATCTTCATAACTTTCTCTCTGAGCATCAAATTGAAATTTCGTAAGAAGTTATAGAAAGAGGATCAACTTTATTTTGTTTGGGTATACGTTTCAGAACCTAAGGTTGAAACAGTGACACGTGGCACGTCGTACAAGTTCACTCTACTGAACTAGTCTATAATTAGGTCATCGCGAGAGATTGGGAATAAATCTTTCTTCAGGAATCCAATTGCGATCAGAATTGAAGAGTTAGAAAGAGGACTCAGAGGGCTATTACAGGACGAAATTTTAGAACTTAAAGATCTGAAATTACAGAGTTATAGTCGTTTCAAGATCAAGCTCCTAAAATCAAGAAAAAGCGAGATGAGGAAGTTTGATGGCAAGGATCCGGTAAATTGGATACTACAGATGGAGAAATAATTTGATATACATGGTGTACCACTGTTACAAAAGGTAAGTATTGCATCTAATTATTTAGAATCGAATCAATTTTTATGGTATAAAGGGCTTTATTCTCGTAAACCACTTGTCACGTGGTCAATTTTCACGGAGGAAAAGCTAGCACATTATGAGGATACCAAGAGCAACACCTTCTTTAGCCAATTGATAAATCTCAAACAAAAGGGTTCAATGCCAGAGCACATTGAGGACTTTCAAAAATTGAATATAAGGGTAAATGATATTCTAGAGAAGCAAAAGATAAATAGTTTTATCTATGCCATGGACGCTGATATCAAGGGTATGAAAGCATATTGGAAGAAAGGCATGGAAGATTTGAAGAAAGACATGGAAGGTTTGAAGGAAGGTGGGACAAAGATGCTACAAGAAAGGTCTCCTAATGACGAAAAGGATCAAGAAATGTCAAAATAAGAGGATATACACCGGGAACCAACCCTAGAGAAAGAACAAATGGATCCGACCATATCTTGTATTGCAATGGTAGGAATTACCACTCCTCAAACTCTCAAGATAGAAGGACATATCAAGAAGAAGAAGGTTCAAGCAGTGAAATATCAGGAAGAAAAGTATGAAGAAACATCAAAAGAAGAGGATACTCACCAGGAACCAACCCCAGAGAAAGAAGAAATGAATCCGACCATATCTTGTAATGCATTGGTCAGAATTACCACTCCTCAAACTCTCAAGATAAAAGGACATATCAAGAAGAAGAAGGTTCAAGCAGTGAAATATCAGGAAGAAAAGTATCAAGAAACATCAAAAGAAAAGGATACTCACCAAGAACCAACCCCAGAGAAAGAAGAAATGAATCCAACCATATCTTGTAATGCATTGGTCGGAATTACCACTCCTCAAACTATAAAGATAGAAGGACATATCAAGAAGAAAAAGGTAATAGTGTTGATTGATTCAGGTAGTACCCATAATTTTATTCATTGTAAGATAGTCAAGGAATTGAATTGCTTCCTATTGTTGAGATTTTTGGTTTTAACAAATTGGGCAAAATCTCATGTATGCGACAACAATAGGATTTGTTTCTAAATTAGCTCTATTTTGTTGGGAAAGGGTTAATGCATCCTATATTTGTTGTGAGAGGATTTATGAGTCAGTTGGATTCTCTTAGCTATAAAATATATGCCCGTACAGATATTGGGGTGTGGTAGCAGAGAGTATAAGGAAATAATTATTTGTAATCTCCTGATTAATAATAAGATTGCCGATGCCTCTGTTTGGTGGACGTAGCCCAGATTGGTTGGGTGAACCACGTTAAATCACTGTGTCATTTGTGTATCATTTTTATACTATATTTGTCTTTTATTTTCCACTGTGCACTGTTATGCTCTAACAATTGGTATCAAAGCGTGTTGAGGAGCGAGTGTGTGCGTGCGACAGAGCGACAGGTGGAGTTTTTTCCGAGATTTGGCTATTGGCGCGGTTTCGGGTGAAACAGTCACACCAATAATAGGTAGTGAACGGATTGGCACGGGTAATTAAGGAATAGGAGCGCCAATTGGCGCGGATCTGAGCTTGATAATCGCGCCAGAGCCCAATATCCCGATTGGCGCGGATCCGATGGGTTTAGTCGCGCCAATTTCCATACTCTAACCGATTTTGCTTCTGGCGCGGATCGTCTGCTGTTGAGGACGCGCCAAAACCCCTTAAGCGCGCCAAGTAAAACTGCAATTTTTTATTTGTTTTTTATTTATAATTTGCAGTCTGTACAGGCAGGGCGATTTTTTGATAAAGTAAAGGCAGTACAGTAGAAGGCGAAGGCAATTTTTTGTTAGATATTAATTTGATTGATTAACAAGTTGGAATTGGAGATTGTTTTTTGGTTGATACAATATGGCAAAAACTCAGAGTGCTCATTTTGAAATCGAGAAGTTTAATGGCAAAAACAACTTCGAGATCTGGAAGGTGAAGATGTACGATCTGCTTGTGCAACAAGGCGTGGCGAAGGCGTTGATGGGCAAATCCAAACAACCATACAACATAACAGATGATGAGTGGGCCGAGATGGATGAAAGAGCAGTGAGTGCTATTCGGCTGTGTTTGGCGGATGATGTTTTGTTTAATATCGTGTCAGAGAAAACAGCTGCTGGTTTGTGGACGAAGCTTGAGAAGCTGTACATGACAAAATCCTTAACCAATAGGATTCTCCTAAAGCGACAGTTGTACAGTTTGCGAATGAAGGAAGGTACATCGATTACTGATCATTTGAATGTTTTTAATACTCTCCTGGTGCAATTAGAAAGTATAGAAGTGAAATTTGAATCATAAGATAAAGCTATTACTTTATTATGCTCGTTGCCCGAGCCATGGGATCATTTTGTTACTTCTATAAGTCTTAGTTCATCAGAAACCCTTGAGTTTGATGATGTAGTTGCATCTTTATTATCTGAAGAAACAAGGAGAAGGTCGAATTTAGATACCTCTACATCAGAAGCAATGATGGTCAGAGGTCATTCTAAAGAACGACGCTTCAGCAGGCAAAGCGACTCATAGTCAAAGTCGAAAGGGAAGAAGAGTAAGGTAAAGTGTTGGTTTTGTGGCAAATCAGGGCATTTGAAGAAGGACTGCTGGAAGCGACAACAAACTTCTAAATAATATTCTTCGACAGAGAAGAAGGAAGCAAACACGACAGATACAGGTTCGGCATCTGGTTCAGGTATGAGTGATGAAGTGTTATCAGTTAATTTGTCAAATCATGATCAACATTGGTTGTTAGATTCCGGTGCATCAAACCACATGTGTATTCCTAAAGAATGGTTTAAGACGTATAGATCAATTAATGATGGAGTCGTGTACATGGGTAATGATGTCACATGTAATATTGTGGGAATAGGGAGTATACAGCTGCAAATGTTTGATGGGACAACCAAAATGTTAACTGATGTAAGACATGTACTAGATTTAAGGAAAAATCTAATTTCACTAGGAGCACTTGACACAAATGGATCTAAAACTGTAATTCAAGTTGGAGTAATGAAAATTTACAAAGGTATTTTACTAGTAATGAAAGCTAAGAAGGTAGGAAATCTATTTCAGTTAGAAGGAAGAATAGGGTCAGATCATGTGTCTACGTAGTTCCATTCGCTTATGGCATCAAAGGTTGGACCATATGAGCGAAAGAGGGTTAAAAATTTTGGCTGATCGCAAGTTACTTCCTAATCTAAACTCTGGAAAGTTATATTTCTATAAACATTGTCTGTTTGGAAAACAAAGTAAGCAAAAGTTTAAAACAGGCAAACATACTAGTAAAGGAATACTTGATTATATCCATTCAGATGTTTGGGGTCCAGCCCCTACAACCTCATATGGTGGCTCGTCATATTTTGTATTGTTTATTGATGATTTTTCTAGGAAAGTGTGGGTCTACATGTTGAAAAGGAAGTCTGATGTTTTTACAATTTTCAAGCAGTTTAGAGCATTGGTAGAAAACATCACTGGTAGAACTATAAAATGTTTAAGAACTGACAATGGTGGTGAGTTTACTTCCAAGGAGTTTGAAAACTATTGCAAGGATGCAGGGATTGAGAGACATAAGACCACTGTTTATACTCCTTAGCAAAATGGAGTTGCTGAACGCATGAATAGGACTCTTTTAGAGAGAGCAAGGAGTATGCTGAGTAACGCTGGTTTGCAGAAGGAATTATGGACAGAAGCGGTGGCTACAACTTGTTATGTGATAAATCGATCACCATCCACGGCGATAGGTTGCAAGATTCCTCAAGAGGTATGGAAAGGTCACCCTTGTGATTATTATAAACTCAGAGTGTTTGGTTGTGATGCATATGCTCTAGTGCCTAAACATCAACGAACTAAATTAGATCCAAAGTCAAAAAGGTATATCTTTGTTGGATATGGTGATGGAACAAAGGGATATAGATTGTGGGATCCTACTACCCGCAAGATCATCATCAACAGAGATGTAAAGTTTAATGAATCCTCTCTTGTACAGTTAGATGTAGATAATAGATTGAAACAGGTTGATGTATCTGATTTTCAGCACATTCAGTTTGAAAGCACTTCTAATGATAGTCATGATGACCATCACTCAGATACTAGTCATGAACAGGTTTCAGAATCAGATCATGAACATGGTTCAGATGTAGATCATGAACAGGTCTCAGATGCTGACCATGAAGAAGTTCCTACAGATGGTAGTCAGCCAATTGTGGAAGCACCAGAAACATCCTTAAGGAGGTCTACAAGAATCAAACACCCTCCTAAAAGGTATGATGATTATGTTACTTGAGTTGCATTTACCGCTAATGACAATGAACCTATATGCTATCAGGAAGCTGTAGAAGGCTCGAAAAGTGACAAGTGGAAAGCAGCCACGAAGGACGAAATGATGGCCTTAGGTAAGAATGGCACATGGGATCTGGTTGAACTTCCGAAAGATGGGAAAATTGTGGGATGTAAATGGGTTTCCAAGTTGAAACGGGGTGTGAATGATATTGAGGACAGATACAAAGCGAGGCTGGTCGCAAAAGGTTTTTCTCAGGAAGCAGGCATTGATTTTCATGAGATTTTTTCACCAATTGTTAAAATAGTTTCAATTAGAATTGTGTTAGCATTAGTCGCTTTGCTTGATTTAGAATTGCAACAACTAGATGTTAAGACTGCATTTTTACATGGAGACTTAGATGAGGAAATTTATATGGAACAACCGGAAGGGTTTGTTCAGCATCGCAATAAGAAATTTGTCTGCAGGCTCAAGAAATCATTGTATGGCCTGAAGCATTCGCCTCGGCAATGGTACAAGAAGTTTGATTCTTTCATGTTGAGTTAGAAATATATAAGAAGTGAATATGATCATTGTGTTTATTTTAAGCAATTAAATGATGGCATGTTCATTATCTTAGTGTTATATGTTGATGATATGCTTTTAGCAAGCAAAAGCATAGTGGAGATCAACATGTTAAAGGCTCAGATGGCAAGGACGTTTGATATGAAAGATCTGGGAGCAACAAGACAGATTTTGGGCATGGAGATTTTCAGAGACACGAGCAATGGTAAGCTGTGGCTATCACAATAGAAGTATATTGAGAAAATAATCTTGAGGTTTGGTATGAACAATGTGAAGCCTGTGTCAGTCCCTTTAGCTTCCCATTTTAAGCTTTCTTCCAGTTTATGTCCTAATACAGATGAAGAAAAGGAATATATGTCTCGAATTCCATATGCCAATGTAGTAGGATGTTTGATGTATGCGATGGTTTGTACTCGACCAGATATTTCACATGCAGTTGGGGTTGTCAACAGGTATATGGCAAATCCAGGTAAAGAACACTGGTCAACAGTGAAATGGGTGCTTCGGTATTTGAGAGGCACAAGTGATTATTGTATCACTTATAATAAAAGTAGTGAATTTGTTTGTGGATATGTTGATTCCGATTTTGCAGGTGATTTGGATAAGAGAAGGTCAACATCAGGGTATGTCTTTACTCTTGCAGGTGGAGCTATTAGCTGGATGTCAAAGCTACAGAACATTGTTGCTTTATCCACTACTGAAGCAGAATACATTGCTGCTTCTCATGCTTGCAAAGAAGCGATTTGGTTGAAAGGTTTGTTTGGCGAGTTTGGTAGGTTGCAGGACAACATCAAGTTATTTTGTGATAGTCAAAGTGCAATACATTTGGCTAAGAATCCGGCCTATCATAGTAAATCAAAGCATATACCAATCAAGTACCATTTTGTAAGACAGGTTATCACTGAAAGGGGAGTCTCTCTTGAAAAGGTGCATACAAAGGAGAACTGCGCAGACATGTTCACGAAACCAGTTTTGTTAGAGAAGCTACGTTAGTGTCTGGCTTCTCTTGGCTTGCAGAAAAGATAAAAATAATAAAGAAACAGGGTATCAGCCTAATTGTTGTCAAGGTGGAGATTGTTGAGATTTTCAGTTTTAACAAATTGGGAAAAATCTCATGTATGTGACAACAATAGGATTTGTTGCTAAATCAGCTCTATTTTGTTGGGAAAGAGTTAATGCATCCTATATTTGTTGTGAGAGGATTTATGAGTCAGTTGGATTCTATTAGCTATAAAATATATGCCCGTACAGATATTGGGGTGTGGTAGTAGAGAGTATAAGGAAATAATTATTTGTAATCTCCTGATTAATAATAAGATTGTCGATGCCTCTGTTTGGTGGACGTAGCCCAAATTGGTTGGGTGAACCACGTTAAATCACTGTGTCATTTGTGTATGATTTTTATACTGTATTTGTCTTTTATTTTCCGTTGTGCACTGTTATGCTCTAACACCTATATCTAGCACCAGAGTTTCAAGTGACAGTTGTAAGTGGAGGAACCATAAATTGCTCTGGAAAGTGCCATAATATCAAGCTATCCATGGGAGAATATGTATTGAATAGCCCAATGCTTTCCATTCTGATGGGTGGTACTGATGTTGTACTAGGATTCCAATGGCTACAACCCTTGGGTACAATAGCTTTTAATTTTCAAGAACTTTTTATGAAATTTTCTCGGAAGGAAAGGAAGTTGAATTAAGGGGTATCACAGGGAAACCAAGAAAGATAATCAGCTCTAAAGGAATAAAAAAGCTTCTAAAGAAATAACAACGACGCGTAATTGCACAATTATGTTCGCTAATGGTTTCCACATCGAAATTGTCTATTTCTCCAGATCTCCAAAAAGTCTTGGACAATCATTCCAAGGTATTTGAGACTCCCAAAGGTCTCCCATATATTCGTGATCATGATCATGCTATTCAGTTGATTCCAGGAAATGTTCCTCCAAACATCAGGCCTTATAGATATCCATATGCCCAAAGGAGTGAAATTGAACATATGGTTGCAGAAATGGTAGAGGTTAGTATAATTATCCAACCAAATTTCATAAACAAAGCAAGGTATGAATGGAAGAATGGTGAAACAAGGTGGGAACCCATTCAAAACTTGCCAAAGATCCTAGTTCCAACAATATTGCCACAAATTGACAAGGAAGGAAAAATCATATTGGAACCTGAAGCATTCACAGAACCGAGAAGTCGACAGCTACAGAATCAATCAATTTCAGAGTATCTAACCAAGTGGAAGAACTTACCTGCTGAAGATTCCACATGGAAGGATGAGAATTTTATACAAAAGCATCAAGAACTACTCAAGCATTGAGGACAACACTTTTTGAAGGAGAGGGGCATGGTAGGTCCCTATACTACTAGTGTAACCCCTTATTGTTATTAGTACAACCCCCTTATTATATTTTTGTGCCCATGTAATCCCCATATTTTTATTATTGTGCCCCATAGAAGCCCACTATTGTTATTATTGTGCCCTTACATTATTATTGTTATGTCCAATCTGATTATATTATGACCCCTTAGGCTCCTATATATAGAAAGGAGGTCTTGTCATTTGTATCATCTAAGAATTGTTCATTTGTGTAATGTAAAGGAGGTTTCCCCCTCGAAGAGGCTTATTTCTAATCTTTTCTATCTTTTTGTGAGTTGGTTTCATAACAGAAAAAATGGAAACACTACACGATGGGTAAGGAAATAGTCATTCACACTAATCATCAACCATTGCAATACTTGCAATCTGAATCAAAGTTGCAGAAATCAAGGCACTTCCGATGGATGGGTTTCCTTCAACAATTCCACTTGGTAATCAGGTATAAGAAAGGTATCTACAATAAAGTTGCTAATATGATTTCTAGGTCGATTGTTAGTGCAACTACTTTACTCAAGCATAACTATGTTTTACATGAAAGTTATATTGAGCTATATGCAATAGATAATGAGTTTCAAGATGTTTATTCAAGCTTGAATCAAGGTAACCAAGTAGAGGAATTGGATTATCATTTGCATGATAACTTGTTGTACTATCTTGGCAAGCTTTGTATTCCACAAGGAGAAAGAGTTAACATCATAATAGAGGCACATACTTCTCTTATTGCTGGCCATTTCGGTGTAAGTAAGATGGTGGAACATCTACAAAGGTATTGTTATTGGCCTTGTATGCTTGAAAGTGTGTCTCGTTTTATTAAAGGATGTTCATTATGTGCAACCAATAAGCCTAGCAATAGGAAGTTAGGATTGTACACACCACTTTTGGTTCCTTCACAACCGTGGGAGAGTGTTTCTATGGATTTTGTAGGAGGTCTTCCATTGTCAAAAAGAGGTCATGATTATTTGTATGTAGTTGTGGATAGGTTCAGAAAAATGTGTATTTTGATGCCATATAGAAATCTAGTTACAACTGAACAAACTACTCAGTTATTCTTTAATGTTTGGGTCCATTTTGGATTGCCCACATCCATTGTTAGTGATTGAGATTCTCGCTTTCTTGGAAATTTTTGGTCAAACTTGTGGGGATTCATGGACACCGAACTGAAAAAGAGTACAACTTTTCATCCACAAACATATGTTCAAACATAAGTGGTGAACAAAACAGTGATACATCTTCTGTGTGGGTATTGCAGCAAGCATACTAAGTTGTGGGATGAACAATTGCACTATATTCAACATGTTTACAACCGAGCCAAGCACTCTTTCACTCAAACTTCGCCATTTGAGGCATGCATGGGATACTTGCCTAAATCTCCTTTGGATTTTATTTTTGGCAAATATGTTGCTATTGAAGGTCATAGCAACATAGACAAAGAAATAAATTTCATTGAACAAATACAATGAGTACACCAAAAGGTTCAAGAACAGCTTGAGAAAAGCCAAGGCAAGTACAAAGCAAGGCATGACAAGCATCGTCAAGATCAAAAGTTCCAAGTTGGTGATGAAGTTTGGCTTCACATTAAAAAGGATAGGCTCCAAGGAGAGAGTAAAAAGATAAAACCAATTAGATATGGTCCATTCAGAATTTTGGAAAAAATTGGTAACAATGCCTTCAGGTTGGATTTTTCTTCATATATGAAAATTTACGTTGTTGTTAATGTTGAGAATTTAATGTTGTATGAGCCTCCTTTGATTGAAGATCAAGGAGATAATGTTTAACTTCCATCTATTGATTAATTTTCTCCAAAATTCCTTGATGTGCTTCAGCAAGACACTATACTTGACAGAAAAACAAGGACATCAAAAAGGGGAAGTATTGATTATCTTCAAGTGGGGCTCAAAGGTACAATTCCTTCAAAATCCAAATGGATAGAGGTTGGAAAGGTGAGGGAACTATACCCTCACCTGCTGAACAATTGAAACTGATCCTTTTGGGGTCCAAAATACTTCCAATGGGGAGGAGTGATCAGGTACACAAAATTATGCTTAAAAATAAAAGTGTCAGAATCTTGACAAACTTAGCTTTAGATCGAAGAGATCATCATTATGATTCCAATGATGTGAACGACACTCAAATCTGAGCTCGTATGCATAAGTTAAAGCAAGTCAAATTTCAGGTTTGATTTGCTCACATGGCAGGATTGGATGATGTGGCAAGGTCCTTCAGTGAATGAGGAGGCACCAAGTGGCAAGCTGCCATTGGCCCCCATATGTCGTAAATCGCAAGCACAGGCAGGTCAGCATTCTAAATCAGTCCCCGAGCAGGGAATAGTTTGATGCGATAAGGCAGGCAGGAAGGTTTTCAAGAAACGACCTGAGATGCGATGCTGCAGATCACAATCGTAGATCGATGAAGGGTCAATGTTACAAAATAGGTGTCTGGCAGGTACCAGGCTACAATGCGATATTGAAATCACAAATCTTAACAGTGCAAATTTTCGCATATACAAAACCTCGGTTATCTGCCAAATTGTGAAATGTGATAAGTCCTCGGATGTGAAGTGACTTTAGGTTCTGATTAATACTCTCGTCAGTTCCGTCACATCGCAATCGCACATTTCCCGCCTTGTTCACATACCATAAGCCCCTAGAACGCTACTGATTGTGATTTGCGATAAGACAGTCGATGCCGACGGATTAAGGCCCACCACGCGGAAACCTTCTTGCTTGGTTAGCGGATTTTTGGAGCGAAATTGTGGGTTCCTGTCGAATGTGGAGCAATTTATGGAACGAATAGTGGGAAAACTAGGAGAAGTCATAAATTCTTCAGTTTTCCACCAAAATGGTTGCAAAAAGAGGCTAGATAGTCATTTTTGAGTATTCTGAACTGATGGGAGTAGGTTTCAGAAGAATTTGGGCATTGTAAACATAGATTTGTACACTTTTGAGCATAATTGAGAGGTCCAAGCCATTGAAAGCTAGACCAAGGAGATGTAGCCCAGGAGGGGTGAAATCCTTTATCATGTGCTTATTGTAATGTGTTTTTGATGATGTTTTGTATGTGTTTATGTTGTTGTTTAGCTTCTGGTTTATGTTAAATTACTCATAAAATTAACATAAAAACTCTTCATTTCACTTGTAAAAATTGACAAATCCTTAAGTACAATGAAAGCATTTTGTTTATAATCTGAGGAAGATCTTACCACTACAAACTAATATTCTAAATCAGATCATCAATAGACAAATGTAGTTGTGGGCAGGGCTTACCAAGACAAGATATCAAACGAATAAAGTACACAGAATGTTGGAGATCTATTTACAATTTAATAGCTCACTCTCGTGAAACAAGATAATCTTTGCAACTTTATTATTTTCAATTTGTTTTCAAACATCACAGCTTCAAGACATCACATTCAAATGATCTTTCTAGCCACACTAAATATTTTAAGACATTGCATTCAAATGATTCTTAGTTGGAGTCTAGGTCTTGCCATTTGAATATGTTATCATTGACATTATTAAAACACAAGATCAAGTTAAAATGTACTTATGGAAGCCACTAACAAACAATTAGTTTTCTACATTGCTTGAAGCATGTATAGGGTGATCACTGTAGATTTCATGTGTTATCAATGAAGGAAAATATGGAGCAACACTAAGTGTATATTCATGCAACTAAGGTAACCTATTGCATTGTGTGTTACCATTATTCCATTTCACCATGGAGCTTTTGTTGAATTTTCCTTAAAACTTAGGTCTAGTTTATTGCTAGACTAGCACACAAACACACCAAGGATGTTCAACCAAAAAAAATTGCACAATGGAAATATAATAGTAGTGAATCAATGAAATACACAATATAAATATATTTCCCAAAACTTTTTATTATTTATCCTTTAATAAAACAAGCATAAGGCTCTCGTACCAGGGATCATGGCTCTTTTACACCTTGATACAAGACTATAGTATACAAAAATATACACTAGGGCTTGAGGTCAACTCCCTTTGACATTCAATCTGCCCAATAGAACAATGAAAAAATAGAAAATTTACTTGATGATGTAGCCCCTTCAAAACAAACCCTTTCAATCCTTATTTTTTGCTTTCTACTTGGTTGTCCTTTGCCTCCAATCTAAGAGAGAAATAACTCCTTTAACTTCTTTGCATACCTCAATTTCTCATTATGGTTATGTCCTTAAGACCAATTGCATTCCCATCCTTCAAAACCAACAACTACTCAAAACAAATTAAATTTGTGTTAACAATGAAGCAAAAAATTCCTAATTTAATTTTTCCTTTGATTAAATTAGGAGAAAATTGAAATTCCACATCACTAGACAACTTGAATGAGTTATCTAAGTTAAAATAGTTGTTATCACTCAATTAGCTTAGTTAATTCTAGTTGGGGCCATGAACTTGAGTTGTGTACAATGATTCCTAAATTTTAGGAGCCTAGGTTGAGTTAGTTTCAGCTGTAACAATTTAATTCAGTTAAATTGAGCTATGGTCAGTTCCAACTGTTGGAGGAACTAGTTGGAGGTCTAGCAGTGGGGTGTAACTTTAGTGTTTAACCAGTTAAATGATCAATCAACCTAAATTAACTCAAGCATGCACAAAATTCAAGTTACCCAGTTGAGATTGGAGTTCAAGGGAAGTGTACTATCAGTTGTAGGATATTCCAAATTGTACAGGTCATGCATGCAGTCAAAGGAAGGCCTAAAGGTATTGCACAAATCTTATTGAGGAAATTCCTATTTAATAGGGGCTAATTTCTTGGAGGAACAATGCAAGGAAATAGGAGCTTGGATGCTTGTAAATTTGGCTAAGTATTTCCTAAAGGTAGCCAATTAGACAGAGGATAGAGAATGCTTCTGCAAGTTGAGCTCAAGGTTGAGCAAATCATATTGTATTCATCCAAATTTTTTGATTAATGTAACACAAATAGTAAGGAGTTTTGAGCAGTTTCTTTCCCCTAGATATATCTCTGAGTATGTGTGTTGAATCTTGTTTCATGTTTATGTTGTGATTTCGCGATCGATTAATTGTTTCTGTTGATGAGTAGAGTAGATTCAAGTCTTTTGTTTTAGTAAATTACATAAGTAGTTTGAATATACAAGGAATTTATACATGGTATTAGAGCCAGAATCTCTATACAGCAGGTTTCAAAATAGAGAAGAGAATTCGAACTTGTTATTACAGGAGGACCAAACTTGCAGGATCATTTCTTTAGAGCTAGAAGGATGAATTTCTATGGATTAAGACTCGAGTATACCCTTGAGGGAAGCTCAAATTATGTTGCTTGGAAGGACCGCATTGAGGAAATGCTGGAAGATACTAGGTTGAACGAATTCATTGATAATGAAACCGACAACAGTTGTTGCTCAGAATCTAGCAGATTGGAAGAAGTGTGTAGCTAGATCCAGGAGGATCATCCTGGAGGGTGTGAGAGACCACATAGTCTTGAAACTACATGGGAAAGAGACTCCATTTTCTATGTGGAAGACTCTCAATGAGATAGTTGGTAACAGAAATGAAGCCAAGACACTTGAACTAATGTAGAAATTGAGGATTGAAGACAGAGGGTATGAGGTAGTCTTCAGAGATGGGAAGGCCTACCTCAAGCATCTTGCTTCATGTCAAATCAAGAAATTTGGTGTCAGGATTAAAAGCCTTTAACATTATAGGAATATGCATGCGCAACCTTGAGGAGCAAAGCAAGGATTAGAGATGTTGTGGTTGAGAGGGAGCATGATTTAGCTCTCAAGAGGAACCCTTAGATAGTTAGCAGTTGGGCTGACCAGGAGGAGGATGATGAAGAGGACCAGTCAAAGACCTCCAGCAAGAGGAAAGTTTGAGCCAAGTGGGCATATGGAGCACATGCAGCGATACCTCCAAGTGTGAGGTGGGGCGATGTGAATCCATAGTCCAAAAGTTACAGAAATTTGGGTAGGGTCCATTGAGGTGTGTTTTTCTCATGGATCATTACCTTGCGATGGGGGCCCACAGTAATAAGTAGCAGGAGGATAAATGTTAGTCAAATATTGAGGAGTGCAGAGCAGTGTTGAAAACAGAGCAGAAGGCTTAGTAGTAGATTCAACAACAACCCCAATGGAAGATTGCAAATTGATTCAACATTATTTTTTATTTTTTGGATGCTTTTTAGTTGCAGATGCTATAGTAGCAACAACAACAGTGAGAAGTGTTGCATGCAATACATTTCAAAGGTGTTGGATTAGGTTATATTTGAATCCATTTCTTTCTGAGAGGGAGTGTTGAAAATGCAATAAGAAATTCCTAGTTTAAATTTTCCTTTGATTAAATTAGGAAAAAAATGAAATTCCACATCACTAGACAACTTCAACTTGAACAAGCTAACTGAGTTGAAATAGTTTTTATCACTTAGTTAGCTTAGTTAATTTGAGTTGGGGCCATGAATTTGAGTTGTGGACAATGATCCCTAAATTTTTAGGAGCCTAGGTTGAGTTAATTTAAGTTGTAACAATTTGATTCAATTAAATTGAGTTATGGGCAATTCCAATTTTTTGGAGGAACTAGTTGATGTTTAACTAGTTAACTGATCAATAAACCTAAATTAACTCATGCATGCACAAAATTCGAGTTACCCAGTTGAGATTGGAGTTCAAGGGAAATGTACTATCAGTTGTAGAATATTCCAACTTGTATAAGTCATGCATGCATTCAAAGGAAGGCCTAAAGGTATTGCGCAATTCTCATTGAGGAAATTCCTATTTAATAGGGGATAATTTCATGAGGGAACAACGCAAGGAAATAGGAGCTTGGAGACTTGGAAATTTGCCTAAGTATTGGCCAAAGGAATTGAGTCAGGCATAGGATAGAAAATACTTGTGTAGGTTGAGCTCAAGGTTGAGCAAAGCATATTGCATTCATCTAGATTCTTTGATTAATGCAATACAGATAGTAAGGGGTTTTGAGTAGTTTCTTTCCCCTAGATATATCTCTGAGTATGTGTGTTGGATCCCTATAATACTAGTGATTACCCCATTACTATTGTAGTTATACCCCTTATTTATATTGTTGTGCCCCTATTACCCCCATATTGTTATTTCTGTGCCCCTTAGAATCCCTCTATTGTTATTTTTGTGGCTTTATATTATTATTGTTAGGTCGGTTGGATTATATTGTGACTCCTTAGACTCCTATATATAGAAAGGAGGTTTTGTCATTTGTATCATCCAAGAATTGTTCATTTATGTAATGTAAAGGAGGTTTCCCCCTCGAAGAGGCTGAATTCTAAGGCGTTGATCTTTCTTTTCTATCTTTTCTTGAGCTGGTTTCATAACATTTGGTATCAGAGCTTTGGATTCTAGGGTTTCGCTGCTCCAAACAGGTCATCGTGGCATTTTCGCTATAACTTTTTTTCTGTGACGTTTCAGAAGTCGCAAAAAAACCCATTTGAGAAGAAATCGCGCTGAACCTTGGATCCGAATTTCAGAGCTTTTCGCGCGATATTTTCGGAGATATGATCTGAGGAAGTTGGTCTTTTTGCAGACTCCTGAATTACATTCAAAACAGGTGACCTGGGGAAAATCGTCATAACTTTCTTTCTGAGCATCGGATTGAAATTTCGTAAGAAGGTACAGAAAGAGAATGGACTTTAGTTTTGTGTATATATTTTTCAGAGTCAAAGGTTGGAACTATGACACGTTGCACTTCATACAAGTTCGCTCTACTGAACTAGTCTATAATCAGGTCACTGCGGGAGATTGTGCATAACTCTTTATTGGAGAATCCAATTTGGATCAGACTAGTGGCATTGGAAAGAGGACATAGAAGGCTACTATAGGTCACAATTTCAGAACTGGATGATTAGAAATTACAGAGATACATCAGATTCAATATCAGGCTTCTACAAAGTAAAAAAAAAGGTGTGTAGTTTTTTTTTTTTTTTTTTGCATAAGCTTGGTTTGAAGGAATTCAAAGGGCATAGTAAAGCATTATTATCGGTAACTGATGCCCCGAGGAAAGAAAATGCAAACACCTAGTAAGGAACCTGAAAGCTCTAGCATGACTCATGAAGAAGAGGAAGAAATGCTACATGATATATCAAAATTACAAGAACAAGTGCAACAAATGTCACGCTCACAAAAGCTAACAGATGCTAAGATAAATGGCGTGGAATCTAAGATAAATGGCGTGGAATCTAAGATAAAGGGCATGGAAGCTAAGATGGATGATCTGAAGACAGATTTGAGGACAGATTTAAAGACAGACATGGCAGATTTGAAGACAGATTTGACAAATTTTCTACAAGAAATACTTACTAATGGTGAAAAGGTAGTAAAGGAAACTCATGATGAGAACAAAAGAAATGTTAATCATGATTCCATAGACTCTAATGTTGGATCGAAGACCCACCATGTTCCAAAAATCGATATGAGGAAGTTTGATGGCAAGGATCCCGCCACATGGATATTACAGATGGAGCAATTCTTCGATCTCAATAATGTGCAAAACACACAAAAGGTACGTATGGCAACTTTATATTTGGAACCAAATCAGTTTGTATGGTATCAATGGCTTTGCTCTCGTAAACAATTTATCACTTGGGCAATTTTTACGGAAGAATTGATAGCACATTATGAGGATACAAAAAGCAACACTTTTTTTAGCCAATTGATAAGTCTCAAACAAAAGGGTTCAATAATGGAGCACATTGAGGAGTTCCAAAAATTGAACATAAGGGTAAAAGATATTCCAGAGGAGCATAGGATTGATGTGTTCATAGGGTCTTTAAAGGATAATATCCAACATGATGTGCGCCTTTGGGAACCTGATTCATTAGAGAAGGCATTCAGGTTAGCAAGAAAAATGGAAAGCAAAATTATGGCAACTAGGAAGCATACCATTCACAACTATAAAGACGGAAGTGTTGTTGCCCATAGTCTTCCACAACCTACAAGGTTGACACCACAACAATTGGAAGAAAAAAGAGCAAAAGGGCTTTGTTACAATTGTGATAGCAAATACACAAAAGGTCATAAGTGTGCTGAGAAGAAATTATTCTACATAGATTGTGAAGAGGAAGAAGAAAAGGAGCAAGAAAGGTCAAAAGAAGAGGATATATTCCAGGAACAAAGCCTAGATGAAGAACAAATAAATCCGACCATATCTTGTAATGCATTGGCGGGAATTACCACTCCTCAAACCATCAAGATAGAAGGACAAATCAAGAAGAAAAAGGTAATAGTGTTGATTGATTCAGGAAGCACCCACAATTTTATTCATTGTAGGGTAGCAAAAGAATTGAATTGCTTCCTATATCCAGCACCAGAGTGTCAAGTGATGATTGCAAATGGAGGAACAATAAATTGTTCTGGAAAGTGCCATAATATCAAGCTATCCATGGGAGAATATGTATTGACTAGCCCAATGCTTTCCATTCCAATGGGAGGTGCTGATGTTGTACTAGGAGTCCAATGGCTACAATCCTTGGGTACAATAGCTTTTAATTTTCAAGAACTTTTCATGAAATTTTCTGTGGAAGGAAAGGAAGTTGAATTAAGGGGTATTGCAGGGAAACCAGGAAAGATAATCAGCTCTAATGGCATGACAAAGCTTCTAAAAAAGGAGCAAAGAGGTGTAATTGCACAATTATGTTCGCTAGATGTTTCCACATTGGAATCATCTATTTCTCCAGATCTCCAAAAAGTCTTGGACAATCATTCCAAGGTATTTGAGACTCCCAAAGGTCTCCCACCTATGCGTGATCATGATCATGCTATTCATCTGATTCCAGGAAGTGTTCCTCCAAACATCAGGCCGTACAGATATCCATATGTCCAAAAAAGTGAAATTGAACGTATGGTTGCAGAAATGCTAGAGGCTGGTATAATTCAACCGAGTCAAAGTTCTTTCTCAGCTCCAGTAGTATTGGTGCACAAGAAGGATGGATCATGGCGCATGTGTCCAGATTATAGGGAGCTCAACAAGCTCACTATTAAAGATAAGTTCCCCATTCCTGTCATTGATGAATTACTGGATGAATTGCATGGATCAATTTACTTCACCAAGTTGGATCTTCGTTCGGGATATCATCAAATCAGAATGAAGATTGAAGACATTCCGAAAACGGCATTTAGAACTCATGAGGGTCATTATGAATTTTTGGTCATGCCTTTTGGCCTTACCAATGCACCTTCAACATTTCAAGGTTTGATGAATTCAATTTTCAAACCATTCCTTAGAAAATTTGTGTTGGTATTTTTTGAAGGATCATGTTGAACATGTTGACAAGGTGCTACAACTATTGGAGGAGAAACAATTATATGCAAAAAGATCCAAATGTTTCTTTGGAGTCCAGGAGGTGGAATATTTGGGTCATATTGTATCTCATGAAGGAGTTAAGGTAGACCCTAGCAAAATTAAAGCCATTAAGGAATGGAAAATCCCCACATCCATAAAGCATCTGCGAGGATTTCTTGGGTTGACAGGGTATTATCGCAAGTTTGTTAAGAATTATGGGAGAATAGCAGCACCTCTAACAACATTATTGAAGAAAGATTCATTTTCATGGACTCCGGAAGCAACAAAGGCCTTTGAACATCTTAAAGAGGCAATGTGCCAAGCACCGGTCTTAGCTACACCGGACTTCACAAAAACCTTTATTGTGGAATGTGATGCTTCAGGAAATGGAATTGGTGTTGTTCTAATGCAAGATGAAAGACCCATTGCTTTTGAAAGTCGTCCAATCAAGGGAAAGTTTTTAAGCAAAGCTATTTATGAGAAGGAAATGTTGGCAATACTCCATGCACTTAAGAAATGGCGACCCTACCTAATGGGAAGACACTTCAAGGTAAAAACGGATCATGATAGCCTTAAATACTTTTTAGAACAAAGATTATCCTCTGAAGAGCAACAAAAGTGGGTCACAAAGATGTTGGGTTATGACTTTGAAATCATCTACAAAAAAGGGAAGCAAAATGTGGTGGCAGATGCACTCTCAAGAAAGGATGAGGATGTGGAAGCATTGTTGTGTGCCATTTCTATTATCCAACCAGATTGGATAAACGAAGCAAGGGAGGAATGGAAGAATGACGAAGAAGTGTGGGCACTTATTCGAAAGCTACAACAAGATTCCAGTACTTCTGATACATTTAGCTGGCAAAATGATTCGTTATGGTACAAAGATCGCTTATACCTCTGTAAGAATTCCCAGCTAAAACAAAAGATTCTTATGGAATTGCACACTTCTCCCTTAGGAGGGCACTCAGGATTTTTAAAAACTTACCACAGGGTTAAGAAGGAATTTTTTTGGGATGGCCTTAAATCAGATATTCAAAAGTTTGTGGCGGAATGTTTGGTTTGCCAACAAAATAAAGTTGAAACAATTAAGACACCGGGTCTATTACAACCTTTATCCATTCCAAGCCAACGTTGGGAGGAGGTTTCAATGGATTTTATCACAGGTTTACCCAAGTCTGAGGGAAAGAGTGTCATCATGGTGGTAGTTGACAGACTTACCAAGTATGCACACTTTTGTGCATTATCACATCCATTTAAAGCCAGTACAGTTTCTACTGCATTTATGGAAACAGTTCAAAAGCTACATGGAAACCCAAAGATTATTGTAAGTGACAGAGATCCCATTTTCACTGGAAATTTTTGGACAGAATTATTTTCTTGTCTTGGTACTCAGTTAGCTCATAGCTCATCTTATCATCCTCAATCTGATGGGCAAACTGAGATAGTAAACAAATGTTTGGAAGGATATCTTCGTTGCTTTGTATCTGATAAACAGACACAATGGGTCAAATGGTTGCCTCTGGCTGAATGGTGGTATAACACTTCCTTCCATACAGCAACAAAAATGACCCCATTTATGGCACTTTATGGGTATCAACCACCATCCATCACATCATATTTAAGAGAAAATTCTAAGGTTCAGGCAGTGGAACATCACATCGAACATCAACAACAAGTCCTCCAACTCTTAAAGGATAACCTCGTGTTGGCACAAAATAGAATGAAACAACAGGCAGATCAACATCGCAGTGAAAGAAGTTTTGATGTAGGTGATTGGGTATTCCTACGGCTACAACCATATAAGCAAATGTCCCTAAAGCAAGCTAAGAAGGATAATAAATTATCACCAAAGTATTATGGTCCGTACAAGGTGTTGCAAAAGATTGGTACTATGGCATACAAATTGGAGCTTCCTGCAGCTTCTCGATTGCACCCAGTTTTCCATGTTTCATGTTTAAAGAAGGTTATAGGCGACAAGCTCCCAGTTCAAACAATATTGCCAGAACTTGACGAGGAAGGAAAAATTATATTGGAACCGGAAGCAGTCACAGAAACAAGAACTCGACAGCTACGAAATCGATCAATTTCAGAGTATCTTATCAAGTGGAAGAACTTATCCGCTGAAGATTCCACATGGGAGGATGAGAATTTTATGCAGAAGTATCCAGAACTACTCAAGCGTTGAGGACAACACTTTTTTGAAGGAGAGGGGCATGTTGGGTCCCTATAATACTAGTGATTACCCCATTACTATTGTAGTTATACCCCTTATTTATATTGTTGTGCCCCTATTACCCCCATATTGTTATTTCTGTGCCCCATAGAATCCCTCTATTGTTATTTTTGTGGCTTTATATTATTATTGTTAGGTCGGCTGGATTATATTGTGACTCCTTAGACTCCTATATATAGAAAGGAGGTTTTGTCATTTGTATCATCCAAGAATTGTTCATTTATGTAATGTAAAGGAGGTTGCCCCCTCGAAGAGGCTGAATTCTAAGGCGTTGATCTTTCTTTTCTATCTTTTCTTGAGCTGGTTTCATAACAATGTGTGTTGAATCTTGTCTCATGTTTATGTTCTTATTTCATGATCAATTAATTGTTTCCATTGATGAGTATAGTAGACTCAAGTCTTTTATTTTAGTAAATTACATAAGCAGTTTGAATCTACAAGGAATTTCTACAATTTGTTCCTTCAAGTTCACTGCATAACTAGCCTCCAATATCTATTTTTTGGTTTTCCTTCACCAAATAGACTTCAAAAATACACTTATCAATCTAGCTACTCCATCATATCATCCCCCACACAATATCATGACCTTATCTCTCTACCTGAGGTACTTCACTACCACTATTCTAGGTCTGAGGTCAGCTTCAAACTCTTTTAGGTCTTACACCCTCCCTAGAACTTCTACGTAAGGATGTTGTGGAATTTCAACCTTATATTGTAGGCATAACTGAGGATATTAGGCCTCTTCCCAGGGCTTCTGCCCTCCTTCCTTACACAAAATGAAACACACACACTTCATGCAAAATTTCGATAGGCTAATTCAACCTAGAAACATATTCTTCTAGGGCTTGGAATAGAGACAGACTTTGACCTCTTCACATGCATAGAACAAACTTCCTTTTGTCCCTTTTCTAGCTCAACTTCTCCTTGATTATGTGTCTCCTTCCTTATTCTTATGTTGATCACAAGAATAGAATTTTGTGTTGTGTTGAATGACCTCTTCTTGGTCTCACATATTTATAGCTCTCCAAATTTGTCTTAGGAGCCCCCTTTTGTCCATCAGAGATGACCTTCAAAACAAATAGAATAAACAAGTAATATGTTTGGGTTTCAAGCCCTCGACTTTGGGTCCAAAATCCAATGGATTGGGTACTTTTCCCACAATTTGGGTCAAATCCTCACAATTAAAGTAACCTAGACTTTTTGGAGTACCTCCCAAGCTACACTTTTCAACACCCCCTCTTAGCAAGGGAGGTACTTCAATTCCGCGAAAGTAACCCATCAAGAACATAGTCCCAATCTCTGGCGTCCATCACTACAACATACCCAGAATAATGAACAATACTTTCCTCAGAAGTGTCCCTGCCACCGGAATCCTCTTGGTTCTTCTTCTCTTGATAGGCCTTCAAGCCATTCCAAGGTGCCTTCTTTCTAGCTATGGAAGTCACGTTACTTCCCACTTACCATTCACTCTTCTTGGGTTGTGGATTATCCCTCTAAACCAACAAAATCTCACTCGAACTTGACTCCCTTTGAATCTTAGGGACCTGCTTCTTCCGTTGATCTATAAGATTCCCCTTCAGTTTGTATAGACCATTCAACCTAACTCTAATAATTTCTCCTATAGAGTTAGAGCCTATGAGCTTGAGCATTGCCTTTCCATCATGTTACAATACTTCAAATGCCATAGCCTTAATCACTAAGATAGATAACATGTTTTATTTGAGCTCCAGTACCCACAGTATATCCTGGACTTGTAGCAGCCCTTCTAACTCCATCCTAAATGGCACCATACCTGACCCTTTGATAGTCTTCTGACTCTTGTTTCCAACCTCCATGTGCAATTTAGATTCCCATTATGTTATATTCACGAATACTTCTCGTAATAATTTCATATGATTTGACACTTCGCTATCAATGAACCATGAACCCTCATCAATGGTGCCCTCAAAGAAATGAGAGACTAGAGAAAAATGCTCTTTGAACCTTCTTACGAAGTCATCCTGCTTGAATGTAGATGTAGAAACCATTTCTATCTCTTTCCTCTTCTCACTATCTCCCTTCTTTTGATGAGGACACTTACTCGTGTAATGAACATGCTTTCCACATGTGAAACACTCACCTTACTCAAGAACTTCACTTTTCCTTTCATCTTACTAGAGAGAGTCATGTTCTCTCCATAAGATTTATTCTTATGAAGATATTTGTCCTACATTTATTCCTCGATGAAGTCATACCATATAACGTGTTCAAATATGGCAACTTATCTTGAGCAACTACTCCTTTTGTAAATGATTTCCATTCCTTGGTGAACCCCTTCAAGGTAGTCCTCACTAATTATGACTCTAGAACGTTATCACAAATGGAAACAAGCTCGTCACAAACTTGAGAAACCCTCATTAGATACAAAGACACACTCTCGCCATACAACATATTGGTGTTCTTGCGATTATCTCTCAATTCCATCAACTGGTTGTTGTTCTTATTCTAGAAAATGTCCTGAAGAGCCTTCCACATATCATGTGTAGTGTTCTTCCAAGTAAGATGAGGTATCAAGTGATCCTTTACTCCATCTAGGATTATCAGCTAGGCCTTGACATCCAACTCTTTAAACTCAACCAACTCTTTAGGAGTTATTGGCTTAGAAATATCTTTGTCAACAAACTCCCATATTTTTCTCACCAACAAGACTAGCCTGATCCTTTCTTCCCAAGGACTATAGTTGAAAAAACCATCCAACTGGTCCTCATACCTCAACTAGAAATAAACTTTTCCATGTTGTTAGTCTTTCAACAAAAAATCAATCAAATACCTCGTAGGTTTCTTCATGTGCACACTTTGATTCAACTATCCCTTCAAAGTAGCTTTGATACCATATTGAATTTTCCTTACACCCTAGTGTGGTCTATGGCTAGACTAGCACACAAACACACTAGGTATGTTCAACCAAAAAACTTTGCACAATGGAAATGTAACAACAATGAATCAATGAAATACATAAGATAAATATATGGCCCATAACTTATTATTTGTCTTTCAATAAAACAAATGTATGGCTTCAATGATATGAATCATGGCTCTTTTACACCGTATACAAGGCTACAATATACAACAATATACACTAGGGCTTGAGATCAGTTTCCTTTGACCTTCAATTTACCCAATAGAGCAATGAAAAACAAACAACTTACTTGTTGATGTATCCCCTTCACAACCAACTCTTTTAATCATTATTTGTCGGTTGTTACATGGCTTCTCTTTACCTCCAATATCAAAGAGAAATAGTTCCTTTAACTTCTCTACATGCACAATTTCTCACAATGGTCAAATCCTACAGACCACTTTCATTCCCATCCTTCAAAACTAATAGATACTATTATGAACCAGCTCATAAAAAGAGAGAAAAGATAGATCAACAACTTCAAAATTAGCCTCTTCGAGGGGGAAACCTCCTTTACATTACACAAATGAAAAATTCTTGGATGATATCCTTTTTATATATAAGAGTCTAATGGATCATAATATAATCGGAGCCGACATAACAATAATAATGTAAAGGCACAAAAATAACAATAGTGGGCTTCTATGGGGCACAATAATAACAATATGGGGACTACATGGGCACAACAATATAATAAGGGGGTTGCACTAATAACAATAAGGGGTTACACTAGTAGTATAGGGACCTAACGTGCCCCTCTCCTTCAAAAAATGTTGTCCTCAACGCTTTAGTAGTTTTGGATGCTTATGTATAAAATTCTCATCCTCCCATGTGGAATCTTCAACGGGTAAGTTCTTCCACTTGATGAGATACTTTGAAATTTATCGATTTTGTAGTTGTCGGGTTCTTATTTCCGTGACTGCTTTAGGTTCTAATATGATTTTTCATTCCTCGTCAAGTTTCGACAATATTGTTTGAACTAGGAGCTTGTCACTTATAACCTTCTTTAAGCATGAAACATGGAAAACTGGGGGCACTCGGGAAGATGTTGGAAGCTCCAATTTGTATTCCATAGTACCAATCTTTTGCAACGCCTTGTAAGGACCATAGTACTTTGGTGATAATTTATTATCCTTCTTAGCTTGCTTGAGGGACATTTGTTTGTATGGTTGTATTCGTAAAAATATCCAGTCGCTTATATCAAAACTTATTTCGTTGCGATGTTGATCTTCCTGTTGTTTCATTCGATTTTGTGTGAAAGTGAGGTTATCCTTTTTCTTCTTGATATGTCCTTCTATCTTGAGAGTTTGAGTGGTAATTCCTACCAATGAATTACAAGATATGGTCGGATTCATTCCTTATTTCTCTGGGGTTGGTTCCTGGTGTATATCCTCTTCTTTTGACATTTCTTGATCATTTTCTTCCTCCTCTTCACAATCAATGTAAAATAATTTATTTTTAGCAGACTTATGACCTTTAGTGTATTTGCTATCACAACTGTAACAAAGGTCATTTTCTCCTTTTCCTTCCAATTTTTTTGGTGTCAACCTTGTAGGTTGTGGAAGGCTAGGAGCAACAACACATCCATCTTTATAATTGTGAGTGGTAGGATTTCCTGTTGCCATAATTTTTCTTTCCAGCCTGAATGCCTTCTCCAATGAATCAGGTTCCCAAAGACGAACTTCATGTTGAATGTTATCCTTTAAAGTCCCTATGAAGACATCAATCCTCTGCTTCTTCGGAATATCATTTACCCTTATATTCAATTTTTGTAGGTCCTCAATGTGCTTTTCCATTGAACCCTTTTGTTTGAGATTTATCAATTGGCTAAAGAAGGTGTTGCTCTTTGTATCCTCATAATGTGCTATCATTTCCTCTGTAAAAATTGACCAAGTGACAAGTGGTTTACGAGAACAAAGCCCTTTATACCATAAAAATTGATTCGGTTCTAAATATAAAGATGTAATACATACCTTTTGTAACAGTTGCACATCATGTAGATCAAAATATTTTTCCATCTGTAGTATCCATGCTATAGGATCCTTACCATCAAACTTTCTCATATTGACATTTGGAATATGGTGGGTCTTCAATCCAATGTTAGATTCTATGAAATCATGATTAACATTTATTGTTTTCTCATCATGAGTTTCCTCTACTACCTTTTCGTCATTAGGAGGCCTTTCTTATAGAAGCTTTGTCCCACCTTCCTTCAAACTTTCCATGTATTTATTCAAATCTTCCATGTATTTCTTTAAATTTTCTTCCGTGGCACATATAAAACTATTTATCTTAGCCACAATCGCATTCTTCAACTCATCCATCCAATTTTGCTTACTAGGTGTTTCTATTTTCTTGATTCGAGTCACTATTTTTCTTTCTTTTAGGAGCTCGATATTTAAATGACTGTAACTCTGTAATTTCAGATATTCAAGTTATTAAATTATGTCTTGCGGTATCTCTCTGAGTCCTCTTTCCAATGCCACAAGTATAATCGAAATTGGATTCTCCAAGAAAGATTTATACCCAATCTCCCCAGATGACCTGATATTATAATGTTTTAGTAGAGTGAACTTGTACGAAGTGCCATGTCTCACCATTTCGACCTTCAGACCTGAAACCGATACACAGAGAATTAAATTTCATCCTCTTTCTGTAACTTCTTACGATCTTTCAATCTGATTCTCAGAGAGAAAGTTATGACGATTTTCCCAAGGTCCCCTATTTGGGATGTAATTCAGGAGCCTGCAAAAAACCTAAATGTCTTGGACCATATCTCCGAAAATATAGCGAGGGGAGCTTATTTTTGAACTAAGTAGCTTATTTCTGAGCTTAGTAACTAGGGAAGCGGGAAGCAAGGGATCAAAATCAGGTCGGGTTGGCTGCTCCTTATTCTTCCCATCCCCCTAACTAATCGGATTTGAAATTCGGGCCCGAGCTTCACCAAGATTTCAGCGGAAATGGGTTTTAATTTCAGAGTCTGAACCTTTGTAGAAACAAAATTATAGCGAAAAGGCCATGATGCTCCATTTGATATGGAATTCTAGAGCTTGCAAAAACCCTAACTTCCTTAGATCATAACTCCAAAAATATAGTGAGACAAGATCTGGAATTCGTACCCGAAGTGCATAACGATTTCAACTCAAATGGTTTTTTTAGCTTCTGAGGCTTCGTAGAGAAAAACTTATAGCGAAAATGCCATGATGACCTGTCTGGAGCAGAGAAACCCTAAAATCAAAAGCTCTGATACCAAATGTTATGAACTAACTCACAAAAAGATAGAAAAGATATATCAACGACTTCAAAATCAGCCTCTTCGAGGGGGAAACCTCCTTTACATTACACAAATGAACAATTCTTGGATGATACAAATGACAAGACCTCCTTTCTATATATAGGAGTTTAAGGGGTCATAATATAATTAAAGCCGACATAACAATAATAATGTAAGGCACAACAATAACAATAGTGGGCTTCTATGGGACACAATAATAACAAAATGGGGACTACATGGGCACAAAAATATAATAAGGGGGTTGCACTAATAACAATAAGGAGTTACACTAGTAGTATAGGGACCTAACATATACTCACAACAAATTTGGTTATTCAAGTTCACAGCATAACTAGCCTCCAATATCAACTATTTGGTTGTCCTTCACCAAACATACTTCAACAAATACACTCAAAAATCCAACTACTCCAACATATCAGCCCCCCAAAAAAGTCTCACAACGTTATCTCTCTACCTGAGGTACATTGATGTCATTGTTCTAGGTCTGAGGTCAGTTTCAGCCTCTTCTAGGGCTTAGGCCCTCCTCAAAAATTATGTGCAATGATGTTGTGGCCTTTTGGAATTCCATAGTAGACAAAAATGAGGTTTTTAGGCCTCTTGCCATGGCTTTGGCCCTCCTCCCTTACACAGAGTGAAACACACACTTCAAACAGAATTTTGGTAGGCTAATTTGGCCTAGAAACAAATTCTTCTAGGGCTCAAAATAGAGACAGACTTCAACCTCTTCACAGGCACAGTGTTGAAGAATGTAACTAGCGTCGGTCTTCATAATTGTATTTGAGTCATGATGTAATTTATTTGTCAAAAGAAAGAAACAAGAATTTTATTATTAAAGAAACTAACTTATTAAAGCATGGGTTTCATGCTTGAGTCAATGGTTTATAGGTCAAAGCCTCCATTGTAGGAATCTAGGGTTTATTTCAAGTGTACTTGTCCATTTCATAATGTAATAGACCCTTCTTGGGAATTCTCAATCAAGAAACAAATTTATTTTGATGTAAATTAGGTCTTCGAGGCCTCCTCCACCTAGTCGGCCTCAAACTAGACAAGTCAATCTAACTGAGGGTCAGAATATTTTATATAAAGGCAACAACTCGACCTCATTTGAAACACTCACTCATCAAGTTCGATATGAAATTTATGGGACAAGAAAAAGGTGTGAAATTCAAGGAAAAATAGGAAAGGGCTAGCTAAGGAGAAAGAGGCCTCTATCAAGCACAAGAAGTTGAAATTCTCTCTCTCTCTCTCACGTGTGAAGTTGTTGCGCTGCTGGAAGGGCCAAAACTGCAATTCTGAATCTAGGCCAAAATTCTAGAGTTGTTGGGGGCCGAAATTGTAAGTTTAGTTAGGTTGTAGTTGTTGGAAAAGAAGATACTATTGAAGTTTGTTTAATCATATTGGAAGGCTGACTTGGTGGAGGAGGAAGGTATTTTGGTATATCTCAACTTGAATTTGCTAATGGAAGATTTTGAATGGATTTTCCCATATATAGGGGCTTTAGCCTTGGTTGAGTGCCTACATTTGGTGTCATTGATCTTCGTGTTTTGTTTTGATGATTGCTTGATGAAACAAAGGTAAAATAAGAACATAAGAAAGTTAATAAGGACACAAAGATATCATAAGTAATTATCAACATAAGAAAATCTTTCTGCATTTCCAATTTTCTAACATGGTATCAAAGTTAAGGTGAAGAAGGAAGAAAAATGAAGTTTGAAGATCTATTGAAGAAAAGGGGATCAAAGGAAGATTATTAAGGAAAAGGATTATATAGAGAGAGGCTTACTATTTGTAGGAACTATGTCAACTACAATAAAGGAAAAAACAAGTTAGAAGGAGCCTCCAACTACAGGTCATAGAAAAAGAGGATAGATGTTATCCTCGCTAAGCACAAAGTTTTGGATCTTGTTCAAGGAAAGGTCAAGAAGCCTATAGATGATGTTGGAAAAGAGAAATTCAGAGAAATTGAAATCTTGGCCATGAATATAATAATAGATGGAGTAAAGAACAAGGTAATTCCATTCATATCCAACATAGACTCTACTCAAGAAATGTATGAAGATCTTTCCAAGTTATTCACCATCAACAAGAGACGATATTTTGTCATCATATTTTGTAAGGATATCTAGAATAAGAGATGAACTCCAAGCAATATATGAGGTTGTGCCAGAAAATGAACTCGTAATTGCTTCTCTTCTAGGTCTACCAAAATATTGGAGTGCTTTTGCATCAAGAATTAGTAGTTGGAAGGATACTCCAACATTCGAACAAATGTGGAATGCATGCAGTCAAGAAGAAGCTCACTTATATTTAGTAAACAAAAAGAAGGACGATGAACAAGACAACACCTCTAATGGCTATTCTACTCATCACAAGAAGAATATAACATTCAAAAAGTTCAAAGGACTAAGAAACAAAGTTGACCTATCCGAGATTGAATGCTATAATTGTCACAAGATGGGTCATTACAAAAGTCATTGTCCAGAAGGTCCAAGGAATAAGAAGAGAGAAAGAGAACATGCAAATGTTTCTGATGAAGCTCCAACTAAGAGAAACAAGACTGAAGAATCCGAAATCAAAGATCTATTTTCCAAATACTCTTAGGGAATACTATCCCCCACATATCCTTCTATCTTAAGTTTTGTAATGTTTTATTTTATGTTTTGATTTCTAAAGTTTGTAGGTCTAACATATCTTGTTAGAACATTTTTGAATTAAATTTTATAAGTTATAGGTGTCCCTCATAAATATTGGATTAAGAGGGAGCCTTCACCATTTCACCAAAATATAAATATCGTGTTCCTTGTTTCCTCTCTTATGTTTGGTTTCCCTCTCATATCAAGATTTGTTTGTATTATATGTTAGTAACCTTTTCTTTGTATTTTCTTTGGTAGGAAAGATTGTAGAATACACAAAGGTTATGGAGGATAATTCAAAGGAAAGACTTGAAGCATGAGAGAAGTTATGTTGCAAAGGAATCCCTTCAAGAATTGATGTGCTACAAGGTTTTCTAAAGAACAACTCAAGGTTTGTCTTAAATTACAATTTTTGTTACAAGGTTCTCTGCATACAAAAGGTATGATCACTCTTCTTTTAAAATTTACTTTATATTACTGACATCTTTATGTCTAGGGTTTTGAATCATAAAGATTCTTGTTTGGGTGATTAATCATTATATTAAATCTAACCTCATTACTCTGTCATTTGATCATTCTTGTGAAACCTTAACCATTAGGGTTCACTGTAAAACTTAAGCCTCTTGATGCTAAGGGTATGTCAATATTGAATAATGAAACCCTAGTCCTCTTAGGGTTGTTGATAAAGTCTAGAACATCTAATGAAATTCTATTCTTTTGAAGTTTAAGGTTTTGATAATGTTATGATAAAAATCCTAGTCCTTTAAGGTTTGTTGTTAATGTTTAGGTTATATATTGAAACCCTAGATCTTTAGGGTTTGGTGAATTAGGGTTTATGAACAAAACCCTTGCCATAGTTATAGTAAGATCCTAGGAATGGAAACCTAGGTGTACATTCTTCCGTATGAATTAAACCCTAGTCTAGTCAAAAATCATTGTATATCTAACTTTGATGTATTGATGTTTGTGTCTTGGGTTTACCTAGTAGGTATGAATTTTAATATGTGATGCTAGCGCATGATAATGAAACCCTAAATATGTATACACATGTATGTTATTTTTTATAATTGATGAAATCTAGGGTATATAACAAAACCCTAGTAGAGATTGATATTATAGGGCATGATGATATTGTTTTCAATTATTGATATGATTTAGCTTTGATGATAATATCTAGGGTTTGCAACAAACACTAGTAGAGTTTGACATGTAAATTCTAAAAGTATATTGTTGAAACCTTATATGTATATTAGGATTACTATTTGATTAAATTGTTGATATCTAAGGCTTTCTGTCTCAAAGATGGAGCCTAGGGTTTATGACAAACCCTAATAATAAGTTTAAGTCTAGAATATAAAAGATATGACCCTTGTTGATTATGAACCTAACCAAAATTAGGTATTTGATGTCTAAAGCTTGAACATTTTGATGCTTCCATTATAATGACATGACTTCGATATGGTTAATTTCATGAATCTATATATTTATTAAAGTTTTGCAGGTACATAATCTTCAAGATGTTGGAGATGTTTGTAATTAAATATGATGATAAGCATGACGAAGGAAGTTATAAGACTGATGATGATCAAGATGACATAATGCAATGAATTATATCTGATGTTGTTGATCTCCCCAAGTTGAGAGGGAGTATGGATAGAAGAAAGTGTATATCTCCCCAGGTGAGAGGGAGGGCATATTATGACAATCATAATGAATAACTTGAATTAAGAATGAAACCAAAGAATGAAAGTACTACAAATGGATTTACAAAAGACTTAAAGAGTACTTAAAATATTTGGTATTGCTAAAGAAATGAAAAAAGAAAACTTCTGAAAAGTTGTATTTAAATAACTTGATGATGATATAAGTAGCATCAGGATGATCGAGGACCTTGAAGGTTTGTGTTTACTTGTATATATATTTGAAAATTTATTACTAATTGGAGTTGTGATTGTGCAGGATGTCTCCATAAAAGGTTGAACATTTGAAGCATGCTTGGATTGGTGGATATATCTGATTTAGTTGATTAGGAGAGATGAAGCATATTATGGCAAGATGCTTGGGAGGACATCTGGGCAGCCTATGTGTTGATGTATAGATCACGATGTAAGGAGGGTGGCGTTGGTCATGGAGCTCCGACCTTGGATACAAACATAGATCCTTGGGTTGATGGTAGAGCTTAAAATCCTGATGGTACCTATAGTGGATAAATCTCGAGTCCATCTTAGTCCCACTTGATTAGAGTACGGCCATGGTCAGGTATCTAATCTTTAGCACTATGTGTCTTGTGACTCTTCATAGAGAATATAATTTTGAAATCTTCCATGTACCTTTGTATATATGTAATTATGAATACCTCCCTAGTTAAGAGGGAGTGTTGAAGAATGTAACTAGTGTCGGTCTTCATAATTATATTTGAGTTATGATGTAACGTATTTGTCAAAAGAATGATAAATGAGTTTTATTATTAAAGAAATTGACCTATTAAATCATGGGTTTCATGCTTGGGTCAATGGTTTATAGGTTAAAGCCTCCATTGTAGGCTGATAGGGTTTATGTAAAGTGTCCTTGCCCATGTCCGAAAATGTAATAGACCCTTCTTGGGAATTTTCAATCAAGAAACAAATTTATTTTGATGTACATTAGGTCTTTGAGGCCTCCTCCACCTAGTCGACTTCAAACTGGACAAGTCGACCTAACTTTGGGGAAACATATCCTATATAAAGGCATCAACTCGACCTCATTTGACACACTCACTCCTCAAGTTCGATCTACAATTTATGGGACAGGAAAAAGGTGCAAAATTCAAGGGAAAAATAGGAATGGGTTAGCAAAGGAGAAGGAGGTTTCTATCAAGCACAAGAAGTCGAAATTCTCTCTCTCTCTCTCTCTCTCTCTCTCATGTGTGAAGCTATTGAGTTGTTGGAGGGTGAAAAACTGCAGTTCTAAACCTGGGCCAAAATTCTGAATTTGTTGGGTGCCAAAATTATGGGTTGTTGGGTTGTAGCTGCTAGACAAGAAGAGACTCTTTAAGGTTGTTGAATTATATTGGAAGGTTACTTGGTGGAGGAGGAAGTTCTTTTGGTCTAGGGTCTTGGTCTATCTCAACTTGAATTTGATAATGGAAGAGTTTGACTATTTTTTGATCCATAAACTTCTGTGGATATTCCACCAGACAAATCGTCACAACATATATGATAATATTATATTAAAAATATGATATTCTACACTATTACAGTTTTATTAAAACTTTAAGATTTGTAGATTTAACTGTAATTAGTGCATGCATGCAAATGGAAATTATGCAAAAAAGTAAAGAACGACAAAATAATCTCACACACACATATAAGAAACAAGATATTCTCTTTGGGAAACCCTTTTGGGAGAAAAACCCCGCTAAAAGATGAGGATGCTTCGCTCTCTTTCTCTGTCTAGAAATATGGCTGCAGGTACAAAGAAGTAATGTCTGTGGCCCATGGGTTGCTACAATGCATAGATCCTCTTTGTGTGCTCTACCTCCTATCTCTCCTGGCTATCTTTGCTCAGCTATGGAACAAATGCTCTTGAAAGAATGGAATGCCTCTTCCTCCTAGTGGCCCAGTTATAACACAACTTGATAGCCTACTAGTGGTTAATTTTGACTACATCAACTCTTAACTAGAGTTACAATATAGACTCTTCTAGAGTCTTTTACATCATAATCATGTGGCTAGCCCCTTTTCCATGAATAATGGGGGCTAACGTGGCATCTTTCCGAACTATAGGTGTGAAAACAAGAAGCTCAACTTCTAAGTGGCATAACTTTTGCATACAGACTCCGATTGATGCATTGTTTGCGCGGTTGGAAAGATCTTTTTGTGTATAATAGCATGAAACGGAAGCACGCGAGAGTGACAAATTTTTACCCCCCAAAAAGCTGTTTGATGCCTCAAAACGCTCCCGGAAGGTTTTAGACCCTATTTTGCCAAACTGGGTCCCGCCGGTAAAAATGATCACGTGAGCTTATTCCTCTATTTTTTCCACTCCAAATTCATCGAGATGGAATGAAAAACAATATAGGGATCTAATCCGGATCAATTTTCCCCTATAGAGGGGGTTTAGCCCTAGTTGAGTGCCTACATCTAGTGTCATTGATCTTCTTGTTTTGTTTTGATGATTGCTTGATGAAACAAAGATAAAAGAAGAACATGAGAAAGGTAATAAGAACACAAATATATCACAAGTAATTATCAACATGAGAAAATCTTTCTACCTTTCTGATTTTCTAACACACAAAACAAACTTCCTTTTGTCCCTTTCATAGCTCAACTTCTCCTTCATTTAACGTCTCCTTTCTTAGGCGTATGTTGATCACAAGAATGAATTGCTATGTTTTGTTGAATGGCCTCTCCCCAGCCTCACAAATTTATAGCTCTCCAAAGTTGTCTTGAAAGCCCCCTTTTGTCCATCAAAGGTGCTCTCCACAACAAAGAGAATAAACAAGTAATATCTTTGGGTTTCAAGCCCACAACTTTGGGTCCAAAACCCCAATTGATTGGGTACTTTGCCCACAAGGTGGGTCAAATCCTCACAAGTCAAGTACCCCAGACTTGTGGGAGCACCTCCCAAGCTACACTTTTCAACAACTTTTCTTTTGCATTTATGCTTTATTATTAGCATAACATTGTATTGTTTACACGTAGATCTCATTAGCACTGCATTTTGATGTTCATGAAGATATCTTATTGGCATTTCATTGTCTGAGCTGCAATTACATTACAACTGAAACAATCCTTGTCATCAAATCATATTAACCACTTATTACTAAGCTCAAAACTAAACACCGACATTATTAATTCATGGGCCCTTTATCATAATCATATGAAAGATTCCATCAATTAAAAAAGAAAACATCACATATCATAAACCATAGAATCAAAATTTTCATAATGCACCCAAAATATTGTTAATTATAATTATAATGAAGAACTAGAAACCAACATTGTCACCCCTTGTGCCTTTATCATAGCCACATGGAAACGACAAAGGAAACATCACATACCATGAACCATGAAATCAAAATCATTACAATGCACCCAATATACTACAAAATCAAAACACCAAGAATCTAGGTGGTATGGACAAATGGATTAGTTAAAGGAAGGATAAAGTGAAAAGGTGATAATGTGAAAGTTATAAATTGTTTAGATTATAGTGGTAGTTTTATTTCCATTGTAAATTTTAGGAATATTTTAAAATCTGACATACAAGAATAAAGTCAATTTTTTTACATCGCCTCTATCCATTAGATTCCAAGATATTCCCAAAATCTACTATGACTTGATTTTAATTTAGTAAGTTGACTATTTGTCAAAGAAAATGGTGTTGAACCTTATATTATTTTGGGCACTATCACGGCCAATCTTGATTTAATGCATTAATAGTTAGAACCGGCATGGCGTTTTCTATTAGTTAAGGCTGACGTTTCTATTGTGGCGACCTTAAAAATAATTTAGATAAAAAAATTGTCTCCGGAAGTCATGTAATAAAGGAACTAGTAAGTCGACAAATATTCTTTCCCATTGTCATAGTTAATATGCCACTGAAGTTAAGTTGAGGGTGGATAGTGAATATGTGAAAGGTTTAAAATAATGATGTCAATAGGCACACAATGTTAATGAATTTGAATGCTAAATGGTTGAATTATGAATTTATAAAACTAATGGTTTTCTAGAGAAGGAAGAGAGTCCAAATGTTTTTCTAAAGAATCAAATGGTTTTCAGAATTGAATTATGAATAATTTGAAAAATCAATGGTTTTCTAAAGAAGGAAGAGAGTCCAAATGGTTTTTAAAGAGTCAAATGGTTTTCAGAATTGAGGAGAGTTGATGGAAGGATTCAAGGTTGTTGATTTCCACTTCTATGATATAATGAAGAATGACATTTTGGGTATGGTAGAAGAGATCAGAATCCAGGGGAGAATTCATCAAAATATTTCTTCCACCTATATAGCGCTGATCCCAAAAAGAAAGGACTCCTCCACCTTTGCAGACTATAGACCGATCTCATTGTGTAATGTCATTTATAAAATCACTTCAAAGATTATTGCAGAGAGAATCCAAGGAAAGTTATCAGAACATATTTCAAAGGAACAGCACGGGTTTCTATGTGGAAGAAACATCCTTGAAGCTGTAGCCATAGCTCAAGAAGCTATGCACTCTATGCATACAAAAAATATAGGCGCTGCCATTCTCAAAATCGATTTAAAAAGAGCATACGACTGCCTGGATTGGAGCTACCTCAGATGCTTACTCATCAAAATCGGGCTAAATGACAGGTGCACAAAATGGATCATGTCGTGCGTGGAAGGAGTCAACTACGCTATCCTAATCAATGGGTATCCCACACCCTTTTTTCTAGCTGAAAGGGGTCTTTGGCAGGGGTGCTCTTTATCCCAAATTTTATTTATCTTGGTTATGGATACCCTTAGTCTACACATCAAGAAAGCGGTAAATGATGGAACAATTGGCCCCCCTTGCATTTCCATAGGTAACTATCATACTCACAATCTCTTTGTGGATGATGTGCTGTTGTTTGCTAGACTTTGCAGATACACTTGGCATATTATGCATGGAATCATATATTTATTTCAAAGAGCCACGGGTCTTTATGTCAATGATAGAAAATCCTCATTTCATTATGGTAAGGATGAAAATGAAGATATGGTTTATATCTCTCAGTTTTTTAATATTCGGGCGGTATCCATTAAGGAGGGGTTAAAGTATTTGGGATATCATCTTAAGCCCACAAGATACAATACATTGGACTGGTCATGGATCATTAATAGATTCTATAAAGGATTCAAGGATGGGAATGTAAATGTCTATCACTTGCTGGCAAAATGATTTTATCTTAGGCGGTTTTGGCTCAAATCAGTGTATATTTGGCGCACTTGTTTTTCATCCCATCGTCCATAATTAATAAATTAAACAGCTTAATGGCTTCTTTCTTCTGGGGTGGAAGTAAAGAAAGGAGAAAATATCACCTCTCAAGTCTGGACAAAATCATGAACCTGAACCTGAACCTGCGCATCTTTGGCAAAGCTCTCCTATGCAAATCACTGTGGCAGGCGATTTTTGGGACGAGCTTATGGAGTCATATTATCAAATTGAAATACCTTGGGAATGAAGATATTCACTTCTGGTACAGAAATGGTCTCTCTTGGCCCACCCAAGGCTCTGCGATTTGGAGGAGCTTCCAGAAAATTCTACCTTTTTTCCGCAAGAATTTCATATGGAAATTTCAAAATGGTAACAATATCCTTATAGGTCTGGATGCCATTAAGAGTGTTGATTCGGATCCAAATATTAGCCCGCAGCTTCTCACGCTTCTCCACCAAAAGGGTATCTTTTTCTGGGCTCAGGTTATAGAAGGTTGGAAGAATGCCATCCCGCTATGGAAATCGGATAGAGATCTGGGCATTGATGGTGTTCTGGCTGCCCAATGGAACAGGATTATTTGGAATATGAAGAATGCGGGTATTTATAAAACTGAGGACAGAGATTGTATAGAATGGCAAGTAAAGAAAGACAGGTCCAATATTCTGGTAAGAGACATATACTTATCATTGTTAGAGAAATAAAGGGAACCCTCCCAGAATATTTTTCCTTTCTCCCTATGGAAGGCCAGTTGTCCGATTAAAATCATTTTATTTTCATGGCTATTATATCATAACAAAAATCTCTCCTGGAACAATTTACAAAAAAGGAGCTGGCAAGGTCCATCGATTTGCCTGATCTGCCTTGCAAATTCAGAAGATAACCTGCATATGTTTTTACACTGCCCACAAACTCAGTTAATATGGATGAAATTGGCTTCTTTCTTTGGATTTCCTGTTGTTTCGCATCTATCAATAAAAGAAGCCTTTGAATGGTGGGGCTATCAATAAAAGAAGCCTTCGAGTGGTGGGGCTCTCAAAGACTCAACTGGCGTCCCATTCCATTGATTACTTTTTGGTTCATATGGAAGTGGAAAAACAAAAGAATCTTTCAAAACAACAGAGAGGCTTTTGGAAGCATTATTGACAAGATTATTCCTTATTACTTCTCCTTCCTACAGAACATGCCTAAGCAGAAAAATCAACAGATGGCTTCCTTTGCGCTTCTGCCGCTCTCATTTCCAAGAGAACATTTTGATGGTGTGGCAAAGGATGGCACATGCGCTTGTGGTGTTTTCATATCTTTCTCAAAAGATCTCCAATTCTCCATTTTTCTGAAATGGTGGTAACGGGTCAAATAATAAGGCAGAGGCCATGGCCCTGCATGGTCTGCTCATCTTCTGTTCTTTCATGGATATTGGACCTATAAATGTATATGGGGACTCGAAAATTATCATAGATCATGTGAATGGAAAACAGAAAATATCAAATGACAGCCTTTCGGGATGGCTGAACAGGATTTCATCTCTATGGAATTCTGTGACTTTTCCTATTGCGCATATAAAGCGCAATCAAAATGTTCAAGCAGATGCTTTGTCAAAGAAAGGGATGCATGCTCCAATCGGTATATGGTATCTGGTCATCACAATGGATTCCTGTGCATATGAGATCCATCCTTTCTCTATGCCTAGCACAAAATGCTTGCAGATTTCTGGTTTGCTATACGGCCAATATTTTAGGATATATCTATCTCCTTCAGTCTTCCAAATTCCGAATATCTGGATAGTCCATAATTTTGCTATGTTGCTATGTTTAAATGCTCCCCAATAATGATGATGCTCTGAACATATCCCTCAGATATCAAGGGCATAATCCGGGATATATGATCCACCAGTTTTTGTATATATCAGTTCTGTTTTTACATAATATAAACCATATAGTGCTTTTTCTTCTGAAAAAATATATGGACTGGAATAAAAGATGATTTGCGTTGTGATTTTATATTAGAGTTGGATTTATTAAATATGAAAAGGTTTTAAGAGCAACCATATGTGTAGTCCCTCAGAGCATTTTAGATATGGATTTTAATTTGGTTTTTTTTTTCACAGAAAAAGAAATGGGTAATTTTATTTTATATAACAAAAGTAGAATTTGTAGATGTTTTTACCATTCCAATCAGTATACAGCCTCAGAGCATTTATCAGTCAAAACGAACAGATAAGATATAAATCTTTGGAGAATCAGTCCAAGAGGGGCAATATCAAAATGCTGAAGAGCTTAGCAAACAGATAATATCATAGGAAGATCTTTCAAAATCTGTAGTAATTTTTGTAAACCATAACATAAATAGAGTTCTGATTACCAAAAAGATGTCCATTGCTAAACCCAGCCATCAGCTTTATGCTAGCTGAAGCCAAGATTCATGAAGATACTCTATTTGGGCGCCTTGATATTTTTCTTGTACTTTCTACATGTCTCAGTCCAACACCAATCTAACTTTGGAGAGGCTGTCTGCTTCCTAGTTTCTCTGGGCTGAAAACATGATCAAATGAGAGATGAGAAAAATTTGATGGGTTATGTTTTATATTTTGGAATAGAGGTTGAAATGCATAATTATGCATAGAAAAAGTGCCTGTCAGCCCGTTGATAACCAACTGATAATGAACTTGTTTATGTAAAGTTCCCCTCTCCATGGCATGATGCAAAAGAAGTTTAAGGCCATGAGTCCATCAAAATTGTTTAATCGAATGGGTTTCTGAAAGACAAATGATCCACGAGCCCCCTGTAGAATGGTCCTCTTAGCAGCAGCATAAAAAACAAAAAGCCCAAATGTAATGTGTGTTTGACATTACTCATTGAGAAGATTTGTTTGTAGAATGGAGTTAAACTTCCAAGATAACTAACTTTCGAATGGCAACATGCTGAGAAGAGGGAGACGAGTTTTCAAAAATACCATCGTTTTAGGCAATCCAGATGCTTAAGTAAATGAGAGTAAGATAATTTAGCAAGAATAGAGTAATATATAAAAAATTTATGACTTAGCAGTAGAGACTTTACTGGGGACTCTATTCCTTGACTCTTATTACAAGGGATAAAAATGTATGCATGGCATTTGAAATCAACCGATAACATCCTACTGTGCCAACTATTCAGTTATCAGATTATCTTGATGATTGGCAAAATATATTTAAAAAAAACATGAAATAGATTTTGATCCAATTATATGTGCACAAGTTAGGAAACAATTTGATATGGTCCATCTGAGTATAACAATAAGACCTTCAAACCTTGTTTCATCTAAATTCCATACAAATGAGAAGCCTTGTTTCATCTAAATTTCCTTCTCCTGCCTGCTTTGAGAAAGGCATTCAAAAATAAAATGTGATTTTGTTTCTTCCTCGAAACAGAAAAGATAACATCTGCAGGTTGTTAGGACCGTTTCTAAAGATTATCCCACGTGAGAAAACTCAAAAATAAAATGTGATTTAGTTTCTTCCTCCAAACAAAAAAGATAACATCTACAGGCTGGTAGGACCATTTCTAAAGATTATCCCACGTGAGAGCTTTCCTGTGAATTTAAAAGCCAAATCCACAGAATGGAGTAACAAAATTTTGGAACATATCCCAAAAAGAATTTGGAGAACAAATCAGCTAATTAAACAACCAGATTCAAAACATAAAATGGACCACATGATTCCTTTTATGTATATCCTCATCTTTTAGGGGGTAATGTTTTTAATGTTTTTTCTTCATAGAATTTAAGTAAATGAATGTAAACTATTTTTATGGTCTTAAACATGGAGTCCACCATAATTTCGGCCAATATACAATTTTTGGTTGCAAAGATTCATTCAAATTAACTTAGATTTTGGAAAAATGATTGAATTCTATTTTAGTGACGAAAAGACTCTTTTCAGAAAAATAGACTCATTTTTAGTGTATACCAATCTCATCCACATGTTTTAGTGCAGTTTTGAAAGCTCGTTTGGACCACAAAATTAAGAGTAATATTGGTCTGGAATGAATGCCCATTTGGCGAGCGATTGTGGCTTGTTGCTTAGCCAAAGGACCGCGTAAAAAGCAGAAAAGGAGACGCCGTTGCCGGGGATCGAACCCGGGTCACCCGCGTGACAGGCGGGAATACTCACCACTATACTACAACGACAGCAGACGATAAAACAATTCTGCCATTATTCTCAAATCTAAGCTGAAATGAAGGAAAAGGTAAGCGAAATTGCTATCAGTACTGCTTTGTTTGTCATTCAGTTTGAGCAATTAATTATTATTATGAGCACTGCTTTGTTTGTCATTCAGTTTGAGCAATTAATTATTATTATGAGCAGTGGACATTATTTTCAAAAGCACCAACAAACACCAAAACCAAAACATAAACAGGAAATTATTATTATGAGCAGTGGACATTATTTTCAAAAGCACCAACAAACACCAAAACCAAAATATAAACAGGAAATCAACTTCCTTGTTTGTGCACCAGCCGGGAATCGAACCCGGGTCTGTACCGTGGCAGGGTACTATTCTACCACTAGACCACTGGTGCCAACTTAAAATAGTTTTCTATGAATTATTTTCCATCCAATTTTAGTCTTCGGTTTTATGGTTTCACATTAGAAAGTGAAACAATTCCACTTCCCGCCCAACGGGTGGGGTTGACGTCGAAAGAATAAGAAATTTCTGGCAGGAAAAAGGTAATACAGAAAGTACAAAGAATGCTCATAAAGAAAGCAAGTACATTTTGCAGTTGTCTATAACGTGATTTTTTGAAAGTTTTTCCGATGGGTTTTTCCGGTCGAAATCCGGCAGGAATTTATTGGAATCGTATGTTTGATAGCTAGTTTCTGCACAATCAAAGTGTCCCAGGGGTTTTTCAGGGTGCTGAATCCAAATATGCAATTAAAAAACCATTTTAACTGCAACAAATCAAGATTTAACCTCAATTTCTTCCGCCGGATTCCGTCACTGGAATCTCCAAAAAGTCGCATTATAGACAACTCGGTACATTTTAGGTATTGAAGAAGGAATATATATAATATTACATTTGAATAAATTGAGCATGTTTTTTTTCATGAATGAGGCATATGGAACTAAAGTGTTGGAACAAATCCTTGTTTGATAGATTAGGAGACAAATAATTTCATGGTGTAGGGAGTTCTCCCTATTTGAGTATGAAGTTATCATGATTTTTTTGAAACATTGTTGACTAAATAAAATATTGTAATAGAAGTTCTAAATAGACAAAAGTAAAGAGATCTATTTAAAGAAGGATCCCCTTAAAGTGATGGTGTGAAGATAATTTTTGGATGAAAGTCCAATATGAAAGGCTTGCAATGTAGTAGAGTCGAAATAGTCTAATGCATCTCAATGGTGTAGGCAACTTGAATATCTAACAATGAAGTGTCTTCCTAAAAAATATTAGGTAGAAGAACATTATTGCAATTCATTTTGCTTATCATATTTAACAAAAAAATTCAATACTATATTAGACAGTTTTAAGAAGAGGCAATTGTAACACCCCAACCTTTAACCCCCAGTTTTAAGAAGAGGCAATTGTAACACCCCAACCTTTAACCCCCAATTGGTACTGTAAATTTATTATGTTCATGTTTCGTGATAGCATGCAATGTGAAATGGGTTAAATACATGGAACAACTACAATTACATTTTTAATGTAAAATATTAAACATATGATCAAAAGGTGGAGCATTGCATTGAAATGAACCATGAGCCATGAGTGGGAAGCTAGAAGGGGGATATGCTAACAAACTTAGCCCATTAAAATAATCCCCATCAATAAATTAATTGGCTCAGCCAAATATTTAGAAAATCCAAGGTTACTAAAGTCCCAAGAAAATAGTTAATATGAAGGATTTGGTAATTGAACTACCAACTTCCAGGATTATGGAAGTAGTTAGGATTGGTACCCAACTATTACACCAAGGTATCAACAAGGTATCTATGTAGAATCTTATGATATTGACCCATGAGTTTGAAAATGAGATCCGTGAAATCTTGGGAAATAAGATAGAGAATGCAATGATTCTCACCTCTAGAAAGCAAGGGATGTTCACTAATGGGTTTGATGACCAAATTTGGATGAGAAATTGTGTCAAAAATGTTGTTGATTGATAGGGAAAATATGGGGATTTCATAGGTACATTTTTAGACTGATAAAATCGAGCATAAATGTCCCAAACCTTAGCTGTAATATAGAGTATGTTGTTTGGTGCTTGCCAGGCAAGGCACTAAGCATTGAGAAAGGGAAGGTCGTTGAGAGATTGGTTTGTAGTGAAAGGGATCCCCATGTGCTAGACAACAGATAAACCACCCATGGCCATGTGTAGGCTCTTAGCTCTTTGGCATTTAAAGGGGACTTGTTAAGGTTTATGTGGATGAAGGAGAGTGGTCTGAGAAAGAGTTACTTTCTAGGTGCTTGCTAAGCAGGGCACTAAGCACTAAGAAAGGGGAGATCACGAAGGAACTAGTTGGAAGTGAAGGGGATATCATTTTTTTCTTTGCAAGACAACTAATAACCCACCCATAAGATATGTGTATGCTCTGGGATTAGTGGGATTATAATGAACTTGCTAAACTTATATTGATGAAGGACAATGGACTTCATCACTCCACCTTGTAATGCCTAAGAAAGAGATAATATTTTCATGGCTTCATGGTCTAGCTTTGGGATGGCTAACTGCAAAGGATAGAACAAACAATTGAGCCTATGGTTGGGTGGGAAGTGGCTCATCATTCATCAGTTACAACCTAGGGTATTTTCAAGGATTCAAATATTATGCCTATGTCTAGTATTATGGGCGACTATTATAGTTTGAAAATTCATACATATAGAATATAAGCAAATATTCAATTAAAAACATGTAATTTACTATTAAAATTGGTAAAATCTGGTGAATATCACCCATTCAATCATGTGTGTGTGTGAAAAATAGGTGAATTTTTAACCAAATTGGCGATTTTTTTTTCAAAAATGTCCAAAAAATAGCTAATTGGTGAAATTCTGCCCCTAAATTTTTTGTTATTGCAAGCAATGATGTATCATGATCATATAAGTTCCCTTGTGGACTTCAAATCTGTAATGTAAATTATGTTAAACGAAATATAAATGATATTTATGGCCATGTATATTATGTGTCTTCCTACTGAATTTGTATGTGAACTGGTAATATGTATTTAATGGATGTTGTCTTAATGCGATGAGTTATTGGGCATAGTTCTCATATAAATTGTTAGTGGCTTGTATAGCCTTTATTTATGGTTGTAATAGACCTGTTGAAGAAAAGATAGGGCTAAGAAATAAGAGGATTTCAACCCCTCATCCTTATTAAAAAACTATAACTGCTGATTTCTTGTGAGGGACTCTTAATGAGTCACAACCACCGGAGTTGGGTCTAGTCCAGATAGAAAAAGGAATCCTTGAATTTGTGTGTTACAAACTAGGTGTCTAGTTGATAATGTCAACCTAAATGCAAGGGTAACTACCTGTTGATGCCCCGAAAATCATTGTATCAACATTGGGGGATAACCACCCGGTCCGGACCTTAATACAGCTCCTTTTCCGTTTGGGATGGTGGCTCCGACTGGATATAATGGGACCAGTTTCCCAATAATGAATAAAAGGGGATGGATGAGTGATTGGTTTCTAATAAATGATAATGAGTGGATGACTTAATCTAACAGCAAAAAAATAAATGACTATTCTATCCAGGAGGCTTCTATTCTTTTAAGTGCAACACTTGATGATCTCTATTCATTGATAGGCATATAGATGACTCTACACAATAAACATAGACATTCATTCACTTAATGATTGCTTTGTTCAAATAGTTGAACAAAGTGATTAACAAACATTGTTACACTTATCCTTTTATATTACCGATACATGTATGATAAAAGAAAAGCATGCTGTAAACATCCAATAGTGGAAACTGTAAAGGATGCTGTTAAAAACACACGCATATATCCGATAATAGCAAGAGCGATCAAACAACAATTCACATAAACAAAATGAACTCAGACATAGATAGTAGTACCATATGAGTTGCAAATCATTCCCAACATCAATCACTATTTGAATTCCTTCTTCTGATTCAGAAATACTTTTAAACAAAGGCAGTAGTGCACATCCACATAAAAGCTTCGTTATCAAAATTGGAATAATTGGCCCAGTCTTTATAAAAAAATATGCCTGAAGCACAGTAGTGCAACTCCAGGTTTAAGTCATATACAAAAACTTACGACCCTTTCCAATGCATTGAAAGGGTCTATAAATACTTGATTAAAACTAACTAACTATGAAATTAAAATCCTACTTAATTGGTACAACTTGATTTGGAGTATCTTCCTCATAGCAATTTGGCAGTCGGCAGCATGATTCATCACTTTGGCTGTTTGCCTTTCGACCTGAGTTGGCATATTGCTAGCATTGGTTCCACTTCTGGAGGTCGGTTGAGACGAGAATTGAGTTGGGCAGCATAGGTGGCATCTTGTATATCGGGAATGATACACCCGATTGCATCTGTCAGGCACTTGAGGGCGGCTCTCTGGCTGTATGGTTTTACTAGGAACAACCAATAGGTGTCCCAAGTCAAACTGTTAATACCTGCGATCAATCTCCCATTCTTCTCCAGTTCTTGATAACATGACTGCTCCAATGTTTTAGCCGATAGTAATTTACCTGGGGTACATTGAGAGATCATGTTAGATAAGTAGAGAGTATCATTAATCAATTCAACCAAATTACTTGTGGTTAACTTGCATCTGGAAACTGCTCTCTCTACCTTCATTAACTGGGACTGCCATTCCATAAATAGGATCTCTTTATGGGATTCTAAGATTTTTGGCAAATTAGCTGCCTATCCCTCATCAGTGTCTTGCCACTCAAGAAAATTGGTCAAGGTCTCATCGGCCTACTCCAAATCTGTTCTAGCATCAACCGATTTATCAATTATTGATGCTGTTATGTCACATAAGGGTTCTGCTTGAGCGATTTGTTGACATAACAACCTTATTTGTGTTACCAATGCTTTGTTAATCTGTTGTGCTTCTGCTCTGAACTCTGCAGGCTGCGGAAGATTCTTGGACTTTTCTATTTGGGCTGATAATTGAGCAATTTGCTCATCTTTAGATTTCCCCATCTGTTCATGCACTGCTTTCAATTTTTCCAACGCTTCCGACAGCTCTTTCTGCTTTTGAATGGCACTTGAATCAATTCTTTTTTTCTCCTCCTGCAATTGTTTATTCAATTGATTGTTTATTTTTTGTTGTGTAGACAACTGCTATTCAAGTTGCTCTGCTTTCTGTTGTGCCTCCGATAATTGTACTTGTAGCGAGGCGATTGCTTGGTCCTTTTCTCTTAACAGATTAGTCACTTCTGATGCCTTGTCCATGGTGGCCGCCGAATAGGCTCCAGCATATTGGGACAATTTTGTAAGGTCATCAGAAGGATCAAACTCCTCTTTCCAGACCACATTGGCTGTCACTGTTTGTTCAGGGAATAGGGAAGGTTGATCAGTCCTTCTCCTTTTCCGCTGTCGTTTTACTACAACCCTGTGCTTTGGGCTGTAAAAGACATCCAATGGAGGTATCTCCTCCACTTGCAAAACGATCTGATCCGAAGGATCCTTGGGAATTATCTCTATTCCTGTAGAAAGGGGTAGGCCGCTGGTTCCACTTGGAACCTCTTTAGATGTTGTATCCTGTGTGTCAGCCGCTTTTGATGTATCAGCTTCCTTTGAGCTCTCAAGATTGCTTATGATTGAGTCGAATTGTTGCCATTCCTGGAGCAATTTCGGGTCAATCTGGGCATCTACATTCACGTTCGTGCTGCTCTGCTCCTGCTCTTTCCTCTGCATTTCCTCCTGCTCTTTTCTCTGCACTTCCTCCTGCTCTTTTCTCTGCACTTCCTCCTGCTCTTTTGTTTGGATTTCTCCAGCAATTTCTGATGTAGCAGGAGGTTCATTAGTGAGTCGCTGCTCAGGCTCGCTTGATTGTGTCATCGGGGTCGTTGCTAACAGATCTAGAGGCAGAGTTTGCAACCTCTGTTCTCTAAGTCTGTTAAATTCAACTAACCCATCGTCATGATATTTCATTCTAGCTAGTGATTGAACCTGGAATAGCGACTCGGCTGAGGAGAACAGGTCATCAAAATCATCATCTTTATGGTCAAATTTAGTGAATTTTTCCTGTTCAAGTGCATTGTAGGCGACTTTGTTTGGATCAAATCGCCTATTAGGAAGAGTGGCAAGAGTCGATGCCTTAATCTTATCTACTTCTTTCTCTGCATGTTTAAAGTCATGCAGAGCGTAGACACCACATCTTAGAGGAAAAGAAGGCCAAACCTGCTTCTTTTTATTCCTTAGAGTCTGTGTAACTCCTTCGGATGTAATCTGATATGCTACCTCTCGGGCTAACAGTTTGTTGGGTATATACAAAGGGAGGACATGAGGTTTGGCCTGGCTGCCGAAAACTCTTACATAGGTGAATTTTTCTTCTCCGAACCATCCCCCTATGGCTGTCAAGTCAATCTCCGCTTGGGAGGAAATCTTAGGAGCAGGTTTGTCAAAAATGGCATAGTGAATGGGTAACATAAAACCATTGCAAACTTGATATAAATGGTGTTTATAGTGGGCTTTCCATAACTTCTGGTGGTATATATGAATGGGCATAGGGTCTTGTGGAGTCCATCTCCACCCCAGCACAGGAAATTTGGAATTAAAACACAGGGTATCCAAGATGTAGGCACTATAGTAAAATGGGGGAATGAACCTTTCAGTAACGTGGGATTTGTTTCTGAATTCAAGAACCACGGTTGCTAACTTATCAGACAGTATATTTCCCTATTCCATTATTTCACTATTGCATGCTGCTTCCATTAAAGGTACCATCTCTATAGTGAAGTTTGAGGAATCATGTAACCCCCACAACCTACACATCATTACTTCGGCATAACAATAAGGAGAACACAAGGAATCGACAGAGTACTTACCCGAAGACTCATGCTTGTGTTTCGTTGGGTTTTGCCTCCAATCCCCTATGGGTTCTGATTCAATGTCGTTTTCGTTTCTGAATTTATCCAGGAATGCTTTGTTGTGCTTCTTCTCCGGTGCAGGCAAATGGTACATTTGCCTCAAATCATCAGGTTGAAACGAGCCGAAGACTCTCCCGTCCATGGTGCAAAATTTCCTGTTTGTGATTGGGATTTCTTCAATTGCCCATCTCACCACATCTGGATATGGGAGAATTTGTTCTCAGGCTGATATCCGATGAAGGTAAGAGTCGGCTAAATCCTTTATAGTAGCATCAGACTTCCGAGTCCGGTCTGTTGTGGCTTGCACTGTTGTTAACTCAGGCTCTTCGGCCTCAATCAGATTGTAGATGCTCAGACAAGTAGTTTTACCGAGTCCTAGACATGTGGTGTCCGATATTAATCCCTTTTTGCTTGATCCTGGATCGGCAATATGTTGTCCTGTAACTGCCGAAGCGGAAGCTGTTCCAGTTTTCTTAGATTTCTTCCCCATTTGGCTTGAATTTGCTGCTTCGGAAGAGCTCTGCACAGGAGAGAAAATGAACGTAATGCAGAGAATTGGTGGCGCAAACCAAAGATGAATGAGATATATTAATCAATGAATAATGGAAGTTTTAACTTAAGGTGGTTGCAGATACAATCTCTGAAGAGATTTTAGCCTTACTATTTCATTAAATGGCCGTTTAAACCTGTCAATCCTTTAAATGCTCATCATATCGTTTATTGGCCGAATGATTCATTTAAGCGTGGCTTTGATGTTTTGGCGGTTGAGCGTAAGTGAATCACTATCGGGAAGAGAAAGGCCTTTAATACTAAATAACCATAATATATCCCGGCTTTATCAATCTTTTTTGAAATCTGTGCTTAGCTTTATCGCAATCGGTGATCGGGGGAATGCTTGAGTTGTTATATTGGTGTCCTTTCGGAATCCCCGATCGCCGATAGCGATATCGCCAATTCGCATCGAGAGTTTTAAACAAGGGCTTTAGATGCATGCATGGTGCATCTCCGATCGCCGATAGCGATATCGCATCGGAGTGAAGAGGGGCCTTTTGTTATGGTCGCTTGCCTTCCCGATATCCGATAGCCATTTGTGCATTGTCGCATCGGGGAAAATCAATGGGTCTTTAAGTCATGCATCCTTTGTTATTGCGATATGCGATCTTGCGATCGCTTTATCGCAATAATAAAAGATTATTCATTCTTTATTATAAGACCGATTAAGTGATTTATCAAAAAGGTTTATAATGTTTTATTTCTTTTCGGACCTTTTGAATAATGATAAGTTGATACCAATTTAATCTAAAAGGGACCCATTTCATATTATAGTTTTAAAAATAAAAATTTTATGAAATGGGGGGGGGGGGGTTGTTGTAGAGCACAACACTACCTTAGTTTTGAAGTGAAAACTTAAAGCAAGGAGTCTTTACAAATATCTAATCTAATGTGTTAAGAAATATCACTAATGAACTTGTAAGCTGGTGGAAATCTATTGTAAGACTAAATTGGGGCCTTTAGAGCCTTTTAAATTGAGGTATTATGAATATCTCTTTTGGGATAGTTGTAATAGTGAATTTGTTGAAATATACTTATGAATTAGGTTAGGAAGACTTAGAGGACTTCTTTATGTGGTGATCTTAGAATGATATGGTATATTCATTGGCTCAGATAGCCATGGAGTATAGCCCATGACCAAGCTAGGAAGTCTAAATGCCTCGAGCTATCATAAAGTTGAAGAGCCCGTGGGATGTCATGGATCTAGAAATGATCATTTTAGGGATGGTTATACCCATGTTGTAGCCTTGGGATATTTCCATTGATTAATGTGATGCCATTGTTGACAATTACTTAAGATCAAAGTGGTTATTATGATGTCATTTGCGCTTACTCCGCGTAACTAGTTTTGGTTATTTATATGCAAGCACAATTATGTAATCTGGTACCTACATGTCTTTGAAGATAATAGACTATTTTATCTTGTATTCTCTTTTACCCAAATAGAATCTTAAGTTGGTTATTTATATGCAAGCATACACATGTAATTTAATACCTACACGTCTTTGAAGATAATAGAATAGTTTATCTTTATTCTCTTTTACCTAGATAGAATATTAAGTTTTACTGAGTTGAAATGTCTTAAGGTCTCACAAGAATATTGGAAGAAGTTAATTCACATAATGGCTTACATTGATTACATAACCTAACTCTCAAAATGATTATTAATTCTCATCCCCACATGTTAAATTCTTTAGTTTTGTTCTTAATTAGGTTATATGGTCAAGAATGGAGAAATAAATAAAATATTTTGATATCAAGTCTGGTTACGGAGTGAGGGTTACGGGGTAATATAGCACAAGGGTAAAGTCGTGCCGTTCTGAGAGACTGAAACAGAGCTGAGAAACGACGGTTTTTTTTTTTGGTTAAAATATAGCAGGTAATTTCTAGTTGTAAGGATAGCTAGCTCAAGGATAGGCGGGGTTGACGGTCTGAATAAAGTCATGGAAGAACGACAGGGGAGGGGCGAAATCCCCTCCTTCAAGGATGTAACAGCAGGTAATCCCGGAAATAGTAGTGGGCAAGGGAGGATGCCGGAAGTAAATGAGGAAATACCAGTCATGGGTAACCAGTGGCAAGCAAGACTGGTGAACAAATGTCTTCCACGGGCACAGAAAAAGCCCAGGTATGTAATTCCGAATAACAAGCTGGAAAATTATCGATGTTACATGAGAGATCACGCTTTAATTTGTAAATTCATAGGGTATTGGCCCTCTGAAAGGGACCTTATGAGATGGATTCAACAGCGATGGAAACCAAGAGGACATATTGATCTCAAATTGGGTGCTAAGGGATTTTTTACAGCCATTTTTGCAAATTTACAGGATAAGGAGAAGGTTTTTGAGGAGGGACCACATTTCATGAATAATGCGGGATTGTTTACACGATACTGGGAAGATCGATACAACCCTGATGAAGAGAAAATCATGGCCGTGCCGATATGGGTTCGCTTATTTGGGTTACCGGATGAATTTTGGGATCCTGAAATATTGGAAGGAATTGGTAATTCAATTGGCACATTTGTGAAGGTGGCTGAATCCACGAAAAGGGGCAGATATACTTCGTATGCACGGATTTGTGTATATATGAATATCTCAGCCCCTTTACCAGAATCTATTGAGCTTGAATATCATGACGAACTCTGGCAGCAACCTATTGATTACGAACACATACCGTTTCGCTACAGACGTTGTCATGTCTATGGTCATCTAGCAAGGGATTGCCCACAACTGAAAGTAGTGGAAGTGGCAAAGGATAAGACGGAGGTTCTTCGACCACGGGCAGGGATGGTAGGGGAAGCACATGAGTTTCAAGAAGTACAGCGGAGAAGGAGACCAAATCTTGGGACCCCTAACATGCAATCCCAGGAAAGGATTTCTACACTCGAGAGTAAAAACAAATTTAATATCCTTCAAACGCAAGAACTAGGAGGAAAACAGGATAAGGAGAGTAATGAGTCGAACCCGATGGAACAGGAACAGGAGATAAATGTAGTAGCGCCAATGGAAATCATAAAAGATGGAAAGAGGAAAAGTAGAAGCCCAAGTAGAGAACTGGAAGGGGAGGAAGGGGTACGCAATGATATCATTACAGATCAATCAAAGAAGGGCAAGGAAATTGCAAAAGAAGTGGGATCAGAGGAAGAAACAATAATGAAGAAGTTACTTACTGATTGGAAAAACTGGATGAAAGGTTCATCCCAGAAAAAGAGAAACAATTGTACAAGGAAACCTTTCAACGATATAAGGAGAAGAAGGCCGGATGTCTAGAACATAGGTCCGATCAAGACAATCAGGATTTCCAAAGCCTAGAAGGAGATAGTCAAGGTAAGAGCGGAAGGAAAAAAGGGAGACGAACGTTGAATGAATCAATCCAAGCAGTGGGAGAGACTTTAGTTAACTCAGGAAGGGTGATACCTCTGTCAGAGGTATTTCTACAAACTCCTAAAAAGTTTTAAATGATTGTTCTAAGCTGGAATATCAGGGGTCTTAACAGTCAAGGGAAACAAAGATATTTGAAGGAAAGAGTAAAGAAAGACAAGCCAAGTATTATGGTAATTCAGGAAACGAAAATGGACAGCCAACTACTGGAAGAAACTGTAAGAAAACTGAAATTAGGATATGAGGTTATGGCCATAGATGCAATAGCGACAGCAGGGGGATTGGCTATTTTGTGGAACCCAGAGGAGGTAATCTTTGAACATTGGTTTACTTTACCTAGAATACTCTCAGGTCTGTTTAGATTAGTTGGGATGGGGGAAAGAATTTTGTTCACTGGGGTATATGGGCCTCCTAATCATAACGATCAGAAAGATTTTTTGAAGCACCTCCATACTATGAGAAGTCTAGTCCCGAATGTTCCGTGGATGATAGGAGGGGATTTTAATATGATCAGGCATCTAGGAGAGAAGAGAGGGGGAGTTAGGAGAGAAGATCCGAATATGGAGGAATTCAATGATACGATTAGGGATCTGAGATTAGTAGATATACATACACTGAATGGTGTACATACCTGGAACAATCGTCAAGGAGGGCAGAAACAAATTGCCTCTAGACTGGATAGATTCCTATTATTGGAGCATATTTTGAATTGGGATGTGTTCATTGAAGCTAAAATTCTTCCTAGCCTTGGGTTTGATCACTGGCCCATTCGGTTGGAGGTTGATATCAAGCAGGTCAAAGGGAAGAAACCTTTTCGCTTTGAATCTTTTTGGCTTAGGGATCCACAATTTATAAAGAAATTGGAAGACTGGTGGAATCAATGTACTAGCAGGGGCAAAGGGCGAATGCATACTTTTCAATTGAAGCTTAAGGAATTAAAACTCAAAATCAAAGATTGGAACAGGAAAGAATTTGGGAATATTATGGAGGCTAAGCAGAAGTTAGAAGGAGAAATGGAGGACATCCAGCAAAGAATAATATTGGAAGGCAGGGATGAAGATAAGAGTAGGGAGGAAGGGCGTATTATCAGTCAGCTAGAGGAGCGACGAAAGCAAGAGGAGATTTTGTGGAGACAAAAATCAAGGGTTCGTTGGTTAAGGGAAGGCGAAAGAAATACAAAATTCTTTCACCAAGCGATGATACAACATAGGCAGAGGAATAGAATTTTTTCACTCAAGAATGCAGAAGGCGAAAGAGTGCTAGAATAGGCAGATATTGAACAGACTCTAGTTGATTACTTTAAGGGGGTGCTTACAGAAGATCAAAGAGATAGAAGGGAAGCTATTACTAATATCTGCAGGGAGATACCAAGAATAGTTACAGAGGACCAAAACAAGGCACTAATGCGGGCAGTAACCATGGAAGAGGTAGAAGAAGTAGTGATGAATATGAGTAGGAATAAGGCTCCAGGGCCGGATGGATATACAATAGAATTCTTCCAGGCAAGCTGGCACTTTCTAGGCAAAGAAATACTGGAGGCGGTGGAGGAATCACGAATAAAACAGAGCATCTGGCCAGGTATTAACTCAACCTTTTTTACCTTGATTCCTAAGAGTAATACATCAGAAGAACCACAGGGCTTTAGACCCATAGCCTTGTGTAATGTTATTTATAAGATTATATCTACCCTGATTGCGAAAAGATTGAAACCCCTCCTACCCAATTTAATTGCGCCTGAACAGACTGGGTTTGTGGAAGGTAGGCAAATTTTGGATGGTATAGTGGTATCTCAGGAAGTAATACATTCTTTAAAGCAGAGAAACAAGAAAGGGATGCTTATGAAGTTGGATTTGTCTAAGGCCTATGATCGATTGAATTGGAATTATTTAAGAGCGGTTTTAGCAGCTTTTGGGTTTGAGCATAGATGGATAGCATGGATAATTAGTATGGTCTCCACCCCGAACTTCTCAATTTTGGTTAATGGGATACCTACAGATACGTTTAATGCCACCAGGGGCATTAGGCAGGGGGATCCAATTTCTCCGTTTTTATTCATACTAGCTATGGAGGGATTAAGCAGAAAACTTAAGAAGGAAGTAAGAGAACGACGGATCAAAGGTATTAGATTGTGGGGAGATAATCTAATCATTACACATCAACAGTTCGTTGATGATTTGATGTTGTTTGGAGAAGCGTCGCTTAGAGAGGTAAGAAGTTTCAAACATGTCTTAGAAGTTTTTATGAATGCTTCAGGTATGGAGGTTAATAAGGATAAATCTTGTACTTTTATATTTAATTCGCCTGAAGCTGTCAAGGCTCATTTAACCAGAGTTCTAGGCTTTAGACAGGGAGAGTTACCCACAAAATATTTGGGCATTCAGCTGGATATGAACTCAAACCGCATCAAGAATTGGCAAGGCTTATTGGATAAGATCCGGAAAAGATTAGATAGTTGGACGTTTAGAATGCTGAATATAGCAAGCCAAGTTATTCTTCTAAAATCGGTATTACTATCTATCCCCATATACCCTCTGTCCATTATGGCTGCCCCCAAAGGCGTTTTTACTAAATTGAGAGAAATTGTGGGTAAATTTCTTTGGGGGGGCCCCCAGCAGCAGAAAAAATGGACTCTGGTTTCATGGAAGAATATAATTAAGAGGAAAGAGGAAGGAGGCCTTGGAGTAAGAGATTTGGAAATCGTAAATAAGGTTTTAGGGGTGAAGTTATGGTGGCGTTGGGTATAGGGGGGTACAAATGTGTGGAAAAGAATATGGATTCAAAAATATGATATTCTCGGCACAATTGAAGAGCTTCTACGAATAGCAGAAACTCCAAGAGGGTCACAAATATGGGAGTTAGCAAGAAATAACAAAGATCTGGTTAGGGACTTCGCTTTCTGGGAAATCCGCGAAGGACGTTCAGCGAGGTTTTGGGAGGAAGGATGGCAACAGCGTGAGAAGCTGGCGAGAAATCAACCTTTACATGAACTCCAAGCAACAGCGCAGCGCACAGGATTGGAATATGTAAGGGATTATTGGAGAGGAATAGAATTAAATGATATTTGGCGAGTATGGAAATGACCGCAGGAATTGGATGAGAGTGTAAGTCTGGAGACTGCGCAAGTGTATATAACAGAAATGGATTCGAGGAAAATGAAGATCCGAGAAGGTAAAGATATCCTTAGATGGGGTAAAGCAATGCAGGGTATGTTTACAGTTAAAGAAGCTTACTACTGGGTTACGAAAGAGGCTAGGGAGGATGAGCCAATGGATTGGAAAAAGATTTGGGAAGGTAAATGGTGGCCAAAAGTTACAATGTTTGCATGGTTGGTTTGCAGAGGAAGGATCCTGACTTGGGATAATTTGCAGAAAAGAGGGATGATTGGCCCATCAAGGTGTTATTTATGTAGTAAAGAGATAGAGAATCAGGAACACCTATTGAATCGATGTATGTATACTCTGAGCCTGTGGGAAGAACTTCGGATACTCTTTGGTAAGTCCAACAAGGATCCCGACAGTCTTAGGAATACCACACTTCAATGGGGAAAGGGGAATTTTCAAAGTAAACTGGTCAGGAGGATATGGAATTTAGCAGTTGGTTTTGTAATATGGGAGGTGTGGAAAGAACGAAATCGCAGAGTCTTTCGAGATAGAAGCGGCCACGAATCAAAAGTTTGGGATGAAGTATGTCGATCGATTAAGGAAACGGTCTTATCTGAAGACTGGAGTGAAGACGATTGGAAATTAAACCCGGAAGAACAGCGAATACTCTCCAAATTGAATATTGACTTTACAATGTTATATCCCAATACTGACAGGAGTAATAGGTATCGCATGCAGAGCCCAAATCGTTTTCGATTTCCCAGAGAAAGTCGTATTAAATTGACCTTCGATGGGGCGTCGAAGGGTAACCCTGGGCAAGCAGGATGGGGAGGTATTTTTAGAGATAGTAGAGGAATTTCGAGGTGGGTATATGCTGAATGGGGAGGGGAAATGTCGAACAATGAAGCAGAGTTATGGGGGGTTTTTAATGGACTTTGAATTGCAGCACGAAATGGATATAGAAACCTTGAAATTGAAGGTGACTCCCAACTCACGATTGATATGCTAAGGAAATTGAGAGGTGGCAAAAGCTGGGACCATGTGGCGAAGAGCTGGCGGACAGCAGGGATCCTACATGACATCGAAGGTTTGATGCGGACGATTGACTATATTATGATCAATCATGTTATGAGACGAGGTAATAGAGCAGCCGATTTCTTAGCCAATTGGGCATGTGGAGAGCCGAATAGGGAAATGGACGGTAGTTGGTTATTGTTCTAGGAGGATCCACGATGGAATGATTTAAAACTCATCTTAACCCAAGATAATGATGAAGCGATTGAGTATGAAAGGATGGATTAGCTGCCTCCTCATAGTCGATTGGAGGGGAAAAGACAAGATCATTAATGAAAGCACAGGGTTTATGCAGGTGAGAGTAACTCGAATTAAAATCTGGCATGGTGTGTATACTCGAACATTGGGAGGAATGATCATCCCGAGAAGGTATGAGGGTAAGGTACTGCGGTGGAGTGGTGGATGCGGCAGGCGGACAGGGACCGTATCACATCATGATCCAAGACCTGAGACGTGTATTAATGAGAAGGTTTGGCAGCAACGACGTATCAAGGAGGAAAGGTGGCCGAGCAGGGTTATATTACTGCATGCGTGTAGCCGATCGGAGACAAGGATAAATCTAGGAGGGCATAGCAGCCAAGTGAGGGGGAGAGGTTCCGATTATCTGCTTGCATTCAGTCCGACGGACTTGGGAGCGAATATCAGCAATGTTACGAAATTACTGATAATCATAATGGCAGTGAACCCAGACAGGGGAGAAGGTAGGAGGACGCGAAGCCAGGGAGTAAGTCTGGATACGAAAGGGAAGAGTGCGGTTGAGGAACCTTCACAGCGCATTTTCCTTGACATACCGGACGAGTCGGAAGAGGAGGATTTTGATATTCGAGACTATATCGCAGAGGAGGAGCAACGGCAGACCTCGGGTGGAAAGTTGGGTAATTGGAAGCAGCGCAGCGTTCCATTGGAAGACAGGGGAGCAACGGAGGAGGGTTCGGAAGAGGATGAAGAGGACGAGGGTGACAGGCGTGGAAGGAGTCGAGGTCGGCGGGGACAAGGTAACCTGAGGGGCAGAGGAAGGCCTGCAGCAAGTGGAGGTCGAGGAAACCGAGCTCGAAGATCTGTGTATGAGGAAGGATCTGCCAGTGGGGTCAGAGGCAGGAAGAGAGGAAAAAAGGATATGAGGAAGAAGTTGCAGGAGGCTGAGGAAGCTTATATGCATGAAACCAATCCCAATATCAGGAGGATTATAGACCACTTAGAGGAGGATGCTATGCAGGAACACTTTGAGCCTGAAATGGAAGATTGGGAGAGTTTTCTCCCTGACCCCGGGCACACAAGAGGGAGAATGTCTTTATACAAACAGTCACTACATGTCTATTGGGGCATGAAGAGATTACTTGCCAAGGCCATGGAACAAGTGGCCTTGGAAATGGTGGAGCTAGCCCAAGGAATGCCCACCATGAAACGAGAGCTGAAAAATATTCAAGTAACTCTTCTCATGCAGGATAGAAAGATGGATAAGCTGGTGCAGTTGCTTAAAGCAAGTGGAATAGAGGCCAAGGTAGAAAGCGAGGCCAAGCCCGAAGCAATGAAACAGTAGAACATGCAGATGCTGATAGGAGGTTTTTCTATACTTCTTTTGTTTTTTGTAATATTAGATGGTGCTGCTTCCTGTTAAGACAAGTCTGTTTGTAGTAAGAATAGAGGGGTTTTTAGCTTGGTTAGATAGACTGGACATATACTTTTTTTGGATGGCTATTAAAAACTTTCGATGGTCACCCGGTTTCCCTTCTGGGCGGGTGGAGACTTGCCTGTGTATGTAATATTTCTTTTCAGTAATAGAATCATGCCTCAGTTTACAAAAAAAAAAAAAAGAATGGAGAAATAAACTCATATATACAAATGCAAAATGAAATTGAAACCTAAAATAAGTAATTGGAATTAATTACATCAATTATCTAGTTGGAAGAGTTAATAATGTTTCCCCATTGAAAAATTTCAATAATCATATCAAATTTAGATATAAATGTATGTTAAGACATTATCCCTTATTTGGTGAAAAAATTGCCTTCATTCCCTATATTTTGAACGGGAAATGATATTCACTCTATTTAAAAAAAACACAAAACACAAAAATCCAAATGTAATTTTTATATTCTTAGTAAATAGAAAATATATAAAATTCACACCCTATATTTTCTCTTTTTAAAAATACAATAATGAATATATTTATGTTTATACGAATATGTGATAATTGTTCTCCCTTGTGATGAGGATGGGTAAGTGTTAAATCTCTACATAACACTCTCATAACGGATAATCGACTAAGTATTGGTTGTGCAAACTAATGATGCATAAAATAATGCGGTGCCGATTAAATGATGTAAATATGATGAGGATGGGTAAGTGTTAAAACTCTACATAACATTCTTATAATGGATAATCGACTAAGTATTGGTGGTGAAAATTAAATAATGCATACAATAATGCTGTGTAGATTAACTGATGTAAACTTGTGGGAGGTTTCTCTACAACCACATCAATGGGAATAAACTAAGTTCTAGACATAGCTTTGGAGAATGAGAAAATTAAAAGGGCATTGTAAAATATTAAGGTGGTGCATAGATTTGGATTTGATATAATTGAGGTAGATAGGATAGGTATAAAAATACTTATCGCATGATACATATTACATTGTCAAAATTAAAAAAATCATAATAAATTAAATTATAAGTTTTTTTTTAAATTATTAATTATAAAAAGAATTAATATATGAATTAATATATATACACTTAAAAAAGCATGTAACAAGATTTTTAATCATGGAGATTCTTAATCTGTCAATAGGCTTTGTTACAATACGTGAGGCAATACCATGGACTATCGATACCACATGCCTAAAAAACCATAACTCATTTCATAGTCAAAATATTTTACATACATTTTAATTTAAATTAATTTATAACATTTTCTAAATTAAATTGAAGATTAAAAGAGGCATAACTACCTTTAAGATAAGGCTCAACCCTCTATCTCTCTATTTTGACTATTCCATAGCAGTTATATCCCTCTTTTTGGCATAATTAGTAGATAATATATTTTATAAAGTACGTGCCTGAAAATGTTCATGGTAAAAGGGTGAGAATTTCCTAGGTAAAATACATGTAATAAATATAAATGATTTAAGTTATAACCACATGGTAACAAACGTAAAAGTAGTTTATGTTGGGACTAAAGAAATGACATGGCATGGCTAGGTGGAATTGGTCCTAGCAAGGTAGCACATTTGGAGTGATATGTGGACTTTAGTTGCCACATCATCTACCACATGTCAAATGTATGAACATGTTGATGTGGTGCTTGTACAGGGACATAATATGGTGTTATAGACTTAGAATGAGAAAGATTTTAGGTCTTGGTGAAGAGAAGAAGACGGGGGCCTTAGAAGTGGAATTTCAAGAAAGAGAAAGAAAATTTTTATAACCCCCACCTCCTTAAGATGGATTAGGAGATTAAGTGTGTTACAAAAATCACTTAAATTTTTAAAATAAATCCAAAAATACGTATATAATAAATTAAAAGTAGACCTTAGTTTCTTATTCTCTCTATTCCCTTCATAATTCGAAACATACATACAGATGTATGTATGTATGTTGGGGCATGACTTTAAGGTTTAAGGAAGGATACGTGACATAAGGATACTTTATTCTAGCCTTAAAGCTTCCTATTGGTTCCCCCTCCACCTATTGGTTCCCCCTCCACTACAAGAAACATTTCTTCATCTCGCAACGGATACATGAATTGCACACTTCTCTTCTCCATACTCAGAAAAAAATTTGGCATGCCATCTTTTTCCACCACTCCCCTCCTCCCCCAACTTGATCTCAACCCAGATTCCATGTTCTCTCATACTTCCACTCTCTATGATGTCCTTGGATAGGCCTCAATTGAGGTCACTTCTTCCTCCATTTCTTGTTATTTATTCTCATATTGAGATATCTAGGAGGTTGTTCGGGAGATTAGTACTAGAAAAGTAGCATATGGGAAAGGATTCCAAGCACAATTTTTTCAACATGGTCTTCATTCCCTAAATTACTACTTGGCTAACTTGTTTAACCATGTTGTTTTTATAGGCATTCCATAGGCTTGGTTGCACCATATTATTCACTATATCCATAAATTGGGTCTTAATGTAGATCTAAACAATTATCAAATGATCCTGGTGGGCCAGATCTTCTCCAAGTTCTATTATATAGTCCTTCATATAAAGCTCTCCAAAGAGCTTGAAAGAAGACTCCTTAGGGATGAGGAAAAATTAGTTTTTATTTGGCACTTCAAACCACTTATCACATTCTTACACTCCACGATATCATTGAGGAGGCACAACATCGATCTTTGAAAGCATATTTTTTCTTTCTAGACTTTTGAAAGACTTTCAACTTTGTTCCTTGCAAGGCATTTCTCTAGGGACTCATAGGCATTGCTATTTTCATGACACCCTTGACCACCATTATGTATCCCTATTAGTCGATTCTTAGTCTTTTCTACACTACACATAGGCTGTTTGAATTTATCAAAAGTACCATTGGGTGAAAGAGGGATGCCCTTTGTCCTCCACCCTTTTTGGTTTCCACATAGATGGGCTTGATTCCTTTTTGTATGAACATATACAATATTGTGATGGGAACCACCTCCACTAGGTCTTGATTTTTATCTATCTCTTCAATAATAATGTGGTACTCTTGGCCTCATCTTCGTGAGCACTACAAATATTGTTAGATGTTTTGTCACTCTTTTGTGATCTTTTAAAGTTGATGGTCAACTTAGGTAAACCTAAGGTGATGGTATTCAATGGGTCAAATAAGGTTCTATTATAACACTATTTCATTTTCAGTTGAGAGGAGATTTATATTGTGAACACTTATACTTATTTGGGGTTACGATTCTCAAGGCCTAGTTTCAATATTTGGCATCCTCTTCAACCTCATGTAAATGAAGGTTATTGATATCTAATTTCTCTTAAGAGAAAATGTTTCTGAAACTGGACATTCCATCCAAGATGCCTCTTATGTATTCCATGATCTGGCCCACAATTATTTATCATTCATAGGTTAATGGGTCTTCTTTTCTAGAGGTTTATTAGACTTTAGTCTAGTGAGTTTGGTGGGCAACCCTTTTGGCTTGATACAAGTTTCTTCTTGGTTTAACTTCTACACTACATTCATAGTTTTTCCAACTTAACGAGAAACTGAGATCAGTATTCATACCTCATCTATTTCTTATTGTAGTTTGTTGCCTTATCTAGTTCTCTTGGTCACACTAGATGTTGATTTGTAGCGGTCTCAAACCTTTTGGAATCCATTAGTATTTGTATGGATTGACTTCCTCTATTCATATACTCCATGGATGCACCTTCCCACCTCCTACCTACTAAGTAGAAGTTGAATATGACCATCAAGTACAAAATTTATAAACAATTAATGTAGGCCACTTGGACAAACCCCAAGGGTGAGTTATATCCAAATACAATGTTATATGTTGAGCACTTCATATTGATGAAGGATGAACTCATTTTCAAACTTGCATTCACATCTTGTCTTTGCGTGATTTCTCTTTGTATCCCCTTGGGCCTGTTCTAAGTGGATTCATATAGATTATGAGTTTAAACATACCACCATATTGTATGGAAAGAGAGGATATTCCATCTTTTTTTGTGTTCATGAAGTGGAAACAAAGAAGCACTTGATGATTTGCTACCCTATTTATTATGATATCCATGAGAGATTCCATTGCTTTTTCTAGGGATTCATAAACTATCTAGTTTCTTCTAGTACTCATACCAAAGATGTCTATCCCTTCACATGTAAGGGGCCCTCAAAATTTGTGCCCACATTCTCTAGCCATCTTCTAGATTAGGTCACACTTAGAAAGTCACTTCTTTCCAATGCTCCCATTAGCTAGGAGCACTAAGAGACAAACTAATATTAACATTGCCTTTGACTCCACATCGATGCAGATCCACATGTTCCCCCTCCTTACATACCTAAGATACATTACCAAACTAAATACCTAACTTGCAAGCAAACATGATCACCTAGACATTAGAGGGCTATTTCTTCCAAGAAATAATGTAGTAGGTGGTCCAAATATTTCGCTAGCTCTTCCATGGGACAACATTCTATCTATATTTTTCTTTAATTGGCCTTGAATATTAGGAGAGATAGTTATACTAGACCATGATATAGTCCTTGTAACCATTCCCTCCCATTGTGATTTCTGACACTCAAAGTCTAGGTTTTTCCTGTAGATTCACAAGCTCATGTAATCTACTAAAACAAGAGACAAGAATCTACTTCTATTCTTTACAATGGAAGCCCATAAAAATCGAGCAAAACAATAATCGACAAGAGGAAGAACATCAATGGCACATAACACAATAAGTATCCGGGGAAAGCCACAACTCAGAACCCCATTATCTGTATTGCATTAAATTAGAAATCCAATATGATAATACAATGCTTGTTCTCACAAGAAGAATCCCAACACTCAATAAAATAAATCTCCAGCTCACAAGCAAGCTCAAGCCAAATCCAAGCCTCTTCTCAGCTCTCCAATCCTCCTATTTCCTTGCACAATTCCTATGGATGATTAGGCCATCTTAAAGGGAAACCAGTGCATAAAAAACTATGCAATCCATTCAAGGTTTAGTTCCTGATTACATGCACCATTTATACAACTCAGAAAATTATACAACTGATAGTACATTGTCCCTGCACTATAGTCTCAACTGGGTCTTTCTCAGAATCGACATGCATGAGTTTCTGATGAGGGAATGTTCAATTAACTGGAGTAGCACTAGTTAATGCATTAGTGCACCAATTGATTGTTAACTCACTATTAGTTCCTCAAACAGTTTGGAACTAATTTAACTAGACTTAACTCAGTAAACCGAGTTAACTAATTACAAATCATACTTAACTCATCCTAGACCCCTATAATATAGGGAGAACATATACATGAATTCAGAAAGACTTCCAACTCAAAATTCCTAAGTTAACTGCGTCAACTCATTGTAGTTAACTATTACAAGTTTCTATGAGAGTATAATTTGATTTTAATTCTCAGTTTAATTCAAGGACAAATAAAACTGGAATTTCTGGATTCTATTTTTATCATTTCTTGTTGCTATTTTCAACACTTCCCCTTAACAATAAAGGAATTCAACTCGATCTGGATCCTCAACCTTTGGAATGTCTTGCATGCAACACTTCTCTCTAGTGTTGTTTCTCCAGCAACTCTAGAAACAGAAAACATCCAACTTGAATCAAAATGATGCCTTTGTCATCAAAGTCTGACTACTATTGCCTCTGTCGACTGAAAACTTTGTGCTTATGTTGACTCTGCCTTTCTGCATTGTTGTCAACCCTTCTCTACCCTTATTCAGTATCTGACTGCTCTAGCCTCTGTCACTTTGATCTCTAGCAGCATCAATTCCACTGATTCCTCCCGCTACTATGTACTTTGGGCTCCCGTAGCAACGCATGATCCATGAGATAAAACCACTCAATGGACCCTACCCAATTTCATCCCTCTTGGGACTAGCACTTCACATCACCCCACCTCACACCTGGAGGTATGGTTGCATGTGCTCCCTCTACCCACTTGGCTCGAAATTTCCCCCTACTAGAGGTCTCTGCATGTGTGGATGGCTCCATTTGGTCTCCTCTCGAATTCTCCAATTGTGGCTGCTCCACAATTGTCGGACACTGCTTCTAAGATTGCTTCTTCTGCTTTAGAGTGGATCTCTCCACTTGGTATCCTCTCAACTTCTCTAGTTGTGGCTGCTTCACAACTTCCTAAAGTTGGTTCAGAGGCTTCTTCTGGGGCTACATGTTCAAAGGTAATTTACTCTCCCTCTCAACCACCAAGTCTCTAACCTTTGCCTTGCTCCTCAAGGCTTTACACGCATATTGAATCTCAAGAGCATATAGGTTCTTGACCCATGCACTGATATCTTTCATCTATCCCGTGGCGATGTGTCTAAAGAAAACCTTTCCCTTACTAAAAACCACATCATAGCCATGGTCTTCCAATACCGTGACTGAAACACGATTCTTTTTTAGTCCCGGAACATACATCGCATCTATGATCCTGAGATGGGAGCTAGACTCCCTATGAAAGGTAACCGTGCACATCCTAGTATCTCTATAACTATCGTCATCTCCAAACTCTATGCTCTTCTTGAGGTCTTTCTCCTCAAAATCACTAAAGAGATCTCTATTCCCTGTGATATGGAATAAGGCATCGCTTTCAAGATACCACACACCTCCCATGGCAGTGCCGACCATGCATGAAATGAGAGTGAAATCAAGTTTGAATTTTGTAGTTAGACCTTCACCTATTGCCGCTACTGTCGGATCCTTCTTGCTTTCTTTCTTCTGTGGGTAGTTCTTGGCATAGTGCCCATGCTCGTGACAGTGAAAACACTTGACTTTCCTCAAGTCCATCTTCTTTCCGCCCTCCTCTCCTTGGGAATTCTTTCCCATAGCCTTATTTGCCTTACTTGGTAAGGAAAAATCCTCTTCCACTTCCTTGGAAGAGGTCCCATCTTTGGTGCTCCTCTTGATCTCCTCCTGCATCAAATTTGACCACAATCATTCCCAATCTAGCAGCTCCTCCTGACCATTGAAAGAGTCCCGATAACTATGCCAACTCTTAGGGAGTCCAAGAAGAGAAAGACTTACCATATCATCCTTGGCCACCGTGATTCCAACACTTCTAAGTTCATCATGACATTGAGTGAACTTGGTCAGGTAATTTGGAATTGAGTCGCCCACCTCCATCTTGATTTTTTGAAGTTTATCTTTCAGTTCCAAATTCCTTTGGTCACTATTATTCTGGAAAAGGTCCTTCAATTCTTTCCACATAGCATGTGGATTTTCCTTCCCATGGAGACTTGAGACAATGTGGTCTCAAATTCCCTCAAGGATTATCTACCTCGCCCTTGCCACACACTTCTTCCATTCAGCCAGATTCTGAGCATCCGATGCTGGTGGCTTAGGAATGTCTTGATCAATGAATTCCTTCAAGCCATTATCCTCCAACACAGCCTCCATCCTGTCCTTCCAGGCTATATAATTCGAGCTTCCATCCAAGGCATACTCGAGCTGCAAACCGTAGAATGCCATTTGTCGATCCTGAAGTATGTATTGCAAATTTGAATTTCACCTGTAACCCAAAAACTCAAAACTTTGAAATATCCTCTAGTATATTGTTCTCAGCTCTGATACCATGTAGAACTTTCCTGTAGATTCACAAGCTCATGTAATATACTAATACAAGAGACAAGAATCTACTTCTACTCTTTACAACGGAAACCCATAAAGATTGAGCAAAACAATAATCGACAAGAGGAAGAACATCAATGGCACATAACACAATAAGTATCTGGGAAAGCCACAATTCAAAACCCACTATCTGTATTGCATTAAATCAGAAATCCAAGACAATAATACAATGCTTGTTCTCACAAGAACAATCCCCACACTCAGTAAAATCAATCTCCAGCTCACAAGCAATCTCAAGCCAAATCCATGCCTCTTCTCTACTCTCCAAGCCTCCTATTTCCTTGCACAATTCCTATGGATGATTAGCCAATCTTAAAGGGAGACATTATCCCTGCACTCTAGTCTCAATTGGGTCTTTTTCAGAATCGACATGCATGAGTTTCTGATGAGGGAATCTTTAGTTAACTAGAGTAGCACTAGTTAATGCATTAGTGCACCAACTAACTATTAACTCACTATTAGTTCCTCAAACAGTTTGGAACTAATTTAATTGGACTTAACTCTGTAACCTGAGCTAATTAATTACAACTCATACTTAACTCATCCTAGACCCCTACAATATAGGGAGAACATATACATGACTTCAGAAAGACTTCCAACTCGAAATTCCTAAGTTAACTAAGTCAACTCACGCTAGTTAACTATTACAAGTTGCTATGAGAATAGAATTCGATTTTAATTCTTAGTTTAATTCAAGGAAAAATTAAACTGGAATTTCTAGATTCTATTTTTATCATTTCTTCTTGTTATTTTCAACATTTCCATGTTTTGGCATATACCTCATGCTTTAATTTACTTCTTGTTCTTTATATACAAGATAGTTTGGTATTCCTTTATATTGACAACATTCTACTTAGGAGTCCCATTGACATACTTTGTGGTGATTTTTTGGATATTAATATAGTTATCATATTTTATCTTATTTTATGGATATGTATGCTCACTCACACATAAATATTAGTCTAAGATTTATGTTTCAAGAAATTTGGGTAACATGGAACTAGCTTTTGACATGAATGATATTTGTGATTATTTCATTTTCATTGTTATTTTCACATTAAATTACATACAGTCCCCATTTATATGAGCCACAATGTCTTTAAGCAATGTCATGGTTATGTTTTGTACCATCCACATGTGTTTTTCCATTGTTTATAACCCATGAATGCCAACATCTTCCATATGAGTAGCAAACCTAAGCAATTTTCTTTTCAACTTTTTACATTGGTTGTGTTCACTTGTGTCATTCTTACATAGTCCATTCATTGCAATGGAACACCACCCAAAACACTACACTACCCATATGTTCACAATACATTGTTTCTCACTTCCACTACATTTTACTTTATATTTGAATATCATGTGTTCTATTATAAAGGGGCATTACATTTAGGATCTCTATTAAATAATGAATTTGTGCAATACACAAAAATATCACTATAAGAAAAGATATTCACTATGTTTAATGTTTGTGATACTAAAAATAACATGTACACGGTCTTGTATATAATGTCATAAAAGTAAGAGATGTGACCTTTTAGTCTTTTACACACATAAGTGATAATAATGACCACAAGTCAAGATTAAGCATTAGAAACTCCCTTAAGATTAACTTGGGGACATAGAGATCACCATGACCCTTCATAATGCCATTTGCACTCCCCTAATAAAGTACAAAAATTGAGTATTTTGTTCTTTCTTGAAAAATGCTAAAGATGTATGATTATAGTCCTTAGTGTAATAATACTCTTGTGCATGAATTCCATTAGAACTTAAATTAATTGTTAGAAATCATGACCAATGTTGACAATAGAATGACCATGCTAAGGAGAAGACAAAATGTCAAGGAGATTCCATGTTTAAAACAACAACCTCCAAGGAATCCTAAAAGCTTCAATTTTTTTTTATAGAATTGATGAAGCAAATAATGTTTCTGCAAATGAGAATGTGTACAAAGGATTAGAGTTGTGAGGTTAATAGCCATAATGTTTTCAAATAACAATGTCCAAGAATTGTGGGGTGGTAGGTGTAGGAGGGGTTATCATGAACACTGAAGGAACAATAGAAACTTCATTTGCATGGGGCCTTGGTATATCAACTAATAATTATGTTGAATCATATGAATTACTACAAGGTTTGAAAATCAATATAAAGTCTCAAATTCAAAACTTGATCATCTGGGGGAATTCAAACATTGTCATATGCCATATGGACCTCATCAACACCACTCTAGCTACCACTCTCTTACCATCAATGATAGAGTGGATAAACCAAGAATCCAATGAATTCTCCTATGTGAATATTTATCAAGTACCATGGGATAATAATGCCTTAGCATATATTTATGCCAACCAAATCACTTCCTTGAAAGTGAGAAACATTGGTATCAATGGAAAGGGATTCTACTAACCTATCCATTCACACTATAAATTGTAGAACAAGGCATATATTAAGAAATTAAGGAGGTGCATGACATATCATAAGGCAGACTTGTCATATGGTATATCATGTTATGAGAATACACCCTTCTCATTTTCTCACATGCCTAGATGTTCAACTCCTCATGTATTTGAACTTATGGAATGTATTTCTCTTCCAAATTGTGGTATTATGGCTATGTGGTTGGGTTTCCTATGCCGAGGCTCTAGTTTATAGTTCGACACATTAGATTAGTGAGTTATATAATTTTAGTTTTCTTGCATATGTGGTTTTAATCTTATTTTAGAATATGAGTAAGCCACAACCTCTAATTCCTTTATGTTGAAGGGATTATAATGATTGAGATTGTTTCAAAATTTTGTTTATAGGATATTGTTCTTGCTTTAGGCTCACCTCCAAGGGGAATGCTATGTGTTTATATGCATTATATTTGTCTTCAAGAAGGCCCATACTTTTGGGTGTGTGATCGTTCAATTTGATTCTTGTCAAGATCGATCAGGAGTCCTACAGGGGTGGAAGGAGTTTCCTATATTTCTTCGTAGCTCTAGGAGATTTAATTTCATTTGGTTTAATTTTCCTTTAGGTTTAGGAAGTTTATCCTTTGAATCCTTGTCTTCATTGATGACCCTCATGTTTACTTTGAATACATATATAGTGCTTCATGTCTTCTTGGACTACTCTAAGTTATGTTAGAATCTTTTATGGGCATCAAAGGACATGGAGGTGAAACAAAGGTAGGGAATTGTAGGGAACACTAAGATTTCAAAATTGACTTGGATCTTAAATTGCTTTAGTTATGATATGGATTACATGGAGTTTTAGGATATCACGTTTGCTTTGATAATTCATGAGGAAGCTATTTAGAGAAAAAGAAGCTTGATATTCACTGCCATAACAAAAATGCATGAGCAAGAACAGTGGGTCACTACCTAAATTTCAATTATCATGGGTGCTTTGGTTCAATATAAGCATCAAAAAATTATCGTAGAGGTGAATCCAACATGCTTAGGAACATAATCATAAATCTAAGTAAAGGTGAGTAGTCTAGACCTAATTGAGTGTAGAAAAATAATTCAAGCTATAGGGGACAAAGGGGAGAAGAAAAAATGCACCAACTTCTAGATGGTATTGAATTGTCAAGTAGGACTTGGATCTAAGAAAGGTAGCACTAGAAGAAATAGCCAACTGTCATGCCTTTTGTCAAGTTTGATTTTTTATAGAGTAATTAGGATTTTAGGATTATCTTGTAGAATATACACCACTAAGAAATTTTGAGATTACTTATTGGATTAAATGGTATAAATGTATTTTGGAATATAGCTTTCTTTTTACTTTTTGTTTAAAAAAATTGAATAAGACTTTCTATGTAATCTTGGTATGAGTTCTATTGCATGTTTTATTTAATGTGAAAATACCAAGTATGGTTAAAAATAACAATGTGCAAGAACTGACATGGACATTGACATGTAGGAGCACATTGAAGTTGAAAGTGATTTGATTCCTTTCTTAAGAAAGTGTTAAAAATCATCAATAACACTTTGGGCAAGTTGACCATTCAATAATGAGGTTAAAAATTTAACAATTTCTCCAATACCACATGTAACAAGATGGTTGTCCCATCATAAAAGCATCTTTCTACAATACACATTTACAAAAGGACACAACAAGAAAGGTTAGAATAAAAAGGTTTTTAAGAAAATACTACTACTATGGTTAACAAAATACCCAAAAGCTTAATGAACCTTGTCCATTATATAGTCAACGAAACCAAATGCTAAAATTTCCTCAATCAATAGCTCTAAAGTCACCATCACCAATCATAATTTCAAACAAGATTGGTTCGAATAGTCACTATAGATCCAAGTTTTTAATGATTATTCTTAAATATCTATTCTATATAGAGAAAAATGGAAATAATAATGTCAACTCTAAGTGAAAAATAATAACTTGTTCAATTAAACTTTGATTAGAATATTAGTATGGCCTAGATGTGAATGGTGAAGTATCTAGTTCTAGTTGATCAAAAGGTACATGTTTGATTCTTATGAATCCATAGTAGAATCAATAAGATGATTTCAATTTGATAATCATAGTATTAAAGAATTCAAGGCTCAATCTTACTAGTCTTATCTTTGGGTCAATATGAGTTAAAATATTTTATGCATACTTACCAAGTCAACCACTTATATTGTCCATTTGATAAAGTAACTTGGAACTAATATTTTTAGTATCCTTCTCAAAGTTAGGAGAAGATAGATCATCAATAGACAATAATAAGAGAAGAGGTTCCATTAGAAGATGTTTAAGCATCACTTTGCAAGGTGTCTAGTGTCTCTTCCTTCTCCTATTTAGTATTTCTAATTTCACTTACTTTCACACAAGGTTTTGATTTAAACCAAACAAATTTGGATGGATTCATTGTTGTTGGTTGTCGGGGCAAATGATCATGAGAATTCTTTAGATATTTATACTTATTACTTTAGGTATTCATACTTATCACAGAGTTAACTATTAGATTTCAATGATAAAAGATAATAGTCCTAAAGTTCTATATCTTTTTAATTGAGTAATGATTCATTTATTACTTAGTCAAAAGGTGTCAACTTTACCCACACCACAATGTAGAAAATTTGTGATAGGTTAACCCGATAATGCAATATAAATCAAAGAAGAATACTATAACCTACTTTTACTATCAATTTACGGAAGCTTAAAGATCGAGCTAAACAATATAACCAGAAGAAGAAGAATCAATGACACAATACACATGAAAATGTTGAAAATGGCAACAAGAAATTGCTAAAAATAGAAGTGTTAAAAATAGCAGTTTGGGTACTAGTGTTGGATTGGGAAACAGGGAATGAAAAATGGAAGTGCTAAAAATAGAAGTTCTATTTTTAGTAGTTCAGTGTGCATTCCTATTTTAGTCAGTCCCTGGACTAGAAATAGGAAGTAAAATTCGAATTTTATATTAACAGCAGGTTGTAAATTAATGAATTAATTCAGTTTGAGTTAATTAGTTAAGGAATTATGAACTTGAAGTCTATGTGAGGACATGCAACGGTTTCTCTTTTGATTGAGGGATTTAACCATTAGTTAAAGGATGAGGATGAGTTGTAATTAGTTGGCTCAGTTAACTGAGTCAAGTCCAGTTAGATTAATTTAACAAGTTGTTAAATTAATGAGATTCAGTTTGTTAATGCTTGCATGCATGTAACAACTGGTATTTTCAGATAACTGAAGATTCACTGATGGATAACTCATGCATGTCAGTTCAGACAGAGACCTAGTTGAGATCAGATGGAGGGACAATGTACTATCAATTGCTAGGATGTTCCTTGTGAATATTCCTTGCATGCAGAAGGAATATTATTCCTTATGGATTTCGTAGTTGGACCTCAGGTTACAACATGTATGATATGGCCAATTCACACATGTTATGACATTGGACCCCAATCAAAACTGCACAAGGAAATAGGAGCTTGGAGGACTTGTGTAGCCTATATATACAAGCCTAGGTAGTCCATGAGCTACATCATCAGAGTACAGAGAGAGCAGGATAGCTTTTGAGCTGATTCTTTTTGTATGTTGTTGAGAATTTCCACTTGATTGATAATACAGAGATGGGGTTTTAGGTTAGTGCTTTCCCCAGGTTATATCTTATGTGTTATGGTTGATCACTTCTCATTCTCAGTTGTATCTGTTCATGCTTGATGTTGCTCATGTTTGATTAAGCATCCGCAAAGTTTATGGTAGATATAGATCTAGTATTATGCTTTAGTACATTGCATATATCAGTTTGATCTGCAGGTGAAATTTGTACATGATATCAGTGAGCTAGCTGATTTGTACAGAAAATTCTACATGGTATCAGAGCAAAGATGATCAAAGTGGAGAAATATACTAGAGGATATTTCAAAGTTTTGAGTTTTGGGCCGCGAGTTTTCAGAGCAGAACTGAAAATTTTTGTGCAAATTTTTCAGAAACAAATAGTAGATTTGGATTCCTTGCGGAAAAATACCTAAAATAAAATAAAAAATCGGCTGAATCAGAGTTCCAATGAGGGAGATATTGCTTATTTAAAATCAACGCTTTTTCTAGAAAATTTCGTGACAGTGAGAAAGTGGAAACAGATCGGTGTGCTAGCCAAGAACCTGTATGCACTTGAGGTACAAGATGCATGCAAAGCCTTGAGGAGCAAGGCAAAGGTCAGATACTTGGTGGTTGAGAGGGAGAGTAAATTACCTCTCAACATGCAGCGCTAGAAGAAGTCTCGGACAATTGTGGAGGAGCCACGATTGGTGAAGTAGCTTCAGGAGGTTGTGGAGCAGCCACAACTGGGGAAGTCGCGAGGAGACAGAGTGGAGGCATCCACTCATGCAGAGACCTCCAGTAGGGGGAAACTTCGAGCCAGGTGGGCAGAGGGATCACATGCAGCTATACCTCTAGGTAGGAGGTGGGGCGATGTGGAGTGATCGTCCCAAGGAGGAGGGGCAGGATCCTTGAGGTACCCAACCTCTTTGGTTCAACTTTGCTATGGGAGCCCCAATGAGGAGTAGTAGAACTGACTGATTGGGTAGAGACAGATGCGGATGGAGCGGCAGAGAGAGCTATAGTGCAGGAATCCCAAGACAGCGCAGAGCTAGCAAGCTGCAGCAATGCGAGAGGCACAAGTGTGTTGCACTAGTGCAAGATGGCACTGAGAGGTGTGCAACGGTGCGAGATGCATGGAGATGCTGTAGTAGCACAGAGGTCAGAGAGGGAGCACTTTTTAGTAACAGGTAGATCTTTAGCATCAGAGTATGTTTCTATCCCAACAGAGAGGTCAGTTGAGAGTTTTTTTATTTTGAGAGTTGCTGGAGCAACCACACTTGGTAGAAGTGTTGCATGCAGAACATTTCGAAGGTATAGGATCAGGTTCAAGAGGAAGCCTTTCTTTTTGAGAGGGAGTGTTGAAAATGGCAACAAGAAATTGCTAAAAATAAAAGTGCTAAAAATAGCACTGCTAAAAATAGTAGTCTGGGTACCTGTGTTGGATTGGGCAATAGGGAATGAAAAATGAAAGTGATAAAAATAGAAGTTCTATTTTTAACAGTTCAATGTGGATTCCTATTTTAGTCAGTCCCTGGACTAGAAATAGGAAGTAAAATTCGAATTTGATATTAACATCAGTTTGTAAATTAATGAATTAATTCAGTTTGAGTTAATTAGTTAAGGAATTATGAACTTGAAGTCTATGTGAGGGCATGCAACGGTTTTTCTTTTGATTGAGGGATTTAACCATGAGTTAAAGGATGAGGATGAGTTGTAATTAGTTGGCTCAATTAAGTGAGTCAAGTTCAGTTAGATTAATTTAACAGGTTGTTAAATTAATGAGATTTAGTTTGTTAATGCTTCCATGCATGTAACAACAGGTATTTTCAGATAACTGAAGATTCACTCATGGATAACTCATGCATGTCAGTTCAGAGAGAGACCTAGTTGAGATCAGATGGAGGGACAGTGTACTATCAGTTGCTAGGATGTTCCTTGTGAATATTCCTTGCATGCAGAAGGAATATTATTCCTTATGGATTGTGTAGTTGGACCTGAGGTTACAACAGGTATGATATGGCCAATTCACACATGTTATGACATTGGACCCCAATCAAAACTGCACAAGGAAATAGGAGCTTGGAGGACTTGTGTAGCCTATATATACAGGCCTAGGTAGTCCATGAGCTACATCATCAGAGTACAGAGAGAGCAGGATAGCTTTTGAGCTGATTCTTTTTGTATGTTGTTGAGGATTTCCACTTGATTGATAATACAGAGATGGGGTTTTAGGCTAGTGCTTTCCCTAGGTTATATCTTCTGTGTTATGGTTGATTACTTCTCATTCTCAGTTGTATCTGTTCATGCTTGATATTGCTCATGTTTGATTAAGCATCTGCAAAGTTTATGGTAGATATAGATCTAGTATTATGCTTTAGTACATTTCATGTATCTGTTTCATTTGCAGGTGAAATTTGTACATGATATCAGTGAGATAGCTGATTTGTAGAGAAAATTCTACAGAAAATACTTTGGGGAAAGCCTCAGCTAAAAACCCCACACTATTGTATTATCATACATGGTGGAAATACATAGGAATTGTACAAAGCTTTAGCTCTCATAGCTAGCTAGCTCTCAGTACAATCCTCACAGATGCTCACAGGAAATCTTGGCTTCTCTCCAGCCTTCCTCTCTTCCCTCCAAGCTCCTATTTCCTTGCGCTATTCCTTGTGGATGATTAGCCTATTACCAAGTGGAAAACCAAGCCTTCAAAACTGTGCAATCCTCAAGGATGAATCCTTGACTGCATGCATGAGTTTTCTCCATGAGAAAACACATGCAACTGATAGTACATTGTCCTTGAACATTAATCTCAACTGGGTCTTTCTCAGAATAGACATGCATGAGTTTCTAATGAGGGAATCTTCAGTTAATTGGAGTAGCACTAGTTGAGTGCATTAATGCATCAACTGATTGTTAACTCACTATTAGTTCCTCAAACAGTTTGGAACTAATTACAACTCAAATGTAACTCAATCTGTATCTCCTTAATTTAAGGGATAACTCTTACATGACTTCATAAAGACTTCCAACTTGAATTTCTCCAACTAATTAATTTAAAATTAATTAATTAATTATTTCCAAGTAGCTGTTAAGACTAAATTCAATTTTAATTCACAATTTAATTCAAGGAAAAATTAAATTGGAATATTCTTGTTGCCATATTTCAACACTCCCTCTCAACAAGAAAGGGATTATCTACCACCCCGATCCTATCTCTATGGAACTCGAATTTACACTTTGACAATGCCTTTGTCAAAATGTCAGCATCTTGCTCCTCTGTCGAAATATACTGCAACAACATGATCCTCTCGACCTGTGAAAAGCCATGGGCAACAAATCTTGCCTTATGCTTCTCCACACTACCATCAGCAGCTTGCTTTACCTTGTAAAGCCAACGGGAACTCACAACTGACTTGTTCTCCGGTCTTGGAACCACGTCCCAAACACTGTTACGAACTATGGAGTCATACTCCTCCACCATAGAATCAACCCAAATCGGCTGCTGCACTGCTTCCTCAAAGGAAGATGGCTCGGTCTGAACATATTCCCTAGTAAGGGCCATGTATCCAGTGTACCTCTCAGGTGACCTCCTCTGTCTGCACTGAGAAGATGGTGCTCCCACATTCTCTCTCGCATCCTCCAACAATCTGTCAGCTTCTCTTGTGCGCTTCTGTCCATCTCTAGAAGACTCTACTTGAGTGAATGTCTCCACTCTTAGAAACTCTGCATGCGGCTGCTCCGCATTAGTCTGAGGCTTCTCCTCCTTAGGAACCAACAATTCCTCCATAGCCTGTAGTTGGAGCTCCCTCTCAAGGGAAACTCGCATGGCCTTCTGTTCATCAAACTTGAGATCTCTGTGAACCACTGTCCTCCAACTGGTAGGCAAGTACACCCGATAGTTGTGAGGTGTATCAGTGTACCCCACAAATATCCCCAACTCTGCTGTCGGCTCAAGCTTCTTCTGTGCATCCTTTGTCACATGGAAATATATCGATGAGCCAAAGATCCTAAAGTGACCCACATCTAGTCTCTTACCGGAGAAAGCTTCCTCTGGTCTCTTCATCCCAAGTATGCGATGCGGGCTTCTATTCTAAAAATAGACCGTTGTGTTGCATGCCTTAGCCCACAAGTGAAGTGGTAGGCCTTAGTCATGCAACATTTCTCATGCTGCCCCTACAATAGTTCTGTTCTTCCTCTCAGCCACCCCATTCTATTGTGGGTTATGAGGTGCCATCAACTCTCGTTTAATTCCTTCCGTTGCACAGAAGTCCTTAAACTCTTGAGAGACATATTCTCCACCATTGTCGCTTCTCAAGGCCTTGATCTTCTTCCTTGAATATTTCTCGACCAAAGCTTTGAACTCACAAAACTTTGTGAAAGTTTGGTCCTTCTTCTGCATGAAATAAATCCAGCATTTACGAGAATAATCATCAATGAAAATCACATAATACCTTTGCTTCATTGTGGATGCTGTCGAGAATGGTCCACACAAATCAGTATGAACTCGCTCTAAGATAGCCTCTGCTCAACTGTCTCGATCATGAAAGGAAGACTTGGTGTACTTTCCTAAGGTACAACCTTTGCATGTGTCAACTTGCTCAAGTTTACCTTTGGGAAGTCTTGTAGATATCTGCTGCATTATCTTCAAAGCCCCATGATGCAAATGGCCCAACCACCTGTGCCACAACTCGCCAATGTCTTGGCTTTGCACCAATTCTGCTTTCGTACTCAATGCTGCACAATAATCTACCTCTAGTTTATAGAGATTCTTCACCCAAATCCCTATCCTCTTGGTCTGACCCATGGCTATGTGTCTTAGGAATGCCTTTCCTTTACTGAAGACAACATCGTAGCCTTTGTCCTCCAACATCACGATCGATACCAAGTTCTTCTTCAGTCCAGGCACATACATCACATCTATCAAGGTGAGAGGAGCTCCATGCTCCCTCTGAAAAGCAACCGTACCCACTCTTGAAACACTATACCTTCTGTTTTCACCCATCTTTATGCGCATCTTGAGGTCTTTCTCCTCCAAGGCACTGAATAAATTTTTATCACTAGTCATGTGGAATGAGGCTCCACTGTCAAGATACCAGACACAACCCATCATTGATGCATGTGATGAGGGTAAAGTCCATTTGAACTGAGAGGCTAATGCCTCACCTTCCGATCCTTCCGAGGATCCCTTCTTGGACTTCTTCAATGGCCAATTAGTTGCATAATGTCCCATCTTGTGACAATTAAAGCATCTTACTTTATACATGTCACCCTTCTTCTCTCCATGAGAAGAATTCGATTTGAAATGGGAAGCCTTCCCCTTCCCTTTCCTTGCCTTACTTGCTAAGGCCAGATTTTCTTCATCATCATTCTTGGATGAAGAACCATCTCGTGTGCTCCTCCTGATCTCCTCCTGCATAAGATCTGACCACAATCATTCCCAATCTGGCAGTTTCTCCCTTCCATTCACAGAGTCCTGGTAGCTATTCCAACTCTTTGGAAGGCCAAGGAGAGCGAGGCTCACCATATCATCATCGGCAGTAGTTATTCCCACACTGCCAAGCTCATCTCTGCAGGTGGTGAGCTTGTTCAGATATGTGGAAATAGTATCGCCCTTCTCCATCTTGATTCTTCGAAGCTTATCCTTGAGCACCAATTTCCTCTGGTCGCTACTGTTCTGGTAGAGGTCCTTCAATGTCTTCCACATTGAAAATGGAGTATCCTTCCCATGGAGACTCGAGACAATATGGTCTCGAACTCCCTCAAGGATGATCCGTCTCGCCTTTGCCACACACTTTTTCCACTCATCCAACTCTTGTGCATTAGTTGAAGCTGGCTTTGGGATTTCTTGGTCAATGAATTCCTTCAATTCATTGTCTTCTAATACAACCTCCATTCTATCTTTCCATGCTATGTAATTCGAGCTACATTCCAAGGCATACTTGAGTCTTAAGCCATAGAACGCCATTGGCCAACCTTGAAGTATGATATGAATTCGATTTGCACCTACAACCCTGAACTTCAAACTTTGAATTCTCTTCTCAGTATACTGTTCAAAGCTCTGATACTATGTAGAAAATCGGTGATAGGTTAACTCGATAATGCAATATAAATCAAAGCAAAATACTATAACCTACTTCTACTATCAATTTGCGGAAGCTTAAAGATCGAGCTGAACAATATAACCAGAAGAGGAAGAATCAATGGCACAATACACATGAAAATACTTTGGGGAAAGCCTCAGCTAAAAACCCCACACTATTGTATTATCATACATGGTGGAAATACATAGGAATTATACAAAGCCTTAGCTCTCACAGCTAGCCATCTCTCAGCACAATCCTCATAGATGCTCATAGGCAATCTTGGCTTCTCTCCAGCCTTCCTCTCTTCCCTCCAAGATCTTATTTCCTTGTGTTGTTCCTTGTGGATGATTAGCCTATTACCAAGTGGAAAACCAAGCCTTCAAAACTGTGCAATCCTCAAGGATGAATCATTGACTGCATGCATGAGTTTTCTCCATGATAAAACACATGCAATTGATAGTACATTGTCATCGAACATTAATCTCAACTGGGTCTTTCTTAGAATAGACATGCATGAGTTTCTAATGAGGGAATCTTCAGTTAACTGGAGTAGCACTAATTGAGTGCATTAATGCATCAACTGACTGTTAACTCACTATTAGTTCCTCAAACAGTTTGGAACTAATTTAACTGGACTTAACTCAGTAAACTGAGTTAACTAATTACAACTCAAATATAACTCAATCTTATCTCTTTAATTTAAGGGATAACTCTTACATGACTTCAAAAAGACTTCTAACTTGAATTTCTCCAACTAATTAATTTAAAATAAATTAATTAATTATTTCCAAGTAGTTGTTAAGACTAAATTCAATTTTAATTCACAATTTAATTCAAGGACAAATTAAATTGGAATATTCTTGTTGCCATATGTCAACACACAAGAGTTAGAAAATTGAATTTGCTTTGGCATATAACAAGATAAATTAGGAATTCAATATCCTTGTATTCACAATATTAACAACCATATTTTTAATACCTTCACTAAAATAATATTAAAACCTTATTAAACCTTGCAACATGCTCAAACAACTATTCAAGAGCATGAAAGATATTACAAACGCCCTCCAATATCAAGGTGTTTACCAAATTCCATTTTCTTGTGGGAAATCCTACATGGACCAAATTTGTCACTCTATTGAAACCTACCTGAAAGAATAAATAGTCCTCATATTCACTTTAACAAATTTACACAAAATATTCTAATAACACTAAACATCTTATTTATTTTGACCACTCCAAAGTCTCAAAAATAACTCCTTAAATATTCAACTTATCCTATTAGAAAAGCCTTAAAAATTGTAAGACATCCTAAAAACTATATAATCACAATGATGAGTATATGCTTTCCACCCTTAGGAGTCCATTATCCACTGACATCACCCTTAACATTATTTTTTACTATTTTTTTCTTTTTGTTGTTCTCCTTTATGTGTATATTCTATTTATCTCTTTAATTATGTCCTAAACCCTTTCTAACTCCCTTCCATTGTTGATTTATTACTTTATGTATTTCAATGATTTCCATTTTGTTTCATTTGGTCTAGTTATCCTAAATACTATATTTACCTTTTTTAAAAGGTAAATAGAATCATTCATTTTAATTTTATGTCCAATGTAATATCTAAATATAACTAATATAGTTTCTTAGCAACTTTAATTTTTTCTTATCAATTTTATTTAATTTCAATTTCAATTTTTTTGTTTTTTAATATTTATTTCCTTTACATACATTTAATATATTGAATATAAACAATGAAAACTTCTTTTGCTAATTACTATCTTCTTTTTATCTAGGGATTACATTTTCATTTCCCTTCCCTTCATATAGATAGATCAAGTAGGTGTTAAATGGAAGTAGTCATTATAACTCAGAAATAATATAGTCAAAGTATTATTATAGTATTGTTAAAAACAGAAAAGATTAAATTAAAACTAATAATATTGAAAAGAAATAATGGAATATGTATTTGAGTGAGTTTAATGGTTAAGAATATGTGCTTTCTTATAAGAGGTAATGATTTCGAATCCAAAAAGGGAATAGAATATATATACATCCATATATTTTAGTAGTCACTTTAACATAAATTACATCCATAGAATATTCCAAAATTACATGATTTACGTTTTAAACAAAATTTACCACTTTTCTCAGGAACTAGCTACAATATCCCATGCAAATAATTGAACCTAACTTTTTAATTGGTTTCACTAGTTGGTTAGGTACAACGTGTAGCAATGTTGTTTGCAATTCTATTGGGAAGTTGGAAAAGGTGGAGAGATGGCCCACGATTTTTTCTAACTCAATGGTAGACACATATAGCTCCACAACTATAGCTTTTAGAGTCACAATTGAGAATCTCACTTCAATTTCCCACTCCTTTAAGTGTCATAAGTATCCATGACTTTTTCTAGGGGAATGTACTAGATGGCCATTGTGCAAGCCCAAGTGGGTTTATCCCTAGTACCATCTACATAACTTGAATCACCAATGCAAAAGTTACTTTTTATTTAGATTCCTTAGAGACAAAGGCCCTTTGGATATGCCTTCTTTCTTCTTCTACCCTACACTTGAAAAAATGAGGATAAATGGTAGGAGATGAAGAGGTAAAGCATAATAAAAAACCCCTTTGGGTGTAAGAGAATTCATTATCATGAGGGGTGAAAGAATTTCCAAGGCATAAGAACCCCTCCATTAGGTGACCATGAGAATATTGTACTAACCTTCCACTACATAATTCAAGTTCTCCTACAACAATGATGATTGTTGCAATGCAAAGTAACCTAGTGCTAACTACAATTCAACTAGGAGGAAAAGTCTAGAAGTGGGGCACAAAGGGAGGTGGAAACTTGGCACTTCATGTGAAAGGTTGATGGAAGGATGGAGGGGCTTTGAATTCCAATACCCTAAAATTTATATGAAGAGGAAAGAAACATTCGGGAGGGCTTGATGTGAATTTCCATGCCACCCTTAAACAAATATAATCTTTGTTTTCCTTCATGGGACAAATTATAACAACATGGATTTCCCCTCAAAACCTATTTATTGCAACAATCCTTCAATTACCATCACTCCTATATTTTTCATTTTGTAAGTGTTTATATTGTTTACCTGATATACATGGAAGAAGTTAGCTTGATCAAACTGCCCTTCTATTCTCATTGCATTGATGAAAAGAGAGAAACCTTGTGATGACTATAGTCATGTTTCTTGTTGGAGAAGTGAGTTTTAGGCCTTGTTAAATTGCTAATGCTTCACCTTGTTAATAATGGCTTCCCCATTTACACATGCATATGTGATTGCTTGATGCATTTTAGGAGTATAAGATCACTCCACCTACATCCACCACCCAAATATTTAAAGTTTTATAAGGTTCATACAAGATAGTGCTACCTCATTATGACACATTAATTGCAATGGGAATATATAAAAATAGAAATGTAATTGTTCAGTGCTAATTTGTTCCTAAGGAATCAACTCAATGCTTTATCCATTAATTTATCAACCTAGAGTTCGTCTTTCTATTACAAGGCTGTCAGCACAATCTATGCAGGAATAGTGCTTTAAATTACAAGAGTGCATGCAAAACTATTGTAAAGTAGAAGCTATGGAAAGATACTTTTAAGAATCATTAAGTATATTTAAACAGAAATGAACCACTCTACAAAAATCATGGAATTGCTTTAATGCTTCAAGAACAAACATTAAATTCCATTAAACCAATTATCCGACTATAGCGCAAAACTTCAGCATGAATAACTCTTTTGAAAAGAATCTATACTCGATCACTAATTACCCAAAGTTACTGATAATAAAACAAGGAAATGGAAATTCACTCTATTGTAAAGAAATTCTGGAATAACTCACAAATCAGATCTTAAGAATTCATAACAAGTCTATTAAAGGAAATGTAAATCTTCACATAGCTAAGTAGCAAGCTTCAAGAATTCACACAATGGAAATCGTAAATCTAAGGATCTATGCAATGAAATTACAAATTAAAGACTTTATCTAAGAAACAACAATTGTGCATATGATAGGAATCAAAAGATAATAATACATGAGAAGACAACAATATTTCCAGCGACTAGGCCCAAGGTCTCCGGAGATAACTGCCTTAAAAGAAACTCAGTATAAAATATTAAGGTCGAATCATTCAAACTTTCATTAACATCAAAGTAAAGTACAAAAACGGTATGTAAATCTTCAGAGCAGTTATGTTGTTCACTTTTACAGTTCACCGAGAATAATCAGAAAATCACCACTACTCTCTCTTTCTTACTACAGTTTAATATATATTACAATACATTCTAACATTGGAATGATAAATCTATCTCGAGAATCAAAAGATTCTTAGGATCACTTATTTAAATTACAAAATCAGATCATATATTTCCTGTAACTGTTCTGACGCGAATAAATACAAATCTCAGACCAGTGTTGTTGCTTCTAGAGACAACCTTGGATTGCTTACAAGACCAGTGCCTGGTAACATCTAGATTTTATGTGTCTCATATGATTTTCAAGAAAACAGAGACATCATATACATTTTATATACATATGTAAATACATACAATAAACAACATGGGTTGGTTCATTCATCCAAGGACATAAGCCATGTATTTCTGGTACTCTTTCACATATACAATTCACAGAAATATATGTATGAACTAGTGGAGGCCGAGTAGTTCGAGGACCTATAGTTTAATCAACTTTAGCAGAGCAATGAAAGAGGAGAAGGAGATAGAATAACTCATCATATAGAGCTTGAAACCTCAAGAATTCTACATTTATCACATAGAGCTTGGAGCGTCAAGAGTTCTACACTTATCTGAGTTACAGGTAGACATAATGGATGAAGGAGAATTGGATGTGATGATTCATGGAGTGCAATTTAAAGATATAATCTCAAAGCTACATACAGGCATGTGCATTAACAAGTCAACACAAATGAATCTGTAAGAACGAATGAAACATTTATGGCAGCTACAATTACATGAAATCAAAGAGGAAACATGAACATAATGGAATTTAACAGAGAGGTAACATACTGTAGTACTCGAATGTAGGAATCACCACCATTTCATTAATATTCTGAAAGATGCAAATCTTGAAGTCATATAGTCTCAGAAATAACATGTAGTTATTCTTTAGAATTCAGAACCTTTTCTAAGTGTTTCTTCCTCCCTTTTATAAGGAAAGGGAGAACATGGAAATTAGTTACAAAAATATCTTCAGGCTAGATTTTCCAGCTGCCTCTATGACTAGCTGTCTTAGCATGTAGGCTCTGTCGCCTCCAATTATTACAACAGAAAGATACATTTCTTGGAAATAAAACATCATAACAATGTCAATAAAAAACAACAAAACATAATTAACAAGTGAACTGAAATGATGGTCCTGTAGAAATATATCCACGCCACTCTCTTTGCTGGCCTCTGGTTCAATTGAGTTTATGCTACATCATGCCTCATTCTCTCTCGGCCATCTCCCTATCGCTTGCTGTCTTAACATATTTAATTCTTTTCTTTCAAGAAGTGGGAGAAATCACCCATAACGACCATAACATATTCTGAACACTGCTGTTGACTCATCTGTCCCTTTAAGTTCATGTATCATGTTATCAAAGCCATGATATGCCCAATGATACTACCTAAATGTTGAATCATGGGTTATCATTATTAGCCCTTTGCATTTAAAAACATTACAAAATAGGCGAGTTACAGGATCTTCAGGCTCCTTATGGTTTAGCCCCTTTCTGCATTCCTTCTCATATGACCGCGGGCAGTGACCTGGTGCTTAGCCTTACATCAGAGATCGGAAATGAGACTTTTCTAATCAATGCCTCTGGTTGCACCCTCCTAACTCTTGCGATTGTGATATGCGATGAGTTGGGACCTCTAATCGTCGATTTGTGAGATGACATCATACTTTGTCACGTGTCACCTTGTGAATGGTGACACGTGTCACCTTGTGAGTGGTGACACGTGTCACCCTATGAGTGGTGACACGTGTCACCCTATTTTTGGCCCCTTATGAGCCCTAAAAATTCCAAATCTGAATGCCACATGTCCTCCATACTTCCACATCATCTCCGTACTGCCATGTCATCTTCGTACTGCCACGTCATGATGACGTCAACCACCACATGGGTTTATTGAGACCAATAGTATTTCGCTATGTGGCCTGTTGGAGGAGAGATAAAATGCTCACACTTCTCTTGTTTTGCAACTGATTTCCTTTGTTAATCCAAATTGGACCTCCCTGACGTTTTAACACTAGGGGCCTTAATCTCGGCAATTTTTAATGTTAATGGCCTTTAGTGGTTTCATGATGTCGTATTTGGTTGTACCCTCTAGTGCTTACGATCATCAATATGCCGATTCACTCCAAACCTATGATTTCCTACTCATCTGTCACTGACAGGACCTCTGATCACCGATAGACTATGGGCCATGGACCTCCGATTGCCAATTGCCGATATCGACGATCGCTAATTGCAAGTTCGTTGTGCCCTCTCCTGCTGCTGCTTTTCCTTGAAAATCTGATTTGTGATTTGCGATATGAGCGATCGCTAATTGCAGATTTCACTGCCTTCCCCTATTTCTGCTTTGAAAAACCTCGATTGCGATTTGTGATGAGCCTTACCCTTGGTCCTTTTCTCTTTGTTTTCTGGCTTTCAAAGGGTAGCTTCAATCTGCTCTAACTTCTGATCCAGGAGTCCATTTTTGGACTTCCACATACTGTTGGAAAGCTTATTCTGAGCACTATCCAATGGAGAGGGTCTAATTTAGCTTTGAGAGCTTCTGTGGCTTGGAATATGGCTTCAAACTTCACTACTCTTTTTCACTTTGGACAACTGAAAACACATTTGGCAGTGAGTGACAACATTGGCTCCACCTGGGGACGGGGCATTGGATTGCAATGCATCAAGAAACTGAAGTATGTGAACTTCTATTTTTGGGCATGAAGTCTTTTTAAACAAGTGAAAATATTGTGAAAGCAGAATTTTACATAGAAAACTGGAAATTTCATATGATAATTACAATACACACACCGGTATTTACAATGAGTGCAAGACAATACCTTTTAATTCTGGAAATAGAGTTTGAGGAGTAAACAATAGGATATCATATCCATCTGTGACACAACATCCCATGCAATACATTTAATCCCTATCTCTTCACAGCCTTGATTACAACAAAGGGACGACAATTGAATCTCGGCTTTGACTTCGCATACTGGATATTGATTACTTTAATGGCCCTCGTCATTATGAAGGTTAGTGGTGTAAAGGGAAGAACTGAATATAAGATTTCTCCAAGGTTGTTAAATTCACAATCTCATGCCATCTTCTAGCTCCCAGGTTGATAATTTAGTTCCTTCTATGCAAGGTCTTTAGGTTTCTCCAAGGCAACAGGCATATATTCAAGTTCAGTTGCTTCATGAATTGCAGTTCCAATTCTAAAATTTCTCTCCGTATTTGTCTAGCTTTTTGGTATGTTTTGGTGCACCCTTTCCAATTAGACTTTGTTGATTGTATTTTCATCACTGAATATCATATATTTCATTGAAATACATCAAATTTTTCTTTCTTTTCCCACCCCTTCGATATTATCCTTTGTTGTCTCGTTCTTATCGCCCTTGGAGCAAGAAGTGCCTCCTTTAGTTATAGAACTAGCCCTGCTCTTTTGAGACTTAGATATCATATCCTTTATGTCAATGAAGCTAATTTGGCTCTACATCTCAAGACTAGGGGCCTTTAATATTGATTTTCTTAAGGTGGACTCAATTTTCCTTGGCAAATTGGGGTAGTATCCTCTCTGCATGAACCGGGGGGTCCTTTTTCAGGGTTGTTTCTATCTTACTCTCATAATTATCCACTCTAGATTCCTTTTTTAGTTTCCCTCCTCTTGTTTACCAGTGCCCTACATATCATTCAAGAAGAGCCCAAGGTATTTCCTTCCATTTGTACAAACACATGGACAACAAATGAAAAATATCCTTGAATTATTGGCAACCCAGATTGCAACAACTTCCCCCAACAAATTGAATATCTCCACCTTGAAACAATGAAGACAAAGTGGAAGTTGCATTATCAAATGACCATGTCCATTAATATCCTTGAGGAAATTCAAACTTTGAAGGAAAGATTAGCTCAACAAGAAGATGAAATTGATGTCTTTAGACAATAGATAGAAGATTTGCAGTTGCACCATCCAGCCAGTGATACTCTCTTGTATATGTTTTGCTCTTAGGTTAGTTTTGAAAAGTATATGTATGTAGCTTGTTAGTAATATTTTGTGTACAATCTAGATTTTATGTAATCCATAAAAACTCCTCTTGAGAGGATCTACCATTAGATGAATTATTGTAACTATTTCATGAGTAATTGTCGCATCCAGGCATAAATTTTAATGGAAAACTTTCTCATTTTTGCTTTAAAAATAACAAAGTTGGAGGGAAGAGAGAGAGAGTGATGGGGGGAGATACATATGGAGATGGGAGAGAAAGGGAGAGAGAGGAAGGAAGAGAGAGATGACTTGAGAGAAAGAATGAGAGAGAGAGGGAAGAAGAAAGACATACAAAGAGAAAGGTGGAAAGTGGGAGAGGGAGTGACAAGGGAGAAATGGAGAAAGAGTTATTGAGAGAGAGAGAGAGAGAGAGAGAGAGAGAGAGAAGGGTGGGGGAGAGGGATGGAGATAGAAACAGAGATGGAGGGGAGAGAGCGAGGGAAGAAGAAAGAAATATAGATACAAATATATATATTATAGTATTATATAATATGAAATATTATTAATCATAGAGGAAGATGAAGTAAGGCTTTTACAAAAGGTAAAAGAATCTGGATTTAGAAAGCCATGAATATTTTGGTAGTACATTGAAATAGATGCATTGATTTTTGTGTCACAGTATTCAAACATAAATAAGATACTTGAATTTTCATCTTAAATAAAATGTCTACTTACCTAAAAAAAAATATTTTTGAAATTGTTGAATTGAGGCTTCTGTGATCCATATCAAGTTTATGAGAAAAAAAAATTCGGCGTAAATCACATGATAATACATTTGTCGATGTGTTTCGAACCAACGAGTGTGGTTCATCGTCAGGACAAGTTGAAGAATCAGATCATGGCTACATATTAAATAGGGAGAGCAGATCTTCCAACGGCTAGGTTTGATTGAAAAAATGGCTATATTAGATCAGACTGGACAAATGGCTATAATTGACCAAGAAATGGCTAGATTTGACCATTCAAAATGTTTAATTATAATAATATTATTATGCTAAAACAAATATTATTATAATACTTATCATGTGTTATTTTCAGTAAAAAGTTAACAAGATTTGAGATAACAATACTACATCTAGGGAATATTTATAATAATATTGATTGAAATGTTAACATATAATAATAGATCTAGGGAAAATAACTATTAGTAATTGAAAGGATTTAATATTAATTAAACTAATAATAATTAATATTATATTATTATAATAATAATGTTATAGTATTAATCTTATTATTAATGGCTTTTGTAACTAATTAATATAAATTTAATAGTAAAGATATTTAATGAGAATATGTATTAATAGATCTAGGGATATTAGAAATTGTAAGGATTTAATATTAACTAAAATAATATTAATAATTGTTATATTATTTATACTAGATCATTCAGATTAGTCATGAAAATGGAATATTTATACTAATATTTAACATATAGTATTAGTAATATTATCTAAAGTAATATTAGTTATTATTATATTCTTGTTATAGTAATAGTATTATTCTTATTATTAATGGTTAGGGTAACTAATTAATATCAATTTATTAGTAAAGTTATCTAATAGATCTAGGGATATTAGTAATTGTAAGGATTTATTGTATTATTATTATTAATATAATAGTGTTATAATAATAGTATTATTATTAAAGGATTGGGTAACTAATTAATATAAATTTATTAGTAAAGCTGTCTAAAGGGAACATTAAATATCTTATATTAGATAATTTAACCCATTTAGATAGTCATGAAAAGGACTATCTCTTAAATATAAGAAATCAAGGGAGATTTCCAAAGAGGATCAAAGAATAATGGCTAAAGAAAGCAGGATAAAGGATAACAAGGGGAAAAATTAGAAATCTAGAACAAGCCATTAATAGAGGGAGGGGAGGAAGGGGAAGAAACGACTAGGAAGAGAGGGCAGGGATCCAACAACTACTGATCTTCCAACCGTCATCTCTATTGAGATTGCTTGGCCTTCTTTCAATCTCAATGGCTTCCCTAAATTTTCGATGATGGAACTGCGCAACCTTAGCAATAACATTGGCCTCCTCAATACAAACATGATGTTTGGTCTTCTCTGCATGCTCCGCTAGTGTGGAAGACTTGGTTCTCCCATGTTTTAGGTCAGCTGCGTGCTCATTAATCCTTTGATTAATAGAGCATCCAGTCTCACCAATATAGGGGGTCCCACAGGAACAAGGAATAATATAGACACCCTTCATGTCCTTAGGGTCGATAGGATCCTTCACTGATCGGAGGGATTTACGAATGGTGTTAAGGGGTCTAAAGGTTGAGGGAACATTATGCTTCTTAAGAATCCTAGCAATCTTATCAATGGTCCCTTGAACAAAAGGAAGATGGACCCCTGGGACTCGTTCTTTAGGTTCTTTTTTAACTACCGAATTTCTGGAAGCTTTAAGGAAAGCCTTCTGACCAAGGTGTCTACTATAACCGTTCTCAACAAAGACATTAAGGAGATGGGATTTCTCTTTATCAAAGCTCTTTTCATCAGAGATCCTTAGGGCACGAGTAGCGAGGGTGTTGAGAACGCCCAACTTTTGAGCCAGGAAATGATGGGAACTAGCATGAAGATATTGCTTTGTATGTGTTTTCTTCCAAAACACTTGGTGGGAGAGGGAACCATCAATATTCCTTGAAATAAGAATATCAAGGAAAGGGAGGCAACCATCAACTTCCTGTTCCATGGTGAACTTAATGACGGAGGATTGATAGATGAGATGTTTGAAGAAGAGATCTAACTCCTTTTAGCCATGAGACCATATGACATTACTGTCATCTACAAATCTTTTCCAAAGTTTAGGGAGGAGACGAGCCAAGACCAAAGCCTTGGACTCAAAATCTTCCATAAAAATATTAGCAACAACAGGGGATAGGGGTGAACCCATGGAAACACCACAGGTCTGTTCAAAGATCTCGCCCTTAAAACTGAAAAAAAAAGTGGAAGTGAGAGAGATCTCAACTAACCGAGCGGTATCGGGATCCGTTAGGCGGTTGATCACCTCCATGGCCTCCTTTATAGGGATGAAAGTGTAAAGGGAGTCTATGTAAAAACTAACAAGAATGTCCCTAGTGTCAAGCTTTATGTCCTTGAGCTCTTCAACAAAAGACACAGAGTTTTTGACGAAGGACTCTGTATGGCCAACTAAGGGTTGAAGCTTTAAGGCAAGGAATGTAGCCAAAAGGTAGGTAGGACCACCAATTTTTGAAACTGTAAACTATTTGTATTTGACTACATTATTATTATTCCCATTTTCCATCATTCAACATTGTTAATCACTTCACATTCAAACAAGGTAATAGAAAACAACTACTATTGAAACTTGGGGTTTAACACTCCATAAGTCACAATGATTGACTTTGGAGAATGCTACTATTAATATTGTAGAGCAAGAGAGACAAGGTATAATGTTTGCCACAATAGCGCGAGTTAAAGATTTGAATAATCTATGATTTTGACCATCATTTTCATATGATTGATATGAAAAGATGGAAAAACTAATAGTTGTGACCATAACAACAATAGAAGAAATAGTTTGAGATTGATCAAAATTAAGGCTATTTGTAATTGGCTACATTCTTATTATTCACATTTTCTACCATTTAACATTGTTATATTGTCACTTTGTATTTACAATTCTTATTTCATCCTTTTTCATCATTGAAGTTATTAACAATCTCTACCATCTCAACAAACTGAGCTAATTGAGCAAATTTAAAATTAAAATGACTAGATTAATTTTAGACATATTTATCATATTTAAAATGATCATAATAATTAGATGTTCAACAAATTTTGTGTAACCCGACTGAAAATAACCTAGATCCATCTTAACCCCAGATCTATCAAGCGTCGAGAATGCTCAAATCTCCCGAGGTGCAAACCTTTCCTCAAATTTTTCACTAATAAAAGAGGTTTGCACCTCAATAAATTTGATTCGTCTCGAAGACAGGTTTGGACATCGAGATGTTTAACCCCTCTCGGCTCTTGATCTAGGGTTAAGATGGATCTAGATTGGTTTACATAATCGTAGAATTTCAAATTTAAAAAATACCTATATATATTTCAACTTCAAATTTATTAAACATAAATTATAATTGAATCAAATTGTTTAAACAAATTTATAATTATTAATTTTAATAATTTAATTTTTCGAAACTAATTAATTTTTTAAATTTATTATAAAAAATTATATATATATATATATATATATATATATATATATATATATATCTATTCAATATTTTATATAAATGACTTAAAATCAGTTCATGATAAGTGTCAAAACACACACACACATATATATCTCCTTATTTTATATCATTTATTATTAATTATAAAATTAATATGAGTTAAATATGTAAACATCTTAAAAAACATGTAAGAAATTCACCCCATTTTACTATAGAAATTCTAAACTAGTGAATTCTAACTAGTGATTTGCCAATACTACTATGAAAATTCTAGCATATCCCATGGAGGTTAAATCTCTACTATCCATCTAATAATTACTTATAATTAAATTAAAATTCTAGAAAGCCTATTATGAAAAAAACACCAGCCTAATAATTATTAGGTGTATGGTAGAGATTTAACCTCCATGAAATATTCTAGAATATTTTTAAGAGCACTTTCAAATCAAAGATTGAGATTTATTTCCAAAGTAGTTATGTTATTTTTTCCATTTTAATTAAATAAATAAATTAAAAAAATATCATATGAACAAGTGCCATATGAAATGGGTTATAGTTTTTTGAGCATGTGGTATTGATAACTCACGGTATTGGTCCATGATATTGTAATAAAGTTATAATAATAATAATAATAATAATAATAATAAAGTTATAATTGAGCTCATAGACTCATTCTACAACCTAGTATGATGTGTAAGCATGTTCGTCTGTAATCAAAGTTGAAATTTTGAGTTGTCTTTAGTGAGACTTTTTGGAAGCTTTTTTTGGTCAGTTTTTCTAGTCTAATTTCTCTAAAATTCGACAGGAATTTATTGAAATCACAAGTTTGATAGGTAATCCCTGCAAAATCCAAGTGCCCTAGGGGTTCTTCAGGGTGTTGAATCCATATATACAGTCAAAAAAACCAATTTAAATAACACAAATCAAGATTTCACCTCAAATTGTTCTCCCAGATTTCAGCACCGAAAAGTCCAAAAAGTCACACTAAAGACAACTCCTTGAAATTTTGCTCATATCGGCCAAAATACTTTTTTTTTTAATCTTAAAAAAAAAGGTATACTAAACATTTAAATAATATCTACTCATAAAAAAATTACAAGTGAAGAAATTGGATCCTTCTCTACTCATGTTAAATTCGTATTTAATATGGATCTATACTAATATATCATGAAATACATATTTTGATGTCTAATATAAATTGATACTTACTAATTTAATTTGTATTATCACCTTAATATCTAATATAAATAATTGTAAAATAAAATGATATTTGTTTAACCTAAATAGTATTCTTTTAAATAATATATCATTTATTCTTATTAATAGTAAATTAAATCTATAATGATATTATTTTAATTTTATTTTCAACCTAATCTTAATATGATGAAAAAAATTGAAATCAATTTTTAATATGATATATATTGTATTCCTATAAAATAAAAATAAAAATTAAGAAACATAAATAAACATAAAACACTTCAAAAGATGTTTATTCTAAATTCTCCCAAAATAACTGCAAGCGACCACATTTTTGCCAAATACCTACTGACCTCAAACAAAACCATGTAGCATTCGATTGCGAAGTCGTTATTCGTTGAACAACAATTAGAGGTGAAGAAACCATGACGATAACACATTTTTTAGCTAAAGCAGCTGATTTTCAAGGCTGACAGTGTCTCGTGTCGGCGGTTGCGGGAGATCAACGGCGCGGTCATGTATATGCAGAGCGAAAGAGGATATGATTTAGTATCATGACACTTTTGATTCTGAAATATATATATATATATATTGTAAATTTGGTGGGAATATCATGTTTAATATATTATTTTAATCGGAGTAGAGAATTGAACCGGTGTAAGGAGTGTTTTAACAGAGTACCCGATCACCGTCTATCAAAGGTGGTATATGAAGAAAAAATTACTAAATTTTGAAATTTTAATATATTTTAAATTTTTGAGAAATGGTTTTCAATTCAAGGAAAAAAAAATATTTCTATTTTTTTAATCAATCAAGAAAATTATAACAAATTAAAAAAAAAAATTAACGAATTGATGATGATTGTATTTATAAAAGTTGGTTTCAAGGCCACGTATTTTTACATATTTACTAGATTCTTCTGATTTTATCTTTTGTCCAAACTAGGGAATATCTTTGATTCTATTACACTTCCTGCTTGCTTTGTTCCTAAACTAATTACACTTGTATATCTTCCATAAAATTCCTAGAACTGATACATATTTGCAAAACATATATCAAAAGAGAATGTGGTAAACTAGCATATGGGTGTTGTCCCTTCTTCAACATTTTCTTCAACAACTACCTCGATCTCTCTTTCTAGCTAAGCATGAACAAAGGTTGAGGAGGTCCTGCTTCTTCCCGTTGCTTTAGACCCTCATTGATCTCCTTTGTTCCAGATGTAACTGAGGCTTCAAGCTTTTCCAACCAGAGATCCATTACGCCTACCTTTACCTGTATCCTTTCCAATTTGACATGGAGAATACCGATTTTCTGATTGAGAAGTAGAATTTTGCCTTGATTTCCTGTAGCCATTATTTCCCCTTGGCTGCTCAAAAGAGACAAGAAATGCTCCATGGTGGTTGTTATATAATCAAGCTCACTAGCAATTTCAGCATTTCTTCTGCATTGCCGTGAACTATGACACCTCTTCCATCTTTGTTGTTATTTGTTGACCGAAGGGTTCACCAGAGGGGTGGTTAATCTAGGCATGCACCACTGCGCAAGGAAGAGAAAGTCTGCAAGTCTTTTGGAATGAGCTATCTATGCATGCCACTCGCTGCATATCAAGCTTCCATTCACGATCATTTATAAAGTGGTCACCCACTTTAATGCTCCTATCCATCGTTTCCCGACTTCAATCTTTGTTTCAGTATTTTGAGATCGCCTCCATTAGTATGTTGTAGTGAATCGTGCCAAAATTAACTTATATATGGATATTTCTATCCACCTCTCCCTCATGCAATTACTAGGGATGGCTCTTGGCCACTGCGCATCCTCTTCCTCGAAGTAACATTATTCTCGTGTTCAAGTGTGTATTGAATTTCCTATACCTTCATTTATGGATAGTCATTGATCTACCTATGGCAATTTGATAAGATTGCCATCCAAGGATATTCTCTAGCATACATACTATACATACTGTACATACTGTGGGGGGGTGGGGGGGGGGGGGGGGGGGGGGGGGGGCACCTCGCAAGGATACTTTATTCCTTCACGCTTTCTTGAAATGTTCATGCCTCCATATGCTTGAGGTGATTTCGTAATCACCATGGCAATGGTCTAAATAAATAAGTTTCGTTATTCTGACCTAACATCCCTTGTTCCAAGGAAACACCTTTGTTAGTTGAGGCATCTACTTTAACATTCAAATGCCTTTTAACATAATAGAACTTGATAACCTCAAATTTTCCAATTTATTTGTTAATTCTTTGTAAAATAAAAATTTGATCACTATCTAAAATCTCTCCTAACTTAATCACTTATTAAATTACAATCATTAAATTACAATAATTTTAAATTTTAAATATTCAAAATATATATATATATATATATATATATATATATATATAATTGTTTTATTTACAATGCATGGCAAATATAAAAATCCTCAAAACCCATCATGATAATAATAGGATACCTTCATGTTTTACGAGGATAAGATATCTTACTATTGATTTTTTCACGTGAAAAATACTTATATTTTTATCATTTTAATTATAAAATTTGCACTCACCTACCTATATTCTCTATTAATATGAGTCACAATGTTTTAAATTTGTGGTTCTATAATATACGTATCACAGTTTTTCCAATAAGTTCATATCATCTTCTCTTTCTTTTCTTTTTAAAATAATTGTATTTTATATATCAGAAGATTACAGAAATAGCTTAGCATGAGCGCCATTTTCTCAAGTTCGTATCATGTTTTCTTCCTCTCCTCATTTTTATGAAGTATTCATTTTTAGGATTTTTTTCCACTGGATATTCATAGCATTACATTATCTATTACCTAATAACATATAGTTTTTTATTTTCATTATATTTTTTTATTTTTTTATTAAAAATATTTATAAATAAAAATTTTAAATAATAAAAATCTTATTATAATTAAATATATTTAATATTCAAGATATTAGCTATAATAGATATGGAACTCTTTATATAATAAAATTTTATTTTATAGGGAACTCTTTATATTATAAAATCAAAGTAAAAGACACCATATATATAGAGATTTTATTCAAGTCTGTAACTCAAGCTTATTCAATGTAAGGTGCATTAGATCATGTTTGTTGTTATTAATAAGGAATATTATGGTAGTTACTATGGAATAAACGTAATGTGGCTTCATTAAAAAAAGGTCTATTAAGTAATTAGAGGTTGTTATTATTATAGTTTTCCTGTTAGTAGAGTTCTCTTGTTAGTTATAAATAAGGATGAAATCTTATTTATGGATGTGTGGAAAAATATTGTATTTGGAGATCAACTCCGGAGAGATCACTCAAACTTAAGAGGCAAGTGAATTTCAGTGGATTCTTTTTATAAATGACCATTTTAAGGTGTTACCCTAACTTAAGGGGTTTGGTATTAATAAAGTGTGGAGCATCACTGATATATTTTTGTGATTCATTTTTTTGGGTTAATGTTTATCATAGCTCTTTCTTTTGGAAAAAAAAGGAGTTCACCCTCTATTTTGCAAGTTTTGAAATGGAAAAAGATGACTGAGTTATTCAAATCAATTTATACTACTTTTTTAGCAAATTTTAAAGAAACTAATTATAGGTTTGAGTTCCTCCTAGAAAAACATTTAGTCCAAAAAAAAACATTCAAATCAAAGTCCATAATATGAAGATACCACTAATTTAAAATCAATTGCTTTAGAGGGTGTTCTTTAGTGATTGCACACACTGCAAAGCAAATGTTGCAATACCCTAATTTTGACCTCATACTAGTAATGCATATGTATACATATTAATGACTAAAGCCCAAACAATGTAATATGTAAAATTCACATTAAATGATAATAACATAATACAACACAAGTTGTGGAAATACAAGGATACAAAATTCAGGTGCTATGATTCCACAAGTGGGGATAGAAAGGGACTTAGGTGGCTAAAGTGGGTCCATATTATTGATAAGTCTAAATTGTTAACCTTACTTAATTACCATTCCTTATCCTTGTGATTAGATTAATTTCCCATGAAGACATGTGGTTTATTATTAGCATGCAAATATATTCCATGATTTTGGAATATATTTTGGAAGAGTGTTGATCAAGGGATCATAAATTGCTCAAAATTCAAAGTGTTCAAAACTTGTACCAAAGTGTAGATCTTGACGACCTAAATCCAATGCAACTTGAATCGCTCAAAATCGATATCGTATGCTCCCAATATCGTGTTCTGATCGTCTTCCCAAACAAGTAAAAAATTTACAGGTTGGATGTAGGACTGCTAACTACGCAGTCTGTACGATGACTAGGCAAGGTGACTCGAAAAGCTGACTATACAATTTGGGCCAATGGCTAGCTTCCAAGTGTCCTATTGTGATTGGTTCAATTTTGGTAAGCATTTGATTGGTGGTTGGATATTTGCATGTGGACCAATGGTGGGATGCCACGTGGCACCCAAGGAGTCAAATTGTCTTTTGGAAAGGGTCGAACTACCACCAATCGGATTTGAATGCGAGACCTATGGAGTAGCATTGCAGCGCCTTACTGCTAGGGTGTAGGGTGTTACTTGATATGTATAATGGCAAACTTATATTTAAGTTTTTCGTCATTTGTTGTTGGTGGACGGGGGTGGGGCTAAGCCCTGGCTCCAGGTCACCTTACCACCACTGGATCATAGGAAGCAAAAGCTGAGGGCTCAGGCTTAGCCCCAACCCAAGGTTTTGGATACCATAACATCTACTCACCAGACCAGAGCACAACTATAGTGGGGGGCTAGCAGATAAGCCTAGCCCACTGTCACCACGATGCCATGGAACCACTGCGGACCACAACGAATATATAGGAGTTTAAGGGGTCATAATATAATCAAAGCCGACATAACAATAATAATGTAAGGGCACAACATTATCAATAGTGGGATTTTATGGGGCACTAATAACAATAAGGAGTTACACTAGTAGTATAGGGACCTAACATATACTCACAACAAATTTGGTTATTCAAGTTCACAGCATAACTAGCCTCCAATATCAACTATTTGGTTGTCTTTCACCAAACATACTTCAACAAATACACTAAAAAATCCAACTACTCCAACATATCACCCTCCCAAAAAGTCTCACAACCTTATCTCTCTACCCGAGGTACTTTGATGCCATTGTTCTAGGTCTGAGGTCAGTTTCAGCCTCTTCAAGGGCTTAGGCCCTCCTCAAAAATTATGCGCAATGATGTTGTGGCCTTTTGGCCTTCTATAGTAGACAAAAATGAGGTTTTTAGGCCTCTTCCCATGGCTTTGGCCCTCCTCCCTTACACAGAGGAAAACACACACTTCAAATAGAATTTCGGTAGGCTAATTTGGCCTAGAAACAAATTCTTCTGGGGCTCAAAGTAGAGACAGACTTCAACCTCTTCACATGCATAGTGTTGAAGACTGTAACTAGCATCAGTCTTCATAATTGTATTTGAATCATGATGTAATTTATTTGTCAAAAGAAAGAAACAAGAATTTTATTATTAAAGAAATTGACTTATTAAAGCATGGGTTTCATGCCTGGGTCAATGGTTTATAGGTCAAAGCCTCCATTGTAGGAATCTAGGGTTAATTTCAAGTGTACTTGTCCATGTCATGATGTAATAGACCCTTCTTGGGCATTCTCAATAAAGAAACAAATTTATTTTGATGTAAATTAGGTCTTCGAGGCCTCCTCCACCTAGTTAGCCTCAAACTAGACAAGTCAATCTAACTGAGGGTCAGAATCTTCTATATAAAGGAAACAACTCGACCTCATTTGAAACACTCACTCATCAATTTCGATACGAAATTTATGGGACAAGAAAAAGGTGTGAAATTCAAGGGAAAAATCTAAGAAAAGGGCTAGCTAAGGAGAAGGAGGCCTCTATCAAGCACAAGAAGTTGAAACTCTCTCTCTCTCTCTCACGTGTGAAGTTGTCGAGCTGCTGGAAGGGCCGAAACTGAAATTCTGAAGCTGGGCCAAAATTCTGGAGTTGTTGGGGGCCGAAATTGTGGGTTTTATTTGGGTTGTAGTTGTTGGAAAAGATGACACTATTGAAGTTTGTTTAATCATATTGGAAGTCTGACTTGGTGGAGGAGGAACATCTTTTGGTATATCTCAACTTGAATTTGCTAATGGAAGAGTTTGAATGGGTTTTCCTGTATATATGGGCTTTAGCCTTGGTTGAGTGCCTACATTTGGTGTCATTGATCTTCCTGTTTTGTTTTGATGATTGCTTGATGAAACAAAGATAAATTAAGAACATAAGAAAGCTAATAAGAACACAAAGATATCATAAGTAATTATCAACATAAGAAAATCTTTCTGCGTTTCCGATTTTCTAACATGGTACCAGAGTTAAGGTGAAGAAGGAAGAAAAATGAAGTTTGAAGATATATTGAAGAAAAGGGGATCAAAGGAAGATTATTAAGGAAAAGGATTATATAGAGAGAGGCTTACTATTTGCAGGAACTATGTCAACTACAATGAAGGAAAAATACAAGCTAGAAGGAGCCTCCAACTACAGGGCATGGAAAAAGAGGATAGATGTTATCCTCGCTAAGCACAAAGTTTTGGATATTGTTCAAGGAAATGTCAAGAAGCCTATAGATGATGTTGGAAAAGCGAAATTCAAAGAAACTGAAATCTTGGCCATAAATATAATAATAGATGGTGTAAAGAACAAGGTAATTCCATTCATATCCAACATAGACTCTACTCAAGAAATGCATGAAGCTCTTTCCAAGTTATCCACCATCGACAAGAGACAATATTGTGTCATCATATTTTGTAAGGATATCTAGAATAAGAGATGAACTCCAAGAAATAGATGAGGTTGTGCCATAAAATGAACTCGTAATTGCTTCTCTTCTAGGTCTACCAAAATATTGGAGTGCTTTTGCATCAAGAATTAGCAGTTGGAAGGATACTCCAAGATTCTAACAAATGTGGAATGCACGCAATCAAGAAGAAGCCCACTTATATTTAGTAAACAAAAAGAAGGACGATGAACAAGACAACACCTCTAATGGCTATTCCACTCATCACAAGAAGAAGATAACATTCAAAAAGTTCAAAGGACCAAGAACCAAAGTTGACCTATTCGAGATTGAATGCTATAATTGTCACAAGAGGGGTCATTGCAAAAGTCATTGTCCAGAAGATCCAAGGAATAAGAAGAGAGAAAGAGAACATGCAAATGTTTCTGATGAAGCTTCAACTAAGAGAAACAAGACTGAAGAATCCAAAATCAAAGATCTATTTTCCAAATACTCTTAGGGAATACTATCCCTCGCATATCCTTCTATCTTAAGTTTTGCAATGTTTTATTTTATGTTTTGATTTCTAAAGTTTGTAGGTCTAACATATCTTGTTAGAACATTTTTGAATTATTTTTTATAAGTTATAGATGTCCCTCAGAAATATTGGATTAAGAGGGAGCCTTCACCATTTCACCAAAATATAAGTATCGTGTTCCTTGTTTCCTCTCTTATGTTTGGTTTCCCTCTCATATCAAGATTTGTTTGTATTATATGTTAGCAACCTTTCCTTTGTATTTTCTTTGGTAGGAAAGATTGTAGAATACACAAAGGTTATGGAGGATAATTCAAAGGAAATACTTGAAGCATGAGAGAAGTTATGTTGCAAAGGAATCCCTTAAGAATTGATGTACTACTAGGTTTTCTAAAGAACAACTCAAGGTATGTCTTAAATTACAAGTTTTGTTACAACGTTCTCTTCATACAAAAGGTATGATCACTCTTCTTTTAAAATTTACTTTATATTACTGACATCTTTATGTCTAGGGTTTTGAATCATAAAGATTCTTGTTTGGATGATTAATCATTATATTGAATCTAACCTTGTTACTCTATCATTTGATCATTCTTGTGAAACCTTAACCATTAGGGTCCACTGTAAAACTTAAGCCTCTTGATGCTAAGGGTATGTCAATATTGAATAATGAAACCCTAGTCTTCTTAGGGTTGTTGATAAAGTCTATAACATATGATGAAATTCTATTCTTTTGAAGTTTAGGGTTTTGATAATGTTATGATAAAAATCCTAGTCCTTTAGGGTTTGCTATTAATGTTTAGTTTATATATTGAAACCCTAGATATTTAGGGTTTGGTGAATTAGGGTTTATGAACAAAACCCTTGCCATAGTTATAGTAAGATCCTAGGAATGGAAACCTAGGTGTACATTCTTCCGCATGAATTAAACCCTAGTCTAGTCAAAATCATTGTATATCTAACTTTGATGTATTGATGTTTGTGTTTTGGGTTTACCTAGTAGGTATGAATATTAATATGAGATGCTAGCACATGATAATGAAACCCTAGATATATATACACATGTATGTTATTTTTTATGGTTGATGAAATCTAGGGTATATAACAAAACCCTAGTAGATATGGATATTCTAGGACATGATGATATTGTTTTCAATTATTGATATGATTTAGCTTTGATGATAATATCTAGGGTTTGCAACAAACCCTAGTAGAGTTGGACATGTAAATTCTAAAAGTATATTTTTGAAACCTTATATGTATATTAGGATTACTATTTGATTAAATTGTTGATATCTAAGGCTTTGTGTCTTGAAGATGGAGCCTAGGGTTTATGACAAAACCCTAATAAGAATTTTAAGTCTAGAATATAAAAGATATGACCCTTGTTGATTATGATCCTAACCAAAATTAGGTATTTGATGTCTAAAGCTTGAACATTTTGATGCTTCCATTATAATGACATGATTTTGATATGGTTAATTTCATGCATCTATATATTTATTAAAGTTTTGCAGGTACATAATCTTCAAGATGTTGGAGATGTTTGTAATTAAATATGATGATAAGCATGATGAAGGAAGTTATAAGACTGATGATGATCAAGATGACATAAGAAAGTGAAGTATATCCGATGTTGTTGATCTCCCCAAATTGAGAGGGAGTATGGATAGAATAAAGGGTATATCGGGCATATTATGACAATCAAAATGAATACCTTGAATTAAGAATGAAACCAAAGAATGAAAGTACTACAAATGGATTTACAAAATACTTAAAGAGAACTTAAAATATTTGGTATTGCTAAAGAAATGAAAGAAGAAAACTTCTGAAAAGTTGTATTTAAATAACTTGATGATGATATAAGTAGCATCAGGATGATTGAGGACCTCGAATGTTTGTGTTTACTTGTATATATATTTGAAAATTTATTACTGATTGGAGTTGTGATTGTGCAGGATGTCTCCATAAAAGGTTGAACATTTGAAGCATGCTTGGATTGGTGGATATATCTAATTTAGTTTATTAGGAGAGATTAAGCATCTTATGGCAAGATGCTTGGGAGGACATCTGGGCGGCCCATGTGATGATGTATAGATCCCGATGTAAGGAGGGTGGCGTTGGTCATGGAGCTCTGACCTTGGATACAAACCTAGATCTCTGCGTTGATGGTAGAGCTTAAAAGCCTTATGGTACCTATAGTGGCTAAACCTCGAGTCCATCTTAGTCCCACTTGATTAGAGTACTCGGGTCAGGTATCTAATCTTTAGCACTATGTGTCTTGTGACTCTCCATAGAGCATATAATTTTGAGATCTTCCATGTACCTTTGTATATATGTAATTATGAATACCTCCCTAGTTAAGAGGGAGTGTTGAAGAATGTAACCAATGTCCGTCTTCATAATTATATTTGGGTCATGATGTAATATATTTGTCAAAAGAAAGAAAAAGGAATTTTATTTAAAAAGAAATTGACTTATTAAAGCATGGGTTTCATGCTTGGGTCAATGGTTTATAGGTCAAAGCCTCCATTGTAGGCTTATAGGGTTTATGTAAAGTGTCCTTTCCTATGTTCAATAATGTAATAGACCCTTCTTGGGAATTTTCAATGAAGAAACAAATTTATTTTGATGTACATTAGGTCTTTGAGGCCTCCTCCACCTAGTCGACCTCAAACTAGACAAGTCGACCTAACTTAGGGGAAAAATATCCTATATAAAGGCATCAACTCAACCTCATTTGACACACTCACTCATCAAGTTCGATCTACAATTTATGGGACAGGAGAAAGGTGCAAAATTCAAGGGAAAAATAGGAATGGGTTAGCAAAGGAGAAGGAGGTTTCTATCAAGCACAAGAAGTCGAAATTCTCTCTCTCTCTCTCTCACACACACACACACATGTGAAGCTGTTGAGTTGTTGGAGGGGGCGAAACTGCAGTTCTGAACCTGGGCCGAAATTCTGAATTTGTTGGGTGCCAAAATTATGGGTTGTTGTTGGGTTGTAGCTGCTAGACAAGAAGAGACTATTGAAGGTTGTTGAATTATATTGGAAGGCTACTTGGTGGAGGAGGAAGGTCTTTTGGTCTAGGGTCTTGGTCTATCTCAACCTGAATTTACTAATGGAAGAGTTTGACTATGTTTTGATCCGTAAACTTCCATCATCGATATTCCACCAGACAATTCATCACAACGTATATGATAATATTATATTAAAAATATGATATTCTACACTATTACAGTTTTATTAAAACTTTAAGATTTGTAGATTTAACTGTAATTAGTGCATGCATGCAAATGGAAATTATGTAAAAAATTAGAGAACGACAAAATAATCTCACACACACATATAAGAAACAAAATATTCTCTTTCGAAAACCCTTTTGGGAGAAAAACCCATCTGAAAGATGAGGCTGCTTCGCTCTCTTTCTCTGTCTAGAAATATGGCTGCAGGTACAAAGAAGTAATGTTTGTGGCCCATGGGTTGCTACAATGCATAGGTCCTCTGTGTGTGCTTTACCTCCTATCTCTCTTGGCTATCTTTGCTCAACTATGGAACAAAATGCTCTCGAAAGAATGGAATGCCTCTTCCTCCTAGTGGCCCAGTTATAACACAACTTGATAGCCTACTAGTGGTTAATTTTGACTACATCAACTCTTAACTAGAGTTACAATATAGAATCTTCTAGAGTCTTTTACATCATAATCACGTGGCTAGCCCCTTTTCCATGAATAATGGGGGCTAATGTGGCATCCTCCCGAACTATAGGTGTGAAAACAGGAAGGTCAACTTCTGAGTGGCATAACTTTTGCATATAGACTCTGATTGATGCATTGCTTGCATGGTTGGAAAGATCTTTTTGTGTAGAATAGCAAGATATGAAGCCACGCGAGAGGGACAAATTTTTACCCCCCAAAAAGTCGTTTGATGCCTCAAAACGGTCTCGGAAGGTTTTAGACCCAATTTTGCCAAATTGGGTCCCGCTGGTAAAAAAGGTCATGTGAGCTTATTCCTCTATTTTTTCCACTCCAAATGCATCGAGATGGATGAAAAACAATATAGGGATCCAATCCGGATCAATTTTCCCCTATAGAGGGGGTTTAGCCCTGGTTGAGTGCTTACATCTAGTGTCATTGATCTTCGTGTTTTGTTTTGATGATTGCTTGATGAAACAAAGATAAAAGAAGAACATGAGAAAGTTAATAAGAACACAAATATATCACAAGTAATTATCAACATAAGAAAATCTTTCTGCCTTTCCGATTTTCTAACACACAAAACAAACTTCCTTTTGTCCCTTTCATAGCTCAAATTCTCCTTCATTTAACATCTCCTTTCTTAGGCGTGTGTTGATCACAAGAATGAATTGTTATGTTTTGTTGAATGGCCTCTCCTCGGTCTCACAAATTTATAGCTCTCCAAAGTTGTCTTAAAAGCCCCCTTTTGTTCATCAAAGGTGCTCTCCACAACAAAGAGAATAAACAAGTAATATCTTTGGGTTTCAAGCCCACAACTTTGGGTCCAAAACCCATTGGATTGGGTACTTTGCCCATAAGGTGGGTCAAATCCTCACAGGTTAAGTACCCCAGACTTGTGGGAGTACCTCCCAAGCTACACTTTTCAACAACTTTTCTTTTGCATTTATGCTTTATTATTAGCATAACATTGTATTGTTTACGCGTAGATCTCATTAGCACTGCATTGTGATGTTCATGAAGATATCTCATTGGAATTTCATTGAATGAGCTGCAATTACATTACAACTGAAACAATCCTTGTCATCAAATCATATTAACCACTTATTGCTAAGCTCAAAACTAAACACCAACATTATTAATTCATGCGCCCGGAAAATTCCATCAATTAAAAAAGAAAACATCACATATCATAAACCATAGAATCAAAATTTGCATAATGCACCCAAACCACTGTTAATTATAATTATAATGAAGAACTAGAAACTGACATTGTCACCCCTTGTGCCTTTATCATAGCCACATGGAAATGACACATGGAAACGGCCATCAGGTGAAAGAAGGAAACATCACATACCATGAACCATGAAATCAAAATCATTACAATGCACCCAATATACTACAACATCAAAACACCAAGAATCTAGGTGGTATGGACAAATGGATTAGTTCAAGGAAGGATGAAGTGAAAAATGGTGATAATATGAAAAGTGTAAAATGTTTAGATTATAGTGATATTTTTATCTCGATTGTAGATTTTAGGAATATCTTAAAATTTGACATACAAAAATAATGTCAATTTTTTACATTGCTTTTATCCACTAATTCCAAGAGATTCCCAAAATCTACAATGCCTTGATTTTAATTTACTTTTATTGCTAAATATTGTTGAGATAATTGCACTTTAACGATGATGGTAGGTTGACTATTTGTCAAGGAAAATGGTGTTGAACTCTACCTTCTTTTGGCCACTGTCACGGCCAATCTTGATTTAATGCATTAATAGTTAGAACCAGTATGGCGTTTTCTATTAGTTAAGGCTGACGTTTCTATTCTGACACCTTAAAAATTTTTAGATAAAAATTTGTCTCTGGAAGTCATGTAATAAAGGAATTAGTAAGTCGACAAATACTCTTTCCCATTGTCATAGTTAATATGCCACTGAAGTTAAGTTGAGGGTGGATAGTGAATATGAACCACAGTCTGTATGTGAAAGGTTTAAAATAATGAGGTCAATGAATTTGAACAATAAATGGTTGAATTATGAATTTGAAAAACTAATGGTTTTCTAGAGAAGGAAGAGAGTCCAAATGTTTTTTTAAAGAATCAAATGGTTTTCAGAATTGAATTATGAATAATTTGGAAAATCAATGGTTTTCTAGAGAAGGAAGAGAGTCCAAATGGTTTTTGAAAGAGTCAAACAATTCAATAATTTGAAAAATCAATGGTTTTCTAGAGAAGGAAGAGAGTCCAAATGGTTTTTTAAAGAGTCAAATGGTTTTCAGAATTGAGGAGAGTTGATGGAAGGATTCAAGGTTGTTGATTTCTTCTTTAGAGTGATTATATATATGGACTGGAATAAAAGATGATTTGCATTGTGATTTTATATTAGAGTTGGATTTATTAAATATGAAAAGGTTTTAAGAGCAACCATATGTGTAATCCCTCAGAGCATTTTAGATATGGATTTTAATTTAGTTTTTTTTTCACAGAAAAAGAAATTGGTAATTTTATTTTATATAACAAAATTAGAATTTGTAGATGTTTTTGCCATTCCAATCAGTATACAGCCTCAGAGCATTTATCAGTCAAAACGAACAGATAAGATATAAATCTTCGGAGAATCAGTCCAGGAGGGGCAAAAACAAAATGCTGAAGAGCTTAGCAATCAGATAATATCATAGGAAGATCTTTCAAAATCTGTAGTAATGTTTGTAAACCATAACATAAATAGAGTTCTGATTACCAAAAAGATGTCCTTTGCTAAACCCAGCCATCAGCTTTATGCTAGCTGAAGCCAAGATTCATGAAGATACTCTATTTGGGCGCCTTGATATTTTTCTTGTACTTTCTACATGTCTCAGTCTAACACCAATCTAACTTTGGAGAGGCTGTCCGCTTCCTAGTTTGTCTGGGCTGAAAACATGATCAAAATGAGAGATGAGAAAAATTTAATGTGTTATGTTTTATATTTTGGAATAGAGGTTGAAATGCATAATTATGCAGAGAGAGTGCATGTCAGCCAGTTGATAACCAACTGATAATGACCCTGTGTATGTAAAGTTCCTCTCTCCATGGCATGATGCAAAAGAAGTTTAAGGCCATGAGTCCATCAAAATTGTTTGATGGAATGGGTTTCTGAAAGATAAATGATCCACCAGCCCCCTGTAGAATGGTCCTCTTAGCAGCAGCATAAAAAGCAAAAAGCCCAAATGTAATGTGTGTTTGACATTACTCATTGAGAAGATTTGTTCGTAGAATGGAGTTAAACTTCCAAGATAACTAACCTTTGAATGGCAGCATGCTGAGAAGAGGGAGACGAGTTTTCAAAAATACCATGGTTTTAGGCAATCCAGATGCTTAAGTAAATGAGAGTAAGATAATTTAGCAAGAACAGAGTAATATACCAAAAATTTATGACTTAGCAGTAGAGACTTTACTGGGGAGTCTACTCCTTGAATCTTATGACAAAGGATCAAACATGTTTCCATGGCATTTGAAATCAAGAGATAACATCCCACTGTGCCAACTACTTAATTATCAGATTATCATAATAATTGACAAAATATATTTAAAAAACATGAAATAAATTTTGATCCAATTATCTATACACAAGTCACAAGCCATGAAACAAGTCACAAACCATGAAACAATTTGATATGGTCCATCTGAGTATAACAATGAGACCTTCCAACCTTGTTTCATCTAAATTCCCATACATATGAGAAGCCTTGTTTCATCTAAATTCCCTTCCCTATCTCCTTTCAGAAAAGCATTCAAAAATAAAATGCTATTTAGTTTCTTCCTCTAAACAAAAAGATAACATCTGCGGGCTGCTAAGACCTTTTCTAAAGATTATCCCATGTGATAGCACACAAAAAGAAAGATAACATCTGCGGGCTGCTAAGACCTTTTCTAAAGATTATCCCACGTGATAGCACACAAAAAGAAAATGTGATTTGGTTTCTTCCTCTAAACAAAAAAAGATAACATTTGCAGAGTGCTAGGACAGTTTCTAAAGATCATCCCACGTGAGAGCTTTCCTGTGAATTAAAAGCCAAATCCAAAAAATGGAATAACAAAATTTTGGAACATATCCCAAAAAGAATTTGGAGAACAAATCAACGGATTAAACAACCAGATTCAAAACAAAAAATAATCCACATGATTCCTTTAATGTATATCCTCATTTTTTAGTGGTGATGTTTTTAACACTTTTTTTAATAGAATTTAAATAAATAAATATAAAATTTACAAATAATTCATAAATAATAATTTATGAAAATCTCTATTTTCATAGTCTTAAAGATGGGAACCTACTATAATTTCGACCAGGATATAATTTTTGGTTACAAAGATTCACTCAAATTAACTTATATTTTGGAATTTCACACGGATGTAATCTTTGGTTACAAAAATTCACTCAAATTAGCGTAAATTTTCGAAAAATGATATAAATTTGTGAAGATCAATATACTATTTTGGATATATACTAAAAATACTATTTTATGTTTGAGTGCAATTTTGAAATGTGGTTTCAACCAAAATTAAAAGTAATATTGGTGTGGAATGAGTGCACAAAGGTCATGGTTTTTTATACATTAAGCCCATTAAATGGGCAGCGATTGTGGCTTGTTGCGTAAAAAGAAAAGGAGACGCCGTTGGGATCGAACCCGGGTGACAGGCGGGAATAGTCACCACTATACTACAACGACAGCAAAAGATGACACGATTCTGCCACGATCCTTGTGAAATGTAAGCTGAAATGGAGGCAAAGTTTCCAATAAATGGGCAACGATTGTGGCTTGTTGCTTAGCCACAAGGACCGCGTAAAAGGCCGAAAAGGAAACGCCGTTGCCGGGGATCGAACCCGGGCAACGATTGTGGCTTGTTGCTTAGCCACAAGGACCGCGTAAAAGGCCGAAAAGGAAACGCCGTTGCCGGGGATCGAACCCGGGTCACCCGCGTGACAGGCGGGAATACTCACCACTATACTACAACGACAGCAGACAGTAAAATGATTCTGCCATAATCCTTGTGAAATCTAAGCTCAAATGGAGGAAAAGTTTCCAAAAGCAACATACATGAACCTTGCACCAGCAAACCCCAAAACCTTGTGAAATCTAAGCTCAAATGGAGGAAAAGTTTCCAAAAGCAACATACATGAACCTTGCACCAGCAAACCCCGAAACCTAATGAGAAAAGAAACCAGACATCATCGTTGGTGCACCAGCCGGGAATCGAACCCGGGTCTGTACCGTGGCAGGGTACTATTCTACCACTAGACCACTGGTGCAGATATGAAAAATTTTTCTCTTAATTATTTTCAATCAGTTCTTGCTTCCTCGGTTTTATGGTTTCACATTAGAAAGTGAAACAATTCCACTTCCCGCCCAACGGGTAGAGTTGAGGTGGAAAGAATAAGAAACTTCCGGAAGGAAAAAGGTAATACAGAAAGTACAAAGAATATATATATACATGAATGCTCGTAAAGAAAGTAAGTACGTCTAAAATAAGAAGAAAGAAGTCTGTTACGTGGAAATCAAGTGATTTAAATATAAATCACTTTGAGCTTAGTTTTATATTTCAAACCCTCGGGAGCTCAGATGTGATTTCAGAGTATACCAGTGCATTAGGCCCACGCCCTCAGCTATGAGGAACTCTTCGCTAACTATATTGAAAAAATACGCATAAATAATTTTTTAAAGATAAAATACAGGCAATAGATGTACAATACATAAGAAATGTAATAAAATACAATAACACATGCAACCCTTTCTCATCATTTCCTCCCCTTCTTATGGGAATTTGTTCAGATATGGGGAAAGTGTTGCTCTCTAAACGTTCACGGGGACATCTACTTAATTTGAAGGGTCTATGAGTCTTTTTAAAGCAATTTTTACTAGTATTAGTCTTCAGGAGAAAGATATTTTTTCCCTAAACATGATGGATGGCTAGAGTTAAGTTTATGATGTGTGGATATTTAAATATTTATTTGTATAAATAGGATTAAATTCTATTATCAATGCGGAAATTTAGAAAAGTTTTAATAGTAAATTTTATTTATTTGTATTTAGTTTTAATTTTCAATAATTATCATGATCATGTATGGAATGAAGTTGAATGCCTTTCATGTTTACAATCAAAAGCAATATAAGTATGTTAAAAACTGGGAAATGCATGCATAAAAAAAAAAAAAAAACATTTTATACATTGTAAAAGGAACCTAAATAAAGTTGCATTTGAATGGATTAAGCATGCTCTTCTTCATGAATGAGACATATGGAACTAAAGGATTTGAGCAAATCCATGTTTGAAGTAGATTAGGAGACAAATAATTGCATGGTGTAGGGAGTCCTCCCTACTTGAGAATGAAGTTTTCATAATCTTCTTGAAACATTGCTAACTAAATGCAATATTGTAATAGAAGCTCTAAATAGACAAAAGTAAAGCGGTTCATTTAAAGAAGGATACCCTAAGAGTGATGGTGTCAAGATGATTTTTTGATGAAAGTCCAATATGAAAGGCTTGCAATATAGTGGAGTTGCAATAGTCTACTGCATCTCAATGGTGTAGGCAACTTGAAAATCTAACAATGAAGCGTGTTACTAAGAAAATTAGGTAGAAGAACATTATTGCAGTTGATTTTGCTTACCATATCTAATAGAAAATTTCAATACTATGTTAGATAGTTCTAAGAAGAGGCAATTGTAACACCCCAACCTTTAAGCCCCCATTGATATTATAAATTTCTAATGTTAATGTTTTGTGATAGCATGTAATGTGAAATGGGTTAAATACATGGAACAACTACAATTACATTTCTAATGTAAAATACTAAACATATGATCCAAAGGTGGAGCATTGCATTGATACGAACCATGAGCCATGAGTGGGAAACTAGAAGGGCGATATGCTAACAAACTTAGCCCATTAAAATAATCCCCAACAATAAATTAATTGGTTCAGCCAAATATTTAGAAAATCTAAGATGACTAAAGTCCTAAGAAAATAGTTAATAGGAAGGATTTGGTACTTGAACTACCAACTTCCAAGATTATGGATGTAGTTAGGATTCATACCCAACTGTTACACCAAGGTATCAACAAGGTACTGTTGAAGCCTCGAAAATCGGGTTGACAACAAGGGGGATACCCACCCGGTCCGGACCTTGGTTGGCAGCTCCTTATCCGTTTGGTATAGCGGGTCCAACTGGGGATAATGGGACCAGTTTCCCAATCTAAGGGGTGTGTGTGTGTGTAGAGTTGGATGATGCTGATCTAGGAGTACTTAAAGCTAATTTAATTCAAACTTCTAAACTAACTCTATGCTATTGTAATCTAATGAGAAACAACACATCTAATCTACGCTAACCCGGGGTGTATTTCTTCTATTATGCGATCTAAAGAGATTTCGAACAATAACTGGTAATAAAGATCATTCAGCTATCATAAGAATAGAAATCAATTAAGATAAACCACTCTGCATAAAAAGTTAAGCAAAACAGTTGTGAACAACATATCGCATAATAAGTTATTCATATATCAAACACAAATAAATGACTCCACCGTACAGAAGTGCCAAATGGTAACCCACACATTCCTGCATTAACATATAAACAATTGAAAACTGTATATCACTTTAAGAATATAAGCAGAAATGGTCAAGAGATAAAAGTACCATTTATGATTGGTTCCACTCATAAGCTTCAAGCAACAACGATTTATCTCTACTTGTTCTAACATCTACTAAGAGTACAAAAGTGCAACATCAGTAGCAGATATCAAATGCAAATATTGATAAATCTCGATCCAACCATTCATCAAAAACCCCCTCCGAGGGTGCAAAAGTGCATGTTCTGAGGACAAGTTTTTTGACAAATTTCTGGACCCTTCTCCAAATGCCTGAGAAGGGTTTAAATACTGCTAACTAATTAATCTTAATTACATAAATTTAGGACACGGTTTTAAATGACCGCCCTTCTACTAAAGCAAAATTATTTCTAAAAATTGAATCTAATTCGTAACCGTTTCTGTATTTGCTCCTTAGTGTTGTAAGCATGCAACATTCGCCTGGGAAGAGTCGATTGGCCGTCTTCTCCTTTCGTTTGAGCTACGAAAATAGAAATAACAAGCGCTGGCACCACTTTCTGGCAAACTAGAAGATATTTTCGAAAATCTTCCTCTGGCTTGGTGTATCCATTGTGTGTATACTTGGTAATAACCCAAATTTCTCTCAAACTCACTCTGTTTTTGCTATTTCGGTTTCCGGCCTTGCAAATGACTGAATAAGTCAGGGACTTTGCTCTCTGAACAATTTTCTGTATTGAAAACTACCTCCGTTCTTTGTTCCGGGCTTTTCTGGTGCATTTTCCCTCTTTAGCGCTTTTTTCTTTTTGCTTTACCGGACGTAAGCTTCAGGATCTTTTGCAAACATGTTGCTTTTGTGCGCCTTTGCTTCTGAGTTTTGGATGGCCTATTGACATCAGTATCTGTTGAGTGATACTCTGGAGTCTGTGGTCCTGTTGCATTCGGCATCTGTTTGTGAAGGCATCTCTTCTCTGTTCTCCGAGCATCAGCGCTTTCCTCTTTTCCTTAGATGTTTCCTGCACATTGCTTTATGTTATTTGCTGTCTTACAGTTTAAAGAGTAAATGATGAAAAGATTGACATGAAAGCTTTAAGCTCTAATGAATGCATAATCATGACACCCATAATGAACTGACTCTTCGAAAAACACAACGCAATCCTTCCTGGATACTTTGGCGTACAATCATTAATTTCTTTTAAGGCGCGCACCCAATTTTTGGTCTACATACAGCTTTCCTTGAATACTGTGCCGGGGAAATTTTGCGATGGGTGATTTTTGCGACTTGCATCGCAGTATCAAGGATCGCGTCATCAAGATGTGTCATCGTAGGAATTGACGATCGCATTCATCGCAGATCGCAACATCGCAGATCACAAATCGCAGATCGCAAATCGCAGATCGCGCTTAGTCATCCAATCATTATGTGATGCTTATGCGATGTTGCGATATGCGGTGTCGCATATCGGCCGTCGGAGATTCCTTAAGTTTTTTCATTTAAGAGTGCTTCATAATATATGTGCTGCGATGAATTTCGCGTCGCTTCTTCGCAGCTTATTATGTGCATAGGAAAACGTTTCACTCTCTTCTCGCGATGCGATACAACTTTTAGGGAGTCAAAACACAAAAATTTTGATAATTTTTTTTTTTTTTTGGATTTTTATTAAGGGTCCCCATTTGCTTGGTGTTATTGCTAATACCAAACAAAGAGGGGGGTTGTTGGTGGCCACAAAAATGGCGATTCACTGTGGAGAACCAGTTATCTCTGCTTTTCTATTGAATTTTAACTTCCAAAGCAGAAAAATTTTCATACGTCTAAATTTTGTTAAGGACAGATAGAGTACATTTCGCCTTATCCTATCAATGATATTTTGTCTCAACCTTTTCATATTCCAATTGTTTGTTTCCTCAGGCTTAGTCCTTGTATTCACATCAGACATGACTTGGTCTTTTAAAGAAAAAATAAGGTCTTCTCTGCGTGCTGGCTTTTAAAATATGCTCATTTGTTGTAGGTAGAGCCTCTGCTACCCGCAAGCGTCCATAGCCTCGACAGGGTTACCTGTTACCCAGCAATGATCCTTTATCCTGCTTAAGGCTATTTACAAATTTTCAGAAAAAACCCCTTTTGACACTTTTTCCTTTTTTATTCTCTAAAGAACAATGTCTTGGTTTGGTGGCCAAATTATGACACAGTCATTCACTTGATTTACACTTTTGTTGAACAAGTTGGCTCGTGATGAGATCCCTTGTCTTTTGATTGCAACAATCTTGAGTCGTTGCCCTGTTTTGGTGGACAGTATTGGCAAAGTCAGCAAGTTATAATATTTGTGATCATGATAAGCCAGCTCATGATGAGACCTCTTATTCTTTGAGATAAAGTGTTTTCTCGGATTGTTTCTCTGAATGCTGCGATTTCCTTTAGCAGGGAGGAAGTCATTGTTTTTCCTTAAGAAAGCTCTGGACGACAATAATAGAGTTTGAAAACAGCAGTTTTACAGAGAATATTTATTTTATTATTGATACCTTTCATTGTGCTGATATGAAACAATTTTTCCTTTTACCAGAGGTTGTTTTCATCAAAGTTTTTGAAGTTGAGACTAGTATCATATCTAGGCTAAAGTTAACTCTACCTGTCAATAATAAAGATCAGATTTTTCGAAAAATTTTGCTACTTATACAAGCGAAAAAGCTCAAAATCTGATAGAGAATTGGTGTCTTTTTCATGAACCCCTTTAGTAACCATCTACAACTGGTTTTATTTATAAGAAAGAGAAAAACAAATAAAAACGAAAACTATCCTACAAAATAGAAGAGTGATCTTCTATGGAAAATATATTTTAAGGTTCTGTCCATTAACAGGCAAAGAATCCCTTCGACCTGATAAATCCTGCAACACAAACGTTGATGGGCCTATGACTTTTATAATCTGAAAAGGACCAAGCCACATCTTCTAAAATTTTGTATGTTTTCCCTTTTCTTCATGAGCCTTATCCCATTTCAAAACTAAATCTCCCATCTGAAAATTCTTTCTGGTCATTATGCTTGAGTCAAAAGAGGATTTTATCAGCGCTTGGTGATGAGCATGGGTTTTCTTAGCTTGTTCTTGTCGTTCTTCTAATTTAATTATTTCCATTTGTCTTAATTGTATGGAGGAAGTAGATACCTCATCGATGTGTTGTACTAAAGACAAAGAGGGGATGATTAAGTGAGTTGGAAGAACCACTTCTTTCCCATAAACTAAATTAAAGGGAGAAGTGTCGATTGAAGCTTTCTTCGTTATCCTATCTGCCCACAAAGCATTTACCAATGCTTTGTGCCAATTCTTTTGGTTCTGGTCAACTGTTCTTTTAATAACCATGATCAGGTTTTTATTTGTCTATTCAGCCAATCCATTACCTTGCGGATAGTAGTTGGTCGAATATTTCAGCTTGAACCCTCTTTTAAGTGCAAACTCAGTCATTGTATTTCCAGAAAAGTACGAGGCATTATCAAACATTAAGGCTGTTGGCAATCCAAACCTAGTGATTATAAATTGATCTATGAATTCAATAATGTTTTCAGAATTAGCTGTCTTGAGAGGAACTGCTTCTACCCATTTAGTAAAATAATCTGTTGTTGTGAGGATGTACCTATGCTGCTTAGAAGAGTGAGGAACGATCTCACCTATTATGTCCAAGCCCCACTGACTGAATGGTTGTTTGATGTTTACCGGCTGTAGTGGCATGGACGGTTTCTTTTGTCTCCCTGCAGCAGTCTGGCAGACTTGGCATTTCCTCACGTAACTGTGTGAGTCTTTGAATAGCGTGGGCCAATAATATCCTGCACGTAAGATTTTATGTGCAGTAGCATCTCCAGCATAGTGTCCGCCTGCTGGTCCATCGTGGAGTTCCTGCAAAACCTTTTCGGCTTCAGTTTTCTCAAGACACCTAAGGAGCATAGAATCATAATTCCTTTTAAACAGAACATCATTTATGAGCTGGTATTGTTTAGCTTTCAATCTCAGAGCTCTTTTCTTGGTGTGATCCATGTGTGATGGAGCATACACGTTCTTAAGATAATAAATGGTGTCAGCATATAATGATTCTGCATCGTTTAGGCTTACCTCATACGTCTGTACCTCTTCAGATGGATTCTCAGGAATTTGCGATGCTCCAGCCAACATTTTGCAGAAGCCTTGACCTCTTACAATGCTTGCTGGTTTGATCTCAAGATCATATTCTTGTAAAGCGGTGATCCAATTTGCTCTTTTTTCACCCACATCCTTCTGTATTAGAAGATTTCTTACCGCTGGAAACGGTACTATGACCTTAGTATGGGCTTTAAGTAAAAAGGTCTGAAATATTTGATCGCTTTGAAAACAGCATATGCCTATTTCTCCACGTCTGAATAGTTAAGTTCAGCACCTTGTAAATTCGAGCTAAAAAATGTGATTGGGGCTTCCGCTTTCTCTTGATTTGATTGAGTTAGAATCGCGGCATATGATTTCTCTGAGGCAAATGTGTATAAGATAAAAGATTCTGAAAAATTCGGGGTTGCTAAAGATGGAGCGTTAATGATAGCTTGTTTGATCAGGTTGAATGCTTCATGCTCATCTTGACCCCATTTAAAATTCGAATTCTTTTTAATCATGTTTTGCAAAGGATAAACAATCCGTGAAAAATCTGGGACAAATCTCTTCACAAAATTGATTTGACCAAGGAAAGATTGCATGGCTTTTTTGTTATGAGGCATGGATATTGCAGAAATTTCTTTGATTCTGTCAGGCTCAATGTGAATACCAGATTTTGACACTATGAATCCTATAAGTTTTCCTTCACTTAATGCGAAAAAAGATTTCTTTGGGTTAAGTGAGATCCCATACCTTAAGCATCGTTGAAAGATTTGTTTCAAGTCTTTGAGATGGTCGCTTCGCTTCTTGGAGTACACTGTTATATCATGCAAGTAAATCACTACAGATTTATTGACTAAACCCTTGAATGCGATGTCCATGGCTCTCTGAAATGTAGCGCCGGCATTGATCAAACCAAGTGGCATCTTCCGATATGCGTATGTGCCCCATTTAGTTCAGAATGTGGTTTTTAACTGATCATCGGGATGTACCAGCACCTGATTGTATCCTGAAAATCCATCCAAAAAAGACATTAATTCTGAGCCTGCTACTGCCTGTAATATCTGCTCCATAGGTGGGAGGGGAAAATTGTCTTTTTGACAGGCTTTGTTGAGATTTCGAAAATCGATACAGATCCTAATATCTCCGTTTTTCTTTCTAACGGGTACCATATTGGAGACCCATTTGGAATGTCTGACGGGGAAAATTATTCTGGCTCTTAATAACTTATTTAGCTCAGTTTTTATCTGATTTTCTAAATTGGGGTGAATTTTTCTGAGTTTCTGTTGGACAGGTTTTTCATTGTCAATCATAGGGATAGTATGTTGGATGATAGAAGTGTCGTATGTCTTCAGCTCAACGTAATTCCAGGCAAAAACATTTTTGTATTGTCTCAAAAGACGGATATACGCTAATTTTTCTTCAGGAACTAGGCCGTGGCCTAGATTAACGTTTTGTGGTTTATCATCGGTTCCTAGGTTTACTAATTCGTAGTTCAGAGTTGAGCTGTAGAGCTTAGAATTGGTAGACCTTTTAAATCGACTTTTCAAATCATATAAGTCTTCTAACTTAACCACCGATTTAGGTATAGCATTATCTGTGCTGTTTTGTTGTATTTGTCGATCATGATGGTCTTCTTCAATTATTTGATTGGAGTAGGACCCTTCAGAAGTAAGGAAATTTACAATGTCAGGATCGTCATTGAATACTCTCCAGTTTGTAATGTTGTCAGGGATGGACGGTCTAAAAATTAATTCTATTGAGAATCTATCTGGACTAAAATCTTCGGAGGGAATAAGTCTAGAGGCTACGTTAGCTAACAGGTCCGCGCTCGCATTTTGGAGTCTTGGGATTGACGAAATATTGAAGGCTATGAAATGTGCAGTCAGATCTTGTACTAAAGATTGATAGTGTTTCAAGTGACCTGATAGGCAATGTATGGTGTTGCGTACCTGTATGACGACAATCTCAGAGTCTCCAAAGACTTGAAGGTACTTAACGTTCAACCCGATTGCTTTGTATAGGCCTTGCACCAAGGCCTCGTATTCCGCTGTATTGTTTGTGCAATCGAATTCAAGTCTTCACGTAAGCATGGTATTATTTCCTTCTGGGATAATCAGGACGCATTCTGCTCCTGCTCCTTCGTTAGATTTAGAGCCATCAAAATATAATTTCCAAAACAAAGATGTATTTACAGGTTTATCTAAAAAATTAACACACTTTGAATCATTAGTTTGGGAAAAATTTTTGATTTGGGACAAAACTGAATTTTCTAAGTAAGGTGAGGTATAAGCATTGAAATTGCCGAGGAAAGAATCTACCGAGTAATTGCCTATGATACTGCTGTTGTATGCTATTGCTTCATTTTCTCCCTCCAATTTCGCTACTATGTACTTCTGGTGTAACTCTCGTTCAACCTTTATTTGATTCAGTTTACCATTGTAGGTTAACCACATGTGCGACCAGTCGGTTGAGAAGTAGCCATGGAGTTTTTCAGACCAATCCCTGCTAAGAATCAAACCATAGAATTCTGGGATATCAGCTACTAGAATGTCAATAACCTGACATACCTTCGGGTTAGACGACACTCTTATGGTCACTTGATTAAGTTCACCAATCACTTCGACCTGAGATCGATCAAGTTGAACTATGCGCACTGCGGATTTTTGTGGTTGAACATTCAACTTGGCACATATTGATCTGGGTAAAATATTCGTTGAAGCACCATAATCTACCAAACAATTGTGCACATTTTTATTGAAAATTTCATAAGTGAGAAGAAAAGGGGGGGTGTGAGACCTTGATCTTCCTCCAATCAAAGCGATGTCATTTGGATCAACCTTATTGATCATGTTGGTTGGAGGTCTTCCCATGTTGTGGGAAGCTACAGCTGTGGGCAAAGATGTAGTAGGCACGACATGTAATTCTTTCATCATTATCTTCTGTTGATGTTTCAATTTGCTCAATTCATAAAGAGTGATATTAGCCCTAGTCTTTTTCATGTCATCAATAATATTGTACTCCATTTCATCCGACACAGTCAGTGTTCTTGATGGAGGTGTTTGGTCTGATTGGACTGGGCTAGATTGAGTCGCTTTAGCGATAGTTTTCTTTGTTGCGACTTTATCTTTTGCTGCAGGGCTTGCGCCCTTCTGCTTGGGGGTAGTTTGGGGAGGATCAAGTTGATTTTTGCTTCGTGTGCTAACCGGAAATGCTTCTTGATCTTCTTCTTGCGGGAGGATGAAATCCCACATTCCTTGTAGTTCCACAACTTCTTCATCATCGGTCTGCCCTTCAGTGGTATTCTCTTCTTCGGATTCGACATTTGAGATCACGTTGGGTGGTTTCACATCCATTGAAGGACTTCTTTTAAAAGTTCTGTAGGGCTTTTTTGAAGAAGTTTCTGCTACTTGTTTTTTTATGTCAATCATCTCATTGGACATGGTTTTTAACACTTTTTGTAATCCTTCCAAATCGAAAGGGTCTTTCGTTTGTTTCTTCTTGGGGTCTTCTTTGAAGGAGATTTTCTTAGATTTGCGTTCCTCTATCGCAGATCTTTTTTCCAGGGCTACTACGCGTTTCTCTACTGCTATCGCCTCTGTCAAGTTTTCAACTAGGGTTGTCTTATTTGCCCTATCAACGAAGATTTCCAAGTTTGATGGTAAGGCCGTAATATACCATTCACATCTTACTTCTTCGCTGGGTTGGGAAGCAGCGGGAATTTTGTTGAGGATTTTATTGAACCGTAAATTGAAATCTTTGATGGGTTCTCTAGCCTCGGCTTTAAGATTGGATAGGTCATTGATTAACGTCGCCGTTGATCTGTCATCACCAAACTTGGTAAGGAATTGACTTTGAAAAATGTCCCAACTTGTGATAGACCCGGAAGGTAATGAAAAGTACCATGACCCGGTTGTTCCTTGCATTGTATAGGGAAAAAGCCGGACAACAGCATCCTCGTTGGTAACTCCGTTGAGATTGACAGAAAGCATGAAATTATTAATATGCTCTTCAGCTAGCATGCCTGCTTCTGGATTGAATTTGGGTATCCATTTCTCAGGATGGGCCGGTATTTGGCTCAGGGGTGGAGGCATTAAAACTGCCCCAAGATTGTTCCATGGAAACTGGGCCATCGTGGAGCTGCTAGTAAATGAAAGTGCAGAGGATGATCCCTGAGGCTGGGAAGATGAAGATACTATGATCTTTGATGATTGAAGAGGAGGGATTGTGGAAGATGGATGAGTGGTTTGGAATGAAGATGTGGGTGGCTGACTTCGCGGTGAGGGAGTTGAAATGGACGACGTAGATGAAAGAGTCTCACTGTCAGACTCTGGTGGTGTTTTCCTTGCTCTTTTCCTGGTTGGGAGAGGGAATTCCGTTGGCTGGATGCCAAAATTTTCACTCTTTAATCTGGTCAGGGGATGAGCAGGATTGTATTGCGAAGTCACGTTGCTTTGAGATTTATCAAACCTCTGTGTAAAAATAGAAAATCCCTGGAGTTTGCGAATTAGAGTTTGAACTTCAGGGGGTTCAATGGTAAATTGGTCTGAAATATTAGGGTATGTAGCAGCAATTGATACTCGAGCGACTTTTGACTCTGGATTTAAACGTACTGGGGAAGTCGGGGGCGTTGATGAGGGCGATTTACTCTCAGAATGGTATTTAGATTTTGATTTAGGTGCCATTCATAGTTCGGGCCCTCCTTCTAGCGTCAAATATGTTGAAGCCCCGAAAATCGGGTTGACAACAAGGGGGATACCCACCCGGTCCGGACCTTGGTTGGCAGCTCCTTATCCGTTTGGTATAGCGGGTCCGAATGGGGATAATGGGACCAGTTTCCCAATCTAAGGGGTGTGTGTGTGTGTGTAGAGTTGGATGATGCTGATCTAGGAGTACTTAAAGCTAATTTAATTCAAAATTCTAAACTAACTCTATGCTATTGTAATCTAATGAGAAACAACACATCTAATCTATGCTAACCCGGGGTGTATTTCTTCTATTATGCGATCTAAAGAGATTTCGAACAATAATTGGTAATAAAGATCATTCAGCTATCATAAGAATAGAAATCAATTAAGATAAACCACTCTGCATAAAAAGTTAAGCAAAACAGTTGTGAACATCATATCGCATAATAAGTTATTCATATATCAAACACAAATAAATGACTCCACCATACAGAAGTGCCAAATGGTAACCCACACATTCATGCATTAACATATAAACAACTGAAAACTGTATATCACTTTAAGAATATAAGCAGAAATGGTCAAGAGATAAAAGTACCATTTATGACTGGTTCCACTCATAAGCTTCAAGCAACAACGATTTATCTCTACTTGTTCTAACATCTACTAAGAGTACAAAAGTGCAACATCAGTAGCATATATCAAATGCAAATATTGATAAATCTCGATCCAACCATTCATCAAAAACCCCCTCCGAGGGTGCAAAAGTGCATGTTCTGAGGACAAGTTTTTTGACAAATTTCTGGACCCTTCTCCAAATGCCTGAGAAGGGTTTAAATACTGCTAACTAATTAATCTTAATTACATAAATTTAGGACACGGTTTTAAATGACCGCCCTTCTACTAAAGCAAAATTATTTCTAAAAATTGAATCTAATTCCTAACCGTTTCTGTATTTGCACCTTAGTGCTGTAAGCATGCAACATTCACCTGGGAAGAGTCAGCTGGCCGTCTTCTCCTTTCGTTTGAGCTACGAAAATAGAAATAACAAGCGCTGGCACCACTTTCTGGCAAACTAGAAGATATTTTCGAAAATCTTCCTCTGGCTTAGTGTATCCACTGTGTGTATACTTGGTAATAACCCAAATTTCTCTCAAACTGATTCTGCTTTTGCTTTTCGGTTTCCGGCCTTGAAAATGACTGAATAAGTCAGGGACTTTGCTCTCTGAACAATTTTCTGTATTGAAAACTGCCTCCGTTCTTTGTTCTGGGCTTTTCTGGTGCGTTTTCCCTCTTTAGCGCCTTTTTCTTTTTGCTTTACCGGACGTAAGCTTCAGGATCTTTTGCAAACATGTTGCTTTTGTGCGCCTTTGATTCTGAGTTTTGGATGGCCTATTGACATCAGTATCTGTTGAGTGATACTCTGGAGTCTGTGGTCTTGTTGCATTCGGCATCTGTTTGTGAAGGCATATCTTCTCTGTTCTCCGAGCATTGACGCTTTCCTCTTTTCCTTAGATGTTTCCTGCACATTGCTTTATGTTATTTGTTGTCTTACAGTTTAAAGAGTAAATGATGAAAAGATTGACATGAAAGCTTTAAGCTCTAATGAATGCATAATCATGACACCCATAATGAACTGACTCTTCGAAAAACACAACGCAAACCTTCCTGGATACTTTGGCATACAATCATTAATTTCTTTTAAGGCGCGCGCCCAATTTTTGGTCTACAGACAGCTTTCCTTGAATACTATGCCGAGGAAATTTTGCGATGGATGATTTCTGCGACTTGCATCGCAGTATCAAGGATCGCGTCATCAAGATGTGTCATCATAGGAATTGACGATCACATTCATCGCAGATCGCAACATCACAGATCGCAAATCGCAGATCGCAAATCGCGCTTAGTCATCCAATCATTGTGTGCTGCTTATGCGATGTTGCGATATGTGACATCACATATCGGTCGTCGGAGATTCCTTAAGTTTTTTCATTTAAGAGTGCTTCATAATATATGCGATGCGATGAATTTCGCGTCGCTTCTTCGCAGCTTATTATGCACATAGGAAAACGTTTCACTCTCTTCTCGCGATGCGATACAGCTTTTAGGGAGTCAAAACACAAAATTTTTGATAAAATGTTTTTTTTTTGGATTTTTATTAAGGGTCGCCATTTGCTTGGTGTTATTGCTAATACCAAACAAAGAGGGGGGTTGTTGGTGGCCACAACAGGTACCTAGTAGAAGCTTATGATATTGACCCACAAATTTGTGGATTCGACCCACAAGTTTGAAAAAGAAATCCATGAAATCTTGGGAAGGAAGATAGAGAATGCAATGATTCTCACCTCGAGGAAACAAGGGTTGTTCACCAATGGGTCCGACGACCATATTTGGATGAGAAATTGTGTCAAAAATGTTGTTGATTGATGGGAAAACCATGAGGATTTGATAGTTACATTTTTAGACTAATAAAATTGAGCATAAGTGTCCCAAACCCTAGTTGTAATATAGAGCTATGTTTTTTGGTGCTTGCCAGGAAAGGCATTGAGCATTGAGAAAGGGAAGGTTGTTGAGAGACTGGTTTGTAGTGAAGGGGATCCCCTTGTGCTAGACAACTGAGAAACCACCCATGGCCATGTGTAGGCTCTTAGCTCTTTGGCGTTTAAAGGGAACTTGTTAAGTTTTATGTGGATGAAGAAGAGTGGTCTGAGAGAGAGTTACTTTCTAGATGCTTGCTAAGCAGGGCACTAAGCACTAAGAAAGGGGAGGTCACAAAGGAACTAGTGGGAAGTGAAGGGGATATCCGTTTTTGCTTTGCAAGACAACTAAGAACCCACCCATAAGATATGTGTATGCTCTGGGATTAGTGGGATTATAAGGAACTTGCTAAACTTATATTGATGAAGGAGAGTGGCCTTCATCACTCGACCTCGTAATGCCTAAGAAAGAGATAATATTCTCATGACTTCATGGTCTAGCTTTGGGGTGGCTAACTGAAAAGGATAGAACAAACAATTGAGCCTATGGTTGGGTGGGAAGTGGCTCATCATTCATCAGTTGCAAGCCAGGGTATTTTTAAGGATTCAAATATTATGCCTATATATAGTATTATGGGCGACTATTATAGTTTGAAAAGTCATACATATAGCATATAGGAAAATATTCAATAAAAAAGCATGTAATTTACTATTAAAATTGGTAAAATTTGGTGAATATCACCCATTTAATCATGTGTGTGTGTGTGTTTGAAAAATAGGTAAATTTTTAACCAAATTGGCGAATATTATTTTTCAAAAATGTCCAAAAAATAGCTAATTGGCGAAATTCCGCCCCTAAAATTTTCTCCATTGCAAGCGATGTTGTATCATGATCATATAAGTTCCCTTGTGGACTTCAAATTTGTAATGTAAATTATGTTAAATGAAATCGAAATGATATTTGTGCCCATGTATATTATGTGTCTTCCTACTAAATTTGCAAGTGAACTTGAATTGTGTATTTAATGGATGTTGTCTTAATGCAATGAGTTATTAGGCATATATCTCATATAAATTGTTAGTGGCTTGTCTAGGCTTTATTTATGGTTATCACAAACCTCTTGGCAAGAAAACCCAGGGTTGAGAAATCACAGGATTTCAACCCCTCACCCCTATTAAAAAATCACAATGGCTAATTGGTTGTGACAGACTCTTAATGAGTCACAACCACAAGAGTTGGGTCTACTCCAGATAGAAAAAGGAGTCCTTGAATTTGTGGCTTACAAGCTAGGTGTCTAGTTGATGATGTCAACCTAAATGCAAGGGTAACTACCTATGTTTTAAAGTGAAAACTTAGAGGAAGGAGTCTTTACAAAATATCTAATCTATGGTGTTAAGAAATATCACTAATGAACTTGTAAACTAAATTGGGCCTTTAGAGCCTTTTAAATTGAGGTATTGTGAATATCTCTTTTGGGATAGTTGTAATAGTGAATTAGTTGAAATATACTTATGAATTAGGTTAGGAAGACTTGGAGGTCTTCCTTATGTGGTGATCTTATAAGGATATGGTATATTCATTGATTCAGATAGCCATGGGGTATAGCCCATGACCAAGTTGGGAAGTCTAAATGCCTCAAGCCATCATAAAGTTGAAGAGCCCTTGGGATGTCATGGATCTAGAAATTATCATTTTAGGGATGGTTATACCCAGGTTGTAGCCTTGTAGGTTAGTTTATCTTGTATTCTCTTTTACCCAGATAGAATCTTAAGTTTTACTAGGTTGAAATGTCTTAAGGTCTCACAAGAATATTGGGAGAAGTTAATTCACATAATGGATTGTGTTGATTACATAGCCTAACTCTCAAAATGATTATTAATTCTCATCGCCATATGTTAAATTCTTTAGTTTTATTCCTAATCGGGTTGTATGGTCAAGTATGGAGAAATAAACTCATATATATAAATGCAAGATCAAATTGAAGCCTAAAATACGTAATTAGGACTAATATTACATCAATTATCTAGTTGGAAGTGTTAAATGTTTCCCTATTGAAGGATTTCAATAATCATGTCAAATTTAAATGTAAATGCGTGTTAAGGCATTATCTCTCATTTGGTGGAAATTTTGTCTTCATTCCTTATATTTTGGGCAGGGAATGGTATTCACTATGTAAAAGAAACAAATATATCCAAATGTAATTTTCATATTTTTACTTGATAAAAAATGATATGAAATTCCCACTTTATATTTTCTCTTTTTTGGCAATACTATAAAGAATATATTTATGTTGATAAGACTATGTGATAATTCTTCTCCCCTATGTTGAGGATGGGTAAGTGTTAAATCTCTACATAGCATTCTCATAATGGGTAATCGACTAAGTATTGGTTGTGCAAATTAAATGATGCAGAAAATGCAGAGTAAATTAAATGATGTAAACTTGTGGGAGGTTTCTCCACATCCACATCATTGGGAATAAACTAAGTTCTAGAGTTAGCTTCGGAGAATGGAAAAATTAACAAGGGTATTGTAAAATTTTATCTAAATAATATTTTGTCTTGGAAGGTGGTGTAAAGATTTGGATTTGGACATAATTAGTGCATACATATAAATTAAATGGCTGGTAAATATGGATAGGCATCAAAACACTTATCTCATGATACATGTCACATTGCCAAAATTAAAAAATTCATAATAAACTAAATTATAGGTTTCTTTTAAATTATTATTATTATTATTAATTATAAAAACAATTAATATATGAGTTAAACATATACACATTTAAAAAATCATGTAACAAGATTCTTAATCGTGGAGATTATTAACCTATAAATAGACTTTGTTAACCACATGCTTAAAAAACCATAACTCGTTTCATAGTCAAAATATTTGATATATATATTTTAATCTAAATTTATTTTATAAAGTTTTTAAAATTAAATTAAAAAGTAAAAAGAGCATAACTACCTTTAACATAAATATCAACCCTCTATCCCTCTATCCTGACTATTCGATAGAGTTTAAATCCCTCATGTTGGTGTAATTAGTAGATAATAAATTTTATGATGGATGGGCTTGGCAATGTTCCTGGTAAAAGGGTGAGAATTTCCTAGGTAAAATACATGCAATAAATATAAATTATTTAAGTTATAACGACATGGTAACAAACATAAATTAGTTTATGTCGGCACTAAAGAAATGACATGGCATGGCTAGGTGGAATTGGTCCTATCAAGGTAGCACCCTTGGAGTGATATGTGGACTCTAGTTGCCACATCATCTACCACATGTCAAATGTATGAACATGTTGATGTGGCGCTAGTACAGGGACATAATATGGTGTTATAGACTCACAATGAGACAAATTTTAGATCGTCTAAAAGGTCTTGGTGAGGAGAAGATGATGGGGGCCTTAGAAGTGGAATTTGAAGTAAGAGAAAGAAAAAATTTATAACCCCACCTCCTTAAGATGGCTTAGGAGGTTGAGTGTGTTACAAAAATCCCTTAAATTTTTAAAATAAATCCAAAAATACATATATAATAAATTAAAATTGGGCCTTAGTTTCTTATTCTATTTATTTCCTTCATAATTCGAAACATACATACATATATACATATGTATGTATGTATGTTGGGGCATGGATTTAAGGTTTGAGGTGTTGGAAATATTGAGAGGGGGGTGAATCAATATTTTTTTTCAATTGTTATTGTTTACCAGTTAGATCACATGTAATTAGAACACAAAATGAACAATAAGAATAAATACTTTTATTAATATTAATAAATCAATACAATATTTGTGCAGGGTTCCAACCCTAGATGAAGACACCAATCTTCAATCTCCCAGGCTCCAACCTATATTATGCCAAGCACCGACTTGGACTTCCCAAGGCTCCAACCTTGTCAATTTGAGGCACCAACCTTGTCTCTATGAGGCTCCAACCTCTAGGGCTCCAAACCTCAAATTTAATTCATCAGGATAAGTTTGATGATTGTTCACGACTCCCAATATCTTCTTCAACTAGCCTTTTCTATCTTCAACAATGCATCCTCCAAATCACTTCATCAATTACAACCTTGTCTTCTTAGAAGGTGTCAACATTACTCTTCATATTACCCAAGCCAAAGATCTCCAAACTTACTTCATGAGGGCTTCAGCACAACATCATCCCTCCAATAATGTCTTCAAAATGGCTTCAAGAGATATTTTAAGTTTCTTTAATAAAATTCTCCAAGATTACTTCAAAAGATGCTCCAAACGCCTTCAAGGTCCTTCTCTAACAACATGATTTGTCCACTTCAAGTCTTCTTCAACGATTCCTTTAGTTTGTCCCAAAATTGCTCCTATAGCCTAGGCTTCAAAACTGCTTTCAAAGTATTTCTCCCAGATTAATCTTCGAATTACACTTTGAGGAGATCTTATGCCTTAGGTCTGAGCTATCTCCAAAATCATAAAAGTATGAGTGACTACTTCAGGGGTCTATTCATAGGTCTATTCACAATGCCGAGGTCACTGCTTTAGAAGTTTGTGATATGCTTACTTCCAAGAAAAATCTCACAAACACTTCAACGCTCATGTCGTCTTCATCTCCCTTCAAATGATGAAAAATGTAACTTTACTCTGTCTCCAATGATGTATTTCTATCACAGATGTACACTTGTTGTCACATGAGTATTTCAATCACACATTTCTGAAATATGGAGCCTCGTTCTGAAACATTAATTCACTGTACCGAAACCTTACTTCACTGCTCTGAGGTCATACAGGTCTGATAATTAATATTTTCATAGGTCTGAGGCCTATTCCACTGCTTGGGAACCTGTCCAACAAAAAATCTGAGCTACAACCCTTCACAGTGGTTCAATATTTTTTTGTTCTGAGGCATGGTCCTTATCACAGGTTCTGTGGTATAGATTTTGTCACAGTTGTAAGTCCGAGTGTATCAACTCCAAAATTTTCACTCAAACAAATATTCAAAAAACTTCCTCGGTGTCCCTTAGGTCATGAGGTGTGAACTATGATATATCTTTGTATCTCCTTGACTAAAATTGATGATGGAGAAATGAAGTTCAAACTCTTATTTATATGGATTCGATTTAGAAATGAGGGGACGATACTAATGGAGGGAGGCTGACTTGATGTGGATGGGTATCAGAGGTTTGGGTATAGGAAGCTTTAACATGAAACAACATGAAAAACTTGCGATATAGGAAAGTTCTGACACAACGGACATGATATTATATTAAAATGTTATGATAAAGCCAATCGGGTCTGCAACAATATCGATAATTCGAGATTAGGTCTTATCGGAGGTGTCATTTCAAAAGTTCTGATAAAGTGGTGGATGCAATTTGATAATTAAATCGTTATTAAATCAAGTCAGATCTGCATATCGGAAGTCAGAGAAAATTGGATGTTATCACATATCGAAGATCAGAGGTCCATATCGCATATCGAAGATCGGAAGTCCAAATCGCATATCAAATATCAAAGGTCCATATCGCATATCGATGATCAAAGTTACATATCGCATATCGGAGATCGAAGATCCATATCGCATATTAAAGATCGAAGGTTCATATCGCAAATCGGAGATCGAAGATCCATATCGCATATCGGAGATCGAAGGTTTTGAATGGTGACACACAATTAAAACACATCCATGATATTTCTCTGATAGGGTTTTATTATAGTGTTTTGTTATATTATATGCACTAGAACTTTGGTTAAAATGTTTGCAAAGTGTATTACTCTGATAATGAATTATTATTCAAAGGCCCAATTAAAGTCACACGATAATATATGTCATCAGGTATGTCATCAATTATAGTCCTCCATCTCATCAATGGTTTCCAACCATGTCATCATATGTCATCATCAAGTGTAGTCATTCATGTATGTCATCTTCTTGATATGGCATATTCATAAGAACTTTCATCACTAGGGCATTATGATCAATGGGCATATTCATAAGAACTTTCATCATTATGATCAATGGGCATTTTAGACTAGACTTATTCATTAGTGTCTTGACATCTTCATAATGTAAGAGAAACCTTAGCACCTGGGTATTGTATGAGATTCATTGACATCACAAGAATATTTTCCATCTCCAATAATGCTATATTGACATCGATGACAACCTTGACTAACATAAGGAAGGATAAGTGACATAGGGATACTTTTTCTTGGCCTTAAAGTTTCCTATTGGTTCCTCCTCCACCACAAGAAACACCTCTTCATCTCACAAAGGATACATGACATTAGGGGAATTTTGAGGTCTAAAATGGGCCTCCTAAGAAAATTATAAAATAATAGTGGAAATAATAAAATAAGATTAGCTTACATCATTAAATTTTAGAGGGAAAAAAGAAAAAACTATTTTTTCAACTCTTATTTTCAACTTATCTCCCTATGGGTTTAATCAAATTTCGAGTGGAAACACTTATTGGATATATAATTTTATTCCTCATCCAAGGAGTACCTATGTTGCATACTTTCGATGGGCGCCACTACATGAAAAACTTAACTGCAATCACGTTTTTTCATGTATTTCTTATTTTTCGTGTAGCAGGGTCCATCGAAAGTATGCAATATGGGTACTTCTTGGATGAAGAATTAAATTTTCCATCTAACGAGTACTCCCACTTGAAATTTGAGTAAAACCTTAGGGAGATAAGTTGAAAATACGAGTTGAAAAAGTACTTTTATTATTTTATTATTTTTTAATCATTTTACTTTTTTACTCCAAAAATGGTGAATCATTCCCCATGGTTGACATCATCATCTTGAATCTTATTGGTTATTATAAGGTTTACTTTGGTTGTACATTTTTCTTAGGAGGACCATTTTAGACATCAAAACTCCCCTAATGATTGCACACTTGCCTTCTCCATACTGATAAAAAAATTTGTCATGTCATATTTTTCCACCACTCCCCTCCTCCCCAAACTTGATCCTAACCCAGATTCCATGTTCTCCCATACTTCCACTCTCTTTGATGTCCTTAGATAGGCCTCAATTGAGGTCACTTGTTCCTCCATTTCTTGTTATTTATTCTCATATTGAGATATCCAGGAGGTTGTTTGGGAGATTAGTACTAGAAAAGTAGCACATGAGAAAGGATTCCAAGCACAATTTTTTCAACATGGTCTTCATTCCCTAAATACTACTTGGTTGATTTGTTTAACCATGTTGTTTTTATAGGTATACCATAGGCTTGGTTGCACCATATTATTCGTTATATCCATAAATTGGGTCCTAGTGTAGATCTAAACAACCATGAGATGACCTTGGTGGGCCACATATTCTCCAAGTTCTATAATATAGTCCTTCATATAAATCTCTCCAAAGGGCTTGAAAGAAGACTCCTTATGGATAGGGGAATACTAGTTTTTATTTGGAATGTCAAACCACTGATCACATTCTTACACTCCAAGATATCATTGAGGAGGCACAACATCACTCTCTGAAAGAATATTTTTGCTTTCTAGACTTTTGAAAGACTTTCAACTTTGTTCCTTGCGAGGCCTTTTTCTAGAGACTCAGAGGCATTGCTATTTCCAAAACACTCTTGAACACCATTACATGTCCCTATTAGTCAATTCTTAATCATATTTACACTACACATAGGATGTCTGAATTTATCAGGAGTACCATTAGGTGAAAGAGGGATGCCCTTTGTCCTCCACCCTTTTTGGTTGCCACATAGATGAGCTTGATTCTTTTTTATATGATGATATCCAAGATGGTGATGGGAACCACCTCCAATATGTCTTGATTTTTATCTATCTCTTCATTAATAATGTGTTACTCTTGGCCTCATCTTCGAGAGCACTACAAATATTGTTAGATACTTTGGCACTCTTTTGTGATCTTTGAAAGTTGATGGCCAACTTAGGTAAAACTAAGGTAATGGTATTAAATGGGTCAAATAAGGTTCTATTAGATCATTATTTCCTTTTCAGTTGAGAGGAGATTTATATTGTCAACACTTATAATTATTTGAGGTTACGATTCTCAAGGCCTAGTTTCAATCTTTGGCATCCTCTTCAACCTCATGTAAATGAATGTTATGGATCCTTAATATCTCTTAAGAGACAACATTTCTGACGTTGGAATTCCCATCCAAGATGCCTCTTATGTGTTCCATTATCTAGCCCACAATTATTTATCATTCATAGGTTTAGGGGTTTTCTTTGCTAGAGGTTTATTAGACTTTAGTCAAGTGAGTTTGGTGCCCAACCCTTTTGTCTTGATACTAGTTTCTTCTTGATTTAACTTCTACACTACATTCATAGTTTTTCCAACTGAACAACAAACTGAGATCAATATTCATAATTGGTCTATTGCTTATTGTAGTCCATTTCCTTATCTAGTCCTCTTGGTCACACTTGATGTTGATTTTTAGTGGTCCAAAACCTTTTAGAGTCCATTTGTATTTGTATGGATTGACTTCCTCCATTCATATACTCCATGGATGCACCTTTCCACCTCCTACCTACTAGGTAGCAGTTGAATATGATAATCAAGTACAAAATTGATAAACAATTCTTGTAGGCCACTTGGAAAAACCCCTAGGGCGAGTTATATCCAAAGACAATGTTATATGTTGAGCACTTCATATTGATGAAGAATAGACTCATTATCAAACTTGCATTCACATCTTGTCTTTGTGTGATTTCTCTTTGTATCCCCCTGGGCCTGTTCTAAGTGGGTTCACATATGTTTTGAGTTGAAACATACCACCATATTGTATGGAAAGAGATGATATTGCATGTTTTTTGTCTCCATGAAGTGGAACCAAAGGAGCACTTCATGATTGACTACCCTATATATTATGAGATCCATGAGAGATTCCATTGTATTTTCTAGGGATTCAAACACTATATAGTTTCTTCTAGTACTCATACCAAAGATGTCTATCTCTTCACATGTAAGGGTCCCTCAAAATTTGTGCCCACATTCTCTAGCCTCCTCCTATACTGGATCCCACTTAGCAAGTCACTTCTTTCCAATGCTCCCATCAGCGAGGGGCACTAAGAGAAAAACTAATAACAACATTTCCTTTTACTCCATATTGATGCATACCCACTTGTTCCCCCTCCTTACAGACCTTAGAGACATTTCCAAACTAATTCCCTTACTTTCAAGAAAACATGATAACCTAGACATTAGAGGTCTCCTTATTCCAAGAAACAGTGTAGTAGGCGGTCCAAATATTTCGCTAGCTTTTCCACAGGACAACATTATATCTGTATTTTTCTTCATTTGGCCTTGAATATTAGGAGAGATAGTTATAGTGGACCATGATCTAGTCCTTGTATCCCTTCCCTGTAAACATTCCCTCCCATTGTGATTGCTGACACTCAAAGTCTAGGTTTTTCCATGTTTTAGCATAGGCCTCATGCTTTAATTTACTTCTTGTTCTTTATATACAAGATAGTTTGGTACTCCTTATTTGTATTGATAACATTCTACTTAGGATTCCCATTAACATACTTTGTGGTGATTTATCATATTTTATCTTATTTGATGGATATGTATGCACACTCACACATAAATATTGTCTAAGATTTATGCTTCAAGAAATTTGGGTAACATGGAACTAACTTTTTACATGAATACTATTTGTGATTATTTCATTTTCATTGTTATTTTCACATTCAAGTACATATAGTCTCCATTTATATGACCCACAATGTATTCAAGGAATGCCATGGTTATGTTTTGTATCATCCACATGTGTTTTTCAATTGTTTATAACCCATGGATGCCAATATCTTCCATATGAGTAGCAAACCTAAGCAATTTTCTTTTCAACTTTATACATTGGTTTTGTTCACTTGTGGCATTCTTACATAATCCATTCATTGCAATGGAGCACCACCCAAAACACTACACTACCCATATGCTCACAATACATTGTTTCTCACTTCCACTACATTTTACTTTCTATTTCAATATCATTTGTTCTATTATAAAGGGGTATTACACTTAGGATCTCTATTAAATAATGACTTTATGCAATACACAAAAATATCACTATAAGCAGAGATATTCAATATTTTTAATGTTTGTGATACTAAACATAACATGTACATGGTCTTGTATATAATGCCATAAAAGTAAGAGATGTGACATTTTAGTATCTTACACACATAAGTGATAATAATGACCACAAGTCAAGATTAATAATTAGAAACTCCCTTAAGATTAACATGGGGGCATGGAGATTATCGTGACCCTTCACAATGCCATTTGCACTCACCCCCAATAAAGTACAAAAAGTGACTATTTTGTTCTTTCTTAAAAAAATGGTAAAGATGTATGAGTATAGACATTAGCATAATAATACTCTAGTAAATGAATTCCATTAGAACCTAAAATAATTGTTAGAAATCATGACCAATGCTGATAATAGAATGACTACGTTAAGGAGAAGACAAAATGTCAATGGAGATTCGATCTTTAAAATTACAACCTCCAAGGAATCCTAAAAGCTTCAAAAAATATATTTTCAGAATCGATGAAGAAAATAATGTTTCCACAAATGAGATTGTGTACAAAATATTAGAGTCGTGAAGTTAATATCCATAATGTTTTCAAATAACAATGTCCAAGAATTGTGTGGTGGCAGGTGTAGGAGGGGTTATAATGAACACCGAAGGAACAATAGAAACTTCATTTGCATGTGGCCTTGGTATATCAACCAATAATTATGTTGAATCATATGAATTACTACGAGGTTTGAAAAACAATATAAAGTCTCAAAGTCAAAACTCGATTATCTGGGGGAATTCAAACATTGTCATATGACATATGGACCTCATGAAAACCACTCTAGCTGACACTCTCTTAGCATCAATAATAGAGTGGATAAACCAAGAATCAAATGAATTCACCTATGTGAATATTTATCAAGCACTCACGGATAATAACTCCTTATTATATCTTTATGCCAACCAAATCACTTCCTTGAAAGTGAGAAACATTGATATCAATGGAAAAGGATACTAGTAACCTATTGTTCACACTATAAATTGGAGAACAAGGCATACAATAGGAAATTAAGGAGGCACATGACATATATTAAGGTAGACTTGTCATACGATATATCATGTTATGAGAATAGAGCCTTCCCATTTTTTGACATGCCTAGATGTTCAACTCCGCATGTATTTGAACTTATGGAATGTAATTCTCTTCTAAATTTTGGGATTATGGCTATGTGGTTGGGTTTCCTATGTGGAGGTTTTAGTTTATAGGTTGGCGCATTAGATTGGTGAGTTATATAATTTCAATTTGGCTTGCATATGTGATTTTAATCTTATTTTAGAATACAAGTAAGCCACCGCCTCTAATTCCTTTATGTTGAAGGGATTACATCAATTGAGATTGTTTCAAATTTTAGTTTATAGGATATTTTTCTTACTTTAGTCTCACCTACAAGGGGAATGTTATGTCTTTATATGCATTATATTTGTCTTCAAGAAGGACCATACTTCTGGATGTGTGATCGTTCAATTTGATTCTTTTCAAGATCGATCAAGGGGGCTATGGGGGTGGAAGGAGTTTCCTATATTCCCTCTTAGATCTAGGAGATTCAATTTCATTTGGTTTAATTTTCCTTCAGGTTTAGGAAGTTTATCCTTTGACTCCTTATCTTCATTGATGACCCTCATGTTTACTTTGAATACATATATTGTGCTTCATGTTTTCTTGGACTACTCTAAGTTATCTTAGAATATTTTATGGGCATCTAAGGACATGGGAGTGAAGAAGAAGTAAGGAATTATAGGGAACACTAAGATTTCAAAATTGACTTGGCTCTTAAATTGCTTTAGTTCTGATATGGATTACATGGAGTTGTAGTAGATCACCTGCGCTTTGAGAAGTCACAAGGAATCTATTCAGAGCAAAAGAAGCTTGATATTCACTGCCACAACAAAAATGCATGAGCATGAACAATGGGTCACTAAGTAAATTGCAACTATCATGGGCACTTTGGTTCAATATAAGCATCAAAACATTATCGTAGAGGTGAATGCAACATGTTTAGGAACATAGTCATAAATCTAAGTAAGGGTGAGTAGTATAGAGATAATTAAGTGTAGAAAAATCATTCAAGCTATTGGGGACCAAGGGGAGAAGAAACAATGCACCAAATTCTAGATGTTATTGAAATCGTCAAGTAGGACTTGGATCTAAGAAAGGTAGCACTAGAAGAAGTAGCCAACTGTCATGCCTTTTGTCAAGTTTGATTTTTTAGAGAGTAATTAAGATTTTAGGATTATCTTGTAGAATATACACCACTAAGAAATTCTAAGATTACTTATTGGATTAAATGGGTATAACTGTATGCTAGAATATAACTTTGTTTTTACTTTTTATTTAAAAAAAATTGAATAAGACTTTAAATGTAATCTTGGTATGAGCTCTATTGTAGGTTTTATTTAATGTAAAAGTACTAGTTATGGTTAAAAATAAACAATGTCCAAGAACTGACATGGCCATTTACAAGTAGGAGCACATTGAATTTGAAAGTGATTTGATGCCTTTCTTAAGAAATTGTTAAATATCATCAATAACACTTTGGGAAAGTTGACCATTCTACTAATGAGGTTAAATATTTAACAATTTCTCCAATACCACATGTAACAAGATGGTTGTACCATCATAAAAGCATCTTTATACAATACACATTTACAAAAGGAAACAACAAGAAACGTTGGAATAAAAAAGTTTTAAAAAAATACCACTACTATAGTTAACAAAATACCCAAAATCGTAATGAACCTTGTCTATTATATAATCAATGAAACCGAATCTTAAAGTTTCGTCAATCAATATCTCAAAAGTCACCATCACCAATCATAATTTCAAACAAGATTAGTTTGAATATTCACTATAGATCCAAGTTTTTAATGATGATTCTTATCTATCAATTATATATAGAGAACAATGGCATTAATAATGTAAACTCTAAGTGAAAAGCAATAATTTGTTCAATCATACTTTGATTAGAATATTAGTATGGCATAGATGTGAATGGCGAATTATCTAGTTCTAGTTGATCAAAAGGTGCATGTTTGATTCTTGTAAATCCACAATAGAATCAACAAGATGATTTCAATTTTATAATCATAGTATTAAAGAATTCAAGGCTTAATCTTACTAGTCTTATCTTTAGGTCAATATGAGTTAAAATACTCTATGCATACTTACCAAGTCAACCACTTATATTGTCCATGTGACAAAGTAACTTGGAACTAATATTTTTAGTATCCTTCTCAAAATTAGGAGAAGATAGATCACCAGTAGACAACAATGTAAGAGAATAAGTTTCATTAGAAGATGTTTAAGTATCACTTTGCAAGGTGTCTAGTGCCTCTTCCTTCTCCTCTTTACTATTTCTAAACTCACTTACTTTCACACAAGGTTTTGATTTAAGCCACACAAATTTGGATGAATTTATTGTTGTTGATTGTTGGGGAAAATGATCATGACCATTCTTTAGACATTTGTACTTACTACTTTAGGTATTCATACTTATCAAAGAGTTAACAATTATATTTCAATGATAAAAGATAATAGTCCTCAAGTTCTATATCTTTTTACTTGAGTAATGATTTATTTATTATTTAGTAAAAAGTTGTCAAATTTACCCACACCACAGGAGTTAGAAAATTGAATCTGATTTGGCATATAACAAGAGAAATTAGGAATTCAATATCCTTGTATTCAAAATATTAACAACCATATTTCTAAGTCCTTCGCTAAAAGAATATTAAAACCTTATTAAACCTCACAACATGCTCAAACAACTATTCAAGACCATCAAAGATAATACAAACACCCTCCACTGTCAAGGCGTTTACCAAATTCCATGTTCTTGTGGCAAATCCTACATTGGCCAAATTGGTCGCTTTGTTGAAACCTACCTAAAAGAATAAATAGTCCTGAAATTCATTAACAAATTTACACAAAACATTCTAATAACACTAAGCATCTCATTTTTTTTTACCACTCCAAAGTCTCAACAATAGCTCCTTAAATATTCAACTTATCTTATTAGAAAAACCTTAAAAATTATAAAACATCCTAAAAAATATAATCACAATGATGGGTATAAGCTTTCCACCCTTAGGAGCCCAATATCCAATAAAATCACCCTTAATATTATTTTTAAGTATTTTTTTCTTTGTGTTGTTCTCCTCTATGTGTGTATTCTATTTATCTCTTGAATTATGTCCTAACCCCTTTCTAACTCCCTTCCATTGTTGATTTATTACTTTCTGTATTTCAATGATTTCCATTTTATTTCATTTGGTCTAGTTATCCTAAATACTATATTTACCTTTTTTAAAACTAAATTGAATCATTCATTTTAATTTTATGTCCAATGTAATATATAAATATAACTAATATAGTTTCTTACCGCCTTTCAATCTTTCTTATCAATCTTATTTAATTTCAATTTCTAATTTTTTGTTTTTTAATATTTCTTTCCTTTACGTACATCTAATATATTGAATATAAACAATTAAAACCTCTTTTGCTAATTACTATCTTCTTTTCATTTAGTGATTACATTTTCATTTCCCTTCCTTTCATAAAGATAGATAGATAGATCAAGTAGGTGTTAAATGGAAGTAGTCATTATAACTAAGAAATAATATAGTCAAAATATTATTATAATATTGTTAAAAACAAAAAAGATTAAATCAAAACTAATAATATTGAAAAAAAATGATAAAACATGTATTTGAGTGAGCTTAATGGTTAAGAATATGTGTTTTCTTGTAACAGGTAATGAGTTCAAATCCAAAAAGGGAATAGACTATGTACACATCCATATACTTTAGTATTCACTTTAACATAATTTACATCCATAAAATATTCCCATGCAAATAATTGAACCTAAATTTTTCATTGGTTTCACTAGTTGGTTAGGTACAAAGTGTAGAAATGTTGTTTGTAATTCTATTGGGAAGTTGGCAAAGGTGGAGAGATGACCCACACTTTTTTCTAACTCAATGGTAGACACATATAGCTCCTCAACTTTAGCTTTCAGAGCCACAATTGAGAATTTCACTTCAATTTCCCAATCCTTTAAGTTTCATAAGTATCCATGAGTTTTTCTACAGGAATGTACTAGATGGCCATTGTGCAAGCACAAGTGGGTTTATGATTCAAAATTAAACATGATTGCAAAAAATTACAAATATAATCATAAACACAAAGATGCAGCAGAAAAACACTTCATTTCATTAGTATAAAAATATTGAGCTATGCTTACAAATAGAATGGAAATAAGATAGCTCGAGCGATGGTAGTTTATCTCTGAGAAGAGATGTGGTGTCTACAAGCCTCTGAACTATGTTACAATGAGGCTCAAGGGCCTATTTATTATTGGAAAACATGATAAAACCCTAACCCCAAGAGATGTAACACCAAGAGTTTGTGGGCCCAGTTGGGGTTAGTTGGGCAACCAACTTCCTGGGATCATAACTTGGTCATATTATCTCCGTTTGGCGGATACAATACCTTGTTGGAAAGGTATCACCGAGTACTTTAGGTTTCACCATAGGTCCCTTCTTATGGTGATGAGCCTGTCACAGACCCAAAAAAACGTTGTTTAGGGGGTCAAAACTGCTCTGGAAGTTCAGGACCTGAAAAATTGCTAAAAATAGTAAATGTTGAAATGAACAAGGTAACAGATGAAATTGGCTAGGAGGTCTAGGTGGAATAGGCGGGTGGCTACCAATATTCACCTGGATCATTCCTACCCCCTTAGGAACATGGTCCCTAGTTAACCACTTGCCCTCGTGAAGGAGTTGGTTTGCTTTGACAACTTGATATAACTGTATCCTCTAGTGGTGAGCGTTCTTGATCTGTGTGTCCATGATCTGATTAGTTGGGGCTTGTTCCATGCAGTTCGGGTTGAGGTCTGTTGGTGTGAGATGTTCTATAATGTCAGATGTGTCCAACAACGGTGGAAAGTATGGCTGAAAGCGATCTACATTGAACTCTAGGTGCAGACCAAGGAACGGTGGGACACTGAGCTCGAAGGCATTGTCACCGACGACCTTAGTGATAGTGTATGGTCCAATCGGAGTGGGCAAAGCTTGCGGTGGGGTCCAACACATCACTCCTTCTACAAATGTATCCAAACTTTGTCGCCCACCTAGAACTTGTGTGACACTCAATGTTGATCATGGTGTTGCTTGTACTTAGCATTGACTTTGTCATATATATCATGGACCTATTGGTGGATGTGTTGAATGCACTCAATGCAGCTGTTAGCCCTTTCAACTTCGGACTAAACGTGAGCTGAATCTACCTGAGTGGCTGCAAATGGTATGGACACATCAATGGGGCATAATGACTGAAATCCCAGCCCCTGTGGCCTGTTGAGCTGTGGAGAGCTCTGTTGTAGCTATGTTGGACATAGGGGATACTTTCATCCCACATGTGTGGATGCTCCGAGTTATACATGCACAGAATGTGTACGATCATCTTATTAATAACCTTTGTTTGGCCATCATTTTGGGGATGGAAAGTCATGGACTTAGTAAGTTTTATATCCAGCATGGACCAGAGACTTGACCAAAATGCACTCAGGAATTTGTTGTCCCGATATGAGATAATGGATTGTGGCATCCGAAAGTGTACCCACACTCTCTCAAAGAAGAGCTTAGAAGTGGCCTCTATTGTGATACTCTTCTTGCAGGCCACCATGATGCCCATTTTAGAGAATCCGTCGATGACTGTGAAAACACATCGTTTCCATGCTTAGTAGAAGCAAGGCTTGACATGTAATCCATGGAGATAGATTCCCAAGGCCAGATAGGAGTAGGTAGAGGAGTATATAGGCCTTGCTTCTTGATGGTTGGTTTGGCAATGGAGTAGATGGTGCAAGATCTAAATTACTTCCCAACATCCTGACGAGGTTTCGACCAATAAAAATACTTCTGCAATACCACCACTACTTTCTCTACTTTGAAATGTCCAATGACCCGATTGTAGTGCACCTCCAAAATCATCTTGGCACGCTCACTTGAAGGAACAAAAATGTGTCCAAGGTGGCATAACAGTGCATCTTGAAGGTGAAAATTTGGAACTTGCTTCCTTTCTAGGAGTGTCTGGTATATGCTACTGAATTTTGGATTGCTCTTGTAAATATGTGGCCACCCCGATGTCTCGTGCTCACAAAAGTCGAGCACAGTGATCAACTCCATGACTAGTGGTCGGTTGAGGCAATCAATGATGTTATTGGTGCTACCCTTCTTATACTTGATGTTCAAATGGAACTATTGCAGATATGCGTACCATTTATGATGGCGATTGTTTTGCAACTTCCCTTGTTTCTGTATGAACTGTAGAGGTCGGTGGTCTGTGTGGATGACCGTTTCCTTCCCCAAAATGTAATTCTTTCATTGACGATAGGCCAACACAATGGAATACATTTCTTTGTCATAAGTGGGGTACTTTTAGACTGTGTCTGAAAGTGTCTCACTGTGGTAAGCCACTGGATGCCTGTGTTGAGTAAGAAATGCACCAATAGCATAGTTAGAGGGATCTGTCTCAATCTCAAATGGTTGTTGCAGGTTTGGTAATGTAAGCATTGGTGCAGAACAAAGGTGATTATTCAACTCAGAGAATGCTTTTTGTTGGGTTTCCAACCAAAAAAAATTGCTTTCGCTTCGCCCATGGTGACTTGACTGAAAGGGAACCCCAACACGAACCTATGGTAGAAATTGAAAAGACCCAAAAATATGCGAAGCTTAGTTAGAGTGGTTGGGCCTGGCCAATCCTGAATGACTTGTATCTTGGATGGTTCCACATGTACAACCTGCTCATCAATGAGGTATCCTAGATATTGAACCTGGGTCAGGCCAAAGGTTCATTTCTCCAAGTTACCAAACAGTTTGTGTTGTCACAGGGTTTGAAGGACCTGTCAAATATGGTGGAGGTGCTCTTCCCAACTTTGGCTAAAGATCAATATTTCATCTAAATACATCACCACGAATGCATTGGTGAAGGGTCACAAGATGTCGTCCATCGGTCTCATGCAATTTGTAGGGGCGTTTGTCAATTCGAATGGCATGACCAACCATTTCAAAAGGCCCTCCTTGGATTTGAAGGTAGTCTTCCACACATCGAAGGGTTCGATAAGAACCTGGTGATAACCTAACTTCAAGTCAATCTTGCTGAAATATTTTTCCCCTTTGAGCTGGTCCGGAAGGTCATCAATCCATGGGATTGGGTACCTCTTCGAGACAGTGATATCGTTCAACACCGGATAGTCAATACAGAGACTTTAGGTCCTATCCTCCTTCTGTACAAATACAATCGGGCTCCCACAAGGTGATGAGCTTGGCTTGATGTGCCCTTTCTACAATAGTTCATGAATGTGCCTCTTGATCTCATTATTCTATAGAACAGAGCATAGATAGATTGGTCCATTGGGTAGCGGCGCGCCCGGGGTTTTATCGATGGAGTGCTTAACCTGACAGTGTAGATGTACCCTTGTGGGTGAGGAGAAAATATCCCTGTACTCCTCCACGACCTTATCCATATGTTGTTGGTGTGCATAGGAGCCCTGAATGGAAGCCATGGCCATAACCTTCTTCTTTCCCTTGGGGCGAATAATAAGGAAAACAAATTTCCTGGTCTAGAAAATGATCTTAATGCATTGCTTTGTAGTGATCAAAGAGATGGAGGTAGGTGGGGCTACCTCCGGTATCCTATACAACTTATTAGTCAAAGTAATAATAATAGAGTGAGGTCTAGACTCATATACAACATGTCGCTTCCACAAGTATGGTTGTCCTAAAAATACATCAAAAACTTCAAGAGGAGCAATGTCACAAAATACCTCATCCGTGAAGGGCTTGATGTTGTAGGGAAGGCGACACTATTGGCTGACGTGAAGATCTTGTCCTTGTTGAAGCCATCTGATGGTGTACGACTGTGGATGTGTTGTAGTCTTTAGGTCCAGTCACTTCACGACCTTTTCTGAAATGAGGTTATTTTGTCTCCCACTATCGACAATGAACTGCAACGGAGAACCCTTCACCCACATCTGTGAGTGGAAGAGGCATTCCCCCTCCTTTGGATCTTTAGACTCAATCTTCTGGATCTTGGTGGTGGCTATAGTGGCACTGGGCTCCGCATCAATGATCTACTTCCCTTTGTCAGTTCCCTTATTGGGTTCTGATTCAGAGTCAAAACTTGCGTCTGATTCAGAAGCCTTCAACTTGACCACCAGTGGCTACTTTTCCTGACACTCAATTGTATTATGAGTGGAGCTCTTATGGAACTCACAACATTTTCCCATGTCCTTCTTCGTCTTCATGGTATTGTTCTTTGCTTGCAGCTTCGGCAGGTTGTCTTGGGTAGCCCTGCCTTGGCTTGGTCCTTTGTTTTGTAGTTTGGGGACACCTTTTCCTTGCTTTGGATTTGCAGATCCAAAGTCCTGCTTCTTCTGTTTAAACTTCTACTCAATCTTGACAGTGTACCAATACGCCGTGCTGAGTGAAGAAATGTCCAGGAACTCCATCTTGTCCTGGATGTACTTGTGTAGATAGTCGTGGTACTTGAGTACTAAATGCCACTCAGTATCCTTGATACCCAGCTTCATGCGAAGGGTATGGAAAATATTTGTGAACTCTGGCACATCTTGGTCCCTTCCTTGCCGTAGCATGGTCCACTTTATGTATTTGTCTTCATAGCTCTTGATAGGGTAATATTGTTCCTTGATGGCATCTCAGAAAGAATTCCAAGTCAGTGCAGCTGAAAACAGCGAGGGTTCACTCTTGTCCTTTTGTTCATAATAGGTTTCCCACTAGTCCTTGACATGTGGGGCGACTTTGAGAAGTGCAAAAGTAATATTTTCTCGATTGGAAAAGTCATGAACTGAAAAATATTCTTCCAATAGATTTACCCATTTATCTATGACGTCTGCATCTATCAGACCTTCGAATATGGGAATATCGAAGTTAATTTGTACCTTAAAAGGAGTGGCGTCTCCAGAGTGGCTGTTGGATGAAGATGCATCGCTTGTGGGTAGCCATCAAAGGATTTGGGAAAAGTTATCCATGATCCCATACCTCTATCGCTCATGGGATTCCTCGAGCAACATTTTGAAAGGATCTCCTACCCCCTCATCTTTCTTTTCTTCCACCAAGGGAGGTCATCAGGTTTTGTGCGGATGGTCTTGCAATGGTTCAACTAGATCAAGCCCTAACTCCTTATACCCTGACCTTGTTGGGGACATGCAAAGAAAAACGAAGAAAGAGCAGACCCCTCTAATACCACTGATCCGAACTTAAACAGGAATGTAACAACTTACAGATATAATCATAAACACAGATATGCAACAAAAAAACACTTCATTTCACTAATAGAAAAATATTGAACTATGCTTACAAACAGAATGGAAATAAGATAGCTCGGGTTATTGTAGCTTATCTCTAAGAAGAGATGTGGCAGCTACATGCCTCTGAATTGTGTTACAATGAGGCTCAAGGACCTATTTATTATTGGAAAATATGAGAAAACCCTAAACAACCAAAACCTTAACCCCAGGAGATGTAACACCAAGAGTTTGTGAGCCTCGTTGGGGTTATTTGGGAAGCCAACTTCTCAGGGTCGTAACTTGGTCATATTATGTCTGTTTGGCACATACGATACCTTGTTGGAAAGGTCTCATCGTGTACTATATGCCCTTTCCAATGGCCATGGGCCTATCGCAGACCCCAAAAAGCCTTCGTTTAGGGGGTCAAAACTGCTCTGGAAGTTGGGGACCTGAAAAACTACTAAAAATAGTAAATGATGGAATGAACAAGGAAACATATGAAACTGACTGGGGGGTCTAGTTGGAATAGGTGGGTGGCCACCAATATCCACTTGGATCAGTTTATCCCTAGTACCATCTAAATAACTTGAATCACCAATGCAAAAGTTACTTTTTCTTTCCATTCGCCAGAGACAAAGGCCCTTTGGATATGCCTTCTTTCTTCTTCTGCTCTACACTTGAAAAAATGAGGATAAATGGTAGGAGATAGAGAGGTAAAGCATAATAACAACCCCCTTTGGGTGTCATAGAAGTCATTATCATGAGGGGTGAAAGCATTTCCAAGGCATAAGAACCCCTCCATTAGGTGACCATGAGAATGGTGGACTAACCTTCCACTACATAATTCAAGCTCTCCTACAACAATTATGATTGTTGCAATGCAAATTAACCTAGTGCTAACTACAATTCAACTAGGAGGTGAAGTCTAGAAGTGGGGCATAAAGGGAGGTGGCAGCTTGGCACATCATGTGAAAGGTTGATGGAAGGATGGAGGGGCTTTGAATTCCACTCCCCTACAATTTATGTGAAGTGGAAAGCAACACTGGGGAGGGCTTGATGTGAATTTCCATGCTACCCTTAAACAAGAATAAAATTTGTTTTCCTTCATGGGACAAATTCTAACAATGTGGATTTCCCCTCAAAACATATTTATTGCAACAATCCGTAAATTACCATCACTCATATATTTTTCATTTTGTAAGTGTCTATATTGTTTTCTTGATATACATGGAAGAAGTTAGCTTGATGAAACTTCTCTTCTATTTTCATTGCATTGATGAAAAAAGAGAAACCTTATGATGAATATAGTCATGTTTCTTATGGGAGAAGTGATAATTTTTAGGCCATGTTAAGTTGCTAATGCTTCACCTTGTTAATAATGGCTTCCCCATTTACACATGCATATGTGATTGCTTGATGCATTTTAGGAGTGTAAGATCACTCCACCTACATCCACCACTCAAATATTTAAAGTTCTATAAGGTTGGTACAAGATAGTGCTACCTAGATATGACACATTATTTGCAATGGAAATATATAAAAATATAAATGTAATCACTAAAACAATTATTAGAGGTACATACAAAACTTTTTAGGACATGGTGTAAAAACATGAAACATAGATAATCGAATTTTCTTCCTAAGTATATAACTTTTGTTTATGGAAAATTGGTATAAATAAAATTATGGTGTTTTTCAAAGATTGGTATGTTATTGTTGGCTTAATGGGCCCTAACCCAGGTTCAGGGTTAGTCAACCAAGCAAATCCCTACCCTACTGGCCCTTTTGGCATCAACCCACGGAGCGCGAACTTAAGTCTCACCCGAAGTAGTATGGGGGGATGCAAGAAAAAAGTTTCCTCACCTTGAGATGGTTGTGATGTCAGTTTTACACCTTAACTCTGACTTTGCGCAGATCAATAAGCATTTAGGGCTTATCCATGTACTTCTTTATTAGTCTTTCAGAACGTTTGCGAAGGCTTATGATCGTCCTTCGCATAACCCTAACAAATGGTTTAGGCACTTACGCGCCTCTGTAACTACTTTGTTGTATAATTTCCCGAATTATCTTAAGTGTTAGCCAACTCTATCATGCAATTAGGATTATCTTTGCGTAAATAGAGATCTCGACTTGCGTTCATATAACATAGGAAAAAATATAGATTCACGCATCAAATTAGCAATAAAACATAAACCCAATGCTTAACATAACATAATCACATGCAATTGACAGAAGTAAAATACACAGTTATTTCAGAATACTCTTCTTTATTGATGATCCGAATTTCGAGTACAAGCTCTAACTACCATGTGCACACAGCTGTAGGGGTCCACGCACTCTGCTGCGGACTTCTACCCTAGGCCTTTGCGCACTCAGCTGCAGAGCCTCTTTCCTACACTAAGACTCTCACTCTTAGTGCTCTACATACTCATCAATGACTCTATCTATCCCCCTCACTATCTTAGACTCCTCTAAGACCTCCTTTTTATACAATCCCATGGTCCACAGACCAAGGGTGGATCTCATCAAGCTGACACAACCTATCTAAACTAAGGGAGGAAACCCTTTTTGACTCTTGATATCTTCGCGCTCCACGATCACAAAATGTAGAGACTTTACATTTATTTATACAAAATTCGAGCTTTCTATCCCAAAACTTGGGCTTTTAACCCCAAAATTGACCCCAAGGGACCCGTTCCCAACATGCCCCCAACACAAACATGGTGACTTACCCTCGAGTCACTCGGTTGGCATAGAGACATTGTCGTGAAGACCTCCCAACTCCACTTGGACTACTGCAACTTTGGTAGTGCACTGTGTTGCTGCTTGCTTCATCTCCTTAACCAGCTGCTCTGTCGCTGGCCCTGTACTATCTGACTGTATCTTCTGCTGAGTCGCCTGCAGACTAGCCAACTTTCCTTTGATGGTGGCAGTGAGTGCATAGGCTTCATCAAGCCAAGGCCCTATTCTGGCCTTGAGGACGCTCTCTTTGTGCTGCGCTGCATCCACCTGCTCCTTTAGTACCTTTGCCTCCTACAGTTTTGCTAGCCTCTGCGTAAGGGCAACGGTGCGTGTCGTCGCTTTGAATTCATCATATCTCTACTGCAACTCTCGAACCTCCATTTCCAACCTTTGCAAGGTGGGATCCTCTTGCAAATTGGTAACCACTTCGAGCGCCTGCTCAAAGAGCGTGGTGCACTCCTTCACTGTGTTGTTTACTGCTGCCACAATGTCTTTCACAGTTGTCTCGTGCTGCTCTTTGACTTCTAGCGGGGTTGAAGGTTGGGCCTTCAACTACAGTTTTGCAATCTTGAGGTTCAGGTCAAACTAAACCTTCGCCAACTCTATTCTGGCGTCACGCACTCTGACAGTGAGCTTCCAAATCCGCACATCTACTGGCTCATCATCGGGAATGTCTAGCTTTGGGACATACCTACATGCCTCAGGGACTACCTTGGCCGTGCATTCATTTCTGTGTGTGACGTCTTTGACAAGGTTAACAATGTAATCTCTTTATATAGTCATCTAAGCGTTGTTGACTTTCTGTTCACTAATTACCTGTAATGCGCGTTGTTCACGGTCCCGAAGTTTCATGATCATGCCATCCTGCAAATTGTGAAGTGCCTCACTAGGAAGCGTGACCAAATTGAGCCCAACTCCTTTGAGGGCTCTAACAATGGGCCTGTCAGCTTCAATCTCTATGGTTAGCGCTCCCTCCGGTAGCATTATTGCCTAGGGATCTAGTGTGCACACCATCCCTGCTGCTTCCAATGTGCTGGGAACCAAACTAGTTGACGTCGTGCTGCTTCGTCCCACACTGGTCTGGACTTGCTACGCCTGGATCTGTAGCTCGTGCAAACCTGTTTGAATGACACCCAAGGCCTGCTTTTGTTGTATCTCAAACTGCTGCAGCAGTTCCGCGATGACATCCCTTGCCGTATCACCGGTATCATTTAAATCACCTTTTGTTAAGGTGATCGGATCGAGAGAAGTCTTGCAGGCCTTAGACTTCTTTCACGACCCTACCTTCTCTGGATCTCTATTGCATTTAACGCAGAACAGAGTAGTCTCTGGGTCCACTCCTCCCTGGTCCGACTATTGGTCCTCCTCCTCTATCTCCAGGGAAGGCAACTTTTGACTCTTGTGAGAGTCGCGCTCCTCTTCTTCCGCTTGTCCTCTCGTCTGATTCATGGTGGCGCGCTCTGCCTTAGCCTTGTCCTCAACCTCCTTTTTTCTCTTTGTGGCCAACTGTTCCATCTTCAGCTTGGCCTCTTCCTTTTTCCGTTGCACTGTGGTCTTGCTAGACCCAGCTGTCAAGTCCGAGGTAGTGCGCCAATCTTTCGACTAGTGGTCGAGGACTACTGTAATTGCATCATTTGTGGCCAGGTATGGCAGGTCATACCATTTCTGCTTAGGATCCTTTTCCGCATGTATCGAGACCCAATGGAAGTCGGCCTTGAACTCCACATACTCTTGCATCTTCTCAAAAATGGTTTGCGACAACCGTGGTTTGGTTGATGGCCATATGGATACTCATCTCCATCAAGATCCAAAATACCTTGCTATCCTTAACCCTTTTAGAGTCCTTCGTAGCCCATAACAAAGAGAACCTCGCTGCTTCTGGTAGGTTGGGTGCGACCGAAGGACACTGGCTATCCTCTGGTAACTCCCACATGACCAGCACTATGGACAGGAACAACCAGGCATAATGGAATGTTTTGCTATGATCCCATGCCTCTCTGTAGTTCGTGAGAAACTCCCCAGAGAGGTAGCACGCCCAATTAAACTGTACATCCTCTACACACTGGGTTGCTAAGGTTACTACTAGTGTCGGCACTTCGTCTGTGTGATATTTTCACATAATCTTTCCTGCCAAGATTTGCATTGCTACTTTGACCGCGGGGTCAATTATACTTGTGATGGCATAGCCACGTGGCTTCTTAGTGAGTTTGAATTTGTCCTTCATTGCTTCAGCAAGGTCACGCTCGCCTGTCTTTTCACCAAACGCCATGGCTGAATTTTCTCCCGATTGCAACAACTGAGTGATCCTATGGATCATCATGTCAGTGATGGGTATCGGCTCTTCTAGCCACAGACACCCATCGTGTACCAAGCATAGTAGCTGCTTGATCACTACCATGGTTATGGGTGTGCGGTTGTAATGCAGCACCCACAACATGTTTAACAAACCTGCCTTATCCACCCCTTTCACCCATGTTCTTGACTCCAGCATGGTCACACTCGAGTCTTTGTAGAAGACGCGGTGCATGAGTTGGTCCATCACTAAATGGGGAAAACGTTCTGCATTAGCCAAATCCCAGTCCTCCAATTTTAAAAGGGGAATGTGCCCTAGGCGCAGTCCTTCAAAGATGATTTGGTCCGGTAGTAAGGGTGTGTGCAGTGTGACCTTACTTTCATCAATATCCTTCGGAACCTTTGTCTTGCCTCTGCGTGGAGGAATGTACTCGGGCAGTTTAGAAATGGGGTCAGACCCCTCCACATCAATGTCCTCCGCCCCCTCCATATCAATTTCGTCTGCACCCACATGGAGTTCTTCAACATCGGCTTCAGGATCTAGGTCAATCACCTTGCCCTTCTCCTGCGCGATGGGCTTTCCCGTTTGTGGGTGCTTTCTGGGTGATGAACGCACTGGCTATTGCACTTTCTACTTATCCTTCTTTGATTTTGGACCCTCTGTTAGGATATTCCGACACATAGGATATAGTTAAGTTCAACTTGGTCTAGTATAGAGTTAGGTTAGAGTTAGGTAAAGTGTGTTTCTTTACCGTTGTACATTTTGTAACTTACAATCCGACGGTCACGATATGTAGTGATCCGACGGTTCACTCTCACCTCGGTATTACCGACACTTGATCCGTGGCTTGACACCCGATTGGTCCATGAGTTCTATTTAAAGCGCATGGAGGGTCATTGTTCGGGTAATCCGTGCATGAGAGAAGCTTATGTAAATTTTCATTCTTTGATTAATAAATTGCCTGTAGTACCCACGTTAGGACAGGCCGTGGACTGTTTCCCTCCTTGCACTCTGAGGGTTTTAACCACGTCAAAAATACTGGTGTATTGATTTGAGATCTGGTTGTGAGCGGTGTCCTTTTGGTATTCTTTCTGTGGAACTTACCTTGTAAATTCCTACATGGTATCAGAGCTATTTGAGGGCCGCGTCCGTTGGTGATCCAAATCTGAAGCCGGTAGAACTGCATGCGGCTGTCGTTTCCTAGATCTGCTGTTTCTGACTGCTTTCGGGCCGAGAGGACTGCTCTGTTGCGTTCGGAGCATCTGTTCCAGTGAGGAACCCCTTTCGTTTCACGCGAAAAGGTTTCCGGTAGCCCTAGCTGCGTCATTTTTCAGATCGGGAGGTATACAATGTTTTTTTTGCAGTTTACTGTTATTTTCTCTCTGCTTATTTCGGTCTCAGTTTATTTAGCCTTTTTTTTAACCGGATCTATACCTTTCATTTCTGCGTATGCTCTTTGCCCTGCGACTCTGTGCGATCTGGGCAAATCAGAAACAGAAAGGAAGGATTTTTCTCATGCGTATGCTCTTTTCCCTGCACCTTAGTGTGATCTCGGAAAATCAGAAACATTGAGAAAAATATTTAGTTTTTCGGCTAAAGCTAACTTTGAATTTTTTTTTTTTTTTTTAAATTTCTAGTTTTTTGGCTAAAGCTAACTTCGAGCCGTAAGGTTCGTTTTTCTTTGCATATTCGTGTTGGGTTTTGTGTTTTGTGTTTTGTAGGGAAAAAAGCTTTCTCAAGGCAAGCACGCAAACCAAGCCCCCCCCCCCCCCCCTCTCTCTCTCTCAAATTTTTTGTATAGATCAATTGGTTCAAAGCTATTTTAAGAGAGTAGAGGTCTTGGGTTCAAGTCTCCATTTTGTGGGGGCGGATTTTTTCATTCCCGCACATTCGCGCACTTTGCCGGCAACGTCAACAATTTTTTTTTCAAAAAGCCATAACTTCTTCATCCGGAAGCCTTTTTCAGAGCCGTTTTTTTTAAAACCGCCTATTTTTTCGAGATCTATCCATTGGAACACTTACTTTCAGCATCTTCAGCTTCAGTTTAAAAAAAAAAATGGAAAGTCCATGCCAAGTCATTCTTGACAGCACTAACTACTTCCAATGGGTAGCCTACATGGGAGATTTACTTAGAAGTAAAGGTCTCTACAGAATAGCCACAGACCAAGAGAAGAAACCAAAAGATGAAGACAAGGCGGCAAAATGGGAAAATAGACAAGATCAAGCACGTGGTTTGATAGGGATGTCTATTTCTCCTGATCTTAGATTCCACATTGCAGAACTTGAGACTCCTCATGAAGCATTAGAAAAACTTGCTAAAGTTTTTGGAATTAAAAATGAAATTAGAGCCCATCAACTTGAAAATGAGCTGCTTACTTTGGATCCTAATAATTTTTCTTGCATTGAAGATTTCTTGTCCAAATTCAAGACCCTTAGATATCTCTTGGAAGGTGTTAAAGTTAAGAAAGAAGATGGTAACCTTATTTATTCCATCCTTACTAAGTTGGGACCAGCCTACTCTGTATTTGTTTCCACTTTCCATTCTACAAGGGAAGCTTTCATTTGTCAAGGACAAGACTACAAGGCCCCTTCCTTTGACTCCTTTTGTGATTCCTTAATAAGAGAACAAGAAAAACTCTTACACCTTGGTCTTCTTAATCTTGGAAACTCTTCCACGAAAGCGTTAGCCGCCCAGCAGCAACCAAATTCAAAGAATCCTAAGAAGTCATATCCTCAAAAGAATGGTCCTAAACCATCTCAGCCTCAAAATGAAAGATCATTTCAGCAAAATGATAAGACCAATAAAAACAAATGGAAGAAGACTGATAGACATTGTAACTTTTGTAATCGAGATGGCCACTTAGAATCTAAATGCTTTAAGAAGATGGAAGCCTTGGAAGCCGCAATGAAGAAACATAACATCCATGTGGAGCCTACTTCAACTTCAACTTCCGGAATGGCACTTTCTGCATGTCATTGTCAATCATCTCAGTCTGGTTATGCATTAAATGTATCTTCTTCTTCTTCTCATTCTCATGAGTGGCTCATTGATTCTGGAGCCTCTTGTCACATGGCCAAAAACCAAGCCATGTTTTCTTCTTTAAATGATTGTAACACCAAAAATATATATATTGGTGATGATAGATCTCTTAATGTTGTAGGGACTGGAACTGTTCATCTAGACAATGGTCAGTTTAATGATGTATTATGTGTTCCAACCTTATCCTGCAACCTTCTATCTGTCTATCAGATAACTCATTCAGGTGAAGGTAAAATTGTTGAATTTTCACCTCATGATGTTGTAATCAAGGATCTAAAAGATCCTAAACAGATTCTAGCTACTGGTCTTGCTGATGATTCCAAAAGGTTGTATAAGTTTCACAACTTTGGGTCATCCAATCTTCCCTCAGTATTTGTTGCTCATAATGATGAAGTGAGCAAACTTTGGCATGAGCGATTTGGTCACTTAAACTATCGCTCCCTTCAGCATCTATGTAAAGAAAATATGGTGACAGGTCTTCCTATGGTATCTTGCAGAGATGGTGTTTGTTCCGGATGTGTACTCGGAAAACATCATCGGGACAGTTTTGACAAACGTGCCTCTTGGCACGCCTCAGCCCCTTTACAGCTTGTGCACAGTGATTTATGTGGTCCTCTTCCTGTTGCTTCATTCTCTGGCTGCAAGTACTTCTTAACTTTCATTGATGATTTCTCCAGACGCACTTGGGTATACTTCTTAAAACTCAAGAGCGAAGTATTTAACACTTTTTTGGCCTTCAAAGCCTTTGTTGAAAAACAATCTGGACATCAAATTCTTAAGCTAAGAACTGATAATGGTGGAGAATATGTTAAAAACACATTCATCAACTTTTGCACCGAAAATGGAATTCAAATGCAACATACTGTTCCATACACTCCACAACAAAATGGTGTAGCTGAAAGGAAAAATCGCACCTTAAAGGAAATGGCTAATTGTATGCTGCAATCTAAAGGACTCAGTCTTAGTTTTTGGGCCGAAGCAATTAATTGTGCAAATTATATAATCAATCGCACTCCTACTAAGGTTCTAGAGAATATCACTCCAGAAGAAGCTTGGAGTTCCATTAAACCAGATGTAAGTCACTTTCGTGTGTTTGGAAGTGAAGCATGGGCCCATATTCCAGATGAAAAGCATAAAGCTTTAGAACCTAAGAGTGAGAAATGTACTTTTGTTGGATATTCTGAAGATGTAAAAGGTTATAGACTTATTCCATTTAAGTCCAAAAATGTTATCATTAGAAGAGATGTAAAATTTGATGAAAATAAATCGGCCTGCGAGCCTAGTCCGGCGGATGTGCCACCTCTTCCTATCTCTTCTATTTTTGAAAACATTTCTTCTTCAGATGATGAAAGCGAGGATGATAATCCTCCCCCACCTTCTCAGGATCCTCAACTTCCAAGATGGGTCCGTGCTACTCGGGATGCAGCAGGTGATCTTGCCGGTGATCCTACAGATCAGCGACGTACACGTTCTCAGTTTGAAAGAGCCTCTTCTTTACTGGCTCAAGCTCCAGTAAATCATGATCCTGACACTTTTGCAGAAGCTTCAGGCCATCCACATTGGGAAGCAGCTATGAATGAAGAATATCATTCATTGATGACAAATGATACATGGGATCTTGTTCCTCTACCAAAGGGACGCAAACTTGTTAGATGTAAATGGGTTTACAGAACCAAGTATGGACCAGATGGGAAAGTTGATAAACATAAAGCTCGTCTCGTTGCTAAGGGCTTTTCACAGGTTGAAGGCATTGACTACACTGAAACCTTTTCCCCTGTTGCCAAAATGAACTCTATCCGCCTTGTTCTTTCCCTTGCTGCCTCTTTAAAATGGGAAGTCCATCAGATGGATGTTAAATCTGCCTTCTTGCATGGGGACTTGCAGGAAGAAATCTATATGGAACAACCCATTGGCTTCATACAAACAGACTCCAGCCTTGTTTGTCGACTTAAGAAATCCCTTTATGGCCTCAAGCAAGCTCCTCGGGCTTGGTATGCCAAAATGGATAGCTTTCTTTTAGAATCTGGCTTTTCTAGGTGTCATTCTGACAATACTGTCTACACCAAGAAAGTGGGCAACTCTCTTATCATCCTTGTTCTTTATGTTGATGATCTTATTCTTACTGGTAGTGATCCCAACCTTATAAACCATGTGAAGTCCAGCCTTAAAAAGAAATTTGAAATGACAGACTTAGGACATTTACACTATTTTCTCGGTCTTCAAGTCTTGCAATCCCAAGAGGGTATTTTCCTTTCCCAGTCCAAGTATGCTTGTGATATTCTTCGTCATTTTCACATGGAAGACTGTAAGCCAGCCCCTTCTCCCTTTCAGTCTGGAGTCAAACTTTCAGTCTCTTGTACTTCTCCTGAAGTTGATGCTACCTTATACCGTCAACTTGTCGGAAAACTCTTGTATTTAACCCATACTCGTCCTGATCTTTCCTTTGCTGTTGGCCTTGTTGCTCGTTTTATGCAAAACCCCCGTGAAAGTCATTGGAAAGCAGCTAAAAGAATACTTCGTTATGTTCGAGGTACAGTACAGTTTGGGATTCATTACAGTGCCAAAGCAGCTCCTCTGTTAGTTGGTTTCACTGATTCTGATTGGGCTGGTGACCCTGATGATCGGAAGTCTACTGCCGGTTATGTCTTCACTCTTGGTTCAGGACCTATTACATGGGCTTGTAAGAAACAGGCTGCCATTTCTCTTTCGTCAGCAGAAGCAGAGTATCGTGGTGCCGTGGAAGCTAGTAAGGAAGCCTTGTGGCTTCGTCAGATCCTATCAGAGTTTGGCTTTGAGCAGCAGCATCCAACCACACTTTGGTGTGATAATCAAAGTGCCATTCAGCTATGCAAAGATCCAGTCCAGCATCAGCGCAACAAACACATTGAACTACACATGCACTTCATCAGAAAGCTCATTCATGACCATGTTTTTGAAGTGCAATATTGTCCAACAGATGATCAGGTTGCAGACATCTTCACAAAGGCTCTCACAGAGGCGAAGTTCACTAAACTTCGATATATGCTTGGAGTTCAGGAAGTTGTCACTAAGGGGGGATAGGCTCTAGTGCCTCCTTCCTTCTCCTATTGTGTCATATTTGTAAATCCTTCAATCCTATCCCAAGTTGTTCTTAAGGGGGGATGTTAGGATATTCCGACACATAGGATATAGTTAAGTTCAACTTGGTCTAGTATAGAGTTAGGTAAAGTGTGTTTCTTTACCGTTGTACATTTTGTAACTTACAATCCGACGGTCACGATATGTAGTGATCCGACAGTTCACTCTCATCTCGGTATTACCGACACTTGATCCGTGGCTTGACACCCGATTGGTCTATGAGTTCTATTTAAAGCGCATGGAGGGTCATTGTTCGGGTAATCCGTGCATGAGAGAAGCTTATGTAAATTTTCATTCTTTGATTAATAAATTGCCTGTAGTACCCACGTTGGGACAGGCCGTGGACTGTTTCCCTCCTTGCACTCTGAGGGTTTTAACCACGTCAAAAATACTGGTGTATTGATTTGAGATCTGGTTGTGAGCGGTGTCCTTTTGGTATTCTTTCTGTGGAACTTACCTTGTAAATTCCTACACCTTGGTCGGCGTAGGCCTCAGCCTAGGTGTCCTCAGGGATTTAGGCACTTTTGCAGGTACTTCAACACTTTCAACCTCTGAGGCAACTCCCTTAGCTTCCATTACTACCTCCAGGGCAGTTCCTTCAGCTTTCATTACTTCGCCTGCACTCATGGTTTTTGCGGGGGCCGCCATAATGCTAGACAACAACTCCTGCATCTATGTTGGTAATTTCTCAAACATTGAACTCGCTATCAGGGCTTCAAAGATATTAGGGTTCATATGCGCCTAAGAGCTTAATACCTCATTTCTCAAAATGCCAAGTGTTTTTCGTTGGGAAACCACCTGTAATTTATAGGCATTTTCGAATTCAAATCCGACCGTCCCCCCCATAACTCATTCATAAATGCTGGATTGGTGGCAGATTTTCATATATCTTGCCCTTAAATTATGAATTAAATGCCGCCACCCGCTCAATTTGGCTATTTTCCCACTGTCAAGTCATGAACAGTGTCTGTAACGGTCACTTTCTGGCTACCCTGCATGGTCCATTCTTGGATAGCATAGCTCCCTATGCGTTTTTGTTGACACTGTGACATTCCTTTGTTCCACGCTATTCCCCAATTGTGCAGCTCCCAAACCCGGGTAGTGTAGTTTATAGTCTCGCGCCCCCTTCCAGCTGCCTAGAGCGCTAAGACTATGTTGCCATCATGTAGTCATCTAACCGGATCACCGGTGTATGGCTTCAATTGACTACCATTCACTCGTCTTGGGAATGGTTCTCCATTCAATTTCACCAACTAAACTACTCCACCATCGGTAATCTCCTTGATGACATAGGGCCCCAGCCAATGCATCCTAAATTTCCCTGGAAATTTATCAAACTTGCTGTCATATAACAAAACTAGATCATTTACCTTAAAGGTGCACAGTTTGATGTGTCAATCGTGCCATACCTTTTCACGCTCCTTTTTGAACTTGTTGATGAAATCCAACTAGAAATATATCCTCCTCAAGTTCTGTTAGCTGCATGAGATTTTCTTCCAGGGCTCCAAGATCCACCATTCCTGTGAATGCCGCTATGTGCAGACTAGGTACAATGTACTCCATCGGCATCACAGCTTCCATGCCATAAACCAGTATGAACAATGTTTGTCCGATCAACTTCTTGCAAGTCGTTCTATAAGCCCATAGCACTGCGGGTATGCAAACATCCCAGTCATTTCTTTGAGCATTTCAAACCTTCGTGAGTGCTCTCTCCAATTTTTTATTGAACAATTCCATCATCCCATTAGCTTGCGGATGATAGGGTGTGCTCTTCTGATGGTAAGCCTGAAACTCCTCCATCGTCACGCTAATCATCTCGTTGAGAAAGTGTGTACCACGATCGCTCATTAGAATTTTTGGACAGCTGAACCTTGTCAACACATACTCAAAGATAAATTTTGCTACTATCACACTCGTACAATCCTTCACAGGTTGTGCCTCTACCCATCTAGTTAAATATTTAGTCGTGGTGATGATGTACTGCACACCTGTCTTCTTCCCTGGAGGCTGAATTAGTCATACAAATTCAATTGCCCACTTCTCGAAGGGTTGTAGTGATATTTGCAGATTCAGTGGCAGATCATCCTTGCGCAAGGGTCTTCCCATCCTTTGGCATGTGTCACATGCCCTACAATATGCTTTTGAATCCTTATGCAAGGTCGACCACCATAATCTAGCGCATAGAATCTTTTGTGCTATTGCATTTCCTGCATAATGAACTCCCGCGGCTCCATCATGAACCCTAGTGAGGATGTAATTTCATTCAAACTCTGGCACATAACGTCGCAATATTTCATCTGATCCCATTTTGTAGAAGTTCCCTGCAATGATAGAAAAGTCTGTCGCGTGCACCACCAGTTCCTTCTTCTGTTGGCTTGTATATCCTTCCAGAGTTGTACCTGTAGTCAGGAAGTGTATAATATCTTTAAAGTGACTGTATGCAACGCGCACTGTAAAGAGTTGCGCGTCAGGTAGCCCCTCCTCCAAATTAGTAGGTTCCTCTCCCGTTTCGATGTGCGACAGATGATCCAGTCCAACATTCAAGCGTCCTGGTTTCACAATAACTTCAAAATCATACTCCTAGAACAACAACAACCACCTGCATATCTTCCCCCCCAACACAGGCTTGTTGACTAGGTATTTCAACGCAGAATGGTCTATATACATCTTAAAGTGTCCACCCAACAAATAGTGCTTGAACTTCTAGAGCGCGTACACCATAGCTAAGCCTTCGTGTTCTATTGTGGAATAATTTTTCTCCGCTTTGGAAAACTTCCTACTTGCAAACACTATAGGATGATCCAAGTCTGCTTCACCAACCCGTGTCAGTACTGCTCCTAGCACAATACATGACATGTCGACATTTACATGAAATTCCTTCTTCCAATCTGGGAAGACTAGGATTATCGCGATGACCATATTCTCTTTCAGCACATCCAAGCTCTTCTGGCATTCTTCATTCCAACAGAACGTAACATCCCTTTTTAACAATTTTTCCATTGGCATGGTAATCTGGGCATAACTCTTGATGAATTTCCTATAGTATCTCGTATGCCCCAGTGTTGCGCGCAACTGTTTCACACTCCTTGGCACCTCCAAATTGATTATGACTGTGATCTTAGTTGGTTCTACTATCAAGCCTTGTCTGCATACCACATGGACCAGTAAGATCCCAAAAGGGACATAAAAAAAACATTTCTTTAGATTGAGCGTGATCTAGTACCTCCAGCATGTATCTAACATCAAGCGCAAAATTGCCACATGGCACTTCGCCAGTCCGAACACTGTCCAATCATCAAAGTATACTTCCAAAAATTTATGAATAAAATCCTTGAACGTCGCGATGACTATGCGCGAAAAGATCATCGACGCTTTCTTCAGCCCAAATGGCATCACTGTATACTGGAAGCATCCCCATTCAGTTGCGAAGGTCATCTTACTTCTATCTTTTGGCATGATCTTGATTTGATTGTACCGATATAACCCATCAGTGAACGAATACGCTTCTTGGCCGCCAACATTATCCAAGACCTCATCGGTGAATGGGGTTGGGAAGGGATCATGCACGTAGGAATCATTCAACTTCCTGAGATCTACGCATATCCTTATTTCTTCCATCTGCTTCTTTTCCTGAACCACTATTGGGCTTACCCAATCAGATTCTTCCACTGGTTCAATAATGCTCGCCGCGAGCATCTTATCTAACTCAACACAGAACCTTTCCTTATACTTCGGATTGAGGCGGTAAGGTCTTTATTTCACAGGTTTCGCATCCATTTTTAGGGTGATCTTCATGACACCCAGGTCTCCTATTATTCCTTTTATATCGGAAAACTTCGTGGGGAACAAGTATTGATATTCGCGGAGCAGTTCGACAACCTTATCTACTGTCGTGTTGTCCCAATAGTCCCCAATCTTTGCAAACTTCGGCTCTGCCTCCATGCCAATGTTCACCTATCTAGTTCTGAGTGGCTCTATTATGTCGGGGTTCTCTAGTTGTGGTCCTTCGACTCCGCGGTGACCTTCAGTCTCCGGGATATTAATATTTCTCGGGTCTTCGTCTTCTTCTTTCACTGTTACATTGTAACACTCTAGCGCATGGCTCAGCTGGGTAGTCCAATTAGGTTGAATCAGGTCTAGAGGATCTTGTGGTATCCTAAAGATGACTATCTTCACCTCTTGCAACGCTTCTTCAATAGATTCAAATCCATCCTCAAAATTGAACATCATCAGAAATCCTTGGTGCAAAACATCCCATTCTTCGGTACCATGAAAAAGTTTCGTCTCCAAGTACCAATTCACTGGTATAACATCCAAGGCATGACAAAACAAATGACCCACTTCGGTTGAGGCTTCGCTCCATATACTTCAATCCATCTGGCTAAATGACCGTGCAGATCATTTCTCCCATCATACTTTTATGTTAGCTGTTCTTTCAGGTGGCCAAAGCATATCCTCATCATCCTTCTATATTCGCGCCAATCCTCAAAATTGTCCTTGTTCGTACCCCACCATCTTGCGGGTGTAGCGCGTAGCGCCCAATCTAATGCCTGGAAGTGATGCTTCTCGGGTACTTCCCTTTCGAATGCATCCAAAAAGAAATCAACATCAGTTAACCTGTCATAGTGAGGCAGATTCCTTACCTTTGATGATACACAGCGTAACGACTTGGTCATCATATTACAACGCAACGTAGATACTTCATGCAGTCATTTCTTCCAGTGCTCCAGTTCTTCGTCCGAATCTGATGTGCAGGAGCTCTCGCGGTCCCATGCAATATGTCCATCTATTTTTGGATTCACCCAATCTTGGTCTCACGCCGTTATCTTGTAAATTTGGTCCAAATTGTCATCACTTTCATAATCGCGAACCGATTCTATATAGTGTGGTCCTTCTGCAGGATCCAGTGGCACCACTACGTGGAGTGATTTATTCTCAAATATCATCTTTCTCTTCTTCAGGTTGATTACCCCATTCATGTCAGTGGCCCAATCGATCCCAAGGAGCGTGGGGTAGGGATTGCTATCATCCACAATCTCTATTACTTCAAAATCCGCCAATGTGCTCGCGCCTTCAATATCAACTGTTACTCCCTGTAGCCTCCCCATTGGGATGATTTTCTGTTGATTCTCCATCCTTAACTGGATCAGAGACCACTATAGTGCATGCCTCCCCATTCTTTCCCATGTTTGTTTCGGTAAAACATTCACAGCGGACCCCAGATCCAAGATAACTTGGTCCATTTCATATTCTCCTATCTGCGCAGCGAGTCTCATCTCACGTCCAATCCTTGCCTTATGCTTACCAAGATTTCTGACTATGCACAATTCGCTAGTAGCGTTTTCCTTGCCAACGCATCGATTGATCAGTTCTTGCAGTCCCTTCACAACCTTACTATAGTGAAGTAGTTTCATGCAGGTTTCCAAGAACGTGGCAATCATGGATGGGTCGATTTCTTCAATCAGTTTCTCCTAACTTCCTGAGGTAGAGGCCTCAGCAAAAATTTTCTTTGCTTCCATAAATGTTTCTTTTGCGTGTTCCAGATCAAACCTGGTCTCCTTTTCTGGTGCTTTGCGGACCCACTCACCCTCTGCAGGCTACTTCCCCTTATCCTCACCAGTTGTTGTTCCACTTCGCAGCATAATTTTTACCTTAGGGTCTTCCTCGCGAGGCTCATCCCTCATCATTTTAGGTTCTGAGTTGGTTGCAGAGGCTACACCCCCTTTTTGCGAATCTTAGCCAATAATATAGGGAAATCCTCAGTTGCATGGTCAAACTAAGTACAATAGTGGCATGACAGTCGTGTGGGATTCGAGCAGTCTCTCGCGTAGTGTCTTGGTCCTCCATAGTTGTAACAAATAATCTTCCCTCGACCTCTACTAGGTCCTCCTCCACCTCGGCCTCGATCGGGCCCCTGATACTCACCTCGTGCTCCTCTAGCGCGTTGGGCTAAAGGCCACGTTTCTACTTGCACCCTGTATGCAGGTGTCCTGTCCATCATTAACTCGTAACTACAGCAATTGCGCTTGACATGATCTATTGATTGACATAAATTGCAGAAGAGTTGTTGTGGTGTCTGTACGAATTTTTGCAGCAAATGGCAATTGTAGGTCACATGTTTCCCAGCTACCTAATGGATAACACACCATAGCGTGGGCCTTGTACTTAGCCCTACTACAGCCTCTGGCCTTAGAGGCATTGGTCCCCCTGCTGTAACATTATTCGCAAAGACTCGACAATGATCCTTGTCATGCCCCTGACCTTTGCATTTTAGGCACCAGACTTCTTCATGCGCCTCTAGCCGAGTTGTTATGTCTTTCTTCGGGATTTCCATTTCGAGGCAAAGGTTCTATAACTATGCATGAATCTGTTGAACCCCAAAATGCTTGAACCCTCACATTAGCATCCTACATTGGTGTCTCATGCAATCTCATCGCGATTTCTAGAGCTTCCGCCTGGGTCCCGATCTTCTGTTGTGATAGCGCAACCCTTAGGTGAGGCAGGAGTGAGGCCAAAAACCATTCACAGTGCTGCCCATCAGTTAGGTTCATGTTGGCTTCATGGATCATACACTTTTTTATCACTCTAGGAAACTCTCCTAGGTTGTAGCTCGGAGATGCCTAGTAACATATAATCTTCAATATTGTTCTCTGGACTATTGGAATGGATGATGGTTTGGATCAAGCCAGATAACCGCTTCAACTTTGTTTTACTCCAGACATGCATGAACACCCTCAGATTGACAAGGCTTTATACCACTAATGCTCAATAGTTTATAGATTCGATGGATAGATGGAGAATACTGACTGTACCAGCAGATGAATACATAAACATATATGAATGGCTAACTACAAGAAGTAAATGAAACTTGTAAATCTAATTTATCAACGCAAAGATAAGATGACAGTTATCTGGCATTAGACACAGAAGAAACGTGAATAACCTATTCAATTACAAATCCAATCTCTCAATGCAGGGATAAGATGACAGTTATCTGGCATTAGACATAGAAGAAATCATGAATATAATTATCCAAGTGCAAGCTTAGAGCAGAAGAGAGATGGACATTGAACATGTAACAACAAGAGAAGCTTGTATTACTAGAATGAAGATGAGAAGCTACAAGGAACAGAGTATCTACAGTCTCCAGAAGTTGAACCCTGATTACATCTTACTTTCAGCTATTTATAGCTCTTTACAATGCTCTCGAGCTTTTTAGGGCTGAGGTGTCTTAATCTATCCCCACTGTCTTTAACTGCCTGATTGAGTACAAGGACACAATTCGCCTTCCATCACGAAAATAGTAATTAATTATGGTACAATGCTGCCCTGTTAGGTGGCTGGCTTGATGTGCCAGTGAGGCTCCATGACTGTTTAATTTTGTTTGCTTGTATCGTGCTACGTCCTTTCTCTTTCGGCCATACCTTCTGTTAATTCAGTTCAGCAAACTAACTGTCATGATACTGACAGATTCAACCACCTCCCTCCTCAGGTAACTGATAGGAAGTAGAGTATGAGGTGCATGGGTGGTTGGACGTGTTAATTAGGAAGAACAAAGTAATGGCAGCATGGTGGAGGACAAGCGGGTAGCTGTTGAATGAATTAAATTGGACGAACATAGTAATGGCAGGGTGGAAAATGACAAGCGGGAGCGATCATGAACGAGGGCCGCTGGATCGAAATAAATGGACGGAGGAGATCGATTGCATGAGGCTTGAAGTATTTGGTGGGAGCAGAAAAGTCTGAGTCGTCGGATCTCGGGTGGACAGATTTGATGGTTATCTGGCGAAAGAAGTGGTCGGCAGATAGCGCCCGGGGGTGGAGTCTCTATCGGGTGCTCATAGAGCGATAAGCGGTAAAGGGTGGAGTCCGCCCGATGCCACTCATTGCACACCACGTAGCAGAGGAGGAGAGAGAAAAACCGCCTTTATCGGGTGGGTATTCCTCTCTCTAGTTGCCAGCGCAATATGATCAACAACCGTTAGATCTAGCGGGGGTGATCTAATGGTAGAGATTGACCGAGCATATCTCGTCGATCAGGTGAAACGTAGGCCATTAGATCAGCGGGGAGAGATCTTCGGCGGAGGGACACGGAGGTATGGGGTGTTCTCGAGTAACGTGCGGAGAGTGCGTATGACGGAAAGGTAAGGTTTTTCAGGGGTTTTTGGGTTAATTTATTTAAGGCTAAGGCCAAAGAGGGTTTCGTTATGAAGTGAGGGTCGAGTTAAGATATGAGCGGAATAGAATGTAAGTGGAAGAGTAGGGAGAGTGGAGTGATGGCCCATGTGGGGCCCCTTCCAAGACAGCAAAATCTTCTTCCTTTATTCTTCAAACTAGCAGCACTGCACCTCAGGGCTAACACTGGATCCTTCTGGGGATGAAAGCCTCCCTGTGAGGTTTCAAGAACTGTAGACCACTGCCTTTCCAGTAAAATCAAAATCAAATCTTCCTCCTAGTGTTCCATTAGGCATGGAGTCAATTTTGCATAAAAATAAAAACTGAGATAAAAACATATTTACAATGCTAAAGCCTTTATAACCTTAAACGAAATAAAGTTTCAAGAACCGCCCATTTACTGGGCTACCAAAAGTATCTCCTCCTTCCAGGCTGTACAGAATGAATGTATTGTTCTGCTGAATTTGAGCGATGACAAACAGACCTTTCTATCAAAGTTTTCTTTGTTTTGGTCAACGTGCATATCAGCAAATTCATCAAAGACTTGCAAAATCCTATTGATTTGATCATCTACTTCAAAAAATTTCCAGCATTTGGTATTATTAGGCAAAGATGGTCTATATTTCACCTCATCTCTGTATGCTTTCAGCCTTGGATGTTTTGCTTGGAAGGTTTTGTACACTTGTTGAATGATAAGGTCTGCTTCATACTCTGCTGTGTCATTTGTGACCTGAAAAGTTAATAAAAAAGATGAATCAATGCATTCTTGTGTGGGGGACACAAGGACTTCACCTGTTCCTACAGCTTCCTCAGAGCAAGCCCCATCAAAGAACATGTCCCAAATCTGTGGACCTTTTTCCTCTGTGATCTAGAAAACTGGTTTTTTAGGCTGCGTAGAGGCCAACTGATAAGGCTTGGTAATGTCAAGACTAAGATTATCCATGACAACCTTGGGCATTGGATTATGGCTGGCTCCAGTGTCCAAAAGGAAATTACGAAGGATTTCATCATGAATAGACAGAGAAACATAGAATGATGGGGAGCTGTCTTCACAATTTTCAATTGTTGGGCTGAGAATAATAGCTGGTTGGTTGTCTTGCAGATTTACATAGTCAGTGGAAGCTTGGATCTCTTTAGGCTCAAGATCCTAAAGGATGGATGCTTTGAAGGACTCATTCTTCACTATTTCGATCAGAGGCATAGGTATTCTTGGCTTCTGAATTTCTGATTGAAAACTGAAAGAAGAAGGGGACTTGTTAAGGCCTCTTTAACTCTATGGTTGGAGCTTTGAGGATGATAGGATCAACTGTTGGTTGCTTCTGCTTATTAGCTTGTTGTTCTGCAGGGACAACAACTCTTTGCACAAGGGTTTCCTTGGCATTATTCATCTTCGACCTCAGGTTATATCTTTGCTGATCTTCAGTTTGTAGAACAACCTCACCATCCCACTCTTGGCTGATCTGGTCATTGAATAATGACTTTTCATAGGCTGCTAAGGTAAAAAAGGAGGCGCTGTCTTTGTCTTCCATACAATGGATCTCATCATCTTCTTCAAACTGCTCCTCTTCCATGACTACATTCTAGAAAGGGGTCTTCACCCTTTGGTCTTCATTGGCATCTTTGCTTCTTTGTAGAATCTGCAATTGCTCATTAGCCCTTCTATATGGATTTGGATTTCTAGGAGCAAAGGTATTAGGGACTCTTCCTTTCCCAGGGTGCTGCTCAACCTTTAATTTTGAGATTTCAGAGGCTAGTGACTCTATCATCTTGGTCATTTTATCTATCTTGGGGTCTGAAGATGATGAAGATTCACCCCTATGTCTCCTTCTATCAACACTACCTCTGAGCTTCTCTGCAGCCATGATGTTTGATTCTACTTCCAAGGCTGCATCCTGCATATCAGCCAAAGTAGCACATCGCCTCTCCCTCAATAGTAGGCAGAAGTCAGAGTCAAAAGCATTGGCATAGGTGAGTTTAGCAGAGGTAGTGGTGGGTTTTACTTCAGCTGGTATCTTGCTGTACATTCAGTTAAACCTCTTATTAAAATCAGACAACAACTCACCATTTTCCCTCTTTAAGTTACCAAACTCAGTGTGGTAGTAGAGTAGATCCTTCTTATCCCCCCAATGCTTTAGAAATGCATCATCTAAAGCATCAATATCTACTATAGACCTTGGGGTCAGTTCTCTGAACCATTTTCTAGCCTCTCCATCTAGGCTTTGGACAAAGACTCTCATCCAGACATCATCTTCACTAATGTCCAGGTTATCAGCATAGCTATAGAATGACTCAAGATGTTCTTTAGCTGTAACACCTTCAGTCCCAGTGAACTTAGGCATATACTTCTAATATTCTCCAGTAGGCATGGCATTCAAAGGGGTGGGCAGTACTAAAGGTCCATACCTGGCAGCTATGATTCTTTCCATTTTGGTAGGTGCTTGTGGGCCTGCCATAGCTGTGGTGGCTATAGGAGTACTGGAAGTCTGAATGATAGAAGGTTGAGGAGTGACTGATAGGACTAAAGGGGTATGATGGATAAGGGGTGAGGTTTCCTTTGGGCTTACAACAAAAGGAGAACCTAAGGAATAAGGAGCTTTATGAATCTCTGAGATTTTTTCTTCACTGCTAGTGTTAGATGTTATACTCTCAACATGTATTTGTTCTATTACAGGCCTTTCTTGAAGAGATATAGAAGATTGTTTAGATTTACCTGAACCTGATGCTCCTTTTTGCAATACCTTTATTTCTTTGATAATTTTTTCAGGGTCAGGCACTGGATCAACTTGTGGCTTCTGAGGATTTCTCCAAGTATGCCTCCCAAACAAAGCCAGAAATATGAAGTGGAGTCGCCAAGAGGTTCGACCTCCAGTAGAGTCGCCAGATAGATTATTACAACCAAAATAGTGTCCAGACTTTGTCTATCATCAAAGTTGGGTCTGTGTCGTCTCCTAGGGAAGCTGAGCTTCAATCTCCTCTCCCCAGAAACGACATCAATTATGTTATTACTCCAGGAAACTCTCCTATGGTTGTGGCTCGAAGATGCCTGGTAACATGTAATCTTCGATATTGTTCTCGGAACTATTGGAATGGATGATGGTTTGGATCAAGCTAGATAACCGTTTCGGCTATGCTTAACTCAAGACATGCATGAACACCCTCAGCCTACAAGGCTTCAGACCACTAATGCTCAATAGTTTGTAGATTAAGTGACTGAATGGAGAATACTGACCATACCATCAGATACATACATAAACATATGATGGCCCGCTACAAAAAGTAAATGAAACTTGCAAATCTAATACATCAACACAGAGATAAGATGACAGTTATCTAGCATTAGACACAAAAGAAACCTGAACAGCTTGTTCAAGCACAAGCTTAGAGCAGAAGGGAAATTGGGATATTGAACATATAACAACAAAAGAAGCTTGTATCACTGAAATGAAGATGAGAAGCTGCAAGGAACAGAGTATCTATAGTCTCCAGAAGTTGAACCCTGATTACATCTTCCTTTCAGCTATTTATAGCTCTTTACAATGCTCTCGAGCTTTTTAGGGCCGAGGTGTCTTAATCTATCCCCATTGTCTTTAACTGCTTGATTGCGTACAAGGACACAATTCTCCTTCCATCACGAAAACAGTAATTAATTCTGGTACAGCGCTGCCCTGTTAGGTGGCTGGCTTGATTGTGCCAGTGAGGCTCCATGACTGTTTAATTCTGTTTGCTTGTATTGTGCTGCGTCCTTTCTCTTTCGGCCATACCTTCTATTAATTCAGTTCAACGGCCTGACTGTCATGATACTGACAGAGTCAACCACCTCCCTCCTCGGGTAACTGATAGGAAGTAGAGTATGAGGTGCATGGGCGGTTGGACGTGCTAATTAGGAAGAACAAAGTAATGGCAAGATGGTGGAGGACAAGCGGGTAGTTGTTGGATGAATTAAATCGGACGAAAAAAGTAATGGCAGGGTGAAGAAGGACAAGCGGGAGCGATCATGAATGAGGGCCGCTGGATCGGAAGAAATGGACAGAGGAGATCAACTGCATGAGACTTGAAGTCTTTGGTGGGAGTGGAAAAGTCTGAGCCGTCAGATCTCGGGTGGACAGATTTGACGGTGATCGGGCGGAAGAAGTGCTGGGCGAATAGCGCCCGAGGGTGGTTTTTTTGGGTGGTTATGGTCTCTATCGGGCTCTCATCGAGCGGTAAGCAGTAAAGGGTGGAGTCTGCCTGATGCCACTCATTGCACACCACGTAGTGGAGGAGGAGAGAGAAAAACCGCCTTTATCGGGTGGGTATTCCTCTCTAGTTGCCCATGCGATAAGAGCAACAACCATTAGATCTAGTGACAATGATCTAACGACGGAAATAAACTGAGCATATCTCGTCGATCGGGTGAAACGCAGGCCGTCAGATCGACAGGGAGAGATCGTCGGCAGAGGGACACAGAGGTACATGGTGTTCTCGAGCAATGTGCGGAGGACGCGTATGATGGAAAGGTAAGGTTTTTTGGGTTTTTTGGGTCAATTTATTTAAGGCTAAGGCGGAAGAGGGTTTCGTTATGAAGTGAGGGTCGGGTTAAGATATGAGCAGAATAGAATGTAAGTGGAAGAGTAGGGAGAGTGGAGTGATGGCCCATGTGGGGCCCCTTCCAGGACAACAAAGCAGACCATCTTCTTCCTTTAGTCTTCAAACTAGCAGCGCTGCACCTCAGGGCTAACACACTTCAATCTTTGATCTAAATCCAAGGGCATCTCTCTAGGCTTCATCATGATCTCCTTGAATCCCACAATGGATTGCGCTTGAGACTTAGGTCTACTGAATTCCCTATTCAGCGCAGTTTGGATATCTGCCAATGCAGACGTTGGGTTATCAGTATTGTACTTAATGTGCCACGTAAGTGCACAGTCCTGCAAAGCACTAACCAACATTGCTTTCTTCATTTGATCGTCCATGATACCCTGAGCTTCCCATACAGCCTTTGCAACGAACCAAAATTGGTTCGGATCTTCATTTCCTACACCCTTGAACACAGGTAGCTTTATGGAGTTCGCGATGTTGAACAGTGGTGGAGATGGTGGTGGTGTGGGTGATGGGGTAAGCGATGGGGGTGAGGATGGAGGCGGTGTGGATCGATGAGATGAGGATGGAGGCGGTGTAGGTATTTGCAAGAACCCTTGCCTTATCAACTCAATAGTGCTCAGCGGAGAAGCCTATGATGCTCCTTCATTGTCACTCAGAGGAGGTTCAATCAGCGGGCTATATTCAGGACCTTTTCTTCCTCCACCCCTAAAAAACCTTCCCCTTTGCGTAGCCCCAAACATCAAGGTAACTGCATGACCCTATTTTCCAACAAGAGAATCTTAATCCAAGTATTTAATGATTTCAAATAATTACCTCGCACCCCCTTGAAGAAGCAGCACTCTGCTTCGCTGTAATTGACCAAAGTATCGACCGCGAACTCTGTCACAAACCCTCCTATGATACGGTCAAACCAATGATCGACAGCATGCGTGATCTTATCTTCAGAGGCTTCCAATTTCCACACTAACTCCGGGGTCTAGACAATTGGATTGTCAAGCCTCCACCTTCCTTGGCCATCTGCCAACTTTGCGATCCACTCGTATAATTCAACCGAGAAGGAACAGAAGAAGATTTCATGAATTTCTGCGCACAGATATCTGTCCAACCACTGTTCTTTCGCCAATCGAAGATTCCTGTTTTCTTGCACCGCGAATTCGTGGATCTTCCTATCCAACCAGTCTTCAATCTCCTTCTTAGTTAGATTCCAATGATGCGACATCACACATCTCGTTATACAGATCCCGGTCCCAACAATGGAACCATTTGTTGGCTTGATGGGTCCTGACCCAGGTTCAACATTAGTCAGCCAAGAAAATCCATACACTACTGGCCCTTTCGACATCAACCTGCGGAGCGCACACTGAAGTCTCACCCGAAGCAGTATGGGGGGATGCAGGAACCAAGTTTCTGCACCCTGAGATGGTTGTGATGTCAGTTTTACACCTTAACTTTGCCTTCACACAGATCGATAAGCCTTTAGGGCTTATCGATGTACTTTTTTATTAGTCTTTCAGAACCTCCATGAAGGCTTGCAATCATCCTTCGCATAACCCTAACAAGTGATTCAGGCACTTACGTGCCTCTGTAACTACTTTGCTGTATAATTTCCCGAATTATCTTAAGTGTTTGTCAACTCTATCATGCAATTAGGATTATCTTTGCGTAAACAGAGATCTCAACTTGTGTTCATATAATAGAGGAAAACATATAGATTCGTGCATCAAATTAGCAATAAAACATAAACCCAATGCTTAACATAACATAATCACATGCAATTGATAGAATTAAAATACACAGTAATTTCAGAATACTCTTCTTTATTGTTGATCCATATTTACATTATAGACTCTAACTACCCTGCGCACACAACTACAGGGGTCCGCGCACTCAATTGCAGACTTCTACCCTAGGCCTCTGCGCACTTAGTTGCAGAGCCTCTTTCCTATGCTAAGACTCTCACTCTTAGCGCTCTACAGACTCATCAATGACTCTATCTATCCCCGTCGCTATCTAAGACCTCCTTTTTATACAATCCTATGGTCCGTGGACCAAGGGCGGATCTCATCAAGCTGACACAACCTATCTAAACTAAGGGTGAAAACCCTTTTTTACTCTTGATATCTTCGCGCTCTGTGATCACAAAATGCAGAGACTTTACATTTATTTATACAAAATTCGGGCTCTCTGTCCCAAAACTTGGGCTTTTAACCCCAAAATTGACCCCAGGGGATCCGTTCCCAACAATTATTCTTCCTCTAAAACATGATGCATATGTTTGCATTAGGCCCTAGGTTTGGCATGTAATAATGGAGTAATTTGAAACAAATTTTTATGGTTGTAGATAACAACTGGTTCTTGTGCAACATTATTTTTCCACCATTTTTAATGTTATTAATTAAAAAGCTAGTGAAACACTGAAATGATGAAATCTAGCATTAGGCACCACTATGAGGGTATTAACATAATTATAAATTAATTTTTTGTGCGTAGGTATTGATATATAATAGTGTGGAACATTTATCATATCAAAATAGGTCAATCAATCAAATGTTATCATTGAAGTAGATAAGCATAAAATCATTTAAAATACCATGTGAGGTGCCACAATACTAAATGTTACATCCATGGCTACTTCAAGATTGGGAGAACTAATTTCTTCCCACCTCAATGGAAGTGTATCCTCTCATAACATCTATAAATGCCAAAAAAACAAAAGTGAAAAAGAAGTAATTTAAATTTACATTTATCAAATATTTATCAATTGTACAACTAAGTATATAACCAATCGGATTTAGCATCATTTAAAAATTGCACTAATTTATCTATAAAGCTCTTGTGGATATGGTCCTCCATTAGGTCATGGCAAGTATGCTTGCAATAAAATCATATATGTGGTGTTACGTGACTTCAACCTGAAAGAATGGCCTGGATACATGGAGTCAATGGTCTATAATTAATGTGGCTTGAAGGCCCTACAACTGGGGGTTTAAGACACTACTTGGATATATCTTGTCCAAAGGCTACTACAAATGAATTGTGCTACATTAGAATGCATGTAAGTGGCCCTCTCAATGGATTACCCCTAGCATATGGTTGATCTTGGGAACAACCTAAACCAACCCCTTAGAACTCACCAATGTTAAAAATAGTTCATGTGGAGATCAAACATAAACTCAACCCACAAATTGCAAAGAAAATATAATAAAACCTCCCTATTATTACAAGGAGGTTTATAAAAAACCATAAACCAATGGCTTATCTAATTCTATTTCCTTTAATCAAATGTGCACCAATCCATGAAAAAATGTCTATTTCTCAGATTAAGCGATTGGTTGGATATAGGCTTAATAAGTAACCCCACAATCATATGTTTCAATGATATTAAAATCTTTAACATGCCCTTTACTGATACCAATGGCATAGAATTCTCTCATTTTGGCCCTATATTCAATGATACTTTTCAATTGGCCATGGGTGTGGTCAATGGAAGTAAAAATGTTGTTAAGGGAAGTGGCTAATGAAACTCATGATGACTTCCTTGTGTTCCTAAACTCTTGAATCAATAGTTTTAGTTGATTGAAATCTTTTGCAAATTGTGTTTATGGGTTAGGATTTTCCCTCCGGGTTAATGTTTTCTTGTGGCTTTGTTGTTGGGTTGGCTTCTTTTTTTGGTTTTGGGTTTTCAACCATCATAATGACATATAATTAGTGTACAATTAAAGAAAAAAACCTTTCAAATTTTGATTTTTTTTCTTTCATATAAAAAAAAGGTTGAAGAAAGGAAAGATGGCTTACCTCCAAAGTTAGATGACCTATAAAGCTTTTGAATCTAGGAACCTTAAGCAAGGGTGTGTACGCATTCTGGCTATGTTCGCAAATATGACATTGCCACAGTTTAGTGGGGAACAATGAAAACCACATGGCCTTTTTTATGCATAGAAAAACACACATACATTATTTTAAAAATACATACAAATCATTTTTTTAAATAACATGTGTTACTAAGCCATATCAGAAATTTGGTGTGGACATTCAGCAAAAAAATATATACATTTTCTTGAAATTTATATACTCACACATTCCTATTCCACCATAAATAAATAACATCTATATGTAAATACTCTATAATAACATTCTATCACCAAACAATAATATCCTATGATAAAACAAATTAATAATTTTAAAATTGATTAATCTAATCTTATTAAATTTGAAATCAATAACTCTTTAATAATTTTTTTTTACATTTATATGAAAATTTTCCTTATAAATATAAAATTAAACTCATTGTCATTATATAAATCTAACTTCAAACTTTTACTAATTTTATATATAAATCTAACTTCAAACTTTTACTAATTTTTTAAACCAATTTTCATTTGTTGCTTTTTCTTTTTTTCATTTTCTATAATACAATGAAAATACTATAACATGCCAACTCTATAATTTATATATATATATATATATATATAATGAGCTATAAACTTGCAAGTATGCATACTCATTTGTCGCAATGAGTAATTACTAGCACGATTTTGTATTGTCAATAATAATAAAAGTAGTCTAATATAGCCTTTCATCACATAACAATTTAACACAAAATATATATTTTAATATATGGGAAAGTGAAACATATAGTTTCTCTCATGGAAATACTTTTACCTTTCGATATGGAGGGAATATTTTCTATTTCGTCGCAGGTGTATCGGCTTTTTGTTTTAAATATATGGAAGTTTTATAACTAAATGCATAGCATATATGTGAATTTCAGTTTCAGCCTATAGAATTTGGATTAGTGAAGAAGTGAATTAATGAATATTCTTCAGTGCCAACTCTATTCATTTCGGTGTTTTTATTAGTCTTTGCTTAACACACCACGAATTATTGCAAACTGTTTTTAATTTTTTCAATATCTTTTTGATGGAAAATTAAAATATTTAACTTAAAGTTTTATTATTTTAATTTATTAAAATTTTATATAAATTAATTATTTATTATTTTTTTATAACTTAAATATTTAGTGTATGGTGTATTAGTGTTCTATGTTATAGTAATTAGAGTGAAGTTTAGTCTTTTTATTATTTTTGGACCATTTGTAAAATGTTGATATGATCTCTTAGAGATCAAGTTTAATTTTTTTTGTTTTTTAAGAGAAGTGTGTAAGTTTTAGTTTTTTTTTTTTAAGAGAAGTGTGAGATTATATGATTGATTTGAGTCTAAGTATGGTTATGTTTAAAGTGTTTCAAATAATAATGGAAATAGTCATTGATTTCCTAAGGTCTAATTTTAGTAAGTTTAGGGGAATGTGTCAATCAAGTCATGAGTGAAGATTATAATGGATTTGAGTTTTCATCATTGAATCGAGTTCACCGTGTCTTTTCAAGTAGGTTGTAAGGTCGAGTCATCATATCATCATCATTATAAGTTGGTGTTGTGCTCATCATTTGTGTTGTGCTTTCATATTTGAATTTGTAACTAATCATTGTAAACAAAGGAGGCTTGGAACGCGTGGAAGGTGACAAATGCATGCATGTGGCTCTCAAAAAGCCATCAAACCAGTTTCTCCTCCTCCTTAGATGCCCTGAACAACCAAAAGAAGTTGTTGCGCTTTGTCTGTAGGGGACCTGCTGTGCTTTTTCAAGCTAGAGGTTTTCTTGCTACCACGACCATCACGAGGTTCAAATTTCCCTTTGTTATGGCTCCAGAAGAGATATAAGCAAACTTATTTGAATTCTAACCCTCTTTCAAAAAGCTACTGGAATGCTTATAAATGACATGGAATCTTCTATTTCTTCTAAAAACTTGGAAGATAGAGAGATTCAACATATCAGAGTCATATTTCCTTTTGAGTTAAAAACTCTAGATGAGGGGTTGAAATATTTGGGATTCCATCTCAAACCTAACAACTATAGTAAGGAGGACCAGATTTGGCTTTTGGAAAAATTGAAGAAAAGGTTAAAAAGTTGGAGTCATAGATCACTATCGAGGGCAGGTAGTCAAGTATTGGTAAAATATGTACTTGAGGTGATTCCAATATATTGGATGTCATTAACTTAGATTCCAAAATGTATTTTGGAAAAGGCTAGAAGAATTTGCTTTAAGTTTCTTTGGGAAGGACATCAAGACCAATCAATTATTCCATGGGTAAAATGGGATCATATTGTTGCACCATAAATTCTTGCAGGTTGGGGATTAGAAAAATATTTCCATTTTCTCCAAATTGTTGGCTGCAAAATGCAGATGGAGGCTCTTGTCTACTCAAAGCCTATGGACCATGATCATCTATCATAAGTATATTACCATGAATTTGCTTGTGGACTGGATAAGAAGACAAGACAAGCCTAGGCCAAATATTTCTGTTATTTGCAAAGAAATTTTGAACTCTTTTGAATTTATTGGCTTGGGTCTTTCCTAACACATAGGAAATGAAAGTAGATTGAGGATAGGAGTTGATCCTTGGCTAGGCAGTGGGGAGTGTCATCTATTGGTTGTGGAGCCTTATTATCTTCTTGATTAATAGGTCTCGTTTTAGTTGCGTTAGACCCTAGATCATAACGAGGCAACAATGCCACCCATGGGATAACCGTCAGGGGGGTCCAGGGCCCCCCGAAGAAAATTTTTGATAAAAATTTCCTTGTAAAATATTGTAATTTCGTAGTCAATCTGGGTCATTCATTAAGAAAAATATATGATGGTAGAAGTTATGTTAATTTAGGGTTTTTTGCCCTAGAAGGAAACCCTCAGTTTATATGACAAAATTGAATTCCGACTGTGGAGTATTATTCTGTGTGAGAAAGAGAGAGGAGACTGTGTGAGAGAGAAGAGGAAATTACAGTGGATTTGTCATGGGTTTCATCTTTGAATTTTGTTGGATTATATGAAAGAAAGGCCTGAATGCTTCTCTGTGGACACAACCAAAATTGGTTGAACCACGTATATTTGTTTCTCTCTTGTTTTATGATTTTTTGTGTTTGTCACTTTGCAATATTTTATGTATTCCATTGCTCTGTTAATTGATTTCTAACATCATCTCCTTCCTGAACCTCTCATTGACTTCCTCCTTCGAAATAGAATAATATATTAACTCTCTCATTTCGAAAATCTAGCAAATTCCATGATCAGGATTCAAGAATGAAAGTCAACAATTGATTTGGGGTTGGAGGTTGAATTTATAGAAGTTTGGAATGGATATTTGGATGTGGTAAGAGAAGGCCATATTTTATTTTCAGATGGAGAAGATGAGCTACTATGGACCTTCTCTTCTTTTGGTACTTACTCTCCTAAAGTTAGGTATGTCCATATGAATATGGTCAGAGAAAACGAAGAACTAAATTGTGGTGGAAGAAGATTCAAGATAGGTCCAGGATGGTGTGTGCTTTACAAAATGAATGGGGAATCAACTACTCATCTCTTCATAGTTTTCCCTTTTACTCTTCATGCGAGGAACTATTGCCACTCAACTTTAGGGCAATCTTGTGTTTGGAATGGAACTTATGTAGTGGATTCTTGGAGGAATTGGATTTCTTCTCACTAGACAAGAACTTTTAGAGACTTACCTTTAATAATATGTTGGGAAGTTTTGTTGGCTCGGAACAAAGCAATTTTTTAGGACTCTCGTCTCTCCTTGACCATGTTTTCGCGAAGGAAAAATTATTTTGGCTCACTTTCGTGAATGTAAATAAATTCCTCCTCTATGTTGTATCATTGTCGACGACCCTGATGTGTCAAAACCGTGGGCATATTTTGGCAGGGCTTCACAAGAAGATAATTATAATAGTGAGGGAAATTTCATTCTTCATATTTTCGAGTCTCATTCTTTTCATATTAAAATGGGTTTTAGTAGTGGATCAAACAACCGAGTTAAGCTTTTGTACTGTAAATTCCTGTTGATGCTTGCTAAAGAAAAAGTATGTGTACAACTTCAAGGTTTTGGTGACTCCCTGCTAGTGATCAATTGGATCAACGGATTTCAATAGTGCATAAATATTTTTTTTGTTCCAATTTTGGATGACATTATGCAGTTAAAACTCTCATTCGACGATATTTCATGCTCACATATTTATAGGGAGAGGAACATTCAAGGTGATCATCTTTCCAAAGAAGGCATAAATCTTGAGCGAAACTTCTGATAGATTTTAGAGAAATGGGATAACACCTTTAATGAATTTTATCATAGGCCTTTCATTGAGGGATATATACTAGCCAATCCTCCTTGACAATAATGTACTCTTTGTTTTTGTTTTGTTTTTTTGTTTTTTTTTTTTTTTTGTTCCAGTTTGTTATATGGTAGTGGAACACCACTTTTTTTACAATTGTGCCTTGAAGTGATGCTTTGTTCACTTCTTTACAAGAAAAATGTAAACTTTTTCATATGTAATGACTTGGTGGAAAAACAATGTTCTCTTTTTTGACCATCTAAAAGACAATTCAATCCATGGGATTCAAACAAATACACACAACAATGTGTATATGTAGAAAGTAACTTTGTATCATTTTACTAATGAAATAAAATTACATTTTTTTTTTTGAGAAATAAAACAATCATCAAAATTCTATGTTAAAGGACATATAACATTTATTAATCTATCGTCAACCATTATACCTCGATAGATGAAAGTAAGTTATTGCAACAAATACAAATCCTAAATTCAAATGTATTTGGGTTACTCTAAATTCCAATAAAGACCCAATAACAGAACCATAGAAATATATTGAATATAGCTGGGGGCACTTCGTTTGTGTCTTTTCTGAGCCTGATGGGAGGTGTCAGGCAATAAAATATTGCTTCATGTTAGCTAGGATGGCAATCATGCTTGCTACCTACAACTACTAAGCATTGGGATTGAGACTCCCACTGGTAAAAAATTGTTAGTTGTGAAGCAAAACATCGACATTGACAATCACCGGCCGCAACCTACCACGTTGACTGCCATCAATAATCCACTACTCACTGACTTCTAGAAATTTCATGGTGCAGTCATGAGAAAAAACATGTAGAGAATTCTAGAGCTTTGTCCATCATCTATAAATATGTATTTTGCCTCAACCTGAGAAATCCAAGCAAGGCAAGGCATGTAATGTAATGAAAAACCCTTTGATTTTCTTCTCCATAATTTTAATGTATTCTTATTTAAAATATTTATCTTTTGTTGCCTCTAAGAATTTAATTATTGTTCTCTATTGTGTTCTTTGATTTCCATGAACTTATATCAGAGCCTAGTGGTAATAGATCAATGTTTGTGCTATAAAGACCTACTCAAGAATCAAGGATCATCGATGAAGAAATCAGGGAAGCTTTGTTCCAGGATTGGACAAGAAGTAGTTGTTGTGAATTGAGTCCCTCTCTGTGATGGGCCTATCTGTGTTGTTAAATGAGCCACCTAATTGATCCCTCGTCGTCCCATGTTTTTCTTCCTTTCTTGGTCGCCCAAGACACACGTGGTATTTCTTATCGAGTGTTGCAGTATTCTAGCTAGGGACCATGCAACATATGTGGCTTTCATGGGACCTAGATGAAGTGTTTATAAGTTTCACACACAACCAATGGTGTTATTCGAACATAGCGGAGGTTGTGGTTGTTTAAAATAATGACATGTGTGTAAAAGAGTTGGGATGATTTCTTGTTGTGAGTTTTTCCAAATCAAAATTTAATTTGTGAATGTAGGAGTGAAGTGGTTTTTTAGTTATTATTACTATAGAGGCCACACACATTTTTTTTTAAAATTAAATGTGATGTTCCTTTGAAATAAAAACTTTGTTTAAAAATAAATTAAAAAAGGGGAAGAAAGTAAGTGATTAAAATGCTATTTTTTCAATTTTGTCCCTTCATTTAAAAGTTGGTAAGGACAAATAATTAAAGTCTAAAAGTGGCATCTTGACTTTTGAGATGTGAATTTTATTAAGAATGGAGACAAAAACGTTAAGCGTCATGGATAAATTGAATGGGGCTAATTTTTCCCTTTGGAAATCATAGATGGAGGATATACTGGTTTTAAAATATCAGTATTTTCCGATTGAGGGTAAAGCAAAGAAACCCTCATCAGTGATGGATGAAGAAAGGATTAATCTAGATAGAAAGGTGATTGCAACAATCAACCAATATCTAGAAAAGAATGTGTATTTCAATGTGGCTGGAGAAAAGGCGACACAAGGATTATGGAAGAGGCTCCATGATTTATATGATAAGAACACAACATCAAATAAAGTGTTCTTGATGAAGGATGGTGTTTCAGTTGTTGAGCACTTGAATGAATTCAATATCATTACTAGTTATCTTGCCTCTGTTAAAATCATTTCTTGTTAATGTGTTCCATGCCAAACAACTGGGAAAATTTAATTGTAGCCATGAGCACTTCAGCATCTACAAGGATCCTAAGGTTTGATGATGTCGAGATCAATTTAATGAATGAGGAGCTACGACGTAAGTTACTTATGGAAAACTAGGGAGGAGAAGCTCTAGCTCTAGTTGATCGTGGTAGGAGAATTGATCGGGGATGACAAGGGCATTCAAGATCGTGAGTTTGATCAAAATAAATGAGGGGCATGCTCATTTTCTTTCATTGTGTTAAACCAACGCACATCAAGAAAGAGTGTCGCGTATGGAAGAAAGGACAAAAAAATCAGAAACTAGCTAGTATAAATCACAAGTCATCCAACACAATTGAAGGTGACGTACTATTGTAGTCAGAGATGGTAATGTGTTATTTAATGTTTCAATAGAAGATGCATGTTTATATACATATAGTAGTAGATTTGATTGGATCCTTGACTATGGGGCATCTCACCATGTAACCCCATGCAAAGATAGTTTTGTTGCATATAAACCTAGTGATTATGGGAGAGTGAATTTGGGGAACAATCATTTTGTAGTATTGTTGGAGTGGGATATGTCCAGATCAATATGAAGGATGGACAAGATATATTGTTGAAACAGGTCAAGCATGTACTGGAAATGCACATGAGCTTGATCTTTATGGGATGACTAGATGATGAAGGCTATTTCACAAGCTTTGGAAAAGGAGGCTGGAAAATTAACAAAGGAGCATTGGTCGAGGTAAAAAGACCCAAGACAAGAACATTATATACATTGAAGTCAAATATAGGAAAATCATATTTGGTTGTTGTCACAAAAGAAGGAAATTCGGAAAATCTGTGGCATAATTGATTGGGTCACATAAGCGAAAAGGGCTTAAAAATCCTCAATGGTAAAAAGTTACTGCCAGGTTTGAAATCCTATAATCTTGATCTTTGTGAGCATTGTATATATGGTAGACAAAGAAGAGTTTCATTCCTTAGAGGTGGCCATGATAGAAAGAAAAAATTGTTAGAATTGATACACTTAGATGTGTTTGGACCTATTAACATTAATTCATTAGGAGGAGCATCATATTTTGTAACATTTATAGATGATGCATCGAGGAAGGTTTGTGCCTACCTTATGAAAAGTAAAAGTGAAGTGTTTGAAATATTTCAAAATTTTCATGTTGTTGTTGAAAGAGAAAATAACAAATTGTTCAAGTGAATCTTAAGAACAGATAACGATGAAGAATATTTATCATATGCATCCAAGGAATATTGTAATAGGTTTGGCATAAAACATGAGAAGACTGTGTTAGCTACTCCTCAATAAAATGGTGTTGCAGAAAGGATGAATGACACTACTATGGAGAAAGTGAGGCGTATGTTGTCAAATTTTGGTTTGGAGAAGCATTTTTGGGCAGATGTAGTAAGGACAACTTATTGCACCAAGAGGCACATTCTACAACCTAGTATGACCTCGATGTGTAAGTATGTCACATCCTAAAAAAATAATAAAAATATTTTTTACTAATATCGGCCAAAACATTAGTTTGAATCTTAAATAATATATAATATTTAATCTTATTAATGGACAGAGATTAATTATTAAAATATAACTATGTATTATTATATATAATTTGAATGGATAATAAATTATCTCGTGCATTTAATAGCTCTTTTATCATATATGTGAATTTGAATGGATCATAAATTTACCTTTAACAAAAAAAATTACCACATTAAAATTCCAAATTAAGTAAAATATTAAACATCTTTACTCAGATTTACTAAAGCTAATATCATCTCTTAAATCAAAGGAAAAAAGCTAATTCAACACAAAGAATAAAAAATCCCACTCCAAAATCTTTTAATATTTCTTTTGATTAAATATTTGTAAAATGAATCTTTAAAGGGAAAAACCATATCCTATGGATATATTAAAGTCTTTAAAGGCATAAATATTTCCACATCAAAGTTCTAATATTTGAAAACATTGATTTGATGTAGTTTTATTATAATTTTTGTTATCATGCCATTAAAAACGTTATTAAATCTAATCTTATTATTATTATTAAATTTAATAACGTTGGATTAATATAATATTAAATTTAATATTATATTCAATTTGTTATACTATAATATATTATAATATATCATGAAATATATTAACTCTAGATATATATATGGAGGAAAAAACAAAGACATAAAGCGATAGAGGTGGATAGATAGATGGAGTGACAAGGGAGAGATGGAGAGAGTGTGTATATGTTTTGGGGTGAGATAGAGAGACAAATAAGGAGAGATGGAAGGAAGGGGGAAGAGAAGGAGAGAGAAGGAGAGAGGGAGGGAGATAGTGATAGAGTTGGAGGGTGAAGAGAGATAGAGAGGGGGGAGAGAGACAGAGGGAGGTGAGAGAGAAAGGGAGAGAGAGGAAGGAAGAGAGAGAGAATGTGAGAGAGAGAAGGAGAGAGGAAGGGAGAGAGAGATGGAGTTGGAGGGAAAGAGAGGGAGGTAAGAATAAATACATAGAGAGATAAATATGGAGAGAGAGAGAGGGAGTGATAAGGGAGATAAAGAGAGGAAGAAAGGAGAGCAGGAGGGAAGAGAGATATACGTGGGAGAGAGAGAGTGAAGGGGAAGATAGACGGAGAGGAAGAGGGAGGGATATATATATATATATATATATATATATATGGAGAAAAAGTGTGTATGTTTTGGGGGTGATATAGAGAGACAAAGGAGAGGAAAAGGGAGATAGATATATAGATGGGAGGTGAAGAGAGGGAAGAAGAGAGAGATAGAGAGAGGGAGGGAGAGATAGATAGATATGGAGAGAGAGTGTGTGTGTGTTTGGGGGGTGAGATAGAGAGGCGCATAAGGAGATATGGAGGAAAATATAAATATAGATGGAGGGGGGAGAGAGGGAAGAATATTTCTTGTACTATATGCATTGATTTCAGTGTAGATGATGATTTCTAATCATATTTGATTGATTGGACTAGATGCATTGATTTAAGTGTAGATGTTAATTTCTAATTATATTTGATTAATTGCATTATATGCATTGATTTCAGTTTAGATGTTGATTTCTAATCCTATTTGATTGCTTGCTCTAAATGTAATGATTTCAACATAGATGGTCATTTCTACTCTTATTTGATTTCTTGTGCTAGATCTAGATGTTGATTTCTAATTATATTTGATTGCTTGCACTAGATGCACTGATTTCCATGTAGATGTTGTTTTCTAATCTTATTTGATTGTTTGCATTATATGAATTTATTTCAATATATATGTTGTTTTCTAATTTGTTGTAGCAACTACAACCACCCTCCAAAATTTTGCCTTAGCTTCGTTTTGGAGCCTCCCTACCAACCGTTCACAACACCTTGTCTTGCTTCGTCAAGTACACAAGCTTCAGGGTTTTTATTGCACAAAGACAGCCTATCGATCAAAGATTGATGCATTCCCCTCACAAGTTGATCACCCAGACTTGGTCCAGCTATAGGCTGAGCAACTCCCCCAAGAAATTGCGCAATTCTGGAGGGCAAGCAACCTTCCCTCCAGAAATTGCACAATTATGTCTGGCAGCCTGCTCGGCGCTAGAATTGCGTAATTTTTCAATTTAGGCTTCAGCCAGGAAACTGCGCAATCCTTCCCAGTAGGCCTACTCAGCCTAGGAATTGCGCAATCCTGGGTAGTAGTCAATTGCTCTACCCATAAATTACGCAAATCTCTAGGGCAGCCAACCCATCTCCCATCTAGAAATGCATATTTTCTCCCAACAATTGAGCAACCTCATGCATGAGTAGTTGGGTTGACCAGTTCCACCTAGGACTAAGGAAAATTGACTTGCATGCATGGCTTAAAAAAATCATCCCATGATTCAGGGAGATATTTTTAGCAACCGGAGGTTACATGCAAAGTTCATTCTTGAAACTTTCCTCCAAGTGTCGCTTTCTCCTAGATTTTTGGCATGTGTGTCATGAGCTCAAACTTATTTATTTGACACATCAGAGCTCATTCTTCCACATCGATCTTGGAGCTCTGACATCCCACAACACATCTAGGACTCTTTGACACATCCAACTCAACTATTCACAGGTAAGTGTTCTCAACTTGTCTTTTTCATCATTTCTCTCATTTTTTGTGTTTTCGTTTGTGTGAGTATTGTTTGCTTGATTTTTTTGAACGCTTGTTGTCATTTACATGTATACTAGCTTGTACTAGCACCATTTCAATTTTCGTTGCAATCTCACTGTTTTCGCATGCATGAAACTGTTTTTCACAAACGATCATCGATTTGGTGACTCACTTCACCCACATGCATGTTGATCTGTTCACTGAATCTTTCATTCAATGTTTGCATGCACGATCAATCACTTCTTCTTTCACTTAGTGTCACCATGCATTCACTTTCAGATTTGCTTTCAGTTGCCCGTCGGCGAGTCTGGGCAACCTTGGCCCGAACTCTGCCTCACCCAGACAACATTGCACAATCTGGAGAAGGAAGGCTTTGTCTTCCTCTCCAGAAATGTCCATTTCTGCCCAGAAACTGTCCTCTAGGACATTTTTGTGCATTTATGAGGGATAATGACTGCTGGCCTAGAAAATTGCGTAATGCAGTCCATGAGCCTATAGTCATTTCCAGCTGGAATTGTGCATTACGTAATCCCAACAATCAGCAGTCAACCTGGATCGCGAATTGCACAAATCTAGCAGCTAGTCTTGCCTCCTAGACAACCCAGACTTCCTTTTGTGCAGTTCTGGTAGCCAGTCACCCAAACTCCCAAAAGAAATTGTGCAATCTTTTCCTATCATTCCCTAGATATGACTTAGGTCATTACCTAAATTTGCTTTGGTTTTCGCTAACAGATTTTTTTCCATGCATGTTGCTTTGTCTCCAGATATTTCAGGTGCTCATCTGCCTCTTCACAATATAGGACCAATGGCCTACAAGAGAGTGGGATCAAAGGACACTGATGGAAGTGCAACTGGTGCAATGATTGAGCAGGTGTATGCATGTCTACTAATCTACAAAGATACCAAGTTGTTTCTAGACAATGACATCAAGCTAAAATGGCAATAGGTCAATGAAGCATTTGCAAGTACTTTTGGGCAAGACCTAAAAGATCGTCAGGTGTATGTGAACATTCAAAAGTTTGGCTTGTACCAGATTGTATGCAGATACCCCGCGTTCCCATGTGCGGAAATGATACACTGGATTGTCTCACACACTGATCCCAAGACGATGACTTTGAGAAGTGTCAGCGGGACAAATCTTGCCACCTTCTGGGCATAGGATTATGATGAGATGTATTGGATGTCGAAGCCCATGATTATCATGGAGACTCCTTTCAGCTTACCCAATAGTAGTGCCAACTCCAGAGACATTCTAAAGAACTAGGTAAAAGAGCCAGCTAGATTTAGGTTGACACCCAACCAGATCTACAGGACAGAGATATTGCGGAAGGCATATCAATACTTGGTCATATTTTCATGTCGACTATGTGACCAAGAAAGCACAGAAACCTTCCCACAGAGTCGGGTGATTGCGCTGGACCAACTGGCCAGAGAGAGTAAACCATGTAACTGCTCCGACATGTTGGCTCATCAGTTGAGGGAACAGGTAATGAAGGCTCGACACTAACCTGGAGGTATGCAAGGAGAGATCTACATGTCCACCTACATCTTAGATGCAATCTATGCCTGATAGGAGTTCTTGGGCTGCGAGTGGGCATGGTCACCGGTGGAGACTCCTCTGAACACATATTGTAATTTGTTCTCCGAATGCAGCTTCAGAGGAGTAATCACACAGTTGTCCTATCATTTTGTCACCCCAATCTACAAGATGATATTCGAACATGATCCACCCTGCATGCCGAAGGAAGCAATGGAGGCACTAATAGACATTGCTGATTGGTATGCCTTACCATCCAACACCTTCATACAAATGTTCAGCGCGGAGAAGCCTCCGCATGTTCTACTAAGGTTTTCCTTGGACATACTCATCATGCAGGAAGTAGCATATCACATCTCGGAAGGATTGACACCTAGACTACACAAAAGAAGAAGACACCTTCGTCCACTCTTTCGTTGCGAATTGGGTTATACGAGATCCAAAGTTTCAAGCAAGTGGTTGTCGAGGCAGTATTGATGAAGAAGTATCATTTCGACCTTCAAAGTTACAATCTGTATGACTCACATTGCATTGTGAAAGATCACTACATGAGAGTACAGTTCAACTGGATCCATGGGGCATGTCATTGGGCAGAGGAGGACCCATGGAGATACTGTTACAACTCCTCCATACTCAATGAACTGATCGGCTTCGCTGTAGAGTAGTTAGCGAAGCAACGTGAAGTAGTATCCCGAAGAGCACTAGCACCAACAGTAATAGCAGCAGAGGCAAGCATACTAGTGCGCGACAAGGGCAAGAGAAAGATTGTCGATCGCATGTAGGAAGAGAAGAGTTTTAAGTTTTGAGCAGACCCATTGGTAGAGAGAGTAGCTATGGCTATAGAGGCAAAGAGGAAACAACGCGACAAGTGAATCGCGCAAAGGCAGAGGGAGAAGAGAAGAATGGAGGAATCAAAGAAGGAGTTGCATGAGCTGAAGGAGCAACAACAGAAGGAACAAGAGCTGCATAAACAAGAGAGGGAAGTGCAACAACAATAGGTACAACAGGGGGTAAAACATGTGCAAACAGATGAAACAACACCCATGCAGTTAGTGGATTCATTGGAACATCTAGAATCAGGCAAACATGGTGAACCATCGCAGGAGCAGGACTTCTCTCATGAGATAGAACAAGCACTTCAATAGTTGGATATGGATATGGAGCAACAGGAATCAGAACATGACATCGACCTTATGCCTCATCACCAAGAGGTCAGCTTACCTGCTTCACCGCATCCAGATGATGAGCATGTATTAAGCGACCGAGGAGGCACTGATATCCTTGGAGATCAACCGGGAGAGGAGTTGCACAAAGTTACATCTCATTCGACGAGTCTCAACATAGAGTTGTGTAGTCTCGTAGGGTTTTGACTTCAGATGATCATACATCTCCTGCACATGTTGAGGAATGAGTGATCGTGTCTGACGTGCGCAAACATCCAACAACCTTGGCCGATGCAACTAGAGTGTATGTCGAAGCCACTAGCTCAAGTGTTCGATTTCTGATAGTTGAAAATGAGTGAATGGCTATGGAAATTTAGACGGCCAAGTAAGGAGGAGAGTTGGTGACTACATCCGCCTGAGCTAAACTAAAGAAGGAAATACTAGATGAAGTATTGTCCCTTGACATAGTTATGCGAGTGTTGTACTCCAAGTTTGGTACCATGCATAAGGTAGTCGTCCATCTCAACGGATGGCAACAACTATGTGCTAGAAGAGAATGTATCTTGATGAACTTGCATGATGTTGTTGATTACATGCAAGAATGGACGATGAGATACAAGGGAGACCTCCTTCACTTGCCTAATATGATGAGGGCCAGTGCGGTTGAGCTGAAGGCATGTATCCAGAGTCAAATCCAGAACTATGAAGAGCTCTCGCAGCTCATCACTAATATACAGGCTTCCCATGCATGTGTGTTCAAGAGTATGGATGTTGTGGTGCGTGCACATGTGATCCCATCTATTGGGACTCTTACCCAGGTGGAGACAAAGTCATAGGTATGACTAGCGCTTGACTCGTACTTCGACGAGTTGATGCGCATTGCTACCAGCCCAGAATTTCCCATCAGTACATACATCATGCACAAGTATGTTGCTGGTCCAATCGCATTGAAGACAATGATGCACATGCTTACAAACGAGTTGGAAAGAGGAGCCTGAGAAGTGTAGCCGGATGCTATGGAGGCAAGAGTCGGGTTCCAGAAAGATGTCACCTTGGAGCACACGGACACCATCAAGGACTATTGATCTCGGCATCAGTATGTTACTAGTGATCATCGCGAGGATGTTGAGGAGTTAGACTTCTATGGTTGTCTAAGCAAGACTGATGTCTAGCATGGCATGCTCAAGCCATTTTGTCTCACATGGGTACATGTGCATTGTAATGTAATGTCATGTCAAGTGTAAGTCAAGTGTCGATAGTTGGATGTAACGGTCATAGAGTAGATGAAGGGTCATGAGGGTAGTTGAACTGTCACAAAGGGGAATGTCAAGGGTCACCCCACCGTTTGCTATAAATAGTCCCTCATAACTCACTGTATAGGCTTTTGGTCAGCCAAGATTCCGATAAGACTATCTTGGAGATAGATTGGATAGTATTGTAATGAGCCTTGGCTTCTCCACTACGCAGAGCTAGTACATCTCTTCAGAGGAGCAGGCAGCTGTGGTTGTAACGTTCTGCTACCGGAACTACTGGTTAGACATGGATGTATTGTATGACTGAAACTTACACTTCTTAATATAACAAGAGCGAGCATGTTTCTTGGATATTTTGTATTGTATTCTATGCTATCTAATTTACTCTAAATGATATATGTATTGGTTTGCTTACACATGCTTGTATAGCTATATGTGTATATATGTATGAATCTTTCTGAAATGTGTTGCTTTTTAACCATCACTTTGGATTGCTTGCTAACTTGCCTTCCATGTTGTGATGTATCTTTTCTTGTGTGTTCCCTTCTTAACTGTGTTCTATCACAGGTTTTCAAGGGGCGCACTCATCTCAACCCCCATGTGTTAGAACCTCTCATGCACCTTCCTTGGCTCATTGCAGCTGTCACACCCTTTCTACCAACAAATTTATTTTACTTTCCTCTGTGTGAAATTGCGGTCAAGGCATTACCATATGACCCATTGCTAGGAATCCTACACCAAATGGTCTAAGGTCTAATTGGGACTTCTTACCGGAGATATCCCTGACGTGTTGGCAGGTCCATCACCGTCAACATTTTTGGTGCTAGAAGGAGGGCCATATGACAAGTTGTGTCCTCTCATCCTATTTTGAAACTTTGCATATCTGTCATGGATTCTTGCACTCTTCTCCCATGTTGTTTTTCAAATCATGAAAATGTCACCATCACAATGGAGTTATTTGATCTCTTGTCCACTTACATGTATGATGGTGAAGGCGAAGTGGCCTAGCGTGAGTTCTTACATGACTTTCTTTCCATGCTTCATGAGGAAGATGGGTGTTTTGACGAACAAGCCAACTTGCTTCTTGCATACACACTTCGCGAATCTCCACTTCGATGGTTGTGCAGCCTACTGGCTCATAGCGTGCACTCACTTGAGCACTTATGTGATCTTATTGAAGACACTTTCCATCATTTTGATCCAGACCATCTTGACCAAAAACTGCTACAAAAACGGAAGGATCCGTATGAATTGACTATGGATTTTTGGCAGTGCTTTCGTGACTTGCAGTTTCAAGCTCCGAAGAGCCAGATGAAAATTTTCTATCTTTGGGACCAGTTCGAGTATTGTGTTAAGAAATCTGCTCGTCCCAAGAAGAAGTTTGAAATCAAGCCTCGCTCAACATTCTTCAGTGATGGAGCTGTGCAATCTCATGTGGATGTGGTCACTGTCACAAGTGATTGTCCGCCATCCCCTCATCAAACAACTCCACCACCGTAGAGTGATGTTGAGGATCATGCTCACACACTTGTTCAACTGTCACATCCTCCCAACATCACTTCGCTTAATTTTCGCGCGGATTTGGTTGTGAGTCCATCGAGTTGTCATATGCATTTGTTGCACAACCTCCGTCTTCGCACACAACTATTCCTCCGGGTGATACAGTCTTGTGTTCTTCCATTCCAGACTCTACACTTGTTGTGAATGAGGAACAAGCCACTGATGGAGTTGGTGTTGCATAACCAACATGCGCTGTCATTCATGAAGAATATGAGTGGGAGCTTGAGCATCAACACTCGACGAAGGATGACTCCCTTTCATCTGAGCCTCCTTCGTTCTTTCCTGACATCTTTGGTGAACCTTCCATCCATGATTCTGCATGTGTATGTTCATCCATGGATGGACCCATTCTTGATCATTCGTAGGACACAATGGATGTCAGTCCATCATCCAAAAACAAAGAGGATAAGTCTTTCATTGAAAATCCACTTGACCTTTCATTTGCCTTTTCCGGAAACACAGAGATGAATTTGTTCACTTCTCATCTACCCCTCTGTTTGATTCATCATATCATGAGGATGCCGATGAAATCATTGATTTTTCTGATCATAGCTGTCGTGATCCATTTACTCCCATATTCGATCATGATCATGTTTCTATCACAGTTGATTTTTCAAAGCACCGATTTATGATGATCTATTTGACGATGAAGTTGAAACACCCAAGACTATCGAGGCACTTCAACCTGAGTTGATGGTTATGTCAGGCACTCGTTGTCTTGGGGTTAGTCTCACTTCTGATTAGGAAACTGTTCAATCACCCAAGGCTCCTCATCACTCATCTGTATGCATTGAAGATCAATCTCACACACAGATCATGCTTCCTCCACTCGAACTACATGATCCTATCGCTCATGCATTGGAGGAATCTTACATTGCAAGCACACGTGCACGATGCAAGTTGTCTTTGTTTCTTTCATTTTCTTGCATGTCACAGTCAAGAGTGTGCTTATGCTTCAAAGCTGCACGTAGTGTCACACAACACCATGATATGTCCATGGACTACTCTTCATACACTTGCACTCACTTATGTCTCATGGGCATCTTGGAGCATGAAGTATGGTTGTCTTCATTGTTATATCTTTCTTACTTGATGGTTCACGTAACTGGGTTGCTCATGGACCAAGCCTTCACCAACATGGGTCAACCAATGCACTGATGGCTACATTGGAAATTTCACTTCACCTGATCAGGCCCATGCACCATTAGTTTAGGAGTAGGAGTAGTGTTTGCTTTCAATTGGTTTGCTTGCATGCTTGTTTGCTTAATTGCTTTGTTTTTTTTCTCACTTTTACTTCTACTTCCATTTTGCTTTGTTGTTTGTTAGTTTTCTTGTTTTGTTTGTAGGTTAGTTTCGCATGAAACCATGTATGACTCTTGAAACAAGCTAGGTAAAGTACAAGAGGCCTTGTGCAGCTATCACTACTTGGTTATCTGTCATCTTGCCTCTGTATGAAGAACTTGTTACTTTTAGTCCATGATACGTCGAAGGAAAATATGTATTGTTCAAAGTGAACCTTGGTGAAAACACAACGCTTGTGCACGAACTAGTGTCACCTACTCTAGTGAGTTGTTTTTGGGTTAACCCTTGTCAGCTCAGTCAAGTAGAGTAAGGTGAGGGGGAAACCTTAACAAGCACGTTAGAGGTATAATAAACTACTTCTCTGCTGGAACAACCTCTTCTTCTCTCAATAAGTCGGGATCCCTCTTCCACCTCTGAAATGAATAAGTGCTATGCACAATTATGAAAAAATGAAAATGAAAAAAATTAAAAGTGAAAAAATTCAAAATAAAATGAATTAGATGAAAGAAGAGAAAGGCTTCCTGTGTAGAGAGGAGATGCAAGTAACTCCGCACTTTTATAATTCAACCTAGTCAAAGTTCTTTCTCTGCTCCAATAGTATTGGTGCACAAAAAGGATGGATCATTGCGCATGTGTCTGGATTATAGGGAGCTCAACAAGCTCACTATTAAAGATAAATTTCCATTCCTATCATTGATGAATTATGGGATGAATTTCATGGATCAATTTACTTCACCGAGTTGGATCTTCGTTCAGGATATCATCAAATCATAATGAAGATTGAAGACATTCCAAAAACATCATTTATAAATCATGAGGGTCATTATGAATTTTTGGTCATGCCTTTTGGCCTTACCAATGCACCTTCTAGATTTCAAGGTTTGATGAATTCCATTTTCAAACCCTTCCTTAAAAAATTTGTGTTAGTATTTTTTGATGATATACTAATCTACAACAAGTCTTGGAAGGATCATGTTCAACATGTTGACAGGGTGCTAAAACTATTGGAGGAGAAACAATTATATGCAAAATGCTCAAATGTTTATTTAGAGTACAAGAGGTAGAATTTCTGGGTCATATTATATCTCATGAAGGTGTTAAGGTAGACCCTAGCAAAATTAAAGCCATTAAGGAATGGAAAATCCCCACATCCATAAAGCATCTGCGAGGATTTCTAGGGTTGACAGGGTATTATCACAAATTTGTTAAGAATTATGGGATAATAGCAGCACCTCTAACACCATTATTGAAGAAAGATGCATTTTCATGGACTCCAGAAGCAACAAAGGCCTTCAAACATCTTAAAGAGGCAATGTGCCAAGCACCAGTCTTAGCTATGTCGGACTTCAAAAAAACCTTTATTATGGAATGTGATGCTTCAAGAAATGGAATTGGTGTTGTTTTAATGCAAGATGAAAGACCCGTTGATTTCGAAAGTCATCCAATCAAAGGAAAGTATTTACAAAAAGCTATTTATGAGAAGTAAATGTTGGAAATACTACATGCACTTAAGAAATGGAGACCCTACCTAATGGGAAGACACTTCAAGGTAAAAACGGATCATGATAGTCTTAAATACTTTTTAGAACAAATATTATCATCTAAAGAGCAACAAAAATGGGTCACAAATATGTTGGGTTATGACTTTGAAATCATCTACAAAAAAGGGAAGCAAAATGTTGTGGCAGATGCACTCTCAAGAAAGGATGAGGATGTGGAAGCATTGATGTGCGCCATTTCTATTATCCAACCAGATTGGATAAACGAAGCAAGGGATGAATGGAATAATGACGAAGAATTGTGGGCACTCATTCAAAAGTTACAACAAGATCCCAGTACATCTGATACATTTAGTTGGAAAAATGATTTGTTATGGTACAAAGATCGCTTATACCTATGTAAGAATTCCCAACTCAAACAAAAGATTCTTATGGAATTTCACACTTCTCCCTTTGGAGGGCACTCGGGACTTTTAAAAAATTACCACAGGGTTAAGAAGGAAATTTTTTGGGATGGGCTTAAATCATATATTCAGAAGTTTGTGGTGGAATGTTTGGTTTGCCAACAAAATAAAGTTGAAAAAACTACACACCTTTTTTTCACTTTGTAAGAGCTCTATATTGAATCTGTTGTATCTCTGTAAATGCGGATCTCAAATATATGAAACTACATCTTGCAGTAGCCCTTTAAGTCCTCTTTCTATCCTTGCAAGTCTGATCAAGATTGGATTCTCCAAGCAAGAGTTATGTCAAATCTCCCACGGTGACCTGATTATATTCTATTTTCGTAGAGCGAACTTGAACGAAGTTCTACGTGTCACTATTTCGACCTTAGTACCTGAGATTGATATAAAGAAAACTATAGACCATCCTCTTTCTGAAACTTATGAAATTTCAATCTGATGCTCGAACAAAAGTTATGACGATTTTCCCCAGGTCACCTATTTGGAATGTGATTTAGGAGTCTGCAAAAACCCTAACTTCCTCAGATCATATCTCCGAAAATATAGCGATACAAGCTTTGAAATTTAGACCCAAAGTTCAGAACGATTTCGGCGCAAATGAGTTTTTTGTTTTAGCTTCTGAAATGTCGCAGAAAAAAACATTATAGAAAAAATTCCACGATGGCTTGTTTGGAGCAGCGAAACCCTAGAATCCAAAGCTCTGATACCAAATGTTATGAAGCCAGCTCAAAAAAAGATAGAAAAGATAGATCAACGCCTTAGAATTCAGCCTCTTCAAGGGGGTAACCTCCTTTACATTACACAAATGAACAATTCTTGGATGATACAAATGACTAAACCTCCCTTCTATACATAGGAGTCTAAGCGGTCACAATATAATCAAGCCAACATAACAATAATAATATAAGGGCACAACAATAACAATAGTTGGTTTCTATGGGGCACACTAATAACAATATGGGGACAATAGGGGCACAATAATAACAACAAGGGCTACAATGAAAATAGTAATGGGGGAATCACTAGTATTATAGGGACCTAACAGTACTATTCAAAGTGAACCTTGGTGAAAACACAACGCTTGCGTGCTAACTAGTGTCACCTATTCTCGTTGGTTGTTTTTGGGTTAACCCTTGTCAGCTTAGTCAAGTAGAGTAAGGTGAGGGGGAAAACATTAACAAGCACGTCAAAGGTATAATAAACTACTTCTCTGCTAGAACAACCTCTTCTTTTCTCAATAAGTTGGGATCCCCCTTCCACCTCTAAAATGAATAAGTGTTATGCAAAGTTATGAAAAAATGAAAAGTGAAAAAATTCAAAATAAAATGAATAAGGCGAAAGAAGAGAAAGGCTTCCTATGCAGAGTGGTGATGCAAGTAACTTCGCCGAGGTACTGACCAGGCTCACTGGCAGCGGAGCCATGCTTGTGTTCCTATTTGACTTCGTCGAGGTACTATCTAGGCCTGCTGGCAGCAGAGCAACACCAGAGATGAAACTAAGACTCTGACAACTATACTGCTTGTGCACCAATATACCCCTCAACCCCAATCGAAACAACTATGTTTCCTTGGCTTGGAATTTGTGTCAATCGACCAAGATCTTGGTAGATACTACATCTTGCAATCAAGCTAGTGTGAAACCAAGATGAACTGAGAACTAAACAATACTTCCGGAGGTGTTAGACTTGGTTTTCACGAACAAGGTCCATTCAGAGAGTTGGAGTTCCACCAGTGTATCACCAAGTGTTGTAACGACTACAACCACCCTCCAAAATTTTTCCTTAGCTTCGTTTTGGAGCCTCCCTACCAACCTTTCACATCACCTTGTCTTTCTTTGTCAAGTATAAGAGATTCAATGTTTTTATTGCACAAAGATAGCCTGTCGATCAAAGCTTGATGCATTCCCTCACAGGCTAATCACTTGGACTTGGTCCAGCTGCAGGTTGAGAAACTCCCCAAGAAATTGTGCAATTCTGGAGGGAAAGCAGCCTTCCCTCTAGAAATTGCATAATTCTATCTGGAAACCTGTTGGGATCTAGAATTGTGCAATTTTGCTAGTCAGGCTTCACCCAGGAAACTATGCAATCCTTCCTAGTAGGCCTGCTCAGCCCAGGAATTTCAAAATCCTGGGTAGCAGTCAGCTGCTCTGCCCATAAATTTCACAAATATCCTGGGTAGTGTTTGGTCAATTTAGTGTGTTCTAAATTGCTAATTAAAATGTCAATCCGGGATTCGTAAACTGATGAAGTGAGGTGTACTATATGTACAAGATAACCATTTTCTTAGTCTTTTTTCGTTTTTTAGTTTTTTAGTTTGTTTTTGGGTTTATCTTCTATGGATTCCCTAGTGTGTGATGGTGAAATTGAAAGTTAAGTATGGATGGTAATGGTGATTTCTACAGTGATTTTCCAAAATTAAAAGTTTTCAAAAAGAAAGCTTCAAACTAACTGTCATGAAATCAATTCTCAAAAGGAAGTAAATGTACCAAACAGTGAACTAGTGGCAATGGCCCAGTATCCTTACTGCTGTATGAAAAAGAAAGTAAAAACTGAACTTAAAGCAACTCAAAGACTGAAAGCAAAGCAACTAAATCACACTACTTCAACCCCTGTTTTGATCATTCACCCTTCAACTCAATCTGTCTATAGGAAGTAATCATAAACAAGCTGAGTAATATGATATCTAAATTGCAGGAAATTAAATTGCATAAAAGGAAACTAAGATTTAACTACTCATTCATATTTCAACTCTTGAAAATGACATAAGTAATTCAATCTCTAACTTTCAGGAAAGCAAACTAAATCATACTACAATAAGTAATATTCGGATTCCTTACTAATAGAGTCACTTGACTATAGAAAGGAAATCATAAACAGATGAGTAATATGATGTGTAAGTAGCAGAAAAGTAAATAAGCAAAACGCAATTTGAAAAATGACAGTGCTGGAATTAAACTCAGGAAATGAAAATCAGCAGAAAGGACAAGATGATCTCATGTCAGTAGTTATAAAAAAAAATATGTAAATCTACCCGGGCTACCTACAACAAAACCTGTGAAAGAAGCACTGATCAACTAATAGTTATAAAAGAAAACATAAAGGAAATATAGACAGCAATGAACATCATAACAGCACAATATATATATACAAACAATGATTTAAAAACAATGAATGAAAGCAAGTAAGAAACTATACAAAGCTTTGGTGTACAGGGGCCCTCTGCAACCTTAGCCAGTCAATCGCTTAGTCACAAATCAGATTCAGAAAAACTATCTTCTCATGTATTTAAAGTGCAGAAATAAAGAAAAGTGAAACACATTACAGTGGGCTGATGACAACAGTCAAAATTATATTTCCAAAAACTAACTATTCAGCGTATATCAACGCGTTATTTATAAGGAAAAGGTGCTGCAACTAATTCCTAGATTTATGCTGTCAAGAGACATGTAAATCTCCTTGACCTGAGATCTAGCGTGATGGTCATCATGACAGTTGAATTCATGGAGTGGTGGCTACTCAATTCAGTTCACGGGCTGCTCTCCAAGTGTGCCAGTACCTCCGGAAACTAAGGATCGTGCCACGCAAACCTTCACGTGGGCAAAACAGAGTCGTGCCATTGTAAAACTCCTCATTTGGCCCTTCCTTTGAACATCGTTGACTGCGACCATTTATGAGTGATTTGGCTGATCTAAGGGGACACACTCCATGTACACGTCACTTGCAGCTTACCCATGTGGTCGGTTTCTCCATTGGACACTTGTAGCATAGCCTTTAACAAAATGGCTGCGGAAACTTGGGCTAGCTGTGGAAAGTGACAAGTTTCTGCAGCTGCTTGAACAAAATTCTAAATCAAACAACAGTCATAAACATAGATAGGAAACCATTTCATAAGCTCTTTTTAGACTAATATGCAACGATTTGACAGCTTGGTGGATGAAGTAAATGGAAAAAGAAGGTTGAAAGGGTATATAGGGAAGTGCAGGTTTGGGACTCAACATACCCCCACTGTGAAGGTGTTGCATGTCCTCATGCAACCAAAATTTAGTCACCCCTCTCTAATCCATATGTTCTGATGCTTCTACTAGGACATCTAGCCCTCTTTTCTTCTTCTTTGGTGCTACCACCATTCTTGGTTTCCTTATTAGACATCTGAACTTGAGATTGATCAATGCTCTGCTCAACTTTTTGCACTTTTTCTTCAGTTTCTTGTTTTTCTTTTGCCATAGTCCTAAATGGAGCATAGTGTTATCATGAATAATTTTATCTACTTTGCTCTGCTCTTTGAGTGCTTCATTTTCCTGCTTGATATGCCTGTTTAGGACCTCTAATTCAAATACCTCCTATTTTAAGGACTGAACTTGTGCATCTAATGGCAGAGTGGTACTTGGACCTGCAGCTGATTTTTCTAATGATTCCAAGTAGTCATATACTTCCTGTTGATTGGGGTCTACTTCAGGTGTCTTTCTTGGACTGAGTTCAAAATCTGGTGGAGGAGGAGGACTGCTCTCTAGCTCTGGCTGAGAAGGGTTTTCATCATGTGGAGGATTGATTTCAATGCTTGGCTGAGGATGAGGTGGACTACGGCCAGCTGGAGTTTTATCAGATGTCTCTCCACCCAAGTCAATGAAGTGGGGCCGTTTTATTTGCGTTTTACTCTCTTTTCCTCTTAACCTTGTGCTTCTCCTTAAGTATGGTGGACTAGTACTCTTTTCTTGTATAGTCTGTTTTCCTTTTTCCTTTTTCTTTGCTATAGCAGCAGCCTGAAGATGTACTAATCTTTCTGACAGTGGTTGATAATCCTCCTCTATGGATTGCTCAGGTGATTGGTAGACTTCTTGGATGGTCCTTTTGCCTTTTTCTTTCTTCTGTTTCTTGTCTTTAGTTCTGTCTTCTTCTTCTTTTTGACCAATTTCTTGAGTTTCTATAGTAGGGGAGTCTTGGACTGTAGTACTCTTTTTATCTTCTCCTACTTTTTCTTGGTGTCTTTGGTGTGCTACTTTCAGAGGCCTCATATGGCTCTTGGAAGTAGTTTCTTATCAAGAATTACTCCCATGTATCTTTGTTTTTCTTTAAGTGGTCTTCAATAAGAATTTTTATAAGTCCATGATGGTATAGATGAGGGTCTATATTGCCTATGTGTTTTTGGACTGTAATGCTCGTCTTCTTCAAACTCAAGAGTAAGAAATAAGGCAAATTAAGAGTCTGATTTTCTAAGAAATTCATCAACAGTCTAGCATGGTACATGTACATCGAACCAAAGCGTCCTTCACAAGTGACAAATTTTTGGATAACTAACAGCAGACTAGCCCATTCTTCCTTCAATGCATGAACAAGAATTCCTTTAGTAAACACGTTGGTGTCCATACCTGGGTTTCTTAGCATAATTCTCCATGCCTGTTCATCCACACTTTTATTTTTGAACCACCTCTCACCTTCCTGAGGTAAGCCTGTGGCAGATGCTACTGTTGTTTCGGTCACCGTGAGCTTCAAATCTCCAATCTCCACTTTCTGACCATCAAATGACCGTGCAAAAGCCTTGGTTACTTCTTTGTTATAGCCTTTAAACCTTTGAATGAACCGTAACCATTTGGATTTCTTCAGTAAATCCTTGGCTTGAGGGTAACCTTCTAGATATTTCGGTCCTTCTGGCTCTGCCCTTAATAGTTTTCCCATTCCTTTCTCTGTTTTAATTTCAGCTGAGGATGCAATTACGTATGAGGATTTTATCAAAGGAAAGTAGCTCGGTTGCAGGGTTTATGATAAAAGGCAATGGCTGCAATCGATAATAGGTAACGAGAATGCTTCAAATTATAGGCAGAACAGAGGATAAGCAGTAGTGAATGGGTTTACAAATTGAAATGCGTGTGTATGAAAGGAAGGTCTTAAATGAAATGGTAAGTGAACGGTAGTGGAGGTGAGATCTTTTTTTTTTGAATTAACGGCTGCGTACGGGAGATCACACGTTTTAATAGATGGCTGCGGAAAATACGGTGAAGAAGAGCCGTAAAGAGATTGGTCACATCTTATGAGCGCAGGTGGCAAATGAAAGTGCAGTCAACTTGAGTTTAAACCCGAAAACCCATCATGAGACCATTAAGAAATGAATGCATGGTGTATGGAGTAATATCGTGGGATAGGAGTGGGTAATGGAGCTACCATATCGAATCATTGCACATAGTAGAAATTTTCATGGTTTGATAACTATGCATAATCATGACTTTAATTGCTATTTGATAAAAAAAATTGCTCATACCTTACCGCTCCATTGTTAAATATTTTGTCAATTTCATATGGCCCAAGCCAATGGGTCTGAAATTTACCCTTAAAGTCTTTGAACTTGGAATCAAACAGTAATGCCCAATCTCCCTCTTGAAACTTTCTCTCTTTGATGTATCTGTCATGCCACTTAGCTCTTTGATGTTGAACTAGATCAGTCTTTAAAATTGCTTCTTCTCTGATCTCATCTAGCTCGTTCAGTTGCTCCATTCTGTGCTTTTGGGCTTCTGATAGATTCATCCTCAACTGGACTGCCATCTTGAAAGTCTTGACTTGAAACTCAATGGGGAGCAGGACTTCTTTCCCATAAACAAGTTCATAGGGAGAATGTCCTGTTGTATTCCTCCATGTAGTTCTGTAGGCCCATAAGGCTTCAGGAAGCCTTTCTGCCCAATCTTTTCTGTGTAGATGAACAATTTTGGTGATGATGCTCTCAAGAACTTTGTTTGTAGACTCCACTTGGCCATTTGCTTGTGGATGGTAAGGAGTAGATTTTATATGCTTGATTTTGTATTCTTCCATCAGCTTCTCCATCAAGTTAGATGTAAATTGACTTCCCTGATCTGTCACAATTTCTCTTGGGACACCAAAACGAGTAAAAATATCCTCAAAAAGAAATTGAACAACTGAATTTTCAGTGGCAAAAGGCAATGCTTTGGCTTCTACCCATTTAGTGACATAATCAGTGCATACCAATATATACTTTTTCTGTTTAGATGGTGGATTAATAGGTCCAATGAAATCTAAAGCCCATTTTTCAAAGGGTTCAATGAGTATCTGTGGTTGTAATGACATTTCTTTTGAAAGAGTCGGTCTCCCAACTCTTTGGTAGCTATCACACCTTCTGACATATTGTTTTGCATCTTTGAAAAGGGAAGGCCAATAATATCCTTAAAAAAGGATTTTATAGGCCATCCTTTTGTCAGCAAAGTGTCCACCGCATGGTTCATCATGACATGCCTTGAGGATGTCAGGCATTTCATCTTCCCGAACACATCTTCTGATCACACAATCTAGTCCTGTTTTAAACAATTCATTAGAAATCCATGAATAACTTGAACTCTCCTGAATAATTCTTCTTTTTTCACCAGGAAATAAATGTGGAGGTAGCTTTCCTGTAACCAAATAGTTAGCAATATCTGCATACCAAGGAGTCTTAGTAGTTATTGCAAATAAATACTCATCTGGAAACTTATCCTCTACAGGAGAATCTTCATTAGTATTTTGGATTCTAGACAAGAAATCAGCTACTGTATTTTGTTTCCCTAGTCTATCCAACACAGTAATATTGAATTCTTGTAAAAGTAAGAGCCATCTTGTAACTCTGCCATTAGTAACAGGTTTATTATCTAATTGCAGAATGATCAGTATGGACAAAAGTTTCATAGCCTGTTATATAGTGTCTAAACTTATTGATTGCATGAACAACATCTAAGAACTCTTTTTTAGTCACAGTATAGTTTAACTCGGTGGGAGTCAAATTTTTACTGGTGTAGTAAATGGCATAAGGAACTAAATCTTTTTGTCCCAACACAGCTCCTAAAGCTGTATCTGAAGCATCTGTGGAAATATGGAAAGGAAGTTTCCAATTTGGCCCTCTCAAAATGGGTGCTTCAGATATTCTTGTTTTCAAAGTTCCAAATGCAGATTGACAATCAGGATCCCATTTGAATTCACAGTCTTTTGTAAGTAATTTGAAGAGTGGATATGCTATTTTGGTGAAGTTTTCAATAAATCTTCTATAGTATCCAGTAAATCCAAGAAAATTTCTAACATCTTTTTGACAATCTGGAATAGGCAACTTGGAGATGACTTCAACTTTTGATCTATCAACTTTAATCCCATCTCCTGAAATATGATGTCCTAAAACAATCCCTTCAGTAAACATCATAAAGCATTTTTCATGACTCAGTGATAGGTTTGTTTCTTTACACCTTATAAGGACTTTTTCCAAATTCTCTAATGCCTCTTCAAATGAATTACCATAAACTGTAAAATCATCCATATAAACCTCTACACAATCATGGATTAGATCAGAAAAGATTCCTAGTACTGCCCTTTGAAATGTTGCGGGTGCATTACATAATCCAAAAGGAAGTACTCGATAAGCAAAAGTTCCCCATGGACAGGTAAATGTGGTCTTGTCCTAATCTTTAGGTGCTACCTGAATCTAATTATAGCCACTAAAACCATCCAAAAATGAAAAATACTTTTTGCTTGCTAAAGTATCTAATACCTGATCGATAAAGGGTAAAGGAAAGTGATCCTTCAAAGTTGCTTTGTTCAATTCCCTGTAATGAATGCATACCCTCCATTTACCATTCTTTTTAGGTACTATAACCAAAGGAGAAACCCATCGGCTATCTGAAATTGGATAAATGAAGTTTACATTAAGTAGTTTTTGGAGCTCTTCTTTCACTATCTCCCTAAGGTTTGGATTCATCCTCCTCTGAGGTTGTCTGATTGGTCTACTGTTTTCCTCAATGTAGATGTGATGAATGCAAGTCTTAGGGTCAATACCTTTCATATCAGTATATTCCCATGCAAATGCAGTAGAATGTTTTTGCAAGATTTTGGTTAGTTCTTCCTGTTGTGATCTTTCCAAATTTTTGTTGATATTCAATGTTTTACCTGGAAAGATCTCAATGGCAGAACTACCAAACTCTTCCATAGAGAAAAGAGACATTTGTCTAGATGATAAATACTCAATTTCAGAATCTAACTGAAATTCTGTGTGGTCATATTCTGAAGATGTTTCAAAGTTTTCTAATGTGTTCAGAATTTGACTATCTTCACTGACTTTAGAAATAGTAAAGACAAGTTGTATAGTATCCTCATCATCAATCCACTCATTATCTCCTATTTCTGTAATTGCTTTTGCTGGAGGATACAGATTGAATTTCTTTATCGAATTACCATCAGAAATATACATATCCCCAGACTTACAACTAATGAAAGCATCAGCTGTGGCTAGCCAAGGTCTTCCTAAGATGAGAGGGTGTCCTCCTAAATTACTCTTGGGAGTTAAAATCATGAAATCTACTAGATATTCCCGAGAGTCTAAGGAGACCGAAATGTCTTCTAATACACCATCTGGTTTGATAATTGATCGATCTGCAAGTTGCAGTAAAGTAGGTGTAAAAAGAAGATTATGAAGTTTCAGTTGTTCCATAGTCTGTCTACTCATAATGTTGATAGCAGCCCCTAAATCAATCAAAGTATTTCGAATTTCTACCCCATTGACATGTGTTTTGACAATTGGACTACCGGGATCTACATACTTCTGCATAGTAATTTTTCCCATCATGATATCTACAATTTTTCCTACCAGGTGGATTCTTCTTGTATCTCTAGGTTTCCTTCCTGGTCTTTTAAGACTCAACTCCTTTATTGTTTTTGCTAGAATAGGAATCTCTCTAATGGCTTGTAACAAGGGAATTTTGATACAGACATTCTTCAAGTCATATAGAAAATCATAGTCAGGAAACAAGATTTGTTTTTCCACCCCTTTGTCAATTTGTAATCTTTCAGGAAAAGGAGGTGTGGATGAAGATGCAGGTTGCTCAACTATAGGAGTTGTGGGGGTTAGCTCTTTTTATTTTTCTTTCTGAGTGCTTGGGTTTTGAAGAGATGCTTCAGAACCTTTATTGGCTTCAAGAGAATCTTCCTCAGAAATGCTTTGCTTTTGGGCATCTATAGAAGGTTTATCTAAAACTCTACCAGATCTGAGTTGTACATCATTAAGAGGAACAATCATATAGGTAGGAAATTGTTGACCTTCTACCATGTAAGCATTTTGAGGGTTTTTATTATTGGGGTTCGGCAATGGCTGGGAAGGAAGTTGATTTGAATTCTGTTGGAATGGAAGCAAGAGTTGAGAATTTGGGTTCTGTTGAGAAGGTTGTTGTTGTTGTTGTTGAAATGGCAATGATAGGTGTGGATTTTGATTTGGAAGTTGTGGGGCATGTTGGTTTTGAAAAGATGGAGGATATTGGTAAAATTGAGAAAATCTCCCATAAGGATTTTGCATGCCTTGTACCCATGATTGAAAATGATTTTGCGGTTGGGACCAAGGTTGTTGCCAAGGATTCCAATTTGGTGGGGTTTGAAAGTTCATAGAGTTGTTAAACCCTTGGTTTTTTTGCCCCTGCCAAGGTCTCCTTGCAACAAAACAAAGAGACCCAATTGTATTTGGATCTTCTTGGAAGACAGCTTTGAGCCCAAGAATTGAAGGACAATCCTTGGTCTCATGATTCTCTGAACAAATCGCACATGTTTCTACAACTTTTGCATCCAAGGGACATTCCCTGAGAGCATGTTTCTTTCTACATTTTGGGCAAAAGATGGCTAAAGCTTCAGCTTCTGCTTTCTGCTTATTGTGGATCTTAAGAGTGTCTAGTTGCTCACTAAGACTCCCTAAGATATCAGTTTTGAATTCATCAAGCATATTGCCAATCTCAGCCCTACTTATTGATCCAGTTGCAGATTTGTTTGCTTTGATGAGAGAAGGATCTCTAGGCCCTTTTCCAGTTTTAGATTTTCCTCTTGGGAGATGGACACACAGCTCTACTATATCATGAAGTGGAAGTTGAGATATGTCTCCTTTTCCCATCATGTTCAAAATATCTATCCATTCATCTCTAATGTCTTTTAATAGAAGGGCTTTCAGGGTTTCCTCATCTAAGTTACTCATTTTTTCTCTTTTCAAGTTGTATTGGAATCTTTCAAGTAAATCCTCCAAGTTTTCATCTTCTCTTTGCACCATTTTAAATACTTCATCCTTGTGGTTGGTGGGCATACAATAGTCCAAGTATCTATCCAAAAATGTTTGTTTCATATCATTCCAAGTCCTGATGGATTGAGTAAGTAATCCCATGAACCATTTCAAAGCAGCTTCTTTCAATGTTGAAGGAAACAGTTTGAGTTTTTGAGAGTCTTGCAGATAATCATAAATTCGACACACGACCTCAAACTCAAATAGAAATGTTTCAGGATCCTCATTTCTTAACCCATGGAAGTTTGGGAGGACAGATGGTGAAATATTTTTCATTGTTGCTCGAGAATATTCATCGACTATAGGAAATCCGAATGAGTTATCTCCATCCTTATTTCCCCCATTGTTACCTCTACCTCCTCCATTATTTCCTCCTCCCCCTCCTCTACCTCTACCTCTACCAAACGCTTTAACTACCTCCTCTGTCATGATAGCTTCCTCAGAGATTTCAGAGTCCTCTGGTTCCTCTACTAATGGCGAACGAGGAGGAATTTCTCCCTCTTCTTCCTCAGGTGATTCTACTTCTTCAATTACAATGTGTCTCCGTGTAGAAGGAAAGAAAGGATCTTTTCCTAATTCAGATTTGATGGATGGTGCGGAAGAGTCTCCTAACTCAACTACTGCCTCTTGAATTCCAGGAATCCTAGGGCTAGGAGTGTGGGTTGGAGATGATGGAGGTGCCTCTTGTCTATTCCTTGAAGTAGATGGAGCTGTGAAAATCGAACTCTTGGCTCTAGCTAAAAACCTTCCCCTAGAATCTCTTGCTCTATGCATGTCATTTTTATTTTTCTTCAAGCCAGGCTAATAATTCTCTTTTTGATCTTCCAGGTCACTCTAGGTGCAAGAAGAGAGCATACTCAAGAAATTATTAAACCAATAACTTTCTCTTTTCTGATCCTCCATATCACGCTAAGTGCAAGAGGAGAGCATACTTTGAGAGGTTATCAATTTTCCTTTCTTGAATTTTTTTTTTTTTTTTTTAAGAAATTGGCTACCTAGTTTCACTTCCCCGGCAACGACGCCAAAATGTTTGGTCAATTTAGTGTGTTCTAAATTGCTAATTAAAATGTCAATCCGGGATTCGTAAACTGACGAAGTGAGGTGTACTATATGTACAAGATAACCATTTTCTTAGTCTTTTGTCGTTTTTGAGTTTTTTAGTTTGTTTTTGGGTTTATCTTCTATGGATTCCCTAGTGTGTGATGGTGAAATTGAAAGTTAAGTATGGATGGTAATGCTGATTTCTACAATGATTTTCCAAAATTAAAAGTTTTCAAAAAGAAAGCTTCAAACTAACTGTAATGAAATCAATTCTCAAAAGGAAGTAAATGTACCAAACAATGAACTAGTGACAATGGCCCAGTATCCTTACTGTTGTATGAAAAAGAAAGTAAAAACTGAACTTAAAGCAACTCAAAGATTGAAAGCAAAGCAACTAAATCACACTACTTCAACCCCTGTTCTGATCCTTCACCCTTCAACTCAATCTGTCTATAGGAAGTAATCATAAACACGCTGAGTAATATGATATCTAAATTGCAGGAAATTAAATTGCATAAAAGGAAACTAAGATTTAACTACTCATTCATATTTCAACTCTTGAAAATGACATAAGTAATTCAATCTCTAACTTGCAGGAAAGCAAACTAAATCATACTACAATAAGTAATATTATGATTCCTTACTAATAGAGTCACTTGACTATAGAAAGGAAATCATAAACAGATGAGTAATATGATGTCTAAGTAGCAGAAAAGTAAATAAGCAAAATGCAATTTGAAAAATGACAGTGCTGGAATTAAACTCAGGAAATGAAAATCAGCAGGAAGGAAAAGATGATCTCATGTCAGTAGTTATAAAAAAAAATATGTAAATATGCCTGGGCTACCTACAACAAAACCTATAAAAGAAGCACTGATCAACTAACAGTTATAAAAGAAAACATAAAGGAAATATAGACAACAATGAACATCAGAACATCACAATATATATACAAACAATGATTTAAAAACAGTAAATGAAAGCAAGTAAGAAACTGTACAAAGCTTTGGTCTACAGGGGCCCTCTGCAACCTCGGCCAGTCAATCACTTAGTCACAAATCAGATTCAGAAAAATTGTCTTCTCATGTATTTAAAGTGCAGAAATAAAGCAAAGTGAAACATAGTACAGTGGGCTGATGACAACAGTCAAAATTACATTTCCAAAAACTAACTATTCAGCGTATATCAACGTGTTATTTATAAGGAAAAGGTACTGCAACTAATTCCTAGATTTATGCTGCCAAGAGACACGTAAATCTCCTTGACCCGAGATCTAGCGTGATGGTCATCATGACAGTTGAATTCATGGAGTGGTGGCTGCTCAATTCAGTTCACGGGCTGCTCTCTAGGTGTTCCAGTACCTCCAGAAACTAAGGATCGTGCCACGTAAACCTTCACGTGGGCAAAACAAAGCCGTGCCACCGTAAAACTCCTCATTTGGCCCTTCCTTTGACCATCGTTGACCGCGACCGTTTATGAGTGATTTGGCTGATCTGAGGGGACACACTCCATGTACACGTCACTTGCACCTTACCCATGTGGCCGGTTTCTCCATTGGACACCTGTAGCATAGCCTTTAACAAAATGGTTGCGGAAACTTGGGCTGGCTGCAGAAAGTGACAAGTTTCCGCAGCTGCTTGAACAAAATTCTAAATCAAACAACAATCATAAACATAGTTAGGAAACCATTTCATAAGCTCTTTTTAGACTAATATGCAACGATTTGGCAACTTGGTGGATGAAGTAAATGGAAAAAGAAGGCTGAAAGAGTATATAGGGAAGTGCAGTTTTGGGACTCAACAGGTAGCTAGCCCAGCGCCCATCCAGAAATGCGCATTTTCTCCCATTAGTGAGCAGCCTCATTCATGAGCAGTTGGGTTGACCAATTCCACCTAGGACCAAGGAAACTTGACTTGCATGCATGGCTTGCTTTTTCCTGGAATAGCAAAAGGAAACATGCAAAAAGCATCCCATGATTCAGGGAGCTATTTTTAGTAGCCAGAGGTTACATGCAAAGTTCGTTCTAGAAACTTTCCTCCAAGTGTCGCTTTTTCCTAGATTTGTGGCATGCGCGTCATGAGCTCAAACTTATTTATTCGACACATCAGAGCTCATTCTTTCACATCGATCTTGGAGCTCTGACATCCCACAACACATCCAGGACTCTTCGACACATCCGGCTCAACTATTCATGGGTAAGTGGTCTCAACTTGTATTTTTTAGCATTTCTGTCGCTTTTTGTGTTTTCGCTTGTGTGAGTGTTGTTTGCTTGATTTCTTTGAACGCTTGCTATCATTTACATGTATACTAGCTTGTACTAGCACCATTTCAATTTTCGTTGCTATCTCACTGTTGTCACATGCATGAAACTGTTTTGCACGAACGGTCGCCAATTCAGTGACTCGCTTCACCCACATGCATGTTCATCTATTCATTGAATCTTTCATTCGATATTTTCATGCACAATCAATCACTTATGCTTTCACTTAGTGTCGCCATGCATTCACTTTCATATTTTCTTTCATTTTCCCGTCTGCGAGTCTGGGCAGCCTTGGCCCGGACTCTGCCTCACCCAGACAACATTACGCAATTTGGAGAAGGAAGGCTTTGTCTTCCTCTCCAGAAATGCACATTTTTTCCTAGACACTGACCTCCAGAACTGTTTTGCGCATTTCTGATTGCGCAATGCAGTCCCTAAGCCTACAATCATTGCTAGGTGGAATTTCACATTGCGCAATCCCATCAATCAGCCTGGATTGCATATTGTGCAAATCAAGCAGCCAGTCCTACCTCCTAGATAGCCCAGACTACCTTTTGCGTAGTTCTGGCAGCCAGTCACCCAACCTCCCAGAAGAAATTTCACAATCTTTGCCTATCATTCCCCAGGTATGTGTTACGTCATTCCCTGAATTTGCTTTTGTTTTCACTGACAGATTTATTGCCATGCATGTTGCTTTGTCTCGAGATCTTTCATGTGTTCATTCACCTCTTAGTAATACAGGACCAATGGCCTCCAAGAGAGTGGGATCAAAGGACACTGATGGAAGTGCAACTGGAGCAGCAGTTGAGCAGGTGTTTGCATGTGTAATAATCTATGAAGATACCAAGTTGTTTCTAGACAAGGACATCAAGATGAAATGGCAAGAGGTCAATGAAGCATTTGCAGGCATTTTTGGGGAAGACCTCAAAGATCGTCAGGTGTATGTGAAAATTCAAAAGTTTGGCTTGTACCGGATTGCATGCAAATACCCTGTGTTCCCATTCGCGGACATGATACACTAGATCGTCTCACACACTAATCCCAAGACGATGACTTTGAGCAGTGTCAGTGGGACAAAGCTTGCCACTTACTGGGAACATGATTATGATGAGATATATTAGATTTCAAAGCCAGTGATTATCGTGGAGACTCCTTTCAGCTTACCCAGTAGCAATTCCAACTACAGAGAGATTCTGAAGAACTGGGTAAAAGAGTCGGCTAGATTCAGGATGACACCCAACCCGATCTACAAGATGAAGATACTGTGGAAGGGGTATCAATACTTAGTCATATTTTCATGTTGACTATGTGGCCAACAAATCACAAAAACCTTCCCACAGAGTTGGGTGATCGCACTGTACCAATTAGCTAGAGAGTTTAAACCATGTAACTAGTCTAGCATGTTGGCTTATCAGCTGAAGGAACAGGGAACGAAGGCTCGACAGTCACCCAGAGGTATAAAAGCAGAGATCTACATGTTTGCCTACATCTTAGATGAAATCCTTGCCCAACAAGAGTTCCCGGGCTTCTAGTGGGCATGGTCACCGATGGAGACTACTGTGAAGACATATTGTAAGTTGTTCTCTGAATGAAGCTTCAAAGGAGTAATCACACGGTTGTCTGATCATTTTTTCACCCCAGTCTACAAGATGATATTCGAACATGACCTACCCTACATGTTGAAGGAAGCAATGGAGACACTAATAGACATTGTTGATTGGTATGCCTCACCGTCTGACACCTTCATATGAATGTTTAGCGTGGAGAAGCCTTCGCATGTTCTACCGAAGTTTGCCTTAGACATACCTATCATGCAGGAAGTAGCATATCACATCTTGGCATGATTGATAGCTAGACTGCACCGAAGAAGAAGGAATCTTGGCCCACTCTTCCATTGCAGATTAGGTTATATGAGATTCGAAGTTTCAAGCAAGCAGATGTTGAGGCAGAACTGATGAATAAGTATCCTTTCAACCTCTGAAGTTACAATCTGTATGACCCACATTGCATTGTGAAAGATCACTGCACAAGAGTACAGTTCAACTAGATCCACGGGGCATGTCATTGGGCGAAGGAGGACCCATGGAGATACTGTTACAACTCCTCCAGACTCAATGAACCGGTCTGCTTCGTTGTGGAGTGGTTAGCGAAGCAACATGAAGCAACATCCTAGAGAGCACCAACACCAGTAGCAGTAGCAACAGAGGCACGCATACTGGAGTGCGATAAGGGCAAGAGGAAGATTGTCGATCGCATGGAGGAAGAGAAAAGTTGCAAGTTCTGAGAAGACCCATTGGTAGAGAAAGCATCTATGGCTATAGAGGCGAAGAGGCAACAATGCGACAAGCGAATCGCGCAAAGGCAGAGGGAGAAGAGAAGAATGGAGGAAGCAGAGAAGGAGTTGCATGAGCTAAAGGAGCAACTCTAGAAGGAACAAGAGTTGTGCAAATAGGAGAGGGAAGTGCAGTAGCAACAGGTACAACATGGGGCGCAACATGTGAAAATAGATGAAAAAAATGCCCGTACAGGTAGTGGATTCATCAAAATAGTTGGCATCAGGAAAACATGGTGAACCATCGCAGGAGCAGGACTTCGCTCATGAGATAGAGCAAGCACTTCAACAATTGGATACGGATATGGAGCAATGGAATTAGAACAGAAAATTGACCTTATGCCTCATCACCAAGAGGTTGACTTACCAGCTTCACTGCATCCAGATGATGAGCAATTCTCAAGCGACTGAGGAGGCACTGAGATCCTCAGAGATCAACCAGAAGAAGAGTTTCACAACATCTAATTCGATGATTATCAACTTAGAGTTGTGAATTCTCGTAGGGTTTTGAATCTAAATGATCATACATCTCCTACTCATGTTGAGGAACGAGTGATCGTGTCTGACGTGTGCAAACATCCAACAGCCTTGGCTGATGCAACTAGAGTGTATGTCGAAGCCACTAGCACAAGTGTTTTCTTTCTGATAGGTTAAAATGAGCGAATGGCTAAGAAACTACAGAAGGCCAAGGAAGGAGGAGAGTTGGTGTCAGCATTCACTTGAGCTGAACTGATGAAGGAAATACTATAGGAAGTATTGTCCCTTGACATAGTTATGCGAGCATTGTAATCCAAGTTTGGCACCGTGCATAAGGTAGTCATCCATATCAACAGATTGCAGTAGTGATGTGCTATAAGAGCACGTATCTTGACGAACTTGCACGCTACTATTAATTACATGCAAGCATGGGTGATGAGATATAAGGGAGCCCCAATTCAATTTCCTAAGATGATGAAGGCTAGTGCAGTCGAGCTGAATGCACATATCTAGAGTCAGATTTGGAACTATGAAGAGCTCCCGCAACTCATCACTAATATGCAGGCTTCCCATGCACATGCGTTCAAGAGTATTGATGTTGTGGTGTGCGCACATGCGATCCCATCTATTGGGACTCCCACCCAGGTGAAGACAAAGGCACAAGTCTGACTAGAGCTTGACTCATACTTCGATGAGTTGAAGTGCATTGCTACCAGCCCAGACTTGCCCATCAGTGCAGACATCATGCACAAGTATGTTTCTGGTCCAACCGCATTGAAGACAATGATGTGCATGCTTACAGATGAGTTGGACAGAGGATCCCAAGTAGTGTACCCGGATGCTATGGAGGCAAGAGTCAGGTTCCAAAAATATGTCACCTTGGAGCACACAAACACCATCAAGGACTACCGATCTTGGCATCAATTTGTTACTGTTGATCATCACGAGGATGTTAAGGAGTTGGACTTCCATGGTTGTCTAAGTCATAGTGATGTCTAGCATGACTTGCTTGAGCCATTTTGTCTCACATGGGTACATGTGCATTGTAATGTAACGTCATGTCAAGTGTAAGTCAAATGTTGATAGTTGGATGTAACGGTCATAGAATAGATGAAGAGTCATGAGGGTAGTTGAACTTTCACTAAGGGGAATGTCAAGGGTCACCCCACCCTTTGCTATAAATAGTCCCTCATAACTCATTGTATAGGATTTTGGTTAGCCAAGCTTCCGATAAGACTATCTTGGAGAGAGATTGGACAGTATTGTAACGAGCCTTGGCTTCTCCACTACGCAGAGCTAGTACATCTCTTTGGAGGAGCAAGAGGTTGTGGCTGTAACGTTCCACTATTGGAACTAGTGGTTGGACATGGATGTATTGTATGACTGGAACTTACACTTCTTAATATAAAAAGAGCCAGCACGTTTCATGCATATGTTGTATTTTATTCTATGCTATCTGGTTTACTCTAAATGATATATGTATTGGTTTTCTTACGCATGCATGTATAACTATCTGTGTATGTATGTATGTATCTTTCTGAAATGTGATGTTGGTTTAACCATCACTTTGGATTGCTTGCTAACTTGCCTTCCATGTTGTAATGTAGCTTTGCTCGTGTGTTCCCTTCTTAACTGCGTGCTATCACAGGTTTCGAAGGGGCGCACTCATCTTAACCCCCGTGTGTTAGAACCTCTCATGCACCTTCCTTGGCTTGCTGTAGTTGTCACACCCTTGCTACCAACAAAGTTATCTTTATTTTCTCTGTGTGAAATTGCGGTCAAGGCATTACCATACGACCCACTGCTAAGACTCCTACACCAAACGATCTGAGGTCTAATTGGGACTTCTTACCGGGGAGATCCCTTGAAATGTTGGCGGGTCCATCACCATCAACATAATCCTATTTGATTGCTTGCATTAGATGGATTAGATGTTGTTAATCTTAAGACCGTAAATTATTAAAAATATTTTTCAAGATTAGATGGATGGGGGGGAGAGGGAAGAAGATTTCTTGCACTAGATGCACTGATCTTAGTGTATATCATGATTTCTAATCCTATTCAATTGTTTGCACTAGATGCATTGATTTCAATGTAGATGTTGATTTCTAATTATATTTGATTGCTTGCACTAGATGCATTGATTTTAGTGTAGATGTGGATTTCTAATCCTATTTCATTTCTTGCACTAGATGTATGGATTTCGGTGTAGATGTGTATTTCTAATCCTATTTGATTGCTTGCACTACATACATGGATTTGATCCCTCTTGGAGCATGATAGTTTCATTGTTAGAAGGATCTAATTTGGTTATCTTATAAATCGATCTCCTACTACAGCCTTGGATGGTGGAATTCCTGAAGAAGTTTGGACAAGTGAAGCATTTGTACATATTCCCAAAGAAAATAAAACTAAGCTAGATGACAAATCTATGAAATGCATTTTTCTAGGATATGAGGATGGAAAAATTGGTTATCTTCTATAGGTTCTAGTCAAACATAAAGTAATTAGAAGCAAGAATGTTATATTTAGTGAGTCAAATATGTTTAAGAGGTTTGTAGGTGAGTTGGATGTTAAGAAAGTTATCAACATGTTTCAAGAACAACAAGAAAACATCCCACCAATGCAAGAAAATGGACAACAAATTCAAGAGCAGGTAGGAGAGAAAGTGGAAAATGATGAACATCAAGAAGAAGGAACCTTGCAGGAACCTTTACAAGAGATTCAACCTAATAAAACACCACCACAACTGGTTCATAGATCTTCTAGGCCTCACAAGTCTTCACAAAGGTATCCTCCTTCAAAGTATATTTTATTAACTGATGAAGGTGACCCTGATTGTTTTCAAGAGGATTGTAAAGTCGAGCACAATAAAGAATGGAAGAGAACAATGGAAGAAGAAATGAACTCTTTGCTAGAAAAGAAACCCCGGGAATTGGTAAAGCTCCCAAAATGTAGAAAAAACCTGCAAATAAAATGGGTATACAAGATTAAGCATGAAGGTGACAAAAAGAAGGTGAGGTATAAAGCAAGGCTGGTGGTGAAAGGATTTGCCCAAAAAGAAGGTATTGGCTTCACTGGTATTTTCTCACCTGTTGTCAAAATGTCATCCATTAGAGTCATTCTTGGTCTTGTTGATACTTTAGACTTAGAATTTGAACAATTAGATGTAAAAACTTCTTTCCTTCATGGTGAATTGGAGGAAGAAATTTATATGGAGCAGCTATAAGGCTTCAAAGAAAAAGGCAAAGAAGACGCAGTTTGCAAGTTGAAGAAGAGGCTCTATGGGCTGAAACATGCACCTTGCAAATGGTATAAGAAATTTGATTCATTCATGTTGAAAAATGGTTTTCACAAGTTGGAAGTTGACCATTGTGTCTATATCAAGAGGTATGATCAAGGAAAGTATATAATATTAGTGTTATATGTAGATGACATGTTGTTTGTTGGGAATGATAAGAATATGATAGATAGGTTGAAGAAACATTTAGAAAACAAATTTGCAATGAAAGATTTGGGTCCAACACAATACATATTGGACATGAGGATTATGCATGACAGGGAAAAAAAATTTGCGGTTGTCACAAGAAAAATACATCAAGAAGGTGCTTGACAGGTTTAATATGAATGACGTCAAGCTAGTTGGTACACCCCTTGCGACTCACTTCAAGTTAAGTACTGAATTTTGGTGTTTATATCAAGAGGTATGATCAAGGAAAGTATATAATATTAGTGTTATGTGTAGATGACATGTTGATTGTTGGGAATGATAAGAATATGATCGATAGGTTGAAGAAACATTTAGAAAACAAATTTGCAATGAAGGATTTGGGTCCAACACAATACATATTGGACATGAGGATTATGCATGAAAGGAAAAAAAAGTTGTGGTTGTCACAAGAAAAATACATCAAGAAGGTGCTTGACAGGTTTAATATGAATGATGCCAAGCTAGTTGGTACACCCCTTGCAACTCACTTCAAGTTAAGTACTGAATTTTGTCCTAGTGATGACAAGGAGAAGAATAAATGAGCAATAGTCCTTATGGTTTTGTAATTGGCAGCTTGATGTATGCCATGGTATGCACACGACCAAACATTGCATATTCAGTGGGAGTAGTGAGCAAGTTCCTTGTCAATCTAGGCAAACAACATTGGAAAGCAGTGAAATGGATTTTGAGGTATTTCAATGGTACTAGTCATTACTGTTGATGTTTTGATCATACTGATATTGTGCTTGAAGGATTTACAAATGCAGATGTGGCTGAAGATATGGACACCAGAAATTCCATTATAGGTTAATAATTTGTATACATTTGTAGGTGCATCAATATCTTGGGTGTTAAGGCTACACAAAATAGTAGCTATCTCTGCAATAGAGGCAGAGTACATAGCTGCAAGAGAAGCTTGCAAAGAGATGTTGTGGATGCAAAGATTCTTAGGAGAGATGGGAATAAAGAAGGATATGTATGTGTTATATTGTGATAGTCAAAGTGATATTCACTTGGAAAAAAAACCTAGCATTTCACTCAAAAACGAAGCAAATTGATTTATGGTACCATTGGATCTGACATGAGTTTGAGGAAGGGAAACTATCCTTGGAAAAGATCCATATAAATAAGAACCCTGCTGATATGCTTACTGATATTTTGCCAAAAAATAAGGATGAGTTATATAGAGCCATGGTATGAATTAGAGTGACTTGATTCAAGACTCTTCATTTGGCTTCAAGTGGGAGAATGTTAGCTGTGAAGCCAAACTTTGAGGTTGAAAATCATCGCCCACAACCTACTGCATCGATTGCTGCTGACAATTCACCGTCCATTGACTTCCAAAAACTTCACTGTGTAGTCATGAAGAAAACATGTAGATAATTCTAGAGCTTTTTCCATCATATATAAATATTCCTAAGCCCGAGAAATCTAAGCAATGCAAGGCCTGTAATGTAATGAAAAACCTATGATTTTATTCTCCTTAATTTTAATGTCTTCTTGTTTAAAATATTTGTCTTTTGATGTCTCTGATAATTCAATTATTATTCTTTGTTGTGTTCTCTGATTCCCATTAAAAATATCTGGGGATAGGGATTATGAGTAGAAAAACAATTTTGGCTCTTTCCATTCTATAGTTTGTAATAAGACAAAGAATAAGAAATTCAAGGATGTTACTATCATGTCAGTTGTAGAGCTCAATAGAAAGAGGAGGAGGAGAATGAAGTTCACTACATAAAAAAGTAATTTTCACAATGAGGGGCACAAACCATATAATTTTTCAATGTGTACTCACAACGAGGAAGACAAGCCATGTAATTTTGATTCTTGTGGATTAATCTTGATGTTGGAAGGATCACTGCAAGGAGCCGAGCCAACCCCCTTATTGATTCTAAAAGAAAGGGAAAGGTGTAATAATTATATGTATGGTATCGGGAAGTTGCATCAGTCTGGATTAGATTCCTAAAGGGATTTGATAAAAACATATCATTTTCAACCTTTTATACAGGGACATTCCCTTGTTCCTTGATTATCTCAGGTCAAATACGTAGCATGGAGGAGAAAACACTAAGAGATGACACCTTTCTGAGGACCTTCCATGGTTATCCAAGAAAATTCTTGATCCTTTGTTTACAGAGTTGTGTGAGCATGAAAACAAAGGCTCCAACTTCAATTCTAGATAGAGCATACTCACTAGAAAAGCATTTCTTAGTTGCTCAAAATTGAAATGAATGAAATAAGTGTTTGATTCTTCCCCATCAACTCAGATCTTTTGGATCCATCTGAAGGGTGAACATTGTTAGGATCACATAGAGCACCTAAAAAGGAGGTGGTGTCTAAAGACAAAATTTCTTGATCTCACTGGCCAGTAGGACGAATAATCATGGGGTTTTTTGGCCTATAAATAGGCTACACCATAGATAAATACCATGGGCAAAACCATGGATGCTTATATAGTTGGAGCTCGAAACCATCGATAACTTTACTTGAACAACCCTAACAACCCCTGTTTAAACTTGACTCTGGGGGATATTGACCTAGTTCCATTCATCAACAATCTCATATGAGTTTTCACATTCCCCCTTCAACCTAGGATACCAATATACCTGCCACTCTGATGTCTCTCCAAGTGGTCCATTACACTACTTGATGACTCCATGCACCATTGCACTGCGTGTCTGCCTGAGAAAGCTCTTAATGCCTTACAACTATGCATGCTCCCACACAATATGTCTGTTTTAATATCAGGTCCTACAAATTCCTAAGGAAATTCATGCCTTGGACCAAAACCCTTAGTCATTCACTTGTTGATAATCATGTGCAACATTGGCGATGACAACCTCCTCTTTAGCAATTGTTCTAGTCATTTTTAAGTGTCGCTTTAACATATATACATAAGTTCTCTAATAATCATCAATTTTCATTGAATAGATAAGAACTATTCAAGGGTATTAAAATGGGAATACGCTAGGCAGTGCAATATCTGAACAAGCCCAGATTACAGCCTTTCAATTTCACCATTCACCTACTTCATAAATTGACACCAGAGACTGATGCCATTATTGCCTACGGTACAATTTTTGATACAGTCTTAGATCATAATACATTAAGGTTGTTACCTGGTTTCATTTTGTTTTGGCAATTGGCATTTATTATTACAGTTCTAGGTTTAGCCAATAAACCATTTGAACGGAACAATTATCTGTGCAATGTTAACTAACAAGACGCCGATTAGACATGATTTAGGCTTTTTAATTTTTGATGTGTGCAATTTCTATGAAATCAAACGTTTATTACTTCAGAATGCTAATTTATTTTTTCAGTGGGAAAGAAACCTCGCTGAAGAAGCATCATATATCATATCGCCGAAGCGAGTATATATATACACATCATCACTGAAACAGTCGTCACCAATACAAATATGTTGCATCGCGCAGCTCCCGCAGGATTCGAACGTGGTCGGGGGCAGATCAAACCAACAACCCCGACCAACATACCATGCACTCATGTGTGATTCATTCTCTAAAAAAATATTATTTCTCTCTGAAATTTATGTATTCATAATGTTAAAGATAAAATATTCATTATCAAGATCCGGAAAAAAGTACTGATTCAACGAAAAATTATATACGGTAGGATGCAAAATGGCTAGAAAAATTAACGTTAAAAGAAAAATAAATTATTTAAGATATTAGAAAACCAATATAAAAGAAATTCTTAAATCTAGTCTTACTAAAAAGTTTTAATAATATGTAATTATTAATTTTAGTATAATTTTAAAAAATTGTTGCTTTGAATTAATATTATCAATTTGACTTAATATTATTATTTTGATATAATAATAATAATTAAAAAAAAAAAATTAGAAATTACTAAATCAAGTTTTAATAACAAATAAATCACACATTTATTACTTTATAATAATGTTGATAAGTAGATTTATATAGATTAAATGGTTGATAAATATTGTTATAAATTATATTTAAAATTATTGAAATCATGAAAACATAATTAAATTATAAATTTATTTTAAATTATTATTGTTATGATTAATATATGAATTATATAAAAACATATAAAACAAAAAACATAAACAATAAAAATTGAATATTATAAATTAAAATTAAAAGGAGTTTCACATTTATAAACATGATATTTTTACGACATAAGGCGTTTCCCTTTGAAAAAAACTCCCCCAACTACCACTGTCTGCAGTTGTCTGCCCTCCATTCTTTGTGTTAGACGATAGAACTATCTTCTACCATCATATTGATACCTCCATCACGCATATCCAAGACGTTACTAACTCCCAAGCAATTACGCGACATATCTAGGTGGTTACTAACTCCCAAGCAACGGTAATGGTAAAGAAATCGTGCGAGCAGTTTAGTAGATCATCGATGGGAATGGTGATGACAAAGGAGGACTTTGTAAGTGACCCGCAAATAACAAAGGAGGCTCCTTTTGTTGTGTATCCAATAGAGCCCACCCCACAACGCTCCATGTTTCTTTCCAACATTGATTAAACCTTGGTCTTTGTTGTTGCAACAATCACCTTCTTCACTACTCGTGCTTACATGGCTTTTGATGAAATCGTCCAGAGGTATGTAGATGCCCCTGGAAAGATGCTAGTTCACTACGATTTCATGGTTGGGAGGCTTACGCTCAACGAGGAGGAGGATCGGTTGGAGATTGATTGCAATGGCACCAGGGTGTTCTTTGGTGTGGGGACGAGTGATCTCACCATGGAAGAACTAAAGGATATAAAGTTTCCCAACCTAGCGTTCAGGAAACTCATATTGCAAGACTACATTTTCACTCTCACCTCCAAGATCTCCTGCTCCTTACCCTACAAGACACCCATTTCAAATGTGGGGGTTTGGAAGTTGAGGCTGGACTCAATCATTGCCTTTTTGACGGAATATTAAAGGATAAAGCTTAGAAGTCACACCAAACTTGGATCAAACTATTCACACCAATTTCGAAGTAGTGCCCGCACACATGTGGAGGGCAAGAAGCCTAGCGTTGGAAATGCTGAGTGATGAGATTTCCACAATGTTGTTTCCGGTGGAATTTAGGGCCAGGTTCCAACATTTGTGGATTGTACCACCACTATTTTACAATAATGGAGAAAATTGGTGTTCTTTGGTGAAAAGGAAGTTGATGTGCTCCCGGAGTTCCACAAACTTACAATAGATGTTATTTCTCGCACAACATTTGGCAGCAATTATGCAAAGGGAAAGCACATCTTCAATCTGCAATCTTAGCAAATGCTTTTGACTGTCAATTTACTTTCTAACTTTTATATTCCAGGCTTCAGGTGAGAAATTCAAGTTTTAAAGGCATCACACTCTTTCATTCTCAATAGAATAGAATAAAAGATACTTGGATATGATCTTTTCAGTTCATAATGGTGTGAAAGATTTTGAAAACTTGTTTGTCCCATGAATACGGGATTTACTACTACATTTATATATCATTTGTTTTCAATCTCAACTCCCTATAATAACTTTACAGTGTTCTGTCTTTTTGATAATGTTCTTCTGTCATTTTGGTTATTTATTAGCATGAGTTTTACTTTTGAAGATATGTTGTGTTGCATTGGCTAGTATAACTTTTTCTGAATATTGTTCTTGGAATTGTAATAGGAATGTTCTTTGTCTTCAACATAGGTGTACTGTGATTAAAAATAAAATCTAATATCTGGCATTGTCTTTTGTAACTCGTGTGAGTGACACCCTTAACATATTTGTTCCTACGAGAAAGAACAAGTGACTTTGGAAGTTAGAAAAAGAGATTAAAAGAGCTTGAAGGCATGGAAAGGAGAGTTGTCATAGAAAACCCAAGTAGTGATGGTAACGATCTGCTAGGTCTAATGATGTTTACCAAAAAACAACTGGTGGGGGGCAACCTGTAGGATGTAAGCATGAAGAAAGAGGAAATAATTGTAGAATGCAGGAGCTATTTACTTTGCAGGACATGTAACTACATCAAACCTGCTGACATGGGCCATAATATTATTGGGAATGAATCAAGATTTGCAAGAACAAGGACTCAAAGAGGTGTTGGAATTATTTGGAAAAGATGTTTATCCAGATGCAGATAGCTTGAATAACCTTAAGATTGTAATGGCAACATCTGAAAAACATTTTATCTCTTAGTAAATTTCAAAAGACTATTACTGTTTTCTTGTGGGTTAAATTGGTTAAATTATGGCATGGAAATGTAGAATCTCTAGATGGGTGAAAAACAAAAAAAAGTAGAGATTTCAGTTTAATATTTTAACATAATTGCTTCATAGAGCAATAGGTAAATCATAGAGGTATACATGTAAATAATAGAGGTATACATGGCATTGATAGCATATTTTATAGATATTCTTCATCTTCTTTTGAAACGTAAATGATGGTTGTTTGTAGGTGGGAATGATTCCAAATGAGGCCTTGACACTTTATCCACCAGTAGTAGGTCTGTTGCATCAAGCGGTAAATTCAATGAATCTTGGAAGGATTTCAATTCCCTAGGAACCCAACTTAATCCAATTCTTGCAATGCATCATGATCCAACTTTATGGGGAAATGATGCAAATGAGTTTAACTCAAGGTGATTTAGTGAAGGACTCGCCAAGGCTTCTGGGCATTCCTTCACATTTTTTCCCTTTGGATATGGTCCAAGAATTTGTGTGGGTCAGAACTTTGCACTCATGGAAGCAAAAGTGGTATTGGTTATGGTTCTACAACGATTTTATTTTGTCACTTCCCCATCTTATGCCCCTGCACCTGCTCATATATTCACCTTGCAACTGCTACATGGAGCCTAGGTGATTCTCGAGAGTTTGAATTTTAAATAAACCTTTCGGCCACAAAGCTGAATAAAATGGCATTGCTTAAAGACATGTCATGTATTTTCTTATGTATTTGAATAAATTGTTGTTCAAGATACTGTATAAAGACATTATGTTGAACAAAGGTCATAGTAGTCGCGGAAATCCTTGTAGAGGGAGGGAATGAATTCTTCTTGCATAGGTTGGTAGGGAATAAAGGTTGTAATATCTAAATGTTGTGATAGTTCATAAACAAGATTATGTAGACACTTTATTTTTCTTTTTTTAGGGTATACAACGATATCAATGAATATGACAAATGAATCTATGTGGAAATAAAAAATATAGCAACTATAATAGACTTGAAATATATCAAGACACATATCGAAAATGTAAACAACTTAATCTGGCAGTATAAGAGACTTGAGAGGAAATTCATGTTGGTTGAGTGCAAATTAAGGATAGAAGGTGCAATGGAACTTCAAAGTTCACACATAGGGTAGAAAAAAGACTTAGAATTGTAATATGGTAATGAAGGGGAAAAGTTGTCTCAGACCTTTTTTGGTATGGTTTTCTTCTGAATACATGATTTTCTTTGTTACCTAAATAGGAAGAAATCCTTTGTATGTACAAGTTGATGGTCCTACAACTATGAACTTATCAAATTGAGAGCCATAGCTGACCAATTATACTCAAAATGTTTATTTCTGAATGAAGTAATGTAGAGATAATTCATTCTGGTTGAGTGCAAATTCAAGGATAGAAGGTGCAATGGAACTTCAAAGTCACACACAGGATAGAAAAAAGACTTAGAATTGTAATATGGTAATGGAGGGGGCAAATTTGCTGGGACCTTTTTTGGTATGGGTTGCTCTTGAATACACCATTTTCTTTGTTACCTAAATTGGAAGAAATCCTTTGTAGGGACAAGTTGATGGTCTTGCAGTTATGAACTCATTAGATTGAGAGCCATAGCTAACCATTTGCACTCAAAATGTTTCTTTCTAAATAAAGTAAATCCCATGCTAAAAAATGACCCCTGAACAATGTCAATTTCTTCTAGTTCCAACTGATCTTTGTAGATGTGATGCAATTCACATTTTCCAGATATCATTGATTTCTCATTCATTTGATACTAACAATTGGTAGAAACTTTGATGAAATCCATAAACCTTGTTTGTAGTAGGTTTCGGAAGAGGACCTCAAAAGAGACTCGTTAAAGCATATTTAACATAAAAAAATTATAAAACTGAGAAGCCAAGTAAGATGGAAGCATTCCACTACTTCATAAATAGGTTTTCAATAGTTTTTGTTTTGAGACAAGACATGCTTATTATACATCAACGTTTTCATTTTGGTTATTTTCGATGGGAATGATTCCAAATGAGGCCTTGAGACTTTATCCACCAACAACGGGTCTGTTACGTCAAGCAGTAAATTCAGTGAAGCTTGGAAGGATTTCAATTCCCGCAAGTACCCAACTTACTCCATTTCTTGCAACGCATCATGATCTAACTTTATGGGGAAATGATGCAAATGGGTTTAACTCAGGGCGATTTAGTGATGGAATTTCCAAGGCTTCCAGGCATCCCTTCACATTTTTGCCCCTTGGGTATGGTCCAAGAATTTGTGTGGGTTAGAACTTTGCACTCATGGAAGCAAAAGTGGTATTGGCTATGGTTCTGCAACGATTTTCTTTTATCACTTCCCCATCTTATGCCCATGCACCTGCCCATATATTCACCTTGCAACCGCTACATGGAGCCTAGGTGATCCTCAAGAGTTTGAATTTTTAATAGGCTTAGAGTTACTTGAAGAAGTATCTAATCATGGAGTATCAGATAAGAGGAGTAGCTGAACTGTTTTACTTTTTAGATTTACACATGATTAAAATAAATGAAATTATGGAAAAAAAGCAGTGAATGTATGACCAAAAATAACATTTAAAAAGAAAAACAGTTAAACAATTCCCTATCAAGGTTGATGAGAAGGTTCAACTAGTAAATTCACTTTAAACTACAATCTCCTCTATGTTATTATTATTATTTAAACTACAATCTCCTTTCTGTTATTATTATTATTAGAGCCTTTCTGTTGTTGTCATTATTATTAGAGGAAATCAATGGAAACTATTTAAGCACACAACAATGGAAGAGGATTACTCTTCCTCGTCTAGTGGCCTTATTGTATATGGATCAATTGATTTCCATGGACACTCTATTAGGAGAACTCATATTGGATGATAGAAAGCATCACTCTTCATAATTGGTATGAATTCATTTGAATTATGTTCTCTGATACATTCAATTGTATTGTATTAGCTAGTATGTTTGTTCCAAATGTTTTATCATCAACGTTACAATTATATTCTCTTACACATTCCATTAGACGTAGTCTAACTTATAGACAAAATAACATTTTTCACCTAAATTCACCAAAATCCGGCAATACAATTTCAATATTTTTTTGTTGTTAAAAACACATTTTTGAATGCATAAAGGGATTCCACATCCTGAAAAACCCCTTGGGCACTCGAATTATGTAGATTAAACAATTTAAACTCAAGTTTTTAAGAATATTTGTCGGATTTTGATTAGAATTAACCAAAAAAAATGTCGTGAAAAAGGTTATTTCATCTATAATTTAGACTATGCCCATTCCATTATATTCTAGTAGTTGTTGTCTAGTCCATATGTTTTACCATCGTCTTCTTCACAAAAGTGGAGATAGCAGAAAGGTTAACCTATGCAGACATTCTTTCAAATTTGGTGACTTACCTCACAAATGTTATGCATGAGAGCACCACTAATATTGCAAAGAATGTGAATGTCTGGTCTGGTGAGAATGTGATGTTTCCTTTCCTTGGAGCTTTTGTTTCAAATTCATATTTGGGTCGATATTGGACCATTGGCCTATATTCTTTCATCTATTTTATGGTTAGTATTTCTTTTCTTTTTCAAAGTGTTTCTATAAACATATCCCGAGAGGTAACTAGTTGGCCATAAAAATCTAGGATTTTCACCTAATCTCATTTCTTTGAAAGCTATGCTAAACAGCTAAGGTAGACTACAACTAAAGGTTGGCTCATCTTTTTGTATTTTTTTCTCATACTTTTTTCTCAAGTGCTTCAAGAAACATACACTGAGGGGTTTGAGTGGACTTCCTTCTACCTAGGTGATAGGTTTGAGAGGTAATGATTTATCTTAAACAATCTAGATTTGCACCGAATTCATTCCTTTGAAACTTAGACTAGATAGCTAGGCATATAGTAGCTACATGCAAGTAAGTATTTATTTTCCACTTTTTTCTTTTCAAAAATGTTTAATAAATGAGGAGTTTGAGTGGGATTCCTTATATTCAAATGCTAGGTCTAAGAGATAAGCTCAAAACAACCCATAATTTGTATTCAATCTCAATGTCACATCCTTACAAATTCATGTTATACAACCAGGGTAGAGGGTAGTTAAATGGAATTGATTAACAGTTAGTGAACCACACTCATTAGGTGTAAAATAAATGGTGTCAACATTGATGTTAAGGAACTTCGTATGTAAAATTCGTCGGCTCAAAATATCATAGATGAGCATGACACCCAAATTATCCAACCTACCACCCTAAAGAACAATTAGTAAACCTCACATTGTCAGCATGGAAGCTTATCTGATTTCCCTGGGATTAAGTCAATCAAGACCAACCCACTAAAGCCAACATGGACGTTCCTTCCACGAATCGATCTTGAAGGACAAATCCTTTGTTAGTGTCAAAGTTGATCACTACCTTATTGGGTTGACCTTCCAGTATCTGGCACCCCACTGGCATTTTTTCTAATGTTGTAATATTATGAAATTGATAATTCTGTATCTGTACAATTGCTTGCCAATGAATTCGTGCAAAATTTGATGGATACAAGAAGGTTTTGCTATATATTTTGGGCGAATTAAACCCCTATTTAAAAGGACAACAGGGTTTGAAAATAGTTGTTTAATTCTGCTTTAACCTCGTGAATGGAGACTGAGTAACAAACACTGCATGCAATGGGTTGTTACAACGATTAACTTTGGTCACTTTATCGGCCTCTTTTAGGAGTTTGAATCGGATTGGGATTTTCTTCTTCTCAATATACCTGGTTGCTCTGGGGCAAGGAGGCCACAAGCCCTCTTTAGAAGCATTTGGTGCAGATCAGTTTGAAGAGGACGACCCGGTAGAGAAGAAGCATAAGAGTTCATTCTTCAACTATTGGAATTGTGGTATATGCATTGGTAGTCTTATAGGAGTCACTGTACTCGTGTATATTCAGGACAATGTTGGATGGGGTTTGGGATTTGGCATTCCCGTCGTGACCATGGAAATATATTTGTTTATCTTCTTGTGTGGGACGAGATTTTACCGGCATAAACTACCCAGCGGTAGTCCTCTCACTCGATTTATCCATGTCTTTGTTGCAATGTTTCACAAGTGGAATGTTTCTACTTCTCATCAAGAAAAAAATAAAGTAGCTGCCGATGCAGAAAGGGAAGTTTTGAAGTTTGGGTCAAGAAGACAGTATTTTCCTACTGATCAGTTTAGGTAAGCTCTCACTGGTCACAGTTGCTTTGCAAATTGAATTTATTGGAGTCACAGTTGCTTTGCCATGTGGCATGGTAATTTCTGAAGCTCTTGATAGTTGAAATAATCATACTGTAGGATGGGGTGTACTGGAAATTTAGATTTTAGCGATATAGCATATAATATTTCTACATCTTGACCACAACTAAGGTGCAATGAGTCCCTAAGTCCTATTTTTGTTTCATTTTAGTCTTGTTATTCTAGCTTTTTGTTCACTGTTTTTTATAAGTCATTCAAAACAAATGTGTACCTTACTTTTCAAGGAGAAAATAGTGTCTCCACAAGCATCTTTGTTCATATCACTACAATTTATCAAATGCACTTCAAAGAAAACTCTAAATAAAATTATTTTGATATAAGTTTCAACAAATAGAAGTGACCAAAGAGAGAAAACAGGGACATCATCATATCAAAGACAAGAAAAAGACTCCATCTGCACAATTGCAATATGAAAAATGAGGCCTCGAAGATCAACTACAATTGAAGCAACTTCCACAACTGCCAGTCCAATAAGAAAATGAAGAACCATTCCAAAGATTGCATTCATTTTCCCACATGCTATAAGTCAAGGTTTAAAAGCCATGAATAAACCTGTCATCCAAAAAGTTTTGTGATTCATTTAGCTTTGCATGTCTTCATCAAGAAAAACTTAGAAGATACAAAATTTCCACAAGCTACAAATGCCTTAATCTATGTGATATATTGTCCATGGCATGCTAGAACTTGTGCCAACAAAGATGGGGAAGACGTACATGGTCATTTCCTTTGCAATTTATCAAATTCACTTCAAAGAAAACTCAACAAAATTCTTTTGATATAAGTTTCAGCAAATAGAAGTGAGAAAAGAGAGAAAACAGGGACATCATCAAATCAAAGACAAAAAAAGATTTGACCTGCACAATTGCAATATGAAAAATGTGGCTTCAAAGATCAACTTCAATTGAAGCAACTGCTATAACTGTCAGTCCAGTAAGAAAACGAAGAACCATTCCAAAGATTGCATTTGTTTTCCCACATGCTACAAGTCAAGGTTGAAGACCCATGAATAAACCTCATCCAGAAACATTTACAATACATCTTCTTGAGAAAATGAAGATAATTTTTGCTACTAAGATAACATTACTCGTTGGGTGTTCTTCAGCAGATTAATAGGTATTTAGAATACTTATTTGATTTTTCTTTATGTAGCTTACATCTAGGTTTCCAGTTTGTTATTACAAGGCCAAGAACATATGTTGGGCCAATCTTATTAAAAGAAAAGACATGGCTAAGAAATCATACATTGATGACATTGCACAATGAAGATAAGTATTTCAAAACAAGTATCCAGATTCATTGAACTAGGTGAGCAACTACTATAAGCCAATGCACGAAGTTCAAATTTAACTCATCTAAGTCTTCTTTCACAACTTGAAAGCCTTCGATGGACATGAGTTGGTAAGATTCCAACCACAAAACTTTGCATGTACATCTGAGGTATCATAATAGAATAGATGAAAATTAAGAAGATACAAATTCAATCAAGCAAATTGCAATAAGTTCTTTGAAAATGACAACTTTGAACACTCAATAAAAAGAAGTTACCAAACTGGGGAAAGTAGAACAAATATTATGGACTGTCATTTGCAGTGCCAACACTAGTGTACAAGCATGTGCCATAATTTTCCCTCTATCACTACACCCCTGATCATAATGGAACTAAGCACCCCAATCAAACATGTTAGAGCATACATGTTTTACATAAAGCAAAACAATTAAAAGTTAACAACCACTTGCCATCAAATCATAAACATCCCATCAGGAAAATATGTTGAAGTGTATGTCAGTCATAAAAAATTGAAAAGTATGAATTGCTTTACAATCAACAGCCATAAAACCGTGAGAACAACACAACAACACTTTCTCTCTCACACATGCATACATTCCACCGAGAATACACTAAATGACAAAAAAGAGAGAACCTGACATTGTGGATACTCTTGTCATGTCAATGATGTAATTCCTGAGACCCCCCTCTTTAACTAAGATCCAAAATTCTACTTACACCCTTTGGGAACATCTGGTGACACTTTCATTGTCATCATGGAAGAGTAACAATTTAATGCTACTCTTTCCTACACTACTGCCTTACGGCATTTCCTTTGCAACATTTGGTGCAATTGCTAGTTTAATTGATTTGAGAGGCGCTCTCCAACTCAATATGGAAATGTTGTTATGCCATTTCCAATAAACATTTTGATTGGGTCAAAATAAAATAGAAAAATAAAAATAAAATAACTCTATGTTAAAATAAAAATAACTTCACATTAATATGATAGAAATAAAAAGTATACATTATTATCATTTTTACTATCTTTTGTTGGGTAGTTAATGTAAACTTGACATGCTCAAGTCACCGGTGGTTTTTGAGCTCCAAGTTTATGAGAGCCCAACCCATGGTGTTTATGTGAAATATGACCTATTTAAAGGGCGAAATTAAACCAACCTAAATCCATCTTAAATTTGGATCTATCATGTGCGGAGAAGGATCAAACCTCTTGAAATACAAACCTTTTTTAAAGTGAAAGCACTTGGTAAATCAAAATTTAAGATAGATCTAAACTTATTAAATTAAAAAACAAAAAATTCATAACTGTTTTGAAAATAAAATTAAACTTTTTATTTATAATTATTAATAAAAATATTTCATAAAAATTAAATCACTACCACCACTTATTTAATAATTATTAATAATTAAATTAGCATTCTCAATTCCAAAATTCCAAAATATATCCCCAATATAATTATAACATATAACCTAAATAGCTAGCCATCAACTATTATTAACGTTGCATTGGTATATCTATCTGTCAAAGGCATTGTTTACTCTAGGTGTCAAAAAATACGTCTTTAAACTTTAAAACACGTTCTAAAATACGTCTTTAAACTCTAAAACACGTTCTAAAGGGCGTCAAATTCAAGACCTGGGACTTGTCCCTGCCGGATTAGAATTCAACCACACTTACCTGCTTATATCACTGTTATTTACGAATATTTTATTGTGAATGGCTCAAGTGCGTGCTATGTAGGTGGAATAATTTTGAGAAAAAGGAAAATAGGGAGAATATTGATGGAAAATAAGTAGGTAAAGTTTTACAAAGCAATAGTTGCGAACCGTTGAGATGGCCGAGTTGGTCTAAGGCGCCAGATTAAGGTTCTGGTCCGAAAGGGCGTGGGTTCAAATCCCACTCTCAACAAAATGAGTTTTGTCATTTTAATTTTATTGGTATCGTATTTGACTTAGGCACATGAAATAACTTCCAAGGTTCATGCCTATAGAACAATCATTAACTAATTTATTCTTTCTAAATGGTTTTGTGGGGAGAATAACCATAAAGGTACATGTGTATTTGATCCGAATACATGAAAAATTTATTGGCATCGTATTTGATTCGAATACATGAATTAACTTCTAAGGTTCCTTTTAGATGGGTAGCCATCTTGAAGGAGGAAGAGCAGGTGAGAGAGGAGTACTTGCATTTACATCCATCTAGGAATAAACCCCCCAAATATTGGTTGCAATATTAGCTCAACACCAGATTGATGGAGTATAAAACTTATTGGCCACAAAGTTTCTGGATTGGGTTATAAGTTCAAGTTTTAGAGTAGGCGGAATGCATCCATGGCAAAGTCATGGCAAAGTCAACAGAGTAGGCAAGAAATAAAGCAGAGCCATTCAACATACTACAACCTTCCATCGCCAAGGAAGAGGTTCACTACCGTTTGTTTGGAAGCCTCTTATCGTGCTTTTTGGCTTGGGTGTGTAGCGTTTATATACCAACATAGATCCATCTTAAATACGGATCTAACATGAGCCGAGAGAGATCCAATTTCTTCACGTGCAAATATTTTTATGAACCGACATTATTTAAATATTTTGTATTTTTTTTGGGGCTACATGAGCAAAATTTCAACTTTGATGACGAACGAACATGGTTACACATCACACTGGGCTATAAAATGAGCCTCTTGGCTCAACGAGACAGGAATAAAACATATTTCATAAATGATCATATCGTGATAGGAAGAGGTTTCTCTGTTGTTTCTTGGAAAACTGAATTTGAAAGATGGGTCACCTCTATTGTGTTGTTGAAGGCCTTGGCAAAGGGAATCTTTAGTAGATCTACAACAAACCACAAGGTCGTTGCTTCTTTGCGGAGGTCGCTTGAATGTTGATGCTTAATCTACGATATCAACAACTGCATATGCTCTTCCATAATCTGCCACTACCAGCTGGAATGTTTCATAGGTTAACGTCTTCGGCATTTGTTTGTTTGTGTAACAATTGAAGGCCATGCCATTGCGTCTACTCTGTGTTCAAATGCAAAACTACAACTTAATTTATATTTCCCTGGTTAAATGTTAAATAATAGCTTCGTTACCTACTTCAAATGATGTGCATGAGTGTTTTTATCATATGTCCATTGCAGATTCCGAGAATATTTTAGATTCTGAAGGTCAAGAGAGTGGTTGAACAAAAACAATTGACATCTTGTGGTTGTCAGATTCTAGATATTCCTGGAATCTACAATCGACATAAGTTCACAACATTGTCAACAGGTTAAAAATGTATATACATGTCAGTGGAATTGATATGTTGAATGCATGGATGCCTATTTCAGTGTATTGATCTTCCACTATGTTAGTTTCAACAACTCTCATTCTTTACATCTCTTCTTAGTTGCTTGGCCCGTAGCAAGGGAAATATATTGACAACATGTAGGCATCCAACTTTGACTTCCAGGGAATGAACTAATAGTTCTAACATCTGGTATCAACTCGAGTGACTAGTACTGAGTCCAACGAATAGATGACTCTTCACCTTTAGCTATGAAAATGTCATAACATCAAGAGAACAATGATTTGTTTCTCTGAACTTTTCAATATTCATCCATTGTTGGGGTTGGCAAATGGATTTGGATCCTTCCTTGATATATATATGGTGAGTGCATAGATTAGAATGGACTCCCCTCGTGTTAGTGCATTCCTGGGTGAAAGCATCACTATGCTTTCGTAAACTTCAATTAATTGATCCTTTTGTTTTTCAGTTAACCCTTTATTAATTTTCAAGGCCTTCCCATGGTAAGCTCTGATACCATGTAAGAATATTTGATATTACTCACATTGCATGAAATATGCACAAAAAGGTCTTCCATTTGTAACAATGGAAGAGGTCCAAAGTTAGCTAATATAACCATGACAAATGGGTTTTCAAAGTTGGGTAAAGCATGCAATGAAAATTCAACATCAACAATAACTTTCTTAACAATCGGGCTATAATCAAGATCATGAAGGGTGGAAGACGGTGAGCTTGATAGCTCAACGGTAGTGGTCCTCCTCTCAACATTCTCTATTCCACTGACTTCCAAGTCAAGTTTCTTATTGCACTCGTAAAAGCCTTGAATAATCTAATTCTTCTCAGTCAATTGTAGCAAAATTGCATCGTATTCTTCTTTTAAAGCCTGATATTTATCAAACAATCTCTTGTTATCTACTTGAAGAGGGGCATCTTCTTCATGAGGTAATTCCATTGATGCTTTTAAATAAAACAACATTTCTAATTTGTTGGGAATTTTTCTCCTCCAAGCTACAAATTTCCTTCTTCAAGACTACATGTTTTGAATGTGACAGATCCTCAACTTCTTTCCCCAAATCATCGAGAAGGTTGACCTTAGCATGAAATTTGTGAGCGACATTCTAGAAAACAATTTCCCACTTGTGTCCCCAAATTATCAGTCTTGCTAATTTTCCAAGCCATAGTATTTTAGAACCAATTCTTGAGTGTTCCATTTTCTGACTGTAAATGATGGACCTTTTTATGAATCTAATCAACTACCTTACTCTCACAAATTTCCTATGATGTTTTACCCATTGTAATAAATTGGTCATAACACCAATTTGGTTGTGCTAGACAAGCCCAAAAAGAGAAATAAACATCTTTTCCATGATCAAGAATGGATTAATACATGTAGAGTTAAGATGGATATTGGTTAATACATTGTAATGGTGTGAATATAATGGAGACATGTAATTCCCTCCATGCTTAAGAAACAACATAAATCCATCTTAATTTAGATTTATCATGCATCAAGAGGGATTAAATCTTTCGAAGTGCAAACTTTTTTAGAATGAAAGACTTGAAGAAATACTTACACCTCGAGGAATCAGATCCCTCTCAATGCATCAAAGGCCCAAAGTTAAGATATATATTGGTTAAAACATTTCAATTATGTGTGTACGAGGGTGATGTGTAATTCCCTTCATGCTCAAAATGGATTTGACATGTGGAATTCTTATATACATATATAGAGTCAATTGAGCTTATCTGCGGTGGTTGAGAGGAATGATTGTTATCCTCTCCACTAAGGTTTAATTCTCACAAGTGACATGTTGAGCTCATATTGAATATTTTTTTTAATAGCTTTGTGCCTATCTATCATGAACCATGAGGGATCAAATCCTTAGAGGTGAAACATTCAAAAAAATGTTTACACCTTGAAGGAGTCATTCCCCTCGAGTTAAGACAAATTTATGCTAGTACTATTAACATCTATTTAACACCATAATGCACACAACTCATTTTTCTTCTTTTCTTCCATGAGACATATTTTTATATTCCATATGAGAAAAATTACTATTTCAATCCTTAAGGGACTACTTAGACTCAACAACAAGGCTTGAAGCCATTATAACAAAGTTCATCATGTCACTTGTGGAGACTGAACCTAGGTGGAGAGTGTAAGAATCACTCCTCCCAAATGACAACAACTCTATTAGTTTTATAAAATGTAGAAGATATATATATATATATATATATATATATATATATATATAGAGAGAGAGAGAGAGAGAGAGACTTCTCTCCCAAATGACAACTCTATTAGTTTTAATATATATATATATATATATATATATATATATATATATATAGAGAGAGAGAGAGAGAGAGAGAGAGAGAGAGAGAGAGAGAGAGTTGTGTGCATTATAGTATTTAAAATAGATATTAATAATTCTAGCATATATCCATCTTAATTCTTGATATATTCTGAGATGAGAAAGATCAAATTCTTCATAGTACACACATTTTTTAAAACATCACAACTCAAAAAATTATATCATCATCATGCAAATATATTTGAAATTAACATAAATATATATTAGTATTGCAATATTGAAAAATAAACACACAAATATCTATATCTATATAAAATTAATTTTACAAATTTGTATATTTTATCAAATAGAGATTCACCCTTCAAACTATCGTTATTTAAAACATATTAACAATTATTTAGCTTTTTACTCACAAGAGTCTTTTCCTTCCTAATATATTCACCCTCCAAACTATCGTTATTTAAAACATATTAACAATTATTTAGCCTTTTACTCACAAGAGTCTTTTCCTTCCTAATATATTCACAAGAGTCTTTTCCTTCCTAATATATTCATAATTTGTACGATAATTAATTTATTGGTGTTAATTTAGCAACAAACCTGAAATTTCACATCTCTTTTTATTTTTAAATGTAAATTTGATAACTATCACCTGTTTTCCTTGGCTATCATTTTGAGTTTTATGCAAATTTATGCGTCCGATTCGATTGTATTGATATATGTTTCTTTTGTATGGGTATATGTGAATTTTACTATCATAATTTTCCATCTTTTTCCCATTTCGACCCTACAATTTTCTATAATAGAAAAATAACAAACAAAAAGACCACAATTTCATAATAATAAACATATCAGTTAGCATGATTGTAACTTGTATTGTCAAAACAAAGTACTTCGAAATAAAAGCGAAATTTTACATGATATATATATTGAGATGCGTTTTTTTATTATCAAATTATCTCTAAAACAATACATGACTAAGATCATGACTCATAAACATCATCTTATTTTAAAGAGTTGTCAATACTTTTCAAAAAGAAATGTGTCAAATGCAACACCTGTCTTTAGAACAATTTAAAAATTGATGATATTGCTAATTGTGATATTCTAGCATGTGCCAATAAGCTCAAATATCATAGAATAACAAGGAGCACACTAAAATGGAAAATTGTGAAAACAACATTGATGAAGGAACAGGAAAATAGGTCTCACACATAATCCCTACTAAAATCATCAAAATTCCTATTATTTAAAAAACACGTAACACATCCATTTTTCAAAGAAATAACAACTACAAAATTCTCAAAATTTATCTTTTGTAAGAAAATATTTTAAATTAGAAATAAGATATGAGGGACCATTGCATGGTTAATTATAATTTACAAAGTATTTAAATGTTCTATGTCTAATGTGGAAACATATACATTGTTTATATTTGATCTATATTATAATTATAATTCTACACATTTTAAAACTAAATATCATAGTGGAAAAATATTGAAAGTGTTAGACCAATTAAATAGTCTTACTTATTTTTGTTCAATATTTCTATAACCAAAGTCTTTAATTGCATATTGCAGTTATACTGTCATTGTCGTCATTCTATCCAACCTAGAAGACAAATGACAACTTTGACTGATCTATGACATTAATCAAGCAAGGAAGAAGAGTCTGAGTAATCTATGTTTTTCCAATGATAAATGATTACTCCATCAAACTCATATCAACAATATCACAAGAGCCTAAATGCAAATTGAGTTATCAAGAAAAAATAACAATGTAGAGTACAAAAACCAGATCGTGGTTCCATGGGAAGTAGTTTCAAATAGTGGTGAAAAAATCAATAACAAGCCTGTAAAAATGACATTGTTATCAAACACCCAATTTATTATCAATAGTGCAAGAGAGGAATACTAATTGACTTCAAATTCTATGTAGGTCGTGATCCCATATAGATCAATCTCTATTTGTTCCATCCTATTAATTATCAAAATATATTACGAGTTATCTAACTAGAACTGGATTGATGAGTATACCAAGCTATGCAATCCCATGAACTCTTAGGACATCTTGGGAAATATGTTTACATGTAATCCAATGCTCTAGTTTTATAATCAAATGTTCTAAAATTTTCTCAATGTTATGACATTCTTTTGGATAATAACAAGGACTAAACAATTTTGTTGCATTAAAATTATTGTAGAATTTCCCACTGTAGATCACCTGATAATGCAATATACTAAAGCAAAATACTTGATCTACCTCTACAAACAAACTTGCGACAAACAAACTTGCGGAAGCTTAATCGATTTTGAGCAAGATCAAATAGAACACATATAACAGAGAATGAGAAATCAATCACACATGAACACAAAAGAATACACTGGGGAAAGCCTTAGCTAAAAACCCTGATCTCTGTATTATCATACAAGTGGAAATATCTCTGGATTACACAAAGGTTTAGCTCACAAGCTATCCAGCTCTCAGTACAATCCCTCAATGCTGCTCATAGACTGAATAGACACAACACATGCCTTCCTTCAGTCCTCCAAGCCTCCTATTTCCTTGTGCAGTTTCTCTTGGGTCCTCTGGCTACCACCTGTGTGAATTCACCTCTCACACAACTCACCAAACTCAGAAGTAACTGTGCAATATCCAAGGAATGAATTCTTTTTGCATGTAAGACATATCCTCAATGGAATATTCCTGCAATAGATAGTACAATGTCCCATCCTCTGATCTCAACTGGGTCTCTAACTGAACTGACATGCATGAGTTATTTATGAGAGAATATTCAGTTATTTGAAGTACAGTGGTTACATGCATGCATGCATTAACTAACTAAACTCACAATCAGTTCCACAAACTGTTGGAACTAATCTAACTGGACTTAACTCAGTTAACTGAGCTAACTAATTACAACTCAAAGTACAACTCATCTTGATCTCCTTACTTAAGGGATAACTTCCTCAATCAAAGGGATAATTGTTGCATGTCTTCACATAGACTTCATGTTTGATTTTCTCCAACTAATTGACTCAAGATGAATTAATTAATTATTTTTCAAACAGTTGCTAAGATCAAATTTGAAATTGAATTCTCAATTTTAGTTTAGGGACTAACTAAAATTGGAATGTATCCCGAAATGCTATTTATAGTAGTGCTATTTTGAGCACTTCTATATTTAGCATTTATTGTTGCTATTTTCAACACTCCCTCTCAACAAGAAAGGGATTATCTGTCACCCCAATCCTGTCTCTGTGGAACTCAAATTTGCATTTTGACAATGCCTTAGTCAAAATATCTGCATCCTGTTCCTCGGTCGAAATATACAACATCAACATGATCCTCTTCACCACATAGTCTCGAAGATGATGATACTAGATATCGATGTGCTTGGACTTGCCATGAAATACTGGATTCTCAGAGAGTTTGATACAACTCTGATTATCACAATAGATCACAGTTGGATCCATCCTTTGACCAAACAATCCAACTAGAATTTTCCACATCCAAATGGCCTCACATGCTGCCTGACTGGCAGCCATGTATTCAGCCTATGTTGAGCTATGGAAACTGACCTCTGTTTCCTGCTGTACCAAGAAACTGCAGTTGAACCAAGGTTGAAAGTTCCTCCTGAAGTGCTCTCCTGATCTGATGGACTCCCTGCCCAATCTGCATTTGTGAACCCCTGAAGCTTCACTCCTTCTATCTGTTTGTACCATAATCCATACTAAGATGTGCCTCTGAGGTATCTCAACACATGCTTCATTGCCTTCCAAAACAACTTGGTAGGCTGAACCATAGCTTGACTCAGTTGGTTCACCGCAAAGCACAAATCTGGTCGTGTGTTCACTAGATACATCAATGAACCCACAAGCTGTCAATAAATAGTAGTAGCTACTACCTCACCTGAAGTAGCATCCTCCTTCCTCCAGTTACCAGCTAGAGGAGTCTGCATGGGCTTGCACTTCTCCATGTGGAATCGCCTGAGTATCTCATTGGCATACTTGCCTTGAGACACAAACACTTCCCCATCCTTCTGCCACACTTCCATGCCTAGAAAGTAGTGCATAAGATGCATGTCTTTCATCTCGAACTCTCTTACAAGATCCTCCTTGCAATACTTGATCAATTGATCATCACCTGTCAATATCAGATCATCAACATAAAGAACAATGATCAATGGCTTACCTTCTACCATGATGTGGTAAAGGTTCGCATCCACTTCACTCTTTGTGAAGCCCAACCCAATGAAATAACTATCGATCCTAGTGTACCAAGCACGAGGCGCTTGCTTCATCCCGTATAAAGCTCTCTTGAGTCGGCACACATGCGACTCATGATCGAAGATCTCAAAACCTTCTGGCTGCTCTATGTACACCTCTTCCTCAATCTTGCCTTTGAGGAATGTAGTCTTCACATCCATCTGATGGATCTTCCAACCCATCTGTGTTGATAGTGCCAACATCAATCTAATAGATGAGTAACTTGCTACAGGAGAAAAAGTCTCATCATAGTCGATCCCCTCGACCTGTCAGAAACCACGAGCTACTGGCTGCTGCACTGCTTCCTCAAAGGAAGATGGTTCGGTCTCTACACACTCCCCAACAAGGTCCATGTAACCAGTGTACTGCTCAGGTGATCTCCTCTGTCTGTTCTGAGAGGATGGATGTCCCACATTCTCTTTTGCATCCATCACCAATCTGTCACTTCCCTTGAGCATTTCTGCCCATCTCTAGAAGACTCTGCATGAGTGGATGTCTCCACTCCTGGATCCTCTGCATGAGTGGATGTCTCCACTCCTGGATCCTCTGCATGAGTGGATGTCTCCACTCCTGGATCCTCTGCATGCGACTGATCCACATTAGTCTGAGGCTCCTCCTCCTTAGGAGCCAAAAGTTACTCATCTGCATGCAACTTGAGCTCCCTCTCAAGGGAAACTCGCATGGCTTTCTTCTCGTCGAACTTCAAATCTCTGTGTACCACTGTCCTCTGACTGGTTATTTGTGGGGTGTATCAGTGTACCCCACAAGTATCCCCAACTCAGCTGTTGGCTCTAGCTTCTTCCGGGCATCTTTGGTCACATGGAAATAAATCGATGATCCAAAGATCCTGAAGTGACTCACATTTGGTCTCTTCCCGGAGAAGGCCTCCACTGGTGTCTTCATCCCCAGTATACGATGCGGGCTTCTATTCTGCAAGTATATTGTTGTATTGCATGCCTCAGCCCACAAATGAAGTGGTAGGCTTTGGTCATGCAACATCGCCCGAGCTGCTCCCACAATCAATCTGTTCTTCCTTTCGGCCACCCCATTCTGCTGTGGGTTATGGGGTGCCATCAACTCCCGTTTAATTCCTTCTGTTGCATAGAAGTCCTTAAACTGTTGGGAGACATACTCTCCACCATTGTCACTTCGCAAGGCTCTTATTTTCTTTCCAGATTCTTTCTCAACCAAGGCTTTGAACTCACAAAACCTTGAGAAGGTTTGATCCTTCTTCTGCATGAAGCAGATCCAACATCGACGAGAAAAATAATCAATAAAAATAACATAGTACCTTTGTTTAGCGGTGGAGGCAGTAGAGAATAGTCCACAAACATCTGTATGAACTCGCTCCAGGATTTCTCCAACTCTACTGTCTCGATCCTGAAAAGAAGATTTTGCATACTTACCCAAGGTACAACCTTTGCATGTATCCACTTGCTCCAGTTTGCCCTCGGGAAGTCTAGTAGAAATCTGCTGCATTATCTTCAAGGCCCCATGGTGCAAGTGACCCAATATTTTATGCCATAGCTCGCCAACATCTTGGCTTTGCACCAACTCTGCTTTGGAACTCAATGCAACACAGTTGTCTACCTCTAGCTTGTAGAGATTCTTTACTCGAATCCCAGTCCTCTTGGTTTGTCTAGTGCCGATATGCCTCAGGAATGCCTTTCCTTTACTAAAGACTACATCATAGCATTTGTCTTCCAACATAGCGACGAACACAAGGTTCTTCTTCAGACCAGGCACATAATTTACATCATTCAAGGTGAGAGGAGCTCCATGCTCCCTCTGAAACACAACCGTACCTTCACCTGAAACACGATACTTTCCATCATCGCCCATCTCTATGCGCATCTGGAGGTCCTTCGCCTCCAAGGTACTGAATAGACTCTTGTCGCTGGTCGTGTAGAATGAGGCTCCACTATCTAGGTACCAAACACCTCCCACCATCGATGAAACCATGCATTCGATGAGGGTGAAATCCAATTCGAACTATGAGGACAGTGCCTCACCATCTGATCCCTTCGAGGATCCCTTCTTGGATTTCTTCTGTGGACAATTCGTAGCATAATGGCCCACCTCATGGCAATGAAAGCATCGCACTTTTGATTTGTCAATCTTCTTCCCACCATGGGAAGAACTCAATTTTGAATGGGAAGCCTTCCCCTTCCCTTTCCTCGCCTTACTCGCTAAGGCTATATTTTCTTCATCATCTTGTTTTGATCAAGATCCATCTCTGGTGCTTCTCCTTATCTCCTCCTGCATCAGATCCGACCAAAGTTGTTCCCAATCTGGTAGTTTCTCTCTTCCATTAACCGAGTTTTAGTAGCTATGCCAGCTCTTAGGAAGACCGAGGAGAGAAAGACTCACCATGTCATCATCGGTTGTCATGATTCCTACACTTCCAAGCTCATCCCTGCAAGTGGTGAGCTTGTTCAGATATGTAGAGATCATGTCACCCTTTTCACACTTGATTTTCCAAAGCTTGTCTTTCAGCGCCAACTTCCTCTGATCGCTGTTGTTCTGATATATATCCTTCAATGTTTTCCACATTGAAAATAGTGTCTCCTTCCCATGGAGATTTGAGATAATGTGGTCTTGAACTCCCTCCAGAAGAATCCTCCTTGCTCTAGCCACACATTTCTTACATTCTGCCAATTCTTGGGCATTAGCAGCTACTGGCTTGGGGGTTTCTTGTTCAATGAAGTCCTTCAAACCGTTGTCCTCTAATACTGCTTCCATGCGATCCTTCCAGGATATATAATTCAAGTTTCCATCGAGGGCATACTCGAGTCTCAAACCATTGAACGCCATTAGTGAAATTTGAGATGTGATAACAATTCAATTTCTATAATCAGGAACTTAAAACTTAAAACTTCTCCCTTCTCTGTGTACTGATCTTTGCTTTTATCACCTTTGCTCTGATACCATGTAGAATTTCCCACTGTAGATCACTTGATAATGCAATATACTAAAGCAAAATACTTGATCTACTTCTACAAACAAACTTGCGGAAGCTTGATCGATTTTGAACAAGATCAAATAGAACACATATAACAGAGAATGAGCAATCAATCACACATTAACATAGAAGAATACTTTGGGGAAAGCCTAAGCTAAAAACCCCAATCTTTGTATTATCATACAAGTGGAAATATATCTGGATTACACAAAGCTTTAGCTCACAAGCTATCCAGCTCTCAGTACAGTCCCTCAACGCTGCTCATAGACTGAATAGACACAACATATGTCTTCCTTCAGTCCTCCAAGCCTCCTATTTCCTTGCGCAGTTTCTCTTGGGTCCTCTGGCTGCCACTTGTGTGAATTCACCTCTCACACAACTCACCAAACTTAGAAGTAACTGTGCAATATCCAAGGAATGAATTCCTTCTACATGCAAGAGATATCCTCAATGGAATATTCCTGCAACTGACAGTACACTGTCCCATCCTCTGATATCAACTGGGTCTCTGACTGAACTCACATGCACGAGTTATTTATGAGAGAATATTCAGTTATTTGAAGTACAGTGGTTACATGCATGCATGCATTAAATATCTGAACTCACAATCAGTTCCACAAAATGTTGGAACTAATCTAACTGGACTTAACTCAGTTAACTGAGCTAACTAATTACAACTCAAAGTACAACTCATCCTGATCTCCTTAGTTAAGGGATAACTTCCTCAATCAAAGGGATAACTGTTGCATGTCTTCACATAGACTTCATGTTTTATTTTCTCCAACTAATTAACTCAAGATGAATTAATTAATTATTTTTCAAACAACTGCTAAGATCAAATTTGAATTTGAATTCTCAATTTTAGTTCAGGGGCTAACTAAAATTGGAATGTATCCCGAAATGCTATTTTTAGCACTTCTATATTTAGCATTTCTTGTTGCTATTTTCAACAATTATAAAGGTCTAGAAATCCCTTATTCAAGAAGTCTCTGAGAGATTCAATACAACCTTCTATGAGTTTTTGGCACCTCCCTTGTGTGCCTTCAATACAAGTTTGATTCCTTGTATCCCTATAATAAGTCTTCATAATTGGAATAGAGATGTATTGTAACTCAAGTCTATGTATAACTAACCTTTATCTTTAATTTCAATCTATCCATGTTGAAAATAACTTCAAATTTTAAAAGATACGATGTACCTTTTGCAAATGTTTCTTTTCTCAAAAGAAATTTGTGGAAATTAATGTGTAGATTCGAAAATTCTCATGAAATTTACTAAATCACAAGACTCGAATCTACTCTACTGATCTGTGGAAGTTAATTCACCTTCTAGAACAGAAATCATAGACATGCAAAAGGAAAAATCACACATGCACACAGATTTATCTAGGGGAAAGAAACTGCTCAAAACCCCTTCCTATATGTATTGCATTAATCAAAGAATAGAGATGAAATACATATGCTTTCTCAAGCCTGAGCACACCCTGCAAATGTATAGTTTATCCCTCTTCCTGACTAACTGACTCTGGCCAACACTTAGCCAATTTTCAAGCCCTCCAAGCTCCTATTTCCTTGCACTGTTCCTTGAGGAATTAGGTCCCTATTAATTAGGAAATTCCCTCATCTATATTGCACAATTCCTTTAGGTCCTTCCTCTAACTACATGCACCACATGTACACATTGGAATAGTATGCAATTGATAGTACTTTGCCTTGGAATCTCCATCTCAACTGGGTAACTTGAATTATCCACATGCATGAGCTAATTTAGGCTGATTGATCACTGAGTGTGGTTGAAAATCCACTTCCACAACTTGACCTTCCACTACCTCCTCCAACAATTATAAAAAGTTTAACTGACCATAACTCAATTTAACTAAATTAAATTTCTACAATTGGAATTAACTCAACCTAAGCTCCTAAAATTTAGGAATCACTACACACAACTGAACTTCATGCCCCTAACTTGAATTAACTGAGCTAGACTCTTATTTTTTACGGATCCACTCAAGAAAACTCTACTTCAAGTCATTAACTCAAATTGAGTGTTCTTAACTGAGTGACAAGAGTCATGTCACCTCAATTAACTCCTCTAAGTTGTCTATTGATGTGGAATTTCAAATTTCCTCAATTTGATTATAAGGCAAAATCAAAATTGAGACTTTCTTGCTACATTTTCAACACTCCCTCTTAGAAAGGAAGGGATTATCAACCACCCTTATCCTGCACCTGTGGAATGTATTATATGCAACAACTCTCATTGTTATTATTGCTATTGCAACATCTGCAACTGAGAAGCATAAAAAAAAACTGAATCAACTTGTCTGCAATTGTCTACTGGGAAAATTTTGTTGTTGTTGACTTTGCTACTAGGCCTCCTTCTATGCTTTCAAGACCCCTCTACACTCCTTAATGTCTGGATAAAACTGATCCTCCTGCTACTGAATACTGTGGGCCCTCGTAGCAAGGTAATGATCCATGAGGAGAACACTTCAATGGACCCTGCCCAAATTTTTGCAACTCTTGGACTAAGGATCTACATCGGTCTACCTCACTCCTGGAGGTATAGTTGCATGTGATCCCTCTTCCCACTTGGCTCAAAAGGTCCCCTTACTAAAGGTGTTTTCTTTAGTGAATGTCTCCACACTTCCTCATCTCTTCCTTTCCATATGTGGCTGCTCCACAACTTTCCGAGGCTTCTTTTGAGGTGCATTTTGAGAGGTCTAACATGCTCCTGCTCAACCACCATATCTCTAGTCTCTACTTTTCTCATCAAGGATTTGAATGCATCTTCTATCTAAAGTGCATACAGGTTCTTGACTCAAACCCCGATCTTCTTCACCTATCTCGTGGCTATGTGTCTCAAGAATGCCTTTCCTTTGCTTAAGATCACATCATAACCACGGTCTTCCAAAACTATAATAGAGATGATATTTTTCTTTAGGCCTGGAATGAACATGACATCCTTGAGTCTAAGAGGGGATATTAATTCCCTCTTAAATGTGACTATAGCAATCCCATTAGCTTTGTACCTTCTTTCGTCTCCAAACTCAATGTTCATATGGAGATCTTTCTCCTCCAAGTCACTAGAAAATTCTCTATTCCTTGTCATGTGGAACTAGGCACCACTATTGAAGTACCAGACACTCCCCATCAATATGCTTTCCATGCATGCATTGAGAGTAAAGTCAAGCTTGAATTGTGAAGCCAAAGCTTCACTTGTTGCTGCTACTATAGGCTCCTTCTTGCTTTCCTTCTTGTGTGGACACTTAGTGGCATATTGCCTGAATTCATTACAACTGAAACACTTAATTTTGGAAAAGTCTTTCTTCTTTCCCCCTTTACCAGATTCAACCTCACCTTGGGACTTCTTTCCCTTGGACTTAATTCCTTTGCTGACTAATGAAAATTCCTCTTACTCTTCTTTGGATGAGGTTCGATATCTAGTATTCCACCTTATTTCCTCATGTACCAAGTCGGACCATAAGCAATCCCAACTCGGTAATTTCTCCCTCCCATTCACCAATTCTTAATAACTATGCAAACTCTTGGGAAGGCCCGTAAGGGCTAGAGCTACCAAGTCTTCTTCAGGGACATTAACACTGACCCCGCCAAGTTCATCATGACAATGTGTAAACTTGCTCAAATACTATGGAATTGTGTCATTCTTATACATCTTGATAGTTTGAAGTTTGTCCTTGAGTTCCAGCTTACTGTGGTCACTACTATTCTCGAAATTTTTTGTAGGTGCTTTCCACATAGAGAAAAAAGTTTATTTTTCTGGAGATTCCAGACAATATGATATCTGTTGAAAATGGAAACAAGAAATGGTAAAAATAGAAATGCTAAAAATAACATTGCTATAAATAGCAGTTCGGGTACTAGTGTTGGACATAGCAACAAGGAATGAAAAATGGAAGTGCTAAAAATATCATTGCTATAAATAGTATTTCGGGATAGATTCTAATTTTAGTTAGTCCCTGAACTAAAATTGAGAATTAAAATTAGAATTTGATCTTAGTAACTGTTTGTAAAATAATTAATTAATTCATCTTGAGTTAATTAGTTGGAGAAAATCAAACATGAAGTCTATGTGAAGACATGCAACGGTTTCCCCTTTGATTGAGGAAGTTATCCCTTGATTAAAGGAGATCAGGATGAGTTGTACTTTGAGTTGTAATTAGTTAGCTCAGTTAAAGTTAAGTCCAGTTAAATTAGTTCCAAACAGTTGGAGGAACTAATTGTGAGTTCAGTCAGTTAATGCATGCATGCATGTAACTATTGTACTTCAGATAACTGAATATTCTCTCATAAATAACTCATGCATGTCAGTTTAGTCAGAGACCTAGTTGAGATCAGAGGAAGGGACAATGTACTATCAGTTGGAGGAATTTTCCTATATAGGAAACTCATCCATGTAGAAGGAATTATCTCCTTTAGGACTGCGCAGTTACTATTGAGTTTAATGTGTTGTGCGAGAGGTGAATTCACACAGGTGGCAGCATTAGACCCCGAGAGAAACTGCGCAAGGAAATAGGAGGCTTGGAGGGCAGAGGAGAAGGTTTGTGAGAAGCCTTTGACTGTCTATGAGCAGCAGAGGGATTGTACTGAGAGATAGATAGCTTGTGAGCTAAAGCTTTGTGTAATCCAGACATATTTCCACTTGTATGATAATACAGAGATCGGGGTTTTAGCTGAGGCTTTCCCCAGAGTATTCTTTTGTGTTTCATGTGTGATTGATTTCTCATTCTCTGTTATATGTGTTTTGATTGATCTAGCTCAAATTGATTAAGCTTCCACAAAGTTTGATTGTAGAAGTAGATCTAGTATTTTGCTTTAGTATATTGCATTATCAGGTGATCTAGAGTGAGAATTTCTACATGGTATCGTAGAAAAGGTGATCAAAGCGAAGAACAGTATACAAAGAAGGGAGAAGTTCGAAGTTTCAGGTTCATGATTATAGAATTCAAATTCTTATCACATCTCAAATTTCCCCAATGGCGTTCAACAGTTTAAGACACGAGTATGCCCTTGATGGCAGCTCAAATTATATAGCCTGGAAGGATCGCATGTAAGCAGTATTAGAGGATAAAAGTCTAAAGGATTTCATTGATCAAAAAGTCCCCAAGTCGGCAGCGGCTAATGCTATAGAATTGGTGGAATGGAAGAAATGTGTGGCTAGAGCAAGGAGAATCCTTCTGGAGGGAGTTCGAGACCACATAGTCTCGAGTCTCCATGGGAAGGAGATACTGTTTTCGATGTGGAAAACATTGAAAGATATATCAGAACAACAACGATCATAGGAAGTTGGCGCTGAATGACAAGCTTCGAAAAATCAAGTGTGAAAAGGGCGACATGATCTCTACATATTTGAACAAGCTCACCACCTGCAGGGATGAGCTTGGAAGTGTCGGGATCATGAAAACCGATGATGACATGGTGAGTCTTTCTCTCCTTGCTCTTCCTAAGAGCTGGAATAGCTACCAAGACTCGGTAAATGGAAGAGAAAAACTGCTAGATTGGGAATGACTTTGGTCGGATCTAATGTAGAAGGAGATAAGAAGAAGCACCAGAGATGGTTCTTCAAACAAGGAGGATGAAGACAACTTCGCATTAGAAAGTAAGGAAAAGAAAGGGAAGGAGAAAGATTCTCATCCCAAATCGAGTTCTTCCTATGGTGGGAAGAAGTTTGACAAATCGAAAGTGCAATGCTTTCATTGTCATGAGGTGGGCCATTTTGCTACAAATTGTCCACTGAAGAAATCCAAGATGGGATCCAAGGAAGGATCTGAAGGTGAGGCATTGACCTCATAGTTCGAGTTGGATTTCACCCTCTTTGCATGCATGGTTTCATCCATGGTGGGATGTGGTTGGTTTCTTGATAGTGGAGTTTCATTCCACATGACTGGTGATAAGAGTTTGTTCAGTACCGTGAAGGATAAAGATCTCCAGATACTCATAGCGATGGGTAATGATGAAAGTATAGTGTCTCGGGAGTAGGCACAGTTGTTTTTCAGAGGGAGCATGGAGCTCGCATTACCTTTACAGATGTGAAGTATGTGCCAGGACTAAGGAAAAACTTGGTATCGATCGCAATGCTAGAATACAAAGGCTATGATGTAGTCTTCAGTAAGGGAAAGGTTTTCCTTAGATACATCACCATGAGATAGGTGAAGCAGATCAATTCACGAGTCAAGAATCTATATTCTCTTGAGGTTCAAGATGCATGCAAAGCCTTAAGGAGTAAGGCAACTATTGGAGACTTGGTGGTTGAGAGGGAGAGTACATTACCTCTCAACATGCAGCACCAGAAGAAGTATCAGACAATTGTAGAGGAGCCACAATTGGTGAAGCAGCTTCAAGAGGTTGTGGAGCAGCCACAACTGGAGAAGCCGAGAGGAGACCGAGTGGAGGCATCCACTCATGCAGAGACCTCTAGTAGGGGGAAATTTCAAGCCAAGTGGGTAGAGGGATCACATGCATCCATACCTCTGGGTCGAAGATGGGTCGATGTGGAGTGATAGTCCCAAGAAGGCTGGAATAGGGGCAGGATCATTGAGGTACCCAACCTCTTTGATTAGACCTTGCTATGAGAGCCTCGATGAGGAGTAGTAGGACTGGCTGAGTGGGTAGAGACAGATGCGGATGGAGTGGTAGAGAGAGCTACAGTGTACGAATCCCAAGACAACGCAGAGCTAACAGGCTGCAACAATGCAAGACGCACAGGAGTGTTGCACCAGTGCAGGATAGCACAGAGAGGTGTGCAACGGTGCGAGATGCATGGAGTGTTGTTGCAGCTCAGAGGTCACAAAGGGAGAACTTGTTAGCGACAGAGGAAGCTTCAACATCAGAGGATGTTTCTAGCCTAACAGGGAGGTCAGTTGGGAGATTTTTTTGTTTCTAGAGTTGCTGGAGCAACAACACTTGGGAGAAGTGTTACATGCAGAAAATTCCAAAGGTTCAGGATCAGGTTTGAGTTGAATGCCTTTCTTGTTGAGAGGGAGAGTTGAAAATGGCAACAAGAAATGCTAAAAATAGAGATGATAAAAATAGCATTGCTATAAATAGCAATTCGGGTACCAGTGTTGGACATAGCAACAAGGAATGAAAAATGGAAGTTCTAAAAATAACATTTCTATAAATAGTATTTCAGGATAGATTCCAATTTTAGTTAGTCCCTGAACTAAAATTGAGAATTAAAATTCGAATTTGATCTTAGCAGCTGTTTGTGAGTTAATTAGTTGGAGAAAATCAAACATGAAGTCTATGTGAAGACATGCAACAATTTCCCCTTTGATTGAGGAAGTTATCCCTTGATTAAAGGAGATCAAGATGAGTTGTACTTTGATTTGTAATTAGTTAGCTCAATTAACTGAGTTAAGTCCAATTAAATTAGTTCTAAACAGTTGGAGGAACTAATTGTGAGTTCAGTCAGTTAATGCATGCATGCATGTAATTGCTACAATTTAGATAACTGAATATTCTCTCATAAATAACTTATGCATGTTAGTTCAGTCAGAGACCCAGTTGAGATCAGAGGAAGGGACATTGTACTATTAGTTGGAGGAATTTTCCTATATAGGAAACTCATCCATGCAAAAGGAATTATCTCCTTCAAGACTGCGCAGTTACTATTGAGTTTAATGTGTTGTGTGAGAGGTGAATTAACACAAGTGGTAGCATTGGACCCCAAGAGAAACTGCGCAAGGAAATAGGAGGCTTAGAGGGCAGAGGAGAAGGTTTGTGAGAAGCCTTTGACTGTCTATGAGTAGCAGAGAGATTGTACTGAGAGCTAGATAGCTTGTGAGATAAAGCTTTGTGTAATCTGGACATATTTCCACTTTTATGATAATACAGAGATCGAGGTTTTTAGCTGAGGCTTTCCCCAGAGTATTCTTCTGTGTTTCATGTGTGATTGCTTTCTCATTCTCTGTTATATGTATTCTGATTGATCTAGCTCAAATTGATTAAGCTTCCACAAAGTTTGATTGTAGAAGTAGATCTAGTATTTTTCTTTAGTATATTGCATTATCAGGTGATCTACAGTGGGAATTTCTACAATATCATACTCCCTCTAAGATGATTCTCCTTGCCTTGCCTACATCATTCTTCCACTAAGAAAGGTTCTGAGCATCATATGCTTGGGGTTTTGCAACATCTGTCTTGATGTATTCTAGTAGCCCATTGTCATCCAATATTGCCTCCATGCGGTCCTTCCATGCAACAAAATTTGAGGTGCTTTCCAAGGCATACTCTAGCCTTAGTCCATTGAAATCCATCTTCTCAATCCTGAAGAAAACCTGCAACACCGATCTCCAAATTTTAACCTATGAGACCCAACTTCAAATTTCTTGTTCTATTGTGAATCCAACTCTGATACCATGTAGAAATTGATGTGTAGATTCAAAATTTCTCATGAAATTTACTAAATCACAAGACTCAAAGCTACTCTACTGATCTATGGAAGTTAATTCACCATCTAGAACACAAATCATAAACATGCAAAAGGAAACATCACACATGCAAACATATTTATCTATGGGAAAGAAATTGTGCAAAACCCCTTCCTATATGTATTTCATTAATGAAAGAATAGATATAAAATACATATGTTTTCTCAAGCTTGAGTACACCCTGCAAGTGTATAGTCTATCCCTCTACCTGAATAATTTACTCTGACCAACACTTATCCAATTTTCAAGTCCTCTAAGCTCCTATTTCCTTAAGTTATTCCTTGAGGAATTATGCCCCTATTAATTAGGAAATTCCCTCATCTGGATTGCACAATTCCTTTAGGTACTTCCTCTGACTACATGCACCACCTGTACACATTAGAATAGTCTACAACTGATAGTGCATTGACTTGGAATCTCCATCTCAACTGGGTAACTCGAATTCTTTGCATTCATGAGCTAATTTAGGTTGATTGATTAGTTAATTGGTTGATCCCTGAGTGTGGTTGAAGTTCCACTTCCACAACTTGACCTTCCACTAGTTCCTCCAACAATTAGAACTAATTTAACTGACCATAACTCAATTTAACTAAATTAAATTTCTACAACTAAAATTAACTCAACTTAGGCTCCTAAAATTTAGGAATCACTGCACACAATTGAACTTCATGCCCCTAACTTGAATTACCTGTGCTAGACTACTATTTTTGAGGAATCAACTCAAGAAAATTGAACTTCAACTTATTAACTCGAATTGGATGTTCTTAACTGAGTGACAAGAGGCATGTAACCTTAGTTAACTCCTCCAATTTGTCTATTGATGTTGAATTTTTAATTTCCTCAATTTGATTGAAGAAAAATCAAAATTGAGACTTTCTTGTTGCATTTTCAACACAATTTAGACAATATACTTATAGTTACTTCAAGAACTAACCTAATAGTTATAGTGTCTACCTTTTCTTCTTGAAAATTCTTGTTCAAATTGTTCAATTCACCCATCATATCAACAAGCATATGAAAATAACATTGAATGAAGTAAATTCATGTCTTATCCTACCATGATGATGTTTTCCTTTCATTTTTTCATAAGATTAAAATTCATGACACAAGATTTATAAGCCCCATAATAACTTCTCCCTTGAATAACCATACCACTTAGTGTATTTGTAAAACGTCTAGAACATCAATTTGCATGACTTTAAGCAAATCATCAAGTTCATTACTTCTCTTTGGTGACTTTTGAACCCATAAATACACTTTGTTTGAAATTTTGTCAACATATAATAGGTAGGGTACTTTCTTAGAAGCATCCATAGACCCATGATCAACTACACAATAAACTATAATAAGGTTTGGAATGCATTCTTTGAAAAATAATACAAAACCATTTTCATGTCCAATCATTGTTAAAACTCTATCTGTAGAAACAACTATCATTCTATATCTTCAAGGCCTCTAACTTTTATTAATCAATTGGCATTATGTAATTCATTTTTTATTTCCCATCTATTGCATCTTTCAGCTTCATCCTTATGAGATAGGTGCCCCAAGACCCTTTGAAATCTAAATAGGTTACATAAACAACAAGGTATTGATCTAAGATTGATTAGTTTTTTTATCAACTATTAATGAAAATAAAAGACTTGTCAATATATTTTTAATTTGAATCTACTCAAGATTTCATGATATGAAATATATAAATCATTTGTAGATTAACAATTTATGCATTGAAGAGTAATCTTCAAATTTTGGCATATATGGTGCATTTGCATCCATGAAAATTTTGCAAGGTTTTTCATACTTTGATAAAGATAAATATTCTTGGTAGAAATAACATGATATTTTCATTATAGTAGTCATACTTATTTGTTTCTTCCATCTGTCTAACATGATTTGAAATTGGCTTCATATTTATGTCTAATTCACTAATCCATCTTGCCTTAGCATCTTCATGTAACATCTACTTTTCATGAATAACAAGAACATTATGTCGTAATATGGTACAACCATTCCCTAAACCCCATGGTTCACCCATCTTATACCTTTTACAATAACTACATTTCATAATAGTTATACCAACATGCTCGGTATAATTCAATCAATCAAACTTATCTCATCATTCCATATGAAGTTTTCTCAATTTTTTTATTTTTATTTTAGCCTCATTTTCAACTTTGTTTATTTCTTTATCTAAATATTCATTAAAAAAAATCTAATAATTTCATGTCATTGTTGTTCTAGTAAAGTACAATGAAATTTGTGTTTTTTTTTCCTTGGATTTTTATTTTTATTTTCTTTGATTATGGAAATTATAAAAAAATATATTTTGTAGATACATTACAATAATGTATTAATCATTATTGCAAAGGCCCAAATTTTATAACATGATTTACATCTAAAACTAAACAAAATAGAGTCCAAATGATTATCTTCAATTGGATTCTATTTAAAAGAGATTGATATACAAACCACAGAGCCTCTAAATATAAAAGAATTCAAAATTGAATTTGCAATTTGTGGGTACTTCAATGTTACTGTTATATCGATTAATCACTTAATGGATGGATATTTTGTCCATATACATGTTCTGAGAGCATTTGGGCAACAATGAATAGACTTCTTGCCTTGCTTTGATGACTTTGAAAATTTATAGCGTTACAAACATCTGTATCGTCAATAACCAAACTGACTTATCTCCAAACATTTGAAATTTAACACCTCATACATTCATAGGCACAGTCTTTTTGACAACAAATTGATGAAGTAATATTGACTTATCTCCAAACATTTGAAATTTAACACCTCATACATTCATAGGCACAGTCTTTTTGACAACAAATTGATGAAGTAACATTTCTGCACCAAGCCACAAAAAGAGTTCATGTCGTTCTGCATCAAATTTGTTGGCAATAAACTGTGGAAGTTGTCAGAATTTATTTGCTGAAAATTCTGTCACAAAAAACAAAAGATAGACACAAATAATTAATTGCTATAACGAAATGTTTTATTTATCAACTTTCTTATAATATTGAATATGTGTGGTATTTATTATTTTTTAAAATTAAATTTTAAATTTTAATAGATATTTATGTTCAATATGGCTAAATAATATTATTTAATATGAGATATTACATGAAATTAAGATGTTCAAACAAATTGCCTATACTATCAACATATAACTACTACAAACTATGCAAAAAAGTAAATGTCGAGATAAGTAGAAATATTAATAAAAATAGAGAGTGATCTGTAATTGAAAACTTGAAGATTTGAACAAATTGCAAGTGAAATTTTTATATGTGTTTTGTGTAATGGATCAAGTTACTAAACACATAAACAAGTGATTTTTAAACATAATTAATATCCAAAACAGAGACAAAATACCATGTCAGAAACACATAACAACAAACATGAAAAAGGAGTTCACTCCTCTCTTGGGCTACATCTCTTGGTCCAACTTCCAATGCAGGGCCTCTTTCATTAAGTGCTCAAATTTGTATTTTTATAGATTTGCAATACTCATAATTCCAAAACAATGTCTCGAATTGATCCATAATTGTCAAAAACCCCCATGCGGGTTCTTTCTGCACCTCATTTGGCAAAAAATTGAGAAAGGTATGCTTGTTACAAGATTTTTCCAAATTCCATAGCTAACTATCCTCCAATTCGACCCAAACCTAGCTTGAGTGCCCCAAACCTGGAACTGATGCACAAACCTGACCTACAATCCAACTTGACTGGCAAAATTTCGGACAGTTAAACTGTCCACTAACACCCTGTTTCTGAAAATTAAGGTTGCATGAGGCCATGTGCCTAGGGGCCAGGGATAACTTCCCACCCCCGCCGACCAGACCCTTAATGACCAAGTACATGGTCACATCTCTGCCCATAGAATAGAGATTGGAGCAAATTTTTATGCACACTTCTTTCTTGTTGGCGATGTGGTCACATAATGGCCATTTGGCCAGGCGCTGACCCCCTATTAAAAACTCCATCGATGGTCATCTACATGGGCTCCGGTTGAGGTTTTATGGTGTCTAGGCCCCCTCCGCTATTGTCTTGTGGTGTGGGGTGTGGTCGCGGGATACGGCTTAGCCCTAGCCCCTTCCCCTCTTTACCAATGCGCATAAAACACAAATAGAACCCAAGCACTATATGGGTTAAGAAAAAAAGTGTGGTGCAATGGTTGAGGCCTGTTGTTGCTTGGAAGAGGTCAGTGGTTCGATTCCTATGGGGTGCTTTGTCCCTCACCCAAAGTTTTAATCTGTAGTCTGGAGGCCACATGGCAGCCAACCATTGGCCCACGTGGCCCTCCATCATTGGACCACATCAACGAACTTGTGACCAATAAAATTGCACCATCCACAAACCAAAAATGGAGACACTTGTCAACAAATCATTAGCCAATAAAATACATAGTAATATACCCAGTCACCTACCTAGTCAAAGTATGGACTGCTGACTGGGTGTATTTGCAACCGAATTACAAAATTTAATTGTCTAGAAATTTGATCAGAACACGATATTGAGAGCATACAATATCGGTTTTGAGTGAAACAAATTGTGTTGGATTCGGGTCGCTAAGATCTACGCACTAGTATAGGTTTCAAGCACTTTCGAACACTTATAATTTTGAGCACTAAACTAATCCCTTGGATCACTCCTCCCCATTGGAAGATTTTGGACCTCCAAAATCTCATTTTCAGTAAACAAATAGATGAGGGTACAGTCCCCTCACTCTTGCAACCTCAATCCATTTGGATTTGTCTGTTTTTGTCACTTTGATCTCCTCATGAAGGTACTTCACTTTTCAAGTCTTTTTCTTTTTCCCAATAGGACCTTGCGGTAATTCTACAAGATGATTAGAAGAGAAAACTTATGTTAAAGAAATTTGAACATTCTCTCCCCAATTTTCAATCAAAGAAGACTTATTCAATTTCAAGTTCACTTCATCTTGAACATTGTAGTCATAATAATTCTTAGCATATTTATCCTTCCACTTGGCTTGACTCTTCACCAAATTTGAATGCCATCGCCATGCACTATCCCTCTTCAAGGCCAAAACATTATGAAACCCATAAGAAGATATTTTAGAACCAATGTCCTCTTTCTCAAATAGTGTAACAACCCTGGTGAAAAGTTCATGTAATAAAAGTTAATAAAGGAAAAATAAAACCACGGTTAAGGGACACTTATTCCAAGTTGAATGTTGGGCAAAGATATCCTAGTGGGCATCACTAGATGTGTGTTTTAGCTAAGGAAAATTGGCAAAGGAATTAAAAGGAAAAAATGAATTTTTGACACATTTATTTATGAAAATAAAGGAAATTAGGAGAAAAATAAGGTGAAAGGTTTGATGGGTGTGTGTTATATTCTTTCCATACTACCCTCTCGGAGGGTACGGAGGGGGGCGGTAGCCCCCATGCACAAGGTTCGAGGTAGTGCCCCGGGAATTTTTTTTTGGACCCTATATTAGGTGGGCGGACCTACCTATGGTTTTGTGCATGGATTTCACACATGGTTTTGGGCATGATGGTTTTTTGTCCATGGTATTTTGTAGATCCGGTCAAGGGAACTATGGTTATGTTCTAATATAGGGTTAATGAATTGGGGTTTATGGATGCTTCGACATGTATATATATGTATTGTAATATTGAAAGGAACATAATGAAAAATCAATCTGGTAGTCCTAGTTTTGGGATATAGGGGAAAATATCTGTGTATATATGTTTTATGTTTTATGCTCTCACCATTGTTTATTTTCTGTTTTTTAAGAACTCGTATGTAGGTAATTTTTGTACAGGTTAAAACCTACATTTTGTATTAGAGTTTTTTTGGCTTCGAGGGGACACCTTTACTGTTGAGGGGTTTTTCTCAGGCCTATGGTAGACCCTGTTCGGTGGGAGATCTGTGGGATCAATTCTTGTGGTGAAAGAATATGGTGAGCAGTGGAAAGATAGAGGTCGAGAAATTTCATGGTCAATGTTTTGAGTTTTGGAAACTCAAGATGGAGGATATACTGATGGATAAATATCAGTGGATTGTAGTAGATCCAGGTACTAAACCAACAACAATGTCAGCTGAAGATTGGGCGAAGTTGGATCGGAAGGAAAAGAGCACAATACAATTGTGTGCCTTAAATTCAAGTATTGTTGATTGTATTAGGGGAAGCTTCGACGAAGGCTTTGTGGGAAAAGTTAGGGACTTTGTACCAATCTAAGTCTCTCGTGAATAAACTGTTCCTGCGGAAAAAGTTGTATAACTTGAGGATGAAAGATGGAGACTCAGTGACAGAGCATCTGAACTCCTTTAATACTATGGTAAGCCAGTTATTATCTATTGATATTAAAATTTCCGATGAAGATAAGTGCATTGGTTGTTGTGTTCTCTACTAGATTCGTGGGATAGTTTGGTTGTTTCTGTTGGACACCTAATCCTCTATGGGTTGGTGTAGAATGTGAACAGTCACAAGAGTCCAAGAGACCTTGGGATATGGAACCTAGTGGTCACACAAATGTACTATAAATGTATATCATGTCAATAATAATGCAATTCAATGTTTATCACCGACCTTTATTTACATTCCATGTGACTTTAACATGGTATCAGAGCGGGTGTTCTCCTGCCCTGCTAAAATTTGAGCCATTGTTTTGTGGCCTTTGTAGATCTGAGCACTCCTCCTTATCGGTTTTGTGCATTTAGGAACTTCTTCACTGTTACTTCGGTTCTTCTCTGCTCTGGATGCTCCTTTACCTGAAAATTTGGCTGTCCTCTCTGCTAAGCTACCCAACGGCATAACTGTGCAACAATTGTCATCTTCCATAACCGCTCCTGCATGAAATCATTTTCCATCCAAGCCGTTTCCTCACGGTATGCCTACTCTAACACTTTGAAATCTACGCCTACTCCTTGGCGCCGTCTGTGGGAAACTAGATTGGATAAAAATACCTCTGCCATTTTGAGCTTGTCAGACCTAGGGTAACTCCTTTCATCACGGTTGTTTCTCTGCTATCCGCCTGATCCCTGGAATTCAACTTCTGCATATCATTGTACCAGTTTTCCTTACACTAGTCTGGGCTTCCTATTGCATTATTTTTACGCTGGTCATACTTGCCCATTACGAATAACTTTCATGCCAGTTCAGCCTGGCTGTTGCATCAGAGATTCCTTCAGAAAGAGAAACACAATTTAAATAGAGCTTGGGTGCTAAAAAATTATCAACGTTCATTTGACAACACCATTTCCAAAGCTCCTCAAATGGTGAATCATCAATGTATGTAATGCATCGTCCATCCATTCGAGGTAGGAACTACTGTTCTGTAGCGGTAAGTGGCAGGCTGCAACAAAAGTTCTGAGATTTTATATTCATAGATTTCACCATTGTTGATAAAAGGTTGGATTGATACAATTGGAGGTCTAGTGAACCAATTTGGGATTGTTGTTGATAAGGATTTGTGTGTTGACTTCCCCCTGTCTGATTAGAAGGAATCACCTTAACCGCTTGGTACCTTTTTCATATGGGAATCTCGCCGCTCGTTGGTCCAAAAACCAAGGGCTGGAGTGAACCCCAAGAAGCTGGTTGAATCCGTGTGGCTGAGCACAACACTATCAATATTGATTCTCAAAATTATTGTTGGTATATGGGCTCATTCCTGCGCTGTGTCTTTTTGAATGTGGTGCTTTTTGAATGCTAAGGTCAACCGAGAGCAAAGAGTAAGGAAAAAAATCAGTAGTGGAGTGGACCTAGACCAAACAATGTATGATCATTGTCCAATATTTTGTGATCGTTGTATGCCATAGCTCGAATAGCCTGCGTAGAAGATTTGCGTCCAAGCACAACGCATTATTGGCTCGTCTCTCCTCTTCTCAAGTTTCTGCACAAGTCGTTCAATATCTGTAATTCTTTTCAAATGCTGTCTCAAATCCTAGTGCAATGCTGTGTCCTCAATTCCAATAGGAACTCTTCCCTCAGCAAGAAGTGATGCCACTTCAACGTCTGTTTCATAGTAATCTGCGCCAAGCATCACTGCATCCTTCAACGAAACATCAGATTCTATCCGAGATCGGATACCAATTATAGAGTGCTCAATAGAACAGTTTTGCATGAAGCATCCATGGGACACGGTAGAATCCACGATCTTACAATTATCGACTTTGGTTGGTGGTACATTCCAGGGTGATGTATAAATAGTCTTTCTGCTGTCAAAGTATCAATAGGTTGGAGTCCACTATTTTCTGCAAGAGCCATTGGTACAACATCTAGAGCATCTGCAAATTCCCGAACTGCATACTGCTCCACTCCAGGAATCTTGTCAGCGACAGCTTCGACAACAAGTGAACATGAAATTTCTGTAGATCCACCACCATATACGATTGAATTATCATGAATCAAGTTCCGGGCAACACAAAGTGCATCATGAAGGCTTCACTTTGTCTCTTCTATCATCATCTTGTTTCCACCACAAATAAAAACTGTCACTGCCCTTGAATTTGCACACTGTTCTATGTATAACATCCGATCCTTAGTTGTGCCAAATGCTTTCTCCCTCACAAGTCTAGCCTTCCCTAACTTCTCAGGTGTCAATTCCTGAAATCGTGGTACTATCCGCTGCCTCTCGAAGCCTGTTGGTGTTACACAATTTTTTATGCGTTTCTCTGCATTTCCATTGGCATTGAAAGTCTGGGAGGAATTTGTGGAGCGAGGATCTGCACTGCAATTTGCATTGAATGTGTGGGATGAGTTTGGGGTCCTTTTAAGAAGGCAATTGATATGTGCATGACTCATTCGTGTATTGTTCGGTAGAGCGCTCTAGGTAGCCTTCGATTGACTTTCAGTCCTGTCAAACAACTGGTATTGACACCTCCTCCGTTGGGTATGCTTTCCCTCGTTCTCTCTGTCCTGCTCTCAATTCCTGTACAATAACTAATAATTAATTTGTGTGAAGAGTGTGTGGTGGCTCACACTGTGCCCATGAATGACACTTCATTTGGCTATAGCATCTAAAGGTTCAAATTCGATATTCATTCAGATCTATCAATTACCAATTTGTAGATTTGAGATTCAGGTTTGAGGTTTTCTGAGGGGTGAGGCACTCTGTGTTTTATTTTAATGTGACTTTCTAGAACAGAGGATATTGCAGTAACATTGAATTGTGAGTGACTGTTGCTACCAATAGTTGTGATCGGTTTCTTTAAAGTGTAAGTTTGATAATGAAGAAAATGACCAAACTTGATAATGCATTAGAGTTGTTAAATACTTTGATACATTCCATTGTTAATGAGATGGTTAAGATAAACAAAACCTCTCTTTCCAATATTAAAATGTGTCTACAAAATGCACAAGAGAATATTGAGTTTTTGCAGTTGAGACAAAGCTACAACAAGAGGAGTTACAACAGAAAAAAACATCCTTCTGAACTTGTTCAGAACAATCACTTATTTGACTTTGAAATAGGATCCTATCAACAACCAACAAGTCATCAAGTCAGTAATGTTGAGTTTGATCCCCATCAAGTGCCAATTTCAAGAGCAATTTCGCATAAAGATGCAGAAATTCATCATGCACTTCCCAAACAAATCTTCAGACCTTGGGAAAAGCTTGTCCACAACAAGCACAAAATTGGTATTGGATACGACAAGGACATGTCGTTTCATATTCCAAACTACTCCAAGCCAATCCAATTTCAAAGTGTTGGATTTCTTCAGGACGGTTCATCTTCACCTGTTCCTCATGACAGTTCAACTTTAGCTATTTCAGATTCTGGTCCTCTTCCACAACAACCACAACATATTGTTAAATGCCAACATTGTGATAGAGTTTGCCATATGAAAGGTCACTGTTTTGATCTTCATTCATGTAAGCACTGCCATAAAACCAATCATTCTTCAAATACATGCCTCAGAAACAAACCTCCTGCAAGAACAAAGATTCAGCTTAGATGGATCGCTTCTTTGCAATGGGCATCAACAACCAAAAAGATATTTCAGTCATATGCCTGAACTTGTTCTAGAGTATTGAACAGTCTTGTAATTGAGTTTTCTCCATCATCTCACCTTTTATCTGACAGGGGGGGAAGTGATGGTCATCTACAAGCTTCAAAGACACATCAAGCGAGCCTGAGCCACAACCTGCCATACCAAATTCTGAGTTGTAGCCAGAGACAAGATTCCCCTGATCATGCCTTCAGTTGGTGATGCCTCTTCAAAGAATTGGGGACACTTCCTCTAGCAGAAGACTTCATCTTCTTTCTAGTTTTGGAAGAGTTCCAGGAATTGTATTAAGCATTCCAGAGTTGTTGGTCATCCTTAAACCATCACAAGTTGAGACCTTCCCTTTTAGGTTGAGGTTCTCCCTTTTATGCGAGGTGAGACCTCCCTTTCATGGTTGAAGGTTTACCTCTTCAAAACATCAGGAGCACTTCCTCTAGCAGAAGACCTGAGCTTCATGCCAGACTTGGAAGAGTTCTGGGAACTACACTAAGCGTTCTAGTTTTGGTGGTTATTCTTAAACCACTCCCCTTATACCAACATTTCAGAGAGAACATTTAGCCTATTGTTGCCATGCATTTTTGCACATTTTGTATTACAACTCTCTTCTTGGACTCATACATACCCCTCCTGATTAAGGGGGGGAATGTTGGACACCTAATCCTCTATGGGTTGGTGTAGAATGTGAACATCCACAAGAGTCCAAGAGGCCTTAGGATGTGGAACCCAATAGTTGCACAAATGTACTATAAATGTATATCATGTTAATAATAATGCAATTCAATGTTTATCATCCACATTTGTTTACATTCCATGTGACTTTAACAGTTGCAATAGGTAGCAATGTAAATGCCTTGCAATTTGATGAAATAGTCTCATCCTTGCTGTTTGAGGAGATGAGACGGAAAAACACAGAGGGCCAGAATGGTGATGCCTTGTGGTTGAGAATGGCGAAAACCACCTCAGATGAAGGTGGGGATGTGTACTTGGCTTCTTCTTCAAGTACACATGTAGATCATGAGGCATGGTTGATTGACTCAGGTGCATCCTTTCACTTCACTCCCCATAGAGAGTGGTTCTGTGAGTATGAATAATATGGTGGTGGTGATTTCTTCTTAGGGGATGAAAGGAAGGCTAGAATCGTTGGTTGTGGAAAATTCAAGTTGAATTTTCAAGGTGGAAGGATTATAACACTTTCGGGTGTTCTACATATTCTTGCATTATCCAGAAATCTGATTTCTGTAAGCAAGCTGGATGATACAAGTGTAAAAATAATGTTTGAGAAAGATACCTGCAAGATGGTTCGGGGAGCACTGGTATTGATGTAGGGAGTTCGGATTGGAATTTTGTACGAGCTTCAGGGTAGCACTATTATTGCTGGGTGCAATAGTTCTGTGGTTCCTAAAAGTGGAGCAGAAAATATAGTGGTCTCTGGAGAAAATACCATGCTATGCTATCAAAGGCTTGGACATATTGGAGAGAAGGGCCTTCAAATACTTCATTGTAATGGTATGGTAGAAGGTATGTCTAATTTCTCTCTGGATTTTTATTTCTGTGAAAATTGTGTATATGGGAAGCATAACGATGTGTTTAGACCTGTGTCGGCTCCATCACTAGGTAAGTCTGTGTACTATGTATCATTTATAGATGACTTCTAAAGGAATACATGGATATATTTCCTCAAGAAGAAATATGAAGTCTTTGACAAGTTTAAAGAATTTAAGGCTCTAGTGGAAAACCAGATAAAGAAAAAGATAAAGGTTCCAAGGGCAGATAATGGTGGAGATTTTTTCAAGAAGGAATTTGAAGAGTTCTGTAAGAAGTGTGGTATAGCACGAAGAAGACTACTCTATACACACCTTAGCAAAATGGAGTTGCAGATAGAATGAACAGGAAGTTGATGGAAAAGGCAAGAAGCATGCTTAGTGGTATCGAGTTAGGACATGAATTCTGGGTAGAGGCGGTGGAGACTGCATGTTACTTGGTCAACGTATCACCTTCATTAGCATTGGAGGATAAGACTCCACAAGAGGTATGGACTCATAAGAAACCTTCTCTTTCAATTCTGAGGTTATTTGGATGTGAGGCATATGTACATGTTCCAAAAGGAGAAAAGAACAAAGTTGGGTAGTAAATCTGAAAGGTGCGTATTTATTAGATATAAGGATGGTTTAAAAGGTTATAAGCTTTGGAACCTAGAAACAAGGAAGGTTGTGTACAATCGAGATGTGGTATTTAGATAGGTGAAAGATGTTATTAAATATGAAGTCCTACCAAAGGAACCTGAGAAGATAGAGTTTGAGCTAAAGGATGAAGAATCAGACTCTACACCAGAAGAGGAATCAGAAGATGAAGAGCCACAAACTCTAACTGTGAGAAGATCAATTTGAGAAAGAAGGTAACCAAAAAGGTATAGTCCATCTACTTTCTGTTCAATTTTTTTTTTATCTATTACTGATGATGATCCTAGAACTGTGAGGGAAGCAATAGATTCAGAGGACGGAAAACCCTAGAAAGAAGGCATAGTTAATGAAATAACATATTTGCACAAAAATGAGGCTTGGGATCTGGTGGATTTGTCGGCTGGTAGGAAACCCATTGGAAGCAAATGGGTGTTTAAGAAGAGATGAATGTAGAAGGCAAGGTGGAGAAATACAAATCTCAGTTGGTAGCAAAAGGTTATTCCCAGGTGTCGGGGATTGATTTTGGTGATATTTTTTCTCCTGTTGCCAAGGTAGATTCTATTACATTACTTTTATCTATTGATGTTGCTTTTGAGTTTGAGGTAGAACAGATGGATGTGAAGACAATATTTCTTCACAGGGATCTGGAAGAAGAGATCTACATGAAGCAACCTGAATGCTTTGCGGTGTGTTGTCCTATTCAACGACCCCCCTCATTTATTAGTTTAATAGCTAATATTCCATTAATAAGTGGGGACCCTTGATAAAAACCCTCCAAAAAAGAAATTTATCACTTACACACTTTCTTTTAAACTTTTAAAGAATAAAACAAAATTTCAAGTCAAAACCCTTTGAAAACTAGCAATTCTCGGCTTTTTGCATACCACTGAACCAAGTATGTTAAAAGCATTATTAATGAACAAACCCGCGAATTGTGATCAAAAGGATCACTACACTTAATGTAGATATCATTGGAATTTTTATTCAATAGCTAAGACCTAAGGCATTTCACATAAAATAAATTTCTTATCACAATTGCATATCGACACTCACAAAGGATGCAAACCTGCAAAACATGTTGAAACATGTGAGACGCGATACTGCGATAGGACAAGTCAACCTTATCGCATCACATCAAAATACTTGAAATTATAAATCTTGCAAACTGCGCTAGCTTGCGAAGTGCGATAAAGCCCAGACTCGATAGAAGCCAATGTCATAAATTGTAAGTAAGTCCGCCACGTAGTGAAAAGCACTTTATAAGGTAATTACTCCATCAGACAAACTATGCTCTAAATGACAAAGGATGTACCACTTATCTCACATCCCACAGAATCCTAATGAAATTCAAGAAAGCACACAATCAAATGTGTGATAATGTGATTTGCGATATTGCATCACAATCGCAAAATCGACATTCTCGCAGCTTAAGCCCGCCACCTTAAAAGTTTTCCTTCCCATTTTTGCGATGCGGTACATTAATGAGTAATAAAGGCAACAATAAGGAACCATTAGTGGTTATTTAATATAGGTTAATGGCATTTATGTTAAAAAGCGGCTCGATGTGATACAATATCTTTCATCTGTGTTTGATTAAAACTCCTTTCTTGTCACATTTTCAGGTTATCTGTATCATTCATTCTCATTGTCATTCTTGCTTGTGTTTATCTGATAACTTCAGATAATTTGGCAAAGGCCATTATAGAATATAGGAGAAAAAGAAGTTCCACTTTAAGGGTTTATCCCCCGTTTTTCATGAGTTCTTTTGTTATGGATGTAATATGTTTTTTTTCTCAATTTCCCAATATGGGATGGAAGTGGACTGTACAAGATCTGCTTCCCATCCATATCTACCATAATATTTTGTGGGAATCTCAATTTCACCCCCATTTTTATAAAATGTGTCAAGGAGTTATGCTACCCATCCATAAAGAAGTGTACAACATAACTGTCCCTAGGTTTTCTAAAGAGGCCCAAATAGATATCTTTCTAGTAGCCAAATGGTTTGGGGAAGAGAACTTTACCTACATCAGAGTATTTGTGAGCATTGCTTCATACCATGTTCTCCCATATTATGTCCCCAACAAATTAATGGGCAGAGAAATAGCCTACCAAATATTAGGGGAAGACGGATTTAGTAGAGGACTAAAAGAGAAGAAGAAGGCTACTTAGCCTAAATTTCCATTACAATGTGGTGCATTTGCGCTACATGATTTTGGACATGCATGCAAAGAAGCAGAGATCATTAAATATATGAAATTAGCAACATTTCTGAGAAGGAAATATGACCCAAATGACATTGTTAAGGATTTTACTTCTATGGTAAAAGTAAAACAGTTCACCCATGAAGAGGACATCTTTGATGACCTCTTCCTACTGGCATAAAATTTTTCACAGGTCTTTCATTTGGCATCAATACTTTTAACCTCGAAAAATGTTAAGGATTTCCATGTGTATAGGAAAAAGAGATTATTAAAGGTCCCATTGGACCTACTGCAGATTGAACCAATAAGGGAGACAACTACCAGTGTAAGCTTGGAGGGAAGCTCCAAAGAAAACTCTGAAGAAGAAACCAAAGAGAAATCTACGCATGAGTCAGAGCACTTAGAGTAGCAGTCTCAAAATGGGGGAGGAAACACCAATAAAGAATCTGAAAAAGACATAGCTCAAAGTACAGAGGAGACGACCGAGCAGGCCAAAGCAAAGAAACAAGAAGAAGTTGTTTCTACTTCAACTCAGTCAGGTAAAGCTCCAGTCATTGACCTAGAAAAAGAATGGGAATAGTTCAACAAAAATCTTCACACAGATTCAAATCCTGAACAAACATCTGAGATATAGACTCCTAAGCAAACCCAATATAATCCTAATCCATAAACTATAGAGGAAAGAACTACAGGCACTCAGGACGTTGAGATCATTCTTGCTACTCCCACTTCAGAAATTATTTTAAGAATTGAAGAAATACCTCCTCTATATGTATTATATAGCCCTACCAACAAAGATGTAGTCAAGAGACAAAGGAAGAAAAGAAAGTTGGACACTGTAGCTGTCATGACTCCAGAAAATGAACTAATGGAAATCATATGGATGGACTCACCTATCAACCCATCTGAGAATATCACAAAATTGTCGTAATTCGCGGGAGCCTATGCCACAAAAGCTATTGAAAAAGTGACAGAGGTACAAATGCTTCTTAGGGAGAAAGAATAGAGGATTTTGCTGCTAGAACAACAATTAGTCCAAGAAAAATCTAATCAGCAAGCAAAATTGCAAGTAGCCCAACTCCAAAAGGAATTCAAACAAATGAGAATACAACATCAAGCTAGCTTAGAAAAAAAGGATTTGTAGATACAAGCCATGATAGATAAACTTATAGACAATCTGTAAATCGATGAATTCATCAAGGAAGCACTCAGCCTCAATTCCTTACTAATGCAGCAAAAGGAAGTATTTTTCCAGAAAATCTCGCAGATAAATCCTTATTGCGAGACCAGTGATAAATTAACGAACCAAGTTGTTGATATGAGGCTCGAATATGATGAAATCCACAAAATGGTTTCTTAGTTTATCACCTGGAAAGAATCATAGGATGGGATGAAGGCTGACCTGCCAAAGCTGGAAGAGTCTCATAAAGGTATTTTGTTCACAGATTGGGATTCTCGGTTGAAGCAGGCGGAAAGGGAAACAATGATAGAAACAGCGACAACAAATAGTATAATAGAAGCCATTAACAAAAATATTCATGGTGCCAATTTGGTCAAGGAATGTGTACCGGTATTTCTTCCTAATGTCAAACAGTTAGAGCAACAGTGTAGACAGGTAGCAAAGGAAAAGGAGGAGGCAATCAAATAGTTAAACATGATGAATTGGGAGGCATACTAGCAATTTTTAGTGAAACCACATAGCCAATGGATGACTATGAGATGTTTAAAAACATCTACACAAAAGATGGTGCCAGCACTAACAAATGCCTTATTTTTTGGGTAGTTAAAATCTGCAATCGACCAACCACCTCAGCTCAAGCCAATGACTGATATTTACAATCTTAGAGATCAAGTTCAAAGGAGCTAGTCATTTATTTATTTTTCTTTTAGTTTTATTTTTTCATATTTTGAGGAAGGTTGTTTGAACCTCCTCAACTATTTTTTGTAATAATATATTTTAAGACATATAGTTTAGTATTTAAACCCCTCTCATGCATTTAGAGAGGGGTCCAGAAATTTTATCAAAAACACTTTTCAAAACGTTTCACTTCTGTACTTTTGAGGAGGTTTTGATGAAATGAATAGAACATGATCTATTTTCTTTAAAATATATAGCATGCTCTATTGAAATTCACTTTTGTACTCTTATAATGTGTTGGATTGATTGAAATTGGGTCAATATTGCTGAAGCACATGAGCAGGACTTGTCATATATAGTACTTTTGTCTTATGATCATGTTTTATTTATGTATCAAGCAATACTTCTTATTTGAATTGTTTTGTGTATGAAAGTTTGAATTATAGTTTAGCATTATTGCACTTTTATATAATGTTACCTCCTATTCTATTCTCAATACATGAACGATTTTATATGCGATATATTTCTCTCAATTGTTTTGTCCAACTATTTATCCAAAACGATTTAACTTCTTATTGCAGTTGAATGATCTTTATTACCAATTGTTGTAAGACATGATTGTAGATCACATATTGTATTTAATTCCCAGGTATATTTATAGTTAAAAAACGTTAAATTAGGATATATGAATGTGTTTAGTAGTTAGATTAGATTACACGTAGCTCAATCACTTTCTCGTTACATCATATATCACCCCCCCAACACTGTCAAAATCTTTTCTGGGAAACTGGTCCCGTTATCCCCATTCGGAGCCACTACACCAAACAAAAAAGGGGTTGCTAACCAAGGTCCAGACCGGGTGGCTTTCCCCCATGTTGTCACAACGATTTTCGAGGCTTCAACATTTTGGTGCTAGAAGGAGGGCCTAACTATGAATGGCAAGAAAATCTAAATTAGTAAGCCATTCCAAGAGTAAAAATCCCTCACCATCACCTCCAACTTCTCGATCACATTTGAAATCCCCAAATCCTAGGCGAGAAGTTGTAAAGAAATGTTTAGAATCCACTACTGAGATCCCAAATAAGTCAGATCAATCTTCTTCTATAGAAACTCCTAAAGTGAAGTCTTTAATACATAAACTGCAATGGATTTAAATATCTCAAGAAGAATTTGAGTTATCTCAAGCTAGTGTTACTTCTCAGTTTCCTTTCTCTCAAACATTAACTAAATCATAGAGCGAAAAATTTGGGATCCTCACATTTGAATTCCCTCTACCAAATCAAAGGAAAACTAACAAAACACAGTCTAAAGCTCATAGTGAGGTTATCTCATCATCACTTGAAACACCTTTGTTCATTCCATCCACTTCATCATAAAATCAATCACCCACCTCGCAACTCCAGATTGTGGTTTACATTGGTACTAGAGCACAAACCTCCTCTACCCAATCACCTTCATCTACTGGAACATCTTCCTCTACACATATACCCATTATGGCTCAAATACCATGGAAAAATCTAGGAGTTGTTCGAATGGCAAGACCATTACATCCATTACCTACACATCCAATGAAATGGTTGCCAAAATTTAACCCTAATGATGGTCTGCCTACTGAAGAGCACATAAATGTTGTCCATAAATCTGAATGCAATGGTAGAAGAAGATGCAGTTGTAAGATTATTCTCTTATACTTTACAAGGATCAAAAGGATCATGGTATTTTTCATTACCATCTGGTTCCATTAATAGTTGGGATGCCTTCAAGGAGAAGTTCTTAACCCAGTTTGGAGATGACCGATCGACAGTTATCTTATCAATGATCTCTCCAACTTGAAAGCTGAATCTAGAGAACTGATTAAAGACTTCAATTCACATTTTAATAATTTATTGAATAAAATCCCAACGACATCCAAGCCCAGTGATGAAGTCTAAAATTAATGGTACATTTCTGCTCTTCCCTCAAACACAACTATTTTTGTCGATAGGGCTGCCAAACCAACTTTGGAAGAAAATATGAAAGAAGCCATCACTGTAGAAAAGCACATTTTAACTTTAGAAAAAAAGAATTCATTATAAGAGAGAAAATCCAAGAAGGTAACTTTTAAGGACAAATCCAAGAAAAAAGCACCTAAAAATCCTTTTGATCTTGAAGGATTGCAAAAGGTCCTAAAAACCATGTCCAATGAAATGGTTGACATCAAAAAACAAGTAGCTGAGACTTCCTCAAGGAAAGCTTACAGACCTTACAAAAGAAACCCTTCCTCTGATCCTAAGCCTCCAAGTACAATATCAAATACTGAATTAGATGTAGAGGAAGAAGAAGTCCCAACGACTGAAGAACAAACTAATGACGAAGAAGTAGTTGAATTGCAAGGACTGTGGGATTTCATTCCTCCTAATGAAGAAGCACAAGAAGCATTACCTGTCGCAACCAAGAGTATAAGCACTGTTGATTTGCAACAAACAAATCCAAACAGAAAGCATCAACTCTAGCTCCTAAAGATAAAGTAATAGGTAATAAATCTTCCCCTAAAGCCACTCAAGCCACTCCTCCTCAATCAAATTATTCACCTTCAGCTAAAACCCCATTAGTCTATGATGACATGGAATACAACATCGCAGAATATATTACAAATACTAGGGAGAATATTACATTCCATGAGATTGGCAAGTTAAAACATCAACAAAAGCTATTACTCAAAGAATTGAAAGCAGTCCCTACTTCTCCTCTTCTCGCTGCTATAATCTCACAGGCTGCTCAAGAAATGGGAAGGCCTCCTAATACCTCATTAGATAAAATCAGTTCAACTGATATTCCTCTAATAGGAGGAAGATCCAAATCCCATACACCTCCATTTCTTTTGACTTTTGAGGTTTTCAATAAAAATCTACACAATTGTTTAGCTGATTCTAGAGCTTCATCCAACATTCTACCAAAAAAAGTTTGTACGAAATTGAATGTGGAGCCCCAAAAATTTGTTGTTCGCATTGTGCAGTTAAATCAATCTCAAGTCGAAGTTATAGGGGAACTCAATCTAGTTACTATTCGACTCTCATCAAACCCGAAAGTGTGTCAAGTCATTGACATCCTTGTGACTGATATCCCAGAATTCTACGACCTAATCCTTAGCAGAGATTGGTCAGAAAAGCTTCATGGCTATTTCGCAACTGACTGGTCCCACATGTGGTTTCCTTATAATGGTAAGTCGAATCAAATAAGGGTTGACCGAGAGAAACATCAAAAGTATATTGTCATAGAATTGGAGGGAGAAAATGAACCAGTCGCATACAACTGTAATATCATTGGAAATTACTCAGTTGAATCATTTCTAGGAAATTTTAATGCAAATACTCCATCCTTCTTGGAAATTTCTGTTATATCACAAGTTGAAAATTACTCTCAAACAGGGGCTTCTAAATGTATAAACTTTGTAGATAAACCTGTAGTTAAGTATTTATTTTGGAAATTATATTTTGATGGATCTAGATCTAACGATGGAGCTGGAGCATGATGCATATTCATTATCCCAGAATGGGAAAAGATTATGTTAGCATGCAGACTTGAATTTGAATGCACAAATAACACTGTCGAATATGAAGCATTAGTTCAAGGGTTGTATAAATCTATCAGCCTTAATATCAAATATCTTCAAGTGTTCGGAGATTCGGAAATTGTAATTACATAGGTAAGGAATACTATACACTGCCTCTCAGGACACTTGAAACATTATCAATCATTAGTCCAGTACCTCACTCTCATTTTATAGCATTTAACATTTCTGCTATCCCAAGACTCCAAAATGAAAGCGCCAATCTTTTGGCTAATGTTGCATCCAATCTCATTCCACCAGGAGATTATAGTCCTGATCGCTTTTCTATTGAATTAATTTTTATGCCTTCTATTCCTGACAATATCACCAATTGGCGAGTCTTTAATAATGATCTGGATATCATAAGTTTTCTAACATCTGAAGGCTCTTACGATGACCAGGTAATTGATGAAGATCAACATCATAGCCAGCTTAAGCAAGAAATGACTACAAATTCCATGCCTAAATCTATGGTTAAGCTTGAAGACTTATATGATCTTAAGGACAGGTTCAAGAAACCCACTAACTCAAAGCTTCAAAGTTCAACTTTGAGGTTTGAATGATTTAATCTTGGAACTAACCTTAAACCTCAAAATATCAATCTACGACTCGGTATTATGCTGAATGAAAGGTCAGCCTTCATTTAGCTATTAAAAAAATACAAAACTGTTTTTGCTTGGAATTATGAAGATCTCAAGACATATGATACTTCCATCATTCAACATATCATTCTCATGATATCTGATGAAAATCTCGTGCAACAGAAGTTGAGAAAGATTCATCCAAATTTCGAAAACTAGATCAAATTTTAATTGAATAAGCTTCTCAAAGCCAAAATATTTTTTCCTGTAAGGAATTCAAGGTGGGTTTCTAACCTTGTCCCAGTCAGGAAAAAGAATGGTGATATTCGAATATGTATAGACTTTCGCAATCTCAACAAAGCTTGTCAGAAGGACAAGTTTCCATTGCCCCCTATGGAACAGATATTGAAATCAGTAGCAGGCTCAGAATTGATGTCCTTTTTGGATGGATTGTCGGGTTATAATAAGATTTTAGTACATCTAGATGACCAGCTAAATGCTACATTTTGAACCAAATGGGGAACCTATGCCTATCAAAAGATGCCATTTGGATTAATCAATGCTGGTGCAACATTTCAGAGAACCATGGACATAGCTTTCAAAGGTTTGGTGAACAAATTAGTGGTAATTTATTTATATGACATAACTGTGTATTCCAAAAAACACAGTAATCATTTAAAGTATTTAAAACAAATCTTTGAGCGTTGTTATAGGTATGGAATTTCTCTCAATCCTAAGAAATATTTCTTTGCTTTGAGTGAAGGAAAGTTCCTTGGATTTATCGTATCCAAAGAAGGAATTCTTATCAATCCTGATAGGATAAGAGAAATTTCTAAGATCCCTTTACCTCATAACAAAAAATTCATGCAATCTTTCCTAGGTCAGATAAATTTTGTCAAAAGATTTGTCCCTGACATTTTACGAATTGTTTTACCTCTCCAATCTATGATTAAGAAAAAATCTATTTTTAAATGGGGACATACTAAGCATGAATATTTTAATATGATTAAACAAGCAACCATAAATTCTCCCTCTTTAGCAACCCAAATTTTTCTAATCATTTCATTTTATATACCTTTGCTTCTGAGACATCATATGTAGCTATACTGACATAGGTCAATGATGACAAAGCCAAAGCACCAATTTCTTTCTTTAGCTCCAATTTGCAGGGGGCTGAATTAAATTATTTAGATGTTGAAAAACAAGCTTTCATTGTTTTCAAATCAATAAAGCATTTCAGACCCTTTCTCCTCAAAACTCACACCAAGATAGTAGTCCCATTCTCAGCAGTGAGAAATCTATTAATGCAAAGAGATGTAGGTGAGAAAAGAGCAAATTGGGTAACAACACTACAAGAATATGACATTGAGATCAGACCAACTAAAATTGTTAAAGGTCAAGGTTTTTGCAGAATGTTAGTAGGAGAATCCAACTTACCAGCACTATAAGATTCAGGTGATGATATACAAGTATATGAGGTAAGCCTCAATGACACTGAATCCAAATATGCTGATATTATATTTTATTTGAAAAATGGATATGCCCCTATGCAACTAAGTTACAAAAGAAAAAGGGCTTTGAGGATAAAATCTAAGCAATATGAAATCATCAATGATGTGTTGTTTAGGAAAAATTATGATTCTGTTTTTCTTAGATGCCTTGAAAAATTTGAGGCAGAAAAGGTTTTGTAGGAATTCCATGATGGACTAGCTGGTGGATATTTTGGAGGAGACACAACAACACATAAAATCTTGCATACTGGCTATTATTGGCCAACCTTATTTAAAGATGCACATGAATATGTAAGGAAATGTAAAATTGATCAGACATATGCTAGAAGACAGAGGAAACCCGCATTACCATTGCAACCAGTCAACATTGAACAACCATTTAAACAATGGGGGCTGGACATAATAGGTGAGATCGTTCCTCACTCTTCAAAGAAACATAAATATATCCTTACAAAAACTGATTACTTCACAAAATGGGTGGAAGAGATTCCACTTAAGGTAGCCAATTTTGAAAACATCATTGAATTTATTGATAAGTTTATTATTACCAGATTTGGTCTACCAATTTCCCTCATGTTTGACAATGCATCTTATTTCACAGGCAATGTTATGACAAAGTTTTCTCTTAAAAGAGATTTTAAACTTAAATATTTTGCTAACTATTATCCTCAAGAAAATGGTTTGGTTGAGTCTACAAACAAAAATCTCATAAGAATCATCAAACGAACCGTTGATTAAAGTCAGAAAAACTAGCACAAATCTTTAACATTTTCTCTATGGGCAGATCGAATAACAAAGAAGGCCTCAATAGGTACTTCTTTGTTTAATTTTGTCTATGGGAAAGAGGTTGTCATCCCTACAAATGTAGTTATTCCCTCTCTAGCCCTGGTTCAATTTATTGAAGAAACTCCTTCCTCTTCTATGCAATTAAGACAATCACAAATTCTCAAGCTCGAAGAAGAAAGGGAAAAAGCCAAGATTACATATGCACATCATCAATAGTTAATCAAATCATCATTTGATGTGAATTCTATAATTTCAAAATCCTTTCAGCTTAGAAACTTGGTAAAGCACACGAGGAAAAGGGTAAGCATACCAAATTCCAAAAAATGTGGCTTGGCCCAATTCATATTGTGGAACAAATAGGCTCATCAACATTTTTATTGCAAGATTTATTAGGCAAAAGAGATTCTCTGCCTGTTAATGGGTAGATTCTGAAGAAATATTTTTCATAGAAGATAACCTCTTCTATCCCTTGTACACTATTGCCTTTATTTTTTCTAGGAAAATAAAAGTTAAATAGCATTTACTTTTGGCCTTTACAATAATAATCTCTTTTATATTTTGACTTTTCGCTTGTATAAGTAGGGATTGTTAAGAAGATGATTTTCACATTTGAAACATAAGCTAAGTTCTATTACTTTGAAATTTGCTTGTTCTCTACCAAAATTACTTGTCCTTTTCTAAACCTCAACTTTGTAAAGAAACCTTTGTTCTACCATCAGTCAAGAAAAGTATCTATAACAAAGCAAAGACTCTCTACAGAAAAGCATCCTTAACTCTATAACTATCATCCATAAACTTGTTGGGTTGTGTTATATTCTTTCCACGACTAGCCCACGTAGTTAACCGGGGGTTAGAGGGGGGGCGAAGCCCCCCTTTGTTGCACCGATTTTGTAGCGGGGGGGGTCACAGGGGGTTTGAGGCGTACCCATAACCCCACTTTATGGGGTCCAGGGTAGCGCCCAAGAAAATTTTGGTTTTGGACCCTATGTTAGGATGAGCGGACCCATCTATGGTTTTGTGCATGATTTTCGCACATGTTTTGGATGCGATGGTTTTTGGTCCATGGTATTGGACGCGAGGTTTTTAGTCCATGGTATTAGATGCTTTGGCATGTATAAATATGTATTATAACATTGAAAGGAACATAATGAAAAATCAAGTTGGTAGTCCCAGTTTTGGGATCTAGGGGAAAATCTCTGTGTATATGTGTTTTATGTGTTATGCTCTTGCATTGTTTATTTTCTGTGTTTAAGAATTTGTATGCAGGTAATTTCTATATGGGGTTAAAACCTACATTTGGTATTAGAACAGTTTTGGCTTCAAGGGGACGCCTTTGTTGTTGAGGGGTTTCGCTTGGGCCTGTGGTAGACCCTGTTCAGTGGGAGATCTGCGAGATCAATTTTGGTGGTGAAAGAAGATGGCGAGCAGTGGAAAGATAGAGATAGAGAAATTTAATGGTCAGAGTTTTGAGTTGTGGAAAATCAAGATGGAGGATCTGTTGGTGGATAAAGATTAGTGGATCGCAGTAGATCCGGGTACTAAACCAATGAGAGTGTCCGATGAATAATGGTAGAAGTTGGATCGGAAGGCAAAGAGCATAATACAATTGTGTGTCTCAGATTCAGTATTGTTGAATGTATCAGGGGAAGCTACAACAAAGGCTTTGTGGGACAAGTTAGGGACTTTGTACTAATCTAAGTCTCTGGTGAATAAACTGTTCCTATGGAAAAAGCTGTATAACCTGAGGATGAAAGATGGAGACTCGGTGACAGAGCATCTAAATGTGTTTAATATTGTGGTAAGCCAGTTATCATCTGTTGATATCAAAATTTCAGATGAAGATAAGTGCATTAGTTTGTTGTGTTCTCTACCAGATTCGTGGGATAGTCTGGTTATTGCAATAGGTAGCAATGCAATGGCTTTGCAGTTTGATGAAATAGTCTCAGCCTTCTTGATGGAGGAGATGAGATGGAAAAATATGGAGAGCCAGAATGGTGATGCCTTCCCTGTACAAGGATGGTCCCAAAACAAAAACAAAAATAAGTTTAGGAAAACCTGTAAAGGTGGTGTGCTGGAAATGCAGAAAGGAAGGGCACTACAAAAGGGACTATAAATCTAAAGCTCCTGACAAAGGAAAGGGATCTGATGATTCTTCTTCTGCAGAGGTGAAAACCACCTCAGATGAAGGTGGGTATGTGTACTTGGCTTCTTCAAGTACACATGTAGATCATGAGGCATGGTTGATTGACTCAGGTGCATCCTTTCACTTCACTCCCTATATAGAGTGGTTCTATGAGTGTGATAAATACGATGGTGGTGATGTCTTCTTAGGAGATGATAGGAAGGCTAGAATCATTGGTCGTGGAAAAGTAAAGTTGAATTTGCAAGGTGGAAGGGTTAGAACACTTCCAGGTGTTCTGCATATTCCTTCTTTGGCCAGAAATATGATTTCTGTAAGGAAGTTGGATGATGCAGGTGTAAAAACAGTGTTTGAGAAGGATACCTTCAAGATGGTTCGAGGAGCACTGGTATTGATGCAGGGAGTTCAGACTGGAACTCTGTACACGCTGCAAGGTAGCACTATTGTTGATGGGTGCAATAATTCTGTGGTTCCTGAAAGTGGAGTAGAAAATCTAGTGGTCTCTGGAGAAAAGACCATGTTGTGGCATCAAAGGCTTGGACATATTGGAGATAAGGGCCTTCGAATACTTCATGGTAAAGGTATGAGTAATAGCTCTCTGGATTTTGATTTCTGTGAAAATTGTGTATATGGGAAGCAAAATCGAGTGAGTTTCCCCTTTGGTGGTAAGAGGGCGAAACATATATCAGAGCTTGTGCACAGTGATATGTTTGGACTTGTGAAGGTTCCATCATTGGGTAATTCTGTGTACTATGTATCATTTATAGATGACTTCTCAAGGAATACATGGATATATTTCCTTAAGAAGAAATATGAAGTCTTTGACAGGTTTAAAGAATTTAAGGCTCTGGTGGAAAACCAAACAGAGAAGAAGATAAAGGTGTTGAGGACAGATAACGGTGGAGAGTTTTGCAGTAAGGAATTTGAAGAATTCTGTAAGAAGTGTGGTATAGCACAGTAGAAGACTACTCCATATACACCTCAGCAAAATGGAGTTGCAGAAAGAATGAACAAGATGTTGATGGAAAGGGCAAGAAGCATGCTTAGTGATGTTGGGTTGGGACAGGAATTCTGGGTAGAGGTAGTGGAGACAGCATGTTACCTGGTCAACAGATCACCTTCATCATCATTGGAGGATAAGACTCCACAAGAGGTATGGACTGGTAAGAAACCCTCTCTTTCACATCTAAGGGTATTTGGATGTGATGCATATGTACATGTTCCAAAGGAGAAACAAACCAAGTTGGATAGTAAATCTGAAAAGTGCATATTTATTGGGTATAAGGATGGTTTAAAGGGTTATAAGCTTTGGAACCCAATAATAAGGAAAGTTGTGTACATCCGAGATGTGGTTTTCAAAGAGGTGAAAGATATTATTAAACATGAATTCCAACCAAAGGAACTTGAGAAGATAGAGTTTGAGCTAAACGAGGAAGAATCAGACTCTACAGCAGAGGAGGAATCAGAAGATGAAGAGCCAAAAACTCTAGGTGTGAGAAGATCAGTTCGAGAAAGAAAGCAGCCAGAAAGGTATAGTCCATCTGCTTTCTGATCAAATTTTTCTTTATCTATTACTGATGATGATCCTAGAACTATGAAGGAAGCAGTAGATTCAGAGGATGGAAGGCTCTAGAAAGAGGCCATGGTTGATGAAATGGCATCTTTGCACAAAAATGAGGCTTAGGATCTGGTGGATTTGTCGGCTGGAAAGAAACCCATTGGAAAAAAATAGGTGTTCAAGAAGAAGACAAATGCAGAAGGAATGGTGGAGAAATACAAAGATCAGTTGGTAGCTGTTATGGCCTAAATCTACCTCAAGCTGAGAAAGGCAGGTCTAGGGTAACATCAAACCACGCGTAACCTAGTAGCTAGCCCTACCAAGTTGGGAGAGGGCTCTCTCCTTTTCAATCTCAGGAAAATGTAACAAATGAGGCTTGATATGACTGATGTAAAGACTAATTTTAGACTAGGTATATGCTCAGAGGAGTTTGATTGAGTTTTATGTTGGTTTGCTGGATCAAATGTGAAAGGCAGATTTGGGTCCGGGGAATGAACTCAATCTTGCAGAGGTTTCTGTGGGGCAAGGTAGGAAAATGCTTTAGTATCTTGAATTAAGTGAAATGGAGAGTCTTAATACTGATGAGTAGTTGGAGAGGGCATGGGAGTGTCATGAGTCCTCTTCAAATAGTAGAAAACATGTAAAACCAAATAAACCCTAAGGTAGAGCACTGCGACATTAATGATTCCACCTTTATACTTGATTCATTTAGTTAAACTGAAAAGAGAGAGATGATGGAACACATAAATGCATGATAAATTTAATCACAAAAGGAAAAACAATACTAAATCACCTTGCCACAAGAATCCCACAAAATGCTGCAAACCCTGGTCTGTTTCCTTGCCAAATTGCAGAGATGAATGTACAATAATGCTCAAAGCATTCACAAGAGTCAAACCTTGACAAATGACTAAGAAAGTACAAGATATAGGCAAAAAACCACCTATTCTAGCCTTTAGGGGTCGAATTCATGAGTTTAGGGGCTTTTTCAACAAGATCTAAACTAGGAACTGAAAAATAGGCAGTGGAACAGCTTGCCTCTAAAACTATGGAAACTGATTCATTCAGTTCAAAACCACCTATACATGATGTATCTACCTCCTTGAGTCAATTTTCATCATTTTTACATCAAATTACATCAATTTACATCATGAGTTTGACCATGAGAGAGAAAAAGTCAAACTGGAGAAAAAACTAGGCAAAAATTTTGAATTTTCAGCAAAATTAAGCAAATTATGCTTGATGCGCAGTGCCTTTTCCAAATTGAATTTGGAGGCCTTCCCCTTCACCAAATTTTCTCCAAGTTGGATTTTTGGAAAGGTCTATCTATATACATTGTAGGATAAGTGGAATTTTTTAATTTTGTGTCCATTTGCCCCTCCAAAAATCAATTCTCCCAACACTGCCTCCTGTGGGTCCAAAAAGTGGCAGAAAGGGCAATTTTGAGGTGTTTTTTGCCCTTTTGGTGACCCAAAACTCCTCCAAAATTCATGAAATTTTGTAGGTTTTCATATTTTTTCATGAAAAATTCAAAAATATAAGCCATTCTTCAAAATTCCATACCAGCTCAATGCGCAGCGCCACATCAGAGGAAAATCCTTGTGTATTGCAATTAAAAAATTGAAAATGACAAAAAGTTCTCAAAATTCCTTCAAACTTGGCATGAGGCAAGCTTATCAACTACTTTGCTGAGCCAAGGAATCTTCAGCCAAGATTCTAAGTTTATCTTGCTCCTTTTTGGCCTTTAAGTCTCTCCCTAGCTTGGCTTTTAGTCTTCTTATTCTTGCCTTACAAATTTTGTTCCGGGCCAAATAGTAATAGGCCATGTGCCTCAACATTTTCTTCTCATTATTAGCCTTGTCAAGAAGCTTCTCAAGGTGGACATTCACTCTTGCCAACCATAATTCTCAGTCAGCTTCTATTTCTTGCTCTAGTGAAGTCAGCTTGACTTCCTCCTTTTTGCCATCTGTCGATTTTCCCTAATAGTTTGTAGCTCCATGATCATTTGTTTATCCTCCAATTGTTTATTTTGCTGCTCAAGGTATTTAATGATCCACTTAGCCCTTTCAAGGTTGATGGATAATGCATTGATATCAACTTCTTGTTCTCTAATGACCTCCTTAAGCCTTGAGTTTTGAGAAATCAAATCAGTACCTTCCTCTTGAATCAAAATAAAGTCTCTCTTGACCTTTAGAAGGCCCTTCATCATGCAATGGTTTCTTTCCTCTATCCTGTACCTACTCTGCTGAAGAAGAAAGCAAAGCCCCTTTCACCCCAGGTGAAGATAACATTTTCCTCTTATCTGGTGAAGAGAACGAGACCCCTTCCACCCCTGGTGGAGATAATACTCATTTTGCAACTACAAAAAGTCTTCTTGTCCCCTTTTGATAAGTGATAAAAATAGGAATGTGAGCCTCTTCAATTTTGCTTTCATGTTCTCTTTGTTGCCCAGAAGGTCCAGCTTCCTCTTGAGGTTCTGCAAATATTTGAGGTCCCTTGAAAATCTCATGGGCAATGAAGGTTTCCATTGCACTCCCAACTGAGTCAACTGGTGCAAAACAACAATTTTGATGATAGAAAAGTGATATATGCTATTGAGTTGCTATGGGTGGGGTTTCCTTTTTGCAATTATAGTCATCCTCTCTTTGTTTTTGCAAATGAAGTATGGTATGCTCATCATTCTAACCCTAGTAAAATGCATAAGCAACCTGATATGATAAGCATAGAGTCGGGAGAACCTTCCCTCACATGTGAAGTATTTAATGATGAGTTTCATTAATGGCACATACCGGTCCTCCAAAAACTTGAAAGGAAACACCCTGCCCAATTGGCTATGATATCTGGCTTTAATGTAGGGTTCATAGTTCTGTTTGCTGATATTTTGTCTCTTATTCCATCTTTCCCCCACATCTAGCATCTTAGTTGCTTCTGCAATAATGGCTGGTGAAAGAGTGAAGTTGATGCCAACAAGCTGTACCATATTGTCCTCCATGTTGATGAAAAATTGCCTAGCCAATTCATGATGATACCTACCCCTCTCTACCATCTCAAAAAACTCAAAAAAAGATTGGTATTTGAAAGAAGTGGTGGCAAGAGGACAAGTAAGAAGTTCAACAATACTAATAGGCTCCTCTCTGATGATCTTCCCACCCTTGTGAGGTCTCCTAGGTTGCAAATTTCTGTCTCCTGAACTGCCACTTTGTGTTTCTTACTCATAGCTTGAGTCACTGTTTCTTGCCATTGTGCTTGTTTTAGGGAAAATGACGAAATGAAGGTATGATGAAAAATGGTGATGAAAAAGGACAATAGTGATGAGTATGAAGATATTTTACTCTTGGAAGATGAAATTTGGGAGTGGAGGGAAAGATTTTAGGAAGTTAGGGTTTAGTTAGGGATTTAGGGTTTGGTGAGGGAAATTCTTGCTTTAGGGGAGTGGGGTATGGGAAAATGTGATTAATGAAGTGTATTAGGGTAGATAAAGAGTGAAAATGGGTTTGATGAAGTTTTTGTGAGGGTGGGATGAAAATTGCACAATTGGATGGCAAACAATGAAGAGAAACTAGGGTTTCATTATTCACATGCAAGATCTATGAAAAACACCAATGTGACTTCAATTTCAACCTTAGGAAGATGAGTACTTACTTTTAGAGGGAAAATGTAGCAAATTTTAGGTTTGTTTAGAAATTTGGCACGATTTGGGATGATTTGGAGCAAACTAGACTAATGCGCAGTGCACTTGGCCCAATGCGCAACGCACTCCTGATGTGTAGTGCCAATTCAATTTTACACTGCAGTTCTGCCTCTGATGCGCAGCGCCTGCCTGATGCGCAGTGCACTGCCTCTGATGCGTAACGCCAGGCCAAGTTGCCTTTAAAAACAGGGTTTTTGCCTCTTTTGCTCCAAATCACGATTTTGGACTCTCCAAGAGTAAATTTGCATAATGAAATGACCAAGGGGACCCTTTTCACTTTAAATATGAATGAATTTAATTTTTCACTCATCTCAAACCCACTTTTCTAATGTTAAAGTCACTTTTGGTTTTGACTCTGTTTTTCCATTGAAATTGACTTTTCTTAATCATTTGACAAACTGATGCTTTGATGCTTGTGTTTTTGCTTGCAGTGGCTGGAATTGGCAAGGTGACCAAGGGTAGCAATTCTGAACTTATTACATATAGGAAAATTAAAATTACATGAAATTTTTATACATAGAACATAAAAACTTTGTTTTACCTCAAAACAAGGTTCTGAGAAAAAAATTCAATTACTAAGTATATCATTATTGAAATTTTGATGCTGAGACCTTATTAGACCTCCTCATGTGCCTGCTGACCATTATTGAGCTTTTACATGACTATGGTGACAAACCCTAGACCTAATGAGACCTAAAACCCTAAAAATGGATTTTGCAAATGTAAAGACAAAAGATGACTGTAAATGACCTGAACTTGTGAAAATGGGCCAGCAGGTAAATACCATGAGGGAAATTTGATAATGAGCCACTACCATCAAATGATCCATGATCCTAATGGAATGTAGTTGATCGGATGAGACACCTAGAATGCATGCAAAAAGAGAATTTTGATCACTGATGGAGGGATGAAGATACCGACGCTAAGAGTAATAAAAGGTTATTCCCAGGTGCCGGGAATTGATTTTGGTGATATTTTTTCTCCTATTTCCAAGGTAACTTCTAATAGATTACTGTTATCTATTGTTATTGCTTTTGATTTTGAGGTAGAACAGATGGATGTGAAGATAACATTTCTTCACGGGGATCTGGAAGAGGAGATCTACATGAAGCAACCTGAAGGCTTTGCAGTGAAGGGTAAGAAAGTATTGGTATGCAAGTTAAAGAAGTCTCTATATGGGTTAAAATAGTCACCAAGGATGTGGTATCAAAAATTTGATACATTTATACGATACTTGGCTTCACCAGAATCAAAGCAAATCACTATGTGTATTTTAAATTAATTAGTGACTGTGTTATTTATCTGGTCTTGTATGTGGATGATATGTTGCTGGTTGGAAATGACAAAGAAATTATCCAGGATTTGAAGACCCAATTGTCCTCCAAATTCGACATGAAATATCTTGGCGCTGCAAACTATATTTTGGGCATGGAAATTAAAAGAGATTGAGCAAAGAGGAAGCTCTGGTTAAACCAGAGGAGGTATGTTGAGACAATACTGCAGAGGTTTAATATGCAGCATAGTAAACCGGTGAGGGTTCCTATTCCTGTAGGTGTAAATTTATCTGCTGAACAGTGTCCCAAGACAAAAGAAGAGGAAGAGGACATGTCCCGTGTTCCATATGCAAGTGCAGTCGGTAGCCTGATGTATGAAAAGGTCTGTAGTAGACTAGACATTGAACATGCAGTGGGAGTATTGAGCAGGTTTATATCAAAACCAGGGAAGGAGCACTGGACAACACTGAAGCGAGTTTTTAGGTATTTGCGTGGCACTAGTGATTATGGTTTATGCTACCAAGGAAGATCAGGATTGGACAAAATGTTGGATATTCGTGGCTTTGTTGATGCAGACTTGGCTGGAGATCTGGATCAGAGAAGATCTACAAGTGGGTATGTGTTTAACCTATTTGGAGGTGTAGTCAGTTGGATGAGTAAGAAACAATCTGGAGTAGCACTATCAACTACAGAGGCAGAATACATGGCAGCCACTCATGCAAACAAGTAATTTGTTTGGTTGCAAGAGATTGTGTTCAAGTATGGGGTTATTAGAGGGAGCTATAAGGATATACTGTGACAGCCAAAGTGCAATTTTCTTGGCAAAGAACCCCGCATATCATTCAAAGACAAAGCACATTGATGTTCAGTATCACATTGTCTATTTTATGTGTTTAAGAATTCGTATGCAGGTAATTTCTGTATGGGGTTAAAACCTACAAAACTCTTAAGGAGTCAATGATTCTCCCCATCTAGTAAGATTTTCTCTTTTTAGAGTGTAATTCTAAAATATGCTTAAACTTAAAGGATAAGAGGTCTCATCAAGAGTTGACTTACCATGATCATAGGGAAGTAACAAACTGACATTACCAATACTGCACATCAAAATCGTGTAATGGCTTAAGATTATGTTAATAAAAATACAAGGGGTCTCATCACAAGCTATCTTGTTCAGTTAAGTTACAACGAGTGAATGACATTGTCAATTTTGGCCACCAAACCAAGACAATGACCTTTAAGAAGAAAAAATGAAATTTTTAAGAAAAAGGAATTCTTTAGACAAAAAATAAAAAAGGAGTACGTATATGAATCTGAATTTATCTCTAAAAATTGCACTCTTATCTGGATGGGATACTGAATCATTGCTAGTTAAAAGGTAACCCTGTCAAGGCTATGGATGTCTGTTGGTAGCAGAGGCTCTACCTATGACAACTGAGTACATCTAAAAGCTAATTTACAAGAGCCCCCTGCTTTTATCTTTAAAACCAAGTAATGACCCATGTAGACAAAGCTACTTTCATATTGAAGAGCATAATCAAATGGATGATAATTAGGTAGATTTAGTTTTTATTATTCAGAGAAATGTTACTTATCTTATATTTCATGTATTTTTATTTTCTGAACTACCTTTACTTTGGAATTTTTTTTTTAGAAATTTCAAAAAACTGTTAGAGATAACTAGTTCTTCCAGCGAATCGCCAATTGTTGTGATATTCAACAACACCCCCCTCCTCCCCCACAATTTATTAGCTTAATAGCTAATATTCCATTAATAAGTGGGGACCCTTGATAAAAAAACTCCAAAAAAGAAATTTAGCACTTAGGCACTTTCTTTTAAACTTTTAAAGAATAAAACAAAATATAAAGTCGAAACCCTTTGAAAACTAGCAATTCTCGCCTTTTCGCATACCGTTGAACCAAGTGCGTTAAAAGCCTTATTAGTGAACAAAAATCGCGAATTGTGATCAAAAGGATCACCACACTTAACTTAGATATCATTGGACTTTTTATTCAAAAGCTAAGACCTAAGGCATTTCACATAAAATAAATCTCTTATCGCAATCGCATATTGGTGCTCACAAAGAATGCAAATCTACAAAGCATGTTGAAACATGCGAGACGCGATATTGTAATATGACAAGTAAAACTTATCGCATCATGTCAAAATACTTAAAAGTCTAAATATTACAAAATGCGCTAGCTTGCAAAGTGTGATAACGCCTGGACCCAATAAAATCCAATGTCATAAATTGTAAGTAAGTCTGCCACATAGTGAAAAGCACTTTATAAGGTAATTAATCCATCAGAAAAACTATGCTCTAAATGAAAAAGGATGTACTGCTTATCTCGCATCCCGCAGAATCCTAATGAACTTCAAGAAAGCGCACAATCAAATGTGCGATAATGCAATTTGTGATATTGCATCGCAATCGCAAAATCGACATTCTCGCAACTTAAGCCCACCACCTTAAAAGTTTTCCTTCCCGTTTTTGCGATGCGGTACATTAATGAGTAATAAAGGCAGTGATAAGGAACCATTAGTGGCTATTTAATATAGGTTAATGGCATTTATGTTAAAAAGCGGCTCAACGTGATACGATATCTTTTCATTTGTGTTTGATTAAAACTCCTTTCTTGTCACCTTTTAAGGTTATCTGTATCATTCATTCTCATTGTCATTCTTGCTTGTGTTTATCCGATAGCTTCCGCTTTGCTCCATTTCAGGAAAAATATGCAGGGAGCATCGTCAGAAACAATGGGAAAGAATGGAAAGACAGTTGTGTCTAAGAAATCAGAAATGATCCCTCTTTTCTCTGAAACTACATGCAGGAGAGACATAGGAACTATGACATGGGAGGCCATGTACAACTTGTTTGAAGAGGAGCAACCCAGGCCACTGGTAACAAAGGCCACGACAAATGCTTAGGAGTCATCTGATCCCTCCTATTTTAAAACAACATGTTCTTTCCTGCATAGCATAACTGCACGACTAAAGATAATCCCATACATGGACATGGTCAAATGGGTAATTGATGAGGTAGAAATCGTAGACCGAACATTCAAGAATCACAAGAAAGAGGTCATGAGGTCTTTCTTAGCAGATAGCCTATGAATAATGTACCAGTTACTTGAGCCGCAAAAGTTTTACAACAAACAGTTCCTTGAGAAATTTGCTAAAGAAAATGAGGACTCGTTAGATGTCACGTAGACCTGGGAATCAAGCAAGGGCAAGCTCAAATAGGATAAAACTTGTATGTACTCTACGACATCATTCCTCCCCCCATGGTTTTGTAGTAGTAATGATATGTAGGTTATTTGGTAGACCCAATAGCACCAAGTTTTCCATGGATTGGCTCCCATTGATAGATGCAGCAGTGAATGCAACAATAATGAACTAGGCTCAAATTTTATCAGATAATTTGGAAAAGGCAATTATAGAATACAAGAGAAAAAGAAGTTCCTCTTTAAGGGTTTATCCCCTATTTTTCATGAGTTCTTTTGTTATGGATGCAATCTATTTTTGTTCTAAATTTCCTATATGGGATGGAAGTGGATTGTACATGACCTGCTTCCCATCCATATGTACCATAAGATTTTGTGGGAATCTAAATTTCACCCCCATTTCTATAAAATGTGTCAAGGAGCTATGCTACCCATCCATAAATAAGTGTACAACATAACCACCCCTAGGTTTTCTAAAGATGCCGAAGTAGATATCTTTCTAGTAGCCAGATGGTTTGGGGAAGAGACCTTTACCTACATCAGAGTATTTGGGAGCATTTCTTTACCGCATGTTCTCCCATATTATGTCCCCGACAAATTAATGGCTAGAGAAATAGCCTACCAAACAACAAGGGAAGGCGGATTAAGCAGAGGACTAAAAGAGAAGAAGAAGGCTACTTAGCCTACATTTCCATTACAATGTGGTTCATTTGTGCTACATGATTTTTGAAATGCATGCAAAAAAGAAGGGATCATTAAATATCTGAAATTAGCTACATTTTTGGGAAGGCAGTATGACCTAAATGACACCATTAAGTATTTTACTTCTATGGTAAAAGTAAAATAGTTCACCCACGAAGAGGATGCCTTTCATGACCTCTTCCTACAGGCAGAAACATTTTCACAAGTATTGCATTTGGTGTCAGTACTTTTAACCACGAAGGATTTTAAGGCTTTCCATGTGTAGAGGAAAAAGAGATTATTAAAGGTCCCATTTAACCTACTACATATTGAACCAATAAGGGAGCCAACTCGCAGTGTAAGCTTGGAGGGAAGCTCCAACGAAAACTTTGAAGAAGAAACCAAAGAGATATCTACGCATGAGTCAGAGCACTCAGAGAAACAGTCTCAAAACGGGGGAGGAAACACCAATAAATAATCTGAAAAAGACACAGCTCAAAGTACAAAGGAGACGACTGAGTAGGCCAAAGCAAAGAAAGAAGCAGAAGTTGTTTCTACTTCAACTTAGTCAAGTAAAGCTCCAGTCATTGACCTCGAAAAAGAATGGAATCAGTTCAAAAAAAAGCTTCACACAGATTCAAACCCTGAGCAAACATTTGAAATATAGACTCCTAAGAAAACCCAGCATAAGCCCAATCCAGAAACTACAAAGGAAAGAACTATAGGCACTTAGGACACTGAGATCATTCCTGCTACTCCTACTTCAGAATATGTTTTAAGAATTGAAGAAATACCTCCTATAGATGTCTTCTATAGCCCTACCCAAAAAGTTGTAGTCAAGAGACAAAAGAAGAAAAGAAAGTTGGATGTTGTAGTTGTTATGACTCCAGAAAATGAACCAATGGACATTGTATGGAAGGACTTGCCTATTGACCCATCTAAGAATCTCATAAAACTATCACAAGTCGCAGGAGCCTATGCCACAACAACTATTGACAAAGCGACAGAGGTCAAAATGCTACTTAGGGAGAAAGAACAGAGGATTTTGCTTCTAGAACAACAATTAGTCCAAGAAAAATCTAATCAGCAAGCAGAATTGCAAGTAGCCCAGCTCCAAAAGGAATTTGAAAAAATGAGAATACAACATCAAGACAACTTAGAAAAAAAGGATTTGCAGAGACAAGCCATGATATATAAAATTAGAGACAATCCACAAATTGAAAACTTCATCAAGGAAGCACTCAACCTCAATTGCTTACTAATGTAGCAAAAGGAAGCATTTTGCCAGAAAATCTCGCAAATAAATCCTTATTGTGAGGCCAATGATAAATTAACGAACCAAGTTGTTGATATAAGGCTCGAATATGAGGAAATACACAAAAGGGTTTATGAGTTTATCACCTGGCAAGAATCATAGGATGGTAAGAAGGTTGAACTGCCAAAGATGGAAGAGTATCGTAAAGATATTCTATTCATAGATTGGGATTCTCGGTTGAAGTAGTCGGAAAGGGCAACAACGATAGAAACAACAACAAGAAACAATATAATAGAAGCCATTAATGAAAATATTCATGGCACCAATTTGGTCAAGGAATGTGTACCAGGATTTCTTCCTAATTTCAAAAAGTTAGATTAGCAGTGGAGACAGGCAGCGCAGGAAAAGGATGAGGCAATCAAACAGTTAAACAGGCTGAATTGGGAGGCATACTGGCACTTTTTAGTGAAACCACATAACCAATGGATGACTCTGAGATGTTTAACAACATCTACACAAAAGATGGTGTCAACACTAATAGATGCCTTATTTGTTGGGCAGTTAAAATTTGCAATCGGCCAACCGCCTCAGCTCAAGCCAATGACTAATATTTGCGATCTTAGAGATCAAGTTCAAAGGAGCTAGTCATTTATTTATTTTTCTTTTAGTTTTATTTTTTCATATTTTGAGGAAGGTCATTTGAACCTCCTTAAATATTTTTGTAATAATCTATTTTAAGACATATAGTTTAGTATTTAAACCCCTCTCATGCATTTAGAGAGGGGTCCATAAATTTTATCAAAAACACTTTTCAAAACATTGCACTTCTGTACTTTTGAGGAGGTTTTGATGAAATGAATGGAACATGATCTATTTTCTTTTAAATATCTAGCATGCTCTATTGAAATGCACTTTTGTACTCTTAGAATGTGTTGGATTGATTGAAATTGGGTCAATATTGCTGAAGCACATGAGCAGGACTTGTCATATATGGTACTTTTATCTTATGATCATGTTTTATTTATGTATCAAGCAATACTTCTTATTTCAATTGTTTTATGTATGAAATTCTGAATTATAGTTTAGCATTATTGCACTTTTGTATATGTTAGCTCTTATTCTATTCTCAATACATGAACGATTTTAGATGTGATATATTTCTCTCAATCGTTTTGTCTAACGATTTATCCAAAATGATTATTGTTAAACGATTTAACTTCTTATTGCAGTTGAATGATCTTTATTACCATTTGTGTAAGACATCATTGTAGATCGCATATTGTATTTAATTCCCAGGTATATTTATAGTTAAACAGTGTTAAATTAGGATATATGCATGTGTTTAGTAGTTAGATTAGATTACACGTAGCTCAATCACTATCCCGTTACATCATATATCACCCCACCAACACTATCAAAATATTTTCTGGGAAATTGGTCCCATTATTCCCAGTCGAAGCCACTACACCAAACAGAACAGGAGTTGCTAACCAAGGTTCAGACTGCGTGGTTTTCCCCCATGTTGTCGCAATGATTTTCGAGGCTTCAACACAATGAAGGGTAATAAAGAACTGGTATGCAAGTTAAAAAAGTCTTTGTATGGGTTAAAACAGTCACCAAGGATGTGGTATCAAAAATTTGATACATTTATATATGGACTTGGCTTCACTAGAAGAAAAGTAGATCACTGTGTGTATTTTAAATTAATCGGTGACCATGTTATTTATATGGTATTTTATGTGGGTGATATGTTGTTGGTTGGAAATAACAAGGAAATTATCCAGGATTTGAAGACCCAATTGTCCTCCAAATTCGACATGAAATATCTTGGTGCTGCATACTATATTTTGGGCATGGAAATTAAACGAGATTAGACAAAGGGGAAGCTCTGGTTAAACAAGAGGAAGTATGTCAAGACAATACTACAGAGGTTTAATATGCAGGATAGTAAACCAATGAAGGTTCCTATTCCTGTAGGTGTAAATTTATATGTTCAACAGTGTCCCAAGACACAAGAAGAGGAAGACGGCATTTCTCGCTTTCCATATGCAAGTGCATTCGATAGCTTGATGTATGCAATGGTCTGTAGTAGACCAGACATTGCACATGCAGTGGGAGTATTGAGCAGGTTTATGTAAAAACTAGGGAAGGAGCATTGGACAACAGTGAAGCGGGTTTTCAGGTATTTGCGTGGTACTAGTGATTATGATTTGTGCTACCAAGGAAGACTAGGATTGGACAAAAATTTGGAAATTTGTGGCTTTGTTGATGCAGACTCGATTGCAGATCTGGATCAGAGAAGATCTACAAGTGGGTATGTGTTTAACCTATTTGGAGGTGCAATCAGTTGGATAAGTAAGAGACAATTTGTAGTGGCACTTTCAACTACAGAGGCAGAATAAATGGCAACCACTCATGCAAGCAAGGATGCAATTTGGTTACAGAGATTATGTTGAAGTATGGGGTTAGTAGAGAGCTATAAGGATAGACTGTGACAACCAAAGTGAAAATTTCTTGGCAAAGAACCCTTATCATTTAAAGAAAAAGCACATTGATGTTTAGTATCACTTTGTGAGGGATATGGTTGAGGATAAAAAGGTGTTGTTGGTAAAGGTGTACACTTTGAGGAATACTGCAGATGCATTGACAAAGTCTGTAAGCACTGGGAAGTTATCTTGGTGTAGAGAAACACTGGGTGTTGTAGGGCTGAACCAATGAGTCATCTCTCATGTGGCCCCTTGTGGAAAAAAAACAACATGTGGGAGAATATTGGGTGTGAGTTATATTCTTTCCACAACTACCCCACACGCCATATGTTGCGTCGAGCGCAACAAGGGGGGAGGGGGTTTCCCCCCTGCACAAGGCCCAGGGCAAGGCCCCGGGAAAATTTATTTGGACCCTATATTAGGTGAGTGGACCTACCTATGGTTTGTGCATGGATTTCACACATGGTTTTGGGCATGATAATTTTCTGTTCATGGTATTTTGTAGATCTAGTTAAGGGAACTATGGTTATGTTCTAATCTAGGGTTAATGGATGATTTAGCATGTATATATATGTATTATAACATTGAAAGGAACATAATAAAAAATCAATCTATTAGTCCCGGTTTTGGGATCCGAGGGACAATATCTGTGTATGTTTGTTTTATGTTTTATGCTCTCGCCATTGTTTATTTTATATTGTTTTTATAACTCATATGTAAGTAATTTCTGTATGGGGTTAAAACCGACAAGGTCACATGTTGCATGTGAGGAGGAAATTGAAGGAAAATAATGGAGAATGAAGAAAATATAGGCCTCATTCATAAAAAGGCTTCTAAGGATTAGTGGGCAATCTTTTGCTAACCTTTTTCCGGTTCAAGTTTGGAGCTCTCTCATTATCCTCTCTCTCTCACTCTTGGTCACTTAGAGTTTTCTTGGAGCACTCTAGCTTTGGATCACGGAAAGAAAATCAAGGAAAGGAAAGGAAAATAAAGCAAGGATCAAGGAATAAGAGCAAGATCAAGCAGCTTTAGTAGGAATACTTTCAAGTAACATTTTGCATGTGAGATTTCCTAGCCAGTTTGGACATGCATGGCTTTGCGTGTTGGTGTATGGTTCTCTTTCTTTCAGTGGCATGGTTTTGTCGGGTTATGACAATGGTTTTTAGCCTAGCCTTGCCTTTTTCTGGATGCCCTGGTATGTTCATCTCGATTTTGAGCTTTGGTTTGTCGAATGGATTTCGGAATATGGGGCGGAGGTGGTCTCAAGTTTCATTCCCAAAGGCCTAGGAATCCCTTGATCGATTTTGGCAGGATACATGATAAAACCTATGGGAGGAGTCTCAGTTTAAGGTGTAGTGATCTAGGTGTGGATTGCGGTAAAGCTTGAGAGACTAGTCTCGATTTAGGGCTTAGTGGTCCAGGATTGGATTGCGGTAAATCCTGAGAGACAAGGAGATGGAAAATTCCTTAAGGATAGTGATGGATTTTGGATGGCCTTCCAAGTTCAGTTCGGTTGTGATCAGAGCACCATGTTTGGTGTGATTACAGTTTGATGAGGGTGGAGGTGGTTTAACCTTTGGATTCCCATGGTTTTTCTTGGATTGGTTGTTCTATGAGAGCCCACATTCATGCTTGGAATATGGCACAGGGGTGACTGGCTTGAAGAGATATTTTGTTCAACCATGTCTATGGTCGAGGGTACGTGGAAGTCCCGAACTTGGTTAGATTTTCCTATGATTAATAAAACCTAATTTATCTTACTTTTTCCCTTGTTTATATATGGATTTGATGGTTGTCATATATCTTATATTTATATGGTTTTATGCTGGTTATAAGCATGGTTATATGGCTAGTTCATGTCATGGTTATTTCATGTATTTACTTGTAATTGTTAAAATTATGGATGCAAGACCTAATTGATGGTATAAACATTCAATGGAGAAGGTGATTATCCTTCTGGTTATGTTTCATAAGTTCTTTTAGTAATTCATGCTCCATCTTGTATCCTAGACCTGTAGGTTGCATTGATGCAAAGTGTTTGACAAAATGTCAGTCCTGGTTGGGGATGCTGAGGCTTAATCCTAGTTTTATTTTGATTTATTAGCATTTTCATCATGTCTTTTATGGATTCTAGAGGTTGTAACAAGTTTTGGGCAGAGGCTGATATTCGAGGCTAGAAAGGTGGCTCAAATCTTGGGGAAACTGGCATAAGTATGCTAAAAAGAGTCCAGGGATGCTAGCACATAGGCCTGTGAGAGTGACATTGGGTTCTAGATGCTTTCATGCCTATAGCATGAGAGTGACTAGGGGTTAAAAGTCTTAAAACATCAATGGCACTTAGGGATAGGATGTCTGAGTGGTTGACATGTCTCCTGAGGGTGTTGATGCTGATGTGGATTTGTTTGTTTGATATGTTCCATAGATTCCATTTCCTGAAGGTCACCAAAGAGGTTGAATCCCTTATAGTGACATCTCTCATCGCATGTTTACCCCGGCTGGTCGGTTGCTTGGGTAGACATGGGAGGAGGGGGTGTTACATATTGGTATCAGAGCGTGGTTGTGCTCTCCTTGGGTGAATGTGTTGGTCATGCATGCATGTCAGTTGCATGTGTGTATCGTACACTTGAATTTAGTGTGCTTTTTGCATTGCATCATGTTGATCATGATTGTAGTAAGGTTGTCATGAGGAACTTGATGTTGATTTTATGGAATGCATAATCAGAAGTATATGATTGGTTACATGATTATATGCAGCTTGATTACATCCTTGTATGTTAGGTTGCATTCTTGGTTGTTTGATTACATGTATCAGTCTTGTAGGTTGGCTACAAGAATTGATCACTTATACACGACTACATGTGTTTGTGCGTATGTGTAGTTGATTATGAATTGCTTAAGCATGTCGATAGTTTCATGTGTAAATATGTACAATGGAGTAATGGTTGTTTCCATGCATGGGATCATAGCATGGATTGTTGATATGGGCTTGCATTGCTGACAGAACCCTAACTAGAATGATGTTTATGCATTGATACACTTATTCAGTATATGTATATATGTTGTTATGTTTATGATATACATGTATCACACTGATTTGATGATCTTGCAAACAAGGTATCCTCCATAAATTATTATAAGGTACAATTTTTTATTTTGATTTGGTTTAGCTGACATACTATGCCTGGCATGAAAGAGATCAGATGGCTAGTGTTGGCTTGAGGGGTCCTGACCCAGGTTCAGAGTTAGATGCACCAACCCAAAAAACTATAAATTGCTGGTCCTTTCAACAAAAACCCACGTAGCACAGGTTGCAGCCTCAACCAAAGCAGTATTGGGTGATGACAGAACCACGTTTCTACATCCATATGTCTATGTGATGGGTTTTTGTTACTTCTAGGTCTTTATCCTGACCTTCGCGAACCCTAACCCTTAAAATGCAGAAATCACAATAGTTACAGAAAACAAAATCTAACCCTTCGCGTAATACTTTAAACATTCATAATATCACTTAAACATGTAGAGATACCAGTTTCATGCTTCAATTAAATGTTTCTTCAGATAAATGCAGAAAACAGAGAAAATACACATAAATTGCATAAGTAAATACAAAAAGCAAAGATACACAATTATTGCTCCAAAATAGTATTTATTAGATATAATCCTTCTGTTACAGACTCTTCTTCCTTGCGCACTCAACTTACAGACTTACGAAGGTCTTCGCGCACTCAGTCGCAGGAGCCTTCCCCTTTGCCTAAGTACAAGAAACAAAATTTCCTACCTCAGACTACTTTTCCATACAATGATATTCAATTAATTGACCTCCTATGAATCGCTATGAATCCTTTATATATTTTATTTCATTACAATACCATGATTCACGAACCATGGGTGGGTCACAAAACATCCTATCTTCTAAAAAAATAAGGGACTAAAGTCCCTTTTGACTCCTATGACCTTCGCGCTCCGCTCCCTCAAAAGGAGGAGACTTTACATAATTAACAAAATTAGTTACAAAATTTACCCGAGGGGACCTTGTCCCAAGAGGCCCCCAACAAAATTTCGTGACTCATCCTCAAGTCACTATGTTGGTGGTGCCTCAATAGTTGCCTACAGATCACTGAACTAAATCTTTAACACCTGCAGGTCTGTTGTTCCCTATGTAGCATCTCGACGCAATTACTTAACTCGTTTTTCAATGGTTTGGCCTTCAATTGTAAGGCCCATGGTCCTTTGAGTCTGTTGCATCCCTTTGAGCTTTCTCTGTACTGACAAAGTCAACTGACTGGCCTCATCTGCCCACGATTGTGTCCTTGAAGAGATGATCACTTCCTTGCGATGCAACTCATCAATTTCATTTTGAATGAGCTTTTCTTCTTGTAATCTAGCAAACCTTTGCCCTAGTGCTAAGGTCTGCGTTGTTGATCAGATTTTGTCAAACTGTCTCTACTTTTCCCTGACATCCATGTTATCCTCCACAATGTCCTAGGCAGAGAGGAATCGACAGAGGTAACCACAAACCAAGCTTTTAGTTTGGTAGCTAGCCCTACCAAACCAGAGAGGGCTCTCTCTATGAAATCACAGCCAACAGATGATTGAGATGTAAATTATTTTAGGCTAAATAGTGAGGATCAGATTATTTTTGGGAAGTTTAGAGTTTTTGATGTTGGATAAGGGAGAAAAACCAGGTAGCTAGGTGAGAGGGTCAAAGGGTTACAACAACAAAGATATGAAGGAGCAAGGTAGCAGTACTTTTGTGATGGATTTTAGGTTTTTTCGGTGTAGTATGGTGTTCAAAAGAAACATAAAGGTCTTAATGAACATAAGACATGAATTCATTAAGCAGGAGTGAAAATAACATATAATAATTTTCCATCAAAACAAAGCTTAGTGAAAAGAATTCTGTTTATAAACTGCAAGGAAAAATATTGAAGAGATGATGAATGGAAAAGGAAGCTAAATATCATTCATATAAAGTAATAACAAAGGAAAAACAACATCATAAACTTACTACATAGGAATTCCTAAATAATAGCTGCAAACTATGTCCTTTGATTTCCAAAAATGTCAAATTCAGGCTACAATGGTTCTCTCCTCAGATGTCCAACTAGTCCAATGACTGAGAAAATGATACATAAATACCAAAAACAACTTCTCCTTAGGCTCAGGGGTCGAATCCATGACTCTAGGAGTGGTTACATGAGTGGTTTTAACCAAACCCTAATGTCTAGGGAGGTTGAAACAAATTCTACAATTAGCTTTGACTGCAACTTCCCTCATAAATGAAGCTCAATTTACATAAAAAAAAGAATATCCATACATTACTACATCATATTTACATTTCCTTTCACTCTATCATTCATTTACTTCACCAATTTGACCTTTACCCAAATCGAACTAGAAACTCTAAGAAATTAAAATCTCAGAAAATTGCAGAAGCATAACGCCATGTTTGAGGCCATTTTTAGGTGCCTTCTTGAAGTCAAAATTGAAATATGAAATAATGGTAAACTATCCCTGTCTGTCTAGTTTCCAAAACATCTTGAATTTTTGAAAATTACCCATGGGAAAGCCTCCAAACCTTTATTCTCCCAAGGTGTCTCCAGAAGTGCAACGCCTGTCAAAAAAAGGGGCAAAATGTTGATTTTTGACCCCTTTTTCTCATTTTTCTCAAAATTTGAGCCCTGTTTGAAAAATATGAGGAAATGGGTTTTGAGAGGAGGCCATCAGCTTTCCAAAAATTCAAACCATTTTTCATTTAGATCTATGAGTAAGGATTAAGATGCAATGGATGAGCTTCACATGATGGAAACCTTGACGGAGAAACGATGAACAGGATGGGGTTAGGGTTTCAACTGGAACTTGTAGCCTGATTAGTGCCTACGACCATTTGATTAAGTTACTACACCTCACTGCCCTCCTATACACTAGACCCGATTCTCACCCACCACCCCCGTTTACGCTATTACGGTCACTCCTCCATTCTTACCGCTTTGGTTTTTACCCTTACCCTCCTCCTCGACTAACCCTCGCCTGTTACCCGGTCACTACAGTGACAGGCGACCTTGGTTTCTGAAGGTAGATGGTGTAGAAATTTTTGACAGTTATGGAGGACCTAGTAGACTACTCGAAAGACCCACTAGCAGGTACCTCCATCTGGACATCTCCCTAGGTAAACCCGGCAAGCAGCTTCCATTACGGTTGTGAATTCACTGACACCGTTGCCTCACTTCCCTTGATCTCAGGGCCCTCGTGCTCAGTGGCTACACTCTCAGAGGCCTCCCCCTCCATTCCAGACCTCACTACTCAGCCTTTGTCTCCTTCTACCCTAAATTTCATGGATCAAACCCTAGAACCCAATCTGGGCATCTCCTCTGAGGGTATCTCATCTTTCCCTTCCTCCGCCAGCTCCCGCACCTTCTCAGCAATGACCACCAGCGATCCTGTCACCTCTAATCCAAGGAAGCCTATGCCACCCTCATCGATCCCCCCATTTGGAAATATCACAAAAGTCCCTCCCATCTTGGGGGTCTTTCCTTCTGAACCCCTCTTGGGCGTCCCTGCACCTGAGACTAACCCTACCCAAGGCACCCAACAAAATTCCATATCTAATGAAGGAATCTGGAAAGTGAAGAAGCAAAGGATCTTGCAACCAAAAGCTTTAGAGGTATTCTTGAGTTTGGGCGAGGATTTCCAGTGGAGCGAGGCGATGGACACAACCGAGCGAGTGCTGGTTGGAAGAGTGAGGGGCCATTTCTATAGTGCCACTAGATTGAAGCAGTGTACCATGGAGGTTTGGGGGCATCATCTAGCCAAACAACCGGTGGTTCAGACATTTGTAAAAGGATGGTTCACGCTTTGTTTCCCTAGAGCAGAGCACACCAACTAGGTACTTTCAACGGTTTGTCACATCGAACGAGCACTAGTTCTCCTTCAAAGGTGGACACCACTCTTCGACCTAGAAAATGAACATCTTGGAGCAAACCCTCTCTAGGTTAGACTACCTGGCCTGCCTCTTCAGTTTTGGTCAGAGGACATACTTCGGCGTATTGGGAACTCCCTATGAACCTACCTGGAGTATGATAAATCCCACCTCTCGACAGGAAGGATGGCGTATGCAAGAATATTGGTACACATTGATACTAGTGATGGGCTTCAGGAATATATCACAATCCAATGGAGGAATTTCTCTCAGAGGCAGAATCTGGACTATGAAGGGGTTCCATTCAGATGCAGGAGATGCCACAAGGTTGGGCATCTCTACAAGGACTACCCTCTCATTAAAAACAAGGATAGGGGAGAAGTTGGAAGGACAATTCCCCCAAAGACAGATCAGGAACAGGGGGAGCAACCCCTCAACAAAGAAGATGGGAACCAAGGTGATCCACCTCATGCAAACATGGCTCTCTCACAGGGGACCCTAAAGAAATGCGGCAAGCCTCTGCTTCGACCTCCCTCTCCTCCTCTCACCAGGGCAAGAGCGGCTGCTGGGTCGGTGGTTTCTTCAACTACGATTCCAAACTCTCTTAATCCCTCTAGTATACATGCTTTCGATGGAATAAATGATTTTCCAGTTGCTCGTTTATTGAATGGAATTGTGAACCCTCCATCTCAATCCCCTTTGGCCGTCTCCTCTCCCTCACCTGATCACACCTCCTCTGACGCCATGCCATTAGCCCCAAATCCCCCCCCTGACAACACTCCTATACATGTTGCTGGTCCTTCTTCCCCTCGGTACCAGACTCGATCCAAAGCCAAGTAGAAGTTAAAGACCCCGGATCATATTGGGCTTGATCTATCTTTATCCCCACTTCCTTCCAAGCTTCCGTGGGGTCGACCCTCCTCCCTCTCAAAGGCTCAACTACGGGTTGGAAGCAAGATCTCCTTGGGAAGGCAATCAACCATTCACAGGGCACTTAGAGCATCGAATCCCTTATCTGACCTCCCCTCATGAAGATTGCCTCCTTCAATTGCAAAGGGTTGGCTAGACCTGAAAAGAACTAGCCCTCTGTAGAATGATACTTACCTCTCCTGTTGATGTCATCTTCCTCCAAGAAACTCTGGGACCTGCTGATACCATTACACACCTTCTTGAGGCTATGCTCCCTGGATGGAAATTTATAGGAATAGATGCTAATGGAAGATCTGGAGGCCTTGCCCTAGGATACAACACCCCCTCCACAAAACTCTGTAACTGTTGGGGAGGACTTGGGCATATTGGGGCAGACCTTTTTTCATTTGATTTAGGCTTGGAGGTGTGAGTCATTAATGTTTATGGGCCTTTCCAACACAGGCCTGCCTTCTGGGACCATCTCCTCGACTCAGAAGCTTTTCAAAAAGATTACTTAATCATGGGAGGGGACTTAAATTTCTCCATTGGACACTCTGAGTCATGGGGACATCATGCACAACTGGATCCCTTATCTACCTATTTCAAGAATCTTCTAGACTCCCATAATTTTTTGGACATCCCCTCTACCAAGCTCTTACCTACCTAGAGGAACAATAGAGCCGACAAGGACTGTCTTGCTCGAAGACTTGATCATTTCCTTATAAAGGAAGGACTCCTGACCTTGGGTTTTCTTCATAGACAATGGGTGGGATCAGGAGGGGTCTCTGATCATCTACCTATATTCATGGAAATCAGTGGGGGACCTCGGAAACCCAAGGGACCTTTCAAGTTTAGCTCCTCTTGGCTTAAGGACCCCACATATAATCAAATGATCAAGGAATACTGGAAGGCACATCCCCCGGGTGTTGGTGGGAACATAACAGAGGGATTCACCCACAACCTCATTGAGCTGAAGAGACTATCCAAATCCTGGGCCCACAATAAGAGAATAAAAGACGATCAAACTCTATTGAATGCCGAGAAGGAAATCACTGAGATTGAAAAAGACCTGGAAGGGGCCTATAGAGTGACCGATCAAAGGAATAGACTCACTGAACTATATGCCACCAGAAGGAAAATCCTTAAGGAACACGAAGAAGTATGGAGACTGAGAAGTAGGGCGATCTGGCTACTTGAGAGAGATGACAATACAAAGTTCTATCACAAGTTTGCAAATTGCAAGAAAGCCATCAATACCATCTGGAAACTCTCGAACGAGCAAGGTCACACTGTCAATACTTTCCCTCAGCTGGCTTCCTTAGTGAACTCACACTTTAAACAGACCTACAGGGCCCCCCCTATTGCAAATCTTGTCGAAATAATTCAAGTAGCTCAATTATTCCCTCGTTTTGTGGATCAAGAGGCAGGCAGGGAATTGACTAAGGAGATTACTATCGGGGAATTAGAAGCCACAATTAAATGGTTTAAGAGGGACAAGAGCCCAGGGCCGGACGGCTGGTCGATTGAGTTCTATTCAACATTTTTTGAAACTCAGGGGGAGGATCTTCTAAAAGTCAGAGAAAACTCCAGGACTAGTGGAAATATTCTTGAATCCTTCACCTCCACTTTCATCGCCCTCATTCCAAAATCTGACAACCCCTCTACCTTTGATGACTACAGACCTATATCATTATGCAACTGCATCTATAAGATCGTGGCAAAGATTATTGCAAATCAGATGCGACCCATACTATCCAAGTATATTTCGCTGGAGCAATTTGCCTTCCTACAAGATCGCCAAATCCATGAAGCAGTGGGAACTGCCCAGGAGGTACTACACTCTCTGCACTCTAAGAAAATCAAAGGTATGATCCTAAAGGTAGACCTCTCAAAATCCTTTGATAGAGCAAACTGGTTGTATATTAGAATGCTTTTAACCCACCTAGGGTTCCCTTTTGATTTCATTAAATGGATCATGAGCTGCATCACTAATATACCTTTCAGCATGCTTATCAATGGGGCAGCTTCCCCTTTTTTATTCTGAAAGAGGTCTCCGACAGGGTTTCCCCCTATCCCCTTTGCTTTTTCTACTGATAATGGAAGGTCTCAGTAGGCTGGTCAAAGAAGAATTCAGAAGAGGCAGACTAAAGGGAATAAAAATCACGGATGATTGCACTTTGACTCATCTGTTATTTGTGGACGATGTCCTTCTATTTCTTAATGGAAGCATTGGAGACTTGACAATCATGAAGAACACAATTGCATTATTCCAAACAGCCACGGGCATGACTGTAAATTGCAACAAGTCGACCCTCACAGAGGCAGGATGTTCTCCCCATGAAATCCATTATGCGCTGCAAAGGTTCCAATACACTCTTCTTAGGCTGGAAGATGGACTTAGATATTTGGGCTACAAGCTGAAACCTCTGGGGTACAAGATTATAGATTGGACCTGGCTCATTTCCAAAATGGAGAAAAGACTAAACATTGGTACTACAAATGCCTCTCCACGGTAGGCAGACTCACACTCATTAAAGCTGTCCTAAAGGCCACACCTGTTTACTGGATGTCACTAGCATGGATCCCTCAGGGTATTCTATCCAGAATTCAAGCCTAATGCTACAAATTCCTTTGGAAGGGACAACAATCAGGAAGAATTTTCACATGGGTAAAGTGGGAGGCCCTAAATCTGCCCAAGAAATGGGGAGGATGGGGCATAAAGAAATTACAAGACTTCTCCACAACTCTGGCAGCGAAACTAGGGTGGCAACTTATTACAACAAACAACCTATGGACTAGGGTGGCTTGTTCAAAATATATTGCCCCCTCAAACCTGATGGATTGGATAAGCCAACCGCAGAGATTACATTCATGGGTTTCAATTATATGGAAGGCAGTAATAAAATCACTTGACATCATCAAGGCCGACATCACATGGAAAATTCAGTCCAGAATGAAAGTGAGGATTGGTCTGGATCCATGGATTGGATGTGGGAATATACATAGGTTTCCAGATGACCTCAGATCTTTCCTCAGAGACAACAACATTACCCATATTGGCCACATAGCAGACTTTGATCGCTCCACCCCATTTCAGCAAGCCTGGAAATCGGCTCAGAGATTAAACATTCCCCATCAATGGACACAACAATGGAATACCTTCATCAGGGCCCTCACTGAGGCACATATCCAGATTAGTGAGGAAGAAGATGAAGTCATCTGGGCACTCTCAAAAACAGGGAAATACACACCAAAGGAGGGATATCTAGTTCTAGCTGAAGATCGTCGCCCACAAGTCCTAGAGTCATGGTGGAAGCATTTATGGAAGCTAAAGTCCCCCCCCAGGAGTAGACTTCTCATGTGGACTATACTTAAGAACAAAATCCCCACTGGAGACAATCTACTCAAGCGAGCTCATCATGGCCCTTTCTGGTGTCACCTATGTAAATGCAACAATGAATCTGCCTCACATCTATTTATCGAATGTCTAGCTACCCAAGAGCTATGGCAATCGATCTCAGCCGTGATTTCTTCCCCGACAAGGTGGCAAGGTGCTTTTGTAAAGGAAGCTTGGTTGAATTGGTGGACACGCGCTAGCCCACAAAAATTCAGAAATCTCCCATTACTTATATGTTGGGGACAATGGATAGCTCGCAATAACCTCATCTTCCAAAAGATCCTGCCGCACTGGCCCTCCATTGTTTCCCGTATCATCTTTGACTATTCCATCATACCATATGACGAAGAGACAACTTGACCCCAAACCATCATACCTGAATCCATTGACAATTCAAAGCCTTGGGCTTACTTTGATGGGTCTGCCCAGGAGGACAGATGTGGGGGAGGGGCCATTCTTAACCTCAGTGGTTCTCATTCCCTCCATATACAGATGGGTTTAGGGGCAGGTACAAATAATTTCACAGAGCTATCCTCTGCAGAATTCCTCATACAACATGTACTGCAAATCCAATTCTGAGACCTTCAACTCATTGGAGACTCAAAAATTGTTTGTGATTAGATTAACAAAAAAACTAGATGCTCAGTATACACACTATCACACATTCTGGAAGAGGCTCATCGTCTTATCACTACTTTTGACACTTTTACATGTCATCACATTTTCAGGGAGTGAAATGCAGATGCTGACAGATTATCCAAAGAAGTTGCGCACAGGCCATCCGACACTTGGATGATCCAAGAACAAAGAGAAGGAAATTTCTACCAATACTACCACCGACCCTTCATGGACATAGATGCTATAGCAAGCTCACAAGGAGCTTAGATCATGGAATTTTGCTTTAAATTACCACCTGTAAATATCCATATGTTTTATTTACTTTTCAGTTTTCAACAAGAACTATGGACATGCTATATAAATATAGTTTTTTATGTTACTTTTTTGGTAAAAACAATATGAGGAACATATAAGAAAAAGATGCCTCCCTGCGTGGATAAAAGGCATCAATATTTGGATTTTTTTGGAACTTATTTATCTGATAGGCACTACCTCTTACAACATATGCTTATGCATATACAACATATAATTTTTATATATGAATGAAAATTAATTTTTTTCCAAAGATAAAAAAAAAGATCTATGAGTAAAAAGAATAGCACCTTTCTGAAACTAGTGCATTTTCCTGAATTTGCACCAAATTTCACCAAAAACAAAAAATGCTCAAAAAACTCCCAAAACTAGTCAAAAAGTGAAAAATGAGGTGTACTATGCTATCATGGATGCTTCAAAAAGAATATCCAAGTTTTCCTTCTCGTATTTTCCTTTTAGGGTTTCCTTCAACTTGTTTTGCATTTGTTTGACCTTGATGTTGGGAATCTTGTTTCTAGTTTGTTAGTGGTGGGACATGTGCCTCAACATCTGGTTATCCTTGTTAGCCTTGTCAAGAAGCTTTTCTAGATGGCCATTTACTTGGTCTAGCCAATATTCCCTGTCTTCATTGATTTCCATAGCAATTTTGTCTTCATTACTCAAATCCTTTACTAGTAGGTTTTGGTCTCTTTCTTTCTGTAATGCCTTTTTGAGACCCATTGTCCTAGGCCTCTTCCTTCCAACCTGCATCTCCTTTTCATCATGCTTATCATTCTCTAGCACTTATTTACCTTTGAACTCTTGCCTCAACATCCTGAATTTCTCTTTTTCCATCATTAGTTGTTTGACCTTGAGTCGATTGTTTTCTTGCTCAAGGAAAGAAATGATAATTTTGGCCCTTGCCAAATTGTCTTGGAGCTCCATTATCTGGGAATCCTTCTCTTTGATAGCTTGTTGCAAGGTTGAATTCTCATCTGCTGCCTCCAAGTCAACTAGGTCAAAATCATGCTCAATGAGCTCCTCATCCTGCAAATGTGATCCCTATTGTGCTGATATAGAAAGCTTTGCCCTTTCCTCAACTTGAGGAGCAAACACAAGTATTTTTCCTCTTTGGTATGTTTTGGTCACCTCAGGTCTAGGTGCCTTTAGAACCTCATCTAATTTTTTTGATGACCCTACCTCCATAGGCTGTGTTGATGTGTCTTAGTCCTAGCTTAGTGAAGTAGTCTCACGCCTCTGCAAAGTTGATTAAGTAAAGGTATCCCATGCTATGTTCTTTTCTGCCAATTGATGGAGGACTACAACCTTTATCAAAATGTGGTGGAAAAGGCTAGGGTAATGCTCTTTGTTTTTCATTTGCACCTTTTCATACATTTTGATGACACTTCTATGCTAGTTACACAAGTTAAGAGGTTTCACAGCTGTGAAGTGCATGAGCAACCTAATGTGATATTGATACAACTTGGAAAACCTCCCCTCACAAGTGAAAAACTTCATCATAACCTTCATCAGTGGTGCATAATTTTCCAAAAAGTATCTGAATGGAATGATGTGTGAATGACCCTCTTTGTAGGGTGATTTCAAGAAGGGTTTGTATTGCTCAAGATGTAGGCTCATGACTTTGAGCTAATACTCCCCATGATTTGGTATCCTTGTGGCAAGAGAGATAGCATCAACTGAGAATGTGAAATAAATCCCTGCAATGGTGGTCTTTTCTCCTTTCAGATTGGTGGCAATCAAATCAGTGAGCTGCTCATGAAAATTTACCTCTCCAACTCTTTGACAAAACCCTAGGCAGTTGACATATTCAAAGCATTGTCTTATGAATGGTGAAGAATTGATCTCATTGCAATTTGTGGGCTCATACCTCAGAATCTTCCCCCCTTTATGATGTTTTGTTTTATCTTATGGTGAAGAGTCTCCTTCCATTTTGAAACCCTACTCTTTGACCTCAGGAGGGGTAGTGGGCTGTAACTTTAGTTGTAACTCTATGATTTGCAGCTGCAGTTAAGATATGACTCGGCCAATTTCATCCTTAGACTCTTTAACTGCAGTAGCCAATTTTGAATTTTCTCCATAGAGGTCACCTCTGCTGGGATGTTTAGTTCTGGAAGCTCACTACAGGCTTGTGCAATCACTACTTCCAACTGCTAGCTTTGCGTTGTTACCTCCTTTTCCTTGAGGGCCTACGCCTTTTCCTCAAATATCTGTTGGTTATTAGTCTTTACCTCATTGATTACCAATAGTGTGCATTTCTCCTATATCCTGAGTTCGTCTGACACCCCTTGGTGTAGCTCGTGCAGAGTCTGAATGGGAAGCACGACCAAATTCAAACTTAGGTTCTTCATCTGGAGTAGATGTACCTACTCTTCGGCTGATTCGTCGTGCAGGGACCCTTCTGGCAGTTGAACGGTGCAGAGATCCACAGTGATTTCTGCATCCAATACTGACTCTCTCTCTTAATTCAGGCTCGCGTGTTTCCCGCTCGCTTATCCAACGCTCACTTGAATGAGGCTTGTTTGGACCTGCAAGTCCCACAGGCCCTGTTGTACGTTACTGAGCAATTGCTGGTACTGTGCTTCAAAGTGGCTCATCATATCCGTTGTGGCATTGCAAACCACATCCCCAATTCCATCTAAGTCCCCCTCTATGAGGATCAACGATGTCATGACCGCTATTTTGTGGGACTTTTGCTTCTTGCGCTGCCCTATGGAAGTACTCTTCTTACACTTCTTGACAACGAAGGGGGACTCCAGCTCTACGCCTGCTTCTTCTTCTATCTATGTTTCTTCATTCACATGTGTTTGCTCAGTGTTTGACTCGTCGACGTCAATGGTAGCCTGTGACATTGTCTTTTTCTATGTTGCTTCTTTTCCTTAGCTACTGCTTCTTCCTCCCTTGCAGGAACCTCTTTCTCCCTCACAACAACTTCTTTCTTCTATGCAACCTTTTCTTGAGTGGCAACTTTCTGTGCCTCCTTCTTCTTTTCTACTGTCGTGGTCTGCGTTGCGGAACCTTCAACAACTGTATTGGTACTTGCGTCGACATCAGAAGGGGTGTTCTAGTCACTTGGCCACCTGCTAACAACCCCTACTATATCTTCCTCACCACCAAGTAAGGCAACTTGTGCGATATGCCTCTAGCATCCTTTTTTGCGCGAATGTGCAGATTATGGAAATATTCCTTAAAATCATCGATATTAGTGTACTGTGCGTGTAAAGTGGGTGATAACCTTGATCGCTGGTTGATCAACATCCTTAATTATGTATCAAACAAAAGCCAAAATATCTTTGTCTCCATTACGCGTGTGGAGTCTTTAGTAGCCCACAACGAAGTGAACTTCACAACCTTTAGTAGGTCTGAGTCTTGCTGAGGAAATTGGCTCTCTTCGGGCATCCTCCATGCCACTAAAGTGATCAACAACAACAACCAGGCGTAGTGAAATGCCTTGCCCTCATCCTGGGCCTCCCTGCAGTCCTCCATAAACTCTTTACATAGATATTGAGCCCAGTTATACTGGACTCCTTTGGCACATTGCGTAGCCAAAGAAACAAATGGCATTGACACTTCATCAGTGTGACAATCAAATCTCATGATCTTACCAGCTAAGATATGTGCAAAAAACTGCACCATCACATCCGATATGGACTGAATAGAATACCCACGTAACTTCTTGACCAAACCAAACTAACTCTTCAATAGGTATGCCAAATTCTTCTCGTACGACTTTCCAATGAAAGCCTTCGCAGGGTCCACTCCTTGGGATGGAAACAACGTTATACGTGGATCAACATGTTTATGATCGCGATGGGTTCTCCCAACCAGAGGCACCCATCGTGCACCCATGTTAGCAATTGGCACACACAAACTATGTTAATAATGGTGCAACTAAAGTGTGGCACCCACAACATGTTTAGGAGCCCTACGCCCCCAACTCCTGCCACCTAGTTCATTGGCTCAAGGCGCGTGATGTTTGGCTCCTCATAGTAGATTTTCTCGAGGTACTTATTCGGTGCCAATTGTGGAAATTTCTCATTTTCCCCAAGGTGCCAATCCTCCATTTTCAGATTCGGTATACGGGCCAACAAGTTTCCCTCAAACAACACACTCTTCGACAACAATGATTTGGAAGCCATAAAATTCGCATTATCTAAATCCTTTGGCACTTTAGCGATGGATTTTCGGGGTGTGATATACTTCGACAACCGAGTTATCGGCTTGACCTCTTCTGCATCAATCTCTTCTATCCCTCTGTGCAGTTTTTCCTCATCCAGATCCAGTGGCTCCATCGACTATTTGGACTTATCCATTTTTCCCTTATGACAGATTTTTGTTAGGTTTTTCCACGACGATTTCCACACCAACGCTTGTTGAGGTTTCTTTTGCTTCATAGAAGTAGATGGCTTAAAGCCTGGGTGACCTAGGCATGGTACTAGGCAATCCTATAGGTATAGGTTGGGTCGCCACTGTCTTAGGTGGGACTAGCTCCGTCTCAGGGCGGGTTGCAATCATTCTCTCAATGAAGATCTTATGGTTCCACTCAGGCAAGTTGGCCAACTCCATCCGCAAAAGAAGTTCCTCCCAATCCATCTCAGACATACAACACTTAACTTGGCGCAAAGCAAGGCAAAAAACCTTAAGGCAAACTCTTAGGAAGAAAAGTGTTCGAATGTAGAGCGATATGCCATATTTATAAACCAATTTGAATTCACATCTGTCCATTCCCTCCAATTCCCAGTCATTAATGCATGTTTGGTGGAAAATTTCTAAAGATTTGCATCTTAAATGCTCCCCCCCTGCTCCTTTCAACAGAAAATTCTCCATCCAACCAGCTACAATGCTTCCAACTGTCACTTTTTAGCCTTGTTGTGTGGGACCCATCCACCTAGCACATCTACTTCAGTGCAGCTCCCCTCAACACCATCTATCTTCTTGTCACGCAGCCCCTTCACTTTTCCTTTTTAACTTTTGGGCAGTGTATTTTATAGTCCCATACTTCCTTGCTACTACATGGAGGGCTAAGACTATCCCACAATCATATAGTCATTGCGTAGGGGCGGGATCACCCTTGTACAACTTTAATTGACTCCCATTGACTTTTCCTGGAAATAATTATCCATTTAGCTTCGCGAGTTGAACTCCGCCTCCATTTGTAATTTCCTTCACAACATATGGCCCTAGCCAATGCATCTAAAATTTACTCGAGAACTTTGTGAACTTACTACCATACAATAATACTAAATCCTCAGTCTTGAAGGTGCATTTTTTGATATGGTGATCATGCCATGCCTTTTCACGGTCCTTCTGCACCTACTGATGAAATCCAGCCAAGAAGCGATCCTCTTCCAACTCAACGATCTATGCGAGTCGTTCCTCCATGTATTGCAACCAACAATGTCCATAACTGCTACAATTCATAATATTGGCACTATGTACTCCATGGACATTACACCCTCTTGCCCATATACCAGCTTGAATTGTGTTTGTCCTGTCAACTTTTTGCAGGTGGTCCTGTACGCCCAAAGGACCGTCGGTATGCACACATCCTAGTCATTTTGTTTCACCTTGAAAATCTTCGTCAAAGTGCTTTCTAGATTTTTTTTGAAGGCTTCTACTGTTCCATTCGCTTAAGGGTGATAAGGTGTACTCTTCTAATGATATATCTGGAATTCCTCAAGCAATGAAGCAATTATGTCATTCAAGAAGTGTGTGCCCCTATCACTCATCAAAATCTTAGGGCAACCGAAATGACACAATATATATTCAAAAATAAACTTTGTGGCAGTAGTAGCACTACAATCTTTTACAGGTTGTGCCTCTGCTCACCTGGTTAAGTATTTAGTCATGGTGATGATATATCTAGCCATTGCCTCCCCAGTGGTTGTATTGGTCCCATAAAGTATTTTGACCACTTATCAAAAACATGCAATGTCACTTGTGGATTCAGTGGAATTCATCTCTTTGTGATGATCTCCCCATCCTCTGGAAGACATCGCATGCCATGCAATATATTTTGGAGTCTCTATGCACAGTTGGCCACCAAAGTCCCACGTGTAGTATCTTCTGTGTAGTGGCTCTTCCTACATAATTTCCTCCAACTACTTCCCTATGCACTTCTACAAGGATACTTTGTCATTCATACTCCGCAACATATCTACGCAGTATTTCATTAGATCCCATTTTATATAGATGTCTAGCAATAACAAAGAAATTGGTAGCTTGGACCACTTATTCATTATTCTATTGCGTTGAATACCCTTCAAGAGCTATACATGTAGACAAGAATTGAATTATATTTGTGAAATGATCATCCGTGACATGAACATCGAAGAGCTGCACATCAGGCAACCCTTCCTCCAGACTTGTAGGTTCATCCCCATTCTCAATGCACAATAGGTGATTTGGAAAATAATTCAAGCGCCATGGCTTCACAATTACGTCGAAATCATATTCTTGGAAAAGTAGCAACCATCTTCAAGTCTCGCCCCCCAACACAGGCTTTTTGACCAAATATTTCAGAGCAGAATGATCTACATACATCTTGAAGTGTGCATCCAACAGATAGTGTCTAAATTTCTATAGAACATACACCATTGCTAAACCTTCGTGCTCTGTGGTTGAATAGTTTTTTTCGGCCTTTGACAACATTATACTTGCAAATATGATTGGATGGTCGATATCTCCTTTGCCTGGTTGGGTCAATAAAGCTCCTAGCGTGATGCAGGAAGCATCTACATGAATGTGGAATTCCTTCTTCCAGTCAGGGAACACTAAAATGGGTGCGGTGACTATTTTCTCCTTCAAAATATCCAAGCTCTTCTGGAAATCCTTGTCCCAACAAAACGTCACATCCTTCTTCAATAATTTTTCCATAGGCGTAGTGATTTGCACATACGCTTTGATGAAATTCCTGTAATATCCCGTATGGCCCAATGTTGCGCGCAATTTCTTAACATTCTTCGGGGATTCCAAATTGAAGATTACTGTAATTTTTATGGGGTCTACCATCAATCCCTTCTTGCAAACAACATGGCCCAACAGTATCCCGTAGGGTACGCAGAATATACATTTCTTCAATTTAAGGGCTATCTGATGCTTTCGACAAGTATCCAACATGAGGGGCAGACTAGCAACATGTCGCTTTACTAACCTGAATATTTTCCATTCATTGAAGTAGACCTCCAAAAATTTATGGATAAATTCATTGAAGGTTGCAATTACCACCCTAGAGAATATTTTTGGGGAATTCTTAAGCCCGAAATACATCACTATATAATGAAAACAATCCCATTAAGTCACGAAGGTAGTCTTACTTTTGTCCTCCAATGTGATCTTGATCTGATGGTACCCTAAGAATCCATCCGCAAATGAATAAGCTTCCTTTCCTCTAACATTCTCGAGTACCTCATCCGTGAATGGCGTAGGGAATGGATCATGGCCACATGCATCATTCAACTTCCTTAAATCTATACATAATAGCAATTTGGTAATATTGTTGTAGCACATCGATGATACTTTGTGCAATCGGTTCTACCAGTGCTCGAGCTCCTCATCAAAATATAAATTACAGGAACTATCCTTCTCCCACATAATCCGCCCATCTGCCATGGGGTTGATACAATCTTCATCTCGTGCATTCAACTTATAGATCTGCTCATTATCGTCGTCATCCTCATAATCACAGACTAGTTCAGTATACCACACACCTTCGGTGGGATCCAACGGCACAATCACCCTTAGTTCTTTCTTTTCAAATGTCATATTGCGCTTCTTTAGATTGATGATTGCATTCATGTCAAATGCCCAATCAATTCTAAGCAGTGCTAGATATGGGTTGCTATCATCCACTATTTCAATCACTTCAAAGTCAACTTTGGCGTGCGCCCCTTCAATATCGATAGTCACTCCATGTAGGTGCCCCATAGGAATAACCTTCTGCTAATTGGCCATTCTCAGCTGGATCGGGTACCATTGTAGCGTTGGTCTTCCCACTCTTTCCGAGTTTTTTTTTTGGAAGAATGTTTGCATCAGACCCTAAATAAGGAATTACCTGATCCATTTTGTATTCTCCAATCTCAGTAGTTAATCTCATTTCTTGATGAGTTCTTTTCTTACTTTTACCCACCTTATGTACTACGCGTTGTTCTGGTATAGGCTTATTCTTACCAATAAATTATCTATCAATTATTGTAGTCCTTCTAATGCATTCTCATCTCTTAGGAGTTTCATGTAGGTTTTAAAAAATGATGCTAATAAGGAGGGGTCTGCCTCTTGTGCAGCACTGGTATCTTCAGTCTTTCCCATATTTTGAGTCCTAAATGTAGAAGCTCCTTCATCCGCAAAGCTCATTTTTTCTTCCACGGATGTCTCCTTCACCTTATTTACATCAAATCATGTTTCCTTATCAGCATCCTTTCATACCCACACATTGACTTCTGGTTGTTTCCCCTTATATTCTCCAGTAGCTATGTCGCTTTGCATAACAATATTGACACTGGGCCCATCTTCATGAGGCTTCGACCTCATCATATGGATGTTCTGCGTAGGCTTTTGGGTCTGAGTCTTCTTTTCTTGCATCTTCGCGATAAGAATTGGGCAATCTTCTATAACATGGTCAAACTGTGGACAATATTGACATGAAGGGTGTGTTGGATTCTGACAATCATGTGTAAAATGACCTGCTTCCCCACAATTGTAACAAATGATCTGACCACGACCCCTTCCAGCTCCTCCTCCTCACCTTCTTACTCGGCCTTGGAGCAGGCCGCAGTTTCACCTTGATCTTGTTGAGGATGTGTTTCTACCTGCATTCTATACGTAGGTGTTCTATTCATAATCAACTCATAACTTCGACAATGGTGCTCATCATGACCTACAGATTTTCATAAATTATAAAACAACTACTGGGGTGTTTGTACAAACTTTTGTTGTAGATGACAATTATCTGTCATGTGTTATCCTAGAACTTGACACATTTTGCACCATGGTGCTACTCTCATGCTTGACCCAACAGTATTTTCTAGTTTCAGGGGCACAATGCCTCCTCCAATAATATGATTTTGATAAACCGAGAAATGGTCCTTATTTTTGACTATGGCCTTTGCATTTCAAGCACCAAACTTCTACATGAACCTGAGTTTGGACTTCCTTTCAATTCTTTAGGCTCTGCAACTCCATGTGTAGGCTAGCCAGCTATGACTAAATCTTCTACACTCCTAGATTTGTATCCTGAATAGGTGAAGCTTCCAATATCATAGTAATCTCTAATGCTTCAACCTGCATGCCAATTTTCTGCTGTGAAAGCGGAAATCTCAGATGGGGTAATAGCAAAGAAATGTACCAATCCCTATGTTGATCATCCGTAATCTACATATTAGTCTGCTAGAGCAGACACCTCAATGTCTGATTAAAGTACCATGAGGAATCATTCACATTCTGTTAGATCTATTTGACCTTCATCACAGACTGGGCTTGTGACTTAGGCTTCTTGAATTCGTTATTGAGTACTTTCTTTGTCTCATCCAATGTTACACTTGGATACACTGAACAATACTAAATATACTATCTTAGTGCTTTATCTTGTAGTTTTGTAACTAGCCGCGCTTTCTTCAAATCATCATTTGTAACCTGTTGTGACTTCCACACAACATCTGCTACAAACCTAAACTGTTCAAGGTCATCTGTCTCGGCCCTTCAATATGGGCATATTCATCGCATTGGTCATGTTGAATAGTGGAGGTGGAGGTGGAGTGGATGGATTTGGTATCCTCACAATACCCTATCTTACTATCTATAGTGCACCTAGAGGTGTCTTCAGGACTGTTAGATGCTCCCAACAAAGGATTGTATTCAGCACCTGAATCTAGATCTCTTCTAAATGTTTTTTCACTTCACGTAGTTTCTGTCAGATCTCTTCTAAACATTAATTTAATGTATAACCCTTTTATCGCACAATAACATTTTAATCAAAGTCTTCAGAGATTTCAAATGCTTACCTCTTGGTACTTTGAAGAATCGTTGTCCAGCTTCACTATAGCTTACAGATGTATCGATTGTGAACTCAATAATGAATCTGCGCAAAATGCTACAGATCCAGTAATTGAAAACTGTCACGATGTTGTTTTCTAAAGCTTCTAGGCGCCTTACCAACTCTAGAGTCCACAAAATAGGATTGTCCAACTTCCATGTGCCTTGGCTATCTACCAATTTAGATAACCACTGGTGTAATTCGCACGAAAAAGAGCGAAAGAAAATTTTGTGTCTGTTTTTATACAAATATTGATTCAACCACTCTTCCTTTGATAGGCGTGAATTCCTGTTTTCCTGGGCTGCAAATTTGTGTAGCTTCCGATCTATCCACTTCTCAATTTATTTCTTAGTTGGAAACTATTTATTCGACATCACACATTCCTCAGAAAGATCTCGGTCCCAGCAATGAAACCATTTCTTGGCTTGAGGGGTCCTGACCCAAGTTTAGAGTTAGCAGAGCCAACCAAAAAAACCCTAAAATGTTGGCCATTTCGGCAACAACCTGCGTAGCATACGCTGCAATCTCACCCAAAGCAGTATTGGGGGATGATAGAACGTGTTTTCTTCATCCAGAGATCTGTGCGATGGGATTTTTTTAATTCTAGGACTTTATCCCGACCTTCGCAAACCCTAACCCTTAAAATGCAGAAATCATAGTAACTTACAGAAAAAGGAATCTAACCCTTCGCGTAATACTTTAAACATTCATAATATCACTTAAACATGTAGAGCTACCACTTTCATGCATCAATTAAATTTTTCTTGAGATAAATGCAGAAAATAGAGTGAATACACATAAATTCCATAAGTAAATACAAAGGCACAAATACACAATTATTGCTCCAAAATAATCTTTATTAGATATAATCCTTATGTTACAGACTCTTCTTCCATGCACACACAGCTACAGGGGCCTGTGCTCTCAACTTTCAGACTTACCAAGGTCTCTGTGCACACAACTGCAAGAGACTTGCCCTTTGCCTAAGTATAGGAAACATACTTTCCTGCCTCAGACTACTTTCCCATACAATGCTCTTCAATTAACTGACCTCCTATGACTCACTATGACTCCTTTATATAGTTTCTTTCATTACAATACCATGGTTCGTGAACCATGGGTGGGTCAAAAAACATCCTATCTTCTAACAAAATAAGGGACTAAAGTCCCTTATGACTTCTAGGACCTTCGCGCTCTTCTCCCTCAAAAGGCGAAGACTTTACATAATTAACAAAATTAGTTACAAAATTTACCCTAGGGGACCCTGTCCCAACAACTAGCAAGGTGGTAGACTACATAGAATCTCCTTATGCATCAGATGGGAAGTGTGGTGTGGGGCACACTTTTGACTTGACAAGCACATCGAGAAGCCTAAAGGAAGAAATAAGGAGTTTCAAAGCAGACAATGACAAAATCATGCAAGCACAAGAGAAACAAGAAGAGGTGAATGCTATACTTCTTCAGAAATTTTCAGAATTGCAGCGATAGGGGCTACTTCGGATCAGCCATGGACAAGAGGATAAAACTAATGGGGCATATGGAAATAGGTCTCCTAGTAAACAAAAGTGAGATAGATCTGACATGATCAGAGATGTCAAGTTGTTGGACACTCTGGATAGGAGAGGTGATAGACATAGGTACTATTCCAGTTCTAGCTTTGATAGGCATTATGATCATCATCGTCATCATCCTTACAGGAGGAGTGATAGGGGATTCTTTCCATATGAGTTTAAGAAAGAAAATTCACCTACCTTTGATGGAGAGATGAAAAAATCAAAGGATACAGAGGCACGGTTGCTTGGTATGAAGAAATTCTTCCAATTGCATGATTATTCAAAAAACATGAAAGCAAAGATAGCCACTTTAAGTCTCAAAGGTAAAGCAGATATTTGGTGGGAAGACACAAAGAATGTCAAAGGTATACATGAGGAAGATTTGACTTGGAATGCATTTGAAAGGCTCTTCAAGAAGAAGTACTTTTCAGAGAGGTATTATGATGACATAGCTAAGGAGTTTTATGAGTTGTGAATGGTTTCTATGACAGATGATGAGTATTATAGCAGGTTTTTGGATTTGTTGTGATATGTGCCTTACCTCAGCGAGGAGAAGGCCAAGGTTCAAAGATTCATCAATGGATTTCTAGTAGCATACAAAGATTGGATTGAGTTCGATGAGCCCAGATCATTGGAGGAGGCCATCCAAAAGTTGAAGCATTGTTATGAACAATCGAAGCGCAAAGTTGAGACTAAGCATGACTTGAAAAGTAATGAGAAAGCTAAAGGAAAATGGCCACCAAATAGAGGAATACCTCAAGATGCAAGTGAGAAAGAAAATGTAGTTCCTTACAAGAGATTCAATACAACTGAGAAGGGAAATGGAGAGCAACAGGCTAAAGGTGGTGGTAGGGAACCATTGTAGTGTTGGATATGTGGTAAGGATCATCATAAGAGGGATTGTCTGCAGTATCATAGTGGTGGTAGACCCTAGATCTACAGTGCTCAGGAGGCGCATACAGTTGGTTATGTTGTTCATAAAATTCCTCAGATCTATGCAGTTGTGGAAAATAAGCAGGCGAATCATCAGGTATCGATCATTGAGATGGATGGTAAGCTTTGTGATTAAGTTGTTTCTATTTTTATTGATCCTAGATCTAACTATAGCTATATTAATCCTGACCTAGTGGATAAGTGTGGTTTGAGAAAAGAAGTGCATGCAGAATCTTGGTTGGTACAGTTGGATACAAGTATGAAGAAGAGAGTTCACCATTGGGTGAGAGCTTGTGCATTTGATTTAAATGGTATGAATACAACAACACATTTGAATGTATTTCGATTGGGAGCGTATATAGTATGATTTTGGGTATGGATTGGATATACCTTCATAGAACCAAAGTGGATTGCTTCGACAAGGCCATTGAGTGTGTAGATGATATTGGGGAAAAGAGGACTTTGTAGGGGAATAATAAGCCTACATCAGTGAGAATGGTTACTGCTATGCGGGCTAAGCATAGTTGGAGAAAAGGTTGTGTGATATTTGTAGTACACATTTATAGTGATAAAGGTAAGGAAGTTGAGGATGCAGATGTGTTAAGCAGGTACTCAGTTTTGCAGCAGTTTCAGGATGTATTTCTTGAAGACATTATAGAATTTCCATCTCATAGGGAGGTATAATTTTCTATTCAATTGGTGCCATGCATAGCTCTGGTATCAAAGGCACCTTACCGAATGAGCACACTTGAGTTAGTAGAGTTGAAGTTGCAGTTAAAGGATATGCTTGACAAGGGATACATTAGGCCAAGTGTATCGCCTTGGGGTGCACCATTGTTGTTCATAAAGAATAAATATGGTACTCTTAGATTGTGCATTGAACAAAGTAACGACAAAGAACAGGTACCCATTGCCAAGGATCGATGATTTGTTTGACCAGTTGAGGGGAGCAATAATGTTCTCTAAGATCAACTTGAGAGTAGGATACAATCATGTACACACCAAGGAAGAGGATATCTTCAAGACTGCATTCAAAACTAGGTATGGGAGTTATGAGTTTGTTGTTGTTCCATTCGGTTTGACTAATGCTCTAGCTACATTCATGTGTTTGATGAATAGTGTGTTGCATCCTCATTTGGACAACTTTGTTATTGTATTCATTGATGCTATACTAGTATATTATAGGAATGAGGAAGACCATGCCAAGCATTTAGCAGCAGTTGAGATTGCTAATGGAGCATTAGTTGTATGCTAAACTTAGAAAGTGCAGCTTCTTTTAGACTCTGGTTCATTACTCGGGGCATGTTATCCAAGGATAGCATAATAGTGGATCCAGAGAAGATAAGGGCTATCATGGAGTGGGAAGATCCTAAGAAAGTGGATGAGGTGAGATCATTCGTGGGATTGATAGGTTACTACAGGAGGTTCATCAGGAACTTCTCATGCATTGCATGTCCTATCACATCATTGCAGGGGAAAGGCAAGAAGTCTGAATGAACAAAAGAATGTGAGGCTAGTTTTGAGAAACTTAAGAAGTTGTTGACACATGCACCAGTGCTAAAGATTACGAATCCAGAAAAGGATCTTGTAGTATGTGTAAATGCTTGCAAGAGAGGAATTTGTGGAGTTCTCATGCAAGAATGACAGGCAGTGTGCTATGAGTCACAAAAACTGAGTGAGCACGAGCAGAACTATCCAAAGCATGATCTTGAGCTAGTGACAAGTATAGATGCATTGAAGATGTGGAGACACTACCTTTTGGGCAAGAGTTTTACATTGATGAGCGATCACAATGGGTTGAGGTATTTATTTGACTAGCTGAATCTAAATTCTAGGCAAGCTAGATGGTTGGATACCCTTAGTGAGTTCGACTTCGAGATCAAATACATCAAAGGAAAGGAGAACTGGGTTGCAGATGCTCTTAACAGGAAGGTATAGGTAAATCATATAACAACTATGAGCTCTTATGGGATAGAGTTACAAGATAGGATCTTGCAAGTAGGACAACATGATGACAAATACATGGAGATGATGCACATGTTACAACAAAGCACATGTATAGGTGATCAGGATGCAGACTATCATCTCATGGCAGATGGTTTGGTGATATTTAGAGAGAATCTATGTGTTGAATTGCAGTGTGCTCAAGAAGATTATCTTGAGAGAGTTTCGTGCCAAGCCATCCTCGGGTCATCCAGGATATCATAAGACGTTGATGGTAGTGAAGAAGTTCTACTATTGGCCGAATCTGAAGAAGGAAGTGGCAGAGTTTGTGGCTAGATGTTTAGATTGTCAATAGGTAAAGGCAGAATGTAAGCTTCTAGGTGGTTTACTACAGCTTATAGTGATTCCATAATGGAAATTGGAGGTCATTTCCATGGATTTCATTATAGATATTTTGAGGACATTGAGGCAGCATGATTCTATTATGGTCGTGGTCGATAGGTTGAGAAAGGTAGCTCACTTAATTCCAGTAAAGACTACATATTCATCTAGTGAGGTAGCACATGTGTTCATTAAAGAGATAGTGAGATTGCATGGTTTTCTGAAGAATATTGTGTCAGATAGGGATGTAAAGTTCACTTCCAAGTTTTGGAAGGAGCTATTTATTGGTTTTAGTACATATTTGGCCTTCAATACAACCTATCATCTGCAGACATATGGACAGACGGAGGTTCAACATGATCTTGGAGGATATTTTGAGGATGCATGTGATACACCAGCAAAAGAAATGGGAGGAGTATCTTCCATTGGTTGAGTTCGTATACAACAATGGTTATCAAGAGTCATTGAGGATGAGTCCTTTTGAGGCATTGTATGGGAGGATTTGTAACACTCCCATCATTTGGAGTGATCCAGTGAACATGGTACTTATTGGACTGGATATGTTGGTAGACATGGATCATGAAATGCATGTTATAAAGAAGAATCTAAAGGCATCACAAGATAGACAAAAGAGTTATGAGGATTAGCACAAGGTATGCAAAGAGCATGTTTATTTGCACATCAAGGTAAAGAAGAGCACTTTGAGGATTGGTTCATGTGCCAAGTTGGCACCACGGTATCGCAGGCCTTTTGAGATCCTTGAGAGGATTGGACTAGTGGCATATCAACTTGCACTACCTCCAACAGTGAAATTCCATGATGTTTTACATATTTCATTGCTTAATAAGTATATAAAGGATGTTGATCATGTTATTGATTGGTCTATATTTGAGGTGGAGCAAGAAGGAGAGTTCCAGTCGGAGTATCGGTGCATATTATAGCTGAAACACCTCATGCTCAAGAACAGATTCATAGAGAAAGTTAAAGTGTAGTGGAAACAATTTGGGCCTGAAGATCCTACATGGGAGATGGCAGATTAGATATGGGCCTTATATCCTTCATTATTTTCCAGTTGAGGCAAAGCAGTTTTGGTTTGATTTTGGTATATGTTTGGCACATGTTTTGATGATTTTTTGGTATATGTATGTCTATTTATATGGATGTAATTACCGCCATGAGCTAAGTTATAAGTCTCCAATAAGGGGTACAGGTGTCATGTTATTATGGTTGTTATGTTTTCATGTTGTCATGATGTTTTTCTTTTGAGCAGGTCATTCATTGTAAATACTACGATGAGTTAAGTTATAAATCTCCATGGGAAATATGTTTTCTTTTCAGTAGTTTTGTTGAGGTCTTGGTGTGGTTTAACACTGAGGATGATGTTCCCCAAGGGGGAGGATTCTATAATAGCCCTGGTGAAAAGTTCGTGTAATAAAAGTTAATAAAGGAAAAATAAGACCACCGTTAAGGGACACTTATTCCAAGCTGAATGTAGGGAAAAGGTATCCTAGCAGGAATCACTGGATGTGTGTTTTGGCTAAGGAAAATCAGAAAAGGCTAAGGCAAGGGCATTAAATGAAAAAGGGCATGTTTGGCACATTTATTTATGAAAATAAAGGAAATTAGGAGAAAAGTAAGGTGAAAGGTCACATGTTTCATGTGAGGAGGAAATTGAAGGAAAATAATGGAAAATGAACAAAATAGAGGCCTCATTCATAAAAAGGATTTTGAGGATTAGTGGGAAAGTTTTTTCTAACCTTTTGTCAATTCAAGTTTGGGGCTCTCTCATTATTATCTCTCTCTCACACTCTTAGTCACTTAGAGTTTTCTTGGAGCACTCTAGCTTTGGATCAAAGAAGGAAAATTAAGGAAAGGAAAGAAAGGATCAAGGAAGAAGAGAAGGATCAAGAATCTTCAATAGGAATACTTGCAAGTAACCTTTTGCATGTGTGATTTACTAGCTTGTTTGGACATTCATGGGTTTTCATGTTTGTGTATGATTCTATTGTTGTCGTTGGCATGGTTTTGTCAGGTTATGATAGTGGTTTTCAGCCTAGCCTTGACTTTTTCTGGATGCCATGGTATGTTGGGATGTTTATCTCGGTTTTGAGATTTGGTTTGTCGGATTAATTTTAGAATACGGGGAGGAGGTGGTATCAAGTTTCATTCCCAAAGGCCTAGGAATGCCTTGACTAGTTTTGGTGGGATACATAGTAAATATAGAGGGAGGAGTCTCAGTTTAGGGTCTACTGATTTGGGTGTGGATTGTGGTAAAGCCTGAGGGACTGGTTTCATTTTAGGGCCTAGTGATCCATAATTGGATTGCCGTAAAGTCTAAGATACAAGGAGACGAAAAATTCCTCAATGATAGTGATGGATTCTAGATGGCATTCTAAGTTTGGTTTGGTTGTGATCGAAACACTGGGATTGGTGTGATCACAGTTTGGTGAGGGTGGATGTGGTTTAACCTTTGGATTCCCTTGGTTATTCTTGGATTGGTTTTTCTATGAGATCCCAAATTCATTCTTGAAATATGGCATGGGGTTGACTGGCTGAAAGAGAAATTTGGTTCAACCATGTCTATGGTCGGGTGGTATGTGGAAGTTCCAAACCTAGTCGGATTTGCCTATGATTAATAAAAGCTAAGTTCTCTTACTTTTTCACTTGTTCATATATGGATTTTGTGGTTGTAATATCTCTGATATTTATATGTTTTTATGCTGGTTATAAGCATGGTTATATGACTGGTTCATGTCATGGTTATTTCATGTATTTACTTGTAATTGTTAAAATTATGGATGCAAGAATTGATTGATGGTATAATAGTTCAACGGAGAAGGTGGTGATCCTTCTGGTTATGTTTCATAAGTTCTTTCAGTCATTCATGCTCTGTCTTGTATCCTAAACTTGTAGGTTGCATTGATGCCAAGTGTTTGACAGAATGCCAATCCCAATTGGGGATGATTAGGCCTAATCTTGAGGTTGATTTTGATTTATTAGCATTACCATCATGGCTTTGATAGATTCTGGAGGTTGTAACAAGTTCTGGGCAGAGTCTAGGATTTGGGCTAGAAAGGTCGCTCAAATCTCGGGGATGTTGGCACAGGTCTACTGAAAAGAGTCCAAGGACACTATCACATATTCCTATGAGAGCAAATTTAGGTTCTAGAAGTTGTCATTCCTATAGCATGAGAGAAAATAGAGGTTAAAAGGCTTAATACATCAGTGGAGTCAGTGACAATATGTCTAAGTGGCTGGCATGTCTTCGGAGGGTGTTGTTGTTGATGTGGATGTGGATGTGTTTGTTTGATATGTTCCGTCGATTCCATTTCCTTAAGGTCACCAAGGAGGTTGAATCCCTTATAACGACCTCTCCCATCGCATGTTTACCCTGGTTGGTCGGTTTCTTGGGTAGACCTAGGAGGAGGGAGCATTACAAATAGATTTTGCATCTGCTTTTTGACCCCTGCATTCTTTAACACTGGCATCCTGTTCATACCAATGTTCAACAATGATGCATCTTGTTGTAAATGAACTTCATGTTGTTTTCTTCATTTGGGAGGAAACATGTTAGACTCCTGAAACATCTTATCACATGGATTAGCAACATCAATGAAATAAGGTTTAAAACTTTATTCATATCCTTGAAAAGCTTCAGATTTATTAGCATCTTTATGTTTAATCATCAAAAAGGTAAAATTATGACTAGAATTTACAAACCTCTTCATTTTTCCAACATTCACAAGAGATAAATTCAACTTCTTGCTATGTGCTCTAACAATGTACTCAATCCCATATTTAAACATGTGATATGTGTTCTCATGGCAATGAAAAATGGTTTTCTTGTCATATAAGAATGGGCTTCCCAAAACAATTCCACAAATGTCAAGTGGTACCACATCAAGTTCTACCTCATCAATAAAATTTGCAGCGATAGAAAATCTAAGTATCCATTTTCTTGTCACTTGCAACTTGGCATTGTCACATACACAACCCAAAGGATAAGGTTTAGGATGATGAATGGTTTCCCAATTTATTTTCCTGACAATGTCTTCTGAAATGAGGTTTGCTTGTGAACCACTATCAAACAAAGTATCTACCTTGTTATATTTTGTGATGATTTTAATATGGAACAAATCTATTCTTTCTCTTTAATTTTGAGTTTCAATGGTTTTCTAGAAGAACTATTACTTGCAATTGAATCCTTACATTTCAATCCCATGGCTATGATTTTTGTTTGATCTTTGGAATCAGATCCTAGATATTTTGTGTAGTTGAAGCAATCTTTTCTTTCTCCGTGTTATTAAACTTTTTGGGTCTCATCTCAGGATGAAGTTTCCAACAATGGTCTTCATCATATCCTTCTTTAAAACAATGTTTACATGTGATATTTTCTCCTTCTTTCTTGACTGAAGCATTCTTTTTATCCTTTCCTTTAAGCTTCCCTTTTCGTTTTTCTCTAGACTTGAATGACTTCTCACTAGTTTCTTTAGAAACATTTTTTCCCTCTTGCTTCTAAATGAGTTTCCCATACATAAAATTCATCTAGTTTTATAGGGCTAAACATGAGAATGGTATGTCTCAAATAACTATGTAATCCTCTAATGTATTTGAGAAAAGTATCTTGAGAGGACAAATTTATACCCAAAATTAAAGCTCCTTTCCTAAATTCTTGAGTATAGATTTTCTAACTTGCCTAAAGTTTTTCCAATCCATAATAGCCTTTTGCATGTATGCTAATGGATAAAACTATCTTCTTATTGCAACAAAAAATCATTCCAAGAGGATAAAACCTTACCGTGTTTCTTCATGTACTCTTGAGTTTTGGCTTCCCACCAAATAAGTGTTGCACCTTCCAATCTAAGAGAAGCAAGCTGAATTTTGGTCTCATCATCCTTGATTCTTTGTATCCTGCAATACACTTCAATATGATGAATCAAATTATCTAATTTCTCAGCATATACATCCCCATTGTACATAGGCAATTCAAAATTTATATCAAGCTTTAACAAAGGAGTTTTACCATGTTCTTTTGGAGAATTTGGAGGTGTTTGTGAAAGGATAGAAGAAGTAGAAGATGAGGATGAATATGAGGATGAGAGTGATGGAGGTGAAGGTGGTCGTTTGCCACCATTCCCTCCATTCCCTTTTGGAGGCTTTTCTCCTTTTGAGCTCTCTCCATATAACCTTGAATTCCTCTCTTCATCAAGAACCTTTACCATGTCAAACATCTCAAAGAAATCTTTTCTAAAAGTTCTTTCATTTTCTGACATCCCTTGAGGACCTTCGTCATGTGCTATGACTATTGAAGCTTGAGGTGTGTTTGTTCTCCTTGAAACAATTTGAGATCTTGGCTTCACAAGTTCTCCTTCTCCTCTTTTAATCTTAAACCTTGTAAGCATAAAAAAAATGCTTGCAAACAAAATCAAACCTTCATAAGAACCTGATGCTCTGATACCAAAATGATCTGTAATTGAAAACTCAAAGATTTGAACAAATTGCAAGTGAAATTTTTATATGTGTTTTGGGTAATGGATCAAGTTACTAAACACATAAACAAGTTATTTTAAAACTTAATTAATAGCCAAAAAAAGACAAAATACCATATTAGAAACACATAACATCAAACATGATAAAGGATTTCACCCCTATCTTGGGATACATCTCTTGGTCAAGCTTCCAATGTAGGACCTCTTTAATTAAGTGATCAATTTGTGTTTTCATGTCTTTTCCAATGGATCCATAACTATTAAAAACCACCATCTGGGTTCTTTCTGCACCTCATTTGGCTAAAAATTGAGATAGTTATGCTTGTTACACGTTTTTCCCAAATTCCATAGATAACAATCCTCCAATTTGACCCAAACCTGGCTTGAGCGCCCCAAACCCGAAACCGTCGCGCAAACCTGACCTACAATCCTAGCCGACAGGTGAAATTGTCAGATAGTTATATTATCCACTAATGCCCTATTTCCAAAAATTAAGGTCACAAGGCCCCCAATGACTAAGTACGTGGTCACATATTCACCCATAGAACTGGTCCTGGTGCCAATTTTTTCGCATGGTCATTTTTTATTGGTGGTGTGGTCACATAACAGCCATATGGCTCACAATTGGCCCCTTATTCAAAACTCCGTCGGTGATCGTTTGCATGGGCTGCAGTTGAGATTTTATGGTGGCAAGGACTCCTTTGCCATGGTCCTGTGGTGTGGGGTGTGACCACATGCTAGGGCTTAACCCTCTCCTCTCCCCCCCATTACCAATGCACATAAAACATAAATAGAACCCAAGCATTATATGGGTTAAGAAACAAAGTGTGGCACGATGGTTGAGGCCTATGATTGCTTAGAAGAGGTCAGTGGTTTGCTTCCTATGGGGTTATTTGGCCCTCACCCAAAATTTTAATGTGTAGTCCGGAGGCCACGTGGCAACCATCCGTTGGGCCACATGGCCCTCCATCATTGGACCACATAAACGAACCTGTAAAAATAAAATTGCACCATCCAAAAACCAAAAAGGAAACACTAATCAACAAACCATTAGCCAATAATAGACACAGCATCTGCCTAGTCACATTTCTAGTCAGCGTACAGAATGTTGACTGGGTTTACATGCAACCCAATTCAAAAAACTATAGATGTTTGGAAATTTGATCAGAACATGATATCCGGAGCATAGAATATCGGTTTTGAGTGAAACAAGTTGCATTGGATTCAAGTCACTGAAATATACGCACTGGTATAGGTTTCACGAACTTTTGAACACTTTTAATTTTGAGCACTAAACTGATCCCTTGGATAAGAGAGGCACAAATCTATTAGTGGACTATCCCCACTGAATACGTAAAATCAATATATGGTTGATGATCAAATTCATAGCTTTCATTGTCCTTGTACTCCACTATTGTAAACAGCCCTTGATCCAATTCCAAGCCAACTTTAGAAATGGAATCCACTATTGTGTTTCTTTCCTTGAAAATATGAGAACATCTATAACTATAAAAAAAAGAAAAAAATCTTGAGAAACTCATCCATATTAGGAGAAAGAAATAGATTGTGTCATTGTTGAGCTTTATTTATCCAGTTTATAACTAAAAAAGAATCCCCATAAAGTTGAAAACGATCACATCCTTTCTATTTATAAAACAAAAGCAAGTTTTTACATGCCAATAATTCACCCCAGTTGTTTGTACCCTATCCCAGTCCCATTTTTATGTGAAAATAATGATTACTTGACAAATATAGGATTACTCCTCCCCCACTACAAGCTCCTTCCTACTAAGAAGCACCGTAAAAAAACCCCCATGAAAAGGATTTGTTTGGTTCTTCTTCCACAATGAATCTAGGGGCCAAAACATTTTTGAATTGCAGGAAGTGCGACAGAATCAGTAGACCCTCTATTGCCACACATTCTAGAATGGATAATTTGTCTTGAAAAATCATCTAGTTTCATTCCAACCAAATTCCCCAACAAACAATAAGAAGTAGAGATTTAAAAGAACTGGTGTCGAAAGATGTGTTCCAAGACCTCCACTGTGACCCCCCGCCAACTACAAGTAGGGCCCAAGAAAGAAGAGAATGTTCTCCACACCAACACTGTGAAAGGATATTCAATAAAAAAATACATAATTGCTTCACAACTTTCCTTGCACAAGGACCACCACCTTGGCCCATTTTTCTATCTCCTTTGTAGGTTATCCCATCCAGGCTCCTTATTTTCTAAAATATTCCACATAAACATTTTTTATTTCATAGTACATTTTTCCTACCAAACTGGTTTCCACCACCATTTCAAGTTTTTAATAATCTAAGAATCTCTAAGTTGAATGTAACCCAATTTAGGAGTATAATTTCCATAAGGGGATAAATACAAAACAAACTCATCCTCCTTGTGTATCAACCATGTGCTTCAGAAAGAGCTCCAACAAATTGATTCCACACCTAAATGAACTCCTCATTGATTTCCATTTTATTTGAAAAGTTCCAATTCTGACTCTAAATAGTAGTGAAAATTGGATTACCAATCTGATGCAGTCTATATATGCCCCTATCTCTTAAGGATCCAATCAATTGTTGTGAAGTATATGACGATTTCCACATCTTGGCCATGGATCTACTCCTATTATTACCTTATGAATATTCCCTACCTTCAATGCAATACCAATCTCAATTAAATCAATGGAGTTTAGGACCGCCCTCCAAATCAATGAGATGTTTGATTGAGACTTATTCTACATCCTTAAACACTCCTCAACTGAGTGGGTTAAAATGTATTTTTGAATTAGAATTGATGTCCAAATACTTTCAAAAGAGATTAGAATCCAACCACATTTGGCCACAAATGCCTTGGATAAAAGAGAAAAAATTAATCTCCCAGCCTCCAAGAACTTTAGGCTTGGAAAATTTTCCACATCCAACCCATGGCATCACATAATTATCATGATTCTTAGCCCAAAGAAACTTAACACACATCCTACACACTTTTGTGTATTTTGGAATCCATACCAAAGACATACAGTAAACCAGAATTGACTCCAAGACTAATTTAACAAGAACAAGTATGATTTCCCTAGAGAGCCACCTTAGAATCCATCCTTTGAGACTTTTTTCTAACTTAACAATGAACCATAATGAGTCTTCTTTAGTGTAGCACTTTGGATTCAAATTAAAGCCCAAATATTTTAGAACTACATCCAAAAATCTTAATTAAAGAGGAAACAATCTTTGTATGTGGGTGACTTCATTCAAATCCAGAAGTTGTGTTATGATCATATACTTCCCCATATTAATAACCATACTAGTATAAATTCTAAAAAGTTCAACAATTTCAGCCAACTTATTGACATCATGTTGGAGGCCACTACAAAAGATAAGAATGTCATTGACAAAAATAAGGTGAGTGAAAGCAATATTCTGAGATATTTAAAAACCTTTGAACTCACCTCTTCTAAGTTAAATACCCCCATAACCAACAAAAATATGAGAGGTGAAAGAGGGTTTCCTTGTCTCAAGCCCCTCTGGCTTCCAAAAAATGGGGAAGTAGATCATTTAATAAGCATTTCAAAGGAGACAATAAGGAAACAACTCATGATCCATGAGATAACATCCACCGCAAAGCCCAAATGTGTCGGTAAAACTCAAATGAAAAGCCAATTAAAACGATCATAGGATTTGGAGAAATCAACTCTCAAGACTGCATCTTTAAGTTTCTAGGTTTTAAAATAGTGCAGACCTCCCTGTGCAACCCATATGGCTTCATGAATTTGACGACCTTATAGAAACCCAAATGGTTCAAGAGAAATAGCTTTAGAAAGGATGGTATTTAGCCTACCAGTTATAACTTTAGCAATCACTTTATACACACTATTGCACAATGAGATGGGATGGAAATCATCAAAGGATTAAGGATTGCCCACATTCATAATAAGGGCTATAAAATTTGAGTTGAAGGTTGGATGAATTCTCCTATTCTTTCTAGAATCCTCAACCACCATGAGGAGATTTTCCCCAAAATGTCAAAACATTTGAGAAATAATTCCATCAGCCAACCATCTGGCCCAATGTTTTTTTTGTTTCTAAAAACTATTAACAATTTTTAGTAGCTCCTCCTCTGTAACTTCCTCCAGGAGAGGAATGTTGTCTTCCTCTTCAATAAATCTTGGGAAAAAATGAGCAACTTTAATTGATTTCACAATAGAAACTCCCCATGGTTCCTTGAAGAGGTTTTGGAAATGATCTTTCTCTAAAAGAAAAAGGCCTTCAAAGGACGAGTTCTCCATACCTTTAAAACTACATAGACACCAAATAGTTTTTCATATCTTCGACCCATTTGTAAATGCTTGCAATTTTTTTTTATTTTCATCCCAAAAATTAAGCCAGATAGTCCAAATTTTCAACCTCTAGGTGGCCTCATTGTCTGCCAAAATGGATTTTCTTTTCACCTCCGAACGTTTCGTATTAGCCCTAGATTCCTTATCATCAAAACCTTCCCCATGAGAATTAGCTATCCCTTCAAGTTCCTATTCAACCACAAAGAGAGTTGTCTCTTTTTGTATGCCTAATCTTTGGTAATCCTCTTTGATCAATTTAATATTTTCTTCAAACTATTCAATCACCAACAAGCCCCTTTCTGAACAAAAAAGGACCTAATGATCCTTGACCAATGTGACATACTACTCCTCCTTCAACCATATAGAATCCATATTAAAGGGTATAGGGGGATTTTTTTCCAAACCTTTTATCTCATAGTAGATGGGAGAGTGATATGACTCCCCTCCATTACCAACCCATTGACACAAAACATTAAAGCAACTTCTAAAACTAAAAATAGGTCTATCCTTTTAGCAACCCAATCTGCTTCAGTGTGTTTATTTCTCTAAGTGGCTCTCATCTTTAATGGTTCAATGTCTACCAAATTATGCACAAGAAAATTTTGATGGAAATAGTTAGTAAGAGGATTTGGTCTAGCCCTTGGACCCTAATATTTAACTTCTTTCGTAGAAAAAATAAGATCTCCTCCAATAATTAGTAGATCATTTTGTAGCATAGATTTTTCTAAGAGATGATCCCAAAAAATATTTCTATCACCATAATGACTACATACAGATTAAATATTATTAAAGATTACCCTAGATCCTCTAATAAAATATTAGACCCAAGCCTAAATCAACACTCCATTGATTTCTGATCTTGATAGTTCTAGGATTCCAACCCATAGCAAGTCCCCTCAAACCAAACAAATTCCAAATTCCACTCAAGGATTCCTAAGATTTTGAAATTGAACCCCCTTCCTCCAATGTGTCTTGAATAAATATGAGATTATCAAGGAATTTAGACTTCTGTGATCCATAACGTTTGTTTAGAAATTTTTTTGGCGAAATCACATAATTGATCATTTGTCGACGCGTTTCGAACCAACTAGTGTGGTTCATCGTCAGGACAAGTTGAAGATACAGATCCAGTATAGCGAGTTAAATAGTCCAAGCAGAGACTCCAACGACTAAAAAGACTAACGGCTATTTTTCAACTTAAGGACCCAGTCAAACCCCCTTTAACTAAATTAATATTAATATTCTTTATAATTATTATTATACTTCTAGAGCTAAGTAAACTGGGTAAAAATTAACCAGATCAGAGGTTATTAATCTATTTATATATTTAATATATAATTATATATAATAATATTTTTCAATACCTAATATAATACTATATTTAATATTTAGTTTTTAAATTATTTATATAAATTATTAGAAAACTATAATTTTTACTAAAAATTGAATTAGATCAATGGTTAGTTATCAAAACTAAACCATTTATTTATTTAAAATATTATATATATATATATATATATATATATATATATATATAAATTAATATATTACCATACCTAACATTCTAATAATATTATATTTAATGTTTAAATATATATATATATATATATATATATATATATATATATATATATATGCTTTTAATTATATATATATAAATATATCAATTTAAAATTCTTTAATAACTAATCATTCTAATAAATTTTTATTTAAAGTTTAGATATTAAAATATTATATCAATTTATATCAATTATCAGCCAAACCTATATAATTATAAAAAAAATTTAAATTTTTTTTATCTTACACTATCTCTTAAGGTTAGTTCAATTAACTTAGAACTAACAAAAAATCAGAATTAATCAAATGAATAAATGAAAAGTAATATTGATTAGTTAAGAAAATGCATATTTTAATTATACACGTATTTATAGCATAAGGATGTTAAAAATATAAGGCTAATAAAAAGTTAAATAATTACCTTACAATCTAAGGATAGTTCAATTATTCTTAATCATATATTATGCTAAATATTCCGAGGTTGCCAAATTTAATAATCTTCGAATATAAAGGGAAAAAAGGGGACTAAATCAAGACCATAAGGGCGATAATTAAAAGAAGAACAAATCAAATCAAGAGAAAAGCAAGCAAATAAACCACAAACACAGAGGAAACAATTCTTAAGGAAAGGAAACAAGAAACACTAAGACCATACCAAGAAGGGACCGCGGAGGCTAGGAAGATAGGGCTGGGACCCAGCAGCTGCTGATCTTCCAGCCATCATCCCTATTAAGATTATTCGGCCTTTTTTCAATCTCCAGGGCCTCCCTAAACTTGCGATGGTGAAAATGAGCAACTCTAGCAATGACTTGAGCCTCTTCGATACATACATGATGCATCGTCTTCTCGGCATGCTCTGCCAAGGCTGAGGATTTGGTCCTACCATGCCTCAGGTCGGCTGAATGCTCGCTAATCCTTTGATTGATAGAGCGTCCTGTCTCACCAATATATGGAATCCCACAAGAACAAGGGATGACATAGACGCCCTTCATGTCTTTAGGGTCAATAGGATCTTTTACAGACCTGAGGGAGCTACGGATAGTATTAAGAGGTCTAAAAGTTGCGGGCACATCAAATTTTTTCAGAATCCTCGCAATCCTATCCGTGGTCCCTTGGATATAAGGAAGGTTAACTCCCATGACACGATCATTAGGATCCCTACGGATTGATGGTTCCTTTTTAGCCTTGAGGAAGGCCTTTTGACCCAGGTGCCTATCATAACCATTTTTCAAAAAGACATCTAGGAGATGAGCCTTCTCCTTTTCCAAGCTCTCTTCATCCGAGATTCTAACAGCACGGGTGGCAAGAGTGCTTAGAACACCTAACTTTTGAGCTGGGAAATGATAGGAAGAAGCATGCAAGTATTGCTCAGTATGCGTCTTCTTCCTAAACACTTGATGAGAAAAGGAACCATCTGCTTTCTTAGAGATGAGAACATCCAAGAACGGAAGACAACCATTGTCTTCTTTTTCCATCGTGAATTTTATGGTGGCGGACTGGTTATTAAGATGATTGAAGAAATGATCAAGCTCATCAGGACCATGAGACCAGACAACACCAGTGTCATCAACGAACCTTTTCCAAAGCTTCGGAAGGAGACGAGACGAGGCCAAAGCCTTAGACTCAAAATCCTCCATAAAGAGATTGGCGACTACTGGGGACAAGGGGGAGCCCATGGCAACCCCACAAGTCTGCTCATAGAATTCTCCTTCGAAGCTGAAAAAGGTGGAGGTAAGGCAAAGCTCAACCAATTTCGCCGTATCATGGTCGGTGAGCTTATAAATCACCTTCATGGCCTCATTGATAGGAATACAGGTGTAAAGAGAGACCACGTCGAAACTTACCAGAATGTCCTCGGGCTCAAGCTTAATCCTTTTAAGATCATCAATAAAGGAAGCTGAGTCTTTGACGAAGGACTCAGTCTGACCAACCAAGGGCCTCAATTTAGCGGCAAGGAACTTGGCGAGGAGGTAAGTCGGACCACCTATGGTGTTGACAATGGGTCTCAAGGGGACCCCCTCCTTATGGACCTTTGGAAGGCCATAAATCCTAGGAGCAATGGGGTTTCCCTCAATAAGCTTTTGGGATAGAGGAATAGTGGAATTGCACGATTTGATCGCAAGAGCGACTGCTCTGGATACCTTCTTAAGGGGATTCTTTGACAACTTCTTGTAACTTCCACTATTACAGAGATGATCGAGCATCTTATTTCTGTAATCACTTCTATCCATAATGACGGCAGCCCCATAGGTGGTCCGACTTACCTCCTAGCCAAGTTCCTTGCCGCTAAATTGAGGCCCTTGGTTGGTCAGACTGAGTCCTTCGTCAAAGACTCAGCTTCCTTTATTGATGATCTTAAAAGGATTAAGCTTGAGCCCGAGGACATTCTGGTAAGTTTTGACGTGGTCTCTCTTTACACCTGTATTCCTATCAATGAGGCCATGAAGGTGATTTATAAGCTCACCGACCATGATACGGCGAAATTGGTTGAGCTTTGCCTTACCTCCACCTTTTTCAGCTTCGAAGGAGAATTCTATGAGCAGACTTGTGGGGTTGCCATGGGCTCCCCCTTGTCCCCGGTAGTCGCCAATCTCTTTATGGAGGATTTTGAGTCTAAGGCTTTGGCCTCGTCTCGTCTCCTTCCGAAGCTTTGGAAAAGGTTCGTTGATGACACTGGTGTTGTCTGGTCTCATGGTCCTGATGAGCTTGATCATTTCTTCAATCATCTTAATAACCAGTCCGCCGCCATAAAATTCACGATGGAAAAAGAAGACAATGGTTGTCTTCCGTTCTTGGATGTTCTCATCTCTAAGAAAGCGGATGGTTCCTTTTCTCATCAAGTGTTTAGGAAGAAGACGCATACTGAGCAATACTTGCATGCTTCTTCCCATCATTTCCCAGCTCAAAAGTTAGGTGTTCTAAGCACTCTTGCCACCCGTGCTGTTAGAATCTCAGATGAAGAGAGCTTGGAAAAGGAGAAGGCTCATCTCCTAGATGTCTTTTTGAAAAATGGTTATGATAGGCACCTGGGTCAAAAGGCCTTCCTCAAGGCTAAAAAGGAACCGTCAATCCGTAGGGATCCTAATGATCGTGTCATGGGAGTTAACTTTCCTTATATCCAAGGGACCACGGATAGGATTGCGAGGATTCTGAAAAAATTTGATGTGCCCGCAACTTTTATACCTCTTAATACTATCCGTAGCTCCCTCAGGTCTGTAAAAGATCCTATTGACCCTAAAGACATGAAGGGCGTCTATGTCATCCCTTGTTCTTGTGGGATTCCATATATTGGTGAGACAGGACGCTCTATCAATCAAAGGATTAGCGAGCATTCAGCCGACCTGAGGCATGGTAGGACCAAATCCTCAGCCTTGGCAGAGCATGCCGAGAAGACGATGCATCATGTATGTATCGAAGAGGCTCAAGTCATTGCTAGAGTTGCTCAGTTTCACCATCGCAAGTTTAGGGAGGCCCTGGAGATTGAAAAAAGGCCGAATAATCTTAATAGGGATGATGGCTGGAAGATCAGCAGCTGCTGGGTCCCAGCCCTATCTTCCTAGCCTCCGCGGTCCCTTCTTGGTATGGTCTTAGTGTTTCTTGTTTCCTTTCCTTAAGAATTGTTTCCTCTGTGTTTGTGGTTTATTTGCTTGCTTTTCTCTTGATTTGATTTGTTCTTCTTTTAATTATCGCCCTTATGGTCTTGATTTAGTCCCCTCTTTTTCCCTTTATATTCGAAGATTATTAAATTTGGCAACCTGGGAATATTTAGCATAATATATGATTAAGAATAATTGAACTATCCTTAGATTGTAAGGTAATTATTTAACTTTTTATTAGCCTTATATTTTTAACATCCTTATGCTATAAATACGTGTATAATTAAAATATGCATTTTCTTAACTAATCAATATTACTTTTCATTTATTCATTTGATTAATTCTGATTTTTGTTAGTTCTAAGTTAATTGAACTAACCTTAAGAGATAGTGTGAGATAAAAAATTTTAAAAAAGTTTTATAATTATATAGGTTTGGCTGATAATTGATATAAATTGATATAATATTTTAATATCTAAACTTTAAATAAAAATTTATTAGAATGATTAGTTATTAAAGAATTTTAAATTGATATATTTATATATATATAATTAAAAGCATATATATATATCTATATATATATATAAACATTAAATATAATATTATTAGAATGTTAGGTATGGTAATATATTAATTTATATATATATATATATATATATATATATATATATATATATATATAATTAATATTTTAAATAAATAAATGGTTTGGTTTTGATAACTAACCATTGATCTAATTCAATTTTTAGTAAAAATTATAGTTTTCTAATAATTTATATAAATAATTTAAAAACTAAATATTAAATATAGTATTATATTAGGTATTGAAAAATATTATTATATATAATTATATATTAAATATATAAATAGATTAATAACCTCTGATCTGGTTAATTTTTACCCAGTTTACTTAGCTCTAGAAGTATAATAATAATTATAAAGAATATTAATATTAATTTAGTTAAAGGGGGTTTGACTGGGTCCTTAAGTTGAAAAATAGCCGTTAGTCCTTTTAGCCGTTGGAGTCTCTGCTTGGACTATTTAACTCGCTATACTGGATCTGTATCTTCAACTTGTCCTGACGATGAACCACACTAGTTGGTTCGAAACGCGTCGACAAATGATCAATTATGTGATTTCTCTAAATATGAGATATTGATTATTAGAAAAAAACAACATTTTCATTGCAAGTTTTTTAGAGGGGCGTGCCACACAGAGGTAATTAAAATAAAGAATTTTCATAGGACTACCCACTCTAGGGCTTTACCTACTCTAAGCGCCCCATCAATAGACATCTATCAACCCACTTCCAACTCAAAAAAAGATTTATCCTTGGCTTTAGAAATGAAGGATTTCCTTCCTCTCCCCTTCCCTTCTACTGAGGAAGAGGCCAATTTCCCTGATTCCTAGACAAGACCTTCTTCAAGAGGAAAAAAAACTTTTGGACCTAACGTTGTAAAGAATACCATTTTCTCCTAAGTCCTTAGATGAACCCCAATTTATTTAAATTGTGGGAGAAGACATATTTTAGTTGGTCATGGGACAAGGGAACAATGTTGGAACAGGGATGTGCACAGTACCGTCTACTTAATGAGAATATGAAACCAGAGAGAAAGTGACGGCTTCACTGATAGCCCTAGAATCTAAAACTGAATAAGAAACAAAGGAAGAAGATAAAAGGTTTCCCAAAGGGATTTCCTTGTCTATTATAGCTAAGCTCTCCCTCTGGTCATCTCCCTTCACCTAACTCAAAGTCATCGACAATACCTCTTTTGCTACCACTTCCCCACCAGGAACAAGCCTTGGAGCCTCTTATGCACCAATTTCTCTCTCCCCAAGCAACTGGGACAACATTCAATACTCGACACTGACATAAAACTAGCCGACATTGATCTTGAATGAAACACCTCCTCATTAGACTGCTTTTTATGGAAAGGAAGCGAGCATTGGCTTAATAGGTTTCCTTTCTTATGACACCTTCGACATCGAAAGGGCACCCATTCATAATCCAAAGCTTGAAATCACTTTGACCCTAACCCTATATCAATATCTTCTATTAAACCTTCCTATAAATCGATGTTAACCAAAATTCGGGCCACTAACATATTCCTTATTTTCCTTATAGGACATGTCCACCTCTAGGAACATGCCTAAAGAATTTCCAAGTACTTCGGAATTATAAGGTTATAATACGTAGGGAATCTTACCCAAACTAGAACCACATATATCCTCTAATTGTTCACATCAAATAATGAGGATCATTTCTTAAAAAGAACAAGTATCGAATCCAAACTCCAATTCATTTATAGAAACCAAGTTGCATCCTCTATAGAGATGAACAAGATTTTTATCCATCCATGTACCAACATCCCAATATATATAATATTCTTCACTTGTGGTGTTACATCTACATCCACCCAGTCATTTAGAGTTTTGCAAATGAATTTACTTCCTCCAACCCAACTCACCACCATCTTATTAGCATGATCCATGACCTAGTGCATAAGAACATCCTCTCCCAGATTTAGTTTTGGTTGAGCTTGTCCATATTTGATGCACTTATTTTTCTTCTTCTTCGAACCCAAAAATTCAAGACCTCAACAAAATGGAAACATCTGCCCCTCCTTGTGAGACCATTGAATTTAATCCTATAGAAACATGTTGTAGAGGCTACAATCACCCTCCAAAATTTTGCCTTAGCTTCATCTTAGAGCCTCCCTACCAACCTTTCACAGCAACATGTCTTGCCTTGTCAAGTACATAAGCTTCAGTGGTTTTCTTTGCAGAATGACAACCTGTCCATCAAATCTTGTTGTATCCCCCTCACAGGTTGTTTCTTTGAACTTGGTCCAATTGTAGGCTAAGCAGCTCCCTCAAGAAATTGCACAATTATGGAGGGAAACCAGCCTTCCCTCCAAAAATTGTGCAATTTTGTCTGGAAACCTACTGGGCTCCAAAATTGTGCAAATCCACCTGTCACTATTCACTGTTAAAATTGCTTAATTCCTCCCAGGAGGACTACTTAGCCCATAAATTGCACAATTCTGGGCAATAGTCAGCTGGTCTACCTAGAATTGCACAATCCCTCTGGGTAGCCATCCCAGCTCCCTCCCAAAAATGTGCATTTTTCCCCCTTAACCGAGCAAACTACTGCATGTGTAGTTGGGTTGACCGGTTCCACCCAGGGCCATGAAAACTTGACTTGCATGCATGGCATGCTTTTTCCCAGAATAGCAAAAAGCAACATGAAAAAGCATCCCTAGATTTTAGGGAGCTATTTTTAGCATCTGGAGGTTACATGTAAAGATATTTTTAGAATCTTTCCTCCAAGTGTCGCATTTTCCTAAATTTGTGTCATGCGCATCATGAGCCTCAAAATTCATTATTTGATGCTTCAGATCTCACTCATTCACATTGATCTTGGATATCTGACATCCCACAACGCATCTAGGAGTCTTTGACACATCCAGCTCAGCTATTCATGGGTAAGTTGTCTTCACTTGTCTTTTGTAGGATTTCTGTCACTTTTTGTGTTTTCACTTGTGTGAGTGTTGTTTACTTGATTTCTGTGAACGCTTGCTATCATTTACATGCATGCTAGCTTGTACTAGCACCGTTTCAATTTTTGTTAGCATCTCATTGTTGTCACATGCATGAAATTATTTTGCACGAAAATTCACCAATTCGACGACTCACTTCACCCACATGCATGTTGTTCCGTTTTTTGAATCTTTCATTCACTGTTTGCATGCATGATCATTCACTCAGTATTGCCATGCATGATCATTCACATTTTCTTTCAGTTTCCCGTCAGTGGGTCTAGGTAGCATTGGCTCAGACTCTACCTCCCCAAGACAATATTACGCAATATTGAGAGGGAAGGATTTGTCTTCCTCTCAGGAAATGCACATTTCTACCTAGTGACTATCCTCCAGTCTTGCATTGCACAATTTTGAGGGACATTGACTGCTATTCCAAAAAATTGCGCAATGCAGTCACTGGGCCTGCAACCACTGCCAGCTAAAATTGCGTATTGCGCAGTTTCAGCAGCCAACAGGCCAGCCTAGATTGCACATTGTTCAATTCCAGCAGCCAGCCAACCTCCCTAGATAGCCTAGACTACCTTTTACACAGTTCTGGAAGCCAGAATCCCAACCTCCTAGGAAAATATGTGAAATCCTTGATAGTCAATCCCCAGGTATGTTGCATGTTGTTCCTCAAGTTTGCTTTGGTTCTCACTAACAGATTTCTTTCCATGCATGTCATTTTGTCTTTAGATCTAGTAGGTGTTCGTACGCCTCTTAGAAATTCATGATCAATGACCTCCAAGAGAGCAGGATCAAAGGACACTGACGGAAGTGCAACTGGAGCAGTAGTTGAGCGAGTGTCTACAAGTCTATCGATCTATGAAGATACCAAGTTGACTGTAGACAAGGACATCAAGATGAAATGGAAAGAGGTAAATGATGTATTTGCAGGAATTTTTGGGGAGGACCTCGAAGACCACCAAGTCTATGTGAACATCCAAAAGTCCGGCTTGTACTGGAATGCATACAAGTATCCTGTGCTCCCATGCACAAACATGATACATTGGATCATCTCGCACAATGATCTTGAGATAATGACATTGAGCAGTGTCAGCGGGATGGAGATTGTGACCTTTAGGCATAGGATTATGATGAGATGTATCAGATGTTGAAGTCCATGATCATTATGGAGACTCCCTTCAGCATACCCAGCAACAATGCCGACTCCAGAGACATTTTGAAGAATTGGGTTAAGGAGCCGGCCAAATTCAGGAAGACATCCAACCAAGTCTACAAAACGAAGATACTGTGGAAGGCATGTCAATACTTGGTCATCTTTTCATGTCGACTGTATGGCCAAGAAATCATGGAAACCTTCCCACATAGTTGGGTGATAGTGTTGGACCAACTGGCTAGAGAAGGCAAAGCATGCAATTGGTCCAACATGTTGGCTCACCAGCTGAAGGAATAGATAACAAGGGCTCGACATCTGCCCTGAGGTATGCAAGAAGAATTCTACATTTCCACCTACATCTTGGATGCAATCTGTGCCCGTCAGGAGTTATTGGGCTTGAAGTGGGCAAGGACACTAGCAGAGATTGCTGCGAACACTTATTGCAAGATGTTGTCTGAATGCATCTTTAGAGGAGTTATCACAAAATTGTTTGATCATTTTTTCACCCCGATTTACAAGATGATATTGAATAGGATCCACCCAACATGTTGAAGACAGAAATGGAGGCACTGCTTGACATAGCTGATTAGTATGCCTCACCGGCCAACACCTTCATACAAATGTACAGTGCAGAGAAGCCTCTTCATGTTCTACCGAAGTTTTCCTTGGACAATCTCGTCATGCAGGAAGTATCATATCACATCTCGAGAGGATTGATAGCTAGACTACACTGGAAGAAGAAGGCACCATGGCCCACACTTCTATTGCGGATCAAGTTATACAAGATACAAAGTTTCAAGCATGTGGATGTTGAAGGAGAGTAGATGAAGAAGTATCCATTCGACCTCCGAAGTTACAATCCATATGACCCGCATTGTCTAGTGAAAGATCACTGTGCGAGAGTACAAATCAACTGGATCCACGGGGCTTGTCATTGGGCGGAGGAATACCCATGGAGATATTGTTACAACTCCTCCAAACTCAATGAACCAATCGGCCTCGCTGTGGAATGGATACAAAATCAATGTGAAGAAGCTTCTCGGAGAGCACCAAAAGCAGCAACAGCAGTAGAGGTGAAGATACCAGTGCGCGACAAGGGAAAGAGGAATATTGTCGACTGCATAGATGAAGAGAAAAGCTGCAAGTTTTGAGTAGACCCACTTGTGCAAAAAGAATATTTGGTCATAGAGGCAAAGAGGCAATGACGTAACAAGGAAAACGTGCAAAGGTAGAGAGAGAAACAAAGAATGGAGGAAACACAGAGGGAGTTGCGTGACTTGAAGGAGCAACTCCGGAAGGAACAGAAGCTGCGTAGATAGAAGAAGGAAACACAACAGGAATAGGTACATCAGGGAGTGAAAATTGTACAGAAATATGCAACTATGCCCATACAGGTAGTGGATTCATCAGAATAGCTGGCATTAGGCAAACAGGGTGAAGCATCACAGGAGCAGGACTTCTCTCAGGAGATAGAGCAAACACTTGAACAGATGGATACGGATATGGAGTAATAGGAATTAGAGCAAGACGTCGACCTCATGCCTCATCACCAAGAGGTCAATCCACCAGCTTCACCATGTCCAGAAGGGGAGAAAGTCCCAAGAAATGAAGGAGACAAATAAATCCTTTGAGACAATTTGGAGGAGGAAATTCACAACATCTCATTCGATGAGTCTCAACATAGAGTTGTGCAATCTCGCATAGTATCGACTCCAGATGATCATACATATCCTGTGAAGTTCGAGGAACAAGTGATCGTGCCTCAAGTACGCAAAAGTCCAACAGCATTGGCCAATGCTACCAGAGCATATGCCAAAGCCACTAGCTCAAGTGTTCGCTTCCTAATAGCTGAGAACGAGCAAATGCAGACAGCCAAGTAGGAAGGAGAATTGGTTACAACATCCTCCTGAGCAGAATTGAAGAAGGCAATACTGGATGAAGTATTATCCTTGGACAAAGTCATGTGGGCATTGTATTCCAAGTTTGGTACCATGCATAAGGCAGTCATCCATCTCAACGGGTGGCAACAGCGATGTGCTAGAAGAGCATGTGTCTTGTCAAATGTGCACGCTACTATTGATTACATGCAAACATGGACGATGAGATACAAGGGAGCCCTGATTCACTTGCCTAAGATGATGAAGGCCAGAGTGGTCGAGCTGAAGGCATGCATATGGAGTTAGATCCAGAACTATGAATAGAACCTGTAGCTCATCACTAGTCTACAGGATTCCCATGCACATGTATTCAAGAGTATGGATGTTGTTGTGTGTGCACATGCGATCCCATATATTGGGACACTCACCTAGGCGAAGACAAAGGCATAGGTCTAACTAGAGCTTGACTCGTACTTTGATGAATTCATGCACATAGCCACCAATCCAGACTTGTTAATCAGTGCAAACACCATGCACAAGTATGTTGCTGGTTCGATTGCACTCAAGACAAAGATGTGCATGCTATTAGACGAGTTGGACAGAGGAGCCCAAGTAGTGTACCCAGATGTTATGGAGGCAAGAGTCAAGTTCCAGAAAGATGTCACCTTAGAGTACACAGACACCATCGCGGACTACCGATCTTGGCATCAGTTTGCTACTGTCGACCACCATGAGGATGTCAAAGAGTTGGTCTTCCAACAGTTGTCTAAGTCATAGTGATGTCTTGCATGGCTTGCTCAAGCCATTTTGTCTCACATGGGTACATGTGCATTGTAATGTAATATCTTGTCAAGTGTAAGTTCAAGAGTCGATAGTTGGATGTAACAATCATAGAGTGGATGAAGAGTCATGAGGATAGATGAATTGTCACAAAGGGGAATGTCAAGGGCCACCCCACCCTTTGCTATAAATGGTCCTTCATAACTCATTGTAGAGGATTTTGGTCAACCAAGCTTCCGATAAAACTATCTTAGAGAGAGCTTGGATAATATTGTAACATGCCTTGGCTTCTCCACTACGTAGAGCTAGTATATCTCTTTGGAGGAGCAAGCGGTTGTGGCTATAACGTTCTACTATCGGAGCTAGTGGTTGGACATGGATGTATTGTATGGCTGGAACTGACACTTCTTAGTATAACAAGAGCCAACACGTTTTGTGTGTATGTTGTATTGTATTCCAGATATCTTGAGTACTCTAAATGATATATGTATTTGTTTTCTTATGCACTCATGTGTAGCTTTCTGTATATGTATGTATGTATCTTTTTGAAATGTGTTGTTGGTTTAACCATCACTTTGGATTGCTAGCTAAATTTCCTTCCATGTTGTGATGCATATTTTCTCGTGCGTTCCCTTCTTAACCCCGTGCTATCATAGGTTTCCAAGGGGCACACTCACCTCACCCTCCATGTGTTAGAATAGTTCATGAAACATCCTTGGCTTACTGCAACTATCACACCCTTGCTACCAACAAAGACATCTTACTTGCCTCTATGCGAAACTGTGGTCAAGGAATTATTGTACGACCCACTGCTGGGAACCCTACACCAAACGGTCTGAGATCTAATTGGGACTTCTTATTGGGGAGGTCCCTTGACATGTTGGCAGGTCCAACACCGTCAACATTTTTGGCACTAGAAGGAAGGTCAATTGACAAGTTGTGCCCTCTCATCCTATTTTGAACCTTTGCATATCTATCATGGAGTCTTGCACTCTCCTCCCTCCACGATGTTTTTCGCATGCCGAATATGTTACCATCATGAGGGGGTTTTCCGATCTCTTGTCCACATACACATATGGTGGTGAAGGAGAAGTGGCCTAGCCTGAGTTCTTACATGACTTCCTTTCCTTGCTTCACGAGGATGATGAATGCTCTGACGAATAAGCATGTTTGCTACTTTCATACACACTTCGCGAATCTCCACATCGGTGGTTGTGTAGCCTACCGGTTGACAGCGTGCACTCACTTGAGCACTTCTATGATCTCATTGAAGACACTTTCTATCATTTTGATCCATAAATCTTGACCAAAAACTGTTACAAAAACAGAAGGATCCACATGAATCGCCTATGGATTTTTGGCAGTACTTCCATGATTTGCAGTTTCAAGCTCTGAAGAGCCAGTTGGAATTTTTCTATCTTTGGGAAAGATTCAAGTATTGTATTAAGAAATCTTCCCATCCCAAGAAGAAGTTCACACTTAAGCCTCGCTCAGCATTCTTCAGTGATGGATCTGCGCAATCACAGACGTATACAATCACTATCACAAGTGATTGTCCGTCATCCCCTCATCAAACAGCTCCACCACTGCAGAGTGATGCGAGAGATCATGCTCACACATATGTTCAGCTTTCACATCCCCCCAACATCAATCCACTTAATTTTTGTGTAGATTTGTTTGTGAGTCCATCGAGTTGTCATATTCATGTTGTGCCACAACCTCCGTCTTCGTACTCGGACGATCCTCCGGATGATACTGCCTTGTGTTTTTCCATTCTAGACTCTACACTTATTGTGAAAGAGGATCAAGCCATTGAAGGAGTTGGTGTTGCACAACCAACATGCGTTGTCATTCATGAAGAGTATAACTGGGAGCTTGAGAATCAACACTCGACGAATGATGACTCCCTTTTGTTCGAGATCCCTCTGTTCTTTTCTGACATCTTTGGTGAACCTCTCGTCCATGATTCTACATGTGTATCTTCATCTATGGATGCACCCATTTTTTATCACTAGTAGGAGACATCGGATGTCAATCCATCATCTGACAATAGAGAGGATAAGTTATTCATTGAAAATCCGCTCGATCTTTCATCTTCCTTTTCCAGAAACACAGAGGATGAATTTGTTCACTTCTCATCTACCCCTCTATTTGATTTATCAGATCATGAGGATGCCAATGAAGTCATTGATTTTCTGATCATGGCTATCGTGATCCATTTAACCCCATATTCGATAACAATCATGATTCTATCATAGTTGATCTTTTGAAGCCATCTGTTTATGATGATCTATCTGACGAGGAAGTTGAAACACCCCAAAATGTCAAGGAACTTCCGCCTGAGCTGATGGTTATGTTAGGCTCTCATTGTCCCGAGGTTGGTTTCACTTCCGATCAGGATATTGTTCAGTCACCTGAGCTTCCTCATCACTCATTTGTATGCATTTAAGATCAATCTCACACATAGATCATGCATCCTCTAATCGAACTGCACGATCCCATCGCTCATGCATTGGAGGAAACTTACATTTCAAGCACACGTGCACGATGCAAGTTGTCTTTCTTTCTTTCGTTTGCTTGCATGTCATAGTTAAGAGTATGCTTCAAAGTTGCATGCAGTGTCTCACGGCACGTGACAAGTCCACGAACCACATGTCATGTACCTGCACTCACTTATGTCCTGTGGACACTTTGAAACATGAAGTGTGTTTGTCTTCATTGTTATATCTTTCTTGTTTGCTAGTTCACACAACTGGGTTGCTCGCGGACCAAGCCTTCACAAACATGGGTCAACCAATGCACCGATGGCTGCATTGAAAATATCACTTCACGTGATCATACCCATGCACCATTCATTTAGGAGTAGGAGCAGTGTTTGCTTGCATGCCTGTTTGCTTACTTGCTTTTATTGTTTCATAGTTTTCTTGCTTGTTTGCTTACTCTTTTTTTTGCTTTCGCATTTACTTTTGCTTCTGTTTTTCTTTGCTATTTGTTTTCTTGTTTTTGTTCGTAGTTTAGTTTTGCATGAAACCATGCATCACTCTTGAAACAAGATGGGTAAAAGTACAAGAGGCCTTGTGAAGCTATCACTACTTGGTTATCTGCCATCTTGCCTTTGTATGAAGAGCTTGTTACTTTTGTTCCATGATACGTTGATGGAAAATATGTACTGTTTGAAGTGAAACTTGGTGAAAACACAATGCTTACATGCTAACTAGTGTCACCCACTCCAGTTGGTTTTTTTTGGATTAACCCTTATCAGCTCAGTCAAGTAGAGTAAGGTGAGGGGGGAAACCTTAGCAGGAACGTTAGAGGTATATAATAAACTACTTCTTTGAAGGAACAACCTCTTCTACTCTCAATAAGTCCCGATCCCTCTTCCACCTCTGAAATGAATAAGTGCTATGCACAGTTATGAAAAATGAAAAAAATGAGAAGTGAAAATTTTCAAAATGAAAAATGAATAAGGTGAAAGAAGAGAAAGGCTTCCTGCATAGAGAGGTAATGTTAGTAACTCCACTAGGGTACTGACTGGGCTTGCTGGTAGTGGAGCGATGTTTGCGTTCCTGCGTGACTCCGGCGGGGTACTGTCTAGTCCTACTAGCAGCAGAGCAACACCATAGATGAAACTAAGACTCTAACGACTATACTACTTGTGCACCAATATACCCCTCAACCTCAATCGAAAAAACTGTGATTAGTTGGCTTGGAATGTGTGTCAATCGACCAAGAGCTTGGCAAATGCTACATCTTACAATCAAGCAAGTGGGGAAACCAAGACGAACTGAGAACTGAACAATACTTCCAGAGGTGTTAGAATTTCTTTTCATGAACAAGGTCCATTCCAAGATCTGGAGTTCTACCAATGTGTCGCCAAGTGTTGTAGCGGCTACAACCACCCTCCAAAATTTTTCCTTAGCTTCATTTTGGAGCCTCCCTACCAACCTTTCACAGCAGCATGTCTTGCCTTGTCAAGTACATAATCTTCAGTGATTTTCTTGCAGAATGATAGCCTATCCATCAAAGCTTGTTTCATCCCCCTCACAAGTTGTTTCTTCGAACTTGGTCCAGCTACAGGCGGAGTAGCTCCCTCAATAAATTGTGCAATTCTAGAGGGAAACTAGCCTTCCCTCTAGAAATTGTACAATTCTATCTAGCAGCCTAATGGGCTCCAGAAATGCGCAAATCTGCCTATCACTTTTCACTGGAAAAATTGCGCAATTCCTCCCAGCAGGACTGCTCAGCGAAAAAATTGTGCAATTCTGGGTAGCAATTAGCTGCTATGCCTAGAAATTGTGAAATCCCTCTGGGCAGCTAGCCAACTCCCTACCAGAAATGCACATTTTTTCCCCTCAGCTGAGAAGATTGTTGCATGTGCAGTTGGGTTGACCGGTTCCACCCAGGACCAAGAAAACTTGACTTACATGCATGGCCTGTTTTTTCTGGGAATATAAAAAAGCAACATGCAAAAGCATCCCTAGATTTTAGGGTGATATTTTTAGTTGTTGTAGGTTACATGCAAAGATCGTTTTAGAATCTTTCCTCCAAGTGTCGCTTTTTCCTAAATTTGTGGCATTCTCATCATGAGCCTCAAACTTATTTATTTGATGCTCCAAAGCTCACTCATTCACATTGATCTTGGAGATCTGACGTCTCACAGCACATCCAGGAGTCTTCGACACATCCAGCTCAGCTATTCAGTGGTAATTTGTCTTAGCTTGTGTTTTGTATCATTCCTGTCACTTTTTGTATTTTCTCTTGTGTGAGTGTTTTCTTCTTGATTTCTGTGAATGTTTGTTGTCGTTTACATGCATACTAGCTTGTACTAGAACCATTTCAGTTTTTGTTAGCATATCACTATTGTTGCATGTATGAAACAGTTTTGCACAAACGGTCGCTGATTCGGCAACTCACTTCACCCACATGCATGTTTTTCCATTTTTTGAATCTTTCATTCAATGTTTGCATGCACAATCATTCACTCCTACTTACACTCAGTATTGCCATGCATTCACATTCACATTTTTTTTCAGTTTCCCATCGCAAGGTTTGGGTAGACTTGGCTCGGACTCTGGCTCACCAAGACAACATTACACAATCCTAAGAGGGAAGGATTTGTCTTCTCTCAAGAAATGTGCATTTCTTCCCAGTGACTGTCCTCTAGTATTGCATTGTGTAATTATGAGGGACAATGACTTTTGGCCCAGAAAATTGCGCAATGCAGTCACTGGGCCTACAACCACTGCCAGCTGAAATTGCGCATTGCACAGTTCCAACAGCCAGCAGGCCAGCCTGGATTGTGCATTGCGCAAATCTAGCAGCCAGTAAACCTCCCTAGACAACTCAGACTGCCTTTTGCGTAGTTCTGGCAGTTAGTCTCTTAGTCTCCTAGGAAAAATTGTGCAACCCTTTCCAGTCAATCCCCAAGTATGTTGTATGTCATTCCTCAAGTTTTCTTTGGTTTTCACTGACAGATTTCTTGCCATGCAAATCGCTTTGTCTCCATATCTAGCAGGTGTTCATCCACCTCTTAGCAATTCAGGATCAATGGCCTCCAAGAGAGTAAGATCAAAGGACACTTACGGAAGTGCAACTAGAGCAGTAGTTGAACGAGTGTCTACAATTATGTCGATCTATGAAGATACCAATCTGACAATGGACAAGGACATCAAGGTGAAATGGAAAGAGGTCAATGATGCATTTGAAGGCACATTTGGGGAATACCTCGAAGATTTCCAAGTCTATGTGAACATCCACAAGTCTGGCTTGTATCGGATTGCATGTAGGTATCCTCTGCTCCCATGTGCGGACATGATACATTGGATCACCTCACACACTGATCTTGAGACAACGAAATTGAGAAGTGCCAGCAGGATGGAGATTACTACCTTCAGGGCACATGATTATGATGAGATGTATTAGATGTTGAAGCCAGTGATCATCATGGAGACTCCCTTCAGCATACCCAACGCCAATTCCAACTCTAGAGACATTTTGAAAAACTAGGTGAAGGAGCTGGCCAAATTCAGGATGACACCCAACCAAGTCTACAAAACGAAGATAATGCCGAAGGTGTATCAACACTTGGTCATATTTTTGTGTCGATTGTATGGCCAAGAAATCACGGAAACCTTCCCACAAAGTTGGGTGATCGTGTTGGACCAACTGGCCAGAGAAGGCAAAGCATGAAATTGGTCTGACATGTTGGCTCACCAGCTGAAGGAATAGGTAACAAGGGCTCAACAACCGCCCAGAGGTATGCAAGGTGAAATCTACATGTTCGCCTACATCTTGGATGCAATTTGTGCCCGTCAGGAGTTCCCGGGCTTAAAGTGGGCATGGACACTGACGTAGAGTGCTATGAACACTTTTTGCAAGATGTTGTCCAAATGTAGCTTCAGAGGAGTTATCACACAATTGTTCGATCATTTTGTCATCCTAGTTTACAAGATGGTATTAGAACAGGTCCACCCTACATGTCGAAGGTAGGAATGGAGGCACTGATTGACATATCTAATTGGTATTCCTCACCATCCAACACCTTTATATGAATGTACCACGCGGAGAAGCCTCCGCATGTTCTAACGAAGTTTTCCTTGGACAATATCGTCATGCAGGAAGTATGATATCACATCTCGGCAGGATTGACAACTAGGCTACACCGGAAGAAGAAGGCACCCTAGCCCGCTCTTCCATTGCGGATCGGGCTATACGAGATATGAAGTTTCAAGCATGTGTATGTCGAAGAAGAGCATATGAAGAAGTATCCATTTGACCTCTAAACTTACAACCGTATGAACCACATTATCTTGTGAAAGATCACTACGCGAGATTGCAACTCAACTGGATCCACGTGGGATGTCATTGGGTGGAGGAAGACCCATGCATATATTATTACAACTCCTCCAGACTCTGTGAACTAGTCGGCCTCGATGTGGAATGGATAGCGAACCAACGTGAAGAAGCATCTCAGAGAGCACCAGAAGCAGTAGCAGCAGTAGAGGTGAACATACCAATGAGAAACAAGGGAAAGAGGAAGAATGTCAGCTGCATGGAGGAAGAGAAAAGATGCAAGTTCCGAGCAGACCCACTTGTGCAGAAAGCAGCTTTGGCCATAGAGGTGAAGAGGCAACAACGTGACAAGAGAAACACGCAAAGGTAGAGAGAGAAATGGAGAATGGAGGAAACATAGAAGGAGTTGCATGAGTTGAAGGAGCAACTTCGGAAGGAACAGGAGCTACACAGACAAGAGAAGGAAGCGTAACATGAATAGGTACAACAGGGGGTGAAACTTGTATAGACATATGAAACTGTGCCCGTACAGGTAGTGGACTCATCAGAACAACTCGAATCATGCAAACAGGGTGAACCATCACTTGAGCAAGACTTCACTCATGAGAAAGAGAAAGCACTTGAACTTTTATGAAACAAGCTCACAAAATAGAAGAAAAGATAGATCAATGCCTTAGAAACAACCTCTTCGAGGGGGAAACCTCCTTTACATTACACAAATGAACAATTGTTGAATGATACAAATGACAAGACCTCCTTTCTATGTATATGAGTCTAAGGGGTCACAATATGACCAGAGTTGACTTAAAAATAATAATATAAGGGCACAAAAATAACAATAGTGGGCTTCTATGGGGCACAATAATAACAATATGGGGACAATACGGGCACGAAAATAACAATAAGGGTTGAAATGACAATAGTAATGGGAGAATCACTAGTATTATAGGGACCTAACATGCCCCTCTACTTCAAAAAAGTGTTGTCCTCAATGCTTGAGTAGTTTTGGATGCTTCTGTATAAAATTCTCATCCTCCCATGTGGAATCTTCAACAGGTAATTTCTTCCACTTGATGAGATACTCTAAAATTGATCGATTTCGTAGTTGTCGATACTTATTTCTATGACTGCTTCAGGTTCCAATATGATTTTTCCTTCCTCATCAAGTTCTGGCAATATTGTTTGAATTGGGATCTTGTCACCTCTAACCTTCTTTAAGCATGAAACATGGAAAACTGGGTGCACTTTGGAAGCTGCAAGAAGCTCCAATTTGTATGCCATAGTACCTATCTTTTGCAACATCTTACACAGACCATAATACTTTGGCGATAATTTGTTATCCTTCTTAGCTTTCTTGAGGGACATTTTCTTATATGGTCGTAGCCGTAGGAATAACCAATCACCTACATCAAAACTTCTTTCGCTGCGACGTTGATCTGCCTGTTGTTTCATTCTATTCTACGCCAAAGTGAGGTTATCCTTTAAGAGTTGGAGAACTTCTTGTTGATGCTTGATGTGATCTTCCACTACTTGAACCTTAGAATTTTCTCTTAAATATGATGTGATGGATGGTGGATGATATCTATAAAGTGCCATAAATGGGGTCATTTTTGTTGCAGTATGGAAGGAAGTGTTATACCACCATTCAGCTAGAGGCAACCATTTGACCCATTGTGTCTATTTGTCATATACAAAGCAACGAAGATATCCTTCCAAACATTTGTTTACTATCTCAGTTTTCCCATAAGATTGAGGATGATAAGATGATCTATGAGCTAACTGAGTACCAAGAAAAGAAAATAATTATTTCCAAAAATTTCCAGTGAAAATGGGATCTCTGTCGCTTACAATAATATTTTGGTTTTCATGTAGCTTTTGAATTGTTTCCATAAATGCAGTAGAAACTGTATTCGCTTTAAATGGATGAGATAATGCACAAAAGTGTGCATACTTGGTAAGTTTGTCAACTACCACTATGATAACATTCTTTCCTTCGAACTTGGGTAAACCTGTGATAAAATCCATTGAAACCTCCTCCCAATGTTGGCTTGGAATGGATAAAGGTTGTAATAGACATGGGGTCTTAATTGTTTCAAATTTATTTTGTTGGCAAATCAAACATTCCGCCACAAACTTTTGAATATCTAGTTTAAGACCATCCCAAAAAAATTCCTTCTTAACCCTCTAGTATGTTTTTAGAAATCCTGAGTGCCCTCCTGTTGGGCATGGAATCCCCCCCAAGGCATGTTTTGGGGCTCAAAGCCCAAGTTTTGACCCAATCTTGTTGTAAAGCTCCACGAAATGTGGGCGCGGAGCACGAAAAATATGATAGAGTCACAGGGTTGTCCACCCTAGTTTTGTAATGTAATGTTGGCTGGATAGACCTACCCACGGTCCACGGATCATGGGATTATATAAATAGAGTGAGGATCTAAGTAGAAGAAGGGGATAAGAAGTCTAAGGGATTGAGTCACAAGGTTAAAATGTGTCTTTGGTTCGTAAAGTAGGAGAAGGCTCTGCAGCTGAGTGCGCAGAGGCCTAGTAGTCCGCAGCTGAGTGCATGGAACCCTGCAGCTGAGTGTGCAGGTCGGATTCGATTTTGTGACCAAGGAAGGAATTAATAAAGAGAAGTTTGTTATCATTTTGTGTATTTGTTCTGAAGTTGATGAATGATTGATATTATTTGAAAATATATCGTTTATTATTGCACGCACCTGTGTGAATGGTTTATGCTGTTAAGTATAACTTAAAGCACGCAAGTAGGCTAAAATAATCAACTAACATTGGAATACAAGTAAAGACTTGGGTAATAACGCAGAAGCACAGTGTTCGACTCCTGAGTAGGGCTGCACGAAGGCAGTATATCAGGCTGCGAGGTACGAAAGGTGTGCGAAGTGACTTGCGCACAGGATCGAACCGCGGACCACTTGAACTCATCAGACATCTCCAGGGTGTAGAAACCTGGTTCTAGCACCCTCCCATACTACTTTGGGTGAGACCTCAATCCGCGCTCCACGGACTGTTCCCGAACGGGCCAATAGTACTGAGTTTTTTTTGGCTAACTTAACTCTTGAACCTGGGTCTGGCCCCAATAAGCCAACACCTCCTAAGGGAGAGGTGTGCAATTCCCTAAGAATATTTTGTTTGAGTTGGGAATTATTACATAGTTATAACTGATATTTGTACCATAGCAAATCATTTTTCTAGCTAAATGTATCAGATGTACTGGGATCTTGTTGTATCTTTTGAATGAGTGCCTACACTTCTTCATCATTCTTCCATTCATCCCTTGCTTCATTTATCCAATCTGGTTGGATAATAAAAATAGCGCAAAGAAATGCTTACACATCCTCATCCTTTCTTGAGAGTGCATTGGCCACAACATTTTTCTTCCCTTTTTTGTAGATGATTCAAATTCATAACCCAACATCTTTGTGACCCATTTTTGCTGCTCTTTTGAAGATAATCTTTGTTCTAAAAAGTACTTAAGACTATCATGATCCGTTTTTTCCTTGAAGTGTCTTCCCATTTGGTAGGGTCACCATTTCTTAAGTGCATGTAGTATTGCCAACATTTCCTTCTCATAAATAGATTTGTGTAAATAATTTCCTTTGATCGGACGAATTTCGAAAGAAATGGGTATTTCTTCTTGCATTAAAACAACACCAATTCCATTTCCCGAGGCATAAAATTCCACAATAAAGGTTTTTGTGAAGTCTGGTGTAGCTAAGACCAGTTCTTGGCACATTGCCTCTTTATGATGTTCAAAGGCCTTTGTTGCTTCTAGAGTCCATGAAAATGCAACTTTCTTCAATAATGTTGTTAGAGGTGCTTCTAGTATCCCATAATTCTTAACAAACTTGCAATAATACCCTATCAACCCGAGAAATCCTTGCATATGCTTTATGGATGTGGGGATTTTCCATTCTTTAATGGTTTTAATTTTTCTAGGGTCTACCTTAACACCTTCATGAGATACAATATGACCCAAATATTCCACCTCTTGTACTCCAAAGAAACATTTGGAGCTTTTTGCATATAATTGTTTCTCCTCCAATAGTTTGAGCACCCTGTCAACATGTTGAACATGCTCCTTCCTAGACTTCTTGTAGATTCCTATATCATCAAAAATTACTAACACAAGTTTTCTAAGGAAGGGTTTAAAAATGGAATTCATCAAACCTTGAAATGTAGAAGGTGCATTGGTAAGGCCAAAAGGCATGACCAAAAATTGATAATGACCCTCATGAGCTCTAAATGTTGTTTTCGGAATGTCTTCAGTCTTCATTCTGATTTGATGATATCCCGAATGAAGATCCAACTTGGTGAAGTAAATTAATCCATGCAATTCATCCAATAATTCATCAATGACATGAATGGGAAATTTATCTTTAATAGTGAGCTTGTTGAGCTCCCTATAATATGGACACATACACTGTTAGGCCCCTATACTACTAGTGTAACCCCTTATTTTATTAGTATAACCCACTTATTATATGGATGTACCCATGTAGTGCCCAAATTGTTACTATTGTGCCCCATAGAAGCCCACTATTGTTATTATTGTGCCCTTATATTATTATTGTTATGTCGGCTCTACTTATGTTATGACCCCTTAGACTCCTATATATAGAAAGGAGGTCTTTTCATTTGTAAGGGGCCTAACATGCACCATGATCCATACTTCTTGTGAACCTATTGAAGGCTCGAAAATCGTTGCCTCAACAATGGGGGATAACCACCCGGTCCGGACCTTGGTTGGCAGCTCCTTTTCCGTTTGGAGTAGTGGCTCCGACTAGGGATGATGGGACCAGTTTCCCAATCTATTTTTATGATTGTGCAAATGGGGTGATGTTTGAGATTTGGAATAATGCTTATCCTAAAACTAATCTAATTTAAACTAACAATCATGTGCAGTTTATCCTAATCTAAAACATTATCTAACTATAACTATCCCGGGAGTAACGTGATATATGCGATCTACAATAATGTTTGAAAGCAATTGATAATAAAGATTATTCAATTGCGATGAGAAGTGAATCCATTTAACAATAATCGTTTCATATAAAAAGTTAGCCGAAACGATTGTGAGAGATATATCGCATAAAAATCATTCATGTACTTAGCATAAACTATAGATCATCATCATACAAAAGTGCAATAATGGCAATCAACAATTCAAATTTTCATACATAAACAACTTGAAGATAAGTTATTGCTTGACCTATAAGTAAAAAGAATTAAGAGATTAAAATACCATTTATAATACGTCCTACTCATATTCCCCAGCAATATTGATCTAATTTCAAGTCACCCAACATCATCTAAGAGTACAGAAGTGCAAAAATCAAGTAGAAAAATAAATCATGTTCCATTAATTCCACCAGAACTTCCTTAAAGGGGCATATGTGCATGTTTTGAAGAATGCTTCTGATAAAATTTCTGGACCTCTCTCTAAATGCATGAGAGGGGTTTAAATAATAAAAATATAATGCTAAAAATATATTATTACAAAAATAGTTGAGGAGGTTTAAACGAACTGCCTCAATTTACGCAAAAATAAAATCAAAATTAAAGTAAACAGGGTGACTAACTATGCTCCATTCTATCCTTCAGGTTGCAGATATCCACCATAGGCTTCTCTACTATGGTGGTGAAATTCTTGAGGAATCTCAGCCATCAACTGTAACATTTGTTTCCATAATCCTCGGTTGTTCCTCCTCTAGTATGTTGTTCCTCCTCCACTATGTTGTACATAGTCTCCCATGTAGAGGTTCGTCCCTCTCTGCTACATGTGGTGTCTGTGAACAGGGGATTCATCTTTGTCTTCTTAAAGGCTACAGCCTTGCCTTTCTTCCCCATTCTTCTCAACGCTCTGCTCTGTGGGTTTTTCCTAAAATGAGGAACAAAAGCTATTGGACACTCAAAGATGAACGTAAAAATGAAATGATGTTGATAGCTTGTAATGGTGGTAAAAGAAGCATTATTTGAACACACATAACAAGATATCATATCAAGCTAAAATGGATTTTCACACATAAATGCAGTTATTTCCCACTAATTCCTACTAATGATTCGATATCCCTTAGCTTTATTTCTCATAAATGTTTGCGTCAAAAAACGGGATGAAAGTTTTTAGGGTAGCGAGCCATTATACTGCGATGATAGCGATTGTACGATTTACAAAGCAATATCGCAAGGTGTACCTTTTAGCATTCTTACCTCCTTTTGTGTGTTTGCAAGATGCGAGATGCGAGATTTCCATTAGTTGTTTCACGTATGGTTACTTACTAGGATCATATTAAGTAATAGACTTGATGGACTTGAAATATTTGCTTTTAATACTCTATGGTGTGGGTCCGGACGCAAATCGCATATCGTAATATCAGCTTATGGTAAGTGCAAAGTGTTTGCTTGAATACCTGAAATGCGATGCGATAAAATCCAAAGCGCCATCGTGATTTCGCAACTCGCAAACCTTGCTATATCATATTTAAGAGAGAACTCTTTATGGGTCGTGTTATGCAATGCGAGACTTAAGCCTAAAAAGTTTAAGGACTTCCATTTTTGTCGGATTTTATGATAATTTAGACCATGGAGCCCTTATTTTAAACGCTTTGCTTGATTTTGGAGGTTTTTTAAAAAGTTATTTAGTGGGTTTTTTAGACATGCTATATATGAGAAAATGAGTTTTTAGTAGTTCCCAAAAGGTCTTGATTATTATTTTGCTTTATTCAAAAATAAAAGAAATGACTAAATGCTAAGTTTTGTTTTTTGAATAAAAAGTTTAAAGGGTCCCCATTTAGTCAATGTAACATTAACTACTATTATTACTAAATGGGGGGTTGTTGAATACCACAACAATTGGAGATTCACTTGGAAGAACCAGTTATCTCTGAGAGTTTTTTGAATTTTCTGAAACTTCCAAAATAAAGATAGTTTTGAAAATAAAATAGATTATATGGAATATAAGGTAAGAATCATTGCTCTCCTAATAAAAAAATCATCTGCTTAACTACCATTCTTTTGACTATTCTTTTCTTATAAAAAATAACATTGTCTACATTAGTCTTTACTTGGTTTTTTAAAGATAAAGCCATGAATCTCTCCCTAGATTGGTTTTTGGTTTACTTCGTTGTCGTAGGTAGAGCCTCTACTGCTAGCAAGCATTCATAGCCTTGACAGGGTTACCTTTTAATGAACAATGACCTAGTATTCCACTTAAATCAGAATGAAATTTTAAAGATAAGTTCATAAATATACTTATTTCTCTCTTTATTTCCTAGAGTAATACATTTGTTGCTTTCAGCTTTTCATCTGTATTTCCTAAAGGATAATGTCTTGGTTTGGTGACCAATATTGACAGTGCCATTCACTTGATTCATAACTTAACTGAACAAGATGGCTCGTGATGAGACCCCTTGTCTTTTGATTATTATAATCATAAGCCATTACCCTGTTTTAGTATGCAGTTTTGGTAATGTCAGTTCAGTTATAATCTTATGATCATGGTAAGCCGGCTCTTGATGAGACCTCTTATCCCTTAAGTTTTAGGTATATTTTAGAATTACACTCTAAAAATGAAAAAAAACTAAGTGGAGAGGATCATTGGCCCCTTAAGAGGTTTTGGACGACAGTTATGGAGTTTTTTAGAGGTGCCTTCTTGGAGAGAGACTTTGCTTTGTATAGATACTTTTCTAGACTGATATAAAGGAGTAGTTTCTCTTTCAAGGTTAAGTTTCATCAAAATCGAATAATTTAAGGAGGAAGACAGTCAATTTGAAATCAAACAAACTTAACTATACATTTCATATGTGAAGATTACTTTCATAAAAAACTTTACTTATACAAGCGAAAAGTCAAAATTAAGAAGAGAAACTTATTCTTTGTAAAACCAAAAGTAAACGTTTTCAACTTATATTACTTTTTCAAAAGAAAATTAACTAAAAACTATAATATACAGTGAACAGAAGAGATCATCTTCTATGGAAAGTATTTCTTTAGGACCTGCCCATTAACAGGTAGAGATTCTCTCTTACCTACTAAATCTTGTAATAGAAAAGTTGATGGGCCTTTTAACTCAACAATCTGGAATGGGCCAAGCCACATTCATTGGAACTTGGTATGATTGCCTTTATCTTCGTGGGCTTTATCCCATTTCAATACTAAGTCTTCAAGTTGGAAATTTTTTGAAGATACAGAATTTTTAGTCAAAGGAGGCTTTGACTAACTACTGGTGATGTGCATGGGTAATTCTAGCCTTCTCTCGTTCCTCTTCAAGTTTAAGGATTTGTAATTGTCTAAGTTGCATAGATGAGGAAGGAGTTTCTTCGATGAATTGAACCAAGGCAAATGAGGGAATAGCTACGTTTGTTGGTAAGACAACTTCTTTCCCATAAACCAGATTAAAAGGAGAAGTGCCAATGGAGGTTTTCTGAGTTATTCGATCTGCCCATAGAGCAAACACTAAAGATTTATGCCAGTTCTTTTGACTTTGATCAACAGTTCGTTTAATAATCCTGATAAGGTTCTTATTTGTGGATTTGGCTAACCCATTTCCTTGCGGATAATAATTAGCAGAATATTTAAGTTTAAATCCTCTTTTAAGAGCAAACTCTGTCATAGTATTGCTTGAAAAATAAGATGCATTATCAAACATTAAGGCAGAAGGTAAGCCAAACCTGGTGATGATAAATTGATCTATAAATTCAATAATTTTCTTGGAGTTGGCTACCTTGAGTGGAATCGCTTCTACCCATTTGGTGAAATAGTCGGTGGCTGTAAGGATATATTTATGCTTCTTAGAAGAATGAGGAATGATCTCACCTATCATGTCCAATCCCCATTGTTCGAATGGTTGATTAATGTTGACTAGCTGTAACGGTAATTCTAGTTTCTTCTATCTTTCGGCAGTTGTTTGACAAATCTTACATTTCCTTACATAATTGTGTGCATCTTTAAATAGAGTTGGCTAGTAATAGCCAGCACACAGGATTTTATGCGCTGTAGCATCTCCTCCAAAGTGCCCGCCGGCTGGTCCATCGTGAAGTTCCTGCAATACTTTCTCTGCTTCAGAATTTTCAAGACATCTAAGCAAAACAGAATCATAATTCATTCTAAACAGCACATCATTAACAATTTGATATTGTTTAGCTTTCAGTCTCAAGGCTCTTTTCTTGGTGTAATTCAAATGTGGAGGGGCATATCCATTTTTTAAGTAGAATATAATATCAGCATATCTTGATTCAGTGTCATTAAGGCTTACCTCATAGACTTGTACCTCGTCACCTGAATGTTATAATTCTAATATGTTTGATGCTCCTACCAACATCCTGCAAAAATCTTGACCTTTTACAATGTTTGTTGGTTTGATTTCAATGTCGTATTCTTGTAGAGCTGTAACCCAATTTGCTCTCTTTTCACCCGCATTCCTTTGTATTAGAAGATTTCTTACTGCTGGGAATGGTACTATCACCTTGGTGTGAGTTTTGAGAAGAAAAGTTCTAAATTGTTTTATTGATTTGAAAACAATGTAAGCTTGTTTTTCAACATCTAAGTAGTTCAATTCATCTCCTTGTAAATTTGAGCTAAAGAAAGAGATTAGGGCTTTACCTTTCTCTTGATTTACTTGTGTCAATATAACTGTGTATGATTTCTCGAAAGCGAAAGTGTACAAAATGAAATGATTGGAAAAATTCGGCGTTGCTAGAGATGGGGCATTTATGATTGCTTGTTTTATCAAGCTAAAAGCTTCATGTTCCAAATGAACCCATTTAAATAGAGAATTTTTATTTGTCATGGCCTGAAGAGGTAATACAATTCTTGAGAAGTCAGAGACAAATCTTTTGACAAAATTTATTTGACCAAGGAAATATTGCATTGATTTTTTTTTAGGGGTAAAGGTATTTCAAAAATTTCTCTAATTCTGTCTGGGTCAATATGAATTCATGTTTTGGACACAATAAATCCAAGGAGCTTTCCTTCACTTAACGTGAAAAAAGACTTCTTGGCGTTAAGAGAAATTCCATACTTTTGACAACGTTCAAAGATTTGTTTAGGATCTCTTAGATGATTACTACATTTTCTGGAATACAAAGTTATATCATCTAAGTAGATTACCATTTACCTATTTACTAAACCTTTGAAGGCAATGTCCATGGCTCTTTGGAAAGTGGCACCAGCATTGATTAGTCCAAATGGCATATTTTGATAGGCATAAGTGCCCCATTTTGTTCTAAATGTAGTTTTCAATTGATCATCTGGATGGACTAAGACTTGATTGTAACCTGAGAAGCCATCTAGAAAGGACATTAGTTCTGATCCTATAACTGATTACAATATATGTTCTGTAGGAGGCAATGGAAAATTGTCCTTTTGGCAAGCTTTGTTGAGATTGCAAAAGTGTATACAAATCCGAGTATCATCATTCTTCTTTTTGACCGGGACAAGATTGGAGACCCACCTGGAATGCTTGACAGGAAAAATAATCTTAGCTTTCAACAGTTTATTTAACTTAGACTTAATCTGGCTTTCCAAATTAGGATGAATTTTCCTCAATTTCTGCTGAACAGGTTTTTCATTAGAAGTCAAAGGACTAGTATGTTGAATAATAGAAGTGTCGTAAGTTTTAAGATCGTCATATTTCCAAGCAAAGACATTCTTATATTGTTTCAACAGACGTATAAAATCTAATTTCTCTTTTGATGTAAGTCCAAGACCTAGATTAATGTTTTGTGGTTTTGTGTCAATTCCAAGATTGATCAATTCATACTTCAGAGTTGAACTCTGAAGTTTTGAATTAGTAGATCGTTTAGATCTATCTTTGAGGTCATATAAATCTTCCAACTTAACTATGGATTTTGGTATAACATTGTTGGTGGTTTCCTATTTAAGTTGGTCATCATGCTGGACTTCGTCAATTATCTAGTCATCATAGGAGCCTTCTAAAGTAAGGAAACTTACGATATTCAGATCGTTATTAAAGACTCTCCAATTGGCGATATTATCAGGAATAGAAGGCCTAAAAATTAATTCAATGGAAAATCGATCTAGGTTGTAATCTTCTGGTGGAATAAGCTTGGAAGCCACATTAGCTAGGAGATTGGCACTAGCATTTTGGAGTCTTGGAATGGGGGAAATATTAAACGCTGTAAAATGTGAGGTCAGGTCTTGGACTAATGATTGATAGTGTTTCAAATTTCCCGAAAAACAGTGTATAGTATTTCTTACTTGCCTAATGACAATTTCAGAATCTCCAAACACTTGGAGGTGTTTGATATTAACACCACTTGCTTTGTACAAACCTTGAACCAATGCTTCATATTCAACAGTGTTGTTTGTGCAATCAAATTCACATTTGCATGCTAACATAGTATTTTCTCCCTCTGGGATAACTAATATGCATCCTGCCCTTGCTCCATCATTGGATTGAGATCCATCAAAAAATAATTTCCAAAATAAAGATTTATTTACAGGTTTATCTACAAAATTCACACATTTAGAAGTGTTTGTTTGGGAATAATTTTCAATTTGAGATACAACAAAGTTTTCTAAGAAAGGTGAAGTATGGGCATTGAAATTCCCTAGGAATGACTCAACAGAATAGTTTTCGATTATATTGTTGCTATATGCTACTGGCTCATTTTCTCCTTCCAGCTCTGTTACTATATACTTTTGATGTTTCTCTCGATCAACCCTTATTTGATTTGGCTTGCCGTTATAGGGAAGCCACATGTGAGACCAGTCAGTTGCGAAGTAACCATGAAGTTTTTATGACCAGTCCCTACTAAGGATTAAGCCATAGAATTCAGGAATATCAGCTACAAGTATATCAATGATTTGACAAACTTTTGGGTTTGATGAAAGTCTAATGGTTACTTGATTCAGTTCCCCAACAACTTCGACTTGAGACCGATCTAATTGTACTATTCGTATTGTAGATTTTTGAGGCTCAACATTTAACTTATCGTAGACTTTTCTAACCAAAATGTTAGATGAAGCACCAGAATCAACTAAACAGTTGTGTAAGTTCTTATTAAAGACTTCAAAAGTAAGGAGAAACGGTGGAGTATGGGATTTAGATCTTCCACCAATTAGAGCGATGTCGGTTGGATCAATTTTACTCAAAGAAGTTCTAAGGGGCCTTCCCATCTCTTGACCAGCTTGTGATATTACTACGATAGGAAGTGGTGTAGTGGGTACTGCTTTGAGTTCTTTTAGAAGTATCTTCTGCTAATGTTTTAATTTACTAAGCTCATGAAAGGTGATGTTTGCCCTAGTTTCCTTCATATCATCAATAATATTGTATTCCATTTTGTCTGAAACTATCAGAATTTTATATGAAGGTGAAGAATCCAATTGGGTAGGGTTTGTTTGAGTGGATTTCGATGAAGATTTCTTTCCTACGACTTTATCTCTAGGAGGTGGCATTCAAGTTTTCTGTTTTGAATTTTATTGGGGTGGGTCAAGCTGATTTCTACTTCTGGTAGCAACATCCAGTGCTTCTTGATTTTCCTCGTTGGGAAGGATAAAATCCCACGTCCCTTGTAATTCCGCTACTTCTTCATTGTTCATTTGTTCTTCATTTGAAACCTCTTCCTCATATCCGTCTGATTCAGCATTTGATATAACATTCAGAGGTTTATGATCCGTTAGGGAATTCATTTTAAATGGTCTAAAAGGTTTTTTGGAGGATGTTTCCACCACTTGTTTTTTTATGTCAACCATTTCGTTAGACATGGTATTGAGGACTTTCTGTAATCCTTCCAGATCAAAAGGATCCTTTGGTGGTTTCTTCCTAGAGTCATCTCTGAAGGTTACTTTCTTAGATTTTCTTTCTTCTAATGCATTTTTCTTTTCTACAGCTAGAATGCATTTTTCCACAGCTATTGCCTCTTTCATATTTTCTGCTAACGTTGGTTTGGCAGCTCTATCAACAAAGATGGCTGTGTTTGAAGGTAGAGCAGAAATGTACCATTCATTTTGGACCTCATCGCTAGGCTTGGATGCCATAGGTATCTTATTTAATAACTTATTGAAGCGAGAGTTGAAGTCCTTAATGGGTTCTTTAGGTTCGACTTTCAAATTGGAGAGATCATTGATCAGAGTTGCTGTAGATCTATCATCTCCAAATTTAGTTAAAAATTGCTCTTGAAAAGCATCCCAGCTATTAATAGAGCCTGATGGTAACGAAAAGTACCATGATACTACTACTCCTTGTAGAGTATATGGGAATAATCTTACAATTGTGTCTTCTTCTTCTACTCCCTTCAAAATAATGGACAACATGAAATTATTTATATGTTCTTCAGCTATTAGGCCATTATCAGGATTGAATTTAGGTAACCACTTCTCTGGATGTGCTAGCAATTGGGATAAAGGTCCATCCATTCTAATAGCTCCTGGGCTGGTCCATGGCCTGGGAGGATTCTGTGCCATTGTTGCGATGTGAGCAGAAGAGGGTGTCGCAGTGGTTGAAGGTGATTGGGTAGAGGAAGGTGTAGCTCTTGTACCTGTGTGAATCACGATCTAGAGTTGGGAGGCGTATGTGTGAACTTGTGATGTTATAGATGGAATGGATGTAGATGATGAAAGAACCTCATTGTGAGATTCAGATGGTGTTTTCCTAGCTTTCTTATGACTTGGTAGAGGGAATTCAAATGGTGGGATTCCAAGTTTTTCACTCTGTGCTCTATTTAGTCATCGAGATGGGGTAAGTTGAGAAGTGACACTGCCTTAGGATAACTCAGATTCTTCTTGCAATATTGAAATCCCCTGCAATTTATGAATCAAATATTGTATTTCAGGGGGTTTAGAAGAAGAACTGTCTATCTTGTTTAGGATTTCAGCAATGGGTTGTGTATTTTTCTTTACAACTTCTCGCTTGGGATTAGGAGATTTAGAATGCAAATGAGAATTTGGAGGTGATGGTGAGGGAGTTTTACTCTTAGAATGGCCTGTAGATTTAGATTTACTTTCCATTCATAGTCAAACCCTCCTTATAGCGCCAAAAATGTCGAAGGCTTGAAAATTGTTGCCTCAACAATGGGGGATAACCACCTGGTCCGGACCTTGGTTGGCAGCTCCTTTTCCATTTGGAGTAGTGGCTCTGACTGGGGATGATGGGACCAGTTTCCAAATCTATTTTTATGATTGTACGAACGGGGTGATGTTTGAGATTTGTAATAATTCTTATCCTAAAACTAATCTAATTTAAACTAACAATCATGTGCAGTTTATCCTATCTAAAACATTATATAACTATAACTATCCCGGGAATAATGTGATATATGCGATGATAAGTGAATCCATTTAACAATAATCGTTTCGTATAAAAATTTATCCAAAACGATTGTGAGAGATATATCGCATAAAAATCATTCATGTACTCAGCATAAACTATAGATCATCATCATACAAAAGTGCAATAATGGCAATCAACAATTCAAATTTTCATACATAAACAACTTGAAGATAAGTTATTGCTTGACCTATAAGTAAAAATAATTAAGAGATAAAAGTACCATTTATAATACATCCTACTCATATGCTCCAGCAATATTGATCTACTTTCAAGTCACCCAACATCATCTAAGAGTACAGAAGTGCAATTTCAGTAGAAGATGTTAAATCAAGTAAAAAATAAATCATGTTCCATTAATTCCACCAGAACTTCCTCAAAGGGGCATAAGTGCATGTTTTGAAGAATGTTTCTGATAAAATTTCTGGACCCCTATCTAAATGCATGAGAGGGGTTTAAATACTAAAAGTATAATGCTAAAAATAGATTATTACAAAAATAGTTGAGGAGGTTTCAAAAAACTGCCTCAATTTATGCAAAAATAAAATCAAAATTAAAGTAAACAAGGTGACTAATTATGCTCCATTTTATCCTTCGGGTTGCAGATATCCACCATAGGCTTCAGCTATGTAGGCTGACTGACTTCAGCTTTCAACTGTCCATCGAATACAGCATCGGTTAGTTCTGTGCCATTTTCTCGACAGAGGTGGTTAGGCATCACATGGTCATCCATTGGCTATGAGGCTTGACCAAATGTTGCCAATATTCCTCCCAGTCTAGCCTGGTTGTTTGCCTTATCGCTTCTGCTTTGTCTTCCACAGCATGTTTCCATTATTGTTCAAGTTGTTTTGCATTTGGAAGGAACCCCGGAATGGACTCTGCGACTAGATTAGCACCATGAAAATTCTCATTTATATTTTCTATGATAATGTTTGATGTTTCCGCCGCGTCCATTGTTGCCTTTTCTGCTTATTTTAGTCAAGAATCCCAGCTTGCAAACAAAATTTCCTTATGTGATTCTTCTAGTTTGGGCAGGTTGGCTTTTCTCCCCTCCTTTGTATTTTTCCAGGCAATGTGATCAGAGACCTTTTTAAAGATCCCATCATATTAAAGTCACATTTCTACGACTTGACTTGTCATTTTATCACTTGTTTCCCATTAAGATTTCCAGTGTGAAATCTTCTGGCACAATAATTCTTTTTGATGTGTCAATTGGGAATTAAGTGCGAGTGCTTTGGTGATAAATTGATCAAGTTTTGGATCGTCTTTATGAAGATCAGTTATCACCTGCACCTGTGCTTCCTTCTCAGCTAAGCTAATTCGATGTTCTATTTGGATCTTTTCAAATTCCTGTTGAACATTGGCCAACTGTATCCCTGCCTGCTGGTCGGATTTAACTTGTTGTAACTGTTGCTCGAGCGATGTTATTTTATTTTCCTTTTCTCTAAGCAACGTTTGCAATTATTTTTATTTGTCTATGGTCGATATAGCATAACCACCTGCAAACTGCGAGAGTCTAGTTAAGTTGGCGGATGGATCAACTGGTGAATCCTTCCATAGAATATCCATTAGTTCATTTTCGGGGGTAGTAGCAGCTATAGAGTCCAATTTTCTTTTCTTTCTTTGCCTTTTCACCATGGCCTTATGTTGTGGGCTATAGAATACATCCAAAGGGGGTATTTCTTCAATCTTCAGAATTATCTCAGAGGTGGGGGTAACAGGGGTATGCTCTACTTCTGGTTCATTTGCAGTTTCTTCCACTGTAATTTCTAGAGTTGTCTTGTGTTGTAGTGTTTGTAGCTCTGGCACCTGTTCCTCTATATTAAGACTTTTATTAAAATTATCCCACTCTTCCTCTAAATCAATTACCGTGGGTTTTTTTTTTTATGCAGAGGTAGTAGGGATTTCAATCTGCTTGCCAGCTAAAGCTTGTTCAGCTATCTTCTGTGAATATTGGGTCGTATTCTCGATGCTCCTGCTTTTGCCATTATTTGATGAATGTCATGATTCTCCAATATATTTTTCTTGAGACTCTGCTCCAGAATCAAATTTTGAGTTCTCTTTGGAGTCACCTTCTATAGTCACGTTGTGGGTAGGCTCGCTTATTGGTTCAATTAACAATTGGTCCAATGGGACCATTGCGAGCCTTCTTTCTCTGTAACTGTAAAACTTTTCCAAATCCTCATGGTCAGAAAGTATTTGGGCCATGTGTTTCACCTCTGAAAAGGTGTTTTATACAAAAATATATCATCAAAAGCATCCTCCTCATTGGTGAATACTTTTATTTTCACCATGGTGGTGAAATTCTTAACTATTCCAAACGAGCCATACTGTCGTCTAAGGAATTTGGGTAATTGCAGAGATAGCATGTCCTCTACCTATTTTAAAGCGTGTCCCAAGTTGTGTAGTGCAAATGCTCCGCACTGTACAGGGAATGTAGGCCAAATGGCCTTCTTTGACTCTTTCAATGTATGGCTCATTCCTCCCTCAGTACATGTCTAATAGGCTATTTCCCTAGCCATCAATTTATCTGGAACATAGTATGGGAGGATGTGGGGGGAGGTGATGCTGCAAAAAAATCTGATATATGTAAATGTCTCCTCCCTGAACCATCTGGCCACTGGGAGGATGTCAACTTTAGCTTCTTGAGAAAATCTGGAAGTGTCTCGATTATACAACCACCTGTAAATAGGGAGCATAACTCCATGGCAAATCTTGAAAAAATGTCGTTGAAAATTGGATTCCCACATGACTTTGTGGTACATGTGAATGGGAAGCAGATTCTGAATAGGCCATTTCCATCCCATGATGGGGAACTTTGAACTAAAACAAATAGCGTCAATAACATAGGCGCTCATAAAAAATGGAGGGCAAACCCTCGAAGCAATGCTTCTTCTCCTTCTATACTCAATAATTGTTTTTGCTAAATTATTTGACAAGATTTAGGCCCAATTCATGATAGTTGCGTTAACGACTGCTTCTATTAACGACAACCAATTCGGGGAGAACTTGGTACTATCAAGTCTACCAAATAGTTGACATAACATAACCGCAACAAAACTATAAAGGGGACAAATAGATGCAGTAGTGCACATACCATTTTTGTCTTTCTCGATCTTCTCTTCATTATTCGATGAGGCACGGGTGCAATCCACTGGGTCATTGTTCTCTTTAACAAACTTTTCTACGAATTTCCTGTTGTAGATGACCTATGGCTCTGGTAGGTGGTACATAAGCCGTAAATTGTTCGGGGTAAAAGATCTGATGGCCCCTTGGCTTCTCATCCTAAATTGTCTGTCTGAAATATCTGCTTCATCGATAACCCATTTTACCATATCGGTATAAGGGATTATCTTTGGCCGAGTAGCTATGCAGTGAAAAAATGAGCAAGTTGTTTCTAGCATGGAAGTGTCTGAGGAATCTTGGCCATCAACTGTAACATTTGTTTCCATAATCCTCGGTTGTTCCTCCTCTAGTATGTTGTACATAGTCTCCCATGTAGAGGTTCCTCCCTCTCTACTGCATGTGGTGTCTGTGAACAGGGGAGTCATCTTTGTCTTCTCAGAGGCTACAACCTTTCCTTTCTTCCCCATTCTTCTCAACGCTTTGCTCTGCAGGTTTTTCCTAAAATGAAGAACAAAATCTATTGAATACTCAAAGATGAACGTAAAAACGAAATGATGTTGACAGCTTGTAAAGGTGGTAAAAGAAGCATTATTTGAATGCACGTAACAAGATATCATATCAAGATAAATGGATTTTCACACATAAATGCAGTTATTTCCCACTAATTCCTACTAATGATTCATTATCCCTTAGCTTTATTGCTCATAAATGTTTGCGTCGAAAAACAGGATGAAATTTTTTAGAGTAGCGAGCCATTATACTGCGATGATAGCGATTGTGCGATTTGTGAAGAAATATCGCAGATCGCAATACCACAAGGTGTACCTTTTAACATTCTTACCTCTTGATGTGTGTTTGCAAGATGCGAGATGCGAGTTGTCCATTAGTTGTTTCACATATGGTTACTGACTAGGCTCATCTTAGGTAATAGACTTGATAGACTTGAAATATTTGCTTTTAATACTTTACAGTGTGGGTCCGGACGCAAATTGCATATCACAATATCAGCTTATGGTAAGTGAAAAGTTTTTGCTTGAATACCCAAAATGCGATGTGATAAAATCCAAAGTGCCATCGCGATTTCACAACTCGCAAACCTTGCTATATCATATTTAAGAGAGAACTCTTTATGGGTTGTGTTATGCGATGCGAGACTTAAGCCTAAAATGTTTATGAACTTCTGTGTTTGTCAGATTTTATGATAATTTAGACCATGGAGCCCTTATTTTAAACGCTTTTCTTGATTTTGGAGGTTTTTTAGAAAGTTCCTTTAGTGGGTGTTTTAGATGTGCTATATATGAGAAAGTGAGTTTTTAGTAGTTCCCAAAAAGGTCTTGATTATTATTTTGCCTTTTTCAAAAAATAAAAGAAATGACTAAATGCTAAGTTTTGTTTTTTGAATAAAAATTTTAAAGGCTCCCCATTTAGTTAATGTAACGTTAACTACTATTATTACCAAATGGGGTTTTGTTGAATACCACAACAGAGCCAATACTACTGGAGCAAAGAAAGAACTTTGACTAGGTTGAATTATACTAGCCTCTAGCATTTCTGCAACCATACGTTCAATTTCACTCTTTTGGGCATAGGGATATATCTAAGAAGTGATGTTTAGAGGAAAACTTCCTGGAATCAAATGAATAGCATGATCATGATCACGAATAGGTGGGAGGCATTTGGGAGTCTCAAATACCTTGGAATGATTGTCCAAGACTTTTTGGAGTTTTGGAGAAATAGATGATTTCGATGTGGGAACCTCTAGTGAACATAATTATGAAATTATGCCTCGTTGTTCTTTCTTTAGAAGCTTTGTCATTCTGTTAGAGATGATTATCTTTCCTGGTTTCCCTGCGATACCCTTAATTCAATTTCCTTTCCTTCTGAAGAAAATTTCATGAAAAATTATTGAAAATTAAAAGTTATTGTACCCAAGGATTGTAGCCATTAGACTCATAGTACAACATCAGCTCACCCATTAGAATGGAAAGAATTGGGCTATTCAATACATATTCTCCCATGGATAGCTTGATATTATGGCACTTTCCAGAGAAAATTATGGTTCCTCCACTTGCAACCATCACTTGACACTCTGGTGCTGGATATATGAAGAAATTCAATTCCTTGGCTATCTTACAATGAATAAAATTATGAGTATTGCCCAAATCAATCAACATTATAACCTTTTTCTTCTTGGTATGCCCTTCTATGTTGATAGTTTGAGGAGTGGTAATCCAGCCAATGCATTACAAGATATGGCCGGACTCATGTCTTCTTTCTCTAGGGTTTGTTCCTAGAGTATATCCTCTTCTTTTGACATTTCATGTTCCTTTTATTCCTCCTCTTCACAATCTATGTAAAATAATTTCTTCTCAACACACTTATGAACTTTAGTGTATTTGCTATGACAACTGTAACAAAGCCCTTTTGCTATTTTTCTTCCAATTGTTGTGGTGTCAACCTTGTAGGTTGTGGAAGGCTAGGGGAAGCAACACTTCCATCTTTATAATTGTGAGTGGTAGGCTTCCTTGTTGCCATAATTTTTCTTTCCATTTTTCTTTCTAGCCTGAATGCCTTATCCAATGAATTAGGTTCCCAAAGGCGAACCTCATGTTGGATGTTATCCTTTAAAGTCCCTATGAACACATCAATCCTATGCTCTTATGGAATATATTTTACCCTTATATTCAATTTTTGGTAGTCCTCAATGTGCTCCATCATTGAACCATTTTGTTTGATATTTATCAACTGGCTAAAAAAAGTGTTTCTTTTTGTATCCTCATATTGTGCTATCATTTCATCCGTAAAAATTGCCCAAGTGACAATTTGTTTACGAGAGAAAAGCCATCGATACCATACAAACTGATTTGGTTCCAAATACAAATTTGCAATGTGTACCTTTTGTATTTTTTGCACATTATGGAGATAGAAATATTACTCCATCGATAGTATCCATGTTACGGAATCCTTGCCATCAAACTTCCTCATATCTATCTTTGGAACATGGTGGGTCTTCGATCCAACGTTAGAGTCTATGAAATCATGATTAACATTTATTTTTTCTCATCATGAGTTTCCTTTACTACCCTTTCACCATTAGTAAGAATTTCTTGTAGAAACTTCAAATCTGTCTTGAAATCTTCCATCTTATCTTCTACGCCTTTCCTTAAACCAACCATCTTATCTTCCACATCATCCATCTTAGCTTCCACGTCATTCATCTTAGATTCCACATCATTCATCTTAGCTTCTACACCTTTCTTTAAACCATCCATCTTAGCTTCCATGCCATACATCTTAGCTTCTACATATTTTTTCAAACCATCCATCTTAGCTTCTGTTACCTTTTGTGAGAGTGAATTTTGTTGCACTTGGTCTCGTAATTTTGATATATCATGTTGCATTTCTTCCTCTTCTTCATGAGTCATGCTAGAGCTTTTAGTTTTCTTACTAGGTGTTTCATCCAGGTGGATGTTGGTGGCCACCCACCTATCCCACTTGGATCCCCACAAATGTCTCTTTCAATTTTTCAGTTTCTGTAATTGTAGCACAGTTTACTATTTTTAGCAGTTTTTTGGGCCCTGAACTTTCGGAGCCGTTTTGAGGCCCTAAATGACATTTTTTGGGAAATCTGGGAGGAACATGGGTCCATGGACCAATATTTCTCTTTCCAAAGTTTTAGTGCTCAGATAGATCTTTCTAACGAGCTATTGTACGTGTCAAATGAAGATCGGGTGCCAAAGTTACAACCCCAGGAAGTTGATGTACCAACTCACCCAAAACTAGGCCCACAATTTGGTGTTTCATCTTCTAGGGTTAGGTTTTGGGATGTTTAGGGTTTTCCATTATTTCTCAACAATAAATAGGCCTTCAAGCCTCATTGTAACACAATTCAGAGGCATGTAGCCACCACATCTCTTCTCAGAGATAAGCTACCATCAGCCTAACTGGTTTATTTCCATTTCTGTTTGTAAGCATATTTTAGTATTTTACATTAATGAAATGAAGTATTATTTCCACTGCATCTCTGTGTTTATGGTTATCTCTATAATTTGTCGCGTTCCTGTTTAAAATCTGGATCAGTGGTATCACAACGGTTTGCTCTTTCTCTGTTTTTCTTTGCATGTCCCCAACGAGGTCGGGATATAAGGAGTTAGGGCTTGAACTGGTCGAACCTTTGCAAGACCAGCCTTGCAAACCCCGACGGCCTCCCATGGCGGAAGAAAAGAAAGACGAGGGGGCAGGAGATCCTATCAAAATCTTGCTTAAATGAGCCCTCGAGTGACAAAGGAACGCGATGATAGACAGCTTTGCACAGATCCTTCAACGGCTACCCAGAGGTGACGCATCAGCTTCCAGCAGCTACTCTGTAAATGCCACGCCCTTTAAGGTACAAGTTAATTTTGAAATCTCCATCTTTGAGGGTAAAATAGACATAGATGTCATAGATAAATGGTTAAATCTGCTATAAGGGTATTTTCCTATTCATGAATTTTGGAGTCAGGAAAAGGTTGTTTTCGCTCTTCCCAAAGCAACCCCCCACGTCAAGGACTGGTGGGAAACCTACTGCGAGAAAAAGGATGAAAGTACGGGCTCACTGTTCTCATCCGCAACCACTTGGAATTCATTCTGGGATGCCATCAAGGAGCAATACTACCCTGTCAAAAGCTATGAGGACAAATACATAAAGTGGACCATGCTGCGGCAGTGAAGGGACCAAGATGTGTTGGAGTTCACAAACATTTTTCATACCCTTTGCACATAGTTGGGTATCAAGGATTCTGAGCTACATTTGGTACTCAAATATTGTGGTTTCCTACACAGGTACATCCAGGAAGAGATGGAGTTCCTAAACATCTCCTCGCTCAGCACGGCGTACCAATACACTGTCAAAATCGAGCAGAAGTTTAAACAAAAGAAGCGAGACTTTGTATCTGTGAATCTAAATACCAAAGGACAAAGCCAAGGTGGGGTGACCTAAGACAACCTATTGAAGCCGCAAGAGAAGAACAACACCACGAAGTCAAAGAAGGACACAGGAAAGTGGTGTGAGTTCCATAAGAGCTCCACTCACAACACAAGTGAGTGTCGGATCAAGCAGTCGCTGGTGGCCGAACTGAAGGCTTTTGAATCAGATGCATGTTCCGATCCTGAGTCAGAACTTGACAAGGGGAATGGAAAAGGGAAGGAGATCATTGATGCAGAGCCCAGAACAACTGTTGCCACCGCCAAGATCCAAAAGAATGAGCCTGAAGATCCAGAGGAGGGGGAGTGTCTTTTCCACTCAGAGATGTGGGTGAAGGGTTCGCCGCTGCAATTCATTGTCAACAGTGGCAGCCAAAAGAACCTCATTTTAGCAGATGTCGTGAAGCAGTTGGGCCTACCGACTACACCACACTTGCAGCCATACAGTATCGGGTGGCTTCACCAAGGATGAGATCTCCGAGTTCACCAGTAGTGTCGCCTTCCCTACAGCATCAAGCCCTTCACCGATGAGGTATTGTGTGATGTTGCACCTTTGGATGTTTGTGATGTACTATTTGGCCAACCATACTTGTGGATCTGACATGCTGTGTATGAGTCAAGACCTCACGCTATTATTATTACTTTGGGTAATTCATTATACAGGATACCGGAGGTAGCCCCACCTACTACCACCTCTTTGATCGCTGCTAAGAAATGCAACAAGATTGTCTCCCAGACTAGGAAATTCGTTTTCTGTTTGGTTCGCTCCCAAAGTAAGGGGAAGATCATAGCCACATCCATGACCCTCGTGAAGGGTTCCTCCACGCAGCAGCAGTAGCAAAATGATATGGTCATGACAGAACACAGGAATAACTTCTCCTCACCCACAGGGGTACCACACAAGTTTCAGCTGGGCGACAAAGTCTAGTTGCATTTGCAGAAAGAACGCTTGACAAGAGCCCATCAGAAGCTCATACCACTCCGACATGGTACTTACATCATTACCAAGGTTGTGGGAAATAATTCTTTGGAGCAAAACATTCCTCCATTCCTTCGTGTGCACCGAGTGTTCAATGTGGAACACCCTCGACCATCCTTCCCACAATTACTGGACACATTAGAGATTGCAGAACAGCTCACCGGGGACCAAGCTCAGCAAATGGAGGAACTCAACATAATGGGGACCATTTCTTCCTAAAGGGGGAGGAATGATCCAGGTGGATGTTGGTGGCCACCCACCTATTCCACTTGGACCTCCACAACTCTCTCTTTCCGTTTTTCAGTTTCCGTAATTGTAGCACAGTTTACTATTTTTAGCAATTTTTCGGGTCCTAAACTTCCGGAGCCTTCTTAAGGCCCTAAAATACGTTTTTTGGGAAATCTAGGAGCAACATGGGTCCATGGAATGATATTTCTCTTCCCAAAGTTGTAGTGCTCAGATAGATCTTTCTAACGAGCTATTTTACTTGTCAAACGAATATTGGGTGCCAAAGTTACGACCCCGGGAAGTTGATGTACCAACTTACCCAAAATGGGGCCCACAATTTGGCGTTTCATCTTCTAGGGTTAGGTTTTGGGATGTTTAGGGTTTTCCATTGTTTCTCAACAATAAATAGGCCTTCAAGCCTCATTGTAACATAGTTCAGAGGCATATAACCAACACATCTCTTATTAGAGATAAGCTACCATCGCCCTAGCTGGTTTATTTCCATTTCTATTTGTAAGCATATTTCAGTATTTTACATTAATGAAATGAAGTATTATTTCTGCTGCATCTTTGTGTTTATGGTTATCTTTGTAATTTGATGTGTTCCTATTTAAAATCCGGATCAGTGGTATCAGAGCGGTCTACTCTTTCTCTGTTTTTATTTGCATGTCCCCAACGAGGTCGGGATATAAGGAGTTAGGGCTTGAACTGGTTGAACCTTTGGAAGACCAGCCTCGCAAATCCTGACGGCCTCCGAATAAAGAAAGACAAGTGGGCAGGAGATCCTATCAAAATCTTTCTCGAAGAAGCCCTCGAGCGACGAAGGAACGTGATGATGGACATGTTTGCACAGATCCTTCAGCAGCTACCCAGAGGCGATGCATCAGCTTCCAACAGCTACTCTGGAAACGCCACGCCATTTAAGGTACAATTTAATTTTGAAATCCTCATCTTCGAGGGTCAAAGAGACGCAGATGACGTAGATAAATGGTTAAATGTGCTAGAAGGGTATTTTTCTGTTCATGAATTTTTGAGTCAGGAAAAGATTGTTTTCGCTCTTCTTAAAGCAACCCCCCACATCAAGGACTAGTAGGAAACCTATTGCGAGCAGAAGGATGAAAGTATAGGCTCACTGTTCTCAGCCGCACCCACTTGGAATTCATTCCAGGATGCCATCAAGGAGCAGTACTACCTTGTCAAAAGCTATGAGGACAAATACATAAAGTGGACCACACTGTGGCAGGGAAGGGACCAAGATGTGCCAGAGTTCACAAACATTTATCATACCCTTTCCACACAGTTGGATATTAAGGATTCTAAGCTGCATTTGGTACTCAAAGACTGTGGTTACCTACACAGGTACATCTAGGAAGAGATGGAGTTCCTAAACATCTCCTCACTTGGCACGGTGTACTGATACAATGTCAAAATTGAGAAGAAGTTTAAACAAAAGAAGCAAGACTTTGGATCTGCGAATCCGAAGGCCAAAGGACAAATCCAAGGCGGGGTGACCCAAGACAACTTATCGAATCCGCAAGAGAAGAACAACACCACGAAGTCAAAGAAGGATACAGGAAAGTGGTGTGAGTTCCATAAGAGCCCCACTCACAACACAAGTGAGTGTCTGACCAAGCAATCACTGGTGGCCGGAATGAAGGCTTCCGAATCAGATGCATGTTCCAATCCTAATTCAGAACTTGAAAAATGGAATGGCAAAAGGAAGCAAATCATTGATGTAGAGCCCAACGCCACTATTGCCACCGCCATGATCCAGGAGAATGAGCCCGAAGATCTAGAGGATGGGAGCATCTTTTCCACTCACAGATGTGGGTGAAGGGTTTACCGCTGCAATTCATTGTCGATAGTGGTAGCCAAAAGAACCTCATTTCAGCAGAGGTCGTGAAGTGGTTGGGCCTACTGACTACACCACACCCGCAGCCATAGAGTATTGGGTGGCTTCACCAAGGATGAGATCTCTGAGTTCGCTAGTAGTGCCGCCTTCCCTACAGCATCAAGCCCTTCACTGATGAGGTATTGTGTGATGTTGCACCTCTGGATGTTTGTGATGTACTATTTGACCATCCATACTTGTGGAGGCGACATGTTGTGTATGAGTCAAGGCCTCGCGTTGTTATTATTACTTTGGGTAATTCATTATACAGGATATCGAGGTAGCCCCGCCTACCGCCACCTCTTTGATCTTTGCTAAGAAATGCAACAAGATTGTCTCCTAGACTAGGAAATTCATTTTCTGTCTGGTTCGCTCCCAAAGTAAGGGGAATATCATAGCCACATCCACGACCCCCTCGAAGGGTTCCTCCATGTAGCAACAACAGCAAAGGGATACTGTCATGACAGAACACAGGAACAACTTCTCCTCACCCATAGGGGTACCACACAAGTTTCAGGTGGGCGACAAAGTCTGGTTTCACCTTAAAAAAGAACGCCTGACAAGAGCCCATCAGAAGCTTAGACCACTTTGACATGGTCCTTACAACATTACCAAGGTTGTGGGAAACAATGCTTTGGAGCACAACATTCCTCCATTCCTTCATGTGCACCGAGTGTTCAATGTGGAACACCCTCGACCATGCTTCCTACCATTACTGGACACATCAGAGATTGCAGAACAACTCACCAAGGACCAAGCTCAGCAGATGGAGGAACTCAACGAAATGGGGACCATTACTTCCTAAGGGGGGAGGAATGATCCAGGTGGATGTTGGTGGCCACCCACCTATCCCACTTGGACCCCCACAACTGTCTCTTTCCATTTTTCAGTGTCCGTAATTGTAGTATAGTTTACTTTTTTTAGCAGTTTTTCGAGTCCTGAAATTTTGGAGTCGTTTTGGGGCCTTAAATGACATTTTTTTGGGAAATCTGGGAGCCACATGGGTCCATGGACCGATGTTGCTCTTCCGAAAGTTGTAATGATCGGATAGAACTTTCTAACGAGCTATTTTATGCATCAAACGTATATCGGGTGCCAAAGTTATGACCCCAGGAAGTTGATGTACCAACTTACCCAAAATGGGGTCCATAATTTGGCGTTTCATCTTCTAAGGTTTGGTTTTGGGATGTTTAGGGTTTTCTATTGTTTCTTAACAATAAATAGGCCTTCGAGCCTCATTGTAACACAGTTCAGAGATATGTAGCAACCACATCTCTTATCAGAGATAAGCTACCATCACCCTAGCTAGTTTATTTCCATTTCTGTTTGTAAGCATATTTCAGTATTCTACATTAATGAAATGAAGTATTATTTCCGCTACATCTCTGTGTTTATGGTTATCTCTGTAATTTGTTGCGTTCTTGCTTAAAATCTGGATCAATGTTTCCATTTTCTTTCTTTGGGGCATCAATTAATGATAATAATGCTTCACTATACCCTTTGAATTCATGCAAACTAATTTTTCAAACCAAACTTATGCAAAAATTAAAAAACAACTACACACCTTTTTTCACTTTGTAGGAGCTCGATATTGAATCTGTTTTATCTCTGTAATTTCAGATCTCCAAGGTCTGAAATTTCTTCCTGTGTAGCCCTCTGAGTCCTCTTTCTAACCCCACAAGTATGATCAAGATTATATTCTCCAAGGAAGAGTTATGCCAAATCTCCCACGATGACCTGATTATAGACTGGTTCAGTAGAGCGAACTTGTACAGAGTTCCATGTGTCATTGTTTCAACCTTAGGACCTAAATATGATACACAGTAACCTACAGGTTGTACTCTTTCTGTAAATTCTTACGAAATGTTAATCTGATGCTCAGAAAACAAGTTATGATGATTTTCCCCAGGTCACCTGTTTGAGATATAATTCAGGATCCTGCAAAAACCCTAACTTCCTTAGATCATATCTCTGAAAATATAGCGAGAGAAGCTCTTAAATTCAGACTCGAGGTTCAGAGCGATCTCAGCTCAAATGAGTTTCTTGTTTTAGCTTTTGAAACATCGCAAAAAAAAAGTTATAGCGAAAATTCCACGATGACATGTTTGGAGCAGAGAAACCCTAGAATCCAAGCTATGATACCAAATGTTATGCAACCAGCTCACAAAATAGAAGAAAAGATAGAACAACGCGTTAAAAATTAGCCTCTTCGAGGGGGAAAACTCCTCTACATTACACAAATGAAAAATTCTTGAATGATAAAAATGACAAGACCTCCTTTCGATGTATGTAAGTCTAAGGGGTCACAATATGACCAAAGCCGATCTAACAATAATAATATAAGGGCACAAAAATAACAATATGGGGAAAATAGTGGCACAACAATAACAATAAGGGCTACAATGATAATAGTAATGGGGGACTCACTAGTATTATAGGGACCTAACATGAACAGATGGATACAGATATGGAGAAACAGGAGTTGGAGCAAGACATCGACCTCATGCCTCATCACCAAGAGGTCGATCCACTAGCTTCACCATGTCCAGAAGAGGGAAAGTCCCAAGTGACCAAGGAGACGCAGAAATCCTTGGAGAAAATCTAAAGAAGGAAATGCACAACATCTCATTCGACGAGTCTCAACATAGAGTTGTGCAATCTCGCAGAGTGTCGATTCTGAATGATCATACATCTCTTGTGCAGTTCGAGGAGAAAGTGATCGTCTCTGATGTACACAAACATCCAACAACATTGGCTGATGCTACTAGAGCATATGCTGAAGCCACTAGCTCGAGTGTTCATTTCCTAATAGCTGAGAACAAGCAAATGGCGAAGGAGCTACAAACAGCCAAACATGGAGGATAATTGGTTACAACATCCGCCTGAGTAGAATTGAAGAAGGATATACTGGATGAAGTATTTTCCCTTGACAGAGTCATGAGGGCATTATATTCCAAGTTTGGTACCATTCATAAGGCAGTGGTCCATCTCAACAAATTGTAGCAACAATGTGCTAGAAGAGCACATATCTTGTCAAACATGCATGCTATTGGTGATTACATGCAAAAATGGAAAATGTGATACAAGGGAGCCCTACTTCAATTGCCTAAGATGATGAAGCCCCAAGTGGTTGAGCTAAAGGCACGCATCCAGAGTCAGATTCAGAACTATGAAGAGATCCTGCAGCTCATCACTAATCTGCATGCTTCCCATGCACGTGTATTCAAGAGTATGGATATTGTTGTGCACACACATGCGATCCCATCTATTGGGACACTCACCTAGGCGAAGACAAAGGTACAGGTCCAACTAGAGCTTGACTCATACTTTGACGAGTTGATGTGCATAGCCACCAACCCAGACTTGTCAATTAGTGTAGACACCATGCACAAGTATGTTGCTGGTCTGACTGCACTCAAGACAGATATGTGCATGCTATCAGACGAGTTGGACAGAAGAGACTGAGCAGTGTACCTGGATGCTATGGAGGCAAGAGTCAGGTTCCAAAAAGATGTCATCTTAGAGTACACAGACACCATCGCGGACTACCGATCTTGGCATCAATTCGCTATTGTCGAGAACCGTGAGGATGTCGAAGAGTGGTCTTCCAACAGTTGTCTGAGTCACAGTGATGTCTTGCATGGCTTTCTCAAGCCATTTTGTCTCACATGGGTACATGTGTATTTTAATGTAACGTCTTGTCAAGTGTAAGTTCAAGTGTCAATAGTTGGATGTAACAATCTTGGAGTAGATGAAGAGTCATGAGGATAGATGAACTGTCACAAAGGGGAATGTCAAGGGCCACCCCACTCTTTGCTATAAATAGTCCCTCATAACTCATTGTAGAGGATTTTGGTTAGCCAATCTTCCACTAATACTATCTTAGAGAGATCTTGGACAGTATTGTAACATGCATTGGCTTCTCCACCACGCAGAGCTAGTATATCTCTTTGGAGGAGTAGGCAGTTGTGGTTGTAATGTTCCGCTGTGAGAACTAGTGGTTGGACATGGATGTATTGTATGACTAGAACTTACACTTCTTAATATAACAAGAGACAACATGTTTCATGCATATGTTGTATTCTATTCCAACTATCTTGAGTACTCAAAATGATATATGTATATGTTTTCTTATGCATTCACATGTATCTTTTTGTATATGTATGTATGTATCTTTCTGAAATGTGTTGTTGGTTTAACCATCACTTTGGATCGCTAGCTAACTTTCCTTCCATGTTGTGATGCATATTTTCTCGTGTGTTCCCTTCTTAATCCATTTCTATCAAAGGTTTCCAAGGGGCGCACTCACCTCACCCTCCATGTGTTAGAACCGCTCATGCACCTTCCTTGGCTTACTGCAATTGTCACACCCTTTCTACCAATAGATACATCTTACTTGCCTCTGCGTGAAACCATGGTCAAGGCATTATCGTACGATCTACTGCTAGGACTCCTACTCCAAACAGTCTGAGGTCTAATTGGGACTTCTTACCGGGGAGATACCCTGACATGTTGGCATGTCAAACATTGTCAACAACTCACCACATTTGCTGGACAAAACCTTCTTCTGAAAAATAATATGCCAGATGATATTCCAAACCACTCAATAAAAGGGCACTAACAACTCCCTACAAAACCACCCCATATTGATTGGGAACTGACGCTAGTCCCTCAACACCCAAAAAAGAGGAAGACACTCTTAAAAAAGTCCAAGGTTCCACTTGGCCCTTCATCCTCCTCAATTCTTGGTTTTGTGACAACCCTGACCCCTTTTCTACAACCCCAACCATGGCGGTGGAGACACCAAACCCCCTTTTTGAAATGTCTTCTGACCATTAATACTCCAAATCCGCCCGAACCTCTTTTACCTGAAGCTCACTTGTCATCATTCCCACTTTGACTAGGGTTGAGCACATTGAAATCATGGTCCCTAGCCCAAATATTAAAACTCATTTCCACGTCCAAGCCAAATTCCACCAACTGATCTTCATTTATATCCAAGCTAAAATCCCTACCACAAGCCTCTCCTTGCACTTGTTAGCTAATGGCTAGGACCGTGATTTCCCCAGGCTAGATGGGATTGTACTACCACCACTCTTAGTCGCGTTCTCCGCATCATTTACAAAAGTAATTCATTATATAAATGTAAAAACTATTGCAAAATTAGTTTTACATAAAACAATATTTACCATGCAAGTGAAAATATTATAACACTGATACTCAAATTCCAAATTTGTGGTTTTATCTATCAATACATTTAATTAATTGTAATTTGTATTTTCATTTTTTTAAACATTTGTGAATTGTGTTAAAGGAAATAAACGAAACCCAAAAACTTAATTTAGATATATGGAACAAGTGTTGCACGACAGCCTAAACCTGATATTCGAATTAAAGATTATGGTAAATTGATATTAATATAGCATGGAGAAGATTAATATATATTTTTCATATTTGTAATACATTATAAAATAATTGTTCTATGAAATTGTTTTACAAAACTTAGCTGTATTTATATTTATATAACCTCACTGGATTATATGATGGGTTCAATGTGTTACTAGGCTACAACGATAACAACAATGGCCATCGTTTGAGGGTGAAATTTGGGGTGACTTTATGTTAAGAAAACAAAACAACGAGTCTCTTAATACCCTTAATTTGGGATTCTCCATCGATCTCCTCGCATTCCGTACCCTCCATTCAAAATGAAAATTTCAATTTCTTGTAGTTAATTGACACATTAATTTAGAGAAAATATTGAAAAAAGAAAATAATAAACATTGTAGCTTTTATTCTTTGGAGAGTTTTATATGATGAAGGGATCAAGATTTAGTTTTTCTTACCGTTAAAAATATTTTAGGGAAATCATATAAAAAAATAAAAATTGATTAATAACAAGGCCACATAGCTAGCATTTCTTGCCACTTAGTTTAATTATTGAACTTTGAGAAGTATGAATAAACTCCCAAATTTGAACAAAATCTTACCTTGAAGTTATTATGTGTCTTTTACATTAAATGCTTTTATTGATTGGTTAAATCAATAAATTTATTATTACTTTCTCTCATTTGAGTTCAATATTGAAGATGATATTACTTACTCGCAAGGTTATGACTTATTTTGATGTAATTATGAATAAGTTTTCAGTTTTATTGGGTGGTTGTATGATGTGAGAGTACACTCTTATTATCCCTGCACTTATACCTTGTTGTAGCGGGTATAATAAGAAAAACATGTATAATCATGCTTCGATTCATTTAAATTTGAGCCTAAAATAAATTAATGATTGAAAATGGTGGGTATTAATACAACTAGCATTAATACACCTACTATTGGCCTTGCAATAAGATTCTCGATCCATAATCGAATGAAAATTACCTAAATAATTTTGCACGTTAAAAAATAATAATAAATATAATATTTGATATAAAATAACATAAATTTATCATCAAAATAGAACTAATTAACCCCAAAATGCATTAAATAATGATCTATACTTCAATGTTTCCACATCAGGTACAATAGGAAGCCTCGTTCTACTTTGTGTAGAATACAAATCAAAATCGAAAAATAAAATCATGACTTCCTCTTAAATATTCTTTATAAAGAAGTTGAGATCATTTTCGTACAGTTAAATTGTTATTACAAAAGTAAACTAAATATTCACAGGAGTATGTCCGTTTGGGATAACACAATTGGCAATGGCCATGGAAATAAAGTCTCACTGAACGGGAAGTCTTGGGTTGAAATCTTGTGCTATCTCCCCAATTGAGATGAGAAGTTGGACATGATGAACATATAGTACTACCAAACTTATATATATATATGTATATAGATATAGATATAGATATATCTATATCTATATTTATATCTATATATATTCATGGGAGTATTAAGGATGGTTGTCTTATTCAGAAGTCAACTATCCTCTCACATCGATTCAAAAATGTTTAATGGAGAAAGCATAAGATTCTATGTGAGCATATCCCTTCGATTCGATGTTGCACAACTTCAACAAATAAGCCATGAAGGCTGAGAATTTGGTCTCAAATTCGTGGACCAACTATAAGTTTATAATTTCAGCAGCTTCTCGTAGGTTCTTGCATGCCTTATAACATTTTCAATTGACATATTCCGTTTAAAGGCAGCAGAAATTGGGAATATGAGCTTGGATACCAAAGCCCTAACAAAAAGCGGCTTTGAATCTTTATTCCAACATATGTTTATGTATCTCTAGAGGAATTTCACTGGCCTTGTTGCTAGAACTATGTACATTTCAATCGCGAAGATCGCCAGAGGATATGATTTGTGGTAAGTGTATTCATTGTTGTCAGTACGAACTCAGATCCCTTGGAGTCGATGTTGCAAAAATTCAACAAATAAGCCATGAACGCTGAGAATTTGGTCTCAAATTCATGGACCAAATATAAGTTTATAATTTCAGCAGCTTCTCGTAGGTTCTTGCATGCCTTCCAACGTTTTCAATTGACATATTTTGTTTAAAGGTAGCGAAAACTAGGAATCTGAGCTTGGGTGCCAAAGCCCTAATAGAAAGCAGCTTCGAATATGTATTCTAGTAGACGTTTTCGTCTCTCTAGAGGAGGAATTTCACTAGCATTGTTGTTGAAACTATGTACATTTCATTCGCAAAGATCATGGGAGGATCTAATTTGTGGCAAGAGTATTCATTGTTGTTAGTAAGAACTATGTACATTTCGCAGCAAGATTCGATTTGTATTCACTGCTATCAGTACAGTGAAATCATTTCCAAATAAGACCATGACCAATAGAGTGTAAGAAAAAACAAAACAAAATATTTTTAAAAATAAATGTTTTTGTTTTTGTAATGTTCACATTAGACATTGATTTTTAATTTTTGGTCAATAACTCACTAATTCAGTAGCCAATGACTTACAAAATGAGTAATACCCGCCAGCAACAGGAATAATGAATAAGTAATGTAAAGAAACAAAGTAACTTTTAGCATATATAATAGAAAAATATAAATTGATTTTATATATATTATGTAATGTAATATTATTAGTTTTAGATATAAATGGTGTGAATTTGTATAAAATATTTGCAACAAATTTCTCCTATTAAAATTTGTAAGAAACATAAAAAAGTTGGATATTATTATAAATTGACACCATTTATATACAACAATAATAATACTACAATAAAAGTTTATTAAATTACTTAACTAAACTTTCTAAACTTTACCTTAAAATAGATTTTATTGTTTTGTATAGTGCAACCTCTCTAAACTTTCCTTAAAAAAAATATATTGGTTTGTATGGTGAAACCTAGAATCATTAAGCATGCACTCTAGTACTTTTGGGTAGCAAGGCACATATAAAACAAGGGAAGTTGCATGGCAACAAGTCCCTGCCTTGAGCAGGGGGCAAGGCTTGAACAAATAAAATGTTATCGGAAAATGTTAAAATTAGAGAAATGGATGTCCTGAAAGTACTGATGTTTTTCAGAATTTGTGAAGAATGAAGCTAATTGTATTGCAACTAAGGCTTCTGTCGTAGCTCCCAAAGACAACCTTAGATTTCTTACAAGACCAGTGCCTAGGTAAATATAGATTGGTGTGTCTCAAATGATTCTCAAGCGGGAGGAGACATCACCCATGTTCTATACACATAATAAGAGTCAAGAGTTGGTTCTTTCATCCAAAGATACAAGTCAGGTATTTCAATATTTCTACACATACAGAGTTCCCAGAAATATAATAGAAAATAATGGAGGTCGAGCACTTCAAATTTAATCAGCTTTGTGGAATAAATGAGAGAAGATAAGGAGAAGGGATAACTCAAAATGTAGAGCTTAGAGCACCAAGAATTCTATAGTAAAAACATAGAGCCCGAAACCATGAGATTAGCTACAATTATCTGAATTACAGGTAGATATAATTGACAAAAAAGAAGTTGTATGATATGATTCATGTAGTGTAGCCTAAATGTATAATTTGAACCCATCAAACATGCATGTGCATTAACAAATCAATGCAAATGTATCTATAGGCAAGTATGAAATATTATGGCATCTATTGTTGCATGAATTCAGAGAAGAAAATAGAAAAAATGGATGAAAATAGGAAATAACACACTGTAATACTTCAAAGGGGAAATCACCACTACTCATGTGATATTCTACAAGATCTATGTAACTAAGTGATATAGTGTCACAAAAATAGCAGCCTTTCTTTGCATATTTTTAGAACCCCTATTCAGTGTTGCTACCCCCTATTTATAAGAAGAGGGGGTGCGTTATTAATCATGATATAGTACAAAATATCCCTAGGTTGAGTCTTAACTATCAAATCGGCTTGTTATCTCGGCCAAGTAAGGCTCTTTGTCCAAAAAACTATCACAAAAACAGTAATTGCCTCATAAAGGAAAGCACATCACAAGATCACAAAACAGATGAAACATTAATGCAATATCTTCGCACCCATCCTTGTAATTACTTTAGCTTCAGGTTGCATCTAGTTCATGGTATGGTCTCTTGTGCTGCTCAACTAACTCTTGTCATTTTTTCCTTTAGTGCCTTCGACACTGACCTTAGGAGCGGGTCACAAAGAGCCATTTTTGAGTCCGCCCATACTTGGTTTTGAATGCTCCCTCTTCTTTATTTACTGCTACAACTACTTTCGGCGCCGATAGTGTCATTTATGCCTTTAAAGTCCTGCTGAATACAATCGGTGCCCTGATTTGGCCTAGGGTTGCATATTATAGTGTAATAGAGAAGTCTCTTGGGCATGAGATTTTTATCTATGAAACAGGCAAAAAAAACATTTTTTTTTATTTCCCCTTTAGCCCCCTTTATTATAGCCCCTTTTGTAATTTTTCTCATATGACCGAGGGCTCAAACCAGGGGCTTAGCCCTTCGGGTGCTAAGACTTTCACCAGTTGTTCGGGGGCCTTTTTCATTTTATAAATTGAATCTCCTTTGATTTCCCCTTACACCACATTGGTCTATGTCTCGGACGTGAAATCCTTATCGAATAGACCGCAATCACTTATCGCATCCGGGGGGTCCTCTTTCCTTATCGCAATCATAGCCGATGAGGAGTATCAGTGGAAGAATAAGCCTTCGCTTCGTGCAATTGCCGATCCCGAGGTAATGTCATCATTGCCACATGTCACCTTTTGAATGGTGAGACATGTCACATGGAAATGGCCCCATTTGACCGCTGAAAACACTGAAACTGAGTGACATGTGTCCACCCATATTGCCACATCAGCATCCATACTGCCACGTCACTAATGACATCAATTTCCATGTTAGCTCTGAGGACCAATCATATGTCGCCACGTGGCTCCCTAGAGGAGAGAGAAAAAGGCTTGCCCAACCTTGTTTTCTCATGAAATTCCTTTGTTAATGATTCTCAGCCTCCCCTGGTGATGTAACACTATATTGTAAATCAGCAATAACACAAGTTTTTGGACTGTGCGGGATTGCTTTTTTGTGGGATGCGGGACTGCAGGATCACGTGATTGCAGGAATGCGGGGCTATAGGATTGTGGGTCTACGGGATGCAGGTTTGCGGGATCGTGGGACTGCGGGACTACAGGAATGCAGGATTGTAGGACTGCGAGATGCGGGATTGCAGGAATGTGAGATTTATCATATTCAACCACGTGGGGGAGAGAGAAGGGGGCGGCCCAGTCTTGGTTTTGTTTCACATTTCCTTTGTAAAGGATTCTCAACCTCCCTCGATGATGTAACACTACATCGTACAATCGGCCCCTCACAAGATTTTTTGAGTGGTAGCCCTTTGCTCCCCCGATATGTTGATCACCGATATTGAGGGATGTTCTGTGCCCGGGGCCCCCCGACTACCAATATTTCAATAAATGCTCTTCTCAGACCTGCCGACTGCCGATATGCGATATCGGTGATTGGCGGATCATTGTTTTTGCACCCTGCGAGTATCCCTTGCCTACCAGAAAGCCCTATCTGTGATTGTGATTTGTCTCAGACCTCTGATTGCAATTATCTTCACCCCTTAGTGTTTTTTCTTTGTTTTCTGGGTCTTCCAAAGGTAATCTTCAACAAGCTCTAACTTCTAATCCAGGAGTCCTTTTTTGGACTTCTACATACCATTGAAAAGATCTTTCTAATAAATATGCAACGGAGAGGGTCTAATCAAGCTTTGATATCTTCTGTGGCTCAAGAAGTGACTTCAAATTCACTGTTCTTATGCATCCTGGACAACTGATCATTTGCAGAGCAGTGAGTGATAACATAGACTCCACCTGGGGGCAGTGCCTTGCTATTAAGGTGCTGAGAACCTGCACACTGAAAAATACTCCTTTGGGCATGGAGTCACTTCTAATCAAAAGATAACTTTCATGAAAGTATAAATTTTTACATAAAATGAAAATTCAAATAACAATTGCAATACACACACCGAATATTTACAATGAGTGTAAGACAGGTACTTCTAATTTTGAAAATAAAATTTGAGGAACTGACCATTTACTAGCAGTTCCAACAATTCACCATCCAAGTTTTCAAGTAGATATGTGTTGTTCCCTCTCTCTTCTGTAATCCTGAAGGGGTCAAACCATAGTGGATCAAATTTTCTATGTTTGCCTTTGTCCTCCCGTCAGACATCCCACCTGAGAACCAAATCTCCTGGCTAAATAAGTTTGTCCTTGGCCTTCTTGTCAAACAAATATTTCATCTTTTGTTGGTAATTGGATAGTTTTGCCTCAACCTGTTCTTTGATTTCCTAAAGCTCAACCAACTGATTTATCCTTCTTGTAAAGGAACTTGGCTCTTCCTCGGATTCTTATAATAACCTTGTTATTGGCATTGCTAGTTGGATCGGGAAGACAATAGTCTTTCCATACACTAACTCAAAACGTGATTTCTCGGTAGATCGTTTATGTGTTATTCAGTTGGCCCATAGAGAAAACTTCACTTGGGAGTCTGAGTTCCTTTGATTTTCAGTGATGGTATTCTTCAACACCCTCACCCCAACTTTGTTTGAAGACTCAGCCAAGCCATTTCCTTAAGGGTAGTATGTAGTGGAGTGCCCAATGGTGATATTATATTTATGGAAGAAGCTGGTGAACTTGGTAGATTTAAAAGCTTGAGCATTATCAATGATGATTTTGAAAGGATAGCCAAAGTGGGATAGTATGTTCTCCTCCATGAATTTATCACCACTAATTCTGCAGCATTTCTAGCTGGGATGGCCTCTACCCACTTGGTGAAATAGTCAGTGGCTATTAATATCCATTTGTGCTGGCCACTGGATGGTGGGTCGATCTCCCCTATGAAGTCCAGCTCCCACTATTTAAAAGGCTCCTCCACATGCACATGAATCAGGGGGAGAGGAGAAAACATCTATCTTTTGGCAAACACTTGGCATTTTTGGCACACCATGACTCTAGAATGAACATCCCCAAATAGCGTAGGCCAGTAGAATCCATCCTTGAGGATTTTGTGCATTGTAGTCTTCCAGCTATAATTCCCTCCATAAAATCCTTCATGAAACTCGCCAATCACTTTATGGGTCTCTCCTTCCACCAAACATAGCAACAATACCCCCACAAGGTCCTTCCAGTAGAATAATCCATTGGATATGATATATTTCTGCACTTGCAATCTCAGGCTTCAGTATTTGGATGTATCCATCCCCAATAGGAACCTTAGGAATAAGAGGTAATGAGCGATGTTCTTATAGCAAGGTGATCCCTCATATTTGGCATAGATTTTCTGCTTAGATATTTTAATACTAGTTTGGTGATCCTTTGGTCTTCCTTCTTCTGTGATCATGTTTATCCCTAGTGCTTGGAAGTTGGATTAGGATAAAAACTTGGCCAACCCATGGCCTTTAATGAGTTTGGAAGGATTTATTTCTAACTCATATTCTTGTATTTTCACTATCCACCTGCCCCTCTTTCCTTCATTGTCTCCTTGCACCAGGATTTCCTTGACTACTCTTGTTGGGACAAACGCTGTGATTTTCGATTGCAGCACATATGTGTGAAATGCTTTTAGATCCTTTACCAGTGCATATGTTTTTTTCTCCAATATATTATATTGTAGCACAACATCCCTTAGGACTTGGATGAAGAAGGCGATGGGATGCTCATAACGCACTTTATTTTTCTGTAGTAACACTGCGGCAATGGTATGTGGAGAGGTGAAAGAAAAGATGTAGAAAAGCACTAAATAGTTGGGGCTGGCTAAGACAAGGGCTTCAGCCAAAGCTTCTTTGATTCTACTAAAATAATCATGAGGGACAAGGCTCCACTTGATGTCATTTCCCTTCTTGAGCATGTCTATAATACCCATGACTATCTTTACATAGTTGGGTATAAATCACCTTAAGAAATTTATTCTCCCTAAGAAGGCCTAGACTTCTTTCTTATTCCTGGGCAGAGGAATGTGGTTGATAGCTTCAACTCATTTAAGATCGATCTTCACACCCTCCTGCACTACTATATGTCCTAGTCGCTTCCCCTCACTTAGGGCGAACTAAGACTTCTTAGGATTTAGGGAGAGACCATATCTCCTACACTTCTCAAAGGTGAGTTTTAAGTGGAGGATGAGTTCCTCCTCAATCTTGGAAAATACTGTGACGTGATCCAAGTAGACCACTACAAATATTTCTTGCTCCCCCATGAAATCTATGTCCATGGCTCTATGAAATGTAGCCCTTGCATTTATCAGCCCAAAATACATGCAAGCATACATGAATGTTCTCCATGGGGTGGTGAAAGCAGTCTTTTCCTGATCCTCGGGATGAACTTCCACTTGATTGTTTCCAAAGAACCCATCCATCATGGACATTCTGGCTCAACCAACCACCTTCTGAAATATATTATCCATCTTGGGCAGTGAGTAGTTGTCTTTCAAAGATGCCCTATGTTGAAAATAGCAACAAGAAATGATAAAAATAGAAATGCTAAAAATAGCATTGCTATAAATAGCATTTCAGGATATACTCCAACTTTTTTGGAAATAGAAAAAAAATAGAAATGCTATAAATAACATTTCGAGATATATTCCAATTTTGATTTGTCCTTAAATCAAAATTGAGAATTAAAATTCGAATTTAGTCTCACTAGCTGTTGGAAAAATAATTAATTAATTCATCTTGAGTTAATTAGTTGGTGAAAATCAAACATGAAGTCTTTGTGAAGACATGCAACTGTTATCCCTTTGATTGAGGAAGTTATCCCTTAATTAAGGAGATAAGGATGAGTTGTATTTGAGTTGTAATTAGTTAGCTCAGTTAATTGAGTTAAGTCGAGTTAAATTAGTTCCAAACAGTTTGTGGAACTAATTGTGAATTTAGTCAGTTAATGCGTGCATGCATGCAACTAGTGTTCTCCAGATAACTGAATATTCTCTCATAAATAACTCATGCATGTTAGTGCAGACAGAGACCCAGTTGAGATTAAAGGCAGGGACAGTGTACTATCAGTTTCTAGGATTTTCCTATAAGAAAATCTCTTGCATGCAAAAGGAATTCATTCCTTCAGGATTGCGCAGTTTCTATAGAGGTTAGAGCAGTGTGTGAGGTGAGAATCACACAGGTTACCGCTGGAGGACCCAGGGAAAACTGTGTAAGGAAATAGGAGGCTTGGAGGATTGAACAAAGGCATATGTGTTGTCTATTCTTTCTATCAGCAGCAGTGAGGGATTGTACTGAGAGCTGGATAGCTGTGATAGCTAAAGCTTTGTGTAATCCTGAGATATTTCCACTTGTATGATAATACAGATAGCGGGGTTTTTAGCTGAGGCTTTCCCCAGAGTATTCTTCTGTGTTTCATGTGTGATTGAATCTTCTTCTCTATTATATGTGTTTTTTTTTATCTTTCTCAAATCAATTAAGCTTTCGCAAGTTTGATAGTAGAAGTAGATTGAGTATTTTGCTTTAGTACATTGCATAATCAGTTTAATCTACAATTTCTCTACAAGATGTGTAGAGAGCAGAATTTCTACATGGTATTAGAGCGAGGTTTTGTAGAAAAAGTTCTACATGGTATTGGACAAAGGTTATCATAGTTGTGAACAGTTTACTGAGAAGAATTCAAAGTTTGAAGTTTGGGGTTGCAGGTGCAAACTGAGTTCACAATATGGGACATTATGCAACTAATTTCCCATCAAATAATTCTAAGAAGGGATCCTCGAAAGGATCGGAAGGTGAGGCATTAGCCTCTTAGTTTGAAATGGACTTTACCCTCATCACATGCATGGTGTCATCAATGATGGGTTGTGTTTGGTATATTGACAGTGGAGCTTCATTCCACATTATCGGTGATAAGATTTTATTCATACCTTGGAGGAGAAGGACCCCCAAATGCGCATAGAGATAGGTGATTATGGAAAGTACCGTGTTTCAGGTGAAGGTACGGTTGTGTTTCAGAGGGAGCATGGAGCTCCTCTCACCCTGACTGATGTGAAGTATGTGCTAGTACTGAAGAAGAACTTGGTATCGGTCATGATGTTGGAGGACAAAGGCTACGATGTTGTCTTCAGTAAAGGAAAGGCATTCTTGAGACACATAGCCATGGGTCAAACCAAGAGGATTGGTATTCGAGTGAAGAATCTATATAAATTAGAGGTAGATTACTATGCTACATTGAGTTCGAAAGCAGAATTGGTGCAAAGCCAAGACATTGGCAAGTTATGGCAAAGGCGATTGGGCCACTTGCATCATGGGGCCTTGAAGATAATGCAGCAAATCTCTACCAGACTTCCTAAAGGTAAACTTCAGTAAGTGGACACAAGCAAAGGTTGTACCTTGGGAACGTACGCCAAGTATTCCTTTCATGATCGAGATAGTCAAGCTGAAGCAATCTTAGAGCGAGTTCATACAAATGTGTGTGGACCATTCTCGACAACATCCACCGCTAAACAAAGGTATTATGTGATTTTAATTGATGATTTTTCTTGTAAATGCTGGCTCTATTTCATGGAGAAGAAGGATCAAACCTTCTCAAGTTTCTGTGAGTTCAAAGCCTTGGTTGAGAAAGAATCAGGAAAGAAGATCACGGCCTTGCGAAGCGACAATGGTGGAGAGTATGTCTTTCAAGAGTTTAAGGACTTTTGTGTTGTAGAAGGAATTAAATGGGAGTTGACGGCACCTCATAACCCATAGCAGAATGGGGTGGCCGAGAGGAAGAACAAAACGATTGTGGGGGCAGATCAGGCGATGTTGCATAACCAAGGCCTACCACTTCATTTGTGGGTTGAGGCATGCAACACAGCGGTCTATTTATAGAATAGAAGCCCGCATCACATTCTTGAGATGAAGACACCAGAGGAAGCTTTCTCGGGGAAGAGACTAGATGTAAGTCACTTCAAGATCATTGGCTCATTGGTATATTTCCATGTGACAAAGGATGCAAGGAAGAAGCTTGAGCCGACAGTAGAGTTGGGGATACTTGTGGGGTACATTGATACACCCCACAACTATTGGGTGTACTTGCCTACCAGTAGAAGGACAGTGGTTCATAGAGATCTCAAGTTTGGTGAGCCAAAGGTCATGCGAATTTCCCTTGAGAGGGAGCTCAAACTACAGGCTGTGGAGGAATTGTTGGTTCCTAAGGAGGAGGAGCCTTAGACTGATGCAAAGCATAAGCATGTAGGGGTTCCAGGAATGGAGACATCCACTCATGCAGAGTCTTCTAGAGATGGGTGGAAGTGCATGAGAGAAACTGGCAGACTGTTGTCGGATGCGAGAGAGAATCTGGGAGAACCATCTTCTCAGTGCAGATAGAGGAGGTCACTTGAGAGGGACATTGGATACATGGCCCTTGTTTGGGAATGTGTTGAGACCGAGCCATCTTCCTTTGAGGAAGTAGTGCAATAGCTGATTTGGGTTGATGTTATGGTGGAGGAGTATGACTCCATAGTTCAGAACAGTGTTTGGGATGTGGTTCCAAGACCAAAGAACAAGTCAGTGGTGATTTCCTGTTGGTTTTACAAGGTAAATCAAGTTGTTTATGGTAGTGTGGAGAAGCATAAGGCAAGGTTTGTTACTTATGGTTTCTCACAGGGCGAGGGGATTGAATATGATGAGACTTTCTCTCCTGTAGCAACGTACTCATCTATCATATTGATGTTGGCACTATCAACACAGATGATTTGGAAGATCCATCAGATGGATGTGAAGACTACATTCCTCAATGGCAAGACTGAGGAAGAGGTGTACATAGAGCAGCCAGAAGGATTTGAGACCTTCGATCATGAGTCACATGTGTGCCGACTAAAGAGAGCTTTGTATGGGCTAAAGCAAGCACCTCGTGCTTGGTACACTAGGATCGACAACTACTTCACCGGGTTGGGCTTCACAAAGAGTGAAGCGGATGCAAACTTGTACCACATCATGGTGGAAGGTAAGCAGTTGATCATTTTTCTTTATGTTGATGATCTGATATTGACAGGTGATGATTAGTTGATCATGTCTTGCAAGGAGGACCTTGCAAGAGAGTTCAAGATGAAAGACATGGGTCTCATGCACTACTTTCTAGGCATGGAAGTGTGGTAGAAGGATGGGGAAGTGTTTGTGTCTCAAGGAAAGTATGCCAATGAGATACTCAGGAGATTCCACATGTAGAAGTGCAAGCCCATGCAGACTCCTCTAGCATGTAACTAGAGGAAGGAGGATGCTACTTCAAGAGAAGTAGTAGAAGCTACTGTGTATCGGCAACTTGTGGGTTCACTGATACACTTAGTGAATGCACGACCAGATTTGTGCTTAGCAGTGAACCAGCTGAGTCAAGCTATGGTTCAGCTTACCAAGATGTTTTAGAAGGCAGCGAAGCATGTTTTGAGATACCTCAGAAGCACATCTTAGTTTGGATTATGGTACAGACGGTCAAAGGGAGTGAAGCTACAGGGCTTCACTGATGCAGATTGGGTAGGGAGTCCATCAGATTGGAAGAACCATTAGGAGGAATTTTAAACCTTGGTTCTGCTACAGTTTCTTGGTACATCAGGAAACGGAGGTCAGTTGCACTTAGCTCAACAGAGGTTGAATACATGGTTGCAAGTCAGGCAACATGTGAGGCCATTTGTGTTGAAATGTGCAACAAGAAATGCTAAAAATAGAGCATGCTAAAAATAGCACTGCTATAAATAGTCGGGCTATAAATAGCAGTTTAGCCATTGGAGATCTTAGCTACAATGGGTGAAAAGTGAAAGTGCTAAAAATAGCTTTTCTAAAAATAGCATTTCGGGATCTCTTCTTATTTTAGTCAGTCCCTGGACTAAACATAGAAAGTAAAATCCGAATTTGATATTAACAACAGTTTGTAAATTGATGAATTAATTCATCTTGAGTTAATTAGTTAAGGAATTATGAACTTGAAGTCTATGTGAGGACATGCAACAATTTCTTCTTTGATTGAGGGATTTATCCATCAGTTAAAGATATAAGAGTGAGTTGTAATATTGAGTTGTAATTAGTTGGCTGAGTTAACTGATTCAAGTCCAGATAGATTAATTTAACAGTTTGTTAAATTAATGAGAGTTCAGTTAGTTAATGCTTGCATGCATCTAACCAATGTATTTTAGATAACTGAGTATTCACTCATGGATAACTCATGCATGTCAGTTCAGTCAAAGACCCGTTTGAGATCAGATGGAGGGAGAGTGTACTATCAGTTGCTAGGATATTCCTTGGTGAATATTCCTTACATGCAGAAGGAATATTATTCCTTGAGGATTGCGTAGTTGGACCTGAGGTTACAGTGAGTGTGATGAGGCCAATTCACACATGTGATATCATTGGACCCCAATCAGAACTGCGCAAGGAAATAGGAGGCTTGGAAGGCTTGAGGAAGATATATTCTATGTCTATTGAGTCTGTGAGCTATATTGTTTGATTGCAGAGACAACAGGATAACTTGAGAGCTTATTCTTTTTTGTAACTTGAACAAGATTTCCACTTGTATGATAATACAGAGTTGGAGTTTTAGGCTGGTGCTTTCCCCAGTGATATATCTTCTGTGTTATGGTTGATTACTTCTCATTCTCAGTTATATCTATTCATGCTTGATGTTGCTCATGTTTGATTAAGCTTCTGCTCAATTGTTTGTAGAAGTAGATCAAGTGTTTTGCTTTAGTACATTGCATTACCAGGTGATCTACAGTGGGAAATTTCTACATGAAATCAGAGCAAAGGTGATCAAGGAAGAATAGTATACAAGTAGGAGAATTTCGAAGTTTGATTTTTGAATATTGAATCGAGTTCTTATCACATTTATTTCACCGATGGCATTCAGTGGTTTAAGACTTGAATATTCCCTTGATGGTAGTTCGAATTATGTAGCCTAGAAGGATTGCATGGAGGCAGTATTAGAAGATAGCGATTTGAAGGAATTCATTGATCAAGAAGTCTAGAAGCCGACTGATGCTACTCAACTAGCGAATGGAAAAAGTGTGTGGCTAGAGCAAGGAGAATCCTCCTGGAGGGAGTTCGAGATCACATTGTCTCAAGCCTCCATGGGAACGAGACTCTGTTTTCGATGTGGAAAACATCGAAAGATCTTTATCAGAATAACAACGATTAGAGGAAGCTGGCGCTGAAAGATAAGCTTCAAAAGATCAAGTGTGAAAAGGGCGACACAATCTCTACGTACCTGAACAAGCTCACCACCTGTAGGGATGAGCTTGGAAGCGTAGGGATTGTGATAGCTGATGATGACATGGTGAGTCTTGCACTCCTCGGTCTTCCTAAGAGCTGGCATAGCTACAAAGACTCGGTTAATGGAAGAGAGAAACTACCAGATTGGGAATGACTTTGGTCGGATTTGATGCAGGAGGAGATAAGGTGAAGCACCAAGGATGGATCTTCATGAAAACAAGATGATGAAGAAAATATAGCTTTAGCGAGTAAAGCTAATAAAGGGAAAGGGAAGGCATCCCAATCCAAATCTTCTCATGGTGGGAAGAAGGTTGACAAGTCGAAGGTGCAATGCTTTCACTATCATGAAGTGGGCCATTATGCTATGAATTGTCCACATAAGAAATCCAAGAAAGGTTCCTCAAAGGGATCTGATGGTGATGCATTAGCTTCATAGTTTGAGCTAGACTTCTCGCTTATCTCATGCATGGTTTCATCCATGGTGGGATGTGTTTGGTACCTGGACAGTGGAGCTTCTTTCCACATGTTTGGTGACAAAAATCTTTTCAGTACATTGGAGGAGAAGGATCTCAAGATGCGAATCAAGATGGGTAATGATGGAAAGTATTGTGTCTCCGCTGAAGGTACCGTTGTGTTTTAGAGGGAGCATGGTGCTCCTCTCACCCTATCTGTTGTTAAGTATGTACCAGGGTTGAAAAAGAATCTTGTGTCTATTGCTATGCTAAAAGATAAAGGCTATGTTGTAGTCCTTAGTAAAGGAAAGGTTTTCCTGAGGCATATCGGCACTGGACAAACCAAGTGAATTGGGATTCGAGTAAAGAATCTCTACAAGATGGAGGTAGATGGATGTGTTGCATTGAGTTCCAAAGCAAAGGTGGTGCAAAGCTAAGATGTTGGCGAGCTATGGCATAGGAGACTAGGCCACTTGCATCACGGGGCCTTGAAGATCATGCAACAAATTTCTATCGGCTTACCCAAGGGAAAACTAGAGAAAACAAATACATGCAAAGGATGCACCCTGGGTAAGTATGCAAAAGCTCCCTTTCAGGATCGGGATAGTAGATCTAGAGAAATCTTGAAGTGAGTTCACTTAGATGTATGTGGACCATTCTCTACAGCCTCCACCGCTAAGCAAAGGTACTATGTTATTTTTATTGATGGTTTTTCTCGTAGATGCTGGATCTACTTTATGCAAAATAAGGATCAGAACTTCTTGAGGTTTTGTGAGTTTAAAGCCTTGGCAGAGAAAGAATCAGGATAGAAATTAAAATCCTTGCATAGCGACAATGGTTGAGTGTATGTTTCCCAGCAGTTTAAAGACTTCTGTGCAGCAGAAGGAATTAAATGAGAACTAACGACACCTCATAACCCACAACAAAATGGGGTGGCCAAAAGGAAGAACAGATCTATTGTGGGAGCAACTCGAGCGATGTTGCATGACCAAGGCCTACCATTTCATCTATGGGCTGAGGCATGTAATACAACAGTGTACCTTCAGAATAGAAATCCTCATCATATCTTGGGGATGAAGACACTTATGGAGGCTTTTTTGGGGAAGCGACCAGATGTGAGTCACTTCCACATATTTGGATCATCAGTTTACTGTCATGTGACCAAAGATGCTTGGAAGAAGCTAGACCCAACAACTGAGTTGGGGATACTTGTTGGGTACACAGATACACCCCACAACTATCATGTGTTTCTACCTACCAGTCAAAGGATCATAGTGCACAGGGATCTGAAGTTCGATGAGCAAAGAGCCATGCGAGTGTCATGTGAGAGGGAGCTCAAGTTGCATGGTAATGAGGAACTTTTAGTTCCAAAGGAGGAGGAGTGTCCTGATGATGTGGATTAGCCACATGTAGAGGATCCAGTAGTGGAGACCACCACTCCTGGAGAGTCTTCTAGAGACAAGCAGAAACGCTTGTGGGAAGCTGCCAGATTGATGCTAGATGCGAGAGAGAATGTGGGGTAGCCATCCTCTCAGCGCAGCCATAGGAGATCTCGTGAGAGATACACTGGCTACATGGCCCTGGTTGGGGAGTGTGTAGCGACTGAACCTTCTTCTTTTTAGGAGGCAATGTAGCAACCAGTCTAGGTTGACGCAATGGTATAAGAGTACGATTCTATCATACAGAACAGTGTGTGGGATGTTGTCCCTAGACCTGGCGACAAGTCTGTGGTTAGTTCCCGATGGCTTTACAAGGTAAAGTAGGTAGCTGATGGCAATGTTGAGAAACACAAGGCAAGGTGTGTTAACCGAGGTTTCTCACAGGTTAAGGGGATTGACTACGATGAGACCTTTTCTCCCGTAGCAAGGTACTCATATATCAAATTGATGTTAGCTCTATCATCTCAGATGGGTTGGAAGATCCATCAAATGGATGTGAAGATGGAGTTCCTCAATGGGAAGATTGAGGAAGAGGTATACATTGAGTAGCCTGAAGGATTTGAGACCTTTGATCACTAGTCGCATGTTTTCCAACTCAAGCGAGCACTGTATGGGCTGAAGCAAGCACCCCGTGCTTGGTATACCAGGATCGACAGCTATTTCACTGGATTGGGCTTCACCAAGAGCAAAGCAGGGGCAAACTTTTACCATGTCATGGTAGAAGGTAAGCCATTGATTATTGTACTGTATGTCGATGATCTGATTTTGACAAGTGATGATTAGCTAATCAAATCTTGCAAGGAGGACCTTGCAATCCTCCTTGCAAGAGAGGTTGAGATGAAGGACATGGGACTCATGCACTACTTTCTAGGCATGGAAGTGTGGCAGAAATATGGGGAAGTATTTGTGTCTCAAGGCAAGTATGCCAATGAGATACTCAGGCGCTTTCACATGGAGAAGTGCAAACCTATGCAAACTCCTCTAGCTGGGAACTAGAGGAAGGAGGATGCTACTTTAGGTGAGGTAGTAGCTACTAATGTTTATCAGCAACTGGTGGGTTCACTTATGTATTTGGTGAACACATGACCCGACTTATGCTTTGCAGTGAACTAGTTGAGTCAAGCTATAGTTCAGCCTACCAAGCTATTTTGGAAGGCAGCGAAGCATGTGCTGAGATATCTCAGAGGCACTACGCAGTACAAATTATGGTACATATCAACAGAGGGAGTGAATCTGCAAGTCTTCACGGATGCGGATTGGGTTGGTAGTCCATCAGACCAGAAGAGCACTTCTGGAGGAATCTTCAACCTTGGTTCAGCTGCAGTTTCTTGGTATAGCAGGAAACAAAGATCAGTTGCACTTAGCTTAGCAGAGGTTGAATACATGGCTACTAGTCAGGCAACATGCAAGGCCATTTGGATGCGGAAGATTCTAGTGCGATTTTTTGGTCAAGAGGATCATGATAAAAGCTATTTTAGCACTTTCACTTTTCACCCATTGTAGCTAAGATCTCCAATGGCTTAACTGCTATTTATAGCCTGACTATTTATAGCAGTGCTATTTTTAGCATCTTCTATTTTTAGCATTTCTTGTTGCACATTTCAACACTCGCTCTCAACAAGAAAGGGATTACCAATAACCTCGATCCTGTCCCTATGGAACTCGAACTTGCAACTCAAGATGAATTAATTAATCAATTTACAAATTGTTGTTAGTATCAAATTTGAATTTTACTTCCTATGTTTAGTCTAGGGATTGACTAAAATAAGAAGAGATCCCAAAATGCTATTTTTAGAAAAGCTATTTTAGCACTTTCACTTTTCACCCATTGTTGCTAAGATCTCCAATGGCTTAACTTCTATTTATAGCCTGACTATTTATAGTAGTGCTATTTTTAGCATCTTCTATTTTTAGCATTTCTTGTTGCACATTTCAACACTCGCTCTCAACAAGAAAGGGATTACCAGTAACCCCGATCCTGTCCCTATGGAACTCGAACTTGCAGAATACAATGTTTCATCAGAGGTCCAAGCATATAGATATCTGTTACCATCATCTACGGGACTGTGTGTTCAAGAGGATCATGATGTTGCAGTATGTTTCGAATGAGGAGCAAGATGCAGATATTTTGAGTAAGGCATTGTAAAAATGCAAGTTCGAGTTCCATAGGGACAGGATCGGGGTTACTGGTAATCCCTTTCTTGTTGAGAGCGAGTGTTGAAATGTGCAACAAGAAATGCTAAAAATAGAAGATGATAAAAATAGCACTGCTATAAATAGTCAGGCTATAAAGAGCAGTTAAGCCATTGGAGATCTTAGCTACAATGGGTGAAAAGTGAAAGTGCTAAAATAGCTTTTCTAAAAATAGCATTTCGGGATCTCTTCTTATTTTAGTCAATCCCTGGACTAAACATAGGAAGTAAAATTCAAATTTGATACTAACAACAAATTGTAAATTGATTAATTAATTCGTCTTGAGTTAATTAGTTAAGGAATTATGAACTTGAAGTCTATGTGAGGACATGCAACAGTTTCTCCTTTGATTGAGGGATTTATCCATCAGTTAAAGAGATAGGAGTGAGTTGTAATATTGAGTTGTAATTAGTTGGCTTAGTTAACTGAGTCAAGTCTAGTTAGATTAATTTAACAGTTTGTTAAATTAATGAGAGTTCAGTTAGTTAATGCTTGCATGCATCTAAATATTGTATTTCAGATAACTGAGTATTCACTCATGGATAACTCATGCATGTCAGTTCAGTCAGAGACCCAGTTGAGATCAGATGGAGGGAGAGTGTACTATCATTTGCTAGGATATTCCTTGGTGAATATTCCTTGCATGCAGAAGGAATATTATTCCTTGAGGATTGTGTAGTTGGACCCGAGATTATAGTGAGTGTGATGAGGCCAGTTCACACATGTGATATCATTGGACCCCAATCAGAACTGCGCAAGGAAATAGGAGGCTTGGAAGGCTTGAGGAAGATATATTCTATGTCTATTGAGTCTGTGAGCTATATTGTTTGATTGTAGAGAGAGCAGGATAGCTTGAGAGCTGATTCTTTTTGTAACTTGAACAAGATTTCCACTTGTATGATAGTACAAAGTTGGGGTTTTAGGCTACTGATTTCCCCAGTGATATATCTTCTGTATTATGGTTGATTACTTCTCATTCTCAGTTATATATGTTCATGCTTGATGTTTCTCATGTTCGATTAAGCTTTCGCTCAATTGTTTGTAGAAGTAGATCAAGTATTTTGCTTTAGTACATTTCATTACCAGGTGATCTACAATGGGAAATTTCTACAATTTGGATGTGGAAAATTCTATTGGGTTTGCTTGATCAGAGGATGGACCCAACTATGATCTATTGTGATAATCAAAGTTGTATCAAACTCCCTAAGAATCTGGTATTTCATGACAGGTCCAAGCATATCGACATTCGGTATCATCCTCTCAGAGACTGTGTGGTGAGGAGGATCATAATGTTGCAGTATATTTCAATCGAGGAGCAAGATGCTGACATTTTGACTAAGGCATTTTCAAAGTGTAAATTTGAGTTCCATAGAGAGAAGATTGAGGTGACAGATAATTGCTTTCTTGTTGAGAGGGAGTGTTGAAATTAGCAACAAGAAATGATAAAAATAGAAATGCTAAAAATAAAATTTCTATAAATAGCATTTTAGGATATACTCCAACTCTGTTGAAAATAGCAAAAAATAGAAATGCTAAAAATAGCATTGCTATAAATAGCATTTCGGGATTTATTCCAATTTTGATTTGTCCTTGAATAAAAACTGAGAATTAAAATCGAATTTAGCCTCACTAGCTATTTGAAAAATAATTAGTTAACTCATCTTGATTTAATTAGTTAGTGAAAATCAAACATGAAGTCTTTGTGAAGACATGCAACAATTATCCCTTTGATTGGGGAAGTTATCCCTTAATTAAGGAGATAAGGATGAGTTGTATTTGAGTTGTAATTAGTTAGCTCAGTTAACTGAGTTAAGTCCAGTTAAATTAGTTCCAACAGTTTGTGGAACTAATTGTGAGTTCAGTCAGTTAATGCATGCATGCATGCAACTAATGTTCTCTAGATAACTGAATATTCTCTCATAAATAACTCATGCATGTTAGTTCAGACAGAGACCCAATTGAGATTAAAGGAAGGGACAATGTACTATCAGTTGCTAGGATTTTCCTATAAGAAAATATCTTGCATGCAGAAGGAATTCATTCCTTCAGGATTGCACAGTTTCTACAGAGGTCAGAGCAGTGTGCGAGGTGAGAATCACACAGGTTACAGCTGGAGCACCCAAGGAAAACTGCGCAAGGAAATAGGAGGCTTGGAGGACTGAAGTAAGGCATATGTGTTGTCTATTCTATCTATCAGCAGCAATGAGGGATTGTACTGAGAGCTGGATAGCTGTGATAGCTAAAGCTTTGTGTAATCCTGAGATATTTCCACTTGTATGATAATACAGATAGTGGGGTTTTTAGCTGAGGCTTTCCCCGGAGTATTCTTTTGTGTTTCATGTGTGATTCAATCTTCTTCTCTATTATATGTGTTCTGTTTGATCTTGCTTGAATCAATTAAGCTTCCGCAAGTTTGATAGTAGAAGTAGATTGAGTATTTCGCTTTGTACATTCCATAATAAGTTTAATCTATAGTTTCTCTACAAGATGTGTAGAGAGTAGAATTTCTACACCCTGTTTAGATTCCGAAAGTCTACACATAGCATTATCTCTCTATTATTTTTCTGGACTGAAACCAAATTCGCTACCCACTCAAAGTATCTTAAAGGTATTATGATCTTTGCCTGGAGTAGCTTCCTTACCTCCCTTTCAATGGAGGGGAGTAGGAGTGGATTTATCTGTCTGAGTTTCTGCTTGCAGGGTTTCATTCTACTTTTCAAAGGAATCTTATGATGTATGATGTTAGTATCAAACGTTTTCAAATAATCATAAGACCAAGAAAAAACATATTTGTAGGTTTTGAAAAGATCTAAATACCTATGTTTGTAATGCAGGGGGATTCCTTTTGCTAGCTTGATCATATGGGGCTCCTACTCTAAACCAATGTTGCAATATTGTACCTAATCATCCATCTCAGGAGCCATTTGTTTGGCGGCTATGTCGTCTTTATTAAAAATCCTTTCTAGTGGGACGAGTTCACGAGGGATAGTATTCCCTTTCAGTTGCAAAATTTTGTGCCTAACCACTAGGTCTTTCCATGAAGTGACTTCTTAATATTCTTCTTAAAATTCTTCTTCTTCTTGATTGATGGTGGAGTTAGAAAACTCCCCAATGACTTCTATGAATCATTTCACTTTCTTGTGATCTCCAAACACCTGCCAATGCTTAAGGTTATTAGATATGGAGGGTCTACACTTGAATTCCACCTCATATTTTAGGAGTGGATTTTGAGGGGGCCTTAAAATGCTTGCAGCTATAGCAATGGAGTCAGCAATTCTATTTCCTTCTATGGGCAGAAATTGGATATTAAAAGCCAGGAACAAGTTTTCAATTAATCCCACACTTCATTGCAGTAGGTCCTCAGTCCGGGGTATTTGGCCTAGAATTGATTTCTGATTTGTCTTATGACCAGCTCAGAGTCTCCATAAACTATTAGGAATTCAATATTCATATACCTCTCATATTGATGTTCTAACTGGAATGTTAGGTGGACTGATGTTTCTTATAAGATAGACTCATCATCTTCTAGGAATAGACAGGAGAGGTCACTTTCTTTTCCATACACTGGGGAGTTTTTTGAGCCTTTAGCTGAGGTCATAGTTTTTACAACCTGGGTTCTCTATATAGCCTCCTTTGTTCTCCTTCAAATGTGGGAATGGTGGCATAAGTCAGATCCAACTTGATAGAGGCCCCCACCTTGGAACCCTAAGATGTAGACAGTAGCATTCCAAAACGAGGGGGTATATCTACCACTACTATGTCCATTATCATGCTCTTCACCGGGATCTGAGCTAGGTTCACCACCAAATACTTTATCATTCCCAAAAATTGGTCCCTCTTGGAGTCAAAGGATTATAGGTCCTTGTAGGGCCTGGTGATCTGCAAGCCAATTTTTTCCATTACTTTCAATGGCATGAGGTTGTGGGAGGCTCCAAAGTCCAACATGCAATTATGCAAAATAAGGTCATAGATTCCCAGAGTCACATAGAAAGGTGCAGTATAAGGATCAAGTTCTTCCACATGTGGCCAAAGAACACCGTTTGCCTCTCTTCCTAAAGATTTAGAGAATCATGGGAGGGTGATGAGACTGATGGATGCATGAATTGAGATACCAGAGCTTTATGGGTAGGTTACTTTATAAGCTTAGTTAGTGGAACATAAATATTTACCTTTTCAAGCTCCTTTTGAAGGTTGAATTTAGTTTGGGTCTTTTATATACCTCCTGGCTCTGCTTCTCCTTCACTACCACCGGTATTTTTCAAGAGAATAGGTGCCTCCTTTATTGTGTCCCCATTTGAGCTATTTCTTTCCTTATTCAAGGGGACTTTTACCTTGGCAGGTTCAGGATTCAACTTACCTTTCCCTTTATCTGGTACTGAGGGAATAGTTTGGGGGTCAATTTCTTCTCGTTGTTCTGTCTCCCTTGACCTCTTTCTTGAATATATTATATCATACCTTTGGTGTAGTTGTGCTTGCATGAAATCTTCAAATTGTTTACAATCATAATCTACATCTTCCTCCTTTGTTGTTGTTTCTCTATCATGCCTGGCCTCCTGGTGAGCCATATTTTCATTTTCTTCTTAAGAGAGCATAATATAAGTTTCCTTGCATCTCCTATATATCTGACCATTGTTCATCGGGATCATCTTCTAAATATAGAGGATGAAGGATCTGATCCAGTTGTTCCTTTCTTTCCCTTGGAATGGAGGCCTTCTATATTATGGGTTATATCCCGGGTTGTTGCCTTGAGCATTCTGTTTGGAGAGACTCTTGTTCTCAATTTCGAGCTTTGCAAACTTATGTAACAAACTCCTAATGAGTTTATCCAGCTCCTCCAACTTCAGGTCTGGAGATTCTCTTATTTGACCAGAGGAGGAAGCTTCTTATTTACCTTTGCTATTCCTAGTGGTTTCCTGCTTTCCACTTGACTTCCCTATTGAGGCAAAATTTTCTTCTACTTCAAGAGCATCGACTTGGATTTGATCTAAAGTGGGAGACTTCCTTTATCTTAAGGTAAAACCAAAGTTAGGTTCAAAGGCTCCCAAGTAAGCTACACAAGTAGCATCTGGCGGAGGCTTTATCTTAGCAGGAAAGTTGTTATACTACTTATTGAACCTCTTATTAAATTCTGAGATATCCTCCTTTTGCTTCTTCCTAATGGAATTGAACTCTGTGAGGAGGTACTCATGATTTCTCTTCTCACCCCAGTTTTGTGTGAAGGAGGTTTCAAGTTCCTCCCAAGTGGTGATGGAGGCATTTGGTAGGGCTTTAAACCATTTTCTGGCTTCTCCATCAAGGGACTGTACAAAAATTCTCAAGACCACATCCAGTTGTTCTACATTCAGGTTCTAAGCAAAAGCATAGAAGGCATGAATGTGTTTTTAAGCAGAAGTTTCATCTTCCCCATTAAACCTATGCAGAAGATTTAAGTAGTCCTCACGTATAACACTTAGGGGCTGAGGTAAATCAATAGGTGCATACTTATTTAGCAACAATCCTGCAAGAGCCATCTGAATTAGTGGAGGGGGGTTAAAATTTGCTTGAGGAACCAGGGCTAAGACCATAGTGGTTGGAGGGGAAGAAAGGTGTGTCAGGATCTTAGGAGCCAATCCTAAATAATGAGCAACAGTGGGCTGAGAACTGGAGGAGGAAGTTGCAAAGGCTAGTGAGATGGTAGCATAGGCAGGGGGACTTTTCTCTTTCTAGACTTTCCTAAAAATTAATTTTTCAGGGTCAGATACAAATGGGGCTTTCTGCTGAGAGGTTTCTGAGCGAGTATGAGGCCTTTTAAAATCTAGGGTGATGAATGATAATGAGGGGGGTGTGGAGTCACCAAGGTGATGTGAATACAATCAGAACAGAATTCACGCACCTACATGAAGGGTTCTCAATTTATCATATCCCAAGGGAAAAAATCCTTCAATACGTTCCCTGGAAACAACCCAAAAGATGTTGTAGCTCCCAAAAACAGCCTTAGATTGCTTACAAGACCAGTGTCTGGGTACATCTAGATTGGTGTGTCTCAAATGATTCTCAAGAAGGAGGAGACATCACCCATGTTCTATACAAATACATAAGAGTCGAGAGTTGGTTCTTTCATCCAAAGATACAAGTCAGATATTTGAGTATTTCTACATATACACAGTTCCCAGAAATATAACAAAAAATGGTGGAGGTCGAGCACTTCAAAGGCTTAAATTTTAATCAGCTTTGTGGAATAAATGAGAGAATATAAAGAGAAGGGATAACTCCAAATGTAGATCTCAGAGCACCAAGAATTCTATATTAAAAACATAGAGCCTGAAACCATGAGATTTTCTACAATTATCTAGGTTATAGGTAGATATAATGGATAGAAAAGAAGATGTATATTATGATTCATGTAGTGCAGTTTAAAGGTATAATTTCAACCCATCAAACAAGCATATGCATTAACAGCTCAATGCAAATGAATCTGTACACAAGTATGAAATATTATGGCATCTATTTTTGCATGAATTCAGAGAAGAAAATAGACAAAATGGATGAAAACAACAAATAACACATTGTAATACTTAAAAAGGGGAATCACCACTACTCCTGTGATATTTTTCAAGATCTGTGTATTTAAGTGATACAGTCTCACAAAAATATCAGCCTTTCTTTGCATATTTCAGAAACCCTATTTAGTGTTGCCACACCTATTTATAAGAAGACAGGGTGCGTTTTCAATCATGATACAGTACAAAATATCCCTGGGCCAAGTCTCAGCTGTCAAATCAGCTTGGTGTCTCAGCTAAGGAAGGCTCTGTGTCCAAAAAAACATCACAAAAATAGTAATTGCCTCATAAAGGAAAGCACATCACAATATCACAAAATAGATGAAACATTAGTGCAATATCTACGTGCCCATCCATGTAATTACTTCAGCTTCAGTTTGCATCTAGTTCATGGTATGGTCTCATGTGTTGCTTAACTAACTCTTGTCATTTCTTCCTTTAGTGCCTCCGGCGCCAACCTTGGGAGCAGGTCACAAAGAGCCATTTCATAGACTACCCATACTTGGTTTTGAATGCTCCCTCTTCTTTATTTACTGCTATAGCTACTTTCGGTGCCAACCCTGTCATTTCTGCCTTTAAAGTCTCGTTGAACACAATTGATGCCCTGACCTAGCCTGGGATTTTGTATTACAGTGTAATAGAGAAGACTCTCAGGTGTGGGATTCTTATCTCTAAAATAGTTGAAATGGGTGCTTTTTCGATTTCCCCCTTAGCCCCCTTTATTATATCCCCTTTTATAATTTTCCTCATTTGACCCGGGCCTGGAACTAGGGGCTTAGCCCTTCAGGGGCTAAGACTTTCACTAGTTGTGCGAGGGCATTTTTCCTTTTATAAATTGAATCCCAGCCGGGGAGGAGTATCTATGGAAGAATAAGCCTTTGCTTCGTACGATCGCCGATCCTGGGCTGACATCATCACTGCCACATGTCACTTGGAAATGGCCCCATTTGACCCCTGAAAACATTGACACTGAGTGACACATGTCCACCCGTACTGCCACATCACCATCCATACTACCACATCACTGATGACGTCAGCTACCATGTCATCTCTGAGGACCAATCATATACTACCATGTGGCCCCCTGGAGGAGAGAGAAAAAGGCCTGCCCAACCCTGTTTTCACGTGGAATTCCTTTGTTAACAATCCTCGGCCTTCCTCAATGATGTAGCACTATATCACAAATTGACGATAACGCAAAGTTTTGGAGTGTGTGGGACTGCAATGTTGTGGGTTGTGGGAATACAATATCACGGGAAGGTAAGATAGTAGGACTGTGGGATGCAGGATTACGAGAACGTGGGACTGCGGAACTGCAAGACTGTGGGAATGTGGGACTGTAGGACCGAGGGACTATGGGATGATGGAATGTGGGAGTGCGGGATTTACCATATTCTTCCACGTGGATGACAGAGAAGGGGGTGGCCCAGTCTTATTTTTGTTCCTCAATTCTTTTGTAAATGATTCTCGTCCTCCCCCAGCGATGTAACACTACATCGTACAATCGTCACCCCACAAGGTTTTTAGAGTGGTAGCCCTTTCCTCTGTTAATATTCCAATGCACCGATCGTTGATATTGCTGGATGTTTTGTGCCCAGATCCCCTGACAGTCGATATGCCGATAAATGATCTATTCGGATCCTCTGACTGCTGATATGTGATATCAACGATCAGTGGATCACTGTTTTTGCACCCCACCAGTATCCCTTGCCTGCCAGAAAGCCCGATCTACGATTGTGATTTGTCTCAGACCTCCAATTGCGATTTGTCTTCATCCCTTAGTGTTTTTTCTTTGTTTTTTGGGTCTTCCAAAGGTAATCTTCAATAGGCTCTAACTTCTAATCCAGGAGTCCTTTTTTGGACTTTTATATACCATTGGAAAGCTATTTCTAAGCACTCTGCAATGGAGAGGGTATAATAAAGCTCTGACAGCTTCTGTGGCATAGGAATTGGATTCAAATTCACTGGTCTTATGTACCCTGGACAACTGATCATTTGCAAAGCAGTGAGTGAGCAGTGAGTGACAACAACTTCCAAGAAGGAACCAAAAGTATTTTGCAGAACTCTCATTGCAAGGTTGTTGATGAGGTATAGAAGAGAACTAGAATACAAGCGTAACTCTTAGAATTTAGTGTGCCTATTGTGTTAAATTGTTTTAAAGGCAAAGCAACATTTTAAGGAGTCGGAGTTGGCCTACATGATTTCTGTGCCCAATTCATCTCCAACCAAATACTATGGTACAAATTGGGCATGAGGGTCACTGTCATGTAAAAGAGAACCATTTTTCAAAGATCGCCTAAAGGTTTTCTTGATAGGTTTTGTGAAAGGTGCATGTGAATCGTATCTCCGACACCCATATATTTTCTCCACCCAAGCAGAGTGGGATAATGCACCCACCCCCACCAAAGAGATCATTCAACCTATTGGTATTAATTGTTTCAAGAAGATCTTAAAGGACATTGCATGATAGGATAGAGGGGATTTTCATGATCAGGCCACAAATCTAGGTAGTGACAAGTTGATTGATGTGTTTCACTTGTAGATGGTGTGTTCACTCAGAAAAATGGAGTGAGTTGGAAGCATCATATTACTCTAGTATCGGTTGAATATTAACATTTGTTGACTAATAACCCATTTTGATGGTATTTCTTGTAGACTCCCATTCTTGCATAATAATGTGTGCTATAGTCTGTATTCCCCATTGAACGCAAAACCACTCTTAAGAATGTTTTGTTCGAGCAATTGCAGTTTGGTCATATTCGGTGCATCAGAAGAACTCTACTCTATAGATTTTTTTTTTTAAACAAAATCTTTCAGGTACCCACACCAATTATTTTGTAGTACCGTGACAAATCCAAAATCAGGGAAACATTTCGACTAAATAATTTAGGTTTCCATCGATATACTTATCTGTTGTGTTTTTTAAGAGTAAGCTGAGTCATAGAGATTGGGTTGTTTTTGGGTGAAATAAGCAAGCATGTGGCCTAATGCCTTTTATTATTCGACCAAGTCTCCTAGATTGAACCAATTTGACTAACTAAGCCAAGTGTTTCCTTGTATGATCTAGGATTCACATAGTTGCGAATGAAGATAAATCTTTACTCATTAAACCCCCAAAAGGTAAGGCAGGTTGTAGTCCAAATCTGAGCAGTATCTTCCTAGCATATGGAGGTAGGTGGACAAATCGAACCTCTTCCCTTCCGATTCTTGTAGAAATTTCCACTGTAGATCAACAAATTATGCAATATACTAAAACACAATATAAGATCTACTTCTACAACACTTTGTGGAACCTTAATCGAATTGAGAAAGATCAAGAGAACACATATAACTGATAAAGAGAAATCAATCACACATAACACAGAATAAATACCTTCGGGAAAGCCTCAGCCTAAAACCCCAATCTTTGTATTATCATACAAGTGGAAAAATGTTCAGATTACAAAAGGAATCAACTCACAAGCTATCTTGCTCTCTCTGCAATCCCTCTGCTGCTCATAGACAGTCAAAGGCTTCTCAGAAACCTTCTCCTCTGCCCTCCAAGCCTCCTATTTCCTTGCACAGTTTTCCTTGGGGTCTAGTGCTACCACCTATGTGAATTGGCCTCTTCACACACTCACTAACCTCTGATCTAACTGCGCAATCCTGAAGGAGATAAATCCTTCTGCATAGATGAGTTTCCTTTATAGGAAAAATCCATCCAACTGATAGTACACTGTCCCTCCTTTGATCTCAACTGGGTCTCTGTCTGAACTAACATGCATGAGTTATTTATGAGATAATATTCAATTATCTGAAGTGCAGCAGTTACATGCATGCAAGCATTAACTAACTAAACTTACATTAATTCAACAAACTGTTTGAATTAATATAACTGGACTTGACTTAGTTAACTAAGTCAATTAATTACAACTCGATATTACAACTCATCCTTATCTCTTTAACTGATGGATAAATTCCTCAATTAATGGAGAAATTGTTGCATGTCCCCACATAGACTTCATGTTTGATTTTTCTTAACTAATTAACTCAAGATGAATTAATTAATTATTTTACAAACAACTGCTAAGATCAAATTCGAATTTTACTTCACTATTTTAGTTCAGGGACTAACTAAAATAGGAATCTATCCCGAACTGCTAAAAATAGCAATGCTATTTTTAGCACTTCCATTTTTCATTCCTTGTTGCTCAGTCTAGCACTGGTACCTGAACTGCTATTTATAGCAGTGATATTTTTAACACTTCTATTTTTAGCATTTCTTGTTGCCATTTTCAACAATTCCTATATTATATCTCCTTGTTTCAAAGGAAACGATGAAAATCAGTTGTGAAATGATTTGGTCAATCAATGGGTCCTATTGAGTTCTCGATCACTCAAGCGATTCATATTCTACAAAGATAGGATCCTCCTTGATTCGGCGTTCCTCAGATGGTAACTTACATTATGATGCGATTGATCGGTTAGTTCATTTTCCAGTTTCACTTTATGATTGGTGATTTGAATTAACAGTTATTTTCATCGACATTAGCTGTTGAGTGATGGAAGGAGCTAGTGATGATAGACGTAGGTGCGCTACTAGGTTACGGTGATGCAGTAGACGGTGAGCTAGCAATATAAGGTAATAGTGTACAAAGAAGCATTATTGAACGCAATAGTGTACGGTGAAGCATTAGTGTACGAGGAAATAAGTAGGTGATAAAAGCATTAGACGGGGATAGATTGAGTGATAGAATCATTATATGGTGAGCGATGGAAGCTCCTTGTAACATTGTAAAACTATGGATGTAAAGCTCTGCCTCTAATAATGCATATGTGTATTGTGTAAAGCATGAATATAAATTTTAGGGAACATAATAAGTTAAGGGAAAACTTGCGAGTTTGAGGTTGTGCCTTGCCCTAATTTTAGACAAGACTTTACTTTCCCCACAAATAATACTGGGAGAGGGGGTTAGAATTGTGGGCCCAATGCATAGGGTGCTACAGAGGCTAGGCCATAGGAAATAAGTGTAGCAATGGGGATAGTGACTTGATTTTTATTTTCGATTAGAAATATGTTACCAGTAATAAATCTAAAAAAGGAAGTAGATCTTGTAAATTATTCTATTTATCCTAGTTTTCTAGTCCAATAAGCATTGGAGTAGCCTGACGTTCTAGAGCTAGTAGTTGGTTCTATCGCAGTCACATATCTAGATCCATATTTGAGTGTGAGAGCAAGGTGACCTATCTGTGGGTTGAAGCATTGTGATGGAATGGTCATAGTAGTGGTATCCCCCAAGGGGGCATTAGTAGCCAGTAGGTACCGCTCGAGTATTATTCTTCATAGCATATCAATCTTACCTTCATCGATCCCCAGTCCTGTATCGAGACCTGGTAACATAAACTAGGTGTTAGGGAAGCTTTATAGCCCGCTAGTAGGGGAAATCGAGGCTACCAAAACAGATAAATTGAATCACCTTTTTTCCCAGGGAAACTATATTATATTCAAAGAGGCCACTGACGACCTTGAGTATAGTTGACTTAGAAGATAAGAATGTCATCAATATCATTTTTTCTATCTACGTGAATACCTATCCCTACCAGGCATAACCATAGGAATTGACTTATGGGGGTAAGCTCCCAAGCCCTAGTGAAGGCCAAGAATGAAGTGAACTAGAACTCTCGTCAATAAGCCATAAAATGTAGGATGCCAATAGATATAGTCGTCGGTCCAGTCAATTCATATGAGATAGCGTTGAGCTTGTTTCACCGATTGTTAGGGTAGGTTCGTTGTCTCTCAGTATGTCACCTGACCAGTAGCTCCTGTATTATCCGACCCCCTATTACGATGTGTTTTCTCACATTTCCCAGTCAATGGGTTACACTGCTGGGTTCAAAACTGGGTATCCGGACTTTGCTTTAAAACTTAAATAGCAACATGAAACAAACATCATTTAATAATTGCGAACTAATGCTAGAATTAGTTTGTGGTTTCCAATTATCAATGACACATACAAGATATAATTCAAGGTTGTAGCATCCCACCTTGGGAAGAGGCCAATAAGATGATGAATATTTCTATTGGTAGTCAGAAATTAATCCATAAATTTTATAGGCTGCAAAAATTCAGCTGCTAAAGATTTAGGTTACTTGCCATATGGAATAGCACATGTTAATGCTAACAAGACATTTTCGATTACTATAGTCCCAACATTTTTCCATTACTATAATCCCAACCACCTAATGACATGGACTAATAATATGTATCTGTTTATTCCTATACATGTCCATGTCCATTAAAACGGTCTACGGGCAAAGTTATATATTTATGTAAGATGAAAGATGTCGGTTTGACTAGTTGTAAGTGTCGTTAGGTACTTATCTCGCTGAGTTAGTTAAAGTTTGTTTTTTATTTATATTTAATTATTTTAGATTTTTTAAAAATAAATTGATTTAGGTTGAGTTTAATATCCTTAAATTTTAAGATAGAAACTATTTTTAACCAAATTAAATTAAATTATCAAAAACAAAAACATAAAAGAGTAAAACTTGTGACGATAAAATTGAATGAAATCGTGAGCGTATTAGTAATTAATTTATATGAACTAACCACTTCCACTGAGAGTATCTTGGCCCTTGCAAATTTGTTATCCAACAGAATTCATTGACCTCAGAACTCTATCCTTGGTTATCCAACACAAATTGCAAACAAGGGAGGCTAATTAGAGTCCCTACTATCAGTCCAGGCAATAACTCCTCAAAGCAATCCGTATATTATTCCTTCAGGTTGGTCTTTATTATATACATGAGGGAGAGACTGTTCACTTCATCTCTTGATCGCTGTTCACATTTCTTATTATTTATTTACATTAATTACATTCACCAAATCCTAATGATTAGGTGTCAACATTCCCCCCCTTAATCTAAATGGATGTTGGTGAGTCCAAGCATCATTCTGAATCGTTCAAGCTTTTCTCTTCCAAGCGCTTTGGTGAAGATGTCTCCAATTTGCTCATTAGTGGAACAATGATAGAGATGGATTGTTTTAGCCTCAACATGATGTCAAATCAGATGATATTTAGTATTGATGTGCTTCATTCGATCATGGAACTTTGGGTTCTTGGCCAACTTTATTGCAGAGGTATTGTCAATCATGAGTGGAGTTGATTGTACTTGTTTTACCTGCAAATATTCAATAATTTTCCTAAGCCACACAATTTCTTTTGTTGCTTTAGCTGCTGCCACGTATTCTGCTTCTGTTGTGGAATCTGCTGGAACTGATTATTTGCGTGATCTCCAAGAGACAGCTCCTGATCCAAGACTCATAGCATATCCTAAAGTAGATACCCCAGTTTCTTTGTCTCCATCGAAGTCTGAATCGGAGTATCCAATCAAGCTAAAGTCGTCCACCTGTGTATACTTGGTTCCAAAGTCTTGAGTTCCCTTCAAGTACCTTAGAACTCTTTTGTAGCAGACCAATGTCCCTCACAAGGCTTTTACATAAACCTGGAGAGGATTCCAACAACAAACGAAATTTTTGGTCTGGTAGTAGTTAGGTAGTTGAGACTTCCTACAAGCTGTCTATACTTTGTTGCATCCTCAAATTATTTTCCTTCAATAGATGTGAGCTTTAAGTTTTGTTCCAGTGGAGTAGTAAGAGGATTACATTTTGTCATGCCAAACCTATTCAACAGATCTCCAATGTATTTCTTTTGAGAAAGAAATATTGACTTCGGATGTTGGGTTACTTCAATACCAAGGTAGTAATGAACATAGCCCAAATCAGTCATTTCAAAACTTTTCCCCAATTCCTTCTTTATGGATGCATTGTAACTTTCATTGTTCCCTGTCATCAAAAGATCATCTAAATATACCACAAGATATATAATTGTTTTGCCAACTTTCTTGGCAAATAAAGTTGCATCATCAAGATCATAATGTTTGAAATTGAATTCAAAAGATGCTCAGTTAGTTTTTCATACTAGGCTCGCAGTGCTTGTTTGAGGCCATACAAGGACTTCAAAAGTTTTCATACTTTATGTTCATGTCCTTTCACAGCAAATCCTTCAGGTTGGGACATAAAAACATTCTCTTTTAGATCTCCATTCAAGAAAGTAGTTTTTACATCCATTTGATGGACTTTCCAACTGTTTTGAGCTGTTAGGGCAAAGAGTGTCCGGATGGTAGCCCATTTTTCTGTGGGGGCAAAAGTCTCCTCATAATCGACCCCTTCCTTCTGTGCAAAACCTTTTACCACAAGCCTAGCTTTGTGCTTGTCAAGTGAGCCATCAGCTTTATACTTGTTCTTGTAGACCCACTTGTAGCCAATTGGTTTGGTTCCTAATGGAGGATCAACCAACTACCAAGTGTTGTTCTTTATGAGGGCATCATACTCCTTTTGCATCGCTTCTTTCCATTCATCATGAGAAGCAACTTCTTTGAAGGAAGTTGGTTCAAAATCTGTAGAGAAATTCGATTCAAAATCAAAAGAAACATCCATATCAACAGGTGAATTAGAGTCATCTACATCACCTCCATTTTTCCGATTTGAATTTCTAGTTCATGTCTTTCCAACCTCATCAGGATGAACACTTTCAAGTGTCTTTGTTAGTCATTTTGGGGGACCTTTCTCAAATGGTCCAGGCTACTCCGTTGATTGAGTTGGGACTGAATTAAGATTGAGTCTCCCAATTCTATCAATCACATCACTTAAAGCATCATTCGTTGTTGGAGTTTCATGTGGGCGAGAGTGTTCTTCATAAGAAAATTCCACATGTTAATCTAGTATAGGAATCCCCCTCCAAGATGTGGAAACTGATTATCAAATTCTTGAAATGATTTTGCATTTGCGAATCTATCCAAGCGATCAAGTTTCCGCTCAACAACATTGTTAGTTTTGGATGATTCAAGAAAAATGACATCTCTAGATACAACAAACTTTTTATTGACTTCATCATAGAGACGGTATGCTTTGGAGGTGTTTGAATACCCAAGAAGATACACTTACGACTTCTTGCACCAAGTTTGTTTCTATGTACCTTTGGTATCAAGGCATAACAGGTGGAACCAAAGACCCTGAGATGCTTTACTGAAGGAACATGTCCATACCACATTTCATATGGAGTCTTGTTTCTAATAGCATTAGATGGACATCTATTCTTTATATATGTAGCACATAGAACAACATCAGCCCAAAACATTATATTTACATTTTTTAAGAAGAGCATGGATCGTACCATATTTAAGATTGTCCTATTCATTCTTTCAGCTACACCATTATAATGGGGATTATAAGGTACAGTTGTTTGATGTTTGATCCCATGTTGGCGAAGATAGTTTTCAAATTCATTTGATGTGTATTCTTTTCCATTATCAGTGCGAATAGAACCAATATGAGATTGTGCATCATTTTCAATCCATTTATGAAAGTTCTTGAATGTTTGAAAAGAATCAGATTTGTTCTTCAATAAATAAACCCAACACATTCTGGTGTAGTCATCAATAAATGTCATCATATATTTTTTTCAATTTGCAGAACGAACATGCATTGGATAACATAAATCTGAATGAATGAGTTCAAGTTTTCTATGTGCTCTTGAATGTGAATCATGAAAAGATTGTTTGCTATGCTTTGCTAGAATGCAAGCATCACATTTCTTAATTTTCCTAGCAATTGTAGGCGAACCAGCAACACAATTTTTCTTCAACAAGTGGAGGTTGTCATAGTTCAAATGTCCAAATGTAGCATGCCATAATAAACTTGATGGAAGTGTACCTTCTTCATAATGAGAATTGTATGAGAAATGTTGTGCACGAGCATAGGTACCTTGTAGCTTGAGAAGCCTTTCTTCTTCTATTCCCCTCATGACAAGTGAGTGTTCAGATGATTTTCTCACCTCAAGCTTGCCATCAAACATATGAATTTCGTGACCTTGCTAGCAGATTTGGACTAAGGACATCAAGTTTCTCTTCAGGTGTGGGAGATAGAGAACATGATGCAGAAGAAAGTCTGGAAGACTAAGCAATTTAAGCCTGATAGTGGCAAGCCTTGATGGCTTGATTTTTTATTGGTCTGCAAAGTATACTGCTCCATCAACATTGTCAGTGAATTCTTCAAAAAAATATTTTCTATGAGTCATGTGGCAAGTTGCTCCTGAATCAAGCAACCAATCATTTTTCCAAGAAGCAAGTGAAGCATTAAATAAATCTTCATTTACTCCAATATTACATTGTGCCACAACATAGTGAGTGGATTCAGGTGCTTTACCTTTGTCTGTGTCATTAGTTTTACATTTTTGTTGGTTTCTTTGCTACTCAATTTTGTCCCATGGTAACTTGCATGTAGAGGCATCATGTGATCCATTTCCTTTGCAACATATGCAGTGCAAACCTGCCTTTTCTCCTTGAGAGTATCTACCCCCTACCTCTGAAATATCTTCCTCTTCCTCTTCGACCACCTCTTCCTCTTGAAGAATCTTGAGCAAGATGCTTTTCTTTATGAGCAAGGCACACAACCTCTTTAGAAGATTCAGGGGTTTTCTTCTTTCCAAAAGCTTTCTCTCTTTCAACAAATTTTTTCACAAGAGAGTCAAAGGTAATGTCTTTAAGATTTCCATTTGCTTGCAATGACTCAAGATAATTGGAGTAAGTAGGATAAAGTTCCTTGAGAAAAGCGATAAGAGGAATATCCAAATCAATTTTAGTGGCTTGGATATCATGCATTATAGACTTTACTTTGGATGCAAGAGCAAGAGGATCATTATTTTGCAATTCAAGAGTGAAGAGTTTAATCATGAGTTGAACAACTTCAAGTGCAGAATGTGAGTCATAGAGTTCTTTTAGCTTTTGTAAGGCTTCGAAAGCAGTTGAAAATGGCATAATATGGCGACTCGCCTCTTCACTTACAGATGTTGCAATTAATGCATAGGCTTTGCTGTTATTGTTTTCCCAAATGGCAAGATCTTTGTCTGATGTAGGTTGTTCTGGCTATTTTTCTCCGTCTCCAATGCACACTCCCTTGCACAACTCATTGAAAATGAGGGTGTGTTTATCATCCGGGACCACTCAGGATAGTTCTCTTTGCCAGTGAGAACTATTCCCACAATGGATATGATTGAATGCATACTGTAACAAAAACTTCTACTGCAAAATTTTACTCTTAATGGGGAAAAAATATAATTCTGATATGACTGGACAACAAATGTACAACACCAAGACTGTGTATTAAGGCAGCGTAAATACAACAGACTTCAATATATATGGGCAGCGTTCAACATATGGGTAGCATTCAATGTACAACAGACTTCAATATATATGGGCAGCATTCAAGAAATCAGTCAGTGAGTCTGAAACGCACATACAAAATTCTTTCTTAAAAACATTCAACCATATCACAACCTCGTTCCTCGTTCCTGCATGGAGGCACCAATGTTTGAATTTCTATGTTGTTTGAATTGTAAGCCAGTAGTAGACGTTTCTTAAAGTCAAGAACCATTTGAAATTTCAACACTGATGTTGTCCATCCGTGAATTTTAAACTCTGCAAACATTCGAGTACCTACACTATATGCGCTTCACATACATAATAATCTTTTCCAAAAATTACGACAAACATGGAGAGCATTGAATTTGTTCCCGTCATTCCAAATAGGAATTCCAAACCGGTGACCAGAATCCTTGAAGCAGATTTGGCTGCCGCTAGACTCTGAGCTCGAAGACAGTGAGGCTATAACCCCTTACACTTCTAAGAGCAAAAAAAAGTGGAATTTTAAATAGAACAGTTTATCAGGAAGCTCAGATAACCTTCAAAAAAAACGGTGGTAGCATGCCTTTAAAGATAAACATAGAGTCCAAAATGGGCCGAGGCCATATAATAGACAGGATTGTAATCTTCTCCAACCAGAAGGTTGCTTACCTGGCTGCTACCATAGTGTAGCTAAGGTTTCAAAAACGCTCAGGCCTTAGCGACCAAATCGTGGAGGATGTGCCTGACTGGCAGCATATCGTTGTTTCTTTCGAAGTTGAGGCCATTGCAATGGATTTGCGAATACACTGAAGCTGTTCCTCTCTCTTATGCTCCTGCTGGTTTCACCACAATATCATTCAATGCAGAAAACATATCGACCTCCAGGAATAGTGTTCAACAGTATTCAATTCTAGAAGCCACGATGATTATGTGCAGAAGATGACAGATGATGATTATGGCAGAAGCCACATAGATAATGCAACATTTAGACAGTGGCAGCGATTATGGAGGGGACAGAGAGCGCAGTAGACAGACTCCATAGGGGGTAGTGGACAGACTCGGGAGCTGGCTCTGATACCATGTCAGGCCAGGCAGTAACTCCTCAAAACAATTCGTATATTATTCCTTCAGGTTGGTCTTTATTATATACATGAGGGAGAGACTATTCACTTCATCTCCCGATGACTATTCACATTTCTTATTATTTATTTACATTAATTACATTCACCCAATCCTGATGATTAGGTGTCAACACTTGCCTTGAGTATACAGAGTCCCTCAGCTCTGATTGAAGGCCAATCATACCTACATAATATTATAATGAATTAGTCCATAGAACATGAAAATAGTTTCCAATATTTGATCATTTTGAAATCATATTGCATATGTAGCAACAAAATAAAGGTAAGGAGAACAAAATCTCACATGCAAATTTGTTATATATATTTTAATTCTTTATTGTTTAATGAATAGAGGAGCAATACACCAATGCAATTACACTTTGTAGTAAGGAGCATTGCATAACATTAACACATTCAAGATATATACAAGTGGAGAAGTTCAAAGTAGGATTGCTATCACACTTACAAACATAAAGAAATTTTTTCGATTGTAAAATTTGCAGAGCAGGTATTACATCATATTTGTCGATTTGGATATGATATATTGATCAAATGTATCAATTATGGAGAGATAGCATTGCCCAATTTGGATTTTCGACATCGTAGGGCTTTTCAGGTCTTGAAAAGGTCATCTAATCTTGGTGTTTAGAGCTTGTAGAAAACCTTAATTACTTTGCATGCTTATTTATAATACTCAGAATTTCATTTTAGATGGATTTTACTTATAACATTTATGTCACTTAAGCTCACACTGGCAAACACTCAAATTTCTAGCTTTTAATAGAAGAGAAAACCTTCATGGGAAACTGATAGAAGGAACAAACAAATTGGACAGGTTGAGTTTTTTTTGCTTTACATTTGTTGTATGTCTAGGCAAATGCATCAACGTTCAAGACATTTGGAGATGTAAGAAAATAATGTTAGCTCCCTATATCTGGTTCTCACAGAAACTGTCTCGTGGGATTCCTTTTCTTGTTGGGAGCTCCCAGAGTGGTCCATTACTCCTTCTACAGTTATCTACCATGTTCTGTGGAACACTTGACACGTGGTCATAGCAAGATTGATGGAAGCTTGGCTATAAAGACTGTTGTTTGGTCCCCAAGCTCACCGCTCAATCCCCTTCAGTCTTACACCATTAGATCAGAGCGAGTAGAGTTTGGAAGTGCCAAATGGGTGAAAGAAATCCGTGATAAATGTTGCATATATTTTCGTGCCATTTTCTGCAGGACCTTACACAATTGGGAATGATTTGCTTAGCTCCTGTTTCTCTGTAATTGTTGTTTTCATTCAGAGTTGAAGCTAAGAAATTGGAGAAAACTGTAAATGGAAAGTCTAGTACTGCGTGAGCTTTGAGCTTAGTTTTTGGCAATTTGGTTGGCTATTCCATCGAATGTGTAAGCCTGTTAAAGAATAAACAGTATCAGAGTGTGAGCAAGTATCAATGGCCAGAGGTATGATTTCTTGGGTATTCAAGTTTTTTCTGATTCTTTTAAGTATTTATTTCGCATTATAGATTCTTTATTCAGCTAACATTTGATATCAGAGTGTTTTTATCTCTGCCTTGGTGTTTATGAATGACATTTTGTCTTTGTTTGTCTCCGTGTTATTATGCTCTGTTTCATTAAGTTTTGAATTAGAAATCATGTAGAAACTATTTTCAGAGGTTTTATGCATGCCGCCCAACCCTCCTTCTTTCCCTTGCATTTTCTTGCTGATAATGTTGAGAAAGAGAGAAGTCTAATGGCTTTCTGTGTGTAGTTGATGCCACTGCTATAGAAAACCAAAGCCATTAGAGAAACCAGAAGAGGAAAGCATTGTAAAACCTCTAGAGACTTTCAATAACCCAAAGCAAGTGCTGATTGAATTATGAGAAATAACACCAGCATAAACAGTGGTGAAAGTATTATATTGGCTATCCACAAGCTTTTCCAGTGGGAAACTAAGAATCGAGCCATCCATAAGCTCTTGTTCACCATTGTATTCTACTTTCCCAAACCAGAGAAGAAAGCCCCATAAGATTAGGTTATGAAGGCAAGCCATTGAGCCATCGGTTTGGCTCAATGCCATATTTTGAGAATTTTCTGAATTAAGGCATTTATTTAGAAATATGTCTAATTTTTGCTCAATTTTTATGTTTATAATATTTATTTGGTTTAATTATATGCAATTTGGATAATTGTTGTGCAAATTTATAACTATGCTCATATTTAATTTGCATGAATTGATTATTTATGCTCTAATTAATACATGCTATTTTAGATGAGTATACGAGACCCATCGTTGAATGTTATGCATGAATATTATAGTTTTATTTATGCAATTTATAATTATTCTCATATCAAGTTAATTTTTATGCATAAAAGAAATAATGTCTAGTGATCCATATAATTTTTAATTGATTAGAGAATAGCCACAGCATCTCTAATTAAATAATATTATATATTATGATTGTTTAGGATCACTTAAAGAATATTTAGACATTAATTGTAATTAATTATACTAAATATAATAAATTTTATCCCACAGGAATTTTTATTATATTTATATAATTAATTAGGATAAAATATCAAATTATTCATAACTTACCCACAAGAATTATGAATTAATAGTTTTATCATAAAGTTCAAATCTAAGATAGAATTTATATCAAATTATAATCATAATATACCCTTTAGAATTATGAATTAAGTGAATAATTTGATAAATTCTATCATAAAGAATAATTGAATCTGCTTGAATTGAAAATTTAGTCCACAGACAATTTTTATGTCATTAGATTCAATTTTAAGCATGATTTACATTGGTAAAGCATGAAATTTTATTTAGGCCTCAAATTTAACATAAGCATGTGATCTTTAATTTTATGCAGTTGTACAACCTGCAAATTTCTCTGAAATTCGTTGTGATATCCCTAAACTTAAGGGAGATAACTATAAGGTCTGGAAGGAGAGAGTTCTCCTTCATTTGGGGTGGATGGACATAGACTATGCTATTAGGAAAGATGAACCACCGACACTCACTGATACCAGCATTGCAGCTGGCATCACACTTTATGAACGATGAGAGCGATCTAATCGCCTAAGCATGATGTTCATTAAGACTAAAATTTCAGCTGGTATTCGTGGTTCTGTTGATCAGCATGAAAAGGTCTGAGACTTGTTGAAATCCATTGATGATCAATTCGTCACTTCAGATAGAGCACTAGAAAGCACCCTAATAATGAAGTTATCATCCCTAAGGCTCACCAGTGTGAAAGGTGTACACGAGCATATCATGCAAATGGGGGACAATGTGTCTCAATTGAAGAAACTCGAGGTTGAAATATTGGAGTCCTTCTTGGTGCACTACATCCTGAACACCCTTCTGCACCAATACGGACCCTTCAAAATCTCATACAACACACATAAGGATAAATGGTCAATTAATGAACTCATGACCATGTGTGTTCAAGAGGAAGGGAGACTGGTGATGGAACTGGGAGAAAGTGCAATGTTGGTAACGCGTGGAAATGGCAAATCTCAAGCCACTCAGAAAGGGAAAGTTAAAGTACCTCCCCAAGCCAATATCAAGAAGGATTCCAAGTGTTTCTTCTGTAAAAAGAAGGGACACATGAAGAAGGAATGTGCCAAATTTCAGAAATGGCTTGCGGACAAAGGTAATTCAATCTCATTCGTTTGTTATGAATGTAATATGGTTAATGTCAATATTAACACCTGGTGGATTGATTCTAGATCAACAATTCACATTTTGAATTCCTTGCAGGGTTTGCAAAACCTAAGGAAGCTAGTGGGAAGTGAGCAAAGCATCTTATCAAGAAACAAGATGGGCTCGCATGTGGAAGCTATAGGAACATGCTATTTAACTTTAAGTAGTGGCTTCGTTTTAGAATTAGAAAAGACCTTTTATGTTCCAATTTTTTCTAGAAACTTGATTTCAGTTTCAAGGGTTGTACATTTTGGATATTCCTTTAACTTTTCAGAAACATCTTTCAGTTTGTTTTATAAATCTGATTGTGTTGGGAATGGTAATTTGTCTGATGGTCTTTACTGCATTAATTTACAAAACAATGTTACTTATGATTCAATGCATGTTCACACTGGAACTAAAATATGTGTTATTAATGAGGATTCCTCTAAATTATGGCACCAAAGATTAGGTCATATCTCCATAGAAAGAATTAAAAGATTAGTAAATAAAGGGATACTTAATACTCTGGATTTTACTGATTTTGAGACTTGTGTGGACTGCATAAAGGGAAAGCAGACCAACAAGTCAAGGAAAGGTGCAAATAGGAGTTCAGACATATTAGAGATCATACATACTGATATATGTAGTCCAGACATGAACTCACATTGTCAGAGATACTTCATCTCTTTTATAGATGATTACTCACGATATATGTATCTCTACATGCTTCATAAAAAGAACGAAGCATTAGATGCCTTTAAGATCTTTAAGGCTGAAGTAGAGAAACAATGCAGCAAGCAAATTAAGATCGTGAGATCTGATAGAGGTGGAGAATATTATGGTAGATACACAGAATATGGACAAGCACCTAGGCCATTCGCAAAATTTCTTCAAGAGCATGGGATTGTTTCCCAATACACCATGCCTAGTTCACCCGGCCAAAATGGTGTAGCAGCAAGAAGAAACCGAACATTATTAGACATGGTGCGAAGTATGCTTAGAAGCTCCAATCTTCCTAAATCCTTGTGGACTGAAGCACTTAAGACGACAATGTATATATTAAACTGAGTTCCAACCAAGGCTGTTCCTAAAACACCATTTGAATTATGGAAAGGTTGGAAACCGAGTTTGCGACATATGCGCATTTGGGGATGCCCGTCTGAAGAAAGAATTTATAATCCACAAGAGAAGAAGCTGGACTCAAGGACCATTAGTGGGTATTTCATTGGATATGCTGAAAGGTCTAAAGGTTACAGATTTTATTTCCATCTCACAACACTAGGATTGTGGAATCAAGAAATGCAAAGTTTCTTGAAAATGACCTGATCAGCAGGAGCGATCAAACCAGAAACATAGTTTCTGAGAAGGATCATTCAGAATCTCAACCTTCCACCTCAAGTGATAGATTGGTTATTGTTCATAACACCCATCAAGTACAAACAAGTGTTGAACAACCAATTGTTGAAGTTCCACAAGTTGCTGACGACATTCCAGTAGATAAAGTAGTTCAAGAGTTGCCAATAACTTTTGAAAAACGAGTTGAACCACATATTTCTCAGGAAGATGATGGTACAACATTAAGAAGATTTATTAGCAATTCTTGATGATTATGTTGTATATCTACAAGAATCTAACTACAACATTAGAGACGAAAATGATCCCGAGTCCTTTTCACAAGCCATAAGTTGCAAAGAATCAGAATTATCGTACAATGCCATGAAGGAAGAGATGAATTCTATAAAGAGTAATGGAGTTGGGATCTTATTGAGTTGCCTAATGGTGTAAAAGCCATTGGATGTAAATGGGTCTTTAAGACAAAGAAAGACTCATTGGGCAACATTGAGAGATACAAGGCAAGACTCGTTGCTAAGGGATTCACTCAGAAAGAAGGAATCGATTACACGGAGACTTTCTCTCCTTTATTTGAGAAAGATTCTTTGCGCGTTATTTTGGCATTAGTAGCCCATTTTGACTTAGAGTTGCAACAAATGGATGTGAAAACGGCATTTCTCAATGGAGATCTAGAAGAGGAGGTTTATATGAAACAACCTGAAGGATTCGCCTCTAGTGATGGTGAGCAATTGGTTTGCAAGCTCAAGAAATACTTATATGGTTTAAAAAAAACATCCTACCAATGGTATTTGAAATTCTATAATGTAATTTCTTCATTTGGTTTTATAGAAAACATTATGGATCAATGTATATACTTGAAAGTCAGTGGGAGTAAAATCTGTTTTCTTGTTTTATATGTGGATGACATTTTGCTAGCAACCAATGATAAGGGTTTGCTGCATGAGGTGAAACAATTCCTCTCTAAAAATTTCGATATGAAGGATATGGGTGAGGCATCTTATGTCATTGGCATTAAGATCCATAGAGACAGATTTCGAGGCATCTTGGGTCTGTCTCAGAAAACCTATATTAATAAAATTTTAGAGAGATTTCGGATGAAGGATTGTTCACCAAATGTCGCTCCCATTGTGAAGCATGATAGGTTCAATTTGAACCAATGCCCGAAGAACGACTTTGAAAGGGAACAAATGAAGAACATTCCATATTCTTCTACTATCGAAAGCCTAATGGATTCTATCTCTAAGCCATTGAGAATGTATTGCGACAATTCAGCTGTTGTTTTTATGGCTAAAAACAACAAAAGTGGGAGTCGAAGTAAAAAAATCGACATTAAGTATTTAGCTATAAGGGAATGTGTTAAAGAAAAGAAAGTGGTCATTGAGCACGTTAGCACTGAGTTGATGATTGCTGATCCTTTGACTAAGGGCATGCCACCGTTAAAATTCAAGGATCATGTAATGAATATGGGACTTGGTTCCATTATGTAATTTCTCATTGTATGGACAATGTTATTTTTATGAAATTCGTAATTATTGTGATGTTTTCCTCAGATTTATGTGCACCTTAATTTGATTTGAGAGAATTCATCTGTGTAGGACCAAGAATAAATGTAAGGTTTATTCATTAAGAAATTGTTGTCACATAAATTATAATAGAAATAAATACATAGTAATACATGGAAGATAATACTCATCATTAGAGGACTTATCGCCATGATTCATGTATCTATTACTTAATACATATTATCAATGGGTTTTAAGATGAGACATTAGATTAGAAGTATGGACCAAGTGGGAGAATGTTAGCTCCCTGTATCTGGTTCTCACGAAAACCGTCTCGCAGGATTCCTTTTCTTGTAGGGAGCTCCCGGAGTGGTTCATTACTCCTTCTACAGTTATCTACCATGTTCTGTGGAACACTTGACATGTGGCCACAACAAGCTTGATGGAAGCTTAGATATAAAGACTATTGTTTGGTCCCCAAGCTCACCGTTCAATCCCCTTCAGTCTTACATAATCAAATCAGAGCGAGCAGAGTTTGGAAGTGCCAAATGGGTGAAAGAAATTCGTGATAAATGTTGCAGATCTTTGTGTGCCATTTTCTGTAGGACCTTACACATTTGGGAACGATCTACTTAGATCCTCTTTCTCTGTAATTGTTGTTTTCATTCAGAGTTGAAGCTAAGAAACTGGAAAAAATTGTAAATGGAAAGTCTGGTACTGCGTGAGCTTTGAGCTTAGTTTTTGGCAATTTTGTTGGTTGTTCCATCGAATGTGTAAGCCTGTTAAAGAATAAACAGTATCAGAGTGTGAGAAAGAATCAATGGCCAAAGGTATGATTTCTTGGGTATTCAAATTTTTTCTGATTCTTTTAAGTATTTATTTTGCATTATAGAATTGTTATTCAGCTAACAAATAAAACTAAAGAGAACAAAAGCACACGTGCAGATTTGTTAAAAAATTAAAGGCACACTAATTCTATAGGGGAAATCATTAAACCCAACGTGCATTTGAAGTCCCTTGTGTTAATGGAGAAAACTACTAATGTAAGTGAATTTAGTATGCAAGAGTGTAGGAAAATTGATTACAACGTAGTCACTATTAGTAAGAACTAAGTTCTCATTTGTTTCATAATTCTCTATAACTTTAGTGATAATATTTCAAGTTTCTGATTAAAAAAATGGTTAGAAACTATAAAAAGTAAAAAAAATATTATGTTAGGTAACTATAAATTGTAATTATAAGGTTGTATTAGGCTGTTTGGGCCACTAAACTATTGCAGGTTGACAGAAGACAAAAACTATTGTGACCGAATGCATCTGGTGGTAAGATCATTCGATTCTGTATGAACGGTTAATATTTCTAGAACGATTCATCACTTAGGATTGATGGAGCAACAACTTTGGCAACAACAGAGAGGACTTCGTGAATGCTCTATTTTTGTCCTTTGTGCATGGCTGTTTGAGAAATTTATAAATCGTAAGTTGCTAGCATATCATGTATCTGAAAATATTATGAGTTAAGCTTTTATTATCTGATATAATGTCTGAGGAATCCATTAGATGCAGATAAGCATATATTGGCTAAGCAAATTGGCCAATTGTGGTCCTTCCTGAAAGAGCTTGTCAGTCATTCAACTCCTTGTTGGGAAGATTGATATTTTCAAAATTAGTTGTTCGTTTCATCTAGGAACATAGATTTTGATTTTATTTTCACATTGCTATGACAAGCCAACAAAATAGAGGGGAGCAGTGGGAGGGTTATTGAAGTGGACACTGAAAAGGAAAAAAACGAGAGACAAACCAGTGACATCTAATTTTATTTTGTCACTCGTCAAGATGATCTAAGACCACCCCTAAGGGGGTTTCGCTATAAAATAATTAATCTTTTGAATTCAGGCTTCCATGAACCATAATGAAATAAGAAAATCCTTTCGATAGATATCACATAAGAGAAATTTTTGGTCGACTCGTTTCGAACCAACAAGTGTGGTTCATCATCAGGACGAGATGAAGACGCAGACCATGACAAAGGCTTAAATAGAGAGTAATGTAGAGACCATAATTTCAAGTAATGACTATATTTGAACAATAATATTTAAGTTATGATATTAATTTATTAATATATTAAAAATAAATATTATTATGTAACAACTATATTAAACGACTAGTTTTAGAAAAATAATATTTGAATTATCATAATAATTTATTAAAAATAAATATTAATAGGTAACGGCTATATTAAACTAATAGTTTTTGAAAAACAATATTTAAATTACTTTATTAAACTGAAATATTATTAAAATTTTATATTACTTGGAAAAAAAAAGGAATAAAAAATCAATGTCAATTTCCAAACAAGGATGGAAATAAAAAATTATAAAAAAGAGTCAAGACCCTAATCGACACAAGATCATTTAATAAATAAAAATAATTAATGGAAAATAAATATAATAAAACAAAATATTCACAAGTCAAAAGAAATATATATATATATATATATATATATATATATATTGACCTCCGTCCTTGTTTGGAGTTTGACAACTTTTTTTCTTTTCTTTTCTTTTCTTTTTCAATTATTTCTAGTGAATTTTTTAATAATATTTGATTTTAATAAATTAATTTAAATATTATTTTTCAAAAACTAGCCGTTTAATATGTTGACACCTAATCATGGGGATAGGGTGAACACTTGTAAATAATGAAAATAGTAAATAATGGAAAATGAAGAGTCTTTGGGAGGTGAAACCCAAGAGTCACTCCCTCATGTATATAAAAAGGAGTAATCTTAATGAATAAATACAATTGATTTGAGGAGTTACCTCCTGGTGTGACATGGTATCAGAGACAACTCTATTTTTGACTTCCTTCTCTTGTAATTCCTTCATGCCTCTATTTTGCATTTTTGCAGACTGACATATCTCTTCCAGATTCTGTGCATTCTATTCTAACTATTGAAGAATCGATTTGTTGTATTGAAGCATTTATTTGCCTCCTCTTAATACTAGAGTGAGTTGCTACATCAAATGGTGTGTTGTCGAGAAGTGTCGTGGTTTGTGCATTGAAGCCGAAGGTGGTGTGGATGGAGGTGTGCTGCGTGGAGGTTTTGTGGTGTGATTTTTTCCTAGAAGTGATGTGGTATTACCCCATTGAATGTTGTACATACGTTTAATGTATCCCATTGAACTACGTTGAATGTTGTGGTATTTTATGCTTTGAATTATATTTTGTTACGAAACCATCTCACAAAAAGATAGAAAAGATAGATCAACGCCTTAGAATTCAGCATCTTCGAGGGGACAACCTCCTTTACATTACACAAATGAATGATTCTTTGATGATTCAAATGACAAAACCTCCTTTCTATATCTAGGAGTCTAAGGAGTCACAATATAACCCAGCCGACCTAACAATAATAATATAAAGGCACAAAAATAACAATAGAGGGATTCTATGGGGCACAGTAATAACAATATGGGGACAATATGGGCACAAAAATATTAATAAGGGATACAACTACAATAGTAATGGGGTAATCACTAGTATTATAGGGACCTAACATGCCCCTCTCTTTCAAAAAAGTGTTGTCCTCAATGCTTCCGTAGTTCTGGATGCTTCTGCATAAAATTCTCATCCTCCCATGTGGAAACTTCAGTGGATAAGTTCTTCCACTTAATGAGATACTCCGAAATTGATCGATTTCGTAGCTGTCAAGTTCTTGTTTCTGTGACTGCTTTCAGTTCCAATATAATTTTTCCTTCCTCGTCAAGTTCTGGCAATATTGTTTGAACTGGGAGCTTGTTGCATATAACCTTCTTTAAACATGAAACATGGAAAACTAGGTGCACTCGAGAAGTTGCAGGAAGCTCCAATTTATATGCCATAGTGCCAATCTTTTGCAACACCTTGTACGTCGAAATACTTTGGTGATAATTTATTATCCTTCTTAGCTTGCTCAAGGGACATTTGTTTATACGGTTGTAGTCGTAGGAATACCCAATCACCTACACCAAAACTTCTTTCGCTGCGATGTTGATCTGCCTGTTTTTTCATTCTATTTTGCGCCAACATGAGGTTATCCTTTAAGAGTTGGAGAACTTGTTGTTGATGCTCGATGTGATGTTCCACTGCTTGAACCTTAGAATTTTCTCTTAAATATGATGTGATGGATGGTGGCTGATATCCATAAAGTGCCATAAATGGGGTCATTTTTGTTGCTGTATGGAAGGAAGTGTTATATCACCATTCAGCCAGAGGCAATCGTTTGACCCATTGTGTGTGTTTATCAGATACAAAAGCAATGAAGATATCCTTCCAAACATTTTTTTGTTATCTCAATTTTCCCCTTAGATTGAGGATGATAAGATGAGCTATGAGTTAACTGAGTACCGAGACAAGAAAATAATTCTGTCAAAAAATTTCCAGTGAAAATGGGATCCCTGTCACTTACAATAATCTTTGGGTTTCCATGTAGCTTTTGAATTGTTTCCATAAATGCAGTAGAAACCATACTGCTTTAAATGGATGTGATAATGCACAAAAGAGTGCATACTTGGTAAGTCTGTCAACTACCACCATGATGACACTCTTTCCCTCAGACTTGGGTAAACCTGTGATAAAATCCATTGAAACCTCCTCCCAACGTTGGTTTGGAATGGATAAAGGTTGTAATAGAGTCGGGGTCTTAATTGTTTCAACTTTATTTTGTTGGAAAACCAAACATTCTGCCACAAACTTTTGAATATCTGATTTAAGGTCATCCCAAAAAAATTCCTTCTTAACCCTGTGGTAAGTTTTTAAAAATCCCGAGTGCCTTCCTAAGGGAGAAGTGTGCAATTCCATAAGAATCTTTTGCTTGAGTTGGGAATTCTTACAGAGGTATAAGTGATCTTTATACCATAACGAATCATTGTGCCAGCTAAATGTATCAGATGCACTGTAATCTTGTTGTAACTTTCGAATAAGTGCCCACACTTCTTCATCATTCTTCCATTCCTCCCTTGCTTCATTTATCCAATCTGGTTGGATAATAGAAATGGTGCACAACAATGCTTCCACATCCTCATCCTTTCTTGAGAGTGCATCTGCCACCACATTTTGCTTCCCTTTTTTGTAGATGATTTCAAAGTCATAACCCAACATCTTTGTGACCCACTTTTGTTGCTTTTCAAAGGATAATCTTTGTTCTAAACAGTATTTAAGGCTATCATGATCCATTTTTACCTTGAAGTGTCTTCCCATTAGGTAGGGTCACCATTTCTTAAGTGCAAGTAGTATTGCCAACATTTTCTTCTCATAAATAGCTTTGTGTAAAAACTTTCCCTTGATTGGAAAACTTTCAAAAGCAATGGGTCTTTCATCTTGCATTAAAACAACACCAATTCCATTTCCTGAAGTATCATGTTCCACAATAAAGGTTTTTGTGAAGTTTGGTGTAGCTAAGACCAGTGCTTGGCACATTGCCTCTTTAAGATGTTCAAAGGCCTTTGTTGCTTCTGGAGTCCACGAAAATGCATCTTTCTTCAATAATGTTGTTAGAGGTGCTACTATTCTCCCATAATTCTTAACAAACTTGCGATAATACCCTGTCAACCCGAGAAATCCTTAGAGATGCTTTATGGATGTGGGGATTTTCCATTCCTTAATGGCTTTAATTTTGCTAGTGTCTACCTTAACTCCTTCATGAGATACAATATGACCCAAATATTCCACCTCTTGTACTCCAAAGAAACATTTGGATCTTTTTGCATATAATTGTTTCTCCTCCAATAGTTGTAGCACCCTGTCAACATGTTCAACATGATCCTTCCAAGAGTTGCTATAGATTGGTATATCATCAAAAAATACTAACACAAATTTTCTAAGGAAGGGTTTGAAAATGGATTTCATCAAACCTTGAAATGTCGAGGGTGCATTGGTAAGGACAAAAGGCATGACCAAAAATTCGTAATGACCCTCATGAGTTCTAAACGTTGTTTTCGGAATGTCTTCAGTCTTCATTCTGATTTGATGATATCTTGAACGAAGATCCAACTTGGTGAAGTAAATTGATCCATGCAATTCATCCAACAATTCATCAATGACAGGAATGGGAAACTTATCTTTAATAGTGAGCTTGTTGAGCTCCCTATAATCTGGACACATGCGCCATGATCCATCCTTCTTGTGCACCAGTACTACTGGAGCAGAGAAAGAACTTTGACTAGGTTGAATTATACTAGCCTCTAGCATTTCTGCAACCATACGTTCAATTTCACTCTATTGGGCATAGGGATATCTGTATGGCCTGATGTTTGGAGGAACACTTCCTGGAATCAGATGAATAGCATGATCATGATCATGAATAGGTGGGAGAAATTTGGGAGTCTCAAATACCTTGGAATGATTGTCCAAGACTTTTTGGAGATCTGGAGAAATAGATGATTTCGATGTGGAAACATCTAGCGAACATAATTGTGCAATTACACCTGTTTGTTCCTTTTTTAGAAGCTTTGTCATACCGTTAGAGCTGATTATCTTTCCCAATTTCCTTGTAATACCCCTTAATTCAACTTCCTTTCCTTTCGCATGAAATTTCATGAAAAGTTCTTGAAAATTAAAAGCTATTGTACCCAAGGATTGTAGCCATTGGACTCTTAGTACAACATCAGCACCTCCCATTGGAATGGAAAGCATTGGGCTAGTCAATACATATTCTCCCATGGATAGCTTGATATTATGGCACTTTCCAGAGCAATTTATTGTTCCTCCATTTGCAACCATCACTTGACACTCTGGTGCTGGATATAGGAAGCAGTTCAATTCTTTTGCTACCTTACAATGAATAAAATTGTGGGTACTTCCTGAATCAATCAACACTATTACCTTTTTCTTCTTGATGTGTCCTTCTATCTTAATGGTTTGAGGAGTGGTAATTCCAGCCAATGCATTACAAGATATGGTCGGGTTCATTTCTTCTTTATCTAGGATTTGTTACTGGAGTATATCCTCTTCTTTTGACCTTTCTTGCTCCTTTTCTTCTTCCTCTTCACAATCTATGTAGAATAATTTCTTCTCAGCACACTTATGACCTTTAGTGTATTTGCTATCAAAACTGTAACAAAACCCTTCTGCTGTTTTTTCTTCCAATTGTTGTGGTTTCAACCTTATAGGTTGTGGAAGACTAGGGGCAACAATACTTTCATCTTTATAGTTGTGAGTGGTATGCTCCCTGGTTGCCATGATTTTGCTTTCCATTTTTCTTGCTAACCTGAATGCCTTCTCTAATGAATCAGGTTCTCAAAGGTGAACATCATGTTGGATATTATCCTTTAAAGTCCCTATGAACACATCAATCCTATGCTCCTCTGGAATATTTTTTACCCTTATGTTCATTTTTTGGAACTCCTCAATGTGCTCCATTATTGAACCCTTTTTTTTTAGACTTATCAATTGGCTAAAAAAAGTGTTGCTTTTTGTATCCTCATAATGTGCTGTCAATTCTTATGTAAAAATTTCCCAAGTGATAATTTGTTTACGAGAGAAAAGCCATTGATACCATATAAACTAATTTGGTTCCAAATATAAAGTTGCAATACGTACCTTTTGTGTGTTTTGCACATTATTGAGATCGAAAAATTGCTCCATCTGTAATATCAATGTTGCGGGATCCTTGCCATCAAACTTCCTCATATCGATTTTGGAATATGGTGGGTCTTCGATCCAACATTAGAGTCTATGAAATCATGATTAACATTTCTTTTGTTCGCATCATGAGTTTCCTTTACTACTCTTTCACTATTAGTAAGTATTTCTTGTAGAAAATTTGTCAAATTTGTCTTCAAATCTATCTTCAAATCATCAATCTTAGCTTCCACACCATTCATCTTAGCTTCCACACCCTTTATCTTAGATTCCATGCCATCTATCTTAGATTCTGTTAGATTTTGTGACAGTGAAATTTGTTGCACTTAGTCTTGTAATTTTGATATATCATGTAGCATTTCTTCCTCTTCTTCATGAGTCATGCTAGAGTTTTCAGGTTGCTTACTAGGTGTTTGCATTTTCTTTCCTTGAGGCATCAGTTACCGATAATAATTCTCTACTATGCCCTTTGAATTCCTTCAAAATGTTTTTTCAATCCAAGCTTAAGCAAAAATTTAAAAAGAAATCTACACACCTTTTTTCACTTTGTAGGAGCTCAATATTGCCTCTGATGTATCTCTGTAATTTAAGATCATCCAGTTCTGAAATTGCGACCTGTAGTAGCCCTCTATGTCCTCTTTCCAATGCCACCAGTCTGATCCCAATTGGATTCTCCAAGGAAGAGTTATGCCAAATCTCCCACAGTGACTTGATTATAGATTAGTTCAGTAGAGCGAACTTGTACGACGTGCCATGTGTCCTTGTTTCAACCTTTCGCTCTGAAAAATATCTACAAGAAACTATAGTCTGTTCTCTTTCTGTACCTTCTTATGAAATTTCAATTTGATGCTCAGAGAGAAAGTTATGATGATTTTCCCCAGGTCACCTGTTTGGAATGTAATTCAAGAGTTTGCAAAAAGACCAACTTCCTCAGATCATATCTCCGCAAATATAGCGTGAAAAGCTCTAAAATTTGGACCCGAGCTTCAGTGTGATCTCATCTCAAATGGGTTTTTTTTTAGCTTCTGAAACGTCGCATAAAAAAAGTTATATCGAAAATTCCACGATGTCCTATTTGGAGCAGCGAAACCTTAGAATCCAAAGCTCTGATACTAAATGTTATGAAACCAGCTCACAAAAAGATAGAAAAGATAGATCAACGCCTTAGAATTCAGCCTCTTCGAGGGGTCAACCTCCTTTACATTACACAAATGAATGATTCTTTGATGATTCAAATGACAAAACCTCCTTTCTATATCTAGGAGTCTAAGGAGTCACAATATAACCCAGCCGACCTAACAATAATAATATAAAGGCACAAAAATAACAATAGAGGGATTCTATGGGGCACAGTAATAAAAATATAGTGACAATAGGGGCACAACAATATTAATAATGGATACAACTATAATAGTAATGGGGTAACCACTAGTATTATAGGGACCTAATATATTTTGTTATCGTATATGCTTGGAATTCAATGTGAAAGAGGCTTTGACTAAACCAGGCATCACTCATAAATTTCAACTCGACAATGAGTGTGCATTTTCAATGACCACACATAGCAGTGTGCGTCTGAACCATATTCATATATGCATGATGTGACTGTGGTATCACTACCATACCGATGTCCACTAGTCGCTCTTAATACATGTTACTCATGTTTAAACGCCCCTCCGCTCTACTTCCATACGCCATACCATCATACTCCACACTACGTTTTTTTATAATTGTGGTATAATATTACAAACGTTGTGGTTATCAACACTAACAAACCATGCCCATACCACCCATAGCAATCCCACTCCCAGTTTTTTATAATGCGTTGAATAATATAAATCACTACCTCCTAGTCCTGGTATCATACCTCCCTCTCATATGTTGTCATATATGTTTAATACTAGGTTCTTTCAATGATGTCATATGTGTTTAATATATTATTGTGTGCATACCATATATAACGTGTATGTGTTGTATTACCGTTTTTTACTGACAGTCATAATCGTGGGGCCCGAACCCGCCTCCCTCATATAAGCCCTCCCTCATATAATTCCTCTGCTATATATATATATATATATATATATATATATATATATATATATATATATATATATATCAGAATTGTAATTTTTTTTCAAAATTACCACCAAAAATGCATTTCTTTCCAGTAGAAGTATTTTTACATTACACAGATTTTAGAATCCATTCATTGATATCTATTGTGGGAGCGGTTCTCACCAGCAAAGAGAACTATCTGGAATGGCAGTGGAAGATCAAACATACTCTCATTTTTAATGAGCTATGGAAAGGAGTTTGTGTTGGAGAAGGAGACAATGAACCAGCAAATCCTACTTCAGACAAGGAATTCACCATTTGGGAAAACAAGAGCAACAAGGCTTATGCCTTGATTGCAGCATCTATAAATGAAGAGGTGAATCACCATATTTCACCATTTTCAAATGCTTTTGAAGCCTTACAAAAATTGAAGGAACTCTATGGCTCACACTCCGCGCTTGAAGTTGTCCAACTCATGATTAAATTGTTCATCCTTGAATTACAAAATGATGATCCTCTTGCTCTTGCATCAGAAGTAAAATCTATCATGCATGATATCAAAATCACTAATGTTGAACTAGACATTCCTCTGATAGCTTTTGTCAAGGCACTTTATCCCACTTATTCAAATTATCTTGAGCCATTGCAAGCAAATGGAAACCTCAAAGAAATTACCTTTTACTCCCTTGTGAATAAATTTGCTGAGAGAGAGAAAGCTTTTGGGAAAAAGACAACTTCTCAATCTTCTGAATAATTTGTATGTCTTTCACATAAAGAGAAGAATCATGCTCAAGATTCCTCCAAAGGAAGAGGTGGTCGAAGAGGAAGAGGAAGAAGAAATTTCAGAGGCATGGGGGGAAAACTCTTTCAAGGAGAAAGTCTGATTTGCATTGCATATGTTGCAATAGAGATGGATCTCATGATGCATCCACATGCAAGTTTCTTTGGGACAGAATTGAGCAGGAAAGAAATCAACCCAAAGGTAAAACCAATGATAAAGAGAAAGGTAAATCACCTGAATCCGCTCACTATGTTGTGGCACATTGTAATATTGGAGTAAATGAAGACTTGTTTAATGCTTCACTTGCTTCTTGGAAAAATGATTGGTTGCTTGATTCAGGAACAACTTGCCACATGAATTTTAGAAGAGATTTTTTTGAAGAATTTACTGACAATGTTGATGGAGCAGTATACTTTGCAAACAAATCAAAACTCAAGCCATCAGGGCTTGGCACAATCAGGCTCAAATTGCCTGGTCTTCCAGACTTTCTTCTGCATGATGTTTTATATCTCCCATAGATGAGGAGAAACTTGTTTTCCTTGGTCCACATCTGCCAGCAAGGACACTCCATTCATATGTTTGATGGCAAGGTTGAGGTGAGAAAAGTATCAAATCACTCACTTGTCATGACGAGGATAGAAGAAGAAAGGCTTCTCAAGCTGCAAGGTACCTATGCTCATGCACAAAATTTCTCATATATTTCTCATTATGATGAAGGTACATTTCCATCAAGTCTTTTATGCCATTCTAGATTTGGACACTTGAACTATGACAAACTTCACTTGTTGAAGAAAAATGGTGTTACTGGTTTGCCTACAATTCGTAGGAAACTTAAGCAATGTGATGCTTGCATTCTAGGAAAGCATAGCAAACAATGTTTTCATGATTCACATTCTAGAGCACATAGAAAACTTGAACTCATTCATTTTGATTTATGTGATCCAATTCTTGTTCCTTTTGCAAGTGGAAATACATATAGGATGGCATTTATTGATGACTACACCAGAATGTGTTGGGTTTATTTATTGAAGAACAAATCTTATGCTTTTCAAAAATTCAAGAACTCTCATACATGGATTGAAAATGACGCACAATCTCATATTGGCTCTATTTTCACTGATAATGGAAAATAATATACTTCAAAGGAATTTGAAAACTATCTTCGCCAGCATGGGATCAAATATAAAACAACTGTGCCTTATAATCCCCAACAGAATGGGGTAGCTGAAAGAATGAATAGGACAATCTTAAATATGGTACGTTCCATGATGTTTTTCAAGAATGTAAAATTGATGTTTTGGGTTGATGCAGTTCTATGTGTTGTATATGTAAGGAATAGATGTTCATCTAATGTTATTACAAACAAGACTCCTTATGAAATGTGGTATGGCCACATTCCTTCGGTAAATCATCTTAGGGTCTTTGGTTCCACCTATTATGCCTTGATACCAAAAATACATACAAATAAACTTGGTCCAAGGAGTCATAAATGTCTCTTCTTGGGGTATTCAAATACCTCCAAAGAATACCGTCTCTATGATGAATTTAATAAAAAGCTTGTTGTATATAGAGATGTAATCTTTCTTGAATCTTCCAAAACTGACAATGTTTTTGAGTGGAAACTTGATCGCTTGGATAGATTCAAAAATGCAAAATCATTTCAAGAATTTGATAATCAGATTCCACATCTTGAAGGGGGGATTCCTATACCAGATCAATCTATGGAATCTTCTTGTGAAGCACTCTCTCCCTTGCATGAAACTCCAACCACTCATGATACTTTGAGTGATGTGACTGACAGAATTTGGAGACTCAATCTTGATTCAGTCCCAACCCAATCAATTGAGAAACCTGGACCATCTGAGAAAGGTCCCCCAAAAGTGGTTGAAAAATACACTTGAAAGTGTTCATCCTGATGAGGTTGGAAAGGCAGGAACAAGAAATTCAACTAGGAAAAATGGAGGTGTTGTAGATGATTCTTATTCACCTGTTGATATGGATGTTTCTTATGAATGTGAATTGAATTTGTCTACGTATTTTGAACCAATTTCCTTCAAAGAAGTCGCTTCTCATGATGAATGGAAAGAATCGATGCAAAAGGAGTATGATGCCTTGATAAAGAATGGCACTTGGAAGCTAGTTGATCCTCCATTGGGAACTAAACCAATTGGTTGCAAGTGGGTCTACAAGAAAAAGTATAAGGTTGATGGCTCACTTGACGAGCACAAAGCCGGGCTTGTGGCAAAAGGTTTTGGACAGAAGGAAGGGGTCGATTATGAGGAGACATTTTCCTCCATAGAAAAATGGGCTACCATTCAAAGAATCTTTTCCCTAGCAGCTCAGAACGATTGGAAATTCCATCAAATGGATGTAAAAATTGCTTTCTTGAATGGAGATTTGAAAGAGAATGTTTTTATGTCCCAGCCTAAAGGATTCGCTATGAAGGGACATGAACATAAAGTATGCAAACTTGTGAAATCCTTGTATGGCCTCAAGCAAGCACTGCAAGCCTGGCATAAAAAGTTAACTGAGCATCTTCTGAAACTCAACTTCAAACATTATGATCTTGATGATGCAACTTTGTTTGTCAAGAAAGTTGGCAAAATAGTTGTATATCTTGTGGTATATGTAAATGATCTTTTGATGATAGGGAACAATGAGAGCTACATTGCATCTATAAAGAATGAATTGAGGAAAGGTTTTGAAATGATTGATTTGGGCTATGTTCACTACTATCTTGATATTGAAGTAACTCAACATCCGAAGTCTATATTCTTCTCTCAAAAGAAGTACATTGGAGATTTGTTGAACAAGTTTGGCATGGCTTAGTGCAATCCTCTGACTACTCCAATGGAACAAAAATCAAAGCTCACATCCATTGAAGGAAAAGAACTTGAGGATGCAATAAAGTATAGATGGCTTGTAAGAAGTCTCAACTACTTGACTACTACCAGACTAGACATTTACTTTGCTATTGGAATCCTCTCCAAGTTTATGCAAAAGCCTTGTGAGGGACATTGGTCTGCTACAAAATGAGTTCTAAAGTACTTGAAGGGAACTCAAGACTTTGGACTCAAGTATGCACAGGTGGGCTACTTTAGTTTGATTGGATACTATGATTCAGACTTCGATGGAGACAATGAAACTGGGGTATCTACTTCTGGTTATGTTATGAGTCTTGGATCAGGAGTTGTCTCCTAGAGATCATGTAAACAGTCAATTCCAACAGATTCCACAATAGAGGAAGAATATGTGGCAACAATTGAGGCAACAAAATAAATTATGTGGATCAGAAAAATTTTGGAAGATTTGCAAGTAAAACAAGTACATTCAACTCCACTCATGATTGATAACACCTCTGCAATAAATTTGGCCAAAAACCCAAAGTTCCATGATCAAATGAAGCACATCAATACAAAATGCCATCTGATTCGACATCATGTTGAGGCCAAGACAATCCATCTACGTCATTGTTCCACTAATAAGCAGATTGCAGACATCTTCACCAAAGCACTTGGAAGAAAAAAGCTTGAAAGATTTAGAATGATGCTTGGACTAACCAACATCCGTTCAAATTGGGGTGGGGGGGGGCGCGTGGGGCAGTGTTGACACCTATTCATGGGGATTGGATGGACACTTGTAAATAATGGAAAATGAAGAGTCATCGGGAGGTGAAACCCAAGAGTCACTCCCTCATGTATATAACAAGGAGTAATCTTAATGAATAAATACAGTTGATTTGAGGAGTTACCTCCTTGCCGGACACAATATAACCATTACTTATTAATATTTGTTTTAATAAATTAATAACTTATTATGATAATTTAAATATTATTTTTCAAAAACTAGTCATTTAATATAGTCATCACTTAATAATATTTGTTTTTAATATATTAATAAATTAATATCATAATTTAAATATTATTGTTCAAATATAGTAGTTACTTGAAATTATGGTCTCTACATTGCCCTCTATTTAAGCCTTTTCCATGAACCACACTTGTTGGTTTGAAACACATCAGCGAAAAATTTCTGAAATGTGATTTCTACCAAAAGAATTTTCTTAAATGATTCATCTTCTATAACTTATGGGTGACCAACAACGAAATGGATTGCTAGTCCTCTGTTTCTAATGATGTGTATTATGAAGATACTCTGTTATAAAGAGGTTGAATATTACTTATTTTAAAATGATCAATAAGGTTTGCGCGAGCTTCTTTGCATGAGTCATATGAGATCGCTTTCATTTATTCCATTGTGTTCTGGTAAAAAATGGCAAATCTTAGGCCTATCTTCAGATGATGATTTTACATATATAAAACAAAGTTATTTGTTACAACGCATTCATGTAGCTCCACGGAGGATAAACAAAGAATTAATCTCACTATTACCGTTTGTTATGATTTTAAGGTCAACATACATAAGAGAGAAATTAGGGAGAAATTAGGGTGATTCTTTAAGTCTAAAATGAAGGTCATAGTGTTTCTTATAGGCTGTATTAAGGGAACCATATACCATATCTTATTATAGTTTACAATTTCATGATTCTTCTAGTGTTAAACTCAAACAATCAGATCCCAATCCGCATAATATTTGTCGGTGAATAAGTTATGACTGTTATGGTGTTTCCACCGATGGATGGTACAATATAAGTTTAGTTTCTCGAGATTTTGTAGCATTTATTCAAAAGGCATATTTATATACACAGGGTATAATTCCAGACCATAAAGGTTTATACAGTGGACAAGGGGTGGGCTCAAACAAAACAGAAATAAATATTTCCAATGAAGTTTCCAGATCTACCAGCTAGTCAAAAGTAAGTTGCAAAACAAAGGCTTTAAACGGAAGTAGGGTTGTTACTAGTGCCCAAGTAATGGCAAGATAGGGTCGTTTAATTTTGGCATTGCTATCACAAGACAACATATCAAAGTGGAGCAGTGGCAGGGTTGTTGAAGCAGACACTGAGAATGAAAAAACGAGAGAGAAGCACCATGACCACAAGCTTCTGGCATGCGAGGGAGATTTTCACTACAGAGGTATAGCTATAGACTGTAATATAATAAAGCATACTCAAATAGAACGTAGCAAGAAATCTACAATGTACATGTGATCAAATCACAAAACTAAACAGAAGCCAGGTTAACGACAACATTAAGTTCAAACTCAGAATTCTGTTACTTTTTTCTTATGCTCAACCACGATCCATTTAAAGAAAATTTAAGCAAAACCTCTCATAGAATTAAGATGAACAAAGTTTACCCTCCTCACCACAAATTGGAGAAATTCGAACTAATGAATAAAGTATTTCAAAATGATGTAAAACATAACCAGATCGACAACAGAATGAGTTGGGAATTTGACTTACCTCCACTATTGTTTTCTCGATATCGATAATTGACCTCTCGAAAGGGAGGATGAAGGGCTCAGGCTTGGTAGACAAAGGCTTAAAACTTGACAAGTATTTCAGATATCCATCTTTAAGATTTTCGTCGACTTTCTCTAGCCACGGATACTCAGTCTCGCCGCCTTTCCTCCCCTTCCAGATCTTAGAGCCCATAAAAACACGGGAGATGACAGATCGCGATAGTCGAACCCTGAACCTCTATGCGGCAATTTGCGATGTAGAGACACCATTAGGGTTGGAGATGTAGAGACGCCATTTGGGTTGGTGCTCATGGACTCACGTTTAGTATGACCGTAGAGCAATGCGAGGGGAAAGGAGCAGGAATTCATTGTGCAGGAACTTCGTTGGAATGAAGAAGCATGAAACGCATATGTCACGGAAATTATAAGTGAACAAAAGTACATAACGCCATGCCACCAACACCTCAACATTCTCTTAAGCCTTCTGCCTTCTGCAAAAGACACTTGTGATGCATGAAGAGATGTATACACAGTTTCTTAACCTTCGATGAGAGACTTAATTAAATATAAATCCGTGTGGACCACAAAGTTAGCACTGTTCTATTTTGCAATACCTAACATGCATGATGGATAACAAAGAAATGGGTTCTATTACTATGGCACGACTGGTTACTCTAACATGCATGATGGACAACATAGAAAGGAGGTCTATTATTATGGCACGGTTGGTTCTTCTTCACCAACGACAGATTGAAAAGTTGGTGTTTGAGAAGAAGACTCTAGTCAAGCCATGCATTAGCAGAAAACCTTGTTTACCTGGAACCACCAGCAGAGACAAAAGTAGTAGTAGAAGTAAGGTTAGCAGAGATAGAGGCTCTCAAAGTAACAACATCATCGACATCCTAGCCAAATAAAGTTCCATATCCGCCTTCTTGGTTTCATTGAGGTGTTCTGGTGAAGCACTACCTACTCTACTATGCATGGACCTGCACTATAGGGAGGTGGCAAGCTATCTGGAAGTCAAGCCCTTGCTTCAACTCACCATTCACCAATTCTCTCCATCATTCTCGCAACAATCATAATAACCTAGATTGTAGTTGAAAGTCTTATTTGTCTCTAGATGAAAGCCTTACGAACAGATAGGGAGGAATTTACCCGAGCAGAACAGATTTTGAAGAAGCCACTTCTACCCATTTATGATAGTTTGAAAGTGTCTGATCCAATCCCATCACCTTACAACAACGGAAAACAATAACAAGAAGGATAGACCAGACGGGTGAATTCCTACTTGCTATAGAAAGCTACCACTTATTCGCTCCAAATGGAAAAAGGTCGGATGCAGTACGAAGAGTTGGAGCTATATTCAAATAGCAGCAGCCTTACACCCTGGAGCCTGGACACCAGTACCTTGATCCTCTCTAGCAAAACTGTTAGTTGACATTAACCAGGTACAGTAAGAAAGATTATCCTTTTCTTTGACAAAATAAATACCAAGTTTAACTGTTTTCTGTTATGTTGCCCACGTTATCTTTCCAACAATATACAACCCACATTGTCTTTCCAACAATATACAGATCAATGAAGGAACCATCCCAGTTCTGCAGGGTGAACCGTGGAATAGAATACAAAAGAATAATCGCTTGGGCAGTTCGCTCTGCACCGTTCAACTGATTGTTAGAATTGAATTTATTTTGATTGTGTTCGCTGAACCAGCAAGATAGGTTTCAGACATGGTTCCAGACAGGGCAACATGTTAGTCAACTATAGGGAATGGCAGGTGGCACCAGATCTACTTTCTCTTTCTCTAGACACCTCTAAATCTATGGTTAAAGGTTCATACACCAAAACATGTTCATATTCATATAATAAGGAAACTAATGTACAAATTATGGACAAGCATTTAATGTCACTAGGTAATGCTAGCATTATTTCAAAAGCCGGAATGGTTTTGCCTCTGGACTTGAGAAGAGGCCAAATAAAATGGCGAATCAATATGTATCGAAAAGCTTTGGTTATATTTTATCAACAAGATTAATAGAGAACTCAACTAATGCTAACCTCTCTATATGGTGATTAAAATAGTCCCAGCAGTGGGACTAATAATATCGATCCTGTGTTGCTTTACAAAACCAATTTGCAGCACACATCAATTCTTGTGGTACAATATTAAGAAAAATATGATTAAGATATATTAGTATAGATCTATCTTAATCAAGGATCTAGCAAGATTAGATAAGGATCCAATCTCTTGACGTGTAAAATAAAAATTTTGCATTTTAATAGATTTGATCCTTCTAGAAGCTTGATCTGTAAGTAAAGTAAACTGAGTGTGTGCAATTTTTCATTCTTTAAATTGTATTTTTTAATGTATAAAGTCTTCAAAAATTGATTGACGCTTGGATTGTGTACATTACACAAACCAAAATTGCAATTCTAACAAATATTTGCATGATTTCAAACAGATTTGACTAAAAATATATACTTAAAAATGTTCACAATGTAAAATAATGACACTACATAAAATGTTTTAACCATAACTTTTCTTTTTCCATTGCTTTATATAATGTATATATAGGCTTTTTTGCTTTTAATTATTTTATTTCTCTATAAAGTTGATACAACATTCTGTTATTTCATATCTCCATGAAAGTATTTTTTTATGGTTGAAAGAGAGTGAAATAATTTTACCACTTCTCCTTTAGTATAGTCACTAAGAGTACTTTAATTTAAAAAAAAAAAATACATTTTTATTTTTTATTATATCTAACATAATTTTTATTTAAAAATTATTTTATTTTTATTTTAGAAAAAACAAATAAATTGAGCATAAAAAGAATTACACATTTTTTTATATTAAACTATACAATAAATCTCTTAGCTCAATAAAAGTATCAAATTCAACTTAATAAAATATAATTTCATCCCATACTTAGTTTAATGTAAGTCCCTTTTTTATTTCCTATTCCTCCAATTTTATTAGCAACATAGATATATAATTTTGGAGTATATATTTGAAAACCCTTTTTTATTTCCTATTCCTCCAATTTTGTTAGCAACATAGATATATAATTTTGTACAGGAGTATATATTTGAAAACCAGAGTCGGAACAGTAGAAAGGGCAAGATGCTTGATAAGACCCAGGGTATTGGTTTGCAAATTGGAAGAGCTTAAGAAACGAAGAAAGAGAAATTTATATATACATAATTATAGAAAAATAATTAAAAACATCTGAATTTAATTCAATACCATATTTTCAAAAATAAGTTGGAATTTAAATGACGTGGTAGCTTGCCTATGTCCATTATTTTTTTAAAATAATTTTGAAATATGCATTCACACTTTTAAAAGTAATAATTATGAGTGGGAAGGATCAATCTTCTTCAAAACAATGGCCCATATCCATTAAATTTTAAAATATTTTCAAAATATGCATTTACACTTTTGAACGCTGAAGTACAAATTTTGAGCCGCAAGGATCAACCTTCTTCCAAACAATGTCTGCAGATGACAGAGCTATGGAGGCATCGACAGCAAGCTTGATGCCAGGGGAAGATTAGCTTTTAATGGCCGATTTTGCTGATTCAAAAAAATTTAGGAAATACTGTAACGCCATATTACAAACAATACCTAATGCTTCACAATAGCTACGCTGGTAATCCCATTTACTAACAACCACTTGGATTGATGTTCTCATTGGTCCAAAATACGCAGTGATCACTACTCACCGCTTGGCTTAATAATCTCTATGTCGCTAATATTAAAAACACGTTCTATTAATCTTAAAAACAAGTTTTATTAACGGGCAAGGCAGGGCAAGGCAGTATAGGTTACTTTTTTATAATGCATTTGGATATATATTGTCTTAAATAAAGTTTTTTTTTGTAAATTTCAAATCAATAAGTGTGGTTTATTATCAAGATTATTTTGAACCAACAAGTGTGGTTCATCATCATGATACTATGACAAAGGCTTAAATAGAGAGTAATGTAGAGACATAATTTCAAGTAATCTCTCTATATTGCTCTCTATTTAAGCGTTTGCCATGGTCTGTCTCCTCATCTCGTTCTGATAATGACCCACACTTGTTAGTTCCAAATGTGTCGACCAAAAATTTCTCTCATGTGATTTCTACTGAAAAACTTTGATTAATTCATTATGGATCACAGAAACTTAAATATAAAAAATATACTATCTTCTTGCCATAACTCCATATATTAGTTGCGTTCATCTTTACCAAAAAATTCAAAGAGATTTATGTTTTATCAACATTTAGAAAAAGCGAAAAAGGCCGAAGTCATACTTATTATGATTTTCTATGAGAATATTTGAGATGGCTGAGTTGATCTAATGCGCCGATTAAGGTTCTTGTCGACAGGGCGTGGGTTCAAATCTCACTCTCAAGAGCGCATTTCAGTTGGCATAAGGTTTTTCCATATTATTTTTACTGATCATATTGCACAATTCGCACAGTTCCAGTTCCAGGAACTGATCTCATATTTCTCAATTCCACCAGTGACGATGACGAGTATCTTTTAACATGAATATTTCATGTAGAGGAAATCTTCTTGTATACTGTGTATTGTTATGTTATGGATAGCATTTTCTTTCTATGGAACCGTTTATTTTGCGTCGTTCTTGCTCGTTATCAAAATTCCAAATTGGTGACAGAATCTGCTTCCAAAATGTGGGCATTTGGTCTAGTGGTATGATTCTCGCTTAGGGTGCGAGAGGTCCCGAGTTCAATTCTCGGAATGCCCCCATCATCATCCCCATGGATTTATTAGTCTTCCTTTGGTCGGGAAATTTTGTGCACAACCTGTTACCTGGGTGGAAACCAAAATTACCATACAGTCTTACTCTTTTATTTGTCCGCGTGGAGCGGTATAAAATTCTGTGCACAACCTGTTACACCCTGGAAACCTAAATTACAAGAGTCACTGTTTAAAATAAAAAATTTCTGACCAAACTTTGAATTGGATACTCTTTGTTCGGGGATCAACCATCCACTCCTCTTTTGGGAAACCTAAATAATCCAACCATGAAAAGCTTAGTACAGACTTTAAAACAAACAATTTATTCGCCGAAAAAAAAGCCTTTTGAACTGTAGATTCTTCCCAAATAGATTGCAACCTTTCCTCAGAGCCTATCACACTTCCTCATAGATCATTAAGGAAACATTGTGACCAAAGTATTGTATAAGTCAAAGCACGTAGAATCCCAGAAACGTGGCCGCCCATCAGCTTTATGCAAAGAGCGACCTTACCTTTCAGCTATGCTGGCATCATCTTCCCCACGTTACTACTTTTTCGTTTACAGAATACTTGTCATTATATCATTTTTTTTTTCCACGTTTTAACATAAAACTTATGTTGATATTAGTTGAGATGTTTTTAAGAGAATAACAATCCGTTTTAATCTTCATATATGTTTCTCCGTGTTTATATTTTTAAATCTTAACCTCTATTAGTTACACAATGCTTCTTCATTATTTATATTTTTTGAATTTTAATTGATTTGGGATTTTTATTTTCAATTTTACATACATGTTGTTTGTTATTGTTTATTTATCTAGTTTTTATATAATATAAGATGTATTTTTCATAAAAAAAAATCATTATTTCTTAATTTAATCTCATTTATTTTTAAGAAAGGGTTTTTTTATTTTTTTTAAATGAGAATTTATTAAATTACTTTTCAATGGTGTTGTTAAACTAAAATGATTATATCTATATCTCTGGGTTTCTATTACAATTTTTATGAGCAAAACTTATAAGCATACCCAATCACCTCGGTAACACTAGTTGGGCAGCAAGGTATTCCAAATTCCTCAATCATACTAAACTTTGTGTTTTGATACTACTTTGTAATGTACTTAATATCATTGTCCACTATGGAGGATACATGGTACCTTTTGAAACACAAATTTTTTGTTGATAATTTATGGAAAATTGTGTATTCTATTTGTTGATATGCATGCACATCAACAAATAGAATACACAATTTTCTAGAAGTTATCAACATCAAATTATATTATCAACGTCAAATAATACACTGTGAAAATATCCATGTCAAAGAACAAAAATTGACTACATCCTGAGAGTAACCAACCCTAGTTTTTCCTTAATATGCCAATTTCTTGGTAGACTTTTTAGTCCAGGATTATGACTGGCGATGTTGTTGTAGAGTTGGCTTGAGCCGGAACATTAATTACAACAAGGCCTTCCTGCTACTTGTTCGACTTAGTGTCTAAGTCAAAGATAACATAGCATTCTATGCGAGACAACCGAACAACTATATCATCCAAGTTGTATCTAATGTCTCTCAGAAGTCACTTTATATCCTCCTGACCTGCAAAGAGCTTGTAGTTGTCTACTTGCTTGTCTCTAATGACCATCCTAAGAAGAGTTTCTATTTGACGATGTAAAGTGATGGAATGAAGGAAGTGGATCCTTATTGGAATGAATGAAGTAAGTGGAATGATGTAAAGTCTATTGCGACATGGTTATTGAAGACAAAAGAAATTGTAAATATAGAAAATATTTACACTTCCATAAAAGGTGTTTGAATGCTTACATATATAAAAATAGGATTTGTCACACCCCACAACTCGTTGGGTCTAGGCATAGCATAACTACTTCAAATGAGACAACAACCTGCAAACATGCAACCATGACAGGGATATCATTATTAATGTTCGCCTAAGAGGATAATTCCCCAAATTGTTGGTGCCCAAGGCCCATCTGAGCAAGAAAATTCTCCACTGCCAGTTCTTTGTCTTTGGTCGATTCTCATCTCATTCATGCTCCTTCATGCCTTCATCCCGTTGAATTTGTGTAATATACCTTCATCCACAACCCTCAGTGTAAGAAGGGCCTGAAGGTGGTGGACTCCCTGCAAATCAAAATAATACTTTGATAAATATGTTTAGCCATGAAGAAAAATAGAAAAATAGCAAACTGGTGAGGGGTTTTTTCCTTGAGACTGGTACTGCATTTCCGAAAGATCCAGCACTGCAGGCGAAGGATAACGAAGTAATGTCTTGGAGAGAAAAAGCACCGCCCAATGTACAACAAAGACAGTGATCTAGGTGGATATTGCTGGCCACCTGCCAAGTCCACTTGGACCCCCACCATTATTTCTTTTAGCTTTTCAGTTTCCTTAATTGTAGCACAGTTTACTATTCTTAGCAGTTTTTCGGGTCCTGAGCTTCTTGAGCCGTTTTGAGGCCCTAAACGACATTTTTTGGGATAGTTCTTGTACAGATTTTTCTAACGAGATACTATGCGCGTCAAACGGAGATCACCAAAGTTACGACCCCGGGAAGTTAATGTACCAATTTACCCAAACGAGGCCCACAGTTTGGCGTTTCATCTTCTAGGGTTAGGTTTATGGATGTTTATGGTTTTCCATTGTTTCTCAACAATAAATAGGCCTTCGAGCCTCATTGTAACACAGTTGAGAAGCATGCAACCGCCACATCTCTTATCAGAGATAAGCTACCATCACCCTAGCTGGTTTATTTCCATTATTGTTTGTAAGCATATTTCAATATTTTACATTAATCAAATGAAGTATTATTTCCACTGCATCTCTGTGTTTATGGTTATCTCTGTAATTTGTTGCGTTCCTATTTAAATCTGGATTAGTGGTATCAAAGCGGTCTGCTTTTTCTCTGTTTTTCTTTGCATGTCCCCAACGAGGTCGGGATATAAGGAGTAAGGGCTTGAACTGGTCGAACCTTTGCAAGACCAGCCTCGCAAATCCCGACGGCCTCCCATGGAAAATGAAAAGAAAGACGAGGGGGTAGGAGATCCTATCAAAATCTTGCTCGAAGAAGCCCTCGAGCGACAATGGAATGCAATGATGGACAACTTTGCTCAGATCCTTCAGCGGCTACCCAAGGGCAATGCATCGGCTTCCAACAGCTACTCTGGAAACGCCACACCATTTAAGGTACAAGTTAATTTTGAAATCCCCATATTCAATGGTCAGATAGACGCAGATGTCATCGATAAATGGTTAAATCTGCTAGAGGATTATTTTTTTGTTCATGATTTTTCTAGTCGGGAAAAGATTATTCTCACTCTTCTCAAAGCAAACCCCCATGTCAAGGACATGTGGGGAACCTACTGCGAGCAGAAGGATGAAAGTACAGGCTCACTATTTTCAGCTGCACCCACTTGGGATTCATTCCAGGATGCCATCAAGGAGCAGTACTACCCTATAGGAAGCTATGAGGATCAATACATAAAGTGGACCACGTTGTGCCAGGGAAGGGACCAAAACGTGCTAGAGTTTACCAATATTTTCCATACCCTTTGCACAAAGTTGGGTATCAAGGATTCGGAGCAACATTTAGTACTCAAACACTACGGTTGCCTGCACAAGTACATCCAAGAAGAAATAGAATTCCTGAACATCCCCTCGCTCGGCACAACATACCGATATGTTGTCAAGGTCGAGCAAAAGTTTAAACAAAAGAAGCGAGACTTTGGATCTGCGAATTCGAAGCAAGGGAAAGGTGCCCCCAAACCGTAGAACAAAGGAAAAAGCCAAGGTGGGGCAGCCCAAGACAACCCGCCAAATCTGCAAGCAAAGAACATCGTCGTGAAGCCGAAAAATGACACAGGAAAGTTGTGTGAGTTCCATAAGAGCTCCACTCACAACACAAGTGAGTGTCAGGCCAAGCAATCACTGGTGGCTGAGCTAAAGGTTTCAAAATCAGATGCATTTTCTGACTCCGAGTTAGAACCCGACAAGGGGAATGACAAAGGGAAGCAGATTATCAATGCGGAGCCCAATGCCACCGTTGCCACCACGAAGATCCAGAAGGAGGAACTCGAAGATGCAGAGGAGGAGGAGCGTCTCTTCCACTCCCAGATGTTGGTAAAGGGCTCGCCGTTACAGTTCATTGTTGATAGCGAGAGCCAAAAGAACCTCATTTCAGCACAGGTTGTGAAGCGGCTAGGCTTACCAACCACAGCGCATCCACAACCATACACCATCGGGTGGCTTCACCAAGGACGGGATCTTCGCGTGAGCCAACAATGTCACCTTCCATACAACATCAAGCCCTTCACGGATGAGGTATTGTGTGACATTTCTCCCCTTGAAGTTTGTGATGTATTATTAGGACAACCATACTTGTGGAAGCGACATGCTGTGTATGAATCAAGACCCCGTGCTATTATTGTTACTTTGGGAAATAAGTTGGATAGGATAAATGAGGTAGCACCACCTACCGCCATCTCTTTGATTACTGCAAAACAATGTAGTAAGCTCGTTTCCAAAATAGGGAAAAAAAATTTCCTGATGATACGCCCTCAAGGAAAGAAGAAGACGGTGGCCATGACCTCCAGACAGGGCCCCTCCGCATGACAAATACAGATGGACAAGGTCACGGAGGAGTACGAGGAAATCTTCACCTCCCTCACAAGGGTTCCTCTACACTGTCAGGTCAAGCACTCCATTGACCTGACCCCAGGTGCACCGCTGCCTAATGGACCAATATATCAGCACTCCATTCTGGAGAATGATGAAATCAAGAGGCAGATTCAGGAGCTACTATAGAAAGGTCACATCCGTCTCAGTTCATCACCCTGTGGGAGCCCGATCACATTGGTACGGAAGAAGGATGGGACTTGGAGACTCTATATTGACTATCAGGCGTTGAACAAGATCACTGTCTGTAATAGGTACCTGATCCCACGGATTGATGACCTCTTGGACCAACTGAAGGAGGCAAAAATATTCAGCAAGATCGATTTGAAATCAAGATATCACCAGGTACTAATTGAACCCTCTGATGTGTGGAAGACTGCCTTCAAAGCTAAGGAGGGCCTTTTCAAATGGTTGGTTATGCCTTTCGGATTGACGAATGCTCCTGCAACCTTCATGAGGCTAATGGATGACATCTTGTGGCCATTCACCAGCTCATTTGTAGTGGTATACTTGGATGACATCCTAATCTTCAGCCAGAGTTGGGAAGAGCACCTCTACCACATCCAACAGGTTCTCTAAACACTACGGAAACACAAGTTATGTGCCAATTTGGAGAAATGCACTTTTGGCATGACCCAGGTTCAATATCTGGGATATATTATTGATGAATAGGGGGTGCATGTGGATCTAGCCAAGATCCAAGTCATTCGATATTGGTCATCTCCAACCACTCTGATAGAGCTCCGCATCTTTCTAGGTCTTGCCAACTTCTACCACAGGTTCGTGTTGGGATTTTCTCATATCACTTGGCCCTTGAGTCAAGTCACCAAGGAAGGAGCAAAAGCAAAATTATTTTGGTCTGAATCTCAACAGAAGGCATTCACAGAGTTGAAAGATTGCCTCTGCATGACACCAGTGCTCGCATTACCAGACTTGCAACAACCATTTGAGGTTGAGACATATGCCTCTGACTATGCTATGGGGTCAGTCCTTACTCAACATGGGCATCCAGTGGCATATCACAGTGAGACACTTTCAGACACAGTCGAGAAGTATCCCACTTATGACAAAGAGATGTATTCCATTGTGCAGGCCTGCCGACAATGGAAGCATTACATTTTGGGGAAGGAAACGGTCATCCACACAGACCACTGACCCTTGCATTTCATACAGACCCAAGGGAAATTGCGAAATGATCACCATCAGAAGTGCTCCACATACCTGCAACAGTTCCATTTTAATATCAAGTATAAGAAGGGTAGCACCAATAATGTTGTAGATTGCCCCAGTTGACCACCGATCATGGTGTTACCCACTGCGCTCAACTCTTGTGGGCACGAGACTTCTGATTGGCCACTTCTCTACAAAAGTGACCCAGAATTCAATCACACATACCAGACACTCTTTGAGGGTTAGCATGTTCCGGATTTTTACCTCTGGGATGCCCTGTTATGCCACCTGCGTCACCTTTGTGTTCCTTCAAGCGAGCGTGCCAAGATAATTTGGGAAGCACACTACAGTCATGCTACTGGACATTTCGGGGTCAAGAAAACAGTGGCAGTACTGCAGAAGTATTTCTATTTGCTAAATCTTCGACAGGATGTCGGGAAGTACATCAGATCATGCAATGCCTATGTCATTGCCAAACCGATCATCAAGAAGCAAGGCCTCTATACCCCGCTGCCTACCCCTAGTCGACCTTGGGAATCCATCTCCATGGATTACATGTCAGGCCTTCCTTCCACTAAGCATGGAAATGACTGTGTTTTTGTGGTCGTTGACAGGTTCTCAAAGATGGACATTATGACTACCTGCAAGAAGAATATCACAACAGAAGCCACTGCTAAACTCTTCTTTGAACGAGTGTGGGTACACTTTGGGATCCCACAGTCTATCATCTCAGATCGGGATAGTAGGTTCCTTAGTACATTTTGGTCCAGTCTCTGGTCGATGCTCGACACCAAACTCACTAAGTCCACAACCTTCCATCCTCAAACTGATGGCCAGACAGAGGTTGTCAATAGGATGATCATACACATTCTGCGCATGTACAACTCAAAGCATCCACGCACATGGGATGAGAGTCTCCCCTATGTTCAACACAGCTACAATCAGGCTCTCCACAGCTTGACTGGCCACAACCCTTTTCAGGTGGGCTTGGGATTCCAGCCACTATGTCCCATTGATGTGGCCATTCCATTTGCAGCTACTAACGCAGATTCGGCTCATGTCAAGTCTGAAACAGATAAGGCAAACAATTTCATTGAGCACATCCAACATATTCGCTATCAGGACCATGACATTTTGGAGAAATCAAATACCAAGTACAAGTAGCAACATGATCAACATCGGGTGCCACACAAGTTTCAAGTGGGCGACAAACTTTGGTTGCATTTGCAAAAGGAACGCCTTACTGAAGCCTATCGGAAACTCAGACCACTCCGATATGGTCCTTACACCATTACCAAGGTTTTGGGAGATAATGCATTTTAGCTCAACATCCCCCCATTCCTTGGCCTGCACCTAGTGTTCAATGTGGACTGCCTTGGGCCATACTTTCTAGCATTACTAGACACATCGAACATTGTAGAACAACTCACACCCACAGAGTTAAATCCAGATTGCATGGAACGAGCTACAACTGATCGAATCATGGACACATAGATCAAGCACACTCACCAGCAGAATATCCAACTGTATCGAGTTGTCAAAGCAGGCCAACTCCTTCACCAGGGACCAAGTTCAACAGAAGTTTCCTCATCTTATGGAGGAACTCAACGCAATGGGGACCATTGCTTCCTAAGCGGGGAGGAATGATCTAGCTGGATATTGGTGGCCACCTGCCAAGTCCACTTGGATCCCCACCATCATTTCTTTCATCTTTTCAGTTTCCTTAATTGTAGCACAGTTTACTAGTTTTAGAAGTTTTTCGGGTCTTGAACTTCCAAAGCCGTTTTGAGGCCCAAAACAACGTTTTTTTGGGAAAACTGGGATGAACCAATGTTGCTCTTCCCAAAGTTGTAGTTCTCAGATAGATCTTTCTAACGAGATATTGTGCACGTCAAACGGAGATCGTATGCCAAAGTTATGACCTTGGGAAGTTGATGTACCAATTTACCCAAACGGAGCCCACAGTTTGGCGTTTCATCTTCTAGGGTTAGGTTTTTGGATGTTTAGGGTTTTCCATTGTTTCTCAACAATAAATAAGCCTTTGAGCCTCATTGTAACATAGTTGAGAGGCATGTAGTTGCCACATCTATTCTCAAAGATAAGCTTCCATCGCCCTAGCTCGTTTATTTCCATTGCTGTTTGTAAGCATATTTCAATATTTTACATTAATGAAATGAAGTATTATTTCCACTGCATCTCTGTGTTTATGGTTATCTCTATTATTTATTGCGTTCCTATTTAAATCTGGATCAGACAGTGTGTCTCCATTCGAATAATATTTTACAATGGCTTCTTTCTTGGTATGTTATCGAGCTTCTATAGTAAATCCACCTGCAAACAGAAGAAGCCCAAGGATGCAAGTCTAGAAACGCTAAGCGATAAATTTCATTGGAGTTCCACTGGAGTAGCCAAGATTCATTGTGGGGAAAATTAGGCAAACCACTTTCTGTTCGGCACAACACGTAGCATTCATACATCCACCACAGCTGTCTATTCAACACAACACATAACATTCACCCAACCACACATAGAATTCACACATCCACATGTAATCAAAGTCCTTCATCATTATTATTATTATTATCCAATTTAAAGGTCATGACCAAGCCAGACACCAAATTGGTGTATGAGACCCCCTTATTTGTGGGACAAGCAACCCACCTTCGTGCAACAATTTGACTGTTAAGTCTACGAAGGCATACATACTCTACCCCACTCTTGTTTTGAACCTATGACCTCTTAGGAGTAAACACATGCTCTTAACCATTAGACCCACTCATGTTGATGATCTGGATTTCCCAGCTTGTACTTATTGGAGCACTCACCATCAACATTTAATTTTAGATAACTAATGATACAACAATGCTAACATTAGTCAAGCTCGACAGGAATTCTATTATATTCATATGCCTTTTAAACTAACTTATTAACATCTTGGCCTCGAAAAAAAGGCCAAATAAGACCTCTAATTCCTTGATTGGTTAACAAGAAATGGTTTTAATGTTCGATAGGCTGAACATAAGCACACTATAAAAGTTTAGCTTAAAAACATTATCTGGCTACATATGGCTCAAATTTCAAAACAAACCGATTGCAATAGTCCCTATTGCCTATGATAGGGACTAATAACAAGGATGAGATGAAACAACTTAGCTTGCCCATATCCATTAAATTTTAAAATCTAATATATTTGCAATCTAACATATATTTGCATGATTTCAAACAAATTTGACTAAAAATATATACTTAAAAATGTCGACAATGTAAAATTATGGCACTACTTAAAATGTTTAGCCATAATTTTTCTTTTTTCCATTGCTTTATATAATGTATATATAGTTTTTGTTTTTTTGATGCCCGTCTCATTCATGCTCCTTCATGCCTTCATCCTGTTGAATTTGTGTAATATGCCTTCATCAGAAACCTCGGTGTAAGAAGGGCCTACAGGTGGTGGACTCGCTGCAAATCAGAATAATACTTTGATAAATATGTTTAGCCATGAAGAAAAATAGAAAAATAGCAAACCAATGAGGGGTTTGTCCCTTGAGACTGGCAAGGCATTGCCAAAAGATCCAACACTATAGGCGAAGGATAACGAAGTAGTATGTTGGAGAGCAAAAACACCGCCCAATGTACAACAAAGACAATGTGTCTCCAGTCGAATAATATTTTACAGTGGCTTCTTTCTTGGTATGTAATCGAGCTTCTATAGGAAATCCACTTGTAAACAGAAGAAGCCCAAGGATGCAAGTCGAGAAACGCTAAGTAATAAATTCCACTGGAATTCCACTAGAGTAGCCATGATTCACTGTGGAGAAAATTAGGCAACAAAATTAGCCACCACTATCTGTTCAGCACAACACATAGCATTCACACATCCACGATAGCTGTCTGTTCAACACAACACGTAGCATTCACCCAACCACACATAGCATTCACACATCCACATGTAATCAGAGTCCTTCATCATTACTATTATTATTATCCAATTTTAAGGTCACAACCAAGCCAGACACCAAATTGGTGTATGAGACCCCCTTATTTGTCGGACAAGGAACCCACCTTCGCGCAACGATTTGACTGTTAAGTCTACGAAGGCATACATACTCTACCCCCCTCTTGTTTTGAACCTGTGACCTCTTAGGTAAACACATGTTCTTAACCATTAGGCCCACTGATGTTGCCGATCTGGATTGCCCAGCGTGTACTTATTAGAGCACTCACCGTCAACATTTAATTTTAGATAACTAATGATACAACAATGCTAGCATTAGTCAAGCACAACAGGGATTCTATTACATTCATATGCCTTTTAAACTAACTTATTAACACCTTGGCCTCGAAAAAGGCCAAATAAGACCTCTGATTCCTTGATTGGTTAATAAGAAATGGTTTTAATGTTTGATAGGCTGAACATAAGCACACTATAAAATTTTAGCTTGAAAACATTATCTGGCTACATATGGCTCAAATTTCAAAACAAACTGATTGCAATAGTCCCTATTGCCTATGACAGGGACTAATAACAAGGACGAGAAGAAGCAACTAAGCTTGCCCATATCCATTAAATTTTAATTTTTTTAAAAAATATGCATTCACACTTTTGAACGATGAAGTAATAAGTTTTTCAAACTTCTTCCAAACAATGGTTGCAGACAAAAAAACTGCGGACGCATCGACAACAGGGTCAATGCCAGGGAAAATTAGCTTCTAATGGCCGATTTTACTGCTTCATCACAAACAATTTTAGGACATACTCTAATGCCATATTACAAACAATACCTAATGCTTCACACTAGCTACATTGGTAATCCCATTTACTAACCACCACTTGGATTGATGTTCTCACTAGTCCAAAATATGCGGTGATCACTACTCACTGCTTGGATTAATAATCTCTATGTATCTAACCTAAAAAGCATGTTCTACAGGGTCTCAAATTCTATGCTCTAGGGACTCAATGTTCGTCGGGGTTTAATGAATGAAGGTGAACAAAATATTAATGGGTTGGGCAATGTATGCCACCCGTCTATGACATACACTGACATGCCATCACTCATTAATGGAGTGATAACTCCATATATATTGGTTTCCTTTACTTCGGCAGATTAAAATTCAACCAAGACTTATATAGTTGGGATTAGCATTTTTTTATCAACATTTAGGAAAAGCGAAGAGGACTAGAAATCATACTTATTATGAATTTCTATGAGAATAGTTGAGATGGTTGAGTTGATCTAAGGTGCCATATTAAGATTAAGGTTCTGGTCTAAAAGGGCGTGGGTTCAAATCTCACTCTTAAGAGCGCATTTAAGTTGGCATCAATGTTTTCCATTTTATTTTTAATGATTATCATATTGAACAATTTGCGCAGTTCCAAGATGGCCATTTTACCTTCACTAATCTCATATTTCACAATTCCTCCAGTGACGAAGAGTATATTTTAGCATGAATATTTCATGTCATTAATTTGATGTAGAAGAAATCCAGGATGGCCATTTTACCTTCACTAATCTCATATTTCACAATTCCTCCAGTGACGATGAAGAGTATATTTTAGCATGAATTTGATGTAGAAGAAATCTTCTTGTATAGATATGCTCGACTTTCTTCACCCGATTTTTTTGGCATATCTATAACAATACACATTATAGAAAAAGAAAGGTAGCATTTTCTTTCTATGGAACTGTTTATTTTGCATTGTTCTCGGACATTTTCAAAACTTCTAAAACAGTGACAGAATATGCTTCACAAATGTGGGCATTTGGTCTAGTGGTATGATTCTTGCTTAAAATGTGAGAGGTCTTGAGTTCAATTCTTGTAGCAAAAGAGAAGTAGCATTTTCTTTTTATGGAACTGCGTATTTTGCATTGTTCTCGGACATTTCAAAACTTCTAAGACAGTGACAGAATATGGTTCACAAATGTGGGCATTTGGTCTAGTGGTATGATTCTCGGTTAGGTTGCGAAAGGTCCCGAGTTCAATTCTTGAAATGCCCCCATTCGTCCTTATAGATCATTAAAGAAACTTTGTGAACAAAGTATTGTATAAGTCAAAAGCAGGTAGAATCCCAGAAACGTGGCCACCCATCAGCTTTATGCAAAGTGCAACGTTACCTTTCAACTATGGTTTCCAATCTGGCATCATCTTTCCCACATTTCTACCTTTTCGTTTTTCGGAATACTTGTCATTATATCATTCTTTTTTTTTCCACGTTTTACCATAAAACATATGTTGATATTAGTTGAGATGTTTTTAAGAGTAACAGTCAGTTTTAATCTTGATATATGTTTCTCCCTTTTATATTTTTAAATCTTAACTTCTATTAGTTACACAATGCTCCTTCATTATTTATATTTTTTGAATTTTAATGGATTTGGGATTTTTATTTTCAATTTTACTTATCTACTTTTTATATAATAAATGATGTATTTTTCATGTGGTGTTTCAAAAAAATTCATTATTTATTAATTTAATCTTATTTACTTTTAAAGAAGTGGTTTTTTTTTTTTTTTTTCTTTTTCTTTAATGACAATTTATTATATTACTTTTCACTGGTATTTTTATACTAAAATGATTATATCTATATCTTTGGGTTTTTATTACATTTTTATGAGTAAAACTTACAAGCATACCTAATCACCCTTATCACCTTGGTAACACTAGTTGGGTAGCAAGGTACTTCAAATTCCTAAACCATATTAAATTTATGCTTTGATACTACTTTGTAATGTACCTAGTATCATTGTCCACTATGGACGATACCTGGTACCTTTTGAAACACAATTTTTTGTTGATAATTTCTTAAAGACTGTGTATTCTATTTGTTGATATGTCCACACATCAACGAATAAAGTACACAGTTTTTCAGAAGTTATCAACATCAAATTATGGACTGCAAAAATATCCATGCCAAAACACAAAAATTTCACCCAACTTCTTGCACTAACACCATTATATATTCCATCCAACCATCGACTATGGTGAAATCCATATATTCTAACTTTGTTACCACATTTCTTCATTATCCTATTGTTACTGAATTAATACATGTAGACTCATGCATAGAAATAGAACAACATTCGGTTCATAACACAAACAACAATAATTTAATATTTACACAAATAAACCATAAACATTTGTCTTTAGGGAATAATTCACCAACTTAATGTGGATGAAGGATGTTCCACTCAACCATAGGCTCATTATTAACAATCATCTTTCCACAACAAGACCATGCTCGAGTTGAGCCTATGAGTCCACACGAATGTATCCTCTTATGGTTGGCTCTAATCCTCCCTCATGGCCTAGTTTTCCTAGATCTCACAGTATGCAAACTCTCACAAAAATTCCAATCCACTAATTATTTTTCCCTTTCAACTTACACAACCCAAGGAATGGGATCCTATTCTTTGCCATGTAGTCCTTGAGGCTATTCCACGTCCCTTGAGGCTTCAATAAAGCACAACTAAAAAATCCCTCTATTGGAGACTCCAAGAATTCTTAGTTGTAATGAATTTTCCTCAATGGAAATAATTCCTCATACCCCAAGGCATATTTCCCACATAATTCATGATAAGCATTTACTGTAACTCTATTACAACCATTCTATACCAAAACTCTCTAACTAAATCTAAGAATAATGATTGACCATCGTCTTACATATCCAAAACTCATAGGTTATATTTGCATGCTAACAACTCACCATGTGTCTTCGAGTGAATGCATGAAGATGGGTTAGACTTTTGGGCCAAATGTGGCAATGAAATTTCAAAAATTTACTCTTTTATCGAATTGAAGCTCTCAAGATTCATACAAGCATTGTGAATTTTGATTCGGAGTAAAAAGATAATTATTGGAGAATTATGTTGTTGTCCTAATGATATTTTTTGCAAAAAAATGTAGTGTCATATAGTATGTCAATTTTTCATTAAATGAAATATTTTTCCTTGCAAATTTTCACACATCTTAAGAGGTATGTGTGTGTTCACGTAGCATAACTTAGTCTAAAATATGTAATTTAATGTATATATATATATATATATATATATATATATATATATATATATATAGATATATATATATATATATATATGAGCATGATCTACACATATAGAACTAAGTTTTTCATATAAATTTTTTATTTTTATGAAAAAATAAAAATAAATAAATAAAATTTCGAAGTTGGCAAAATAATATTTCAATTGCATTTTGCATAAGTATGCGTTCGTGTACGATTTTTTTCAACTATTTAAATAAATTGAAAAACCAAGGGTACCCTTTTGAAGATGACTTGTAAACGAAGATAGTGATATTTTTTGAAATTTTTTCATTGTATATATTTTATGTTATTGATTTTTTATTCAACCTCTTTAAAATTGTCCAAAAAAAATTCAAGCATTATGTTTAAAAGAAATTAGATGAAAAATATTATATGAATTCGAAAATGTTAAACTTATATGCCATTGGATATAAAATTTCTTCATGAATCCAACGTGATCAACTTTGTCACCTAAGGACAAATTTTTTCCTAAGTCCGCTAGGGTACAAAATGGTGTTGTAGAAAATCTTGCGAAGTTGTAGTGAAATTGTGGATTTTAGGACCTCAAAAGCTCGATCGAGCTATTTTTTTAGCACTCGAGGAGCTTGATCGAACACTTAAACTGCTCAATTGAGCCCTCTTTTTTTCACCTAAACGAGCTCTCTCTTGCCAAAAAGTGTAACCCAACTCCATGCTATCACCCCTTCCTAAGAAGCTCACATCCCTATTGGAAACTAATTCCAAAGTTGATATGACTTAGAATAATACACAACTAAGAACACAAGCTTAAGAGAAATTTAAATATTAATATTTGTATTTGGCTCCCTTTGAACCTCTAAGCATTGTTTCTTTCCTTTATTATAGAATCATATGCCCCATTTTTTTCATCCTTTTCTTAAAAGCTATAATGTATTCTTTTATGAAAATACAATATTTATATATGCATAATTATTTCGCTTTTAACCATTCATCACATACACATATATAAATTGTTAATCCAAGGATCAAAACTAATGTTATTACAATAACCATCATCACATGATGTTGGGATATTATAATCAAGTCTTGATTTCCATGTACTCTTTTTATATATTCATAGTAAAAATTTTGGGCTTTTGGACATATTTAGATCTGGATTGGTAAGTGGTGTTATATAAATGCCTCTTCTTTGGTGGAAGTTGGTTTGAATGGTGTTAATATAGCCAATTTGTTTTACACCATGGCACCAACATAATTTTCTCTACAAGTGATTTATAATATTCTTCAAAGATATACATATCTAACTAACTTGTTTAGACACTCAGACATGATTTTTACCTTCCCATCTCCATGATTGACATACATTGTAGTAAAACCAATAAAAGATGCATAGGATTCAAAAGGGGAAAAAGACCCCTACGTCTATTGGGGACTAAATGATAGGAGAAAAGTCGATCGAGCCATGAAAACCATTATGAGTTCTATGATGTTAGCAACTGCATTTGGTTATAGAAGAAAAGAAATAGAAAAGGGAAGTTTTATAATAAGGTAACAAATCTATTGAATCATCAACCTACCCAAATTTGGCATATTTGAAATTTTAGGTGCACTGCATATGAGGTCTGAAAACCCTTATATGCTGCAAATTATTCACCCAATTTTTTTATGAAGCCAACATGAAGATGATTCTATTGCACTTGTGCATGATTTCGTCTTTATTTCATCGCGAAGATAATTTCTATTGTACCTGGACATGATCCTATTGCTTCCTCTATTTCTATTATTGGAACTAGATTTGTAACTAGAACCATAGTAGCATCATTTATTATGGAGAAATCGTTAGTTGAACCAGCCATTTGCATTATGAGAAGCAAGTCAAGCAACGATTGATTGTTATGGTAATCCTATAATACGTGTGTGGAGACTTCCATGACCCTATTTTCCTTAACATGCTTCTTGATAAGTGAGTCAATATATGCTACTAAAAGGAATTTAGATGGTTGGAAGGCTATGAAGCAGTGAAGTTGCCCCATGTCAAATGCGAGTTAGACGAAATGCTAGTTAGTTGAACGTAGATGAGACATTTGTGTCTAATATCTTTTTTTTTGTGTGTAAATTGATCAGTAGATTTCTATTAATATGGGAGAAGAACAGTTTACATTGTAACCACTTCCCTAGTGCTTTCCAAAATGTTCTTTTGAGTAGAGATGGTGTGAACTATGGAAACACAAAACGATAGAAGATTGAAAGACTAGCATTGATGCCTATTCAATCTCGCTACTAGAAACTTAACCACGTCTTATACTCTAAACTAAAACAAGTTGGAAAAGTAACCTATTTACCGCATACATATATATGTCAAAAAAACAAAAAGTGACTACATCCCAAGAGTAACCAACCCCAAATTTTTTTAATAGACCAACATACTGATTTCTTGGTGGCCCTTTTAGTCTAGGATTATGATGGTGATGTGGTTGTAGAGTTGGCCTAAGGGGAGGCTTGAGCTAGAGCATTGATGACAACAGGTCCTTCCTGGTGCTTGTTCAACTCAGTGTCTAAGTCAAAGACAACATAACGTTCTATGTGAGACAACTAAACAACTATATCATCCAATTTGTATCTAATTCATCTCAGAATTCACTTTATATCCTCCTGACCTACAAAGAGCTTGTAGTTGTCTTCTTGCTTGTCTCTGATGACCACGCTGATAAGATTTTCCATTTGACGATTTAAAGTGATAGAATGAAGGAAGTGGATCCTTCACCTGTGAAAATTCCTCGGGTCTGGTACCCACTTGAGGTTACTGCCTCCTATATTTGAGTTTGATAAGTAAACATGATCTTTGAATTCCTTTGCCTCGAGCTGAAGAATTTCTTTTCAAACCTCTAGGGGCGCTTCTTCAAAGAAATTAGTTACTAATTCCCAGGCAAACAGTCTATGATGAGATATCAAAGGGGACCCTGAAGCACCTCCTCTGCGTCTGGGAGTGCGTAACCTTAGAGCCATGAGAAAAATAAACCTACAATACAAAGAACTGCGATTGGTAGTTGAACGACCCACTTGAATGGACTTATAGACATGAAGGTACAACAACGGAAGAAGAGGGTTGAGGAGACTTGATGACACAACAACAACTCTAAGTTTTACACTACAATGACTCCAAATGGGCCAATTAAAACCATATGGAGAAGGTACATGGTTACCAAACTCCACACCCCAAAATAGGACGAGGAAAAGAAATCCATGTACGGTCCATGTTTTTGGGAGTTGTCAAGGGAAGGACCACAACGAGTTCAAACAAAAGTCTAGACCCGAAATTATGAAGAAAAAAAACAAATAACATTGACCCTTGTAAAAAGTAACCAGCAGAGCTTGACTAGAGAGAAAACGTGAGTGATTACCAACAAACAATATATAACCCACTGGAAATTGAAATGGAAGAGGACTAGATGTAAACAATATTACTAGAGACCCAAGACTAATTTTAAGGAAACGAGTCGACCTTGGCAAGACAATAACCAAGCATTTCATTAACACTTTGAAAATGATAGGTTGAGAGATTAATCTAATATCCAATGACCAACCAAAAATGGTGAAGCTAGCGTCAGACCAAACTTTAATTCTATAGGTAAAGAACAGGTAAAAAATACCTTCGCTAGAAAATTCCTTGAAAATATCACTGAGGGTCTGGAAGTCAATACCTCTGTATCTGTGTGCAACATGAGAATTTTACCAACATGCAGAGAGCTTTGTCATGACCCAAAGTCTCCGTCACCCTAAGACCATAGTTATGCAAATATAAGGAACCCGAGACGTGAGTGTATGAGCCTATGGAATAAGAGAGACGTCGGTACTCATTCCATTGCGAGCCAGGTGTATAGTATGAAACCATAGGCTTGCCTTCCAAGACTGTAAACCATAATTTGCTCATAAATGAGCTTACCTCCGCTGTTAGAAGAGAGTGCAGACGCATCCAATCCGCCATGAGTTGGGAAACCCGTCTCCACACTGACAGAAGGGAATTTACAGTCGGCCATTTTACCCCACGTAGGGATTAACACTCCCATTTGCATGCATTTACGTTTCTTTGACTTACACATTTGCAAATAGTGATGCGACATGAAATCCTGCCACACCAGTGTCCTACTCCTCTAGGTGTAAGGTGCATCTCTACCACTGAGGGTCGTCGCCTTGGTGACCAACCAAATTTTGCGCATGCCCATTATGACGAGGCCATTGAGAAAATACCACCAACAGGTCTTGGTACCGAAGAACCGCATTTTGCGTTCGAATTCCAAGCATCTCATGGTTATAACAGAGTGGTCATAAAAACACCCCCATTGGGGAGACATATGTATCCAATATCAATTGGACATCTGTGTCCAATATCAATTACAAATGAGTGTTTAGCATGGATAAACGTAATCAATTTCATTGAAATTTATAAGTATTGAAACTTTAGTAATTGTTGTGTCCAAAGTATGGTAGAGATGTTGTTCTCTAACTTAATGTAAACATTTTAACTTGGCCAAAATAAAATAAAATAAAAAATAACCCCATAAAAATAAATAAATAAATTAAATGAGAATGACCAATCATATTGAGAATCCATGGTATTGACCCATGGTATTCATGTGGAATATAGCTTAATTAAAGGGGGAAATTAAACCGACCTAGATCCATCTTAACTCTGGATTTACCAAGCGTCAAGAGGGATTAGATCTCTTGAGATGTAAACCTCTTTTAAAATGAAAAAAATCTCTTGAGATGTAAACCTCTTTTAGAATGAAAAAATCTCTTGAGATGTGAACCTTTTTTATAGTGAAAAGGGATTTGATTGAGAATTACTACAATAAATCTAGGTTGATAAATATTGAAATTTGCATTGTTGTATCAAATATAAAAAATGGAGTTGTCTTCAGTGCGAATTTTTGGACTTTTCGATATTGGTATCCGGCGGAAAAATTTGAGGTGAAATTTTGATTTGCATTATTTAAACTAGTTTTTTACTGTATATGGATTCAGCACCTTGAAAAACCCCTAGGGCACTTTGATTGTGTAAGGGTTACCCATCAAGCTTGTGATTTCAAAAAACTTCCTACCGGATTTTAGATAAATTAGACTGGAAAATCACACCAGAAAAACTTCCAACAAATATCACTAAAGGCAACTCGATAAAAAATTATGTTAAACTAAATTTATTAAAAAAACTAAATAAAATAAGCATTGAATCCATTATCCAATCATATATAAAATAATAAATTATATATATATATATATATATATATATATATATATATAATAGTATATTCAAAAGTAATGTAATAGCAAGTCAATTGAAAATCGATCACTATAATAAAGCGATGAAATGTTTATGAGCTTTGTTTTTGTTTTTTTTAATATTAACATAGAGATATTTATTTAATTAATCGTTATTATATTAATCACATAGTAACATATTAACATAATTAAATTGCATTATAAAAAAGAGTTACATAGTAACTAGTCCCTGTTGTTTAGTTCAAATATAGCTTAATTAAACTAAAAAATAATATAGCTTAGTTCAAATATGGTATTGTTAAATGTCATTATGAAAAATGAAGAAATGTGATTAACTAATATTGTTTATATTAACATACATACACTTTAATATATATGTTTATTATCTATGTGTGTGTTTTATTATATATATATATATATATATATATATATATATATATATATATATATATATATATATATAAATATAATTAAATTTATTAAAATATGTTTTTAATATAATAATAATTCACCTTAAATTGAAAATATGGAGAAAAAAATACAAGTTATGAAAATGGAAATAATGGAAAAAATAAAAAAATAAGAAACTTAAATAAGAATAAAAATAAATAAAAATGAAAAATTAGTAACAAATAGAAGTTACTAAGCAACCTATAATAAGACCTAAACCAACCACCTTACAAATAAATAAATTTAAATAATAACAAAAAATAATAAAAATTGAATTCCTAATGTTAAACTATGGGTAGACAAAATAAATTCTTGGTCAAAGGCAAACTAATATGCAGTGAAATGCAAAACTGATGCGTAATACCATGCCTGAAACAAGTATAATAAGTTTATAAACCTAAAATGTCACTATTATTAATAGTAAAATAAAAGTATAACATATGAAATTAAATTTATTAATAATAATAATACATTATATAGAATTCATTAAATGATATAGGTTAATAAGTTATAAAAGATTCATGAAATGAGATATTAAAAGTATTAATAATGTCAATATTAATGAATTTTTTGTCTCACAAATAAGAGGTTTCATACATTAATTTGGTGTCTACTTTAACCATGAAATTTAAATTAAATGAAATGTATTTATTAATATCACACTAGAGACAAAAAAAAATATGACATTGAAGATATCGATAACATTAAATATTATTTAAAATAAAAGAAAACAAGATAGTGTTATTAATACTTAACAACTGTAATAATAATTTAACACTATCAAAAGTACAATACAACATGAGTATATACTGGGAGTGCAAAAATAATTATTTTAGTTAATTTACTAAAAATAAAAATGATATGTAAACTACCTTAGATGTTCCAATGGAATAATTCTTCACAACATATTTGATAAAACACCGAAATCTTTAATGTGAAGATTAATATCCTTTGGATTTCAGATTGTTTAATTACTAGTTTTTTTCTTAAATATAAAATAGTTGAAATGTGAAAATACATAAAATAAAAATAAAAATAAAAAAATACTCACACATCATCCACATATAAACACAATATTTACCCTAGGAAACAAAAGTAGAAAGTGAGACCACTATGCTTTCTTTTCTCTAGTATGAATTTAGTATGCAAATACAAAGAAATAGGTACTCTTTGTGGAGTTACCTAGACACTAGGGCCTGTAAGACAACTACAAAATATTATCCTCCTCTATTTATACTCTCTAAGTTACTACACCTAGTTTCTCTATTCAACTAGGGAACAAAAAATGACATAAAATTGAACTTATTTTCCCCTAATGACTCAATATGTAACATAGCCAAATAACCATCTAGGATTTTGGGTTTGAATTCCTCAAGCCTCATTGTGATAATGTTTTGGACCTTCTAGAATCTTCTTGAAATTACACACATGGATAACCCCAAAAGTGAGCAATGGGGGTTGATGTTGCATCTTGTATTATGGTGGTAAACAAGGTAGGTCAACTTTCAAGAGGTGTAACTTTCACATACAAGTTATAATTGAAGTGATTTTCATGTCATTGGTATGTCCTTAGTCTATATATAAATCTTAGTGGTGTGTGCACAACTTATGGACCCTCTAAACCAAAAAAATGATGTTGTATGCCTAAAAAATGGCCCCAAAAGGTTATGGACCCCAATTTTCCAAACTTGGACATGTCACTAAAATGGACCTACAAGTTTATTCCTCTAGTTTTTTCCACCTATAAAGTATCAAGATATATGACAAGTAGTATGATGATCCAATCTATATCATACCTTCACATTTAGGGAGATTTTTGGTATCCAAAAGCCTCATTGAATGAGGTGGGGAATTATTTTTCTCTACCTTCTCTTTGGAGTACCATTTTATTTTTTCAAAAGTTTTCCCTTCAACCCAATTTGCCAAAGATCATGATACTCTTATCTTGTAGTTCTAGATGTCTTCTACAAAACTATGTCTTATTCCAACTCTGATTGAGCAATTGGTGCTAAGACCTCTATCGTATGTAGTAACTACTCCTCTAAATCTAACATGGAAGGCTCATAAGTTTCAAATTCTACAGATTCACTACCAAGTAAATGTGCATATATTAAGGTAGATTGAGTCTATAGGAAATGTATCCCACCTTCTTTAATAAATCAAAGGATGTTACTACAGAATATTGATCTTCTTACCAAGACCCTATAGTATTTCCTTGTTCAATGTAAACAAACTTTGTCTCCCACTTTGAATGATTTCTCTTGTGTACGTTATTCATGTCAATCCTTGTACCTTTATATGACCTATTCAACATCTATAATACTTGCAAATGGATTTTCCTAATATTTTCAGCAAAATTCTCTACTTTAATGCTTGTCTAATGTTGGATTCCCTTACTCTTTATTGCCCATAAACAACATCCAAATATGAAGGGTGGAAATACCCAAAAGAAGTTTCAAAAGGGGACTTACTAGTAAAGGTGTGGAATAATCTATTAGAAGAATGTTGAATATAAATTAGATTTCCATCCTAGGTATTTAGGTGCTCCTAATTATAGCCCCTCAAAAGCTGAACCAAAGTCTTGTTGACTAATTCGGTCTACCCATCTATCTGTGGATGGAATGTTGTATACCTCTTCAGCTTAGTGTTCATAGTTTCCCGAATTGTAGTCCAAAAGGCACTTATAAATTTAATATCCCTATCTGAAATGATGCTCGTTGTATCCCGAAGTGCACCTAGACTTGTTCAAAGAAAATTTTTGCTACTACTTATCACTTTTTGGTCCTTTTACAAGGCATCAAAATGCACATTTTGTTGAACCTGTCAACTACCATAAAAAAGTAAGCATGTTCCTTCTGATGTTTTGGTAATCAAACCAAAAAAATGCATGAAAATGATTTCTCGAGGTCATGTGGCTATGGTGAGATATGGTAAAGACCTTGTTTTATATTATTTGGCTTTTTGTACAAAAAATATGCATTTTCTAATATGCTATGTGTTGATGGTGCTGCAAATCCATTAACCAAGGAGATCTCCCTGATGTGAAGTCCCAACTAGACCTCACACTGTTTGGTGTAGGATTCCCATCTGGTATGAAGACCCGATTGCCATATACTTAGATATCTGCCTTGGCTCTAATTTTCAGCACATGAGAGTGTTACATTGGTATCTTCAAACAACAAGGTATGTGTGCCTAGTGAGTGCATAATGTAATTGTGTCAAGGTTCTCTTACTGCAAAAGGGGAGAGTAAAGTGAGCCTCTAAGTGATAGGTAGTAGTACCACCTTGGAAGAGACACATGCAAACTAAAAAGGGTATGTCTAGCATCCAGCGGAATAGTCCATAGCGGATGCGACAGTCGTGAAAACCAAGGTGAAGGGGACAACACGTACACCACCCAACGGAGTAGTCCACACAGATGTGACAGTCATTATAACTAGAAAACAAAGATGGTCTATCAAGTATACTAGGGAGTAGTCCACAAGGATGTGACAGCTATGATAACTAATACACAAAGGTGGTCTATCTAGTATCTCGCGGAGTAGTCCACAGGGATGAGACAACGGTGATAAACAATACAACACATCTTCAACAATGTAAGTACTAAAATAACCAAAGTAGTTCAACTATCTTAGTACAGGTTAAGCAAACATGCATTACAAATGTTTAAAGAGTAGTCTTACAAACATCTACAAAACATGTGTGAAAACGTGTTGGCCTTAATAGGCTTCTGAATTAAGAAAAAGTCCTAAGACACATCTGTACACCATACATCACTAGTCCCAGTAGTGGGACATTGGAGCCACTCCTCTCTCCTCAAATAACAGACTACAAACTCTCAAGGATATGTGGGAGGAGCCAAGGTGAAATTTCCTTTCTTATACAATGGGAGGGGTATATATGGCCAAGGGTGATGCTTGACCCTTTTGACTCTTGGACTACCCTCATGACCGTTCAACTTACAATGACTTTTCAACTAACATGACACTCTTCAACTTCTTATGTGCGCCCATTGGAATTCACTTTACATGACATTGAGTTACAACATATATGGCCCATAGTGGTGATGTGGCCAAGACAACTCATGACACAACTCAACATGACATTGCTGACATGTATTGGTTTAATGTGGTGCCTGTGTAAAGTTGTTGCATTGTTGAGTGATGGATGTACTCTTGGTTTTGTTTTTCTTCTCCTCCGCATGACATAGTGTTGTGGGGTCTTCGATGGTCTTGGTCTTGCATGATGGTTCTATGCATGTCTTTCTCTCACTTGATGCTTGATGTGCTTGGTACATCTGTCCAACTACAAGCAAGTATTCTAGCATGTGTGTTGCTTCTTCATCATGTTTGTCATCTCACCATGATGTATCAGTGTACCTGTTCCTACAATTTACTCATGACAAGACGAAATCAAACCCAAAATCTCCTAGTCTAGCATGATGCATTGTTCTCATGTTTCAGGTGACAAGGAGGGAGGTGTTGTAGTGGCTACAACCACCCTCCAACATTTTTACTTAGCCTGTTTTGGAGCCTCCCTACCAACCTTCACAGCAGCTTGCCTTGCTTTGTCAGGTCCTTAAGCTTTAGTGTCTTTCTTGCTCAAAGGCAGTCTGTCAATCATAGTTTGATGTTTTCCCTTCATAGGTTGCTCACCCAGACTTAGTCCAGCTGCAAGCTGAGCAGCTTCCCCTTGAAAATTGTGCATTTCTAGAGGGAAACCAGCCTTCCCTCCAGAATTGCACAATCCTCTCTGACAACCTGCTAGGCTCCAAGATTGCGCAATCCTGCTAGCCAACCCTCCCAGCCGGATTTGTGTAAATTTTCCCAGCATCAGGCTATTCAGCCCAGGATTTGCACAAATCTGGGCAGTAGTCAGTTGCTTTCCCCAGAAATTGCGCAAATCTCCTATGCAACCAACCCAACTCCCAGCTAGAAATGCACATTTTTCTCCAGCAGTCAAGCAGTCTCTTGCATGTGCAGTTGAGTTGACTAGTTCCTTCCGGGACCGAGCAAAACTGACTTTCATGCATGGGCTACTTCTCCTAAGGGAACATGCAAAGGAATCCCTTGTTTCATGGATCTATGTTTAGCAGTTGGAGGTTACATGCAAGGATCAATTCAAAAACCTCCCACCAAGTGTCGCTTCCCCTAGATTTGTGGCATGCATGTCACAACCTCGATGTTATCAAAACTCATTAACTGAACACTGCAGAGCTCATTCCTCACATCAACCTTGTAGCTCTAACATCCCACATCACATCTAAGAGAAGTCGGCACATTCAGCTCAACTGTTTTGGGGTAAGATCGCTTCCCATGCCTTGTGTTGCATTTCTATCACTTTTTGTGTTTTCGCTTGTGGGAGTATTGTTTGCTTTATTTATTTGAATTCTTACTGTCGTTTACATGTATTCTAGCTTGTCCTAGATTTGTTTTAGTTTTCATTGCTATCTCACTGTTGTCGCCTGCATGAAACTGTTTTGCATCGACGTTCACCCAACCGACGAACTACCTCACCCACATACATGTTGATATTCTTGATGAATCTTTCATTCATGTTTTTCATGCGCTATTAATCACTTCTTCTATCACTTAGTGTCGCCATGCATTCACTGACTTACTTGCTTTCAGTTGCCCATCAGAGAGTCGATCCAACCTTGGTCCAAGCTCTGTCTTCACCAAGGTTGCATTGCACAATCTAGGAAAGGAAGGCTCACCTTCCTCTCCATAATTGTGCATTCCTACCCAACACTGGCCTCCAAGATTATTTTCAAATTTATGGAGGACAATGGCTGCTTGGCCCAAGAAATTCCACAAATATGTCCCTGGGCCAGTAGTCCTTCCCAGCTGGAATTGCTCATTGTGTAATCCCAATAGTCAGCAGCCAAACTGGACTGTGCATTGCATAGTTCCAGCAGTTAGTTAGTCTCCCGGCAACCCGAACTATGCCTTGTGTAGTCTTAACATTCGTTCTCCCGACCTCCCGGCCGAAATTGCACAAACTTCATGATCATTCACTCAGGTATGTACAAGTCAGTTCTCATGTTCATTTTGGTTTTCAACTGAGAAATTGCTTGCCATGAGTGTTGCCATGTCTCCAGGTATCTCAGGTGTTCATTTGCCTCTCAGTAGTACAGGTACAATGGTTTCCAGGAGAGAAAAGATGAAGGCACCATTCAGAGCATGCCTACAGATGCAGTTGATCAAGTGTCCATGGACTTTCCTACCCACAAAGACATCAAGTTGTTTGTAGACAAGGACATCAAGATAGGACAACAGTGACATCACAACGAGCATCATCATGAACAGTAGCTGAAGACAGCATACCAAATGCAATGAATGCAAGAGAGGAGTTGTTGAAAACATGAAGGCAGAATAAGGTTGCAAGCTCAAGCAGGTTCATTGATGATGAAAGAAACTTTGGAGACTCCAAATATGAAGTGACAGTGCGACATGAAGATTGCGCGAAGGCAGAAGATGGAACAAAGAAGGAGTTGCATGTGCTGAAGCAACAACTCGGGAATAACATGAAGATGCACAGACAAACGAATGAGTTGCAGCAAGAACATGAACATCAGTGGGCACAACATGCACTCACGGATGAAACTGCACCCGTACAAGTTAAGGATCCATCCCAGCAGCTGACACAGAGCAGAAATGGTGAGAAGTTTTGTTGATCACATGCAAGGGATTCAAAAACATGCATGTCTTTGAGTGCACGCATGCAATCCAACCCATTCAACACACTCACAAGGGTGAAGACATGAATCAAGTCCAACTTGGGCTAAACATGTACTTCGGCAAGTTAGTGTGCATGACCACCAACACACACTTGAAGATCAGCACAGACACTATGCATCAGTGTGTTTCTGGTTCAACTGTACCCAAGAAGACCATGCACATGTTAGCAGACAAGTTGGATGAAGGGGCCGAACCAATGCACTAGTTGCAATAGAGGTAAGAATTCGCTTCAGCAAGATGTCACCATGAGGTGCATGCACACCGTCACGGAAAACCAAGCTTGGCATCAACTCACCACCTTCACCTTCACAAGCATGTCAATGAGTTGGTATCATCACAACGGACCAAGTGTTATTGATGTCTTGCAAGGCTTGCTTAAGCATGTTGTCTCACATAAGTACATGTGCATTGTAATGTTGAGTCATGTCAAGTGTTAATGGTTGGATGTAATAGTCATAGAGTAGGTGAAGAGTCATGAGGGTAGATGAACTGTCACAAAGGGGAATGTCAAGGGTCACCCTACCCTTTTCTATAAATAGTCCCTCATAACTCATTGTAAGGGATTTTGGTCAGCCAAGCTTCTACTAAGACTATCTTGAAGAAATATTGGACAGTATTGTAACACACCTTGGCTTCTCCACTACACAGAGCTAGTACATCTCTTTGGAGGAGCAGGAGGATGTGGCTGTAATGTTCCACTGTTGGGGCTAGCAGGTTTAAATGGTGTATTGTATGATTGTGACATAAACTTCTTTATATAATAAGAGCCAACACATTTTCATGCATATGTTGTTATTGTAGTTGGACTGCTCCAGTTTCGTTAATGATATATGTTGTTTAACTTACGTACTTGTGTATGAACTGATTTGTATGCAATTATATGAATCTTGTTGTTAATGTGTTGTGTATGTTGTTAATGTTGTCACCGTCCGTGTCGACTGCTCTGCCAGACATTAGAAAAACCTTTCACATGAACCTCGCTATAACAACTGTCGCACTCGTCTTGGACTGATCCATGATTGTTGTTTGTTTTATCTTACCTTGTATAATGTGACTGTCACATCTGAGTGGACTTCTCTGCCAAAAGCTATGCATGTCCTTTGTGTTGTGTCTTCCTAGCCGAGTTGGGATTGATCCCTTTCAACCTGGAACTCACCTTCACCTTCTTCTCCCTTCAAAGTTTTGGAACCTCTCATACACCTTCCTTGACTCACTACATTAGTCACACCCTGGCTACTGACAGCGTTATCTTTCTTGCCTCTATGCGACATTGCGACCAAGGCATTACCTTACGATCCACTGTTCAGAATCCTTCACCAAACAATCTGAGGTCTAATTGGGACTTCTTACTAAGGAGATCCCCTTAACATGTTGGCGGGTCCAACACCGTCAATAGGAGGAAAACTCACTGAGACAATGCAGAGTGTAGCTTAGGTTGGAATGAGGAACTTCGGGAGGTCATCCTGCACTGTCAGGAAAAACTGCACAGTGACCACTGGGATGCAAAATTGCGTAGTGAAGGACACCAGTGGTAGCTGCAAGGTGGGACCTTGAGGGGCATTTATACATAGTTCCTAGAGGGAAGGCAAGACAAGGCTACAGGGTACCTATTGGGAATTTTTGCGTAGTTTTCAGAAGCAAGGCATGACAGGGCTGCAAGGGACCTGCTGCTCAAGACTACGTAGTTTTGGAGAACAGTGTAGGATAGGCAACAGAGGGCCTACTAGACATGACTGCGCAGTTTTAGAGAATAGTGCAGGATAGGCAGCAAAGGGCTTGCTAGACATGACTACGCAGTTTTGGAGGACAATGCATGATAGGCAGTAGAGGGCCTGTAAGACATGGCTATGCAGTTTTGGATAATAGTGCAGGACAAGAAATAGAGGGATTAGTTGGGCATGTCTACATAGTTTTTGAGAGTAGAACACACCCATGCCTCGGTGTAGTGCAGGGTTTCGACAGATCAGAGGGATGCTTGATGACCATGGTTGAGAAATGTGTAGTTCAGTTTGGGCATGAAGGAAATTTCTGCACAGTTCTAGGAGGCAAACAGGTTGTTCCCCTCCGGGATTGCGTAGTGAAAATGACCTGGAGGACAACCTCAAACACTGCGCAATTCCAAGTATTATAGGAAGGTCATTGAGGGCTGAGACTATGCAGTGCGACTCAGTCGGTGTCTGGTGGGAGAGAGTTATCCAGTCAGACAGATTTTCAAGAAAATGCCTAAGTGTTAAAATAAAGTGAACTTGTGCAAACTTGACATAGTGATCATAAACTTAGCATAATTCGACGATGAGACAACACACACCACCAGTACAACAAGAAAAAACATGTCCTCAGTGAGACTGTCTTAGAGCTGAAAGTGACAAGCACGACACTTGAGATAGACCTTCGGACGACCGTGATGACACTTGCACGACGATGCTTACAAATTTGTGTGTGAGTATGATAGATGTTTACATAGCGAAGACAACTGAAACACACAAATACAAACCTTCAACTCACCAGAACAAGATCACAAGCATGACAAAGCAATCAATATGCCAAAAGATGATCGTTGGTCAAACAAGCAAAAGGGTGAAAAGAATTCACAAGATCCCATGGTGTGAGCTTGAGTGTTTGCAACCATCAAAGGAAAAACCAAGGAAGGCTCAGAAATTTGGATGTAAGCCAAAATTTTGGAGGGTGTTGCAATCACTACAACACTTGGAGAAACACTGGTTGAATACCAACTTCTCTATTTTGGTTCATTTTTAGCATAGGGCCTTCGGCTTTCAGGGAGTATTGATTCGTTGTGCAGATCACTTGAGCTTCCCCACTTACCCCATGGATATACATGGTTCACCTTGTACCAACTAAGTTGAATATAACACAAAATATAGCCAGATCACAATGTTTCAAATCAGGAAGGGTAATTTGGCTCGCAAGCTTAAGATTTTCAAAGTATAGTTTTTCACATTTGGTGTTGCTCTGTTGCCAGCAGGCTTGGACAATACCCCAACAAAGTCACACAGGAACACAAGCATTGGTGCACTGCCAGCGAGCCTGGTGTTGGGTATGGAATCCCCCCAAGGCATGTTTTGGGGCTCAAAGCCCAAGTTTTCACATGATATTGTTGTAAAGACTTCGTGAAGTGTGGGCGCGGAGTGTGAAATGTATGATAGAGTCACAGGGTTTTCCGCCCTAGTTTTGTAACGTAATGTCAGCCTACCCATGGTCCGTGGGCCATGGGATTGTATAAATAGAGTGAGGCTTTAAGTATAAAATAGAGCAGCGAAGAGAAGAGAAAGAGTCCAGGTGACTAAGTGTGTCTTTGGGTCGTAGAGTAGGAGAAGGCTCTGCAGCTGAGTGCGTAGAGGCATAGTAGTCCGCAGCTGAGTGCGTGGACCCCTACAACTGAGTGCACAGGGTGGAGTCGAGTCTGTAACCGAGGAATAAATTAATAAAGAGAAGTTTTGTTACCAATTTGTGTATTTGTTCTGGGATTAATGCATATTTGATATAAACTGCAAATATATTGTTTATTTATTGCGCTCACCTGTATGAATGATTTATGTTGTTAGGTATAACTTAAAGCACGCAATTAGGTTAAAATAATCAACTAACATTGGAATATTAGTACGAAATTGGGTAATAACAACGTTCAACCCCCGAGTAGGGCTGCGCGAAGGCAACATTTCAGGCTGCGAGGTACAAGAAAGTGCGCGTAGCGACGTGTGCGCAGGGTCGAACTACATACCACTTGAATTCATCAGACATCTCTAGGGCGTGGAAACCTAGTTCTAGCACCCTCCCATACTACTTCGAGTGAGACCTCCATCCGTGCTTCCTGGACTGTTGCCGAAAGGGCCAGTAGTACCGGGATTTTTTGGCTAAATCAACTCTAAACCTGGGTCAGGCCCCAATAAGCCAACAAATGGTTTCGTTGCCAAGACCTGGATCTGCATAAGAGATGTCTAATGTCATGTCACTAGAATCCAACAAAGAAAGAAATTGAAGAGTGGTTGGACAGGAAAATTCACGAGTTCGTGGTGTAGGAGAATAGGAATCCGTGAGTATTGAAGGAAGAGTGGTTAGAGTGCTACTTATATACGGAAATCCACAAAATTTTCTTTGCATCCTTCCCTTCTAAGTTGTACAAGTGGATCATGAAGCTAGCAGATAGTCAAGGAAGGTGTAGGCTCGACAAACCTATTGTGTGGACTCCAGAGTTGGTGCGCAGACTGGAAGCATCAAAATATAAGATCGTGTGCGATGTGGACCATTGGCTCAATCAAATTATAGGAGGGTTTATCACCAAGTTTGCGGTAGATATTTCAGTCATTTATAGAGAGGCAGAATGACGCTTCCTCAAAGGACCGCGAGGTAAGTATGTTAAATCTTTGAACACTTGGATTAAAATGTTGTTGTGTGAAAAGCGGGTTATGCAAATCAATTCATGTTTGGGGCTACATGAAGTGGGAAGATCTACAAAAATGAAGGTAGCACAGAATTAGAGACTAGCCCCTTGCTTTCACCTCCACGAGAAAGCGAGGAAGAGCTCGTGAAAGTTTCACCAAGAAGTGCGATCAGTCTGATAAGGCAACGAATTTCGTGCATACCACCCCCACCTAACCACCACTAGTTTCACCTTCTTCACCCCCATCTTCGCCCGCACCACCTCCACCTCCACCACCACCATTGTTCAATATGGCGAGCGTGATAAAGTTGTCGGTGTTCAAAGGAGTAGGGAACGAAGATCCTGACCAATTTTGGTTCATGGTAAAGGCTGTCTGGGAAGCATAGGGAGTCACGAATGACAACATTAAGAAAGAAATGTTGGTCAGTGCCTTGCAGGATCACACACTAACATGGTACATTAATCATTCCAATGACAATCCAAATGCAGGGATCGTGGATATCCAAGCTGCGCTAAATAGGGAATTTAGTAGGCCAAAATCAGAGACACAATCCATTATTGGATTTATAGAAATCATGATGCTTCCAAGTGAGACCCCCTGGGAGCTAGATCAAAGACTGAATTGTATGATTTGTTAAGCCAATATGACCTTGACAGATGGGCAACACCACGCATGGTTTGTAGTGTCGCTAATGCCGCATTTAAGGACCATATTGTCACAGCAGAAGCTATCCACTCAAGCCGAGGCCTTGGAGATCGCGATGAGACTGCAGGAGACCCCGATACAAGATCCTAACTTAGGAGTCCAACAGATCCACGCGCAGTTGAAAAACTTATGTCTTGAGATGTAGAGCTTGAAACAAGACAGGACAACTCGCCTAGAAGCGCGGGAGGAGGTTTGGTGCATAAAGTGCAAAGGTCAGGGACATGACAAAGACCATTGTCTAGTCCTCGTGAACAATCAGTCGGGAGGAGGGCCATTTCCATTGAGACTAGAGGCACAAGCAGGACTGAGTGCGACCCCTGCATTATGGTGTGCGATTTTTCAGATAGGAGGGAATCATGCTACAGATAACTACCATCTATTACAGAAGTATATGCAGACGTCCCAATAATTGTTCCGTAATTTCTACAGGTTAGTAGGCCATGATGAGCGTACCTGTAGAAGTTATGAACTGATGATGGATCAAACTCCTACCTACAGAGTTCAGACCAAAACATGATCCCATGATCAAAATGCAGGGATGTTGCACACTGGATTTCAAGGGCGCGTATGAGGTCTAGGTGGAATGGGGCTAGGAAGGGGTCACGAATAGCTGATCTACTACAATTGCGGAGGGCCAGGGCATTATGCCCAGGGTTATACAAATCCAATGAGAGCATCATGTTTATATTGTACCCAGTTTGATCATGAGATGAAGGATTGCCCCACACTGATAGCGAGGTTGCGCGATAAAGGAACACTCCAACCTCCCCAGAATCAGAACCTACAAATTATGAGGTCTGAGCCACGCGAGGAGGACCTGAATGTAAACATCATGCTTTGAAGCGGTATCACGATAGGAGATGACAAGGGCAAGCAGCCCAAAGAGAGTTCCTGGGTTCACAAGGCTCTGACAAAGGAACCAGAATTTGATTTGGAGTGCGCTAAGGAGACATTCATGGAAGCTAAGAAGAGCTTCACGGAGGGAGATGGACCCATCAATGCTCACTACCTTCTGGAGACATTCATGAAGCTACTGTGTGACAGAAAAAAAATGAAGTGGCTACAAGAACTCATCACTAGATGTGCTGGACTAGGAGAACCGCACGTAGTCTGGAAGCTCGGAAAGCACACAACACGAACAGGAAGGGAGATGAGATTGACTGCGCAAATCAGAGAATATGAGATGGATCAAGTGATTTTGGATCTAGGATCAGATGTGAACGTCCTACCAAAGCAGACGTGGGAGCGCATGGGCAGGCCCGCATTGCAATGGTCTCCTATTCAATTGTGAATGGCGAACCAACAAAATATCCTACCGATGGGAAGATTGCAAGGAATAACAATAGATATCGAAGGTGTGAGCGCGCTTGTAGATTTCAAAGTGATAGAGATTTTTGATGATAGCAATCCCTATCTCATGCTATTAGGAATAGATTGGACCACTGACATGAATGGAGTAATAAATCTAAAGAAGTGCAAGATGATTTTTGAGAAAAAGTCACTATGCGTAGTGGTACCTTTAGACCCTACGGAAGGATAGTGCTACACAGAGCTGAGTGTGACTGTGACAGTGACGATGATCTAGACTGTATCTACAAGATAACCGCATGAGAGTAGGACTGGGTGAATCCAACAGTAGATGGCAGGATTTCGTGGGAGCACGAAAGGTCTTGCACCTTAGATTTAGACGAAGAGATAGAACGATGGTAGAACTAGTTACACGAGGTAACCATGCTTAACTGCAACATGATGACAAGGTCGCTGCACTATGTGGTAATAGAGGCAAGAGATCTTCCTATGTATGATGGATTGACCGAGGTAGATGATTTCCTGAACAAATTTGAAAGAGAAGTACTGGAACAACAACGTTTCGACGCTCTGAAATGGGCACTGTGCACTACGCCTGCAAAATGGTGGGGTACGCATCAAAGAAGTTTTGAGGACTAGCACGAATGCATAAGGATGATGCTCATGCGGTTTGGAAAGCCTCATATGTGGATGAAAGCTGGGTATGATGGATGAAACATCCTGTGTGACCACCTCTCTAGATGGGTACAGGCATATGGTACACAACCTGCACGAACGCACACCATCCTCGCGATAGGTAACGGGACCAACAAGTAGGGGCAGGCAAGATGAAGGTGCGAGCGACGAAGTATGATAAGACCAAGCACACCAAAGATTATCCACGTAGAAGCCTTTGACAAAGTGTGCAAAGTACTGAACATAGTCCACCATGTGAGACGCACTGATTGGGACCTGCGCATACCAATGTTCTATGGGCTTATAGGACCATGTGCAAAAACCTGACCACGTGGGCACTTCCGAAGCTTAAGTATGAAGCAGAGGCTGTAATCCCTATGGAGCATGCAAAGCCTAGATCGCGCACAGTGGCAATCGTAGATACGATGTTTCGTGAAGCCCAGAAACGAGGGATCACACAGCCGCAAGAAATTGAATTCATGGGATTTGAGGAAGCAATCCAATAGGGAAACCTTAGACTCCACGAAATCGAAAAAGAAAGGTTATGGTTAAGGAATAAAACCGCTTTGATGGACATAGAGGTCAAGAAGCTAGAGGATGAGATAAAGGAAGAGTTTCTCACTGAAAAAACTAGGATGATAAGGCAAGGTGTGCACGATCATACTGACAGGTTTGAGAACTATCACTGTGAATTGGTTAGTCTGATGCCTTGAATTGGACCGCATATTGCTAAGCATAGTGACAAGGGTAGTGCGTTGCAAATGGTGAAGTGCGTGATGCTGACCACAATAGTAGAAGGTGGGGATTCTCCTAGAACCATGATGGAGGACAGGATGGAGCCCCACACGGGTGGAGCGAACACTTGACTAGCCAAGGGAACGATAGTCTTAGCACTCCAGGCAGTTGGAAGGGAGTGTGGGACTATAGACTATTCTGCCCGGGAGCTGCGTGATATAGGAGATACGCGCCAAAGTAAAGAGTCACAAGGTGTGCGACCGCGCACGGAGGGCTGCGTTGTCATGAGAGTTCACTAGAAAGTGACCTTTGAAGTCACTATTCACGATGGGATGCTCAACTTGAGGCCAAATGGAGCGGGAGGCAGGCATTTAAGACACGAATTATGGGGAAGATTTGGGAAAATCTATTGCCAAGAAAGCATTAATGAACAAGAATTGGGGGAAATGGTCGAATTCGAATTTAAAAAGTGTTATAAAACACAAAGGGCTGCCGAGTAAACAACACTTGGTCATTTTTGAATTGAACGATTAATCAGAGCCCTGAGCATTGTGAGCCGAGCATTGATTGAGCCCCTGAATTTGCGAGTGACAAATTACAGCCCAGATACAATGAAAGCAACTAAGGATGGTTTTGGAATAGAAGAGGTAACTGCCAGCGAGGCCGCACATGCCCTAACTGTGGAGGATGTTCCAAAAGGTGTTGGGGTTGTGGAAGAGATCCCCAAATCACCGCGTACGCCAAGACCCAAGAAGGATAAACAAGCAATGGCTCTTGTATGCGTGTCCCCGAGGAACCCACTGTGCAACAAACTATCGTTGGAAGAGAAGGGGAAAGCTGTCACAATAGAAACAGATGAGGAAGAAGAAGATTTGCAAGCCCTTATTATCACAGAGGAAGAAGATGAAGGCATGGAGGTGGATACTCAGCCTAGGCACTCTGCGACTAAACTACCCGCTTATGTCCCTCTGTGGAAAGGGAAGGCCAAAGTTCCCAAATACCTAGATGAGACCAAGAGTTCACTCCAGACCCCACTACTCCCAGATGGCATTACGTTTGAAGGCACGCACCTGGGCCACGTGTTGACTATGAAATTTGAATATTGGGACCTCACTGACTACGAGAATTTCCCTCACCTTGAGACTGGGAACCTCATGAAGCAGCACACCACGAGGGTAGTAACAACATTGGAGCCGCGGAAGTGGTTGCGCGGTGTGGAAAAGGCCAGGTTGCTGAACCTACATTGGGTGTCGCATTTCCACCACCCCCCAATAACCATTTTCATCATCAGGTAGCTGCTCTGCCTGGTGCATGATGGGTATCTATGGTTGGAGGAGCCCATCCCCATCACAACAGACCTAATTCATCGTGTCTCCCAGCTCCCCTACAAAGGAAAGGACCCTGCAACCATATCAGAAGGAAAGGGTAGTGATTTGGCCCTCGTGGAGGCCATGAAGACGAAGTACAAGCTGGAGAAGAAGAAGAGGGGTCACGCCATCTCCAGCATTAAGCACAAAGCGGTATGCATAGCAACCCAAATTATGGCAGGAAAAGTTATGCGGAAGTGTTGCGTAGACGAGGTACCTGTGTTGGTGGTCGCACTGGCCAAGCAGTGCGCAGAGGGGGTCTAGTTTAATTGGTCCAAATTCCTCTGCACAAAATTCTTAGAGAATTGTCACGAAGCCCAAGAGTAGGGTAAAACCTTCCACTACGTGTGGCTATTGCTATCCATAGTGCTCGTAGCAGGGGAACTGCGGGAGTATAGTCAATTCCCCAAAATTGACAGAGATTTACTAGAGGCCGTGAAGTATGCTTCACTCTAGGCCACAAAGGATGAGACAAGGATACGCAACACCAAAATATTCTGGGTTCTCATGGAGATGACCATCTGGATGTGGATCAACTGTAAGCGCGGTTGTCGCCCACGATGTACAACAATCTACAGAGTTTTGCAGAATTTAAGGCAAACATGCACAACATCTTTATCATGGTGCACAAGGATCCAATGAAGCTATGGACAAATCTACCTTTTGTATCCACTAACAACACCATTTTCACTATCTTGGAGGCATGGTCTCTAGAATGACGCACCCCAGATCTTGTAGAACTCAAGAGGGTGGCAGCGCAGAAGAAGAAAGACGATGCCAAGTTGTGCATTGCACAGTTGGCCGAGAAAAGGTGGAAGGAAACAGTAGCAGTAGAGGTACGGGAAGCACGGGAAGTGGCATAGAAAGCCGTTGAGCAGAAGAAGGCCACAGAAGCAGCCGCCGCAGCACGGGAAGCAACCGTAAAGGGGAGCGAGGGCCAAGCAATGCCCTCGCAGGGGCAGGAGACAAAGGAAGCAGAAACAGAAGAAGGAGGCGCATACCCACGAACCGTGTCCACATAGTTGAAATGCCCACACATGACAGAGCGAGCAGGATCAAGGAAGAAGGTCAAGGCCTTGAAATTGGCCATTGACCCGATCACCCTAACCAAGGGTGATATATTGGGTGTGGAGCCTGATTATCTTCTATAGTACCGACATATTGGACCCCAGTTCAAAATGGGGCGGCAACGCCGCCCGTAAAATAATCGCTGCCGTGGGGGGTCCAGGGGGGGCGGCAGCGACTTTTGGGAGCCCCCCCCTGGCGGGGGGTTTCGGGGGCAGCGCCCCCGAAGCTAAAAACAGCTGTAAAATTGCCTTGTAAAAGTATAGTAATTTCTAGTCAATCTGGGCCATTCATTAGGCGGATGATCTGACGGTAGAACTTATGTTTAGTTTAGGGTTTTTTTTGCCCTAGAAGGCAACCCCTCTCTTTATATGAGGGCATTGTATTTGAGGCTATGATATAGATGTGTATTTGGTGAGCGAGAAACATAGAGGTGAGACTGTGAGAGAAAACAGAGGATATTACAGCGGTTTTGCTGTAGGTTGTATCTCTTCATTTTGCTGGATAATAGAAAGGAAGGACTGGTTGTTCAGGGTGGACGTAGCCCAAACTGGGTGAACCACGTATATCTGTGTCTCTCTTGTTTTGTGCGTTTTCTGTGTTTATATTTCTGCAATATTATATGTGTTCCATTGCTCCGTAATATATAATTTTCTAACATGATCTACATGACATCACCGAGATGGTGCGCGATGTCACAAAGGAGGCCCTTCAGGATTTCATGTAGGAGAGCCAGACTTTTTTGGGGGCCCTCAGAGCGTAGTTGCAGGAGTTACAGGTGCACCCCCCTCAAGATGGTACCCTTTCAACCCACCTCGCAGCAAGATCCTCGGCAGCAAAGCAGATGTTGTGTGCACGGATGGAAAACACAATAGTGTTGTCGGAAGGGGCTCTAGTGACATCGAATGAGGCCGATATATTTTCGGTTAGCATGATGAAAGGCCTTGGCCTTAATCTGGATACCCTTCCGTGTGAGACACTATATCTATTATAGGATGGGATAATGGCAGAGCTGCACGCTAGGGAGAGCCGCGCGATCTAAGTCCTCAGTGAGAAAAAGATAAATATGGAACAACTCAGCTTGTAGTGCGATGATTTGGTGTTGCAAAATCAACAGTTAGTGTAAGTGGTAAATGACGCTTGCTGAAGCATCTCAGAGCTGGCCATCCTAGCAGACCTACCAGTGGAGGTGAGGATCCACAGGTTAGCAACAGGAGTCCATGAGGCCAGGGAAGAAACGATAAAGGTTCAGCTGGAGCTAAATCTTCAGATCGCCAAGCTGCAGTTAAAGGTGCAACCATCCACTCCTCTAGAAGTCAGAGAATAGCACATTAATGCTACCACAACGAGATTGGAGGAAATGGGAGGTGTAGTGCGAGACTGCACCAGCATGTTGGAAGAAGCACTTGAGGTTCTCACAACTTTGTAGGAGGACCCCAACATCGAGCGCTTAGAGACCGAGGCGCGAGAACTCCAACAAAAATATGACAATGTCCGAGGAACTACGTAGATAGTGGTCCTCACCTAGCAACTTGCGAGGATGCAACATGCTAAGGCACTAAAGGAGCAGGTGGACGCGACTCGACATAAGGAGGAATTTCTAAAAGCACGTGTCCAGCCTTGGATCGATGAGGCCTTCACTATCATGGTAGCCATCGAAGGAAAGCTCACACACATACAGGGGATGCATGCATAGATGTAGAGAAGCACCTCAGACACAGAGGTCTCGGAACAATAGATGCAGCTGATCCAGCAAGCAGTAGCTCAGTGCGTTGTTTACCTCAGCACAATTCGAGAATAGTTGGAGGGACTCCATGCAAAGATCACCATGCTGACAGAGTGACTTGAGGGCGAGTCACGATATTTGTGTTGGGGGCTTATTGGGCATGGAATCCCCCTAAGGCATGTTTTGGGGCTCAATGCCCAAGTTTTGACCCGATATTGTTGTAAAGACTCCACAAAGTGCGGCGCGGAGCGCGAAATGTATGATAGAGTCACAGGGTTATCCACCCTAGTTTTGTAATGTAATGTCGGCCTACCCATGGCCCGTGGACCATGGGATTATATAAATAGAGTGAGGTTGTATGTGTAAAACAGATCAGCGAAGAGAAGAGAAAGAGTCTAAGTGACTAAGTGTGTCTTTGGGCCGTAGAGTACGAGAAGGCTCTGGAGCTGAGTGCGCAGAGGCCAAGTAGTCCGCAGCTGAGTGTGTAGACCCCTACAGCTGAGTACACAGGGTGGAGTTAAGTCTATAACCAAGGAAGAAATTAATAAAGAGAAGTTTTGTTACCAATTTGTGTATTTGTTCTAGGATTAATGCATGTTTGATATAAACTGCAAATATACTGTTTATTTATTGTGCATATCTGTATGAATGATTTATGTTGTTAAGTATGACTTAAAGCACACAAGTAGGCTAAAATAATCAACTAACATCGGAATACTAGTAAGGACTTGGGTAATAACAACGTTCGGCCCCCGAGTAGGGCTGCGCGAAGGAAACATCTCAGGCTGCGAGGTACAGGAAAGTGTGTGTAGCAACGTGCATGTAGGGTTGAACTGTGGACCACTTGAACTCATCATACATCTCCAAGGTGCAGAAACATGGTTCTAGCACCCTCCTATACTACTTCGAGTGAGACCTCAGACTGCGCTCTGCGGACTGTTGCCGAAAGGGCCAGTAATACCAGGATTTGTTTGGCTAAATCAACTCTGAACTTAGGTCAAGCCCCAATAAGCCAACACCTGGATAGTATCTTGGTGGTATTGCCTACTTCACCTCTCTGTGCAAGAAGCCTTTATCTTATTTCACCTTTGTTATTATCTTTTTAAAAGAGAACTATGCATATGCACTTATTTATTTTTGGGGCAGAAGAGGGATCCTGCCTTATTGAGAGTAGGAGAGGTTTTTCCTTTATAGAAGAATACAAAGACATTTGGTTCATGTTTTCTCATTTAGATTTTTCCCTTATCTATCTGTACTAGTTGGATAAGCTTGGACGCACTAGAGAAGAAAACTTAGGTATGAGGTTTCCCAAACTGGACACGGGTTCATGGTTCGGACAAAACTTTCCTTGTAGATGGATCGTATTTTCCATCAAGACTTCATCAGCCAGAAGTTACAACCAAGAACAAAGAAGACAGACATAGGACTGGCCAAGCGATGGAGTGTCACAAGACTCTTTGAACTTTAGCCACATACCCATTTAGAATCCAGAACACAAGTCCAAGAACAACACTTATTCATGTAGTGCAAACAAACAGAAAACTCAACACGAATGGAAAAACAAGATGAGAGGAAATGCGTACACAACAAGGAAGCAAAAACAGAAGACAAGAAATAAAAATGACTGAAGAAAAGAAGTTGTAAAACCATAATAAGAAAACCATGACAGACTACGAGTGCAAGATGTAGGTTTTAACCCCGTACAAAAATTACCTGCATACGAATTCTAAAACACAGAAAATAAACAATGCGAGAGCATAACACATAAAACACATATACATGGAGATTTTCTCTTGGATCCCAGAACCAGGACTACCATCTTTATTTTCAATTATATTCCTTTCAATGTTACAATACATATTTATACATGCTGAAGCATCCAATACCATGGACCGAAAACCATTGCATCCAAAACCATGGACCGAAAACCATAGGTAGGACCACTCAACCTAATATAGGGTCCAAAAAAAATTTTCCTAGGGCACTGCACTGAACCCCATAGAGGGGGGCTACCCGCCCCCCTCAAACCCACCAAACAGGGGGAGTTGCCGCCCCCACTACACAATTGGAGCAACAGGGGGGGGGGGGGGGGCTCCGCCCCCCCTCTAACCCCCCGGTTCACTACATAGGTTAGTCATGGAAAGAATATAACACAACCCAACATTCTCCCACTTGTTGTTTTCTTTCCACAAGGGACCACATGAGAGCTTAGTCATTTTTCTAGCCTTGAAATTCCCATTGTTTCTCTACACCAGGAGAACTTCTCAAAGCTCATAGATTTTGTCAATGCATCTACAGTATTCTTCAAAGTGTCCACCTTTTTGTCTTCTATCATATCCCTCACAAAGTGATACTGAACATCAATGTGATTTGTCTTTGAATGATAGGCAGGGTTCTTTTCCAATAAAATTTCACTTTGGCTGTCACAGTCTATCCTTATAGCTCCCTATACTAACCCCATACTTGAACACAATCTCTGCAACCAAACCGCTTCCTTGCTTTCATGAGTGGCTTCCATGTATTCTGCCTCTATAGTTGATAGTGCCACTACAAATTGTTTCTTACTCATCCAACTAACTACACCTCCAAATAGGTTAAACACATACCCATTTGTAAATCTTCTTTTATCCAAATCTCCAACCCAGTCTGCATCAAAAAAGCCATGGATATCCAAAACTCTATCCAATCCTGGTCTTCCTTGGTAGCACAAACCATAATCACTAGTGCCATGCAAATATCTAAAAACCCGCTTCATTGTTGTCCAATGCTCCTTCCCTGGTTTTGACATAAACCTGCTCAATACTCCCACTGCATGTGCAATGTCTGGTCTAGTACAGACCATTGCATACATTAGGCTACTGACTGCATTTGCATATGGAACGCGGGACATATCCTCTTCCTCTTCTTGTGTCTTGGGACACTGTTCAGTAGATAACTTTACACCTATAGGAATAGGAACCTTCACCGGTTTACTATCCTGCATATTAAACCTCTGCAGTATTGTCTCGACATAATTCCTCTAGTTTAACCAGAGCTTCCTCTTTGCCTATTCTCTTTTAATTTCCATGCCCAAAATATAGTTTTCAGCACCAAGATCTTTCATGTCGAATTTGGAGGACAATTTGGTCTTCAAATCCTGGATAATTTCTTTGTCATTTCCAACCAGAAACATATCATCCACATACAAAACCAGATAAATAACACGGTCGCCAATTAATTTAAAATACACCCAGTGATCTTCTTTGCTTCTGGTGAAGCCAAGTCCCCGTATAAATGTATCAAATTTCTGATACCACATCCTTGGTGACAGTTTTAACCCATACAAAGACCTCTTTAACTTGCATACCAATTCTTTCTTACTCTTCACCGCAAAGCCTTCAAGTTGCTTCATGTATATCTCCTCTTCCAGATCCCTGCGAAAAAATGTTGTCTTCACATCCATCTGTTCTAACTCAAAATCAAAAGCAGCAACAACAGATAAAAGTAATCTAATAGAAGTTACCTTGGCAACAAGAGAAAAAATATCACCAAAATCAATTCCCGGCACCTGGGAATAACCTTTTGCTACCAACCGAGCTTTGTATTTCTCCACCTTTCCTTCTACATTTGTCTTCTTCTTGAACACCCATTTGCTACCAATGGGTTTCCTTCCAGCCAGCAACTCCACCAAATCCCAAGCCTCATTTTTGTGCAAAGATGCCATTTCATCAACCATGGCCTCTTTCTAGAGTTTTCCATCCTCTGAATCTACTACTTCCTCCACATTTCTGGGATCATCATCAATAATAGATAAAGCAAAATTTGAATAGAAAGCATATGGACTATACCTTTCTGGTTGCCTTCTTTCTCGAACTGATCTTCTTACACTCGGAGTTTGTGGCTCTTCATCTTCTGATTCCTCCTCTGCTGTAGAGTCTGATTCTTCCTCCTTTAGCTCAAACTCTATCTTCTCAGGTTCCTTTGGTTGGACTTCATGTTTAATAACATTTTTCACCTCTTTGAACACCACATCTTGGTTGTACACTACCTTCCTTGTTGCTGGGTTCCAAAGCTTATAACCCTTTAAACCATACTTATACCTAATAAAGATGCACTTTTCAAATTTACTATCTAACTTGGTTCGTTTCTCCTTTGGAACATGTACATATGCATCACATCCAAATACCCTCAAATGTGAAAGGGAGGGTTTCTTAATAGTCCATACCTCTTGTGGAGTCTTATCATCCAATGCTAATGAAGGTGATCTGTTGACCAGGTAACATGATGTCTCCACCGCCTCTGCCCAGAATTCTTGTCCTAACCTGGCACCACTGAGCATGCTTCTTGCCCTTTCCATCAATGTCTTATTCATTCTTTCTACAACTCCATTTTGTTGAGGTGTATATGGAGTAGTCTTCTTCTGTGCTATACCACACTTTTTATAGAATTCTTCAAATTCCTTACTGCAAAACTCTCCACCATTATCTATCCTCGGCACCTTTATCTTCTTCTCTGTCTATTTTTCCACCAGAGCCTTAAATTCTTTAAACCTATCAAAGACTTTAGATTTATTCTTAAGGAAATCTATCCATGTGTTCCTTGAGAATACATCTATAAATGATGCATAGTACACAAACTTACCCTGTGATGGAACCTTCACAGGTCCAAACACATCACTATGCACAAGCTCTAATATATGGTTCCCCCTCTTACCACCAGATGGGAAACTCACTCGATTCTACTTCCCATATACACAATTTTCACAGAAATCAAACTCCAGAGAGCTATTACTCATACCTTTTACCTTACCTTTACTATGAAGTATTCGAAGGCCCTTCTCTCCAATATGTCCAAGACTTTGATGCCACAACATGGTATTCTCTCCAGAGACCACTAGATTTCCTGCTCTACTTTCAGGAACCACAAAACTGTTGAACCCATCAACAATAGTGCTACCTTGCAGCTTGTATAGAGTTCCAGTCCAAACTCCCCGCATCAATACCAGTTCTCCCTGAACCATCTTGCAGGTATCCTTCTCGAACACTGTTTTTACACCTGCATCATCCAGCTTGCTTACAAAAATCAGATTTCTGGCTAATGCAGGAATATGCAGAACACTCGGAAGTGTTCTAACCCTTCCACCTTGCAACTTCAACTTTACTTTTCCGCAACCAACAATTCTAGCCTTCCTATCATCCCCTAACAAGACATCACCACCATCGTATTTATCATAGTCGCAGAACCACTCTCTATGGGGAGTGAAGTGAAAGGATGCACATGAGTCAATCAACCATGCCTCATGATCTACATGTGTACTTGAAGAAGCTAAGTACACATCCCCACCTATCTGAGGTGTTTTTCACCTCTGCAGAAGAAGCATCATCATATCCCTTTCCTTTGTTAGGAGCTTTAGATTTACAGTAGTGCCCTTCCTTTCCGCATTTCCAACATACCACCTTTACAGGTTTGCCTGGAGATTTAGATCTCCCACTCGATGACTTATTTTTGTTTCTGTTCCGGGACCATCCTCGTACAAACAAGGCATCACCATTCTGGCTCTCCATATTTTTCCATCTCATCTCCTCCATCAGCAAGGATGAGACTATTTCATCAAACTACAAGGCAGTTGCATTGCTACCTATTGCAATAACCAAACTATCCCACGAATTTGGTAGAGAACACAACAAACTGATGCACTTATCTTCATCTGAAATTTTAATATCAATAGATAATAACTGACTTACCACTGTATTCAATGCATTCAGATGCTCTGTCACCGAGTCTCCATCTTTCATCCTCAAGTTATACAGTTTTTTCCATAGGAATAGTTTATTCACCAAAGACTTAGATTGGTACAAAGTCCCTAACTTGTCCCACAAAGCCTTCATCGTAGCTTCCCCTGATACATTCAGCAATACTGAATCTAAGACACACAATCGTATTGTGCTCTTAGCCTTCCGATCCAACTTCTTCCATTCTTCATCAGACACTCCCGTTGGTTTAGTACCTAGATCTATCATAATCCATTGATCTTTATCCACCAACAGATCCTCCATATTGAGTTTCCACAACTCAAAACTCTGACCATTAAATTTCTCAATATCTATCTTTCCATTGCTCGACATCTTCTTTCACCACCAGAATTGATCCCGCAGATCTCCCACTGAACAGGGTCTACCACAGGCCTGAGCGAAACCCCTCAGCAACAAAGGCGTCCCCTTGAAGCCAAAACAGCTTTGAAACCAAATGTAGGTTTTAACCCCATACAAAATTACCTGCATACTAATTCTAAAACACAGAAAATAAACAATGTGAGAGCATAACACATAAGGCACATATACACAGAGATTTTCCCTTGGATCCCAAAACCGGGACTACTAGCTTGATTTTTCATTATATTCCTTTCAATGTTACAATACATATTTATACATGCCGAAGCATCCAATACCATGGACTAAAAACCATTGCATCCAAAACCATAGGTAGGTCCACCCAACCTAATATAGGTTCCAAAAAAAAAATTCCCGGGGTGTTGCCCCGGACCCCATAGAGGGGGGCTACCCGCCCCCCTCAAACCCCCCCTGCTACGCAATCAGCGCAACGAAGGGGGGACTCCACAACCCCCCCCAGCCCCCTTCCCCTTATAACCCCCCAGTTGACTACGTAGGTTAGTCATGGAAAGAATATAACACAACCCAACACAAGATGACTGCAAGGAAGGGAAAACTAAGATGCAACTAATCCTACTCATATCCTAACAATTAAACGGGCAGGGTTATGTGAAATCAAATTTCCAGTGAAGCCACCATAGTCGATCATGACCTGCATCCACAAAGATACAAATGATTAAAACAAATAAAAATTAGTGTGTAGCAAAAAATACAAAAACTTGAACAAACTGCACACAAAAAGGGAGGTCTTTCCTGTGGGAAAAAATATGTGTCACAACCACTACTTTTACCCAATACACATGCTTACCTTTTCGATGACTACCCTTATTCAACAAACCTTGGAAACCTCTTGCGAGTGCATCCTCATCTACACCTAGCTTCTTGGCAAGCGCAAGGACTAATTGAAACTTATTGTCTGCATTAGAGCTTACCAAGTAAGATTGTTCCAGCCATTCAATGATTGGATCATAAAATTCGTAATGGTTGTCTGGAAAGCCTTGTGATCTTTGAAAAGATGGATTTTTTATTTGATAGACATAATCACAATGGAAATATTGTAAGGAAAAATAAATCTGATCATTCTCAACAGTCATGCCAAGATAGTGAGGACCTACCATCAACGCAGGCTAAAGTGCCTCACCTGATTGACAAACATCTGAGGAGAAATACGTTAAACAATGAATATTAGAGTGTTGGAAGCAACTGTCATCAGACGTGCTAATGGGAAAATGATAAGTCGAATGAAATTCACCCAAGATAGAGAAATTATTAGATGAGCTGGTTGAGACGTCATATTCCCAATTTTCAATTTGAACAATCTTTTGAATGCTCTGCACAATCGAACCAAGTTCATTGTGAGCTAGATATGATGGACCACCTTCCTACAACTGGTGAAAAATTGCACAGGCATCATGGTCATCACAGGAATTTAAAAAGGATGCCAACACTGTGAATGCATGAAACCAATTGGGGCATCATGAATGGAGAGGAACTTGATCCATGTGATAGCTTGTGCGCTCATCATCACCCAAGGATATTTTTGGTGTGATGAGCGAACAAATTTTCACTACAAGGATTGCAAGTAGACTGAGGAGCTAATCATGAGAGGGAAAGTTCAATAAGTACGATTGCTGGCAAAGACAATCTTTGAGATGATAAACTTCACAATTCCATGATTTCCTGAGGGACGGGCACTCCCAACCCAAGTTGGATGTAACAGATGTGCATGAAGACAGGTGCACTGTAATAGATGCATGGATTCGGTCATAAGTGAAATTTTGAAAATTTGAAAGATCACACCCAGAATACCAATTTTTTTTTACATGGGAATACACATCAATTGAGACCATGTAGATAGATGGATTGTGTGTGAGAAACCAAATCTAATTGGGTTCGAAGTCTTACCAGAGTCGCAAGGTCCTAACATAACCATTAAAAGATGTTGAAGTGCCTCGACTCCTTGGCACATCCCGTAACTTTTCAGAATTGCATAATCGTATTTTGAAGCTTGAACCAGATCATGCATGGCTTGAGGATGGATGTTGTTGCTAATTTCAAAACTACTCTCAGGATGGCAGCCATCTTTGTCATAGGTTGCACCAGATTTTTCAACTTCAGCAAGTTGACTTGAAGAGTTATCTTCATGCAAGAGAAGAGATGACAGGAAGTTGGAAGTACACTCTATGATTTGACTATTTTCAACTTTATCATGGACAACCTCGTCGTCTTGTGTCAATCGAGGAGATAACTCATCAGATGGAGAAACAAAAAGGCACGGAATATCTTTGTCGCATGTACATGCATTGTGAATGGTAGGACACACAGGCAAGTGAGGTGAAGAGGAAGTTTCGATATGAATGTATTCTTTAACTAGAGCACATTCTAGATTTGAGTTAGAGTCTTCATGAGAAAATAGAAGATCACATGATGTGCTTGGGCATTCATCACGACATATGGAAGCATGGGAGTGATGACTACCTAAGACTAGGATTTGATCGAAAGAATTAATTATACAGGATGTTCCACCGAGATTAGAATATTGAGAATCGTTCAAGAATGGAAGCTCATTGTTTTGATGCACACAATTTTGAATAAGAGAGGGAAGATTGATAGTGTCCTTACCTTTTTGCTCCTTTTCCTGTGTAATGTGACTGCCTTGTGCCTTATCATAATTTGAGCCAATAGCTTGAGAATTAAGAGGATACGAACAGTTGGCTAGTGAAGTGGGTTGATCAAGCGAGTCATGGTACAAGGAGTCATGTCTTGTAGATGATAGAGGATGGTAGAGATGCAGATTAGATTCAAGACTTGAGTTATGAATGGTGATGTCCTCTTACGGGATGGAGGAGTGAGTCTTCGCTATAGGCTTCCTGAACCATTCTAGAACTTCCTCCATAGAAGCGGGAGACAAACGAAAAGATGGGCTGGGGACATGTTCCGCAAAATTCTCATCTTTGCAATCACTGTAAGGGGGCACCCACATCGGGACTGGAAAAGGAGGAGGAAAAGGAACAAATGGGGTGTTGGGATCCTCCTATGTAATTTGAGGTGCCTTATGTTTTGCAAGAGTTGGGAAAGAGGGGAATTCAGGAGGTTCACCATATTAGGAAACATGAACTAGGCGTTTAAACTCTTGTCCCAAGAAATATGAGTTCAATTTTCTTTTCAGAAATTTTACAACGGAGGTGAAGGAACCAATTGGTAAAGTCCTCAACTAATTCAAAATGCTTCATTCATAAACAACAGAATTTTTTACAGACATCTTGGTGGTTGTACTTATCAAAATATTTACACAACATCCTGGAAAGCTGAGCAATCGAATGAATAGAAGCAACAGGTAGTGTATGACACCATTTCCTAACACGACCTTCAAATGTGAGGGTAAGTAATCTAGCCATGACATATTCAGAATCTACTTTGTTACACAAATAAAGACACATAACTTGAAAGAGATAGTCACAAAAATTTGATTCACCCTCACCATCAAAATTAAGTTCGGAAAAGTCATGAACGAGTTCCGTAGGGATGGTACAATTAATCTCTTTGGAAAAACATCTCAGGATTATGATTTAAAGATGAGCCATTTTTAACATAAGAGGTTCAAACCAGACTCTACGGGCATAGTCTGTCGTCTGGCCCTCTACTAGCTTGAGGGGCTCAAACCTAGGTTTAGAGTTAGTTGCGCTAACCAACAAAACCCTATTCCACTGACCCTTTCAGCAATGATCTTCTTGCGCAGACCATAGTCTCACCCAAGGTGATATTGGGGGATGCTAGAACCAGATTTCCACATCGAGAAGGATATGGAGTGTAGATCTTGACTTAGTCTTAGATCTATATCTATGCTATGCGATCTTACTTAGTATTATACTAAATCTAATCTATTCATGCAAAAATACTACTCAAAATCTAAAATCTATATACTGTACATAAGTCAATGGATCTTAATTGTAATTAACTGTAACTGCATTCAGTCACGAATTCTAATTTTATATTTATTGTAAAACACAAGATTAAATAATAATCACATAAAGTAAAGTAAAAAAGGTAAGCACACAATTATTCCCTCAAAATCTTCATTATTAACTTCAGATATTCATAGTTACAATATTCTTACCCTGCGCACATAGCTGTAGGGGTCTACGCACATAGTTGTAGGGGTCTATGCACACAGCTGCAGAAGCCTTTCCCTTTGCTCTAACATAGAAAGATATAACAATATAGACTTGAAACGATCAAAATATGATGAATGCTTTTGACTTACTGTTACACAGTAATTTGTCACCATTGGTCACCATCCCTGTTACCCCTTTCCCGCACTTTGGAGGACTCATTCCGGGACCTGTGAGCAGTGACATAACTTGAAAACACTTGCATTATGTTCCTCTAAGTATGGACTTCATATGCCTTGAAGACATCTCTTGCAGAATATCCCTAAAAAGTCAATTTTTTCCATTAGCGCGGATCCACAGTGTATCACCCACGCCAATGAGGGAAATTCTCCAAAGAGGGCACGCCCATTGGCGCTCTGTCTCAGAGTCATACTCGCACCAACCAAGTTTGGAAAAGTTTGTTAACAAACGCACGCCCGAGAGTTTTTTCCTTTCGACTCATGTGGCTTTTCAAGGATAATGCCAATCCCATGGATGTCGAGATTCATCGTATCTCTATCCACAATAGCTTTTCGAGGATAATGCTTATCCCATGAATGTCTGGATTCATTGTATCTCTTCCTCCTCCTCCATCTATAAAAGCTTGCTCTGGTGCATTTGACAAGCTAGTTTTGAGCATAGGGAGAATGATACTGTCAGAAGTCTGAGAGATTGTTGTTGAGTCTTATTTGCATTCATAATCAAAGAGAGAGAGAGGCTTGTTCCTGATCCCAACAAGCTTTGCAAGACATATGTAGCTGATCACCCAGCCAAAGGAGGATTTGACGTCAGAACTTCGGTTGTATACTCATTTGTTGATTATCAATAATAGATGACTATCATTATGGTTCCATTCTTGCTGTTCATTATGATGATGATTGAATTATATCTTTTCTGACCGATATATAATTGCATCTATTGGATTTTATGCTTGTATTCATGTTGTTCTTTGCATGTTCAGGTGTCCATTCACGGAGATCGTGAGGATCGTGACCGGCCGATGCAAAGGAACGGGAGTTTCAACTCTTCTACAACACCAGCGTTGGAATCCAAGTAGGTTCTCGTAATCCACCTTTAATTTGCAATTAGGAATCTACGTGATAGCATTGTTTGATTGTTGTTAGACCCATTTCGGGCTAGTGGGATCGCCTCTGTCCGCAGAGGGGATTTACCTCTCCAACACTTACTAAGACAACCCTTTGTATTTCTTTTTCCCTTATAATACCATGGTTCGCAAACCATGGGTAGAACTTAAAACATTCAAATTAATCCCATCCCTTTATAAAATAAGGGGATTTGGCCTGCCCTAAAGCCCCTATGACTTCTAAAACACTATGTGAAGTGCTTTTCTCTCCTCAAAATGTGGGTTCTTTGCAAAACTTTGACCTAGGGGTACCCTACCCAACAAGCCCCCAACATAAATATGTGACTCGTCCCGAGTCACTCTGCTAGTACGTCATAAATCTTTGCTTTGAGACCATTGTATGCATCCTTCAAAGTTTGAAGTGTCTCTGCATATTGCACGGCAGCTTGTTGTACTTACTCTACCTGCTTTTCTATCGTCAGCCTTGTTGTCACTAGAGCGATGGTTCTTTGCATTTGCCTTATGTTCTTCAGCTTGCTCTCCATTGACTATGAGAGATGAAAGGCTTCCTCGACCCATGACTACATCTGTGCTTATATAATATTCTCCTTTAACCATAGCTCATCAATTTGTCCCTGAAAAAACTTCCCCACCTCAAGATGAGAAAACTGTTGCGTAGGTGCTAGGGTCTGTGACGTCACTTTGATTTCATCAAACTTTTGTTGCTTGTCGCAGATCTCTGCCTGAATCTTTTGTACATGTGGGTACTCCTGTAGTGAGGTCCATATCTCCATAGTGTCTTCAAATATATGACCACATTCCTTGACTGTATTAGCTATATATTCCATAGTAGCCTTGATATCTGTTGCACGTTTTTCGCGAACCTCTGGGGAATTGTGAGTTACAGCCTCATTTGCAACTCCGCAATTTGCATTTACAACTTGAATTTGACTCTATCAAATTGCGCCTTTGATTCTTTGACTGTTGCTGCAAATTCTAAAGCTTCTCCTCTGGTGCTACCTCAGTATAGATTTGGAGCTCTGGTAGCTCAGTGCATGCTCTAGTGATGGCTACTTCTAGTTGTTGTCTATGCGCAACTGCCTCATAATGCTCCATGATGGCCTGATCCTTGGTCTCTAACATTTTTCGGTTGTCATATTTAGCTTCTTTAATCACAAATATAGTGCATTTCTCTCGTATCTTTAGTTCATTAGTGACCCCCTGATGTAACTCATGCAAAGCCTGAATGGGGAGCGCCACAAGGTTGAGACTCATATTTTTCCATTGCTCTGTGCACTCCTTGTCTTCAGTTGTTTCAAAATGTAGATATCCCCCTGGTAGTTGCACAACCCGAAACTCGGATGTGACTTATGTAGTTGTACTAAATGATATCATGCTCGCTTGACCCACGCTCGCTTGAGTCACGCTTGTTTTAACCGCGCTCACCTGAACTTCTAGCTTCTTGAGGCCCTATTGGATCTCTTTCAACACTTCTTTATACTAGTCTTCAATGTTTCCCCACAAGTCCTCTATCACAGCTCAAACTATGTCTCCTATCTTGTCGATGTCCCACTCAATGAGGACCATCAGTTATGCACCAACAAATTTATTCAATTTTTTCTTCTTTTGGCTGCCTCCAACACTTGATTTCCACATTTTAATGATGAAAGGGGAATCCACCTCCTCAGTATCAACAAAAGGGTCTTCACCACCCTAATCACCACCTCCAGTGGCCTCTTCTTCCTGCTCGACTGCATGCTCTGTCTCTGGCCTAGTGTCCTTCTCTAGCTCGACTGTGACTGTCTTAGTCACCTTCCTTTGGTCCTTCTTGTTTCCATTCTTCGTTGGATGCTTCTAAGTCCATGCACCTAAAACATTTGTCACTAATCGACTGGTGCCTACTTGTTCTTTCTATGCTCCTTCCATTGGTGGAGTTAGCCAATCACTTGGCCAGTTGCTCACCACTTGCGTGATGTCGTCATCAGTGACCAAGAATGGCAGCTCATACCATACTCCCTCTAGGTCCTTCTTAGCGCAGATGTGTACATGGTAAAAGTCCACCTTGAAGTCTGCAATAGCTTTATATTGTTCAAACAAAAATGGTGACAGGCTCAACTTCTGGCTGATCATAGTGTGCAACTCCATTTCAACCAAGACCCAGAACATTGTTTTCTCTGTAACATGGGTCGGATCCTTGGATGCCGGTGAGGCAAACCTCGCAACCTCACAGATATCTAGGTCCATAGTGGGGAGTTGTGAATCCTCTGGTGTTATCCATGTTGTTACTGCTATCAAGAGAAATAACCACGCGTAGTGGAATTGGTTTCCCTCTTCTTGTGCCTCCCAACAATCATTTAAAAATTCTTGGCACAGATATCCTGCCCAGTTAAATTAGACGCCCTTGCTGCACTGCGCAGCCAATGATATGATCGATGCAGGCACCTCATCTGCCCAAAACTTTCTCATTATTTTCTCAGCCAAAATGTGCACAGAAAAGTGCACAATCGAATCATTAATGGAGCTTATTAAAAATCTCCTAAACTTCCTGATTAGATCATGCTCCTTATTCATTGTCTCAGCCATCTTTTTCTCCTGAGATTTTCCGTTGAATGCATCAGCAAGGATCTCTCCTTAGTAGGGAAGCGTAGTTATCCTTCTAATCAACATATCATCAATGGGGATCCTCGCCCCCAACCATAGACATCCATCATGCACCAATGCCAACAACTGGCATACACAAATTGTGTTGATATTGTTGCGCCCAAAGTGCAGAATATAGAGCATATTCAATAGCCCAACTCATTGAATTCATGCTACCCATGACAACGGTTTGACCCTTATTACTCCAACTTCCTCATAGTAAATTGATTTAAGATACTTGTTGGGCTCAAACTAGGGATACTTGCTCTGATCGTTAAGATCTCAATCCTCCATGTGCAGTTGTGGCACCCTTGCCAACAACTCTCCCTCAATTGGCACCTCATCTAGTAACAGTGGTGTAAAGACTTTGAATTTTATAGCATCTGGGTCCTTGGTAGCCTTGGAGGTTGGCTTTTGCATGACATATAAGGTGGCAACCTGGAGATTGGTTCCACATCTTTTGCATTGATATCTTCAATTCCACCGGCCACTTCTTCCACATCTGAATATTGGGGCTCCATCAACTGCTTTTGTTTGTCCAATCTCTCCTTAGTTATTTGTTCCTTAGTGATTTTTCTTGGCGATTTCCTAACTAGAGGTTGGTTTGTATTCTACTTTTGCGTGCTTGTGCCAGTAGTTTTCTTCCTTGGGGACCTTAGCCTGGTGACAGGCGCTAGTGGTGTTGATCCAGGTGGATGTTGGTGGCCACCCACCTATCCCATTTGGACCCCCACAACTATCTCTTTCAGCTTTTTCAATTTCCTAAATTGTAGCATAGTTTACTATTTTTAGTAGTTTTTCAGGTCCTGAACTTCTGGAGCCGTTTTGAGGCCCTAAATGACGTTTTTTTGGGAAATTTGGGGCAACATGGGTCCATGGACCGATGTTGCCCTTCCCAAAGTGGTAGTGCTCGGATAGATCTTTCTAGAAAGCTATTGTATGCGTCAAACGGAGATTGTATGCCAAAGTTACGACCCCAGGAAATTGATGTACCAATTTACCCAAACGGGGCCCACAATTTGGCGTTTCATCTTCTAAGGTTAGGTTTTAGGATGTTAAAGGTTTTACATTGTTTCTCAACAATAAATAGGCCTTCGAGCCTCATTGTAACACATTTCAGAGGCATGTAGCCACCACATGTCTTCTCAGAGATAAGCTACCATCGCCCTAGCTATTTATTTCCATTTTCTGTTTGTAAGCATATCTCAGTATTTTACATTAATGAAATGTAGTATTATTTCCACTGTATCTTTGTGTTTATGGTTATCTCTGTAATTTGTTGCGTTCATATTTAAATCTGGATCAGTGGTATCAGAGCGGTCTGCTTGAACTGGTCGAACCTTTGCAAGACCAGCCTTGCAAATCCCGACGGCCTCCCATGGTGGATGAGAAGAAAGACGAGGGGGCAGGAGATCCTATCAAAATCTTGCTGAAAGAAGCCCTCGAGCGACAAAGGAATGTGATTATGGATAGCTTTACCCAGATCCTTCAGTGGCTACCTAGAAGCGACGCATCGGCTTCCAGCAGCTACTCTAGAAACGCCATGCCCTTTAAGGTACAAGTTAATTTTGAATCCCCATCTTCGAGGGTCAAATAGACGCAAATGTCGTAGATAAATGGTTAAATATGATAGATGGGTATTTTTCTGTTCATGAATTTTCGAGGCGGGAAAAGATTGTTTTCGCTCTTCTCAAAGCAGCCCCCCACGTCAAGGACTAGTGGGAAACCTACTGCGCACAGAAGGATGAAAGCACAGGCTCACTATTTTCAGCAGCACCCACTTGGGATTCATTCCGAGATGCCGTCAAGGAGCAGTACTACCCTATCAAAAGCTATGAGGACAAATACATCAAATGGACCACGCTGTGGCAGGGACGGGACCAGGATGTGCCAGAGTTCACAAACATTTTTCATACCCTTTGCACATAGTTGGGTATCAAGGACTCTGAGCTGCATTTGGTACTCAAATATTGCGACTGCCTACACAGATACATCTAGGAAGAGATGGAGTTCCTGAACATCTCCTCGCTTGGCACGACGTACCAATACGCTGTCAAAATTGAGCAAAAGTTCAAACAGAAGAAGCGAGACTTCGGATCTACAAATCTGAAGCCCAAAGGACAAAGCCACGGTGGGGTGACCCAAGACAACCCATCGAAGCCGCAAGAAAAGAACAACACCAAGAAGCTGAAGAAGGACACAGGAAAGTGGTGTGAGTTCCACAAGAGCCCCACTCACAACACAAGTGAGTGTCGGACCAAACAATCATTGGTGGCCAAGTTGAAGGCTTCCGAATCAGATGCATGTTCCGACCCTGAGCCAGAACCCGGCAAGGGGAATGGCAAAGGGAAGTAGATCATTGATGCTGATCCCAGCGCCACTGTTGCCACCGCCAATATCTAGAAGAATGAGCTTGAAGACCCAGAGGAGGGGGAGCACCTTTTCCACTCACAAATGTGGGTGAAGGGTTCACCGCTACAGTTCATTATTAACAGTGGGAGCCAAAAGAACCTTGTTTTAGCAGATGTCGTGAAGCAGTTGGGCCTACCGACTACACCACACCCACAACCGTATAGTATCGGTGGCTTCACGAAGGACGAGATCTCAAAGTTCGCTAGCAGTGTCGCCTTCCCTACAGCATCAAGCCCTTCACAGACGAGGTATTGTGTGATGTTACACCTCTGGATGTTTGTGATGTACTATTAGGCCAGCCATACTTGTGGAGGCGACATGTTGTGTATGAGTCAAGGCCTCGCGCTGTCATTATTTCTTTGGATAATTCATTATACAGGATACCGGAGGTAGCCCCAACTACCACCACCTCTTTGATCATTGCCAAGAAAGGCAACAAGCTCATCTCCCATACTAGGAAATTCATTTTTTGTCTGGTTCGCTCCCAAAGTAAGGGGAAGATCTTTGCTACATCCATGACCCTCGCAAATGGTTCCTCCACGCAGCAACAACAACAAAGGGATACGGCCATGACAAAACATAGGAACAACTTCTTCTCACCCACAAGGGTACCACACAAGTTTCAGGTGGGCAACAAAGTTTGGTTACATCTGCAAAGAGAACGCCTTACCAAAACCCATCAGAAACTCAGACCACTCTCACATGGTCCTTACACCAGTACCTAGGCTATGGGAAATAATGCTTTGAAGCACAACATTCCCCCATTCCTTCACTTACACTGAGTGTTCAATGTGGATCGTCTTCGACCATGCTTCCCACCATTTCTGGACACATTAGAGATTGCAAAACAACTCACCAAAGACCCAGCTCAACAGAAGCTTCCTCATCTCAAGGAGGAACTCAACGCAATGGGGACCATTACTTCCTAAGGGGGGAGGAATGATCCAAGTGGATGTTGGTGGCCACCCACCTATCCTATTCGACCCCCAAAACTCTCTCTTTCAGCTTTTTTATTTTCCTAAATTGTAGCACAGTTTACTATTTTTAGCAGTTTTTCGGGTTTTGAACTTCTGGAGCCATTTTGAGGCCCTAAACGACGTTTTTTGGGAAATCTGGGGGCAACACGGGTCCATAGTTTGATGTTTCCCTTCCCAAAGTGGTAGTGCTCAGATAGATCTTTCTAACGAGCTATTGTACGTGTCAAATGGAGATCGTATGCCAAAATTACGACCCCGGGAAATTGATGTACCAATTTACCCAAACGAGGCCACAATTTGGTGTTTCATCTTCTAGGGTTAGGTTTTGGGATGTTAAGGGTTTTACATTGTTTCTCAACAATAAATAGGCTTTCGAGCCTCATTGTAACACAGTTCAGAGGCATGTAGCCACCACATCTCTTCTCAGAGATAAGCTACCATTGCCCTAACTATTTATTTCCATTTTCTATTTGCAAGCATATCTCAGTATTTTACATTAATGAAATGAAGTATTATTTCCACTGTATCTTTTTGTTTATGGTTATCTTTGTAATTTGTTGCGTTCCTATTTAAATCCGGATCAGGTGTAGCAGTCATTAGGAATCCTAGCCCTCGTCTAAGAAATTCTTCTTCAATCTCCTCCCAATTCATGCAATAGAACACTCGACTCACACTTAAGAGAAAAACCACCAATCGAAATATCAGTGAGAAAAGTGTTCGAATGTGGAGTGGGTTGCCATATTTATAAACTTTTTGAATTTCAAACTTCATGATCTCCTTCAGATCCACCTCATAAATCTGAATTTGGTGGCAGATTTCCCTATATATGCCCATTAAATGTGTTCCCTCCGCTCCTTTTAACATAAATTTCCCTGTCAAATCAACTGTAGTGGTACCAATGGTCATATTATAGATGAAATTCGTCAAATCCCACCCTACAACGTAGTTACTCCTTCTTTGTCACAGCTTCCTCCACTTGTGCCATCCTTCTGAATATCGTGCAACACTTCCGCTTCGACAAAGTCCTTCTTTGGCAAAGTGGATTAAAGTCTCATGCTTCCTTCCAAATACCTATAACACTAATAATCTTCTCCATTCATATATTCATTGCATTGATCCATAAAATACCATGGATATTCCACTGGACAGTTCATCACAACTGATCTGATAATATTATATTAAAAATTTTAAAATTCTACACTATTACAGTTTTATTTAATTTCTAGATCTGTAAAATTAATTGTAATTAGTGCATGCATGTAAAATTAAATCAAGAATAAAAGTAGATAATGACAAAATAAGCTCACACACACATAATACACAATATATTCTCTTTGGGAAACCATTTCAAAAGAAATCCCAGTTGGAAGGTAAGGTTGCTTCACTCTCTTTCTCTATCTAGAAATATGGTTGTAGATACAAAGAAGTAATGTCTGTGCTGTGTGGGCTGCTACAATGCACAAATACTCTCTTTGTACTCTACCTCCTATCTCCCCTAACTATCTTTTCTCAACTATGGAACAAAATTCTCTCGAAAGAATGGAATGCCTCTTCCCCCTAGTGGCCCGATTATAATAGACCCTGATAGCCTGCTAGTGGTTAATTTTGACTACATCAACTCTTAATTAGAGCTACAAAATAAACGCTTCTAGAGTATTTTACATCAAAAACATTTGGCTAGCTCCTTTTCCATAAATAATGGGGCTGATGCGGCGTCCTCCCAAGCTATAGGTTTGAAAATAGGAAGTTCAACTTTTGAGTGGCATAACTTTTGCATACGGACTCTGATTGACGTGATTCTTGCGCCGTTCGAAATTATTATGTGTTTATAATAGAATGAAAAGGTGATGTTCTTTACCAGAAAAATTTTACCCCAAAAAAAACATCATTTTATGCCTAAAAACATTCCCGAAAGGTTTCAGACACTGTTTTGCCAAATTGGGTCCCGCTAGTAAAAACAGTCTCGTGCGCTGATTCCTCCACCATTTCCACTCCAAATGCATCAAGATGGATGAAAGAAAACATAATGATCCAATTTGGATCATGCGTAGTCCCAGGGATAGAATCATCGCTGTATATTTTCAACCTATTCCCATTTACTCGTCTAGGAAAGAGTTCTCCATTAAGCTTCGTGAGCTTAACTACAACAGCGATGCTTCTACACTGCTATGGCAGTGACTTGCGCTATTTCCCAAAATTACACCACAATTCTAACTTATCTTCTTACATATGTTAGTTAACTTCGTGTAAGCAGATATTATATCTCGCATTTGTTGGCTTGAGGGGGCCTGACCCAGGTTCGAAGTTATTTAGCTAAACAAATCCCTACACTACTGGCCCTTTTCGCATTAGCCCGCGGAGCGTGGACTGAAGTCTCACCTGAAGCAGTATGGGGGAATGTTGGAACCAAGTTCCCGCATCCTTGAGACGTTTGTGGTGTCGATTTAGTCCAACTATGCCTACCTTTGTACAGGTTATTTCGCACATTGTTCTAACCTTCAATACCTTCGCGATCTGTTATAATCATCTTTCGTGTAGCCCTAACCCGGGGCTGAGATGCTTCTGCGCTGCTATGGCAGTGACCTGCGTTATTTCCCCAAATTACACCATGATTCTAACTTATCTTCTTACAGATGTTAGTTAAATTCGCGTAAGCGGATATTCTATCTCACATTCACTTAATCAACACATTCATATATATTTGCGCATCATTAAACAGTGGAAGTGAAATTTATACCCAATATATTCAATGCATAAAACAAGAAATAAACACACATAATTGATATGAAACTTCTCTTTATTAATACTTCCAACTGTTACAGACTCGACTCACCCTGTGCACTTAGTTGTAGGGTTCCGCACACTTAGCTGCAAACTACTAGACTTTTGCGCACTTAACTACAAAGCCTTCTCCTACTCTATGACCCAAAACTAGACTTTACTCCACATATACAACTCAACTCTTTATCATTCTCCTCATCAATTTTTGTTATCTTTTAACTACTTAGACCCTCGCTCTATTTATACAATCCCATGGTCCGTGGACCATGGGTAGATTTCCACAGCCGAAATTACAATAACAAAACTAAGGGCGAACAAACCTATGGCCCTTTTACAAACTACGTGCTCCGCGCCCACAAAATGCAGAGTCTTTACATCGAAATTACAATCTTTGGTCAGAATCTGGGCTTTAAGCCCTAAAACCTCTCTTGGCGGATCCCACACCCAATAGGCCCCCAATGCAAACATCGTGACTCACCCCTGAGTCACTCTGTTGGTGTGGAGATCTTTGCATGAAGACCTCCCAGCTTTGACTGGATCACTGCAAGCTCGGCAGCGCACTGAGCGGCTTCTTGTTGTACTTCCTCGACATGTTGTTCAATGACTGTTGTGACTGAATTATTGTCCTAGATCCTTTCATGCATTGCTTGCAGTTGCATGAGCTTTGCTTCAATGTAGGTTGTAGTGGTGTACGCCTCACCAATCCACGGCTGTAAGCACGCCTTCAAAACTTCTTCCTTATGCCGAGCAGCGTCCACCTGCTCCTTGAGCTCTTTAGCTTGCTGCATCCTCACGAGCCTCTGTGTAAGGGAAATCGTCTGCCCGGTCCCTTTTAATTCATTTTATATCTATTGTAGCTAGCACGCCTCTATCTCTAGGTGATGTATGTTTGGGTCCTCTTGTATGGTGGTGAGAACCTCGAACGACTACTCGAACAACTTTGTGCAGTCTGTCACTGCACTGTTAGCCTCCACTATTGCTTTTGTAATCATGATGTCACGATTGTCCTTAACCTCCAATGGAGTTGAAGTTTGCACCTTCAATTGCAATTCTGTTATCTAAAGGTTTAGCTCCAGCTGAACCCTGGCCATTTCCTCTTTTGCCTCACACACCCCTGCTGCTAATTTTCAGACACGCACTTCCAATGGTTCTTTTGCTTGGATGGCCAACTCCGGGACCATTTTGTAGGCTTCCTCTACCACCTGCACTATTTGTTTGTTCTGCACCACTACCTCGTCATGTTGCAGGCTTAACTGTTCAATGTTGATGTGTTGCTCGCTCATTACCTAGAGTGTGCGACCCTCCCTGGCTCATAGTTATGCAGTAACTCCATCCTGCAAAATATAGAGTGTCTCTTGAGGGAGTGCGGCTAAGTTCAATCTGATTCCCTTCAACTCACCGCCCATAGGCCTGCCGGCCTCATTTTCTGTAGCAAGTGCTCCATATAGCAGCACTATGGTGTTGGTCATCTGGGCGCACAACATTTCCTCGGCCGCAGATGTGCCTATTGCGAGGCTGGTTGACACAGTGCCAACCTGTGGAGTGCACACCTGCAACTCGTGTATCTGTGCCCGGAGGGCCCCAAACACCATCTAGTGTTCCTCCTCGAACTGTTGGAGGGCCTCCATGGTGACATCCCTCACCTTCTTGCCAATGTCATGTAGATCCCCCTCAGTGAGGGTGATTGGGTCAAAAGAAGTTTTTGAAGCCTTTGACTTCCTTCGCGGTCCTACCAGCTCTCTTGGGTGCGGATGTTCTAGCTGGGTGGATGGTTTCTACGGGTCTGTGCCACCTTGCTCTATATTTATCTCCATCTCAAGCGAAGGAAAATTCTATCCTTCACACTCTTCCTCTATTTCCTTTTGCTTCTCTTCTGCCAACTTCGCAGCGTCACGCGCCTCTTAGGCCTTAGCTGCTGTTGCTTCGTTTATGCGCTTTTCTTCCAACTATGCCATCCATAGTTTCACCTCTTCCTTTTTCTGCTATGCAGCAGACTTCTCTGTTTCCACCATGGAGCTCACTAGAGCATGCCACTCTGGCGGCCACGACTCAAGGACCACGAAGATGACATCGTCTATCACCAGATAGGGTAGCTCACGCCACGTCTTCGTGGGGTCCTTCCGTGCCTTGATGTAAACATGGTGGAAATTTGCCTTGAACTCTGCAAAACTCTACAGATTGTTGTAGACTATGGGCGATAACCACGCCTTGCGATTAATCCCCATTCTGGTGTTCATCTCCATGAACACCTAGAAGATTTTGTTGTCCCTTATCCTTTGCGCATCCCTAGTTTCCCACAACGAAGCGTACTTCGCTGCCTCCGAAAGGTCCTGCACGATCATTAGGAACTGGCTATCTTTGGGCAATTCCCATGCCACCAGTACTATGGACAACAGAAGCCATGCATAGTGAAAACTTTTCCCCTGCTCCTGTGCCTCGCAACAGTTCTCAAGGAACTCTCTGCATAAGTAGTTTTCCCAATTGAATTGGACCCCTTCTGTGCATTACGCTGCTAGTGCAACCACCAGTTCGGGCACCTCATCCGTGTGGCACTTCTACATAACCTTTCCTGCCAATATTTGCATCGTGATTTTGACCACAGGGTTGTTGATGTTGGAAATGACGTACCCTCTCTTCTTTTTCTCCAGCTTAAAGTTCTTCTTCATGGCCTCTGCAATGGCCAAGTCATCACTCTTTCCCTCCGATATGTTCACTGGATCCTCCCCTTTGCAAGGGAGCTAGGTAATTTTGTGAATCAAATGGTCTGTGATGGGGATGGGCTCCTCCAGCCACAAGCACCCATCATGCACCAAGCAGAGCAGCTTCCTGATGACAAAAATGGTCACTGGGGCATGATGGTAATGCAACACCCAGAGCAAGTTTAATAGTCCTACCTTCTCCACACCTCTCAGTCATTTATGTGGATCCAACTCTGTGATTCCAGTCAGTGCGTCTTTCTTCTAGCACATTAGCTGCGTGGTTACCAAATGTGGGAACTTCTCATAGTCCGCAAGATCCCACTCTTCAAATTTTAGTACAGACACTCACCCCAGGTGTGCTCCTTCAAAAATAATGTTGTCAGGGACCAACGGAGTCCACATAGAGCTTTTTCTCTCATCTATATCTTTGGGCACCTTTTCTTTACCCTTCCACAGAGGAACATATGTGGGCAGCCTGGTAAGAGGGTCTGCACCCTAGGTTTCAACCTCCATTTCTACATCCTCCTCCTCTACTGGGATTTCTTCAAATTCTTCCTCCTAATCTTCCTCCAAATTGACGGCCTTCCCCTTTTCTTCCATGGTAAGCTTAGTCCTTAACAGATTCCTAGGGGATACGCGCACTGGTACCATAGCCTACTTATCTTTCTTAGGTCTCGGTGTGCACGACTATTTAGGGATTTTTGTGACTATCCTGGCACTTTTATGGGCTTCTACTTCCATAATGGCCTGCGCGACTTCCTCAACGATCATTACTCTAGTATTCATGGCTTCCTTAGGTGTTTCCATAGTGCGATTCCACAATACTCTTAATGGCTCGGGTAATTGCGCAAGCAACAAATTCGACTTCAGAAGATCGAACAAGTCTGGGTTCATGAATGTCTAGGCACACAACAACTCAGTTCTCAAATTTCCAAGTTTTGTTTGCTGGGCAACCCTGTGTAATTTATAGCGCCTTTTGAATTTGAATTCGACCGTTCCCCACACATTCGATCCATTAATGCCTGATTGGCGACAGATTTTCAACAATATAGCCCATAAAGTTCGCCTTAATTTCCTGTTGCCCACTCCATTTGGTCTCAAACCAAGCATCACATCATGAATAGTGACTGTAACTGTCACTTTCCAGCCGACTCGTGTGGCAGTGAAGCTACCCTCGCGCTGTCGTGGACACTGTGACACTTCGCTACTGTGCGTAGTCCTAACATCGTGTAACTCCCGAGCAGAGTAGTTTATAGTCCCGCACCTCCTTTCAGCTGCCTGGAGTGCTAATACTGTGCTTCAGTCGGCTAGTCAGATGGCTGGGCCACCTATGTATGGATTCAAACGACTACCATTTACTTTTCCTGGGAAGAGTTCTCCATTTAACTTTACCAACTGCACCACGTCACCATCTGTGATCTCCTTAATAACATATGGTCCCAGCCGATGCATTCTGAGCTTCCCTATGAATTTATCAAACTTACTATCATATAAAAACACCAAATCATTCACATAAAAGGTGTGTAGCTTAATATGTTGATCATGCCAGGCCTTTTCGCACTGCTTTTGTACTTGCTAGTGGAATCTAGCCAAAAATCATTCTTCTTTGAGCTCCTCCAACTGTGTGAGCCTCTCCTCCAAGGCTCTGTGGTCTATCCTACCTGTGAGCGTTGTTATGCACAAAATAGGCATGATGTATTCCATAAGAATTACGACTTCCACTCCATAGACAAACCTAAAAGGTTTATGTCCCGTCAATTTCTTGCATGTTGTCCTATAAGCCCATAATACTGTGGGTATGCGTAGGTCCCAATCACTTTGTTGTGCATTACATGCCATGGTCAGTGTGATATCTAGTACTTTGTTAAATGCTTCTGCTATCCCATTAGCCTGTGGATGATATGGTGTGCATTTCTGATGATACACCTGAAACTCTTCCGTCAGCGCGCTTATTGTCTCATTCATGAAATGTGTACCGAGATAGATCATCAAGATCTTCAGACATCTGAATCGTCTCAGTAAGTGTTCAAACAAAAACTTCATAGCCGTCGTGGCCATGCAATCCTTTACCGGTTTCGCTTTTTCCCAACGAGTTAGGTACTCTATCGTAGTGATAATATATCTCTCACATGTCTTTCCTTGAGGTTTGATAGGTCCTATAAAGTCGATTGCCCACTTTTCGAAGGGCTGCAATGTCATTTGTGGATTCAATGACATCTCATCCCTTTGTGATGGTTTACCTATTCTTTGAAATACATCACATGCCTTGCAATGTGCTTTTGAATCCTGATGAAGGGTTTGCCACCACAACCCTGCGCGGAGAATCTCCTGCGTGGTTGCTCTCCCTGCATAATGTCCTCCCGCAGCACTCCCATGGGCATCTGCGAGGATGCTGCTTCATTCAAACTCAAGTACATACCTTCGCAATATCTCATCATTCCCCATCTTATATATATGCCCCAAAATGATAGATAAATCTGTTGCGCGCACCAATATTTCCTTCTTTTGTTGGATAAAGTATCCTTCCAGCGCAGTTCCAGTTGTTAAAAAGTGAATTATATCTTCAAAATGTCCATCCGCTATGCGCACAGCAAAAAGTTGTGCGTCAGGTAGTCCCTCCTCCAAATTGGTAGGTTCCTCCCCTGTCTCAATGTGCAAAAAGTGATCTTGTCCCACGTTTACTCATTTAGGCTTCACAACAACTTCAAAATCATATTCTTCGAATAATAAAAGCCACCTACATATGTGCCCCCCAATACAGGCTTATTGACCAAGTACTTCAGTGTGGAATGATCTATATACATCTTGAAGTGACTGCCTAAAAAGTAGTGTCGATACTTCTGGAGCGTATACACCATAGCCAGTCCCTCATGTTCAGTGGTGGAATAGTTCTTTTTTGCATTAGATAATCTGCGAATCGCGAACACGATAGGGTGATCCAAGCCTTCCCCACCATCTTGCATTAGTACTGCCCCCAACGCTATACACGATGCGTCAACATGAACATGAAACTCTTTCTTCCAATTTGGGAAGACAAGAATTGGTGTAGTAACCATCTTCTCCTTTAATATATCCAGGTTTTTCTTACAGTCATCATCCCAACAGAATGTGACATCCTTTCTCCAATAGCTTTTCCATCGGTGCAGTGATCTGGGCATAACCTTTGATAAAATTTCTGTAGTACCCTGCATGTCCCAGAGTAGCGCGCAGCTGTTTCACACTGCGCGGTGCTTCCAAATTCAGAATCACCGTGATCTTCATGGGATCTACCATTAGCCCTTGTCTGCAAACCACGTGTCCCAATAGGTTCCCAAAAGGAACAAGAAACACACATTTCTTGAAGTTGAGCGCGATTTGGCATCTTCAGCAGGTATCCAACATCAAGCATAAGCTCTCTACATGGAACTTAACCAACCCAAATACAGTCCAATCATCAAAATAGACTTCCAAGAACTTATGGATATATTCCTTGAATACCGCAACAACTACACATGAAAATATGGCCGACGCGTTCTTTAGTCCAAAGGGCATGACAGTATATTGAAAGCAACCCCACTTAGTCGCAAATATTGTCTTGCTCCTATCCTCAGGTGTGATTTTGATCTGGTGGTACCGTGAGAACTCATTAGTAGAAGGATATGCTTCCTAACTGCCTAAATTGTCCAACATCTCATCTGTGAACGAAGTTGGTAATAGATCATGCACACACGCGTCGTCCAATTTCCTGAGATCCACGCATATTTTTATTTTGTCCTTCTACTTCTTCTCTTGCACCACGATTGGGCTTACCCAATCAGATTCTTCCATAGACTCAATGATGCCAGCCGCGAGCATCTTATCTAGTTCTACATGGACCTTCTCCTTGTATTTCGGATTTAAGCGGTACAACCTCTACTTAACTGGCTTCGCATAGGGCTTTAATGTGATCTTCATTACCCCTAAATCTTTGATTATTCCTTTTAGATCTGTAAACTTGGTTTGGAATAAGTACTAATACTCGCGGAGTAATTCAGCGACCTTATCTACCATCGTTTTGTCCCAGTAGTCCCCAATCTTCGCAAATTTAGGTTCCGCCTCCGTACCAATATTCACCTGCATAGTCTTCACTGGTGCGGTTATGTCACAGTTCTCAATTTGTAGTCCTTGAACGTCGCGTTAGCCTTCTATATCTGGAATGTTAATTTTCCATGGAACTTCATCCTCTTCTTCAGTAGTTACATTATAACACTCCAGCGCGCAATTTAACTAATCAGTCCATTCAAGTTGCGCCAGGTCTACAGGATCCTATGAAATCCTAAAGATGGCGGCTTTTACTTCTTGTAGCGCTTCTTCAATACAATTAAATCCATCCTCAAAGCTGAAGGTCGTCATGAACCCTTCGCGTAGGATATCCCATTTGCCGGTTCCATGGCGAAGCTCTCTTTCTATATACCAGTTCATCAATATAACATCGATAGTATGATAGAACAGGTGCACCCATTCAGGTTGTGGCCTTTCTCCATATGCCTGCACCCACTTGGCCAGATGTGTGTGCAGATCATCCCATCCATTGTACTTGTCTGTAAATTTCACCCTAGGCTTCCCAAATCACATGCACATCATTCTCCTACATTCATGCCAGTCATCAAAGCTTCCTTTGTGCGTACCCCACCATCTCGTGGGCATAGTGCATAGTACCCAGTCCAAGGCCTGGAAGAATTGCTTTTCTGACACTTCTCTTTCAAATTTATCCAAGAAGGTATCTACCTCACTTAAACCATCATAAGTAGGCATATCTCTTTCTTCGGCCGATACACAACGTAGTGACCTTGTCATCATATTACAATTAAGCACAGTTACTTCGTGTAACCGATTATTCCATCGCTATATCTCCTCATTAGAATTTGAAGTACAGGAGCTCTCGTGCTCCCATGAAATTTCCCATCCGAAGTGGGATTTACCCAGTCATGCTCTCACGTTGTTATCTTGTAGATACAGTCCAAGTCATCATCACTTTCATAGTTGTGCACCGGCTTGGTATAGCGCAATCCTTCAGCAGGGTCCAGGGGTATAATTACACGTAGTGACTTCTCAAAAACCATCTTGGGCTTCTTCAAATTAATCACCCCGTTCATGTCAGTGGTTGAATCAATTCCTAAGAGCACAGTTTAGGGATTTCTGTCATCAACAATCTCTATCACTTCAAAGTCTGCCAGTGTGCTCGCTCCCTCAATATCCACGGTTTTTCCCTGCAATCACCCCATGGGTATTAGTTTCTGTTGGCTCACCATTCGCAGCTAAATTGGAGACCACTGCAACGTAGGTTGCCCCATTTGTTCCCATGTCTACTTCGGCAAAACATTTTCATTTGATCCTAAATCTAGGATAACTTGATCCATATCATATTCTTTGATTTGCATGGTTAGTCTCATTTCTCTTCCCATCCTTGTCTTATGCTTCCCAATCTTTCGGACTATGTGCGGTTGTTAGCTTCCATGAAGGTTTCCAAGTGCACTCCAAATCAAACTTCGCTTCTTTCGCTGGGGCTTTGCGAACCCAAGTACTATCTTCCGACTATTTTCCTTTGTCATCTCCAATGGAAATTCCACTTTGGAGCACAATGTTCACATTTCGATCTTCCTCACGCAGCTCAAACCTCACCATTTGCCGGTTCTGAGTCAGGGGAGGCGGTAGCGCTCCTTTGTCGCATATCCTAGCTATTAGCATAGGACAATCTTCTGTCTCATGATCAAAAAAGGTACAATACAAACACAACAGGCACGTTGGGTTCATGAAGTCGTGGGCATAATGTCTTGGCCCTCCGCAATTGTAGCATATCAACTATCCATGACCTCCTCCAGGTCCTCCTCCACCTCAGCCTCGTCCACGCCCCTAAAATCATGTTCGCGCTATTCCTGCATTCGGGTCTAGGAGCCGCGTTTTGGCCTGAACTCTGTAGGTGGGAGTTTTATCCATCATCGACTCATAGCTTCTATAAGTGTGCTCATCGTGTCCCACCGACCTACAAAAGTTGTAAAACAACTGGTGCGAATTTTGTGTATCTTTCTATAACAAGTGGCAGTTGTCCATGGCATGTTTTCCAACTATTTGACAAATCGGGCACCTCAAAGCAGGCGCCGCGCTAGGTCCTTCTTGCACTTCCGGCCTTAAAGGCATTGGTCCTCCTCCTACAAGGTAATTTGTGAAAACTGAGCAGTGGGCCTTGTCATGACCCTGACCCTTGTATTTTACGCACCACACCTCTTCGCGCACTTCTGGTCAAGTTGTCCTATCCTGTTTTAGACTCTACATCTCAAAGCATAAATTCTTCAACTGCGCGTGGATTTATTGAACTCCCAAGTTGGGATCCTGCATCGGGGTCTCATGCAGCCTCATCACAGTCTCTAAGGCCTCTTCTTGCATCGTTAGCTTCTACTGCGATAGCGCACTCCTTAAATGTGGTGTTAAAGAAGCTACAAACCACTCGCGATGTTGTCCATCCGTCAGATTCATATTAGCTTCGCGAATCATATATTTCAGCCTTTGATCCAGCTCCCAAGGAGTCTCACCTGGTAGTATCGTGATATCTTTGAATCCAATGATTGACTATGCTTTAGACTTTGGCTTGCTAAATTCTTTATTTAGTGCTATTTGGATATCCACAATTCCCTCATTTGGATGATCATTAGAGTGCTTAACATACCAGGTCAATGTATGATCCTGCGGGGCACTAACCAGTGTCACTTTCTTTATATCATCATCTGTAACTCCTTGCGCTTCCCATATGGCCCTTACAACGAACCAGAATTGGTCCGAATCCTCATTTCTCAATCCCTCAAACACAGGCAACTTCACTGTGCTTGCCATATTGAATCATGATGGTGGTGGAGGTGGTACAGGTGAAGATGGAGGTGATGGTGTTGAAGCTAGTGGCGGTGTGGCTAGAGGTTGTATTCGTGGAATTCTTTTCCTTATCACATGTGTCGCACTTCGTGGAGAGACCTTCACGAGCTCCTCCTTGTCCCCTTGCGGAGATGAAATCAAGGGGCTAGTTTCTAGTCCCTTATTTCCTTCACTCCTGTAAGCTTTTCCACTTCTCATAGCCCTGAACATCAAGGTAACTGCATAACCCTCTTTTCACACAATAACATTTTAATCCAAGTATTCAAAGACCTTATGTACTTACCTCGCGGTCCTTTGAGAAAGTGTCACTTTGCCTCGCTATAGCTAATTGAGGTGTCGACCGCGAACTCAGTAATGAATCCTCCTATAATCTGATCGAGCCAATGATCAGCAGCGCGCATGATCTTATCCTTCGATGCTTCCAGCCTTCGCACTAACTCTGGGGTCCACACAATAGGACCGTTAAGTTTCCACCTTCCTTGGCTATCTGCTAGCTTCGTGATCCACTCGTATAGCTTAGTAGGGAAGGACGCGAAGAATATTTCATGGATTTCTGTGTATATGTAGCAGTCCAACCACTCTTCTTTTGATAGTTGCGAGTTCCTGTTCTCCTGTGCTTCAAACTCGTGAATTCTTCTGTCCAACCAGCATTCAATTTCCTTCTTAGTTTGATTCCAATGATATGACATTAGACATCTCTATGCAGATTTCGGTCCTGGCAATGGAACCATTTGTTGGCTTATGGGGGCCTGACCTAGGTTTGGAGTTATTTAGCCAAACAAATCCCTACACTACTGGCCCTTTCGGCATCAACCCACAGAGCGCAGATTGAAGTCTCACCGGAAGCAGTATGGGGGGACGGTGGAACCAAGTTTTTGCACCCTTGAGATGTCTGCAATGTTGACTTAGTCCAACTAGATCTGTGTTCATGTAGGGCACTTCACGCACTTGTTCCAACCTTCAATACTTTCACGATCTGTTATAATCGTCTTTTGTGCAGCCCTAACCAGGGGAGGAGATGCTTTTGCGCTGCTATGGTAGCGACCAATTCTATTTCCCCAAATTACACCGCAATTCTAGCTTATCTTCTTACAGATGTTAGTTAACTTTGTGTAAGTATATATTCTATCTTGCATTCACTTAATCAACACATTCATATATATTCACGCATCATATAAACAGTAGAAGTGCAATTTATACCCAATATATTCAATGCATAAAACAGGAAATAAATACACAGAATTGATATGAAACTTCTCTTTATTAATACTTCCAACTATTACAGACTCGACTCACCTTGCACACTCAACTGCAGGGGTCTGCGCACTCAACTGTGGACTACTAGGCCTTTGTGCACTCAGTTGCAGAGCCTTCTCCTACTCTACGACCCAAAACTAGACTTTACTCCACAAATACGACTCAACTCTTCATCCTTCTCCTCATCATTTTTTGTTATATTTTAACTACTTAGAGCCTCACTCTATTTATATAATCCCATGGTCCACAGACCATGGGTAGATTTCTACAACCAACATGACGATAACAAAACTAAGGGTGGACAACCCTATGACTCGTTTACAAACTACGCGCTCTGCACCCATAAAATGTGGAGTCTTTACGTCGGAATTACAATATTTGGTCAAAATATAGGCTCTAAGCCCCAAAAATTCTCTTGGGGGATCCTGCACCCAACACCTCCTATATCTCCCAGCTATATTTTCTCAACTTTGGAACAAAATGCTCTCGAAGGAATGGAATGCCTCTTCCCCCTAGTGGCCCGGTTATAATAGACCTTGATAGCCTACTAGTGGTTAATTTTGACTACATCAAATCTTAATTAGAGCTACAAAATAAACTCTTCTAGAGTATTTTACATCAAAAACATGTGGCTAGCCCCTTTCCCATGAATAATGGGGGCTAACGCGGCATCCTCCTAAGCTATAGGTGGGAAAACAGGAAGGTTAACTTCCGAGTGGCATAACTTTTGCATACGGACTCCGATTGACATGATTCTTGCGCTGTTGGAAATTTTTATGTGTGTATAATAGCATGAAAAGATGATGTGCTTTAGTGGAAAAATTTTGCCCCAAAAAAAACATCATTTGATGCCTAAAAACGTTCCCAAAAGGTTTTAGACCTTGTTTTGCCAAATTGGGTCCCGCCAATAAAAACAGTCCCATGAGCTGATTCCTCCACCATTTCCACTCCTAATGCATCGAGATGGATGAAAAAAACATAATGATCCAATTTGGATCATGCATAGTCCCAAGGATAGAATCCTCCCTATAGATTTTCAACCTATTCCCATTTACTCGTCGAGGAAAGAGTTCTCCATTAAGCTTCACAAGCTTAACTGTGCCACCATTTGAGATCACCTGGACAATGTATGGTCCTAACCAATGCATTTTGAATTTTCTTGGGAATTTTGTGAACTTACTATCGTACAACATCACCAATTATCCATTCTTCAAAGTTTTTTTTCTTAATATGTTGGTCGTGCCAGGCCGTTTCCCTAGCTTTTTGTACTTGTTGGTGAAATCCTGCAATAAAGTGATCTTCCTCAAGTGCGATCAGTTGTTCCAACCTCTCCTCCATAATGGCGTTGTCCACCATGTCCATGACTATGGAAATTCTAAGACTTGGTACTATGTATTCCCAGTTGTATGCACACATCCCAATAGTTTCCGTTGACGTTGCATACTTTAGTTAGAGTGTTCTCCAACATTTTGTTGAAAATCTCAATCATTTCATTCGCCTGAGGATGATAAGGTGTTCTATTTTGATGATGTACTTGAAACTCCTCCGTTAATGCTTCAATACTGATGTGTAGGAAGTTCAGTCCTTGATCACTCATCAAGATCTTTGGACACCCAAATATCGACAATATGTATTCAAAGATGAAGTGTGCAACAGTGTCTATGCTACAATCCTTTACCATTTGTGCTTCATCCTACATGGTCAGATAATTTGTCATAGTAATAAATTATCGCACACCAGTATTCTTTCTTGGAATATTGATCGGCACAACAAAGTCAATTGCCCACTTATCAAAGGCCTTCAAGGCAACTTATGGATTCAGTGGAAACTCATCACTTCTTTTTGGTCTTCCAGTCCTCTGGCAGAAATCGCAAGAATTACATAGTTCTTTAGAATCCTTGTGCACCATGGGCCACCATAGTCCTGCTCTTAAAATCTTTTCCACAATGTATTTTCATGCATAGTTTCCTCCCGCGACACCAACATGCGCTTCTACCAAAATAACGTGTCTTTCATGCTCAGGGAAATATCCACACAATATCTGGTTGGGGCTCATTTTATACAAATGCCCGACAATCAAAGAAAACTTTGCAGCTCTACATACGAGTTCTTTCTTCTATTGAGTCGTATACTCCTCAGGGGCTAGTCAAGTAGACAAATAGTAAATGATATCGGCGAAATGATCATCATAAACCCTTACTGCAAAGAGCTATGCATCAAGAAATCCTTCTTCAATGTTCGTCATTTCCTTACTGGTCTCAATTCTATATAGATGATCCAACCCAACGTTAAATCGTCCTGGCTTAACTATTACCTCAAAATTGTAATATTTGAACAACAATAGCCACCTATAGATCTTCCCCCCCAACACACGCTTTTTCACCAAGTACTTCAACACAGAATGGTCTGTGAACATCTTGAAGTGTGCACTTGTTAAGTAATGCCTGAATTTTTGCAGTGCATACACGATAGCTAAACCTTCTCGTTCCGTTGTAGAATAATTTATTTCCGCCTTAGATAACTTTCAAATCGTAAATGCGATGAGGTGATCAAGATCCCCTTCTCTTGGTTGCACTAAGACAACCCCCAAAATTATTCACAACGCATCTACATGAACGTGGAACTCCTTCTTCCAATTTGGAAACACCAGAATCAACACAATGACCAGTTTTTCCTTTAAGATGTCGAGGCTCTTCTAACATTCATCATCCCAACAAAAGGTCACATATTTCTTCAATAATTTTTCCATCAGCACAATGATTTGTGCGTAGGCCTTTATGAACTTCCAATAATAACCAGTATGTCCTAGAGTCACATGTAGTTGCTTGACATTCTTCAGTGGATCCAAATTGATAATAACATCAATTTTTGCAGGGTCCACCATTAGCCCCTGCTTGTAAACAACATGTTCTAGTAATATTCCATATGGTACACAAAAAAAACAATTTTTTATATTCAGTGAGATTTGATATTTCCTACAAGTATCAAACATCAAGCACAAGATCGAAACATGCTTCTTTAACAATCGAAATATTGTCCAGTCATCAAATTAAACCTCCAAAAATTTGTGAATGAATTCTTTAAATGTTGTGGCAACAACTATGGAGAATATTGCATGTGCATTCTTCAATCCAAAGGCCATGACTCTATATTAAAACGATCCCCATTCCGTAGCAAAATTGGTCTTACTCCTATCTTCTGGCACAATATTAATCTGATGGTACCCTGAAAAACCATCTATAAAGGTTGTAGGCCTCCTATCCTCCCACATTATCCAAAACTTCATCAATAAATGGTGTTGGGAATAGGTCATGCATGCTTGCATCATTCAAATTTCTTAAATCGACACAAATCCTTATTTCTCCCTTAGTATTTTTTTCTTGTACTACCATTGGGCTCACCCATTCGGATTCTTCCATAGGTTCAATTATTCTTGCTATAACCATATTCTCGAGCTCCTCCTTCACCTTCTCTTTGTATTTAGGATTTAGCCTATATGGTCGTTGTTTTACAAGTTTCGCACCTGGTTTCAAAGTGATCTTCATTATGCCCATATCGTCTACAATACCTTTTAACTCAATGAACTTTGTCGGAAACAACTCTTGACACTCATGCAGTGATTCAGTGACCTTACTGACTGTATAGTCATCCCAGTAATCTCTAATGCATGCAAATTTAGGCTCCGCCTCTGAGCCTATATTTACTTGCTTCATCTTAATAGGTTGTGTTATGTTAGGTATCTCAACTTCTGGTCCCACAACCTCACCTTGTCCTTCTGATTCAGGGATGTTAATGTTTCATGTATCGTCCTTGCCCTCCTCTACGGTCATATTATAGCACTCGATTGCATGTTGCAACTACGTGTTCCAATCGGGTTGTACCCAAGTCTTTGGCTCATTTGATGTCCAGAAAATTGCTGCTTTGATTTCTTGAAGGGCATCACCGATACAAAAAAAACCATCTTCAAAGCTAAAGGTCAATATGATGCTTTATTTCATACTGTACCAGTGGGTGGTGTCATGTTGTAGATCTGTTTCGAGATACATATTCATCGGTATCACATCTAAAGTGTGGACAAATATATGTACCCATTCTGGTCAAGGTTCTTTGCCCCATGCCATAGTCCAACAAAGAAAGTGTTCACGGGGATCATCCTTACCATTGTACTTCTCTGCAAGCCTTTTGTTCGCATGACCGAACCTGAGCCTCATCAATTGGCGATACTCCATCCAATCTCTTATATTGTCTTTATGCGTGCCCCACCATCGTGCAGGTGTAGCCCTCAAATCTATATCCAAGGCCTGGAATTATTCTTCTTTCGATACATCCCTTTCAAACTCATCAAGAAATAAGTTGACATCACCTATCCCATCAAAGGTAAATTACATACCTCTATTGAGATGAATCGAAGAGATTTTGTAAGTCCATTATAATGCAGAGTAGAAACTACGTACATTCGGTTCTGCCAGTTCTCTAATTCCTCATCAGAGTTCGAGACACACGAACTATTATTTTCCCATCTTATCGTCCCATTTGCATTGGGGTTGATCCAATCCTCGTCCCATGTAGTTAACTTATAGATATGGTCAATATATTCATCTCCATATTCGTCACAGATAGGTTCTATATACCGCGCTCCTTTAGAGGGGTCCAAAGGAACAACAACCCTGGTACCATTCTTCTTGAATACCATACTTCTCCTTTTTACATTGATTATGTCATCCATATCAAAAGCCTAATCGATTCCAAGTAAACCCGGATATGGCTTACTGTCATCCACAATCTCAATGACTTCAAAATCTTCCATCGCGCTTACTCCTTCAATGTCCACAACAACACCCTACAATCGACCCATCGGGATAATTTTTTGTTGATTGGCCATGCATAGCTGAATCATCGACCATTGTAGCTTTGATTGCCCCATCCTCTCCCAATTTTTCTTTGGCAATATGTTCTCATCCGATCCCAAGTCCATAATTACTTGATCCATTTCGAATTCGCAAATCTGTGCAGTTAATCGCATTTCTTGGCTAGTTCTTTTCTTATTTTTTTTTACTTTATTTATTGTGCGTTGTTTAGGTTGTGGCTTCTCTTTACTAGCACAGTTGTTGATTAGTTCTTGCAATCCTTCCACTTCCTTTTTATCCCTTAGCAACTTCATACAAGTCTACATAAAGGACTTTAGAATGGTCGAATTAGGGTTCTTTGTCACAGTAACTACTTGAGGATTATTCTTTAGTGGTACTAATTGCATCCACGTCTTTGATGTCAAAGCTCCTAGGTCCATGAAATTATTCTTCACTTCCATAAAGGTTTCTTTCTCCCTCTACATATTGAACCTGGTACTCTTTTCTCCAGCCTTCCTGAACCATGTATCCGCCATAGGCTTCTTTCTTTTTGTTTTATCTTCTCCTGTAGCTGCGCCACTTCGTGTTACTATGTTAACACTTAGATCATCTTCACGTGGTTTAGCCCTCATCATTTTCAAGTTCTATACAAGCTGCTGATTCTTCTTTTCCTGCATTTTAGCCATCAAAATGAGACAATCCTCTATTACATGGTTGAACTAACTACAATGCTTACAGGAAGGGGTGGTGGGATTCTTACAATCCCGTGAAAAATGCCCAGCTTCGTCGCAGTTATAACATATAATCTGACCTCGAACTCATCCAATGCCCCCTCCTCGAATATGTCCTCGACCCCAAAATCCTTCACAGGCCACAGGTGAACCATGATATTCTTGCGCACGACCTTCATCTTTCATTCTATACGCCGCAATTTTCTCTATCGTTAAATCATAGCTACGACAATTTCTTTCATCATGTCCTACTGAATGGTAGAAGTTACAAAATAACTGATTTGGCACCTGCACATACTTTTGTAACAAATAGCAGTGGCCAGTTGGGTGCTGGCCTGCAACTTGGAATATACTACACCAGACAATAAATTTGGTACTTGGTCTAGCACTAGGTTTTGGTTTCAGAGGATTAGGACCTCCAGCAGCGAAATAATTAGGATAGACAGGACATGTGTCCTTATAGTGACCATCCATTTTACACTTGATGCACCAAACATATAAGCATGTATCAAGCCGAATTTATTTTCCCTTCTTCGAATATTGTAGCCTCATATGTAAGCTCGCTAACTAGGTCTGTATATGTTGAACTCATATGTGAGTATCTTGTACCGACAATGCTTCTAGCTTCATCACAATTTCTAATGCCTCAGCCTGTGATGTGATCTATTGTTGCGATATAGGTAATATGAGATGTGATAATAGCGCAAATATATACCACTCTTTGTGCTACTCGTCAAAGATCTGAAATTTGACTTGTCCCAACAAACATGTTAGTCTCTGATCTAATTCACAGGCAGTCTCATTGACTTCTCGCTTTATCTCTTTTTTCTCTACAATGTAATGTGACTGCGACTTTGGTTTCTTGAACTCTATGTTCAGTTCTTTCTTCATCACATCTAGCAAAGCGGTTGGGTTTGTTGTACTGTACTTAATATACCGTTACAACACTCTATGCTACAGTGCTGTGAGAAGCTAAGATTTCTTCATATCTGCATCATTGATTTGTTGCGCTTTCCATACAGTTTCTGCGATAAACCAAAATTTCTCAGGATCCTCTGATTCCTGGCCCTTAAAAATAGGCATCTTTACTGTGTTAGCCATACTAAATGGGGGAAATGAAGGTGGAGGTGGAGGTGGAGGTGAAGGTGGAGATGGAGTGATCAAATGGGGAATCCCATAAGTGCCTTGATTATATGACTACGACGCACCTCTAGGCATAGTAGGGTTGCTCGTTTCTTCTTCGCTTTTTGATTCACCTAATAACGGACTGTAAATAGCTTCATCTAAATTATCATAGTATATTTTGAAACTCTCTTCACTCTGTGTAGACCCAGTCTTGTTCCCCTTAAACATCAATTCGCTTGCATGCGCAACATGCCCTTTTCACATAACAACATCTTAATTCGAAGCTTTAAGGAATTAAAATACTTACATCTCAGACCCTTGAAAAACTGGCACTCAACTTCACTATAGGATACCAATGTGTCAATTGTGAATTCAATAATAAAGCCTCCGAGAATACTATTGATCCATTAATTGATAGCTCTTGCGACCTTATTTTCAGTTTCCTTAAGTCGCTTAATCAACTATGGGGTCCATGTAGTAGGTTCTTCGCGCTTCCAACAGGTCTTCTGTCTAGCTAGTTTTGAAAGCCACTCATGTAGCTCATAAGCGAATGATGCAAACAAGATCTCATGTTGTTCTATATAGATATACCTCTGCAACCACCTTTCTGTTGACAGGTGCGGATTTCTATTCTCTTGTGCTGGAAATTCATGCAACTTCAGATCAACCCAATCTTGAATCTCTTTTTTATTGGATGCCACATCACATATCCCTCAAACAGATCCCAGTCCCAACAATGGAACCATTTGTTAGCTTAAGGGCCTTAAACCCAGGTTCATAGTTGGCTGCGCTAACCAACAAAACCATATAACATTGTCCCTTTCGACAATGATCTGCTCGCCCAGATCGCAGTCTCACCCGAGGCGATATTGGGGGATTTTGGAACCAGGTTTCCACATCCATAAGGATATGGACTGTGGATCTTGACTTAGTCTTAGTTCTATATATGCGATATGCGATCTTATTATTATACTGAATCTGATCTATTCATGCAAAAAGACTACTCGCAAATCTAAACTCTATCTAATGCGCATAAATCAATGGATCTTAAGTGTAATTAATTGTAACTACATTCAGCTATGAATTCTAATCTTATCTTTATTGTCCAACATAAGAGTAAAAAATAATCGCATAAAGTAATGTACAAAAGGTAAGCACACAGATCTGCCTTCAAAATCTTCTTTATTAATTTCAGATCTTCACCATTACAATCTTCTTACCTTGCACACACAGCTACAGGAGCCTTCCCCTTCACTCTAACACAGAAAGATATAACAATACAAACTCGAAATGATCAAAATATGATGGATTGTTTTGGCTTACTAATACAACCCTTTATAAATCTTTTAACCTTACAATACCATGGTCTGCAAACCATGGGAATAACTTAAAATATTCAAATTAATCCCATCCCTTTGCAAAATAAGGGGCTTTGACCCACCCTCCTATGACTTCTAAAACACTACGTGGATCTCTTTCCTCTCCTCAAAATTCGAGTTCTTTGCAATACTATGACAAAACTTCAACCTAGGGGTCCCTACCCAACAAGCCCCCAACACAAAGATGTGACTCGTCTCGAGTCACTCAGTTAGTATGTCCTAAATATTTGCTTTGAGACCATTGTATGCATCCTTCAAAGGTTGAAGTGTCTATGCACACTACATGGTGGCTTGTTGTACTTCCTCTGCCAGCTTTTTTGTCGTCGACCCTACTATCACTAGACTAATGGTTCTTTGTGTTTGCCTTATATTCTTCAGCTTGCTCTCCACTATTTGTGAGATATAAATGGCTACCTCGGCCCATGGTTGTGTCCATGCTAACATAATCTGCCCCTTTCATTGTAGCTCATCAATCTGTCCCTGCAAAAAACTTCCCCTCCTGGAGATGGAAAAATCATTGCGCAGGTGCTAGGGTACGTGCCATCACTTTAATTTCATCAAAATTTTGTTGCGTTTCACGGATCTCTACTTGAATCTTATGTACATTTGGGTCCTCCTAGAGTGAGGTCCATATCGCCATAATGTCTTCAAAGAACTAACTAGAGTCCTTGACTGTAGTAGCTATATCTACCATATCAACCTTGATATCCAATGTGCATTGTTCGTGAACCTCTAGGGGAGTTAACAACTGCAACCTTATCTAAATTTCCAACTCAAATTTGACTCTATCAAATTGCACCTTTGATTCTTTGACTACTGCCGCAGGCTTCTAAAGCTTCTCCTCTGGTGTTGCCTCTAGTAGCTCACTGCATGCTCTAGTGATGGTCGCTTCTAGTTTTTTCCTGTGCGTAGCTGCCTCATCATGCTCCATGATGGCCTGATTCTTTGTCTCGAACATCTATTGGTTGTCATATTTAACATTTTTAATCACCAACAGAGTGTGTTTCTCCCGTATATTTAGTTCATCAGTGAGCTTGTGATGTAACTCGTACAAAGTCTGAATTGGGAGTGTTAGCACTCCAGGAAACTCTCCTATGGTTGCAGCTCGGAGATGCCTGGTAACATATAATCTTCAATATTGTTCTCTGAACTATTGGAATGAAAGATGGTTTGGATCAAGCCAGATTAACCATTTCAACTCTGTTTTTACTGAAGACATGCATGAACACCCTCAGCTTTACAAGGCTTTAGGCCACTAATGCTCAATAGTTTGTAGATTTAATGAATGGATGGAGAATACCTACTATACCAGTAGATGCATCTATAAACACATATGAATGGCCAACCAGGAAGTAAAAGAAGCTTGCAAATCTAATTTATCAATGCAGAGATAAGATGACAGTTATTTGGCATTAGACACAGAAGAAACATGAACAACTTGTTCAAGTGCAAGCTTGGAACATGTTATGAAACCAGCTCAAGAAAAGATAGAAAAGAAAGATCAACGCCTTAGAATTCAGCCTCTTCGAGGGGGCAACCTCCTTTACATTACATAAATGAACAATTCTTGGATGATACAAATGAAAAGACATCCTTTCTATATATAGGAGTCTAAGGGGTTATAACATAATCAGAGCCGACATAACAATAATAATGTAAGGGCACAATAATAACAATAGTGGGCTTCTATGTGGCACAATAGTAACAATATGGGCACTACATGGGTACATCAATATAATAAGTGGGTTATACTAACAACAATAGGGGGTTACACTAGTAGTATAGGGGCCTAACATGCCCCTCTCCTTCAAAAAGCGTTGTCCTCAACGCTTGAGTAGTTCTTGATGCTTCTGTATAAAATTCTTGTCCTCCCATGTGGAATATTCAATGGGTAAGTTCTTCCACTTGATGAAATACTCTGAAATTGATCGATTTCGTAGCTGTCGTGTTCTTGTTTCTGTGACTACTCCAGGTTCCAATATGATTTTTCCTTCCTCTTCAATTTCTGACAATATTGCTTGAATTGGGATCTTTTGCAACTTTTGAATAAGTGGCCATACTTCTTCGTCCTTCTTCTATTCATCCCTTGCTTCATTTATCCAATTTGGTTGGATAATATAAATAGAAAAAAACAATGCTTCCACATCCTCATCCTTGAAGAGTATTCTCATTCGGTAAGGTCGCCATTTTTTAAGTGCATGTAGTATTGCCAACATTTCCTTCTCATAAATAGCTTGCTTGAGATGTAGTAGTAAAAATACCCAATCACCTACATCAAAACATTTTTCACTACGATGTTGATCTACTTGTTGTTTCGTTTGATTTTGCATCGAAGTGGCGTTATCCTTTAAAAGTTGGAGAACTTATTGTTGATGCTCGATGTGATCTTTCTCTGCTTGAACCTTTTTCTTCTTGATATGTCCTTCTATCTTTTGAGGAGTGGTAATTTCTTCCCGTCCTTTACAAGATATGGTCGGATTCATTTCTTGATGCTCAATGTGATCTTTCACTTGAACATTTTTCTTCTTGATGTGTCCTTCTATCTTCATAGTTTGAGGAGTGGTAATTTCGTCCATTGAATTACAAGATATTGTTGGATTCATTTCTTCTTTCTTGATGTGATCTTTCACTACTTGCACCTTTTTCTTCTTGATATGTCCTTCTATCTTGAGAGTTTGAGGAGTGGTAATTCTTTCCAATGCTTTACAAGATATGGTCCGATTCATTTCTTCTTTCTCTGGGGTGGTGTCCTGGCATATATCCTCTTCTTTTGATGTTTCTTGATCCTTTTCTTCCTCCTCTTCATATTCTATGTAAAATAATTTCTTCTCAGCACACCTATGACCTTTAGTGCATTTGCTATCACAATTGTAACAAAGCCCTTTTTCTCTTTTTTCTTCCAATTGTTGTGGTGTAACCCTTGTAAGTTGTGGAAGGCTGGGAGAAACAACACTTCCATCTTTATAGTTGTGAGGGGTATGCTTCCTGGTTTCCATAATTTTTCTTTCCATTATGTCACAAAGCCCTTTTACTCTTTCCAATTGTTGTGGTGTTGCTCTAAAGAAGGTGTTTCTCTTTGTATCCTCATAATGTGCTATCATTTCCTCCGTGAAAATTGACCACGTAACAAGTTTTTTACGAGAACAAAGCCCTCCATACCATAAAAATTGATCTGGTTCTAAATATGAAGATGCAATACATACCTTTTGTAATAGTTGTACACCATGTAGATCAAAATATTTCTCCATTTGAAGTATCCAATTTACCGGATCCTTGCCATCAAATTTCCTCATCTCGCTTTTTCTTGATTTTAGGAGCTCAACCTTGAAACAACTGTAACTCTGTACTTTTCAATCACCTAGTTCTGAATTTGTGACCTGCCGTAGCCTTCTGTGTCCTCTTTCCACTGCCACAAGTCTGACCCAAATTGGATTCTCCAAGGAAGCGTTATGCGAAATCTCCCACAGTGACTTGATTATAGACTAGTTCAGTAGAGCGAACTTGTACGACGTGCCACATGTCATTGTTTCAACCTTTGACTCTGAAAAATATATAAAAGAAAACTACAGTCCATCCTCATTTTTGTACCTTCTTACAAAATTTAAATCCGATGCTCAGAAAGAAAGTTATGACGATTTTCCCCAGGTCACCTGTTTTGAGTGTAATTCAGGAGTCTGCAAAAAGACCAACTTCCTCAGATCATATATCCGAAAATATCGTGCGAAAAATTCTGCAATTTGGACCCAAGGTTCAGCGTGATTTCTTCTCAAATGGGTTTTTTTTGCGACTTCTGAAACGTCACAGAAAAAAAGTTATAGCGAAAATGCCACGATGACCTGTTTGGAGCAGCGAAACCCTAGAATCCAATGCTCTGATACCAAATGTTATGAAACCAGCTCAAGAAAAGATAGAAAAGAAAGATCAACGCCTTAGAATTCAGCCTCTTCGAGGGGGCAACCTCCTTTACATTACATAAATGAACAATTCTTGGATGATACAAATGAAAATACCTCCTTTCTATATATAGGAGTCTAAGGGGTTATAACATAATCAGAGCCGACATAACAATAATAATGTAAGGGCACAATAATAACAATAGTGGGCTTCTATGTGGCACAATAGTAACAATATGGGCACTACATGGGTACATCAATATAATAAGTGGGTTATACTAACAACAATAGGGGGTTACATTAGTAGTATAGGGGCCTAACAGAACAGAAGAGAAAATGGAAATTGAACATATAATAGTAAAAGGAGCTTATTGCTAGAATGAAGATGAGAAGCTTGAGTAGCAAAGTCTCAATAGTCTCCAGAAGTTGAACCTATGTTACATCTTTTTTTCAGCTATTTATAACTTGTTTACAATGGTCCTGAGCCTTTTGAGACTTTAGGTGTCTTAATCTATCCCTCTGTCTTGTTTAACTTATTGATTCCCTCAATAGGCAGGCATGGCCCAGCAGTTTTTCGACAAAGGAATAATCGCATTCAGATATTTTGGGTAGTTGTTGCGCTGTCTGGGAGCTCTACCGTGCTAGAGATGCCCCACAATCTTTCTGTTTGTTTGCTGAGCTATGTTTTTGATGCCCATGATTGCTTCTCGGCCTCTGTCTCGCAGAATTTATTTCCCAGCCTTTGTTTATGTGATAGAATGGGTCTTCGGGCCTCTATTATCTTCTAAATGCAAACGAGGACTGCTTTCTGTTACAACGGAGAAATGATGCAACTGTGAGAAATCCTGCCAAACCTTCAACATTTCAGGTTTCAAAAGTCCTTAAACATGGCATATATATCTATCGGGTCCACCCTTTGGGTCGCTGTCGCCTATCATAGATGGCATGGTCCCTTTGTTCCCTTTGTTCCTTGAAATACTTGAAAAAACACGGGAAATACATGAAAAAGGCCTCCCTCCAGACTTCAAATGTCATAGATTTTATTCCTGAACCCTTTCGGGTCTAGGCTTCATCGCTGTCGGCACTACCGAGTTCCCCTTTGTATTTCATTATATAATGAAATACATTGAAAATGGGCTTTGGCGGACGTGAAATATTATACATTTTGCTTCTAAAACCCATCGGGCTCGGGTCTTATCGCATCGCGCACATATACATGTAAAGGCTATGCCCCTTGGTTTTCCTGATTACGATCCGTCGATGCGGTGTGGGCCGTCGATCTGCGCACGCAATCGACGGTCCACGTTGAATCACCAATCACGATTACTCATTACATACTGTCTGCGACGTGGCGGACATGAAAGATTATACATTTTGCTTCTAAAGCCCATCGCGTCCGGGTCTTATTGCATCACGCACATATACATGTAAAGGCTATGCCCCTTGGTTTTCCTGATTGCTATCTGCCGATGTGGTGTGGGCTGTTGATATGCACGCGCAATTGATGGTCCACGTTGAATCACCGATTGCGATTGCTCGTTGCATACTGTCTGCGCTGATAACCTCTGATTCGCCTCCCCGACTACGATCCGCTGATGCGATGTGGGTCGTCGATCTGATCGCGTGATCGACGGTCCTCGTTTAATCATCGATCACCGTTGCCCTCGCCCCTTGGTTTCCGTCGATGCGATGTGCCGACCCGATCATCGGCGATCATTGGTCAGCGATGTCTTGCACCTATTGCCACTACCTGCCTGTGTTGATTGCGATTTTTCGCTTAGATCTAACGGCTGCGGAGATTTGGATTATTTTTCATGGTTTTTCATGGTTTTTGAGTGTTTTCGCCTCCCGATAGTGTATTTCCGCCCTTCCAAGGGCTCTTGGCATGCGATGGTTTTGACTTTGAATGGTCCTTAAGAGGCTTTTGAAGACTTCAATAGCATATATGGATCCATTGGCATGATTTTAAGCAAACTTGGAGACTTTGGGGCATATTTGGGTCCATTTTTTGGGCCATTTGCCAACAAGGCTAACAAGGAGCACCGCAAGGTTGAGACTCAATTTTTTCCAGTGATATGTGTGCTCATAGTCTTTGGTTGTCTCAAAATGTAGAGATACCACTTGTAGTTTCACAACCCAGAGCTTGGATGTGATTTCTGTAGTTATACGAAATGGTGCCACACTCGCCTTAGTCACGCTTACTTGAAACATGCTCACCTGAACTTCCAGCTTCTTGAGGCCCTGTTGGACCTCTATCAACATTACTTTGCACTGGTCTTCAATGATTCCCCACAAGTCCTTTGTCATAGATTGGACTATGTCTCCTATCTCATCAATGTCCCCCTCAGTGAGGACCATCAGTTCTGCACCAGCGGATTTGTCTGATATTTTCTTCTTTCATGTGCCTCTAACACTTGATTTCCACCTTTTAATGATGAAAGGGGAATCCACCTCCTTAGTATCAACAAAAGGGGCTTCACCACCCTGATCGCCACCTTTGATGGCCTCTTCTTCATACTCGACTGTGCGCTCTATCTCCGGTGTAGTGTCCTTCTCTAGCTCGACTGTGACTGTCTCAGTCACCTTATTTTGGTCCTTCTTGTTGCCCTTCTTAGTTGGCTTCTTCTCATTTCATGCACCTGAAACATCTATTGTTGCTTGACCAGTGCCTTCTTGTTCTTTCCCTTCTCCTTTAGTTTGTGGAGTTAGCCAATCACTAGTCCATTTTCTCATCACTAGCGTGATGTCGTCATCAGTGACCAAGAATGGAAACTCATACCATACTTCCTACAAGTCCTTCTTGGCAAGGATGTGTACATGGTGAAAGTCTTCCTTGAAGTCTAAAATTACTTTATATTGTTCAAAAATAATGGTGAAAACCTCAGCTTCTGGCTGATCATGGTGCGCAACCCCATTTCAACCAAGACCCAGAATATTTTTTTCTCTGTAACACAGGTCGGCTCCTTAGACCCACAGTGAGGCAAACCTTGCAGCCTCGCAGATATCAGGGTCCATAATGGGGAAATGTGACTCCTCTAGTGTTCTCCATGTTGTCAAGTATATCAAGAGCAATAACCACACATAGTGGAATTTCTTTCCGTCTTCTTGTGCCTCCCAACAGTCATCCAAAAACTCTTGGCACAGATATACTGCCTAGTTAAGCTAGATGCCCTTACTGCACTTCCCAGCCAATGATATGACCAACGCAGATACCTCATCCACCCAACACTTTCTCATTATTTTCCCATCCAAAATGTGCATGGAAAAGAACAAGGTGGATCATTAATGGAACTGATTAAAAATCCCCTGGACTTCCTGATCATATCATACTCCTTCATTGTCTCAGCTAGCATTATCTCCTGAGATTTTCCAATGAATGCATTGGTGGGGTTTTCTCCTTAGTAGGGAAGCACAATTATCCTTCTAATCAACATATCATCAATGGGGATCCTCGTCCCCAGCCATAGACATCCATCATGCACCAATACCAACAACTGGCACACACAAATTGTGTTGATATTGTTGTGCCCAAAGTGCGGAATATAGAGTATATTCAATAGCCCAACTCGTTGAATTCTTGCTGCCCACAATAGCAATTCAAGCCTTGTTACTCTAGCTTCCTCATAGTAACCTGATTTCATATAGTTGTTGGGCTCGAACTAGGGATACTTGCTCTGATCGTTAAGATCCCAGTCCTCTATGCACAATTGTGGCACCCTTTCCAACAACTCTCCCTCAATTGGCACCTCATCCTGTAACAATGGTGTAACGACTTTGAATTTTATAGCATCTGGGTCCTTGGTAACCTTAGAGGTTGGATTTCACAGCGACATATAAGGTGACAACCTTGAGATCTGTTCCACATCTTCTGTGTTAATATCTTTAATTCTACCGGCCACATGTGAATCTTAGGGCTCCATTGGTTGCTTCTACTTGTCCAGACTCTCCTTAGTTCTTTGTTCCTTAGATTTCTCTCAACGATTACCTAACTGGAGGTTGCTTCATCTTCTGCTTCTACGTGCTTGCACCAGTTGTTAGCTTCCTTGGGGACCTCGGCCTAGTGACAGGTGCTGGCAGTGTAGCATTCATTATGAATCCTAGCCCCTGTCTAAGCATTTTTTTCTCAATCTCCTCCTAATTCATGCAACAGAAGGCTTGGCTCACACTTTAGGGAAAAATCACTAGTCAAAATCTCAATGAGAAAAGTGTTCAAGTGTGGAGTGGGTTGCCATATTTATAACCCTTTTGAATTTTGAAACTTCATGATATCCTTCCGATTCACCTCATAAATGCAAATTTGAAGGCAAATTTTCCTAGATATGCCCATTAAATGCATTCCCCCCACTCCTTTTAATGGAAATTTCCCTGTCAAAAAAACTATAACAGTCCCAACGGTCATATTCTGGATGAACTACGTCATACCCTGCCATACAACATAGTTACTTGGCCTTTGTCGCAACTTCCTCCACCTGCACCATCCTCGTGAATATTGCACAAAACTTCTGCTTCAACGAAGTCCTTCTTTGGGAGAGTAGTTTAAAGTCTCGTGCTTCCTTCCAACTGCCTGTAGCACTAAGACACTTCTCCATTCATATAGTCATTGGTTAGTCCCAGGGACAGAATCATCCCTGTAGAGTTTCAACCTACTCCCATTTACTCGTCTAGGATATATATCTCCATTCAGCTTCGCGAGCTGAACTACGCCACCATCTGAGATATCCCAGTAATTTATTTTCCTAACCAATGAATTTTGAATTTTCTCGGGAATATTACGAACTTACTATCGTACAACAACACCAAGTGTCCATTCTTGAAATTTTTTGCTTAATATGTAGATAGGGCCAGGACTTTTCCCTGTCTTTCTGCAATTTTTAGTGAAATCTTGCAATAAATCGATCTTCTCGAGTGTGAGTAGTTGTTCCAACCTCTCCTCCATAATTTCATTGTCCTCCATGTCTATGATTGTGGTAATTCTAAGTCTCGGTACTATGTATTTCGTAGGCATTATGGCTTCCTATCCATAGACCAATCTAAATAGAGCCTGTCTCATCAACTTCTTGTAGGTAGTCCTGTATGCCCATAAAATTGTTGGTATGTGCACATCCTAATTGTTTATGTTGACGTTGCATACTTTATTGAGAGCATTCTCCAAAAGTTTGTTGAAAACCTCAATCATGCCATTCGCCTAAGGATGATAAGGTGTGCTCTTTTAATGATGCTCCAGAAACTCCTATGTTGATACTTCAATAGTGTTGTGTAGGAAATGCGATCCTTGGTCGCTCATCAAGATATTTGGACACCCAAATATCGACAAGATATATTCAAAGATGAAGTGTACAACAGTGTCTACACTAAATCCTTTACCGGTTGTGCTTCAGCCCACCCAGCCAGATAATCCGCTACAGTAATAATGTATCGCGCACCATTCTTCTTTCCCAGTGCATTGATCGGCCCAACAAAGTCAATCTCCCACTAATCAAAGGCCTTCAAGGTGAATTCTAAAACACTGTGCGAAGCACTTTCCACTCCTATGACCTCTAAAACATTGCATGAAGCACTTTTCGCTCCTCAAAATGTGGATTCTTTGCAAAACTTTGAAAAAAAATTGACCTAGGGGGACCCTACCCAAGACCCTCCTTCTAGCACCATTTTGTTGATGGTGTTGGAAATCCATCAATCAAGGGGATCTCCCCGATGTGAATTCGACCTCACACCATTTGGTGTAAGAGTCCCATCCAGTATGAAGGCCCGATTTCCATATACTTAGAGATTTTCCTTGGCTCTAGCTATCAGTACATGAGAGTGTTCCGCTGGTATCTTCAAATATCAAGGTATGTTTTCCTGGTGAGTGTGTAATGTAACTGTGTCAAGGTTCTCTTACTACAAAAGGGGAGAGTAAAGTGAGCCTCTAAGTGAGAGGTAGTAGTACCACCTAGGAAGAGACACATACAAACTAAAAATGGTTTGTCCAGCATCCAACGGAATAGTCCACAAAGGACATAGTAGTCATTAAAACCAAGGTGAAGGGACAACACATACACCACCCAGTGGAGTTATCCACACGAATGTGACGGTCATTATAACCAAAAAAAATAAATAATAATAATAATAAAATAATAAATAAATAAATAAACAAATAAAATATGGTATGTTGAGTATCCCATGGAGTAGTCCACAAGGATGTGAGAGTGTTGATAGCCAATACACAAAGGTGGTCTGTCTAGTATCCCGCAGAGTAGTCCACACAGATGTGATGGTCGTTATAACCAGAAAACAAATATGGTATGTCGAGTATACTGCAGAGTAGTCCACAAGGATGTGATAGCGGTGATAGACAATACACAAAAGTGGTCTATCTAGTATCTCGTGGAGTAGTCCACAAGGATAAGACAACGATGATAAACAATACAACAAATATTCAACAATGTAGGTACTAAAATAACAAAAGTAGTTCAACTATCTTAGTACAGGTTAAGCAAACATGCATTAAAAATGTTTAAAGAGTAGTCTTACAAACATCTACAAAACATGTGTGAAAATATGTTGGCCTTAACATGCTTCTGAATTAAGCAAAAGTCCCTAGACACATCTGTACACCATACATCACTAGTCCCAGTAGTGGGAAATTGGAGCCACTCCTCGCTCCTCAAATAACAGTCTACAGACTCTCAAGGATACGTGGGAGGAGCCGAGGTGAAAATTCCTTTCTCATACAATGGGAGGCATATATATAGCCAAGGGTGATGCTTGACCCTTGTGACTCTTGTACTACCCTCATGACTGTTCAACTTCCAATCAATTTTCAACTGACATGACTCTTCAACTTCTTGTGTGTTCCCATTGGACTTCACTTTACATTACATTGAGTTACAATGGATATGGCCCATAGTGGTGATGTGGCCAAGACAACTCATGACATAACTCAACATGACACTGCTGACATGTACTGGCTGAATGTGGTGCATGTGTCAAGTTGTTGCATTGTTGAGTGATGGATGTACTCTTGATTTTCTTTGTCTTCTCGTCCACATGACATAGTGTTGCAGGATCTTCAATGGTCTTGGTCTTGCATGATGGTTCTATGCATGTGTTTCTCTCGCTTGTTGCTTGATGTTCTTGGTACGTCTGTCCAGTTGCAAGCGATACTTCTAGCTTGTGCACTCCTTCATCTTGTTCGTCATCTCGCCATGATCTATCAGTGTTCATGTTCCTGCAATTTAGTCATGACGGGATGACATCAAATCCAAAACCTCCTAGTCTAGCATGATTCATTGTTCTCGTGTTTTGGGTGACAAGGAGGGAAGACAACTCACTGAGATAGCGTAGGGTGTAGCTCAAGATGGAATGAGGAACTCCAAGAGGACAACCTGCACTATTGGGAAAAACTATGTAGTGACCACTGGGAGGAATAATTATGCAATGAAGGACATCAATGGTAGCTGCATGGTGGGACCCTAAGGGGCATTTCTGCACAGTTCTTGGAGGGAAGGCAAGACAAGGCTGTAGGGGACCTACTGGGAAATCCTATGCAGTTTTCAAGAGCAAGGCATGACAGGGCTGCAAGGGACCTGTTGGGAAGTTCTGTGCAGTTTTTAGGAGCAAGGCATGACAGGGCTGCAAGGGACCTGCTGAGCATGACTGTGCAGTTTTGGAGAAAATTACAGGACAAGCAATAGAGGGCCTGCTAGACACAATTGCATAGTTTTGGAGAATAGTGCATAACGGGCAGCAGAGGGCCTGCCAGACATGGATGCACATTTTTAGAGGACAGTGTAGGAAAGGTAGCAGAGGACCTGCTAGACATGACTGCACAGTTTTTGATAACAGTACAAGAGAGCAGTAGAGGGATTAGATAGGAATGTCTATGCATGTTTGGAGAGTAGTGCAGACCCAAGTCTCAGTGCAATGCAATGTTCTGACAGACAAGAGGGAAGCTTGATGACTGTGCTTAAGAAATGCGCAATTCAATTTGGACATGAAGGAAATTTTTGCACAGTTCTGGGAGGCAGGTAATTTGCTCACCTTCGAGATTGCACAATGCAACTGACTTGGAGGACAACCTCAAGCATTTTGCAGTTTCGGGTAGCATAGCAAGGTCAGTGAGGGCTGAGACTATGCAATGCATCTTTGTTGAGGTTCAGTGGGAGAGGGTTGTTCGATCGGATAGATTTTCAGGAAAATGGCTAAGTGTTGAAAGCAAGTGAACTTGTGAAAACTTGACATTGTGATCATACACTTAGCATACTTCAATGATGACACAACACATACCACTAGTACAACAAGAAAAAACATGTCCTCGGTGAGATTGTCTTAGAGCAGAAAGCGACAAGCACGACACTTGAGATAGACCTTCAGACGATCGTGACCACGCTTACGCGATAGTGCTTACGACTTTGTGTGTGAGTACTACAGATGTTTACATAGTGAAGACAACCCAAACACACATAGAAAAACCTTCAAACTCACCAGAACAAGATCGCAAGAATGACAAAGAAATCAATATGCCAAAAGATGATCGTTGGTCAAACAAGAAAAAGGGTGAAAATACTTCACAAGAGCTCATGGGGTGAGCTCAAGTGTTTGCAACCATCAAAGAAAAAACCAAGGAAGGCTCAAAATTTGGATGTAAGCCAAAATTTGGAGGGTGTTTCAACTGCTACAATACTATGCTACTTCTTCTGCATTCTAAACCAATACACATACCTTTGCAAGTAGGCAATTTTCTTCCCTACACCAAAATGTCTTTCAACCTTGGATGTGTAACCCTCTCTAATATGCTACAATCCTTCACCTTTAGGGACACAAATATTGTCCTACTTGTAGAGTAACCCACTCTGCAAATAATAATCAACCTCACTATCGATACCGTCTACATGAATATGTCCCTATAGCTATTGAAACACATGCATGAAGCCCTCATCTTCTGTGTATGCCTCTTTGTATAAATAATGAGTAAATGGATCTATGTGCATAATATTTCCTAAATATGTAATATTGTTTGTGGGTGGGCTTAATATAATTTCTACCAACTGATTAGTGATGCCCTCCTTGTACATGATGACTAAATGAAATTGTTGTAATAATCCCATCCACTTGTAATGTCTTGTTTTCTAAAGATTACTCTATGATTTAAAATATTGTAGTGGTTGTTGACCTATGTTGAATATGATATCCTTTCTAATTAGATAACTCTTCCACTTTTTGACAACTTGAACCAAGGCATAGGGTTCCTGTTCATAAATAGGGTATTTACAAATTTCTCGTTAATTTTTTTTAGAATGATAACATATAAACCTTCCTCCTTGCATTGAAACTACTCCCATGGCATACCCACTTGCATTTGTCTCCACTTCAAATGGATTCTAAAATTTTGGTAATATGAGAATTGGTTCTTAACTGATCTTCATGTTTATCTCATTAAAATATTTATGTTTATTCTCCCCCCCTAATAACTCTTACCACTCGATATTATGGTGTGGAATGGTGCAACTATCATTGAAAATGATGCTATGAGCTTCCACAGGTATTGTGCAACCCCAAAAAATATTCTAAATGTTGTGGAAATCATAGGATATTGTCATTTCATGAAGGCCTCCATATTTACATGTTCTATCTTGAGTTCCTCTCTGTTGATCACATACCACTAATACATCAAATATTGCTAAGAAAACTCACATTTATTGAGGATAGCTATGGTAGCTAGTGCTTCTTTAGAATCTCTAACACATATTTGAGATGTGATATGTGTCCCTCCCTAGTAGAGATATATCACCCAACTATATTATAATATATGAATCTAAATATGTATATAATACATCATTCATTAGTATCATAAATGTTGTTGGTGCATTGTATAAACCAAATGAAACAACCAACCATTCATATAAACCTTATATTCTTGCAAAGAAAATATTCTAAGTGTCTTCTTCCTTGATGTGTACCTAGTGATATCCCAATTTGAGATCCACTTGGTGAAATGTTTTACATGTTGTAACTAATATAGTAGAACATCAATCCCGAGAATAGGGTATCAATCCTTGATTCTTGAGTGTAATTTTGTTCAACGCTTTCTAGTTGATATACATTTTCCAGATCTCATACTTATTTGGTACAATAAAGATATTAAGACGCACAATATGAGGTGCTTGGTTGAATCACACCCTGCTCAAGCTACTAGTGTAACTACTTTTCCATCTATTTTTATTCTAAAATAGACCATCTATATAACCCAATATTTGGTAATTGGGAGCTAGAAATAACTATATTTCATGCTCCCTTCCCTCTTAGGTGGTATTCGTTTAGGCTCTTACAGCACGTCTTTGTATGCTTGTTACAATTCCCCCAACATATTTTTCTACTCTTTAGTACACCCCTCCAAGAGTGTCTTTACTCTTACTATTGCACTATCAAAGAGATTTTCTCTTAATAAAGAAAAATGCATTTATTACCAAAACAAATCAACTCCTTGTCTTGGTTTTCACTTACCTGTGAGATCATTGACTTGCTTTTATGTATGTTAATGATGTAGTACTTCCCATCCTTCATTAGGTAATAATGGTTGGCTCTCTCATGAATATTGCATCCCTCATATAACACAGGGCCTTCCAAACACTATTCAACATATGTCAGCAGGTACTATGTCCAATTCCACTTCATCAATAAAATCAACACCTAAAACAAATTTAATCTTGCACCATTTCATTACTTTTATCTCTGCATCCTTGTTTATCCATCCCAATTAATATGGGCTAGGATTATTGCAAACCTCCAATCCAAGATCACTTACTAGATTTGTTGCTATGAGAATAACCTATGAACCAAATTCAAACAGAGCATCTACCTTGGTCTTATTAACCTAGATATTCATGTGGAAGAGTTTGGTCATCTCCCTCTCTTCTTAGTGATAAAGGCTACCTAGATTCACGTCCTTATGCATTGATGTATAGATAATATTCTTATCCACAACAAATCTTCTTTCAACCTAATTTCTCAAATTTGTGGCTAAAATATTATTTTTCTTTACATTTATTCTATGATTCTTTGGGTTTAGTTATGGATGTAGTTTTGAACACTTTTCCTCAATGTCACCATCGATATTACAATAGTTACAATGGTTTTCAGGATCCTTGCATTGATGTGTAGTGGTTGTCATCTTCTCATCCTCCCCCTTTTCCACTTCTTCTCCCATCCTTAGAAGCTTCTTGGTGCTCTTTCTATATGGAACTGCTTGGTTGGCATTTTTTGTGGCCTATGTTTTCCAAATATTGTGCCTATACACATGGCTAATCCATTATTCTTGTCTTGAAAACATCGCTTGCTTTCATAGATGACTATGTAGACCCCCCAAATACTTGAGGAGTACATTTGGGCTCTATTGACCCAAAACATTGTCTAATCCTATGATGAAAAGGAATTCCATCCAAAAATTCTATTCAAATCCCTTCGCACTTTTTCCTTATATGTAACACTTAGTTAATTTCCCACATGTGAAGGAACTTGATATACCTATCTCTTTGCACATTGGTTCTCCACACTCTACCTCTCCACAAACCTTACTCCACACACTTTCTTTTTTCATTTTGTTCTTCTACATACAAAATTATTCATATCATGCCTCTAGACATACTCATCTTCCACACAACAAGAGATTCTATAAAATTTGTTCATTTTCAATCCTTTTCATTATTAAACATTAATTTTGGATATCATGTGTTAGGAACTCATTCCACCACTTTTAGTCTTCAGCTCCACTTTTTGCTCATTTTGAGGTCACTTAAAGCACCCATAAAGGGAATTTATCTCCAAGGAAAGGTTATGTGATGGATATCATACTTCAAGACCTACTCCCAATCATTCCTTGTAAAGCATGATTATGCTTAGTAACTTCTAGTTATTATTTTACCTTGACAAATGAAATGGCACAAGAGAAACTGATTATATTAATAATTTTACTAAGGAATGAGGAATTAATAGTTGATCAAAACTTATTTCCCTAAGTACAAGAAACAAATGGCTACAAGAAATAAGAGAGATTTGGTTTTCAATGGCACGTTAAATTCACTTGCTCGCACAGATAAAAAAAATCATTAGTCGACTGCGTACTAGTGGTATTTGAACCTATCAATAGATGAGAAATAAATAATAGAATTTGGACCATGGGACCAAAAAACACTACATGCCTCCCTAAGGTATTTGATTTCAATGAAATAGTTTATTTATGTGTGTGGCATTTTGAACCAAAGACTAGAACGGACAAGCTTGTACATAAAATGAATCTAGCCCTCTTGACCCCAAAATAATTCAGAAGGCGATGTTGGAACCTACAAAGCTACTCAAGTTATCAAAGACTAATACTTTCTTAAACTCCAAGGCATGTAGAATGAATATTATTCATGAGTTCATCATGCCTTTTGTACAAGTTCCTTCTAATATTTCTTTCTTAGATATTACAATATTTTCTAAGCCTTTGAAGCAATATGAAGACACACAGGTACATCTTGAGAGGACTACCATGAGGGCTATGGCAAAGAAAGGACAGCAAGCAGAAAAGTCATCTTCATCTCAAACCCTAGACACCATTGATGACACTATAACAGCTAAGTTTGAGAAAGACAAGGAATATTGGCTTGATAAGGTCAGTGAGTGCCTAGAGATGCTCCTAAAGAAGGAAAATAGAGACACCAAGCTTTAGAGACACATGGCAAGGTACCTCTTCACCAGGAACCAAATTTGCAAAATTAGGGTTAGAAGCATGAAAAGGAAACTTAAAAAAACCCTGATCAAGCTAAAGAAGAAGGATAAATTGGATTTGCTTGTTGAGGCCTCTCTGGTTGTATAGGCCACCATCAGAGATGTTAAAGATGAATTTTCAGACAATTTTGAGAAATTTTGGTCAATTTTTGAATTTTTGGTGAATTTTGGCAATTCAATTGCACAGAAGAGTAGCGTGGCCACGCTGCGCTTTTTCTCAGGGCATCCAAATCACAAATGGCTTGCATGGATGGATAGCCCTTGACCCTTAAATCAGATTCATGTACTTTATTTTCCATGTTAGCTCATAATTTTCGAGAAAAGGTCAAAAAATAGGTCATTTTTCATGTTTCTACCTCCTTTTTGGACCCCACGCTATGCTTATGGAGTAGCCTTGGGAGATTTGATTTTTTGGTGTCATGGAGGTGGATTTTTGGAGGATTAAAGGTTCAGTGGTATTCTAGACATCCTAAGTTATTTTAATCAGCCTTCAAGTCAAGAAAAAGATCAAGGAAAATCCCTCAAAAATTCCCCACAAGCAACACACTATGCTTCTATCTCTCACGCTACGCTTTTGCCAGGAGGTCAAATTTTCGAGTTTTATCAGTCCAAGTCAACTTTTCATGATATATTTTGTCTTATTTGGTTTTCTCATGATGTAATGAATTGTAATGGAGATGGTAAATGTCAAATTGATGTAGATTCATTCTCATTAATGCTTGTAAATTTAAAGTGAATCAACTAAGTCTAAACAGGGATTTAGTTTCTAACTTCCCTAGTTTTAGGTTTGGTTAGAGAGTTTGATGTAATCCGTTCCTAGGATTGAAGAATTCGACCGTGAGAGGTGGAATGTGGTTTCTGGTCTATATGTAGCCTGATATAAGTCATAGAGAGAGTTGGATGCTTCTGATCCAAAGGCTTTGAAACTAGCGTACACCATCTCTTTTGTAGGAGTAATACAGGCAGTTTGCAGCTATTATCTTGGAATTCCTATGGTATGATTTTGTGACAGGGTTTCTTCTTTGTTTTATCATTAGTATGAACGTTATGTCTCCTTACTTCCATCTTAATGCTTTCATGTGATCATCTCAGTAGTATTCAAGGAGAATTCATATGTTTATGCTCTGTTTTGATGAGATTTTCATGTTTATGTTTAATTTCCTCTAATAAATGAATTCATAACTCATATGCTCATTTTGATCCTTCACTTTTTCAACCCTACACCACCATGAAAACTCAAAAATGTCACTAAACATACCTACCTTGCCCCATTATATCTCTGCAGCTGATCTTTTGAAACCCTAACCTAGTTTCCTAAACCTATTGACCCTGCTCCAACAAACCCTAAATTCAGACTTACTGAGCTTTGAATATCTAGCCTAAGATTTATCTTCCTCTCAATTCACTCATTATTTGTGAGATCATAAACAGAGACCTCTCTTATTTGGTAGAGCTAGCTACCAAATCCAAAACTTGGTTTGAGGTTACCTTCATTGGCCTCCTTTCTCAGCCTTAGGACATTGAGGAGTGCTAACATGAAAAATAGAGAAATAGGAAAAAAGCCTACAAACACCCCTCCACCTTATGCACCTCAATCTCACCGAAGTTCATTGTTTGGTCATAGAATAAAGGACTCCAATATGGATGGAGAGATGAGTAATGATAGGCATTCTAGTGGAGAAGACGGAGAAATACTACATCACCTAATATGGCAGGAGATATAAAAAAAACCATATAGGCCGAAAAATGTCCATGAAAAAAATTAGACACAAAAAATTATCTATAGAAACAAAAAAATCGAGGCTTCCCAAAAGTGATGAAATTATTGTTCCATTTCACATTTATAATAATAAGGAAAAAGCATCATATATGACTTTTATGGCCCATTTGTATAAAAAATTGATATGTACTTTTGAGGTTGTGATAGAAATATGAAAAGAAAAACAAAATCAACTGAAGAATGCCTTAAAATATGAATGGGACCATGTGTATTAGCCACTGCCAGCAGCTAGAACTGAAAAATGATCTTGATATGGATGATGGAAGTATCCATGTGATTGATCATTGACTTGTTCCATTATTGCCCAAACATCCTTTTCTAAATGAAGGTCGTAGGTTGACAAATTGTCAACAACGTGATTCCTTTCCTTATAAATATGTAAGCAAGAAAAAGTTGTGAAAGAATCAGAAATACATTTTAACTCCTCTAGAATAGGCCTAAGGAAGATGTTCTCAGATGAAATAATGTCATTAAGCCAATTTATAAAGAGCATGGAGTCCCCATAAATGTGAATATATGTGCAACCCTTCTCTTTTGCAAACAAGAGCAGGTTTTTGCATGGAAGAAGTTCAGCTTGGATATTAGTCCTAGATCCCAAACCCAACATGAATTTGAAACTATGATTTGAAGAAAGGAAATGAAACTCTTACTACATATATGATCATTGTTGATAGAAGCACCATAAAAAATATCCACAACTTAGAAGAATCAATTTTTCAGGGATAAACACTCTAGGAGAAGTAAAATCCTTTTCCTACAAATAATGGTTTAATATGGCTAGCACTTCATATATAAAGTATGAAGGAATTGAAATATTGTGCTAAAAAACCACCTCATTTATGACCAAGCAGACCCCACAGTACATGGTGAGGGAAAGACCTTTCAATGGGTGAAAAGGGGTGTTGGTATGCCAAGAAATCCAAGCCGCCTCCAAATCTACACTTGCCAATAGAATAGAATGATACAATGTTGAACTACAAATATTGACACAGTTACCAATCAAACGGGAACTGTATTGAATTCCCACTTTTTAAAGGTTGCAAAATATAACTTCAATTTGAAAAGTGTTGATTCAGAATATACATTTTTTTTGGAGCACAATTTTGAGACTTAAAATTTTCTTCTCTATTAAGTATGCACATTTTTTTTAAATGTTAGTGATTTTCATGTCAATTTTGAAAAGCATTGAAGTAGCATCAACACTTTTTTGGGGGGATTTATTATTGACACTTTAAATTTTTTGATATATTAAGTATGGATAAAAAAATTAAATGCTAGTGATTTTCATGGAGATTTTGAAAAGTTTTTTTGAGACATATTTTTGACACCTTAAATTGGCATAGTCTAAATTATAGACAAAATAACTTTTTTCACCGGAATCACCAAAATCCAGTATTATAATTTCAAGATTTTTTGTTTTTTTAAATACATTTTTGAATGCATAAATGGATTCAACGCTGTGAAAAACCCCTAGGGCACTCGAATTATGCAAATTAAACAATTTACACTCAAGTTTTTAAAAATATTTGTAGGATTTTGATTAAAATTAACCAGAAAAAATGTCGTGAAAAAGGTAATTCCTTCTATAAGTTAGACTACGCCCTTTACATTTTCTTATGTCCTAAGTACGCATAATTTTTTTAAATGTTGATTATTTAACCATTGTTCAAGTTGTTTTATTCCTCTTCTTGTTTTTCATCCTAAGATGTTTGTTTCTTAAGGGTTTTAAAAACTTTTGTTTTTTGTTTTTCTTTGCAAAGTTTTTTATAATGATTTTTTTTTTTTTCCTTGCAAAGTTAAAAAAAAAAGTTGAGATTTTGAAGTTGAAATTTTTTACAAATTTATATATCGCTAATTAATACTTCAATTCACATAAAACAATTGTTACTAAAAATTTATAATTTTAAACAGTATACAAAAAATACACATTTTGCATATAGGTATAATTTAAAAAATATGATACCTTTTAGCTAAAAATGACATGTTAAATAATAAATTAAAAAAGAAAAAAATGAATTAAAAAGTTTGGAAAAATAGCAAATTTTATGAAATTTTTATGAATTTTATATCTAAAGATGATGGTGTTTCAACTTTTTTCCCAAAAAAAAATAATTCACATAAAATTTTAAGTAAAAATAATGAAAATAAAAATGTATTAAAAAAAATTAAACATGTAAATAAAATAAATTAAAATAATAATAAAATAAGATAAATTAATTGCAGCCAACATTTTTCAAGTAGTTGAATTGATGGTATGTCTATATGCTACTGATCATGTTATCAGTCTAATCAAATATAATGAATCCAAGTCAAAATATGGTACACAAAGACAAGATTTCTTTTTTCTATTAAATGTGTTACAAAAACTCACAACAATAGCTAAAATCCACCATGGAGTCACTAACGAAGAGTATTTATGCAATTTCTTTTAATGGCTAAACTGGATTTTAATAAGGCGTGACCGTGGTAAATTGTAGATTGGATGCCAACAATTTGATTAAATGCCTAAAAAGAATGTCATCTCATGGAGTGCAATGATTGTTGGATACATAATGCATGGCAACAGGCCAATGAAACTAGCAACAATGGAATCCAAATAATTCCATTAATGCGTCAGGAATGGGAAAACCATAATGAAAAGCAACAATAGTCACTAAAAATTCCAATAAACCACCTCAAGAAAAAACCAAAAGCTTACCTTTAGAATCGAGAAATGGAAATTCGTACAAGCAAGAAAGTTGAACACTGCTATGCCAACAATGCAAAAAGACCAAATAAATTATTGTTATTTCCCATTGGAAAGTACATCAACTCTTGTAATTAACACTCTAATATCCCAGATAACTAAATTACCAGTCTATGTGATGTAAAGGAGGTGATGCTGAAAATGAGTTCCGTGAAATGTAAACCAGGCGAAGCTGCAAATACCTGCTATGAAATCCAAACTAGAATGAGAGAATGAAAAGTTTTCATAGCTTTGAAGTCCTAAGAAATTGTATAATTTGGAAACATAGGAGCTCATGGGTAGCAAAGGAAACATTGTTGATTTTTATGTTTTTGCAAAAGGCCCAAAGATAATGGAAACTTGTGCTAGGTGTCGTTATAAAATCTAGATTTTATAATAATTATATTTATAGATAATTATTTATTAAAAACTTACACATAAAATTATTGAATGCTTAAACAAATTTATAAATCTAGTAATAATAAAACCAAATACATTCAACACAGTGTAATATGGAGTGTTTGTTGCTTTAATTTTTTAAATCAGTCAGTCCATGGTTAGTAAAATCCCAAAAAGTAATGTCAATTGCTTTTTTTTTAGAAAAGAAAGTATTTTTTATGGAAAAGCCTATAAATAAGGAAAAAAAAATTGATAATTAATTTATGAGGACACTTGGTAATTAGAGTTTTTTTTTTTTTAATAATAATTTTTAATTCTGAATTTTTTTATTTTAAACCACATAAAATTAGTCATCCACCAATCAAAAATTAGAAATTCAAATTTCAAAAATTCAAAAAATAATTTTCAATTTCTAAAAAAATGAGTTTAATATTCAATTTTCCCAAAACTTTAATAAACTTTAGAAATAGGTTCTAAAAATTTACAAATTGATTAAAAGTCAAAGCATTTTACCCAAATTGATAATAATATACTAGAGCTTTAAGCGTTTCTAATGACAATCATTTCAATGAAGAGAAAGCACATCTCCTAAGTGTTTTCTTTAATAATGGGTATAGTAGACACCGATGTACTAAGGGTTTCCGTAGAGCTGAAAAAGGTCCTAGTGCTAAGAAAGATACCAAGGATCAATTTTCTCGTGTTCATCTTCCTTTTATCCAAGGGATCACTGACAAGATTGTGAGAATCCTAAGGAATCATAAGGTGGCTTCAACCTTTAGGCCTTTAAATACCATCCAGAGCTCCCTTAGATCTATAAAATATCTATTGGACCCCAAGAATATGAAGGGTCTTTACATTATCCCATGCTCTTATGGGACTCCCAACATTGGTGAGACTAGGCGCTTGATTAATCAAAGGATTCTTGAGCATGTCGCTGACATCAAGCATGGCAGGACCCACTCCTCTACTTTGGCAGAGCATGCAAATAAATCTAAGCAGCACATTTGCATTGAGCAGGCCTAAGTCATTTCTAGGGTTAGTCATTTCCATCATGGTAAATTGAGGGAGGGCCTAAAACTCAAAAAAGACCTAATAATTTGAATAGAGACGATGGTTGGATTATTAGTAGAAGTTGGGTCCCTGTCATGTCCTCCTAGTTTTTTAGGTTTCTTTTTGGGATTTATTTTGTTTTTTTATTTATCTATGTAGGTATTAGTGTCCTTTTTATAGTATTTGTTGTTGATTTATTCTTCATTAGAGTTTATATTCTTGATCCTTCATGTTTTCTTAAGTATTTTATCATCCTATTCGTTCTTAACTCCTTTTAGTATTTTTGTTATTTGTTTAATGAGCCTCAACCCTATATTTAATTGTTGAACATGTTTTATTTATTGATTACTTTTCTTTGGATATCAATATAATATATATTATATATATATATTTTATATATATATATTTTTGACTAATGTATGTATTTTTGAAGATTGAATTAATGTATTTGTAGTGAAATTTCCATTATACATGTGACTCCTTTTTAAAATTTTTGACTTTATCTTGCTTGGTTGTTTGAGGTTTTATTTTAAATTTTTGTCCATATTTGAATTATTGGTAGTTTAGTCTTTTTAATAATTTGCTCTTTTTCTATAGACATTATTTATTAAAAAGTGAAACTTCAATATATCATTATTTTAATATTTGAAGGTTGGAAGAATTGCTTATGATTTGATTTATTTAGCGAAATCAGTCGTTACAGAGTCTTTATGGTCATCTACATTGCACCTCGAACTTAACATTTTGGATTCCTCAAAAATAAACTTGAGTGAAAATATAAACCAAACTGCAACTAACATTTTAGCGTTTGTAGGGGACTTTGCTTAGGATAAAATATAATAATTAAAAAATTTGTTTCAAGCTTAAAATAATTTAAATGAAAAAAATTCAGCAAGTGTGCGCTTTTTGTTAAAAAATAGGAGGGGTAAATTTCCAGATGTTAATGTGTTTTTTAACTAAAACATTTAAATTTGGATTAAAAAATATATTTTAGCAAGTGTTTTAACAATTTTGATTATTTTATGATTTTATTTTCTTTTAAAATTGCATGACTAGGAGAGTTATGGGTCCAAAGCCCAAGAAAGGTAGAGGAAATATTAACAAATTGGAAATTTTTTTCATGGTGGACCTTTTGTTGCAGGCAAGATCTCCAAGTAGACACAGAACAATCAAGTTGGTACATTGCACCTGTATTCTGGAGACAACCGTTTAGGGGTATCACAGGCATTGGTAGGGAAGAAGGGGACTATTGAAACTGAGAAATTAAATCTGAAACACAGTCAACCTTCACAGTTTATAGGAGGTAATATATTTGGAGGGAAAAGGATGGAAAATCATGAAGAAGTCCATGGTGAAGGTGTTGGTGAGAATCATCCACTGGAAGAAAAGTCCACCTTTGGATTTTCAATTGTGGACCTCAATGCAGTTGTTCAAATGAAAAACATCCCACCTTCAATTCTTCCACATTTCCATGGTAAGGTACATGAGGATCTTGATTCTTTTCTTTTTGAATTTGACATACTTTGTAGGAGTTATGATTATTCTTTGGATGCCCATAAGTTGAAGCTTTTCCCTGCAACCCTTAAAGACTCAACTTTACGCTGGTTTATGGGGTTGGGAGGAAATATTATTACTTCTTGGGAGAAAATGAAGAGGAATTTTCTGAATAAATATCAAGAATATTGTAAGACATGAGAAATGTAGGATGAAATTTTCACTATCACACAACATGATGATGAGATTTTGGAGGATTATTTGGAAAGATTTCTATATATCCTTCAAAGGTCAAAGCATAAATTTGACACCAAGCACCATTAGAACCTTATTTTTACGAGGACTTTTGGATGATTCTAGGAATAATTTGAATCTGTTAGGATAGGGGGACATTTCTTAGCTTACTTTTGACCAATTGGTGACTCGTGCATGAATTTTTCACGAAATCAATACAGATCTAGTAAGGGGATTAGAGGAAATTCTAGGAACACTAGATTTGGAGCTAGAGATGCTATGATTATCTGTTTGGAAAATAAAATGGATAACATGAAAACCGAAATTATGAACATTGTTAGCAAGAAGATAGATTCTTTACAGATTCAAACAAAATTAGTACAATAACAAGAAAACATTGTCCATTTAATGTCCCAAGTGTAGAAAAAAGTATATTTTACTTGAATGTATTGTAGATGTCCAAGTTACTACTAATTGTGTGATATGTGAAGGTAAACATCCTATCGAATAATTCCCATCTATATCGGGCTTGAAAGCAGCATTTGAAGGGGAGAATTTAGTACCTAAGCCATTACATGCTATGGGAGCTTGAAAAGCATGGCCACAAGTAAGTACAGGATTGTTGGACTTGCACCATATTATCCTAATTTTCATAACGCACCATAGTATTCTTTTCTATACATGAATTATCCTCAGTCTTGGCAACATGTCTATCATTCTCATTTGAGGAGTCTGCTCCTCCTTGGGAACAAGGATGGAGGGGACCACCACATTCTCATTTTTCCTATCCCTTGCCTACCCAGCCATATCCTACATTATATGCACCTTATCCTATGGTACAACCTGCATTGCCGATTGTTCTGCCTGTTACACGGTATTTTGTCACACCTCCCGCACTTCCTTGTGACATACCCCGAAGTGCCCGAAACCTGGAAATCATGTAGTGTACTTATCCTAATATGTAACTCAGATCCTCGCTAGAATACTAATGGAAAAATGCCTTGACATTCCCTGAAGAAAAGAGCTCTAAAACCCTAATTTGAGGATCATCACTCCCCTGACATTGGCAACCCATGCTGGTTGCTAGCTGCACTATACTAGACTCGCGATGCCATCATATTTTTGGCTTGGATACTCGCGATGATCCCTAAAAGGCAATTTTTTCCAAAGAGGACAGGAAGCTTCATGATCTGGAGGCTTCCAGAACAATGAGTTGGAGGTTGTTCGACATGGATGAGGTCGAGTTCTCTTAACTTGGCCCTTTGGTCTTATCCCTATGAGCTACCTCCTTTAGATGAGGGCCTTCTGTTATTAAATTATATATTATAGAGCAATAGAACATATAAAAAATATTACAGAAATATAAACACAGAAAATGCATAAAACAAGAGAGACACAGATATTCATGGCTCACCCAATTTGGGCTATGTCCATAGAGAAATAGCTAGTCCTTCCTTTTATATTATCCAACAAAATGAAGAGATACAACCTACAATAGATCCGTTGTAATTTTGTCTTCGCTCTCACACAATATCCTCTCTCTTTCTCGCTCAGAATACACATCTACATAGTCACAATACAATTCCCTCATATATAGAGAGGGGTTTCCTTCTAAGGCAAAAAACTCTAAATTAAACATAACTTCTACCAACATATTTCTGCCTAATGAACGGCCCAAATTGACTACAAAATCACAACATTTTACAAGGAAATTTTAAATCTATTTTTAGCTTCGGGGTTGGTGCCATCGATCCCCCACCAAGGGGTGGCTCTAAAGAATCATCATCGCCCCCCTTGGACCCCCCTGGTAGTGCGCAAAAATGGGCGGCGTTTCCACCCCATTATTAACTGGGTTCCAATGCGGCAATACCTTTAAATAAAGAAGATAATCAAGATACACACCCAACACCTTCTCCTATCTTTGGAGAGATCCTAACTCCTTTTCCGTGCCTATATATTCATCTTTTCCCATTCCCAAATGGTTGATCTTTGTCTATTTGCACCCTTATGCTGAGATAGTGCCTACATTATACCCATTTGGTTTGGAGAAGGAGTGCTTGGAGAGCTTATCGACATCAAGGCTTGGTTGTATGCTTCATCCTTTATTCTATTAATATATACCCCTGTTGGTTCACATTCCATAAATGTGTGTGTTAATGCATCATTTATCTTAATGCTCCTTGATTTTTTAAGTGGATTACTTTCAATTATGCTATTTGTATTCGTATGCTTTGTTGTGTCTTTGATATCTTATGCAGGCATTCAAACGATGTGAGCAGTAGGATTGAGCTCGAGGCGCAAGTGATTCGAGATCTTTGACAAAGGAGGATGTTATAGAATCATAATGAGGTAAGCCATCTTCCTCTTCTCTCATTTCAATTTTAATTTAGGAAAGTGTCTTGTAGATTGTCATGTAGGTTTCTAGTCCTACTCATTGGGCTAGAGGGATTTTCTCTATCCGTAGAGAGGATTTGCCTAGACAAAAAAAATGGTGACTCCACTGGGGAAGCTATAACCCTTTCCAGCCATTCCTTCAATCTGATCCTTTGATTAGTTTGACCAACTTTCCATTTCTCAGTTAGATTGATTCAGTATAGGTCACACAATCATTGATTACTCCCTTAGAGTGCTAAGTCTCAATTGTTTCTTGGAATCTTTTTGTTTTTTTGATATTCCTTGCTCAACGCGAGTTTTACGAGTGGTAGTTGCGTTGGTAGCGCTTCTTTTTACCTCTACAGTCGCACTGAAAATAGTTTTTTGCTTTCGCGCTGAAAATCATCACTACTTTTTCTATATAAAGTAGTGTTGATGACCCCTACCAATGTGGGCTTTGTTATGAAAAGTAGCATTGATAACCCAATCATCACGGGTTTTGGTATATAAAGTAGTGTTGATCCTTGAATTTGTGAATTTTTAGGGTTTATACCTTGGAATCCAATGTGTCTTGACCCCTAAGGGCTTTTCCCATCCTGTGTGCTTGGATTTTTCAGTTCTTTGATTGATTGTCTTGATTAATTTGCAAAATTTGTCTCATTGGCTTCGAAGTGAAATCTGACTGAGTTCTAGGGTTTTTGGTCAATTGGTCATTGCTTGTTGCTTGTTGGTGTCATTGAGATGTTGGTTTTGCTAATTGATTGAGTGTTGTTTTATGTGGAAATCATTGAAAACATCATTGTGCATTTGTTTTAGCTTGTTTTTCAAAATTTACTTTTCATGAAAATGCATTAGATTAGTTGCATTGAAAAGTTATTTTTTGAGATTCATCATTGAAAATAGATCACATTTTTCAGTGATTGAAAGCTAAAAATTGTATTAGGTGCATCAAATCATTCAAAACAAAAAGAAAAACATAATTCATATAAGTGCATCTTAGTAAAGTCAAAATCATTTTGCTTTCGAAAAGTTGCATTTAGGATAGTGAAAAGTGAAAATCTTTTTTACTTTTGGCATTGCATTTGGAAGACGAAAGTGAAAGTTAGTGGAAGGCATTTTGCATGATGCATTTTGTTTGATGCATTATTGATTGAAATTTCTTCCCTTGATTAGTCTAGCTTTCATTGAAATGAAAAGTTTTCCTTTTCTCATATAGTTGCATCATAGGTGTTTAGGTGACATCATTTTGAACCTTAAAATTGAAACTTAATTGAATATAAACTTAAAATTTACCTTAATTAACCTATAAATCATTTGGAACTTAACGAAAATATCTAGAGTTCTAGGCTAGAGACATGTTTCAGCGTCTTTAAACATAGCCACTGTCATTAACTACCTACATTGTATCCTGGGGGTGAAATCTCATTCTAGTATGGAAGTATATCAAAGGTTCTCCAGTAATTTCGAGTATAGCGGAGGCACTTCAGTATGGAAAGTATATGGAAATGCTCTCACCGAACAATTATGCATTAGAAAATGCTAACATGGACTTGTGTTCCCTGTACCATCGAGTATATATTGGGAGACCCCATTAGGTTTATATCCTTTAGCCATAGGTAACCGAGTCAACCGCCTTGTAAATGTGATACACCAAACACAACATTCGGAGAGATTAGTCATCATACGTTAAGTCCTTGGTTTCGGCTAAGGTGTATATGGTGGTTCACAAATACTTGGTAAACCCTTTTGCCTAGATTCCCCCACTCTTTTTTTTGTTAAAGCTATAAAATCAATTAATTGACTGTGGAACAACATCCTTCTTGTGGAAATAGTCCTTAGTAGATCTTAGGTTGATACTGATGGCAACGTTTCCTGAGTTTACCAGTTAAGGAAACCCCTTTGAGGGGAATCCTAGTCCTTTTCCTTCTTTTGGAAATACGGGTGCTCCTTATATGGCAACATTGGCCTTTCCTGGATTGACCATTGGTCTGCTAGTTTGGTTATTTTTTACCTCGATGATTCCGAGTGTCGAAACTTCTTTTCAACCAAGTTCTCCTCCACCTGAAAAACATCAACCTCATGTTGATCCTAAAGTTGACCCCTTGCTTTCTTCGCCTATTTCTTCACCCTGTTCTTCCTCTTCGCCTGGTGAAAGTTTGGATTCTAGTAACCAGGAAGCTAAGAAGAAGAAGAAGAGGACGAAGAAGAAAAAGAAAAATAAGCAAGGGAGAAACAAAAAAAATTGTAGGAATTTACAGGGTAAGTTCCTCAGATAGAACACCAAAGGACACCACTCACAAACAAATCACATATGAATACACCAGTATTGTTGACGTGGTTGAAACCATCAAAGAGGGAAACATTCCATGGCCTGAGCCAACGTGGCCACTTCAGGCAATTTATTAATAAAAGAATGAAAATTTACATAAGCTTCTCTCATGAATGGTTACCCTGCAAATGACCTTTCATGCTCTTTAAATAGAGATCATGGACCAATCAGGTGTTAAGCCACAGATCAAGTGTCGGTAATACTGAGGAGAGAATGAACTATTGGACTGTGACTGTGACTGTCTCAGTCACCTTATTTTGGTCCTTCTTGTTGCCCTTCTTAGTTGGCTTCTTCTCATTTCGTGCACCTGAAACATCTATTGTTGCTTGACCAGTGCCTTCTTGTTCTTTCCCTTCTCCTTTAGTTTGTGGAGTTAGCCAATCACTAGGCCATTTTCTCATCACTAGCGTGATGTCGTCATCAGTGACCAAGAATGGAAACTCATAACATACTTCCTACAAGTCCTTCTTGGCAAGGATGTGTACATGGTGAAAGTCTTCCTTGAAGTCTAAAATTACTTTATATTGTTCAAAAATAATGGTGAAAACCTCAGCTTCTGGCTGATCATGGTGCGCAACCCCATTTCAACCAAGACCCAGAATATTTTTTTCTCTGTAACACAGGTCGGCTCCTTAGACCCACAGTGAGGCAAACCTTGCAGCCTCGCAGATATCAGGGTCCATAATGGGGAAATGTGACTCCTCTAGTGTTCTCCATGTTGTCAAGTATATCAAGAGCAATAACCACACATAGTGGAATTTCTTTCCGTCTTCTTGTGCCTCCCAACAGTCATCCAAAAACTCTTGGCACAGATATACTGCCTAGTTAAGCTAGATGCCCTTGCTGCACTTCCCAGCCAATGATATGACCAACGCAGATACCTCATCCACCCAACACTTTCTCATTATTTTCCCATCCAAAATGTGCATGGAAAAGAACAAAGTGGATCATTAATGGAACTGATTAAAAATCCCCTGGACTTCCTGATCATATCATACTCCTTCATTGTCTCAGCTAGCATTATCTCCTGAGATTTTCCAATGAATGCATTGGTGGGGTTTTCTCCTTAGTAGGGAATCAAAATTATCCTTCTAATCAACATATCATCAATGGGGATCCTCGTCCCCAGCCATAGACTTCCACCATGCACCAATCCCAACAACTGGCACACGCAAATTGTGTTGATATTGTTGTGCCCAAAGTGCGGAATATAGAGTATATTCAATAGCCCAACTCGTTGAATTCTTGCTGCCCACAATAGCAATTCAAGCCTTGTTACTCTAGCTTCCTCATAGTAACCTGATTTCATATAGTTGTTGGGCTCGAACTAGGGATACTTGCTCTGATCGTTAAGATCCCAGTCCTCTATGCACAATTGTGGCACCCTTTCCAACAACTCTCCCTCAATTGGCACCTCATCCTGTAACAATGGTATAACGACTTTGAATTTTATAGCATCTGGGTCCTTGGTAACCTTAGAGGTTGGATTTCACAGTGACATATAAGGTGACAACCTTGAGATCTGTTCCACATCTTCTGTGTTAATATCTTTAATTCTACCGGCCACATGTGAATCTTAGGGCTCCATTGGTTGCTTCTACTTGTCCAGACTCTCCTTAGTTCTTTGTTCCTTAGATTTCTCTCAACGATTACCTAACTGGAGGTTGCTTCATCTTCTGCTTCTACGTGCTTGCACCAGTTGTTAGCTTCCTTGGGGACCTCGGCCTAGTGACAGGTGCTGGCAGTGTAGCATTCATTATGAATCCTAGCCCCTGTCTAAGCATTTTTTTCTCAATCTCCTCCTAATTCATGCAACAGAAGGCTTGGCTCACACTTTAGGGAAAAATCACTAGTCAAAATCTCAATGAGAAAATTGTTCAAGTGTGGAGTGGGTTGCCATATTTATAACCCTTTTGAATTTTGAAACTTCATGATATCCTTCCGATTCACCTCATAAATGCAAATTTGAAGGCAAATTTTCCTAGATATGCCCATTTAATGCATTCCCCCCACTCCTTTTAATGGAAATTTCCCTGTCAAAAAAACTATAACAGTCCCAACGGTCATATTCTGGATGAACTACGTCATACCCTGCCATACAACATAGTTACTTGGCCTTTGTCGCAACTTCCTCCACCTGCACCATCCTCGTGAATATTGCACAAAACTTCTGCTTCAACGAAGTCCTTCTTTGGGAGAGTAGTTTAAAGTCTCGTGCTTCCTTCCAACTGCCTGTAGCACTAAGACACTTCTCCATTCATATAGTCATTGGTTAGTCCCAGGGATAGAATCATCCCTGTAGAGTTTCAACCTACTCCCATTTACTCGTCTAGGATATATATCTCCATTCAGCTTCGCGAGCTGAACTACGCCACCATCTGAGATATCCCGGTAATTTATTTTCCTAACCAATGAATTTTGAATTTTCTCGGGAATATTACGAACTTACTATCGTACAACAACACCAAGTGTCCATTCTTGAAAGTTTTTGCTTAATATGTAGATAGGGCCAGGACTTTTCCCTGTCTTTCTGCAATTTTTAGTGAAATCTTGCAATAAATCGATCTTCTCGAGTGTGAGTAGTTGTTCCAACCTCTCCTCCATAATTTCATTGTCCACCATGTCTATGACTGTGGCAATTCTAAGTCTCGGTACTATGTATTTCGTAGGCATTATGGCTTCCTATCCATAGACCAATCTAAATAGAGTCTGTCTCATCAACTTCTTGTAGGTAGTCCTGTATGCCCATAAAATTGTTGGTATGTGCACATCCTAATTGTTTATGTTGACGTTGCATACTTTATTGAGAGCATTCTCCAAAAGTTTGTTGAAAACCTCAATCATGCCATTCGCCTAAGGATGATAAGGTGTGCTCTTTTAATGATGCTCCAGAAACTCCTATGTTGATACTTCAATAGTGTTGTGTAGGAAATGCGATCCTTGGTCGCTCATCAAGATATTTGGACACCCAAATATCGACAAGATATATTCAAAGATGAAGTGTACAACAGTGTCTACACTAAATCCTTTACCGGTTGTGCTTCAGCCCACCCAGCCAGATAATCCGCTGCAGTAATAATGTATCGCGCACCATTCTTCTTTCCCAGTGCATTGATCGGCCCAACAAAGTCAATCTCCCACTAATCAAAGGCCTTCAAGGTGAATTCTAAAACACTGTGCGAAGCAATTTCCACTCCTATGACCTCTAAAACATTGCATGAAGCACTTTTCGCTCCTCAAAATGTGGATTCTTTGCAAAACTTTGAAAAAAAATTGACCTAGGGGGACCCTACCCAAGACCCTCCTTCTAGCACCATTTTGTTGATGGTGTTGGAAATCCATCAATCAAGGGGATCTCCCCGATGTGAATTCGACCTCACACCATTTGGTGTAAGAGTCCCATCCAGTATGAAGGCCCGATTTCCATATACTTAGAGATTTGCCTTGGCTCTAGCTATCAGTACATGAGAGTGTTCCGCTGGTATCTTCAAACATCAAGGTATGTTTTCCTGGTGAGTGTGTAATGTAACTGTGTCAAGGTTCTCTTACTACAAAAGGGGAGAGTAAAGTGAGCCTCTAAGTGAGAGGTAGTAGTACCACCTAGGAAGAGACACATACAAACTAAAAATGGTTTGTCCAGCATCCAACGGAATAGTCCACAAAGGACATAGTAGTCATTAAAACCAAGGTGAAGGGACAACACATACACCACCCAGTTGAGTTATCCACACGAATGTGACGGTCATTATAACCAAAAAAAATAAATAATAATAATAATAAAATAATAAATAAATAAATAAACAAATAAAATATGGTATGTTGAGTATCCCATGGAGTAGTCCACAAGGATGTGAGAGTGTTGATAGCCAATACACAAAGGTGGTCTGTCTAGTATCCCGCAGAGTAGTCCACACAGATGTGATGGTCGTTATAACCAGAAAACAAATATGGTATGTCGAGTATACTGCAGAGTAGTCCACAAGGATGTGATAGCGGTGATAGACAATACACAAAAGTGGTCTATCTAGTATCTCGTGGAGTAGTCCACAAGGATAAGACAACGATGATAAACAATACAACAAATATTCAACAATGTAGGTACTAAAATAACAAAAGTAGCTCAACTATCTTAGTACAGGTTAAGCAAACATGCATTAAAAATGTTTAAAGAGTAGTCTTACAAACATCTACAAAACATGTGTGAAAATATGTTGGCCTTAACATGCTTCTGAATTAAGCAAAAGTCCCTAGACACATCTGTACACCATACATCACTAGTCCCAGTAGTGGGAAATTGGAGCCACTCCTCGCTCCTCAAATAACAGTCTACAGACTCTCAAGGATACGTGGGAGGAGCCGAGGTGAAAATTCCTTTCTCATACAATGGGAGGCATATATATAGCCAAGGGTGATGCTTGACCCTTGTGACTCTTGGACTACCCTCATGACTGTTCAACTTCCAATCAATTTTCAACTGACATGACTCTTCAACTTCTTGTGTGTTCCCATTGGACTTCACTTTACATTACATTGAGTTACAATGGATATGGCCCATAGTGGTGATGTGGCCAAGACAACTCATGACATAACTCAACATGACACTACTGACATGTACTGGCTGAATGTGGTGCATGTGTCAAGTTGTTGCATTGTTGAGTGATGGATGTACTCTTGGTTTTCTTTGTCTTCTCGTCCACATGACATAGTGTTGCAGGATCTTCAATGGTCTTGGTCTTGCATGATGGTTCTATGCATGTGTTTCTCTCGCTTGTTGCTTGATGTTCTTGGTACGTCTGTCCAGTTGCAAGCGATACTTCTAGCTTGTGCACTCCTTCATCTTGTTCATCATCTCGCCATGATCTATCAGTGTTCATGTTCCTGCAATTTAGTCATGACGGGATGACATCAAATCCAAAACCTCCTAGTCTAGCATGATTCATTGTTCTCGTGTTTTGGGTGACAAGGAGGGAAGACAACTCACTGAGATAGCGTAGGGTGTAGCTCAAGATGGAATGAGGAACTCCAAGAGGACAACCTGCACTATTGGGAAAAACTATGTAGTGACCACTGGGAGGAATAATTATGCAATGAAGGACACCAATGGTAGCTGCATGGTGGGACCCTAAAGGGCATTTCTGCACAGTTCTTGGAGGGAAGGCAAGACAAGGCTGTAGGGGACCTACTGGGAAATCCTATGCAGTTTTCAAGAGCAAGGCATGACAGGGCTGCAAGGGACCTGCTGAGCATGACTGTGCAGTTTTGGAGAAAATTACAGGACAAGCAATAGAGGGCCTGCTAGACACAATTGCATAGTTTTGGAGAATAGTGCATAACGGGCAGCAGAGGGCCTGCCAGACATGGATGCACATTTTTAGAGGACAGTGTAGGAAAGGTAGCAGAGGACCTGCTAGACATGACTGCACAGTTTTTGATAACAGTACAAGAGAGGCAGTAGAGGGATTAGATAGGAATGTCTATGCATGTTTGGAGAGTAGTGCAGACCCAAGTCTCAGTGCAATGCAATGTTCTGACAGACAAGAGGGAAGCTTGATGACTGTGCTTAAGAAATGCGCAATTCAATTTGGACATGAAGGAAATTTTTGCACAGTTCTGGGAGGCAGGTAATTTGCTCACCTTCGAGATTGCACAATGCAACTGACTTGGAGGACAACCTCAAGCATTTTGCAGTTTCGGGTAGCATAGCAAGGTCAGTGAGGGCTGAGACTATGCAATGCATCTTTGTTGAGGTTCAGTGGGAGAGGGTTGTTCGATCGGATAGATTTTCAGGAAAATGGCTAAGTGTTGAAAGCAAGTGAACTTGTGAAAACTTGACATTGTGATCATACACTTAGCATACTTCAATGATGACACAACACATACCACTAGTACAACAAGAAAAAACATGTCCTCAGTGAGATTGTCTTAGAGCAGAAAGCGACAAGCACGACACTTGAGATAGACCTTCAGACGATCGTGACCACGCTTACGCGATAGTGCTTACGACTTTGTGTGTGAGTACTACAGATGTTTGCATAGTGAAGACAACCCAAACACACATAGAAAAACCTTCAAACTCACCCGAACAAGATCGCAAGAATGACAAAGAAATCAATATGCCAAAAGATGATCGTTGGTCAAACAAGAAAAAGGGTGAAAATACTTCACAAGAGCTCATGGGGTGAGCTCAAGTGTTTGCAACCATCAAAGAAAAAACCAAGGAAGGCTCAAAATTTAGATGTAAGCCAAAATTTGGAGGGTGTTTCAACTGCTACAATACTATGCTACTTCTTCTGCATTCTAAACCAATACACATACCTTTGCAAGTAGGCAATTTTCTTCCCTACACCAAAATGTCTTTCAACCTTGGATGTGTAACCCTCTCTAATATGCTACAATCCTTCACCTTTAGGGACACAAATATTGTCCTACTTGTAGAGTAACCCACTCTGCAAATAATAATCAACCTCACTATCAATACCGTCTACATGAATATGTCCCTATAGCTATTGAAACACATGCATGAAGCCCTCATCTTCTGTGTATGCCTCTTTGTATAAATAATGAGTAAATGGATCTATGTGCATAATATTTCCTAAATATGTAATATTGTTTGTGGGTGGGCTTAATATAATTTCTACCAACTGATTAGTGATGCCCTCCTTGTACATGATGACTAAATGAAATTGTTGTAATAATCCCATCCACTTGTAATGTCTTGTTTTCTAAAGATTACTCTATGCTTTAAAATATTGTAGTGGTTGTTGACCTATGTTGAATATGATATCCTTTCTAATTAGATAACTCTTCCACTTTTTGACAACTTGAACCAAGGCATAGGGTTCCTGTTCATAAATAGGGTATTTACAAATTTCTCGTTAATTTTTTTTAGAATGATAACATATAAACCTTCCTCCTTGCATCGAAACTACTCCCATGGCATACCCACTTGCATTTGTCTCCACTTCAAATGGATTCTAAAATTTTGGTAATATGAGAATTGGTTCTTAACTGATCTTCATGTTTATCTCATTAAAATATTTATGTTTATTCTCCCCCCCTAATAACTCTTACCACTCGATATTATGGTGTGGAATGGTGCAACTATCATTGAAAATGATGCTATGAGCTTCCACAGGTATTGTGCAACCCCAAAAAATAGCCTAAATGTTGTGGAAATCATAGGATATTGTCATTTCATGAAGGCCTCCATATTTACATGTTCTATCTTGAGTTCCTCTCTGTTGATCACATACCACTAATACATCAAATATTGCTAAGAAAACTCACATTTATTGAGGATAGCTATGGTAGCTAGTGCTTCTTTAGAATCTCTAACACATATTTGAGATGTGATATGTGTCCCTCCCTAGTAGAGATATATCACCCAACTATATTATAATATATGAATCTAAATATGTATATAATACATCATTCATTAGTATCATAAATGTTGTTGGTGCATTGTATAAACCAAATGAAACAACCAACCATTCATATAAACCTTATATTCTTGCAAAGAAAATATTCTAAGTGTCTTCTTCCTTGATGTGTACCTAGTGATATCCCAATTTGAGATCCACTTGGTGAAATGTTTTACATGTTGTAACTAATATAGTAGAACATCAATCCCGAGAATAGGGTATCAATCCTTGATTCTTGAGTGTAATTTTGTTCAACGCTTTCTAGTTGATATACATTTTCCAGATCTCATACTTATTTGGTACAATAAAGATATTAAGACGCACAATATGAGGTGCTTGGTTGAATCACACCCTGCTCAAGCTACTAGTGTAACTACTTTTCCATCTATTTTTATTCTAAAATAGACCATCTATATAACCCAATATTTGGTAATTGGGAGTCTAGAAATAACTATATTTCATGCTCCCTTCCCTCTTAGGTGGTATTCGTTTAGGCTCTTACAGCACGTCTTTGTATGCTTGTTACAATTCCCCAACATATTTTTCTACTCTTTAGTACACCCCTCCAAGAGTGTCTTTACTCTTACTATTGCACTATCAAAGAGATTTTCTCTTAATAAAGAAAAATGCATTTATTACCAAAACAAATCAACTCCTTGTCTTGGTTTTCACTTACCTGTGAGATCATTGACTTGCTTTTATGTATGTTAATGATGTAGTACTTCCCATCCTTCATTAGGTAATAATGGTTGGCTCTCTCATGAATATTGCATCCCTCATATAACACAGGGCCTTCCAAACACTATTCAACATATGTCAGCAGGTACTATGTCCAATTCCACTTCATCAATAAAATCAACACCTAAAACAAATTTAATCTTGCACCATTTCATTACTTTTATCTCTGCATCCTTGTTTATCCATCCCAATTAATATGGGCTAGGATTATTGCAAACCTCCAATCCAAGATCACTTACTAGATTTGTTGCTATGAGAATAACCTATGAACCAAATTCAAACAGAGCATCTACCTTGGTCGTATTAACCTAGATATTCATGTGGAAGAGTTTGGTCATCTCCCTCTCTTCTTAGTGATAAAGGCTACCTAGATTCACGTCCTTATGCATTGATGTATAGATAATATTCTTATCCACAACAAATCTTCTTTCAACCTAATTTCTCAAATTTGTGGCTAAAATATTATTTTTCTTTACATTTATTCTATGATTCTTTGGGTTTAGTTATGGATGTAGTTTTGAACACTTTTCCTCAATGTCACCATCGATATTACAATAGTTACAATGGTTTTCAGGATCCTTGCATTGATGTGTAGTGGTTGTCATCTTCTCATCCTCCCCCTTTTCCACTTCTTCTCCCATCCTTAGAAGCTTCTTGGTGCTCTTTCTATATGGAACTGCTTGGTTGGCATTTTTTGTGGCCTATTTTTTCCAAATATTGTGCCTATACACATGGCTAATCCATTATTCTTGTCTTGAAAACATCGCTTGCTTTCATAGATGACTATGTAGACCCCCCAAATACTTGAGGAATACATTTGGGCTTTATTGACCCAAAAAATTGTCTAATCCTATGATGAAAAGGAATTCCATTCAAAAGTTCTATTCAAATCCCTCCGCACTTTTTCCTTATATGTAAAACTTAGTCAATTTCCCACATGTGAAGGAACTTGATATACCTATCTCTTTGCACATTGGTTCTCCACACTCTACCTCTCTGCAAACCTTACTCCACACACTTTCTTTTTTCATTTTGTTCTTCTACATACAAAATTATTCATATCATACCTCTAGACATACTCATCTTCCACATAACAGGAGATTCTATAAAATTTGTTCATTTTCAATCCTTTTCATTATTAAACATTAATTTTGGATATCATGTGTTAGGAACTCATTCCACCACTTTTAGTCTTCAGCTCCACTTTTTGCTCATTTTGAGGTCACTTAAAGCACCCATAAAGGGAATTTATCTCCAAGAAAAGGTTATGTGATGGATATCATACTTCAAGACCTACTCCCAATCATTCCTTGTAAAGCATGATTATGCTTAGTAACTTCTAGTTATTATTTTACCTTGACAAATGAAATGGCACAAGAGAAACTGATTATATTAATAATTTTACTAAGGAATGAGGAATTAATAGTTGATCAAAACTTATTTCCCTAAGTACAAGAAACAAATGGCTACAAGAAATAAGAGAGATTTGGTTTTCAATGGCACGTTAAATTCACTTGCTCGCACAGATAAAAAAAATCATTAGTCGACTGCGTACTAGTGGTATTTGAACCTATCAATAGATGAGAAAATAAATAATAGAATTTGGACCATGGGACCAAAAAACACTACATGCCTCCCTAAGGTATTTGATTTCAATGAAATAGTTTATTTATGTGTGTGGCATTTTGAACCAAAGACTAGAACGGACAAGCTTGTACATAAAATGAATCTAGCCCTCTTGACCCCAAAATAATTCAGAAGGCGATGTTGGAACCTACAAAGCTACTCAAGTTATCAAAGGCTAATACTTTCTTAAACTCCAAGGCATGTAGAATGAATATTATTCATGAGTTCATCATGCCTTTTGTACAAGTTCCTTCTAATATTTCTTTCTTAGATATTACAATATTTTCTAAGCCTTTGAAGCAATATGAAGAAACACAGGTACATCTTGAGAGGACTACCATGAGGGCTATGGCAAAGAAAGGACAGCAAGCAGAAAAGTCATCTTCATCTCAAACCCTAGACACCATTGATGACACTATAACAGCTAAGTTTGAGAAAGACAAGTAATATTGGCTTGATAAGGTCAGTGAGTGCCTAGAGATGCTCCTAAAGAAGGAAAATAGAGACACCAAGCTTTAGAGACACATGGCAAGGTACCTCTTCACCAGGAACCAAATTTGCAAAATTAGGGTTAGAAGCATGAAAAGGAAACTTAAGAAAACCCTAATCAAGCTAAAGAAGAAGGATAAATTGGATTTGCTTGTTGAGGCCTCTCTAGTTGTCTAGGCCACCACTCAGAGATGTTAAAGATGAATTTTCAGACAATTTTGAGAAATTTTGGTCAATTTTTGAATTTTTGGTGAATTTTGGCAATTCAGTTGCACAGAAGAGCAGCGTGGCCACGCTGCGCTTTTTCTCAGGGCATCCAAATCACAAATGGCTTGCATGGATGGATAGCCCTTGACCCTTAAATCACATTCATGTACTTTATTTTCCATGTTAGCTCATAATTTTGGAGAAAAGGTCAAAAAATAGGTCATTTTTCATGTTTCTACCTCCTTTTTGGACCCCACGCTATGCTTATGGAGTAGCCTTGGGAGATTTGATTTTTTGGTGTCATGGAGGTGGATTTTTGGAGGATTAAAGGTTCAGTGGTATTCTAGACATCCTAAGTTATTTTCATCAGCCTTCAAGTCAAGAAAAAGATCAAGGAAAATCCCTCAAAAATTCCCCACAAGCAGCACACTATGCTTCTATCTCTCACGCTACGCTTTTGCCAGGAGGTCAAATTTTCGAGTTTTATCAGTCCAAGTCAACTTTTCATGATATATTTTGTCTTATTTGGTTTTCTCATGATGTAATGAATTGTAATGGAGATGGTAAATGTCAAATTGATGTAGATTCATTCTCATTAATGCTTGTAAATTTAAAGTGAATCAACTAAGTCTAAATAGGGATTTAGTTTCTAACTTCCCTAGTTTTAGGTTTGGTTAGAGAGTTTGATGTAATCCGTTCCTAGGATTGAAGAATTCGACCGTGAGAGGTGGAATGTGGTTTCTGGTCTATATGTAGCCTGATATAAGTCATAGAGAGAGTTGGATGCTTCTGATCCAAAGGCTTTGAAACTAGCGTACACCATCTCTTTTGTAGGAGTAATACAGGCAGTTTGCAGCTATTATCTTGGAATTCCTATGGTATGATTTTGTGACAGGGTTTCTTCTTTGTTTTATCATTAGTATGAACGTTATGTCTCCTTACTTCCATCTTAATGCTTTCATGTGATCATCTCAGTAGTATTCAAGGAGAATTCATATGTTTATGTTCTGTTTTGATGAGATTTTCATGTTTATGTTTAATTTCCTCTAATAAATGAATTCATAACTCATATGCTCATTTTGATCCTTCACTTTTTCAACCCTACACCACCATGCAAACTCAAAAATGTCACTAAACATACCTACCTTGCCCCATTATATCTCTGCAGCTGATCTTTTGAAACCCTAACCTAGTTTCCTAAACCTATTGACCCTGCTCCAACAAACCCTAAATTCAGACTTACTGAGCTTTGAATATCTAGCCTAATATTTATCTTCCTCTCAATTCACTCATTATTTGTGAGATCATAAACAGAGACCTCTCTAATTTGGTAGAGCTAGCTACCAAATCCAAAACTTGGTTTGAGGTTACCTTCATTGGCCTCCTTTCTCAGCCTTAGGACATTGAGGAGTGCTAACATGAAAAATAGAGAAATAGGAAAAAAGCCTACAAAGACCCCTCCACCTTATGCACCTCAATCTCACCGAAGTTCATTGTTTGGTCATAGAATAAAGGACTCCAATATGGATGGAGAGATGAGTAATGATAGGCATTCTAGTGGAGAAGACGGAGAAATACTACATCACCTAATATGGCAGGAGATATAAAAAAAACCATATAGGCCGAAAAATGTCCATGAAAAAAATTAGACACAAAAAATTATCTATAGAAACAAAAAAATCGAGGCTTCCCAAAAGTGATGAAATTATTGTTCCATTTCACATTTATAATAATAAGGAAAAAGCATCATATATGACTTTTATGGCCCATTTGTATAAAAAATTGATATGTACTTTTGAGGTTGTGATAGAAATATGAAAAGAAAAACAAAATCAACTGAAGAATGCCTTAAAATATGAATGGGACCATGTGTATTAGCCACTGCCAGTAGCTAGCACTGAAAAATGATCTTGATATGGATGATGGAAGTATCCATGTGATTGATCATTGACTTGTTCCATTATTGCCCAAACATCCTTTTCTAAATGAAGGTCGTAGGTTGACAAATTGTCAACAACGTGATTCCTTTCCTTATAAATATGTAAGCAAGAGAAAGTTGTGAAAGAATCAGAAATACATTTTAACTCCTCTAGAATAGGCCTAAGGAAGATGTTCTCACATGAAATAATGTCATTAAGCCAATTTATAAAGAGCATGGAGTCCCCATAAATGTGAATATATGTGCAACCCTTCTCTTTTGCAAACAAGAGCAGGTTTTTGCATGGAAGAAGTTCAGCTTGGATATTAGTCCTAGGTCCCAAACCCAACATGAATTTGAAACTATGATTTGAAGAAAGGAATAAAATGAAACTCTTACTACATATATGATCATTGTTGATAAAAGCACCATAAAAAATATCCACAACTTAGAAGAATCAATTTTTTCAGGGATAAACACTCTAGGAGAAGTAAAATCCTTTTCCTACAAATAATGGTTTAATATGGCTAGCACTTCATATACAAAGTATGAAAGAATCGAAATATTGTGCTAAAAAACCACCTCATTTATGACCAAGCAGACCCCACAGTACATGGTGAGGGAAAGACCTTTCAATGGGTGAAAAGGGGTGTTGGTATGCCAAGAAATCCAAGCCGCCTCCAAATCTACACTTGCCAATAGAATAGAATGATACAATGTTGAACTACAAATATTGACACAGTTACCAATCAAACGGGAACTGTATTGAATTCCCACTTTTTAAAGGTTGCAAAATATAACTTCAATTTGAAAAGTGTTGATTCAGAATATACATTTTTTTTGGAGCACAATTTTGAGACTTAAAATTTTTTTCTCTATTAAGTATGCACATTTTTTTTAAATGTTAGTGATTTTCATGTCAATTTTGAAAAGCATTGAAGTAGCATCAACACTTTTTTGGGGGGATTTATTATTGACACTTTAAATTTTTTGATATATTAAGTATGGATAAAAAAATTAAATGCTAGTGATTTTCATGGAGATTTTGAAAAGTTTTTTTGAGACATATTTTTGACACCTTAAATTGGCATAGTCTAAATTATAGACAAAATAACTTTTTTCACCAGAATCACCAAAATCCAGTATTATAATTTCAAGATTTTTTGTTTTTTTAAATACATTTTTGAATGCATAAATGGATTCAACGCTGTGAAAAACCCCTAGGGCACTCGAATTATGCAAATTAAACAATTTACACTCAAGTTTTTAAAAATATTTGTAGGATTTTGATTAAAATTAACCAGAAAAAATGTCGTGAAAAAGGTAATTTCTTCTATAAGTTAGACTACGCCCTTTACATTTTCTTATGTCCTAAGTACGCATAATTTTTTTAAATGTTGATTATTTAACCATTGTTCAAGTTGTTTTATTCCTCTTCTTGTTTTTCATCCTAAGATGTTTGTTTCTTAAGGGTTTTAAAAACTTGTGTTTTTTGTTTTTCTTTGCAAATTTTTTTATAATGATTTTTTTTTTTTTTCCTTGCAAAGTTAAAAAAAAAAGTTGAGATTTTGAAGTTGAAATTTTTTACAAATTTATATATCGCTAATTAATACTTCAATTCACATAAAACAATTGTTACTAAAAATTTATAATTTTAAACAATATACAAAAAATACACATTTTGCATATAGGTATAATTTAAAAAATATGATACCTTTTATCTAAAAATGACATGTTAAATAATAAATTAAAAAAGAAAAAAATGAATTAAAAAGTTTGGAAAAATAGCAAATTTTATGAAATTTTTATGAATTTTATATCTAAAGATGATGGTGTTTCAACTTTTTTCCCAAAAAAAAATAATTCACATAAAATTTTAAGTAAAAATAATGAAAATAAAAATGTATTAAAAAAAATTAAACATGTAAATAAAATAAATTAAAATAATAATAAAATAAGATAAATTAATTGCAGCCAACATTTTTCAAGTAGTTGAATTGATGGTATGTCTATATGCTACTGATCATGTTATCAGTCTAATCAAATATAATGAATCCAAGTCAAAATATGGTACACAAAGACAAGATTTCTTTTTTCTATAAAATGTGTTACAAAAACTCACAACAATAGCTAAAATCCACCATGAAGTCACTAATGAAGAGTATTTATGCAATTTCTTTTAATGGCTAAACTGGATTTTAATAAGGCGTGACCGTGGTAAATTGTAGATTGGATGCCAACAATTTGATCAAATGCCTAAAAAGAATGTCATCTCATGGAGTGCAATGATTGTTGGATACATAATGCATGGCAACAGGCCAATGAAACTAGCAACAATGGAATCCAAATAATTCCATTAATGTGTAAGGAATGGGAAAACCATAATGAAAAGCAACAATAGTCACTCAAAATTCCAATAAACCACCTTAAGAAAAAACCAAAAGCTTACCTTTAGAATCGAGAAATGGAAATTCGTACAAGCAAGAAAGTTGAACACTGCTATGCCAACAATGCAAAAAGACCAAATAAATTATTGTTATTTCCCATTGGAAAGTACATCAACTCTTGTAATTAACACTCTAATATCCCAGATAACTAAATTACCAGTCTATGTGATGTAAAGGAGGTGATGCTGAAAATGAGTTCCGTGAAATGTAAACCAGGCGAAGCTGCAAATACCTGCTATGAAATCCAAACTAGAATGAGAGAATGAAAAGTTTTCATAGCTTTGAAGTCATAAGAAATTGTATAATTTGGAAGAATAGGAGTTCATGGGTAGCAAAGGAAATTTTGTTGGTTTTTATGTTTTTGCAAAAGGCCCAAAGATAATGGAAACTTGTGCTAGGTGTCGTTATAAAATCTAGATTTTATAATAATTATATTTATAGATAATTACTTATTAAAAACTTACACATAAAATTATTGAATGCTTAAACAAATTTATAAATCTAGTAATAATAAAACCAAATACATTCAACACAGTGTAATATGGAGTGTTTGTTGCTTTAATTTTTTAAATCAGTCAGCCCATGGTTAGTAAAATCCCAAAAAGTAATGTCAATTGCTTTTTTTTTAGAAAAGAAAGTATTTTTTATGGAAAAGCCTATAAATAAGGAAAAAAAATTGATAATTAATTTATGAGGACACTTGGTAATTAGAGTTTTTTTTTTTTTAATAATAATTTTTAATTCTGAATTTTTTTATTTTAAACCACATAAAATTAGTCATCCACCAATCAAAAATTAGAAATTCAAATTTCAAAAATTCAAAAAATAATTTTCAATTTCTAAAAAAATGAGTTTAATATTCAATTTTCCCAAAACTTTAATAAACTTTAGAAATAGGTTCTAAAAATTTACAAATTGATTAAAAGTCAAAGCATTTTACCCAAATTGATAATAATATACTAGAGCTTTAAGCGTTTCTAATGACAATCATTTCAATGAAGAGAAAGCACATCTCCTAAGTGTTTTCTTTAATAATGGGTATAGTAGACACCGATGTACTAAGGGTTTCCGTAGCGCTGAAAAAGGTCCTAGTGCTAAGAAAGATACCAAGGATCAATTTTCTCGTGTTCATCTTCCTTTTATCCAAGGGATCACTGACAAGATTGTGAGAATCCTAAGGAATCATAAGGTGGCTTCAACCTTTAGGCCTTTAAATACCATCCAGAGCTCCCTTAGATCTATAAAATATCTATTGGACCCCAAGAATATGAAGGGTCTTTACATTATCCCATGCTCTTATGGGACTCCCAACATTGGTGAGACTAGGCGCTTGATTAATCAAAGGATTCTTGAGCATGTCGCTGACATCAAGCATGGCAGGACCCGCTCCTCTACTTTGGCAGAGCATGCAAATAAATCTAAGCAGCACATTTGCATTGAGCAGGCCTAAGTCATTTCTAGGGTTAGTCATTTCCATCATGGTAAATTGAGGGAGGGCCTAAAACTCAAAAAAAGACCTAATAATTTGAATAGAGACGATGGTTGGATTATTAGTAGAAGTTGGGTCCCTGTCATGTCCTCCTAGTTTATTAGGTTTCTTTTTGGGATTTATTTTGTTTTTTTATTTATCTATGTAGGTATTAGTGTCCTTTTTATAGTATTTGTTGTTGATTTATTCTTCATTAGAGTTTATATTCTTGATCCTTCATGTTTTCTTAAGTATTTTATCATCCTATTAGTTCTTAACTCCTTTTAGTATTTTTCTTATTTGTTAAATGAGCCTCAACCCTATATTTAATTGTTGAACATGTTTTATTTATTGATTACTTTTCTTTGGATATATATATATATATATATATCTTTTGACTTGTGTATATTTTTTTCTATTAATTATTTTTATTTATTAAATGATCTTGTCTCGATTAGGGTCTCGACTCCTTTTTATAATTTTTGACTTCCCTCTTTGTTTGGAATTTGACTTTGACTTTTTTATTCTTATTAGTTTGTTGTTTTTTTTCCAATTATTTCCTAGTAATAGAATTTTTAATAATATTTGATTTTAATAACTTAATTTAAACATTATTTTTCAAAAACTAGTTGTTTAATATAGTCATTACTTATTAATATTTGTTTTTAATAAATTAATATCATAATTTAAATATTATTGCTCAAATATAGTCGTTACTTGAAATTATGGTCTCTACATTGCTCTCTATTTAAGCCTTTTTCATGGTCCTCTTCACCTAGTCTTGATGATGAACCACACTTGTTGGTTCGAAACCCGTCAGCTAAAAATTTCTCTTATGTGATTTCTACCGAAAGACTTTTCTTAATTAAAAAATATAATGAAATTAAAAAAAAAAACAAACAAACAAACAAACATTAAAATAAATTAAATTAAAAAAAATAAAAAAGAACACACATTAAAATAAAAAAAAAAAAAAAAATAAAAAACATTAAAAAGAAAAAAACATTAATATAAAACAAAACAAAACAACAATAATATAAAATCAAAACTTAAAAAATATATATTTAAAAAAATTAGAACAATAAAAATAAGAATAAAAAACATTAAAATCAAATCAAAATAATAATAATAAAAAATACATAATAAAATCAAATCAAAATAATAATAATAAAAAATACATAATAAGCAATTAAAAAAAATAAATTAGGCCCCCACCTAGCGCAGTGGCTTTCCACCCGCCTCCCAAACCGCCTCCCCCTCTCCCCGACCTTGACCCCGACCACAACTATTGGAGGTTAATTCTAAAAATCACCCCTCCGCCATCCAGGGGCTAGAGGGCCGCCACAAAGCTAGTGGAGTGGCCTTGAAGGTGGGGTCCAAGTTTAATTTTTATATTTTATTTTTATTATTATTATTTTCATTTATTTATTTTAAATTTTATAATTTTGATTTTGTTTTAATCGTTAATTAATTTTAAAATTTTATCTTTCTAAGGCTTTTATTTTAAATTTTCTATTTTCTAATTTTTATTGTTTTTTATTTTTTATTTTTATTTTTTTTAATGATTTTTTAATTTAATTCTTTTTAATGTTTTTTTTTCAAATTCCTTTTAATGTTTTGTTTTTAATATATTTTTTAAAGTTTTTTTTTATTGGTTTATATTTTAATTATTTAATTTGCTTTTATTTATTTCTGTTCTGGTGTTCAATTTTTAAATTGTTTTCCTAAATTGTGTTTTTTTAATATTTTTTTGTTTTTTCATTTATTTTTTATTTTTTTAAATTTGTTTATATATATATATATATATATATATATATATATTATGAGTTCATTTTGGCTTTTTACATATTTTTTATGTTTTATTTTTTGAGTGTTTTTTATATATTTTTTTATGTTTCCATTTTTTTTTTAATATTTTTGCATTTGTTATATTTTTATCATTTTTTAAATTTATATCTTAGCATATTTTTTTATTTACTTCTCATTTTTTTAATAGCATGAATGTTTCCACAGTCATTAACATATTTTTTATGGGAGCTTATAGAGTCTTGTGTGAATTGTTTGAAGAGCCCAACGTTTCAAGTGAACACTTCACCCATCTTCAAGAGCAGGAAGAAAACTGATGATAGGAAGAGTTCATGACCAAGATATATAGAGAATGAGGGAATTAGCCGTTAGAGATAAACATTATATAAATGATTATTTTGATTACCAATAGAGAGAAAAATTATTTGTTAAGAGTAAAATTATATTATATTATAATTCAAAGATTTGTTAGTTGAATTAAGATATTTGAAATTAGAAACAAAAATAAATAAAAGGAATTTTTTTTTTTTTTTTTTTTTTATTAGTTATCCACATTTTTTGGCTTTTTCATATGGTCAATAAGACCTCAATTTCTCGTTTTTGATGAGTAACTATATGTGTATTATGTGGCTTTAACGGTTTTTCTATCATTGTTATCTACCTGGTTATATGATGGTTATAAGCATGGTTATATGACAAACTTAAGTATGGCTCTTATCACATTTTAATTAATGACCTAATTGTTGTTACGAAAACTATTGTGAGAAGGCATTGGTCCTTCTTGTTAAACCTCAGATAATTTTTAGGCCCACATGTTCATATATGCATTCATGACATGTGGGTTGCATGTTTAGCATGTGTTTAACGGAATTATTGTCCTGGTTGGGAGGGGTCGGGTTAGTTCCTTGTTCAAGTTCTTGGTTTAGAAGCTTTGTTTCTAAGTTTTTCATCATTTCTAGAAGTTTCATTGAGTTCTGGGTAGAGGCCTAAGTCCTAGTTCTAAAAAAGTGGCTCATAATTCGGGGTTGCTAACATAGAACTGATTGGAAATGTCCATAGTTAATGGGAAACAGGCCTATGGGAGCAAATAGAGGCTTACAATCACTTGGATTCCCTTTCAAGGGAGCGACTAAGATCTAGGTTAGTAAAAAGCAAGTTAGCTTAGGGGTGGGACACTTGGAGTGGTTGGGTAGCTCCTAGAGGTCCTGTAACACCTGAGGGAAGTCAGTGAGGTCTTAAGTTGTCAAATCCATTTCCTTAAGGTCATATAGGATGTTGAGTCTTATCATAGTGACCCTCATCTCATGTTTACCTCAAGAAAATTTGTGAAAGTGGGTAAATGTGGGAGGAGGCGGTTATAGGGTGGTATCAGAGCCAAGTTGCGATCTCTTTGGATAAAATTTGATGTTGTCAAGGTTATGGTTTTCATGCATGGTGTCATGGTATACAGTTGGTATAGTCATGCATGATTTTGTTATATTGATATCATTATGATTATATATGTATCATGCTAATGTGGACTAATTTTTCAAATGAGATAAACCTCCCTTGGACGTTAATGAGGTATGGTTTTGATTTTGGTATCTATTTGGTTTATCTAGCATGGCCTACTTGCAAGAAGAAGAGAATTAGAGATGATGAGCAAAATGGTAGACTACAGTTCCTATGACTCTCCTTAAATATTAGTTGGGCAGCAAGGAGATGAGTGTTCTCTTGGTATGGAAGATACATTAAGGAGTTTGAGGGCAGAGATCAGAAGTTGCAAACCATACAATGACAGGTTGGTTGAGGCTCGGGAAAGACTTGCAAGGGCTCAAGAAAAGCAGGAAGAATTCAATGCAATGATTCTTCAGATCTTGTTAGATTTGCAGAGACAGGGTCAGTTGAGGATCATTCAAGAGTAGGAAGAGAAAACTAATGGAGCCTATGGTAGAAGGTCTCGGTCCAGATACAGGTTGGATAAAGGGGATACTGTCAGAGACAGAAAATCAATAGATACACCTAACAAGAGGACTTGTATGTATGGGTATCATTTCATCTTGTAGAAATTATCACCATCAGCACCGTCATCGTCCTTATAGGAGAAGTGAGTACTTTCCTGAGGAGTTCAAGAAAGTAAAGCCTCATACATTCGATGGAGAGATAAAGAAGTCAAAATATGTAAAGGCATGGTTGCTTGGGATGAAGAAATTCTTCATATTGCATAACTACTAAAAGAACATGAAATCCAAAATATCTACCTTTAGTATTAAAGGGAAAGAAAATATCTGGTGGGAATATGTGAATAATTTCAAGGGTATTAGAGAAGAAGAGTTGATTTGGGATGAGTTTGAGAGACTCCTCAAGAAGAAGTACCTATCGGAGAGGTACTATGATGATAGATCTAAGGAGTTTTATGAGTTGCAAATGGATTCTATGATAAATGATGAGTATACTAGCAGGTTCATGGATTTGTTGAGGTATGTGTCTTACCTTAAGGATGAGAAGGCAAAGATTCAAAGGTTCATTAGTGGGTTGCCAGCAACATACAGAGACTGGATTGAGTTTGATGCGCCACCATTGCTGGAGGAAGCCATCAAGAAACTGAAGCATTGTTATGAGTAGTCAAAGTGTAAATCTAAGCCTAAGTGTGATTTTAAAGGGAATGAGAAAGTTAAATGGAAATGACCATCGAAGTGGGAAGACCTCGGGATGCAGGTGAGAAATAAAATGTTTCTCCTTACAAGAAGTTCAATGTAGTTGAGAATGGACATGGGTTGCAACCTAGAGAGCAGCAGAACAGAGGTGATGATAGGGGACCATTGCAGTGTTGGATATGTGGAAAAGATCATTGCAATAAGGATTTTCCATTGTACCAGGGTGGCAGGCCTCAAATCTATAACGCTCAGGATACACAGATAGTTGGGGATATTGGTCATAACATTCCTCGTATTTATGCAGTTATAGACAACAAGCAGATCATAAAGCATCCATTATTGAGATAGAAGGTAAGCTCTGTGATCAAGTTATTTCTATTTTGATTGATTCTAGATCTAATTATAATTATGTTAATCCTAGCCTGGTGGATAAGTGTGGTTGGAGAAAAGAAGTGCATGAAAGTCTTAGTTGCTGAAGTTGGCTATAGGTACTAAGAAGAGATTTCATCATTGGGTAAGAGCTTGTACATTTGAGTTTAATGGAATGCCTACAGTAGCACATCTGAATACACTACCATTGGGATCATTTAGTATGTTTTTGGGTATGGATTGGTTGTACCTTCACAGAACCAAAGTAGATTGTTATGACAAGGCCATTGAGTGCTTGGATGATAATGGGGAAGAGAGAATCTTGCAGGGAAAGAGGAAGCCTATATCATTTAGGATGGTCACAACTATGCAGGCTAACTGTGGTTGTGAAAATGGGTGTGTAATGTTTGAAATTCATATTTATAGTGGTAGGGGTAAGGATGTTGAGGACGCAGAGATCTTCAAGAGGTACTTTGTATTGCAATAGTTTTAGGATGTGTTTCCAGTAGAGATTCTAGAGTTTCCTCCTCACAAGGAGGTGGACTTTTCTATTGAGTTTGTACTAGGGGCAGCACTAGCATCAAAGAAACCTTACCAGATGAGCACACTAGAGTTAGTAGAGTTGAAGTTGTAGTTGAAGGAAATGGTTGATAAGGGATATATTAGGACAAGTGCATCGCCTTGGGGTGCACCAATGTTGTTCGTGAAGAAGAAGGATGGTACTTTATGAGTGTTGAAAATTTCTTATTTTTTTCCCTTACCCACCTCTATTTCACTCAATTTTACCCTAAACCTATGGTGCTTATCCTTCATTTTGATGTGGTTTTTGAAGAAAAGCATTGCAAATACAATATCTCATAAAGCTAGGTAGGAATATTTATGTTTAATGTCAGAGTTATTTGATTTTTGTTCTTTTCTAAAACTGTGTGATCAATATAAACCACTAACCCTAATTTATGCAATTCTCATACCTAGGTGGTTGTCGATGCCATAGATTAACAATCAACTTTTCATAAGGTGAGTTGGCAGTCAGATTGTTTGAAGAGATCTAGAAAAAAACTTTTGTTTCTCTCTACCAATGTAATATCTAGAGAAAGCAAGGGCGAAGACTCAATGGTTGACTTCTACAGGTAGATCCAGATCAGTCTAGGGCATCTGGTTTTATGTTGGACCCAAACTAGATCTCAGATCCAACTATTTCTAAATAGGAGTCGACCTTAGTGCCTTTTTGTTATTCATCATTATGTGTAAATTGTATAATCGGGCCTGCACGTGAAGTTACTAGTGAGAATAGGGGAGATGCTATTGAAGTTCTCACTCCTCAAACTGGATGAACTTATGATTTTAAGACTGTTTAATTAATACAACCTCTATTGCCGGTATTTCTTTATATATGTGATTTATGTTATTTTACATGATTAATTTCTTGCTCTTGTAAGTTATCTCTTTAATATGGGGGTGAAATATGGTCTAGTAAGGGCTCACTAGCCCAGCTCCACAACCCTTTGTATATTGTCTATAGATTAAATGTGTGTGTGCGTTGTGGTTGAAGCATTGTTGTAGATTTCGATTGTAAACACTATACTGATTTCTTGGTATTGTACTATCCTTATATTAAATATTGTTGTTTCATTCTTGTGCTAGTTTCTTTGAATAGATGAGTTGGATTTGAATCTTTATTTCATTAATGAATCACACAATCATCCTTTCTGAAATGATTGTAGGAGTTTTGGATCTAGTTGCTTAAGGGTTTTAATATTTATTTGAGACTAATAAGGTTTCCTATAATTTTGATTTGTTGCTTCTTCTCATGTGACTGTTCCTTTCTTGGTTCATGGTCCGAATCTTCGTTTGTGTCGATTGTTAAACATTTCGATGGGTGAGTCATGGGGTAAGGGCCGATTATCTTTTGTGATAGCATTCATATTGTCACTCAAGATAACCAGTTATTTGTGGCTCGGGTCACCGTGAGTTTAGTTCAGTTTGTAAAGACAAACCTAACTTGTTATGTGCATCATTAAGAACAAACTATTTCTTTAAGTCTTAGTGATTGGTTCCCAATTGGAATTTGTTCTGAACTTTGTTCCTAACCCTTTATTATTTCCCCCCCATGTTCTCTCATGACCTAACTTGACATAGCTCAGGGTGCTTATGATTTATGTCATCGAATCAAAACATTGATTGTTCCCTTGTCTGGGTAAGAAAAAATGATTTTGTTCTTGTCGTTTATGATCTATGTTGAGTTTGGGATTAGGGTTGTTCATCTCAGTATAGCACTATATGGGGTACGAGTGGTATATTGAGTACATCTATTCAAGTATAATAGAGCATTACTTTCAATTACTTTGCTAAAAGGACAAAATCATGATTTGTATTTGATGTTGTGTGTTGCATTATATTTATTGAGAGTTATGAGAGAATTTTTGCAGGTGTGGATTATTTCATGAAGGGTGTGATGATAGTTTGATTGATTGGTACTTTTCTAAGATTCAAAACAACAGTGTGATTCTATTTATTGGGCTTTCCACACATATATTTGCAGACATAATGTATGTATGGTTTGAAGATTGAAGTAATGTATTTGTAGTGAAAATTTCCATTAATACATGTGATGCATTGGATCGCAGAATCAATTAATTTATCTTGCTTGGTTGGTGAGGTTGTGATTTTAAATTTTTGTCCATATTTGAATGTCATTGGTAGTTTAGTCTTTTTAATAAGTTGCCCTCTTTTTCTATAGACAAAGATTTATTAAAGGAGTGAAACTTCAAGTAGATATCTTATTTTAAGTTTGAAGGTTGGAAGAATTGCTTATGATTTGATTTGATTTAGCGAAATCAGATAGGGTACAGAGTCTTTCTGGTACATATAGTACTGCACCTCGAACTTAACAATTTTGGATTGACAAAAATAAACGTTGAGTCAAATATAAACCAATACTGCAACTAACATTTTAGCGTCGTTGTAGGGGAGGTGCTTAGGATATTATGGTAATAATTTTAGCATTTGTTTCGAGCTCTAAAGGTGAATTTATGTGATATCTTTTCAGCAAGTGTGCGCTTTTTGTTGTTGAATAGGAGGGGTAAATTTCCAGAGTGTTGTTAGTGTGTTTTTTAACTACAACATTTAAATTTGGATTGAATTTATGTTTTCCAGCAAGTGTTTTTACAGTTTTGATTATTTTATGATTTTATTTTCTTTTAAAATTGCATGACTAGGAGAGTTATGGGTCCAAAGCCCAAGAAAGGTAGAGGAAATATTAACAAATTGGAAATTTTTTCTCATGGTGGACCTTTTGTTGCAGGCAAGATCTCCAAGTAGACACAGAACAATCAAGTTGGTACATTGCACCTGTATTCTGGAGACAACCATTTAGGGGTATCACAGGCATTGGTAGGGAAGAAGGGGACTATTGAAACTGAGAAATTAAATCTAAAACACAGTTAGCTTTCACAATCTATAGGAGGTAATATATTTGGGGGAGAAAGGATGGAAAATCATGGAGAAGTTCATGGTGAAGGTGTTGGTGAGAATTATCCACTGGAAGAACAATCCACCTTTGGATTCCCAATTGTGGACCTCAATGCAGTTTTTAAAATGAAAAACATCCCACCTTCAATTCTTCCACATTTCTATGGTAAGGTACATGAGGATCTTGATTCCTTTATTTTTTAATTTGACATACTTTGTAGGAGTTATGATTATTCTTTGGATGCCCATAAGTTGAATCTTTTTCCTGCAACCCTTAAAGACCCAACTTTACGCTGGTTTATGGGGTTAGGAGGAAATATTATTGCTTCCTGGGAGAAAATGAAGAGGAATTTTCTGAATAAATATCAAGAATATTGTAATACATGTGAAATGTAGGACGAAATTTTCACTATCGCACAACATGATGATGAGATTTTGGAGGATTATTTGAAAAGATTTTTTTATATCCTTCAAAGTCCAAAGCATAAATTTGAAACAAGCACCATTAGAACCTTATTTTTACGAGGTCTTTTGGATGATTATAGGAATAATATGAATCTGTTAGGATGGGGGGACATTTCTTAGCTTACTTTTGACCAAATTGGTGACTCGTGCATGAATTTTTCACGAAATCAATACAGATCTAGTAAGGGGATTAGAGGAAATTCTAGGAACACTAGATTTGGAGCTAGAGATGCTATGATTATCTGTTTGGAAAATAAAATGGATAACATGGAAACCGAAATTATGAACATTGTTAGCAAGAAGATAGATTCTTTACAGATTCAACAAAATTAGTACAATAACAAGAAACATTGTCCATTTAATGTCCCAAGTGTAGAAAAAAGTATATTTTACTTGAATGTATTGTAGATGTCCAAGTTACTACTAATTGTGTGATATGTGAAGGTAAACATCCTATCGAATAATTCCCATCTATATCGGGCTTGAAAGCAGCATTTGAAGGGGAGAATTTAGTACCTAAGCCATTACATGCTATGGGAGCTTGAAAAGCATGGCCACAAGTAAGTACAGGATTGTTGGACTTGCACCATATTATCCTAATTTTCATAACGCACCATAGTATTCTTTTCTATACATGAATTATCCTCAGTCTTAGCAACATGGGTATCATTATCATTTGAGGAGTCTGCTCCTCCTTGGGAACAAGGATGGAGGGGACCACCACATTCTCATTTTTCCTATCCCTTGCCTACCCAGCCATATCCTACATTATATGCACCTTATCCTATGGTACAACCTGCATTGCCGATTGTTCTGCCTGTTACACGGTATTTTGTCACACCTCCCGCACTTCCTTGTGACATACCCCGAAGTGCCCGAAACCTGGAAATCATGTAGTGTACTTATCCTAATATGTAACTCAAATCCTCGCTAGAATACTAATGGAAAAATGCCTTGACATTCCCTGAAGAAAAGAGCTCTAAAACCCTAATTTGAGGATCATCACTCCCCTGACATTGGCAACCCATGCTGGTTGCTAGCTGCACTATACTAGACTCGCGATGCCATCATATTTTTGGCTTGGATACTCGCGATGATCCCTAAAAGGCAATTTTTTCCAAAGAGGACAGGAAGCTTCATGATCTAGAGGCTTCCAGAACAATGAGTTGGAGGTTGTTCGACATGGATGAGGTCGAGTTCTCTTAACTTGGCCCTTTGGTCTTATCCCTATGAGCTACCTCCTTTAGATGAGGGCCTTCTGTTATTAAATTATATATTATAGAGCAATAGAACATATAAAAATATTACAGAAATATAAACACAGAAAATGCATAAAACAAGAGAGACACAGATATTCATGGCTCACCCAATTTGGGCTATGTCCATAGAGAAATAGCTAGTCCTTCCTTTTATATTATCCAACAAAATGAAGAGATACAACCTACAATAGATCCGTTGTAATTTTGTCTTCGCTCTCACACAATATCCTCTCTCTTTCTCGCTCAGAATACACATCTACATAGTCACAATACAATTCCCTCATATATAGAGAGGGGTTTCCTTCTAAGGCAAAAAACTCTAAATTAAACATAACTTCTACCAACATATTTCTGCCTAATGAACGGCCCAAATTGACTACAAAATCACAACATTTTACAAGGAAATTTTAAATCTATTTTTAGCTTCGGGGTTGGTGCCATCGATCCCCCACCAAGGGGTGGCTCTAAAGAATCATCATCGCCCCCCCTGGACCCCCCTGGTAGTGCGCAAAAATGGGCGGCGTTTCCACCCCATTATTAACTGGGTTCCAATGCGGCAATACCTTTAAATAAAGAAGATAATCAAGATACACACCCAACACCTTCTCCTATCTTTGGAGAGATCCTAACTCCTTTTCCGTGCCTATATATTCATCTTTTCCCATTCCCAAATGGTTGATCTTTGTCTATTTGCACCCTTATGCTGAGATAGTGCCTACATTATACCCATTTGGTTTGGAGAAGGAGTGCTTGGAGAGCTTATCGACATCAAGGCTTGGTTGTATGCTTCATCCTTTATTCTATTAATATATACCCCTGTTGGTTCACATTCCATAAATGTGTGTGTTAATGCATCATTTATCTTAATGCTCCTTGATTTTTTAAGTGGATTACTTTCAATTATGCTATTTGTATTCGTATGCTTTGTTGTGTCTTTGATATCTTATGCAGGCATTCAAACGATGTGAGCAGTAGGATTGAGCTCGAGGCGCAAGTGATTCGAGGTCTTTGACAAAGGAGGATGTTATAGAATCATAATGAGGTAAGCCATCTTCCTCTTCTCTCATTTCAATTTTAATTTAGGAAAGTGTCTTGTAGATTGTCATGTAGGTTTCTAGTCCTACTCATTGGGCTAGAGGGATTTTCTCTATTCGTAGAGAGGATTTGCCTAGACAAAAAAAATGGTGACTCCACTGGGGAAGCTATAACCCTTTCCAGCCATTCCTTCAATCTGATCCTTTGATTAGTTTGACCAACTTTCCATTTCTCAGTTAGATTGATTCAGTATAGGTCGCACAATCATTGATTACTCCCTTAGAGTGCTAAGTCTCAATTGTTTCTTGGAATCTTTTTGTTTTTTTGATATTCCTTGCTCAACGCGAGTTTTGCGAGTGGTAGTTGCGTTGGTAGCGCTTCTTTTTACCTCTACAGTCGCACTGAAAATAGTTTTTTGCTTTCGCGTTGAAAATCATCACTACTTTTTCTATATAAAGTAGTGTTGATGACCCCTACCAATGTGGGCTTTGTTATGAAAAGTAGCATTGATAACCCAATCATCACGGGTTTTGGTATATAAAGTAGTGTTGATCCTTGAATTTGTGAATTTTTAGGGTTTATACCTTGGAATCCAATGTGTCTTGACCCCTAAGGGCTTTTCCCATCCTGTGTGCTTGGATTTTTCAGTTCTTTGATTGATTGTCTTGATTAATTTCCAAAATTTGTCTCATTGGATTCGAAGTGAAATCTGACTGATTTCTAGGATTTTTGGTCAATTGGTCATTGTTTGTTGCTTGTTGGTGTCATTGAGATGTTGGTTTTGCTAATTGATTGAGTGTTGTTTTATGTGGAAATCATTGAAAACATCATTGTGCATTTGTTTTAGCTTGTTTTCCAAAATTTACTTTTCATGAAAATGCATTAGATTAGTTGCATTGAAAAGTTATTTTTTGAGATTCATCATTGAAAATAGATCACATTTTTCAGTGATTGAAAGCTAAAAATTGTATTAGGTCCATCAAATCATTCAAAACAAAAAGAAAAACATAATTCATATAAGTGCATCTTAGTAAAGTCAAAATCATTTTGCTTTCGAAAAGTTGCATTTAGGATAGTGAAAAGTGAAAATCTTTTTTACTTTTGGCATTGCATTTGGAAGACGAAAGTGAAAGTTAGTGGAAGGCACTTTGCATGATGCATTTTGTTTGATTCATTATTGATTGAAATTTCTTCCCTTGATTAGGCTAGTTTTCATTGAAATGAAAAGTTTTCCTTTTCTCATATAGTTGCATCATAGGTGTTTAGGTGACATCATTTTGAACCTTAAAATTGAAACTTAATTGAATATAAACTTAAAATTTACCTTAATTAACCTATAAATCATTTGGAACTTAACGAAAATATCTAGAGTTCTAGGCTAGAGACATGTTTCAGCGTCTTTGAACATAGCCACTGTCATTAACTACCTACATTGTATCCTGGGGGTGAAATCTCATTCCAGTATGGAAGTATATCAAAGGTTCTCCAGTAATTTCGAGTATAGCGGAGGCACTTCAGTATGGAAAGTATATGGAAATGCTCTCACCGAACAATTATGCATTAGAAAATGCTAACATGGTCTTGTGTTCCCTGTACCATCGAGTATATATTGGGAGACCCCATTAGGTTTATATCCTTTAGCCATAGGTAACCGAGTCAACCGCCTTGTAAATGTGATACACCAAACACAACATTCGGAGAGATTAGTCATCATACGTTAAGTCCTTGGTTTCGGCTAAGGTGTATATGGTGGTTCACAAATACTTGGTAAACCCTTTTGCCTAGATTCCCCCACTCTTTTTTTTGTTAAAGCTATAAAATCAATTAATTGACTGTGGAACAACATCCTTCTTGTGGAAATACTCCTTAGTAGATCTTAGGTTGATACTGATGGCAACATTTCCTGAGTTTACCAGTTAAGGAAACCCCTTTGACGGGAATCCTAGTCCTTTTCCTTCTTTTGGAAATACTGGTGCTCCTTATATGGCAACATTGGCCCTTCCTGGATTGACCATTGGTCTGCTAGTTTGGTTATTTTTTACCTCGATGATTCCGAGTGTCGAAACTTCTTTTCAACCAAGTTCTCCTCCACCTGAACAACATCAACCTCATGTTGATCCTAAAGTTGACCCCTTGCCTTCTTCGCCTATTTCTTCACCCTGTTCTTCCTCTTCGCCTGGTGAAAGTTTGGATTCTAGTAACCAGGAAGCTAAGAAGAAGAAGAAGAGGACGAAGAAGAAGAAGAAAAATAAGCAAGGGAGAAACAAAAAAAATTGTAGGAATTTACAGGGTAAGTTCCTCAGATAGAACACCAAAGGACACCACTCACAAACAAATCACATATGAATACACCAGTATTGTTGACGTGGTTGAAACCATCAAAGAGGGAAACATTCCACGGCCTGAGCCAACGTGGCCACTTCAGGCAATTTATTAATAAAAGAATGAAAATTTACATAAGCTTCTCTCATGAATGGTTACCCTGCAAATGACCTTTCATGCTCTTTAAATAGAGATCATGGACCAATCAGGTGTTAAGCCACAGATCAAGTGTCGGTAATACTGAGGAGAGAATGAACTATTGGATCACTTCATGTCTATAACATATCGTGACTGTCAGATTGTATTATAAAAGTACATAGTAAAGAAACACACTTTACCTAACTCTACACTAGACCAAGTTATGCTTAAATATTTCCTATGTGTCTGAATATCCTAACAAAATTGTTGTTATTGATGCAACTAATGAAGAAAATTCTTCCAACCAGCCCTAGAAAGTAAAATTCCCTTGCATGTTATGTAAGGGTGACCACCTTCTTCGAAATTGTCCTGGTATTCCCAAGGTCTTAGAAGTATGGTCCATAGGTTCACATCGACCTTTGTCATCATCCTCTAGAGTTCATGCTAGTGACAAACCCTCAACTAGTAATAATAAGGTCCATGGAGAAAAGGGAAAAGTAAAATTTCCTTATAAGTTGTGTGATGGTAATCATCCCATTCACCTTTGTCCTCTTATGGGTGAAGCTTCCAAAGAGTTGGAAAATCTTACTACTTCCCAGCCTCATCTTCCAGTTGGTTATTGGAAGCTTTCCCCTGATCCTTTGCTAGTTGATCTAGTGATTGATCAAAAGTCATTTCTAGTCAACCCCGCTCTCTCTAAAAATGAGTCTCATGAGTTCATTCTTGACCAATCATTGGTTGAGAAAATGGTAGACTTGGCTCCACCTTTAGTTAACCATACCTTTCCGGTAGAGAGTGAACCTCATACCTTTTAGGTTCTTTTGGTTTCTTCAATTTCGAATTAGCTAGATGGAAATCCTCCCATTCCCGAGGTGCATGAGAGTAGTTATCATGTTCCCATAGAGCAAGAGAGTAGCTCTCTCATTCCTACAACACCCCCTCCAAGTAGTTTAGTCACTTCTTTTGATTTGAGTCAACTGGAAGGATACTATCTTCCGTCTTATGTGCCTTTCCAGATTACAGTACAGGCTTACCATATGACCGTACCTAGCACACTCATAGACTAGGGCACATCTATTAGCATTCTATCCTCAACTGCTTGGAAAGCTTTAGGTTCTCCTCAGCTTGTCCCTATCACCTAGAATTTGTTAGATTTTAACAGAGGAACCAGTCAACCGTTAGGGATCCTTCCTAAGTTTCCTATTACTTTGGGAGGAAATATTGTCTATATAGACGTGATGTTTGTCCAAGGCCCATTGGATTTTAATCTACTCCTTGGTCATGCTTATTTTTATGTCATGGAAGCTCTTGTCTCTTCACTCTTCCGTGTGATGTGTTTCCCACATGAAGGAAGCATTGTCATCATTGATCAACATACATTCATTTGGACTGAATCAACTCCCAATCAACCATCATCCCTAAATGGTTCTTATATGAAAGAAGCATCACCCCCGCCACAGGTTAATTACGTGGCCACTTGTTCCATGCCCACATTTACTAATGATCTGGTAGGTGATGTAGTACATCATGTATTAGGGACATTGGAACCCGATTTTTCATTTGGATCCCTAAACATGTATCATTTCCAGAGTGTTGTTCTCCCATTAGATGAGAACCTCTTAGAAGCCATGGCCTCTTTTGGTCTGTGATCAAGGGCCATGGAGCAGAGTTCCTTGTCTTGTGTCAAGCTCAGTAGAAAATGAAATAAGGGCTATGAGGATAGTTCTTTTATTATTTCAACCTCGTTAAAAAATGAAATAGGTCCCTATGAGGATAGTTCTTTTACTATGTCAACCTCGTTAAAAAATGAAATAGTTCCCTATGAGCAGAGTTCTTTTACTTGTGTCAAGCTCGTTAAAAAGGAAAGAAGGTGTCGTGAGCATGGTTCTTTTCCTATTTCAAGCTCGTTAAAAAATGAAACCTATCCCCTTCCAATTCGAGTCTTTGATTAGATCTCGTAAAATCCCAGTCGATTCTTTCACTTTATCTCCTAAGTGAACCTTCATTAGATCCGCCCATTAGTAACCCGTAGTCTACTTAGGTGAATGAAATGAAGCTTGGCGGGCATGTACCTCGAATTGAGTCATTATGCTGGGGGCATGCAAACTCATCTCAAGCATAGTTTATCTTTGTTTCAATATTGTGTAAAAATGAAACCAAATATCAAGCATAGTTTGTCTCTATTTCAAGCTTGTGTAAAGATGAAACCATTTTCATCTTATCTCTCATGATTGTCGCTTTTATCATCCTATTTTTGCTAGATAAAGCCTTTGTTTTTTCATTCCATCATCATCATCTCTTTGGTTGTTCATACACTCTCACTTGGTTGTTTTACCCTTGCCTAAGGAACATCTACAATGAGTGGTCTTATTAGCTAGCCTCTTGACCCTTATAGGTTTTGAGCAGTTCCATTATGACCCGAACCGGTGTTATCCTTTTATACCACTCATTTCTCCAGGAGGAGTCATCTTTAAGCTCTTTTCTGACTCTCGAAAAATGAAAATATTGTCGAGTAATTGTCTTTTCTAGCTCGTTAAATTAAATGAATTGACATCGTCTCAGTATATGTTTACCCCTTTTTTGGGTTGAGATTGACTATTTACGAAAAAGGCACACCTTGGTCGACATGGTCAAGAGGTTCTCTCGAATATTATTTTCTACCTTTTCGAGTTTGAGGGACAAATTACAAAAAGGGACATGATGGAGTTTTCTTTTTCGTATCTTTTTCAAAATCTCTAAATATGAAAAATATACCTAGTTATCCTTCCATCGGACTCATTAAAAATATTTACGATGAAAGACTTGTCACCATGAAAAGACTGAGTTTCTCCTTCCTAGGACTCGTAAAACTTACTAGGATGGATTCATTCGAAGAATTAAGTTATATGACAAGCATATGATATCCCCTTCAAGCTTGTGATTAAAAATAATTCGGGTACTCGGTAGAAATAGTGGGGGAAAATGAAAGTGAAACATCCCTTGTATAGGCAGCATGTCTCTCTTGAACATGACACTCATTTGTTTCTTATGTAGGGTTTGGGATATCCTCACTCAATCACTTGGCTTTCTGGGTTTGGGTGATCCATTTTTCCTCTCATCTGACTATTCTACTTCATCGTCATGACCCTTAGTCCTATGTTGAGTCAAATTTTGCCACACTCCGGAGTCGTGTCGCCGATATGTTCAAGAGAAGTCCTACTTGCAGTTTGTTACCTATACTTTGTCTGACATTTTTCTACAGTATTGATCATACTCATTCACTTTATTCCTTGTTTCGTGTCGATGATGGGGTAATAATTATGGCCCTCCTTCGACGAGTCACTTCCTGTCGACTTCAACTCATTTTCCAGGAAGATGACTTAGAGACTCCCTTTCAATACCTTAGAGCATGCATGCCTTAATGGCAAGTTTTTCGCATCCAACAACAGGTTTTCATCCTTGGCCTTTGATTGGATGATTCCATGAGTGTTCGACTTCATCTTCATTTTCACATTAACGGATTGTATTGTCATACCTTGAGAACCATTGTCATTATTGGTGGTTTCTCTTGTGCCTGTTAACAGTCCACATCATTGGTCAGTAATCAAGTGGTTTTCTAGTGTGTTTGACTTCGACACATTCATTCACATGTTAGAATTTGTACTTTGAACGGGTTAGGATGGAGTGCAAAACCCTGAGTTTTGTCTGATATGACTCAGGCTACATGGAGTTATGTATTGTTCATGATTGTACACATGTTTCTTCTATGCGGATGGTTGTGAACATACCATGGGACTTTACATTTATGATGATGATCCTTCTATATCAGGTGGTTGTGTCCATAGCTTGGATCTTAGATTTACAGATGATCCTTTTCATTTGAATGGTTGCACCCATACCATGGATCTTTCCACATAGTCCTTCCTATCTGGATGGCTGCATTCATACCATGGATTCATATTTTTATATCAGATATGTATATGTATATGTGTCCTTGATTTGCAGGTCTCTTAACAGTGTTTGTTCTCATCCTTACAAAAGCTCGTAAAGCATCTCATCCATCACTCCCTATTTTTCCTTCATGCTTTAGGGGGCATCTATTATACATTCTTTTGTCACACCTCTCGCACTTCCCTGTGACATACCCCAAAGTGCCTGAAACTTGGTTATCATGCAGTGTACTCATCTTGAAATGTAGCTCAGATCCTCCCTAGAACAACTATGGTAAAACGCCTTGAGCTTCCCTAAAGAAAAGAGTTCTAAAACCCTAATTTGAGGATCATCGCTCCCCTGACATTGGGAACCCATGCTAGTCGCTAGCTACACTATACTAGCCTTGTGATGCCAGTGAATTTTTAGCTTGGATACCCGTGATGATCCCTAAAAGGCAATTTTTCCCAAAGAGGACAAGAATCTTCATGATCTAGAGGCTTCTAGAATGACGAGCTGAAGGTTGTTCGGCATGGATGAGGTTGAGTTATCTCAACTTGTCCCTTTGGTCTTATCCCTATGAGCTACCTCCTTGAGATGAGGGCCTTCTCCTATCTTTGGAGAGATCCTAACTTCCTTTCCCTCCCTATATATTCATATTTTGCCATTCCCAAATGGTTGGTCTTTGGCTATTTGCACCCTTATGCTGAGATAGTGCCTACATGCTACTCATTTGGCTTGGAGAAGGAGTTCTTGGAGAGCTTGAGCTTGGACTTGGACATTCACTCAAGGAGAGATTATCGACATGGAGGCTTGGTTGTATTCTTCCTCCTTTATTCTATTAATATATGCAACTACTGGTTCACTTTCCATAAATGTGTGTGTTAATGCATCATTTATCTTAATGGTCCTTGATCTGTTAAGTGGATTACTTTTGATTATGCTATTTGTATTCACATTCTTTATTGTGTCTTTGATATCTTGTTCAGGCATTCAAATGTTGTGAGCAGTAGGACTAAGCCCAAGGTGCAAGTGATTCAAGGTCTTCAACAAAGGAGGAAGTTATAGCATCAGAATGAGGTAGGCCATCTTCCTCTTCTCTCATTTCGATTGTAATTTAGCAAAGTGTATTGTAGATTGTCACGTAGGTTGCTAGTCCCATTCATTGGGCTAGAGGGATTGTCTCTATTCACAAAGAGGATTTTCCTAGACAACACTCCCTCAGCAAACACAGCCTATGCCACCACCATTTTGACCACCTCAGTTTCCAGCACAGATTGTTTCTAACTCGAATAATAAAGCAGTACAAATTATTCACTCTATTGGACCACTGCCTTTCCCTTCTTATCAAACCATGCCAGTTGGGGTCAATGACCTCCAACTGAGATCAGGAAGGGTAATAAATTCAAAAAACAAAAAAAAAAACAAAACAAAAACAAAATGTAGTAATCATTGAGGATAAAACTGAGGAGGAAACTCCTTATATTTTAAGCAATGATGTTTCTCCACAACCTATTCGCATACACTCAGATTCCTTACCCTCTTCTTAAAACCATCCTCCCTTTCTGAAGAGGTTGGTTTTGGAGAAAGTTGACCCCACCCCTAAGTTTGACCTAGCTTCTGAGTTGAGAAACCTTTATATAAAGGTTCCTCTACTGCAGGCTATAAAAGAGATTCATATATGTACTACAATCGTTCGATAGCTCTATCTTAAAAAGCCAGGAAGGAAGAGAGTTGAAGCTCACACTATCCAGTTTGTTGGGAGAGCAACTGAGTTGATGACAGGATGTGATCAAGTTGAGAAATATATTGATTCTGGAAACCTAGATGTCTTTGTTCAGATAGGTGATATCCTCATTCCCAATGTGTTGATAGACCTTGGAGTGGATATTAATGTTATGACTAGAAAACTATGGAGCAACTTTGGCTAACTCACATCCGTCCTACCCCCATTGTGCTTGAACTTGCTGATAGATCTAAAATCAAGCCATAGGGTGTGTTAGATGATGTGATTGTCTCAATCAAATCATGGGAATACCCTACATATTTCATTATTTTACAACCAAAAAATCCTATTGGGGGACACCCTTTAATTTTGGGATGACCATGGCTTACTACAGTCAATGCCTATATAGGTTGTCACTCAGTGACATGTATATTTTTGATGGGGATGCCAGGAAGAAGGGCACTTTGTACCCACCTTCCAGATCTATCCAGGAGCTTCATGACACCTTGTGGTTGGATTATGATAGTAATGATGAGGAGACTCAGTCTCTTTCTATGATTCATCAATATACTGAGTATATTGAGGAGAGTGTGATCTTGAATTTTCTTAGTAACCTGGATATCATGCAAGGATTTGGACTACTTCATAAAACATTTAGCCCATGTTTTCAAGAAAATTGTGATCCACAATCCTCATCATCCTTACAGAGTTTGGTAGCTACCACAAATGTTTATGAGCCAAACACAACTCTTGTTGAGGTAAGTCTAGGCAAATCTTTATACATTAGTATAGACCTGGACCCATCCTAACAAGAGTAGCTTGTGATTTTGTTGTGAGACCATATTGATTCCTTTGCATGGAGTTACGAGGAAATGAGAGGCATCCCTCTTGAACCTTGTACCCATCATATTTATATTTAGGATGGTGCTTGATCTTTCCAACAACCCCAAAGGTGAATGAACCCTACATTGAGAGAATTTTGTTAAAGACGAACTTCAAAAACTCTTAGATGTAGGTTTTATCTGTCCTATATTTGATAGCTAGTGGGTTTGTTCATTGGTAGTATTCCCGAGGAAAGATGGGAGATGGTGAATCTGTATTGATTATAGAGAAATAAACAAAGCCACTCTTAAGGATTACCTCCCCCTTTCCTTCATCGATCAAGTACTAGACACCCTCATGGGTAAAAAGTACTTCTCATTCTTGGATGGCTTTAGTGGTTACAACCAAATCTAGATCATATCGAGGATCAAAAAATACTCCCTTTAGTTGTCCCTGGGGAACATTTGCCTATCAAGTGCTTCCCTTCAGACTTTGTAATGCTCTTGCTACTTTTATATGGATGAATTTTCAGTATTTGGTGATTCATTTCAGGAAGCCCTCCAAAACTTTAAGAAAGTACTAGTTAGATGCGAGGAGGCTTGCCTTGCTTTGAGTGACAAAAAATGTAGATTGATATGAAAAGCAGCGGTGTTCCTTGGCCATCTTATCTTTTATAAGGGTATCCAGGTAGATCCAGCCAAGATAGATTTCATCATACACCTGCTTGTACCAAAAACATAAATGGAAGTGAGAGGATTCCTGGTTCATGTGAGTTACTGTTGAAGATTCATTAAGAATTTTCTAGGATAGCTACACCTGTTTTTCAATTATTGGCTAAGGATATTGATTTATCTTGTATCGAAGCTTTCCAACAAGATTTCGATAATCTGAAGGAGAGATTAGTACAAGCACCAATTCTGAGGGGTGCTAACCTGACGCTTCCATTCCATATCTCCTCGAATGCCTCAAATACTTCCATTTGTGCGGCATTAGGACTAGAGGAAAATCAGCAACCATATGCCATATACCTTGTTAGTAAAAACTTGTCATCTGTCGAGCTTAATTATACAGTGACAAAGAAATATTTCCTAGCTGTGGTTTTTTCTATTAATAAGTTCAGACACTATATTACAGGATATGAAGTATTTATACACACAGATCACTCTTCCATAAAATATTTGATGAAAAAACCTTTAACCAGTAGTAGGATAGCTAGGTGGTTACTTTTACTACAGGAATTCAATGTAACTATAATTAATAGGCCAGGAAAGTCAAATATGGTAGTTGATTTTCTTTCTAGATTGAACAATCTTGGCCAAGAAATTCTTGTAGATGATTCATTTCACGATGAACATCTCTTTGTTGTTTCAGCAAGCTCCCCTTGGTTTGTTGATATAGCAAATTATCTCGTCATGGGAAAAACAACACCATACCTATCTGCTAGGGAAAGGCGGAGGATCATTCAGAATAATGCTCCATACTCCTGGATTCAAGGAGAGTTATTTTACATAGGACCCAATCTCATTATCCATAGATGTGTAAGAGAAGAGGATGTGTTTTACATTTTAAAAGTCGCCCATGACAAGCCTTGTGGGGGTAGTTTCGTAGAAAAAAGGATAGCATATAAAATTCTTCGCATTGGCTACTTTTGGCTCTTCATGTTTAAGGATGCCAAAGAGATGTTAAGCATTGGGATAGTTGTCAGCAGATGGGCCAACCTAGTCAAGCCGATGAGATTCCTTTATGCCCGCAAGTTATGTTAGAGCCCTTTGAAAAATGGCCATTGAATTTGTGGGACCTATAACTCCAACATATTTAAATAAAAGACATATCATGGTTTGCAAATATTTTGTGACAAAATGGATAGAAGTTAGGGTTGTTCCTTATGCCACTAAAAAAGTTGTTTTTGATTTCTTATTTACGAATTTTTTACTCAATTTGGTGTACTACAAGAAATTGTTACTGACAATGGACCACTATTTGTTTCTAATATGGTGAAAGGAATTGTAGATCAATACAAGATTCGACATAGGAAATCTACATCGTACCACCCACAAGAAAATGGCCAGGTAGAGTCCACAAATAAAGTGATTGAGTCCATCCTTACAAAAACAGTGAATATCCATAAAAAGTATTGGGAAAGTAGTTTACCAAAAGCATTGTGGGCTTACATAACCACTTGGAGGAATAGTATAGGTCACACACCTTATGATATTGTGTATGGGAAACAAGTATTGTTTCCAATTGAATTCCATATTAAAACTTTCAGAACTACAATCCAATTGGGGTTAGATCTCTCAGAGTAAAAATAACAACATCTTTTGAATTTAAGTGAATTGGATGAGATGAGAAGGGATGTTGTACAAAAAATTATTTTGATTGAACAATAGCATAGTAGATGGCATGATAAGTTAATCAAGAAAAATAAGTTTCGGTAGGGTAACTAGGTGCTTCTTTACAATCCAAAATTCAAGAATTTTAAAGGGAAGCTTCATACATGATGGATGGGACCTTACGAGGTGGTTAGAGTTTTTGAGAATGGGGAAATTGAGATAAAAACCATTGATGAAGAAGGTATTATCTTCCTGGTAAACGGACATAGGTTTAGACGGTATCTTCAGCCCAACACCAAGGAAGACTTTATGCAACAAGTTCAACAACAGTCAAAACTAAAATTAGTAGGAAGGGGAGAGAACCAGCCTAATGTGAGTACTTTTTGAATCAATCTTTTTCTGGAATTAAAAAAATAAAATAAATAATAAAGAATAAATAAAAATAAAAAAGAAGAAGAAAAAATAATGATACATGACTGTGAAAATTGGCTCATTGGCGCAATTATGTAGGAGGTCACCAGAAAACCAAGTGACTGGAAGGTAGAGTCCCTTTTTAAGAAAAAGGGAACGTTTACTAGATTTATAAACATGTTTTTTCCATCCTTGAGAAGAAGCAAGACTCTGCAGGTATTTCTGGTGACAACAAGAGTCAACTAGCAGAAGCTTTCCCTTACTAAAGTTCAAGGCAGACAACTTGTCAAATTTGCACATAGTCAACATGGAAAGTTCCCACTGCAATTAATTTTTTTACAAGACCACAACATCAAAACAAGTATAGGTATGATAATTGGAAATGGGCGAACTCTACTTGACTTTGTTTCCTACTTCTTTCTTTCCCATTCTACACTAAAATTTAACTCTTGTCCCATTTATGTCTTCCCCTCTGTATTCCTTGTATTTACACTTCCCATTCTTTATTCTCCATATCCATGTTCTATTTTTCCCTCTCTTTAGGGAAGAATTCCTTATTTATGTGTGTCTTTCTCTTCCTAAACTTGATACCCTCTCATTCTAACTCCTATTCCCTATTTTTTGTTTCCCCTAGTTTGAAAGTTAACAAGATCTGCTTCTTTTTTTTAAATCACTTGACATGTATAAGAAACATCTTGGGCAACACCTAGCAGTGAACCGTCATCACCAAAGCCAAACTTATAGATCTAGCTTGAGAACAATTGTTTTGAAAGATATGAATAACTTCAAAATTTTCTTTCTTTTGACTTCTAATATAGTATAGGCAAGCTATTCAGTGCATGCATATTATTCAATACATGCAGGATGCGTAGTATAAACAGTGGCCCTATGCAATATTTTTTACCCAGCACCCTATTGATTAATATCATCAGTTTTTGTTTATTGATCTGTGATTTTTCTTGGGTTATGTCATATATCTTGTTCATATTTTTTAGTAGGAACAGGTTACTTAATATATTTAGGATTTTAGTGGTTATTTATATTCCAAAGTTAGAAAGCGCACTAAATTAAAAATTTTAAACTGGCATATCTCTAACCTATCCTAGAATTTACATATATAATGTTAATATTTGCAATTACTAATCTGATAAGCCACAATCATGATGAGGAGGCACATGTTTGGTGTCCTTGTTGTCACTATCATACATGTTAATTAAATTAGCTAAAATCTTTTCCCATGCCTCGTATTAAACTCATAGCCAGAGTATTGATGATGTTATTTCTTGGTGTTAGTTATCATATGAATGCATGTGGCATGATTATCTGTGTTGGACCCGTCATTCTACAATCACCCTCGATCAAAAGAAATCATTTTTTGTGACCTCAATCTCATCATGACTAGATATTTGCACAATTGTCACCACTGCCAATTGGTTTGAAAAGTGATGGAAATGGAATAATTCAGCGAATTAAATTCCAACGGTATGTGAAAAATGGAAATTATATATATTTTTTTATGCAAGCTTGCAGGGGTGATTGTGCTACCGATATGGAGACAGGTTGATGAAAGTGAAGTGCAAGGTTGAGGAAGGAGCAGTGTAACATATTCTGAGCAGAAGTCTGTAGTGGAAAGCATGCCAATAGTGAGATTTAAACCAAGTTCATTTGGAGTAGTTAAGAAGTTTCCTAAGTATAAAATCGGATTCCAAATATTGAAGGTTGGTTACCGTTCCTGAAGAATTTTCATGGGTATGACTTGAAAGTTGCACATGTATTCGTTGAGAACTTTGATGGTAAAAGGGAAACAATCGAGGCCTTGGTGCTTAATGTTTATGAATAGTTTTTGGCTAAAGTAGTCGGTCTTCCGTGGCAGGGAGAGAACTAGTTTAAAAAGGGAGATTTTAATACAAGTGCATGGCAAAGATTCATGACAGATCCTAACCACAAAGTTGATTAGAGGCATGGATTTCATGTGAAATGCTTGATCAAGAAGTGGAGAAGCTTGTTATTGATTCTGCAGAAATTCTTGACCTGTGAAGGTCAATTCTCAATGGTACTCCTCTATCATATTCGACTCTTGTTTCATTTCAAATCAAGTCAGACCTTGAATTTTCCTCATTTTCTTCTTAAAATCTTAGCAAGAATGTCACATGGAATTAAAAGGAGCCCTACTAACAAAAAGGAGAAGTGATTATATCATGTTGGGTTAATTAAGATATTAGTTTCTGAGGAGTTGAGTCAATGAGGGTCTGACTAGGATCAATTTCTAGTGAAATTCAAGACTGGTGGCTTAAGACAACATGTTAATTTAGAAGAATGGTCTCCAGGAGGATTTTCTATGTAGGTATGCAAGCATGTTGATAAAAATAAACAGAGTAAATCTATGAAAGAGTCTTAAGTTTGTGAAAAAGGGAAGACGTGTGGAGGAGTCTTAGACGGTAAAACAGAAGGAATCTATGAAGAAGAAGAAGATTGTGAAACAGAGTAAATCTATGTAGGGGTAGAAGACCGAGAAATACAGAAAGCTTGTGGAAGGTTTTGAGACCATGAAATAGAGTAAATCAGTTAAAAAGTATAAGAATGCAAGGTAGAAACAACCCTTGGAAGGGTCAAAGTATGTATGGGTTGAGCCATCTTTGGCATCTATGGCTAGTACCAGGAGAGTGGTTAGGGAAAGGGCTAAGGCAGAGTTTTCCTCTCCACTTGTAAAAAGAGAAGATATTCCAACTAAAACCATTCCTATGACTGAAAGTATTCCTGTGTCAAAAGACGTTCTGGTGGAAGATCTAGGGTATGGTCAAGGCCCTATGTGTGAAACATAAGTGGTAAGCCACAATCCTCAGACGTCGAATAAATATGATGAAATCCTTGTAGAATCTTCTATTGAAGTTGACACTCGTGTCTGGTCAAGCACTAAGAAAAACGAAAAAAAAAAAAAAACCTGATAATAAGAAGTCGCGAGTGGATGAAAAGCTTAAAGGGATTGTTGAATAAGCCATAGTAGAACCGATCTAAGATCACGAGGATGTGCCAGTTGAAGATTCAGAACATTTGGTTCCTCTCATAACCTTTCTTCAACAAAATAAAGATGCAAAGAGAATTAGTTTTTTGCATAATGAAGTGAGGGAGATCAAATTCTTGAATCAGTTTATTCAAACTTAGAATTAGACCTTGAAAAACATTGTGGCCTGAATGAATGTGGAGATAGCAGAATTGAGAGAAAATAATAAAAAAATTGAATATGAATTAAATACTTGTAAGGAGAAGAACAGACAATTGGAAGGAGAACTTGACACTTCAAAGGATAAGGGCAAGAGAACAAGGAAGAAGCAGAAGGAAATCCTAAGTTCATATATGGAAATTAATATTAAAGTTAATAAGTGATGAAAAGGGTTTCCAAAATTTTGTTTTTGCAGAGGTTGGTAATTTTGTGTGAGGACACACAAGTAGATAGGGTTGGGGGAGTGATGGGTGTTGAAAATGTCTTTTTTTTTCCCTTACTCACCTCTGTTTCACCCAATCTTGGCGTAAACCTATACTGATTATCCTTCATTTTGATGTGGTTTTTGAAGAATAGTATTGAAAATACAATATCTCACAAATCTAGGTAGGCACATTTATGTTTATTGTCAAAATTATTTTATTTTTGTGTTTTTATAAAACGTTTTGATCAATATAAACCATTAACCCTAATCTATGCAGTGCTCATACCTAGGTGGTTTCCTATACCATGGATTCATAGTTAACTTCTTAGGTTGTGAGCTGGAAGTCAAATTTTTTGATTAGATCTTGAAAATTCTTTTGTTTCCCTCCACCGATATAACAGCCTGAGGAAGTAGGGACAAAGACTCAATGGTCGACTTCTACAAGTAGATCTAGTTCAGTCTAGGGCATTTGCTTTTATGTTGGACCCAAACTGGATCTCATATCCAACTATTTCTAAATAGGAATCGACTTTAGTTCCTCTTTGTTATTCATCATTATGTATAAATTGTATGATTGGACCTCTGGGAAAAACTAGTGAGAATAGGGGAGATGTGAAGAAGTTATCTCTTCTTAAATTGGATGAACTTATGATGTGAAGATTATTTAATTAATACAACCTTTGTGTCAAACGTTTATTTATATCAGTGAGTTATGTTATTTTACATGAATAATTTCTTTCTCCTATAAGTTATCTCTTTAATCTGGGTGTGGAAGCTGGTCTGGTAAGGGCCCACCAGCCCAGCTCCACAACCCTTTGTATATTGTTTATAGATTAAATGTGTGTGTGCGTTGTGGTTGAAGCATTGCTATAGATTTCAATTTTAAACAATGTACTGATTTCATGATATTTTACTATCCTCATATTGAAGATTGTTGTTTCATGCTTGCACTAGTCTCTTCAAATAGATGAGATGGATTTGAATCTCTATTTCGTTAATGAATCGCACAGTCATTCTTTCTAAAAAGATTACAGGGGTTTTGGATCTAGTTACTTGAGGGTTTCAATATTGATTTGAGACTGCTAAGGTTTCATATAATTTTGATTCATTGCTTCTTCTCACGCGATTGTTCCTTTCTTGGTTCGTATTTGAATTTTCTTTTGCGTCGATTGTTAAAAATTTCGAAGGGTGAGTCCTAGGGTAAGGACTGATTATCTTTTGTGATAATCTTCTTGTTTTCAATCGAGATAACTAGTTATTTGTGGCTCGGGTTACTACGAGTTGAGGTCAATTGGTAATAGCAAACCTGACTTGTTGTGTGCATCATTATGAATAAACTATTACCTAAGTCTTAGTGTTAGTGACTGGTTCATAGTTGGACATTTTTTGAACTATGCTCCTAACCCTTTTCTATTTCCCCCCCTATGTTCTCTTGTGACCTAACTTGACACAACCCAAGGTGCATATGATTTATACCACTAAATCGAAACACTAATTGTTACCTTGTCTAGGTAAGAAAACATGATTTCGTTATTGTCATTTATGATTTCATTTGAGTTCAGGATTAGGGTTGTTCATCTCATTACAGGCACTATACGAGGTACAAGTGGTATATTGAGTATAGGCATACAAGTATAACAAAGCATTAATTTCAATTACTTTGCTATAAGGACAAAATTGTTGTTTGCATTTGATTTTGTGCGTTGCATTCTATTTATTGAGAGTTGTGAGAGAATTGTTGAAGGTGTGGATTATTTCATGAAGGGTGTGATGACAGTTTGATTGATTGGTACTTGTCACGCGGAAAGAGTCGTTAGTGCGGACACAACCGACCTTCCTATAAGCCTAAGACTTTCTAGTGACAAACAAGACAAATAAGAGCAATCCTTCCCTAAATATGCTTTTACAATATGAGAAATCAAGTGTTTAGATCCTATCTGTAATCCAACGCTGTTGTAGTAGTCCAGCTTCGTTGATCCGGATGAGCTCCTCCTTCCCTTCGAAACCTGCATTCACTAACAATCAAACGATTAAATAGCACCTGAATATCACATAAAATAAAACATATTTAACATATAGACCAAGGAGTATATGAAACAACTCATAAATAACAAATTGTTGAGAAGAATGGACTAATTTGTATTAAAAAGGTAACAAAAGGAACCATTACAACCTGAGCCTTGGTGTTGTGCAAGCTCCTCCCAGGGTCCACAAGAGTTCTCCCTTACTCTGATCAGCTCACCCACCTCCCAATGGAAACAAGTAAAGATGGTAATCTCTCCTCACAAGCTTCTACAAGGAAGTCCTAATTCCAGCAGCATCTACCCTTAGGAATGTTCAGCTTTCAACCTCTCCTCCCTCTGGTCCAATGCATGTATTTATAGTGCTGTAGAGGAAGTTAATCAGGTCCACCATCAATGGGATAAGCCCCTCTTTTGGGTGGGTTAGCTCCCCTCTTGATGGGATAAGTTCCTCTTCTATAGGGATACATGAACCATCTGGAGGCGCTCCATACACGTCAAACAAGCTTCTAGAATGCTCTAGAAATGACCACAAGTAACTTTTTTGGAGTGAAACTTGCGCTCATTGACCTTTACAGGAGTACGCACCCAGTGCTTTACAGACAGAGCGTACAAGTACGCAGGTATTGTGAACTTGGATTGCGTACCCGCAGGTAAGGTTGAGAGAAACTGCGTACCAGAGATAACTTGACTTTAAATGACTTTTCTCTCTTTCTTTGAGTTTGACATGGAAAGCAGAGGCATGAGACTTGCCAAGGAGGATAGTATGACAGGTGATGGAGCCATACAAACTGCAAATAGTCATGGTGACATTTTTTAGTGTAACAGATTGCCCCCTAAAGTGCGAAGCCTGAAGTAGATTAGGGTTTCAAAACATCTAGGAAGGGTGAAGTACTTTATCATTTCAAGGATTATCTTGCGGAGAGCCTGGTCAGAACCTACAAATATTCAACACAAAATACATATATAGGATGATATCATCGCTAAGGTAGGCATTCCCATACTCAGATTGAAAACTTTAACTAACAATCTAACTACTGCTCTGATACAGGAATGATTTTGCAGTACATCACAATTATAGACTTTTATAGACACAGTATGGACGCAGCCATCTGTTTATGATTAGTCTACTATATAATGAATACAAAACTCCTCGCAGCCTGGATGGTGGAAACTAGATCCAGGGTCTTCATTTCTACTTCCCGATTTGGTACGATTCTATCCATGCGAATAAATGAGTCGATGTCGAACATGGTAGAAACCACTTGATTACCAGTCAATGATGTAAACTATTAACAAGTGTGAGAGAGACCACCGGTGATGTCAATGGTTCTCAAAGTACCCAGTACAATCCATGAAATGTGAATGAATGGGTTGTTGTCGAACACGTCACGGAGTCCTTTGATCGAAAGTCAATGATGTAAACTGTCGTCAAAGGCGAGAAACCTGCCATTGATGCATGCAGACCTCAAGGTACTGACGATCTCTAAGTCATCTTTCTAGATAATGTGTTGATGTCGATAGAAAGCGACCCGTTGCAGGCAAGCCCACAACACGAAATCATTGTTCAAGTTGAAGAAATGTTTCTGTAAGGACTGACTCAGGGATGGTCAAAATGGATGACAAGTATTTTGCATATGAATGGTTTATTTGCAGAGACCTCTTGAACACATAACGACACAACAGATGGCTTGGTGACGATTGACCCAAAGTTAATACCCGGAAACGGTTGAAGACTTTCAAAGTAGTTTGACCAACTTTAAGGCAAAGGATTTCCCAACCCAGGTGAATAAAAAGTGTCGTGTTCAAGAGCGGTGATAAGGTTCTTCTGTAACAAAGGATAACAAATAGGTTCATTCTTCTCTCTTTTCCCCCACCATTTCTGGCAAGTACCTCTTTATTTTTTACAAGCTTGAGGAGGATAACATATGCTTGATTATAAGCTCATCCTTCGGATGAGTCCAACTTAGTTTAGATTCGGACTCTAAGAAGGAGTGGTCCATTCCTGTTTGTAATTGAACAGGTCCTTTACTGTGAAATTTTAACGAGTCCAGCATAGGAGAAACTAGGCGTTTTTCAATTTTAGAGAGTCTGAAAAAACTAAAGAAGACTCCATAGTGAACTTTTTCGTAAATTTGTGTCTCCCAAGCCCGAAAAAGTATAAAATAATACCTGAGAGAACCGCTCGATCTTGCGACCAAGGAGTACTTTCATGTTTAGTGCCATTGACCTGAAAAGTAAAAAGCGATCAAGGACACGTCATTTTATTTCCAATATCGAGTTTGAAACGATAAAAACCCGGCAATCTTTTCGTGTTTTTACGGTCAGAAAAGGGCTATAAGAGGACCGTCTTTTAATTCTGTTTTAACGAGTGTAAAAGAAACGCTCGGCAATCTTTTAATTTTTTAGGAGTCAGAAAAGGGCTTAAAAGATGACTCTGATTTTTGGTTCGTAAAAAATGATAGTTTACCCTAAAGTCCCTTTGTCCTGCACAAAAACAACACATTACTCATACCTGTTTAAGATAGGCAAAAATACATTGAAAAATATCTCTTTATGGTGAAAAATAAACAAACCTAGCATTCATTTATCCAAAAAACCTATAAAAATACCATTTACCATGTCATTTTTACCATTTTACTATTGAGGGAGAGAAAAGGGCTTTTGGCAAGAAACTTCCCGTGGACTTTGCGGAGAATCCGACCGTCAGAATCGAACGTCGTTTCACCAGGTATTCTACAACATCCTTCTCTTAATTTCCATCCGTTTAGAATTCATTTTTAGGCTTTTATTTGATTTTTTGGAGGTCTTGGGGTTTCAAGATGCGCCCTTTGGGGTACGCAGGTCATGCACTGCTGACCTGCGTACCCCGATATTTTCTCAATGGGGAAAATACCAGGCGTACGCACCCGGCCTTAAGGGAAGCTGCGTACATACGCTCTGTCCCTAAAAGCCAGGGTGCGTACCGCGCAAAACGCATTTTGAAACCCTCATATCTCCAAAATGGACCAAAATTTTAAAAATTTATGGACTCTAACAGATGTTTTATGATGTGCAGGGTGCACACCATGCTTGATTGGCGTGAAAGAGAACACGAGGACGTTGATTTGGCCGCAATAAATCATCAACCCTCGATTGATGCTTTGAAGGCATGCAGTCTCTACAAGTACTGGGCCATAGCTGGCATGAGGGCCTGTCGTGGCGGAAAAAGTCGTTTGTGCGGACACAACTGACCTCCCTAGGAGTCTAAACTCTCTAGCGACAAACAAGACAAAATGGAGCGATCTTTCTCTAAATACACCTTTTAAAACATGAAAACTACAAGTGTTTAGGCTTACCTTATTCCAAAACGCTGTTGTTGTAGTCCGTCCTTGCCGATCCGGATGAGCTCCTCCTTCACATCAATTCCTGCAACCACAAACAATCAAACAATTACCAAGCACTTGCATCTCATATAATAAAACATATATTCAACATGCAGACCAAGGAACACATGAAATAACTCATTAACACAAGCTATTGAGAAAAATGAACCAGTTTGTATTAATAACGAAACAAAGAAACTCTTACAACCTGGCCTTGGTGTTGTGCAAGCTCCTTCCAGGGTCCACAAGAGTCTTCCTCTACTTTGACAAAGCTCACCCACTTCCAAATAGAACAAGTAAAGATGACAATCTCTCCTCACAAGCTTCTAAATGGGAGTCCTAATTCCTGCAGCATTTACCCTTAGAAATCTATAACTTTCAACCTCCTCTCCCTCTGGCTCAATGCCTTTATTTATAGTGCTGTAAAGAGGTTATTCAGGTCCACCATCAATGGGATAATCCCCCTCTTTGGGTGGGATAGCTCCCTTATTGATGGGATAAGTTCCTCCTTAATAGGGATACATGAACCAACTGGAGGCGCATCCATTTCATCAAACCGACCTCTAGAAAGTTCTAGAAGTAACCACAAGTAACTTTTTTAAGATGAAACTTGCGCATTTTGCCTTTTACAGAAGGACGCACCTGTCCCTTAACATACAGAGCGTCCAAGGACGCAGCCTTTGTGAACATTGTGAGCGTCCCCGCAGGTAAGGCTTGAGAGAACCTGCGTCCCCAGAGATAAACACATTTTTTACAAGACTTTCTCTCTTTTTTGAGTTTGAGATGGATAGCAGAGGCATAAGACTTGCCTAAGAGGGTAGCATGACTGTTGATTGAGCCATACTAACTGTAAATAGTCATGGTGACATTTTTTAGTGTAACAGAATGCCCCCTAAAGTGCGAAGCCTGGAATAGATTAGGGTTTTGTAATTCTAGGAAGGGTGAAGCGCTTTATCATTTCAAGGATTGTCTTGTGGATGACCTGGTTGGAACCTGCAATTTTCAACACAAAATACATGTATAAGATTATATCATCACTGAGGTAGGCATTCCCATACTCAGATTCAAAACTTTAACTAATGGACTAACTACTCTGATACAGGAATGATCTTGCAGTACATCATTTTTATAGACTTTTGTAGACACAGTATGGACGCAGCCATCTGTTTATGATTAGTCTACATAGATAATGAATACAAAACTCCTCGCAGCCTGGATGGTAGAAACTAGATCCAGGGTCTTCACTTCTACTTCCCGAATTGGTACGATTCTAGCCATGTGATTAAATGATTTGATGTCGAACATGTTAGAAACCACTTGATTACCAGTCGATGATGTAAACTGTTAACAAGCGTGAGAGAGACCACCAATAATGTCAATGGTTCTCAAAGTACCAAGCACAACCCGTGAAATGTGAATAGATGTTTTGATGTCGAACACTTCACGGAATCCTTTGATCGAAAGTCAATGATGTAAACTGACGTCAAAGGCGAGAAACCTGCCATTGATGCATGCAGACTTCAAGGTACTGTCGATTCCTAAGTCATCTTTCTAGATAATGTACTGATGTCGATAGAAAGCGACCCGTTGCAGGCAAGCCCGCAACACGAAATCATTGTTCAAGTTGAAGAAATGTTGCTGTAAGGACTGACTCAGGGGTGGTCAAATGGATGACAAGTATTTTGCAGATGAAAGTTTTGCTTGCAGACCTCTTGAACACATAACGACACGACAGATGGCTTGGTGACGAATAACTCAAAGTTAATCCCCGGAACCCGGTTAAAGACTTTCAAAGTGGTTTGATCAACTGTGAGGTAAAAGATTTCCCAACCCAGGTGAATGAAAAGTGTCGTGTTCAAGAGTGGTAATAAAGTTTCTTTTGAGACAAAAGGTAACAAATAGGTTCATTCTTCTCTCTTTTCCCCCACCATTTCTGGCAAGTACCTCTTTATTTTTAACAAGCTTGAGGAGGATAACATATGCTTGATTATAAGCTCATCCTTCGGATGAGTCCAACCTAGTTTAAATTCGAACCCCAGGAAGGAGTGGTTCGTTCCTATTTGTAATTGAACAGGTCCTCTACTGTAAAAGTTTAACGAGCCCAGTATAGGAGAAACTCGGCGTTTTTCAATTTTAGAGAGTCTAAAAAAACTAAAGGAGACTCCACGTTGAACTTTTTCGTACATTTGTGTCCCTCAAGCCCGAAAAAGTATAAAATAATACCTGGGGGAACCGCTTGATCTTGCGACCAAGGAGTACTTTCATAATAGTGTCGTTGACCTGAAAAGTAAAAAGTGATCAAGGACACATCGTTTTATTTCCTTATCGAGTTTGAAACGACAAAAACCCGGCAATCTTTTCCTGATTTTGCGGTCAGAAAAGAGCTAAAAGGGGACCGTCTTTTAATTCCATTTTAACGAGTGTAAAAGAAACGCTCGGCGATCTTTTCATGTTTTAGGAGTCAGAAAAGGGCTTAAAAGAGAACTCCAAGGTTTCACTTTTTCGTAAGTTTTAACGAGTTCGAAAAAGGGATAAAAATGTACTCATGGTTTTCACTTTTTCGTAAGTTTTAATGAGTTCGAAAAAATGATAAAAATGTACTCATATGGCCGTCTTTCAATTTAATTTACGAGCAGGAAAAGACAGAAAGAACTCGGCATTTTCATTTGTTTTACGAGAATGAAAGATAGCAAAATAATCTCGAGATTTTCATGAGTTTAACGAGTCTTGAAAATAACTGAAATTGACTCGAGATAGGTTTCATTTTTACAAAAGCTTGAAACAGAGAAAAACTATGCTTCAGAGTAGTTTCATTTTTTCACAAGCTTGAAACAGAGAGAAAACCGTGCTTGATGCCCCCTAAGCATAACTGCTAGAGCGCATGCCCCCCAGCTTCATTTCATTCAACCAGTTGGATGAAATGAAGGTTCATGAACGAGATCATTTTAAAGACCCGACCTAAACTATAAGAAAATTATGCAAAAAACTGAAATAACTAACCTAAATACTTAACATCTATAAGATCTAGTCAATCTCTCGACTCAAGTAGAGGAGGATTTGTTTCATTTTTTAACGAGCTTGACACAGGAAAAGAACTATGCTCGGATTCGGTTTCATGTTTACGCAAGCTTGAAATGAAAAGCTATGCTTGTTATAAGTTCACATGCCCCCAGCATAATGACGCAAATCAAGGTACATGCCCCCCAAGCTTCATTGCATTCAATGAGGTGGATGGAATGAAGCTTTACTTTCAAGATCTTGGAAAGACTTGTGGGAGATGTTTCATTTTTTAGTGAGGTTGACACAGGAAAAGAACTATCCTCAAAACCCTTGTTTCATTTTTGAAACGAGCTTGACACAAGATAAGGAACTATGCTCATAACTACTCTCTACAATCTACCTAATAGAAACTCTACTCTAAAAACCTTGATTCATTTTTTAACGAGCTTGACACAAGACAAGGAACTATGCTCTAAAATCCTTGATTCATTTTTTAATGAGCTTGACACAAGACAAGGAACTATGCTCATGACTACTCTCTACAATCTACCTACTTAACCTACCCTTGTTTCATTTTTTAACGAGCTTGACACAAGACAAGGAACTATGGTCAAAAAGTTTGCATGCCCCCAGCATAATGATGCAAAGCGAGGTACATGCCTCCCAGGCTTCATTGCATTCAACCGGCTGGATGAAATGAAGGTTTACTTTCAATATTTAACTTGAAAAGGGAGTTGTTTCATTTTTAAGGAGGTTGACACAAGAAAAGAACTATCCTCATACCCGATTCATTTTTAAACGAGGTTGACTCAGTAACAGGAACTTTCCTCGTACCTGATTCATTTTTTAACGAGGTTGACTCAGTAACAGGAACTATCCTCATAACCCTGATTCATTTTTTAACGAGGTTGACTCAGTAACAGGAACTGTCCTCAAAATCTTACTTTCTACAATCTACCTACATAGCCTAAAATCTACTTGATTCATTTTTTAATGAGGTTGAGTCAGTAAAAGAACTATCCTCATGCTAGCCTGTTTCATTTTTTAACGAGGTTGATACAGGAAAAAACTATCCTCATACTCACTGATTCATTTTTTAAACGAGGTTGACACAGTAAAAGGAACTTTCCTCGTACACACTGATTCATTTTTTAACGAGGTTGACTCAGTAAAAGGAACTTTCCTCACTCCTGATTCATTTTTTAATGAGGTTGACTCAGTAAAAAGAACTTTCCTCACAACTCCTTGTTTCATTTTTTAATGAGCTTGACACAGTAAAAGGAACTTTCCTCGTACACACTGATTCATTTTTTAACGAGGTTGACTCAGTAAAAGGAACTTTCCTCACCATCCAATTTCATTTTTTAACGAGGCTGAGAGAGGAACAAACTATCCTCGTACCTTATTCATTTTTTAAACGAGGTTGACTCAGTAAAAGAACTATCCTCATACCTGATTCATTTTTTAACGAGGTTGAGAGAGGAACAAACTATCCTCGTACCTGATTCATTTTTTAAACGAGGTTGACTCAGTAAAAGAACTATCCTCATACCTGATTCATTTTTTAACGAGGTTGACTCAGTAACAGGAACTTTCCTCGGAATCTTGAGCATGGCTTCTAACTGGAAGAAAGACATGTCAATGGACACACCTTGATCATGGCTTCCAAGAGATCTTCATCAGAAGGAAGAACAGTTCTTTGGAAGGAACACATGTCAAGGGACTCAAAAGGGATAAGAACATCGTGTTCAAGTAATCCCATAGAGTTTTCCATGTCAATTACTGGATCTAAATCAACAGTGAGAGGCTCACTTACATTGGTAACTGAAAACATGGGATCAGTTGCCACATAATTAACCCGTGGCAGGGTAGATACCACTTTAGAATCAGGAACATTTAGGGGTGTCATATTATTGGTAGTTGAGACAAGACTAGGGAACGAAAGCTGGTCTACAGTCACAATACTGCCATTGTGAGGGAAAGACATCACGCGAAAGAGTGTCGATACGATAGCTTTTATTGCATAAACATAGTCTCGTCCAAGGAGTAAATTGAAATCCAAGGGACCTCGAACTACCATAAGATCAATACAGACAGTTTTACCTTCCAAGGTAATAGAAAACTTAGGAAGGATCCCTAAAGGTTCGCTAATGGTTCTGTTAAAAGCTTTCAGATTTTGCGTAATAGGCGCAAGCTGAGGGGAACCCAAAGCTTTCCAAACAGTTGAGGATAAAATACTAACAGAAGCACCTTCATCTACCTGAGTACGATGTATGTCCCTACCACCAGCCTTGACAATGATTTGGAAAGGGATGGAGGAAGGAAGACGAGGTTCTGTCAGTCTATTCCAATCAAAGGAAAAGACCTCAGTGCTTGGAGGGGGTTCTGTAGAAACAGGTGAAATGCCCCCCGGCATGGAAGAATCCGATGTAACAAGAAGAACATCAGCGGTATGAAATTTACTCTCGAAAAGGAGAGTGTGATCGACCGAATGTGAAATTGAATCGACCACTTGATCAACTAATGGATCATCAACCTGAGTGACATGAGTTTCACTCTCCAATGGAAGAGTGTGATTGACTGTACTTGAAGTTAGATCAATCACTCCGTCAGTTGACGGTAGGTTGAGAGAAAGTTTACGGTAACCAATTGGAAATTCTTGCTGTGGAACAGTAAGGTTTTCCAACAATGTTGAGGCTTCATCCATGTGAGGGCAAATGTGAGTTTGATGACTCCCTTTGCATAACTTACAAGGAAACCTAACTTTACCCTTTTTCCCAGGAACCTGACTATCACTGGTTGATGGATCAACAGAAAGTTGATGAGATTTTTCTGACCATACTTCCAAGACCTTTGGAAAACCAGGACAATTGACAAGGAAGTGGTCACCCTTACAAAGCCTGCAAGGGTATTTGGGTTTACGATGCATGTCGGAATTTTCCTCAACACAACTAACACTTACAGCCATGGTTGGTTGGTTGACTTCTTTCTTATCTTGCTTCTTCTTCTTCTTCTTCTTCTTCCCTTTCTTCTTCTTCTTAGCCTCCTGGTTACTAACATCAAGGCTTTTACCAGGCGAAGAGGAAGAAATGGAGGAAGAAAGATTAGGCGAAGAAGGTAAAGGGTCAACAGAAGGTTGGTGATGTTGAGATGGTGAACTCTGTTGAGGTGAAGCATCCGGTTGAGATGGAACAATTGGAGTATTTTGGGCCAACGAAGTTGAAAATAACCATATCGGTAAACCTATTGTAAATCCAGGTAATGACAAAGTAGCCATATAAGGAGGACCAACATTTCCAAAGTAAGGAAAAGTACTAGGATTCTCATTAGGAGGGGTTCCTAGGTTGATAAATTCCGGAACATTTGCCATTATATTCAACTTCAGTGAATTTTATTAACAATTTAAAACTAAAATTAACAATTCACAATTCACACTTAACAACTAAAATTCACAATTCACACTTAACAACTAAAATTCACAATTCACACCTATGGTCTCTAAAAGTAAAAACAAACAAATTAACACGCGCTATCAAATCTAGGAGTCAAACCACACACAAACAGTAAGCTCTCCGGACCGAAAACACTAGTTGGTGATGAAGCCCAACCTCGCAGAATTCAGTACAGAAATGGCGGGTGGAACAGTTACCCCGGCAACCTGCTTAATGAATAGACCGGCACAAGTTCCTCCACTTTAACCGTCTCGAAGTGAAGTGAACCCCCCGGAAAATCCAAGTGAGTATAACCGACGTCTGCTCCAGGTACAGTGGGACCTTCCCTCCACCGTCACCTCGGTAGAACCCTAAAGATTATGGTCACTAAGGTCACCAACAGTAACAAATACACCTGGGGGAACAGTCTAAACTCCGACAGCACGCAAGGGCAGAGTAGCAAGCTCAATCCCCTTACCGGCTCCTTGACAACAATCCAAGGTTTACCGATAAGTGACCCCTGGCTCCTCGACAATGGTTAATCCGAGGTTTACCGTTTGTAATACGTACTGTCTGGCGTCGTTCCCAACGAGGGGGGAATGATCCCCTCACTGGTTCGGACACGAGCTCGTGCTTCTCCTTTAAGAGGAGCTTTCCCAGAGTGCAATTGAAACAATTGGATTTATTCTACTCAAGATAAACTATCTGTTTGGTTTTGTAGTCTTGGAGAGTTAAGTACTCACCTACTCCAAGACCCTAGCCTAAGCTATGTTGGTGTTTCAGAGCCCTAGAAATGTAAAAATTACTAGATGAATTTTAATTAAGCGTTGTGTTATTAAGGCTGTTATTACTCAAATGGGTAAATGGAGATGAAACCAATGGTGTTATGACCCGACTCAACTGAATGCAATCGAATATGATAATGCAATCCTTTCAATTCGATGAATCCTAACTAGAGTAAGGAGAGAGTTTCCATTCACTTCCAACAATGCAAAAAATTGATCATTAAGAGAAAATTTAACAAATTCTCTAATGCACTAATTTCATCAAGAAAAACTAATGCAAATCAATTCCAAACCAATTTTTATTTTTATTTTTGTGTAAATTCAAATCAAAGAAAACTGATCTAAATCTACGATTGATTTTTCAGAATGTAAACTATGCAATTGTAATCTATGCACAATTCACTTGAAAAGTATGCAAATGTAACCTATGCACATTTTTCATTCATATTCTGAAAATGAGAATTCTAATTATGCAAATGTGATCTATGCAAGAGAATTCTCAAACACAAGACGATTCTAATGTAATCTAAGAACCAATCAAGTGCAAGTCGAGAAAATTGGGTGAGAGTTCCAAAGATCATAAAATAAAAACATTCAAAGGCGATTAACACTCATACACAATTTAGCAAAAACAAAAGCAAAAAGATGCAAAATTGTGAAAAGACTGAGAGAAACCTCCAAGTAATGACCAAAGGAAATCAAATTAAGAATTTCTCAAAAAAGAGACTCAAAACACCCAATTGATGAAAGCTAAAAGCAGGAATGCTAATGAAACAAGTTCAGGTGAAAATTTTTGACAGGGTACTAAAGGATCTGGGCAGAAAACACTAAGAAAAAACAAAATCTAGAAGCAATTAAAGCAAAAATGGAGTTTTCCTAAATTTTTACAGGAAGACGCAGGAAACCCGTTAGAACAGGCGCGGGCCCGCTCTGTGCAAACGGCAACAGCGCGTCCAAAGACGCACTGTGCAGTACTCAGAGGGTGCGTCCTTCTGGAAAAGTTAAGAAAAACCAAATCTAACTAAATCTAAAGCTAAGCCACCCAAATACTAATTCTCACAGTCAAAAACCAGAAAATAAAAATGATTTTCTCAGAGCAAAGTTCACACAAAGGAAAAGACTTTTCTCATCAATGGAATCCCCAGCGGAGTCGCCAATTTGTCGTGGCGGAAAAAGTCGTTTGTGCGGACACAACTGACCTCCCTAGGAGTCTAAACTCTCTAGCGACAAACAAGACAAAATGGAGCGATCTTTCTCTAAATACACCTTTTAAAACATGAAAACTACAAGTGTTTAGGCTTACCTTATTCCAAAACGTTGTTGTTGTAGTCCGTCCTTGCCGATCCGGATGAGCTCCTCCTTCACATCAATTCCTGCAACCACAAACAATCAAACAATTACCAAGCACTTGCATCTCATATAATAAAACATATATTCAACATGCAGACCAAGGAACACATGAAATAACTCATTAACACAAGCTATTGAGAAAAATGAACCAGTTTGTATTAATAACGAAACAAAGAAACTCTTACAACCTGGCCTTGGTGTTGTGCAAGCTCCTTCTAGGGTCCACAAGAGTCTTCCTCTACTTTGACAAAGCTCACCCACTTCCAAATATAACAAGTAAAGATGACAATCTCTCCTCACAAGCTTCTAAATGGGAGTCCTAATTCCTGCAGCATTTACCCTTAGAAATCTATAACTTTCAACCTCCTCTCCCTCTGGCTCAATGTCTTTATTTATAGTGCTGTAAAGAGGTTATTCAGGTCCACCATCAATGGGATAATCCCCCTCTTTGGGTGGGATAGCTCCCTTATTGATGGGATAAGTTCCTCCTTAATAGGGATACATGAACCAACTGGAGGCGCATCCATTTCATCAAACCGACCTCTAGAAAGTTCTAGAAGTAACCACAAGTAACTTTTTTAAGATGAAACTTGCGCATTTTTCCTTTTACAGAAGGACGCACCTGTCCCTTAACATACAGAGCATCCAAGGACGCAGCCTTTGTGAACATTGTGAGCGTCCCCGCAGGTAAGGCTTGAGAGAACCTGCGTCCCCAGAGATAAACACATTTTTTACAAGACTTTCTCTCTTTTTTGAGTTTGAGATGGATAGCAGAGGCATAAGACTTGCCTAAGAGGGTAGCATGACTGTTGATTGAGCCATACTAACTGTAAATAGTCATGGTGACATTTTTTAGTGTAACAGGGCCCAAGTGCCATTCCTAGAGTGGCTGGTTGAAAGGTGGAACATTCAGGAACAATGCTTCTACATCGGAGGGAACCAGCTCGAGATAGAGCCCTCTGACATATATTTTCTCACTGGTTTGCCTAATAGGGGCGAGCAACTGACTCTCTCCGGGACTAGGCCGGGTGGCCAATCCCTTGCTAGCCTCCGGCTAGAGTGGTGCAACAATCAGAACCAAGAGAGAGGGATAGAAATCAAATATATATCCCTGCCTGAACTTATGGTAATTGCCTTTATAGTTACCAGACTCTGCGGCGCAGCCGCCTTGCACATTGCCACCGGGTCCCAAATGTGGATGGCGATAGATTGCTACCGAGGCACCATTTTCAACTGGTGCGATGCTGTGTTGGCCAACATAAAGGGCCAACTGACTAGGGTAAAGAACGGGCAACTAAAGACCTTTGGGTATGGGCCTTTAGTTGTGAGCTTTGCCCTAGAGAGAGTTCTGATGCTTATCCCTCAGCATCTCACTGTTCCGGTTGGGCCACCTCGGGAGCCACGGTTGGTACGATGGGTTACGGTGATGGCCCGGCACCCTGATGAGAGAGCGGGAGTTGTTCGATTTCCTGCTGGTTACTTTCACTGGTTGGAGACCCAGGTCTTCGCGATTCAGGACTTTCCTTATGCCGAAGTAGATTTTCGCGGTGATCCGGACATGGTTCTTCCACAGGGAGAACAATGGGACGACAGAGGTATTTCATTTTTCACAAATTTTTTAAATTATTTACTTTTTATTTTTTTTTATATCGTCTCAAAACTGACAGTGACAATTTTCAAAATGCAGATGTAGGCCCACAGCGTCCGGCCAATCTCCAGCCATTCGAGAGGAGAGTACCAGTTGCACCAGCACCGGCCCCACAGGATGCAGCCGCAGAGGCCTTAGCCGAGCTGGAACAGGACCTTGAGCGTCTCACGGCGGACATACCAGAGACGACCATAGATGAGATTCCTATTCGACTTCAGCGCTATGTGGTTGCAGTCCCAGGACCTATCAGGAGGTTCCTGTGTAGGGTAGCGCGGGCAGTGGTCTCGTATAGAGAGCACCACCAGTGATTGGCTAGTCACTTTTTGTAGACACACATGACATTTTTGGTTTTTTGTACTTATCATTTTTGTCGATCATAAGGTGTTTTTCAACCTATGATCGAAGACGATGTATATTTTTTGACACACTCCTATCTATATATATATCATTATTACCGGCTTATCTTGTTGAACATGTGTGATTAAATGTTAATGTGTTTTAAATTTACATGCATGATTATCGCAAATGTCTGTCTAACATTCGAGAAGCAATTTCATCTGCTAATGTATTAAAAGACCTTGGAATATGTTGATATTCAATATAATCAAATTCACGTTCCAAAAGACGCACTCTCAAAAATAACCTTAATAACACTGGATTTCTAATGGCATAAACTCTATTAAGCTGTAATACAACGAGTTCACAATCCAACCTCACTATCAAACTCCGAATCCCAAATGTAATGGATTCAGATAATAATTCAATCACTGCACTGTATTCTGCAATGTTGTTTGTTGTTTGACCGAGGCTCACCCCATGCATAGAAACTAACTCGTCAGAGGGCGAATAGATAACCCAGGCTGCGGAAGAGATATTCCGTGTACTACGACAAGCACCATCAGCAAATCCAATGTACGTTTGGAGAGGCGTCGACATCTGCAATATCAAGAGTAAAACCAAGATAAGCCAGAATAACGACGAAAAACCACACTCTCTAAACTAAGCACACTTGACTAAACTAAGCACACTTGTCTAAACTAAGCAAACGTACCAGCTAGAAAGAGAAAATTAACCTAACTACCCTAACAAAAATCTTCGCACCCACCATTTAAGCATAGTACCTCTTTAGGTAAAGTCCATTTCTGGGTTTACCCAAAGAGTCCCCATCAAAATCAACCAGCTCATAGGCCCCTTTTGCTAGCTTTCGCTTAACAATGTAGGGTCCATGCCACATAGGAACGAATTTTCCAGCACCTAATTTATCGTTAGCTTGATCATATAATAGCACTAGGTCTCCTTCCGAAAAATTTCGAGGGGTCACATTTCGATCGTACTGAGCTTTCATTCGTTTTGCATGAGTCTCGATTGCCAGTGCAGCATCACGTCGAGTCTCATCTAATTGAGCTAAATACAATAAACGCTTCTCCTCTTCGGAAGTAGCTGGGAGTAATTCGACAACCATTTGAAGTGATGGGATTTCGCATTCAATGGGTAGCACGGCTTCCAAACCATAAACTAGTTGGAAAGGAGTGAACCCTGTTGATGTTTTCACTGAAGTTCGATATGCCCAAAGCGCGGAAAATAACATGTTGTGCCAATTCGACCGATGAATGCCAATGATTCGTCGGATCATGATGACCAAAACTTTGTTGATGGACTCAACCAGACCGTTGGCTTGTGGATAATAAGGTGTTGAGCTATCGTGGCGCAAACCAAGCTGGCCTGTAAGCTCTGTCATCATAATGTTTCGAAAATGGCGCCCATGGTCAGTGATTATCGCTTGTGGGACACCAAACCTAGCAATAATGTGATTGAATATGAAAACTGCAGCAGTCTTGCCGTCTGCCTCGAATGTAGGCATCGCCTCGGCCCACTTAGTAAAATAATCAACCGCAAGGATGATATACGCATGCCCCCCGGCCGAGTGAGGGTTACAAGTAATAAAGTCGATACCCCATTTAGCAAAAGGACCAACGGCAATTATAGGGTGGAGAGGAGCTGGTGGTGCGCGCATCTTGCGATCAAACACTTGACAGTTGTGGCATTTTCGGACCGCAATGATACAATCTTTAAACATGGACGGCCAGAAATAGCCAGCACGCAACACCTTCTGAGCTGTGGCATACCCAGACATATGACCGCCACATGCCCCAGAGTGACAGTCATTCAAAACCCTTTCTGCCTCTTCATGAGTTAAGCAACGTCGGAAAACCAAGTCCGCCCCACGACGATAAAGAGTATCTCCAATTATTTTGTATTGTTGGGACTGGAATCGAATTTTTCGACGTTCCGTCTTAGAAGCTTCGGGCCGAAAGGATTGGGTTTGGAGATAAATGATTATATCCCCATACCACGGATCTAAAGTGCTGATAAGAAACAAAGATTCGTCCGCTATGGGTTCCTCTGCCACTGTTTCCGTGTCAGCATGCGGGAAATCACACATTAACTCGGCAAAGACTAAGGATTTCTTAGATTTGGACTTTTCGAACTCCAAATCGAACTCCTGCAGGATAACAATCCATTTGGAGTACTTTCCCCCTAGCAATTGTTTAGTTAGAATATAGATCATAGGGTTGCAATCTAAAATCACTATAGTTTTATGGAGAAGAATGTAGTGACGAAAACGCTGAACAGCTTGAACGGCTGCCAGTGCCAACTTTTCCACATGTGAGTACTTTAGCTCGGTTGGATTTAACGTCCGACTAAGATAATATATCACATGTTCCATTCCGAATTCATCTTCCTGAACTAAGACCATTCCAATGGTGGAGTGGGAGGCGACGAGATACAAAAAGTAATCTTGGTTGTAGTTGGGAGGATGCAGCAACGGTGCATGGGTCAACGCGTGCTTAAGTGCATCGAAAGATTTCTGAGCTATCTCATCCCAATTGAGCATTTTGTTTTAACAACCGGGTGAAACCCTTTGTAACCTCGGCGTAGTTAGGAATGAATCGACGTAAAAAGTTTGCTTTCCCCTGCAAACTTTGGAGTTGGCGCAAACTCGAAGGAGGAGGCAATTTGATGATAGCTTCTACCTTCAAGGGATCGACGCGGATACCGGCTTTTGAAACGACAAATCCTAGCAATCGTCCCACTTCTATGCAGAAGACACATTTGTGTGGGTTCAACCGAATTCGATAATGCCGACACCTCATAAAAATAGCTCGTAAGTGGACAAGGTGATCAGCTCGATGTAAAGAATGAGCAGGCAAATCATCGAGGTATGGCTGCACAATGTGCTTGATGTCGTGAAACGCATAAGACATTGCCCGTTGGAAAGTGGCTCCGGCATTCTTAAGTCCAAAAGGTAATTTGCAATAAGCAAATGTCCCCCAAGGACAAATGAAAGCCGTTTTTGGTTGATCGGCAGGTAGAATATTGATTTGGTTGTAACCGGAAAAACCGTCCATAAAGGAAAATATTTCACTGCCGGCACAATCATCAATTATTTGATCGATATAGGGTGTGGGATAGTTGTCTTTTGGACAAGCACGATTAATATCCCTATAGTCGATACAGATTCTTATTGTTCCCTGTTTCTTGTTAACCGGAACAATATTCGATACCCAATCCGTTAACGGGATTGGATAAATGAAACCTGCTTTCAACAGCTTCTCAACTTCTGCTTTAATTGCAGCCGCTTTCCTAGGGTGTATCTGACGCAGACGTTGCCGAACGGGTTTAGCGTCCGGATAAGTCTTGATTTCATGAACAACAATAGAGGGATCAATTCCTGGCATTTCCTCATAGGACCAGGCAAACACGTCGCAGAATTCTTGAAATAGGGCCTTGTATGTTTGAATTTCGTCATTTGTACATGAGGCACCTATATGAATGTTCTCAATAATTCCAGTTTTGACTGAAATGTCAATGGCAATAGTTTGGGAAATGTTTCCCAAATTCAACTCTGAATCAGGATGTTTCGTGGGATTCTGAGCGTCCTTAACATATTCAGCCGTAAAAATTGATGAAAAATCATTTTCAAAGCCATCAGCCTCAGGCAAAAACGAAGATCTATGATGGAGATCTTCCCATGGTAGATCATCTACACTTAGGATTTCGCGAAGTTGCTCGTCAGATGACACAACTTCGGGAAACGCTATCCATTCTGAGGTTGATGTGAAAAGTGATTCCTCACGGACCACATTCATTTGGTCGATTTGGGTTGAACACGGGTCGGTAAAAGACTGCACGGCTTCATAAGCAATTTCATATGGACTCAAAGGCATAGCATCACCGAATGAGTCTATCTCAGATTCAGATGGGACAATCCAAGGATCATCATAAATAAAAGTGTCTGAAGTAATCATATGAATGGAAGCGAATGAAGGGTCTGCGTTGATTGGAGGAAAAGGAAAAGTTCCCAGTAAACCGGAATCTTTAACTAATCCTACGCCAACATCCCTATAAGGGATAGTCGTTTTACCGACATGCTGGATACTTTCTGAAGAGGCTGGGTCGGATGAAAAATAAGCCAGCTGGTCTATCGTTACGATCTTACCATTGTGTGGAAATTTTATAACTCTGAAGACCGATGACACGACCGCTGTCATAGCGTAAGACCAACTTCGACCCAAGAGAAGGTTGTAGTCTAGAGGGGCATCAACCACCTCCACATCTAGACTAATGGTTTTTCCTTCAACCCCTATAGGTAAATCCTGTAGAATGCCAAACGGATGGAACCCACGGCCATCAAAGGCCTTAAGAATCGTCGGGGATTGGTTCAATGAAGGAGAACCAAGCGATCTCCAGCATTGAATCGACATAATACACGTAGAAGCTCCTTCATCAATTACAGTCCGATGAATAGGCCTGTTTTTGACTATCACTGGGATCTGGAAAGCCATCTGATGAGGGAGACGCGGTGTACTATTTTCTAGATCAAAGAGTAACAGGTTCGGGTCCTGAATGTCAACAGCTCCTATAGCTGACAAAAGTAATTTTCGTTGTGCTGGGCATGATTGCAGCACTTCTAAAGCCGACATTGCTGAGGGTGAAACAGCTAAGTCCTCAACAATGTTATAATTCTGAGCTGCTCTCGCATGTGGATTGAAAGTAGACTTTCGAAGTATACCCTTGGCGGGTGGTTTGATTACTAAGTCCGGGTTAGGTTTCTCGATCTGTAGTGGATCGGAACCGGGAGCTGAGGTTGATGGATTAGAATGAGAAGATTTTGCTTCTTTGCCATCAACGGGACTCTTACTACCATAATCGTGTGATCGAGTCGCAATCCGTACATGAGACATCATCAATATGGGTTCTTCACTGGCACTCGAGGAAGAACCTATCATCTTACTCTCCTGCTTTGGAAATGGATCTTTCAAAACAGCAGGAGTTGGGGAACCTTTAACAATTTTCACAACCTCTGCCCGATGAGGGCAATCTCTTGTGAAATGATCTTCTTCACAAATTAAACAAGGATAGCGAGGTTTGCGTTTCTCGTCGTTAGATTCCGACTTCTCTTTTTTCTCCTTTGGAGCCTTGTCTGCTTTATCCTTCTTCTTGCCTTTCTTTTTACCACCGTTTTTTGATTTAGCCGTAGATGACTCTACAGCGTGAACGTCGGCGGTAATCTCAGGAGAAGATTCTCCTGTCGGGGAGTCTGGTAAGGTTATAATTGGAGAAGAATTCTTTGAGGATTTCTTCTTACTTTTAGTGTTCACCGTACCAATCATGCCATCAGCAGCATGAGACCCCGAAGGAGCAGCAGCGATTTGATTCGACTTAGGAAGATCTGGGATCTTCTCGTGCAACGTACCCGACTGAGTGTAAACTAAGTCAAGGTACTGGGCTTGAGCAATGACTTGCTCCTCAGTAACTACTCCAGCCTTAGCTACATCTTCAGTAATCTTCGGTAATAATGATTTGACAAACCATTCAGCTAAGATTTGGTCCGGGATAAAAACTTTCACTAAACGTCTTCGACGTCTCCATTCATGGATATGATCAAAAATATAAGTGGACGTCGATTGTTTTAATGAAGTTAATAACTCAGTACCATTATCGTATCTGACCGGCAACTGAAAATGAGTTAGGAACGAGGTAGCTAACTGGCTAAAGTTATAAAAAGAGGCCCGTGGTAACTCAATGTACCACTTGGCCGCGAGACCAATGAGCGTACGCTGAAAAAGACGTAAACGGATCGAATCATCCGAGATAGAATTCGAAGCACACCAGAGGTGGTAAGTCATCACGTGATTTGATGGATCCTCTCCAGGTTTACCTTCGAACTTGGGTATATCACTGGGCAACTTATTTGGCATTGGCGGCCAGAACGGAAGATAATTTATTGGATCGTTCGTTAGGCGCGTCAAGTCGGGTAAATCCAAAGTTGCAATAAACGGCAATTGCCGGTTAGGATCTCTAAAACTCTGGGTCACAAGACCAGTCCCAGGAGGAGGATATCCAGGATAACTTGGAACAGGAATCGCGTTCGGGATATTATATCCTCCTGGAAAACCAGGATTAACCGGACCGTACTGGGGTTGTTGAGGTTGTTGATAAGTATACCCAGGATACGGTTGATACTGGTAAATCAGTTGTTGGACAGCAGGCCCGTATTGGTACTGTCCCTGGTGCTGTTGATAAGTAAATTGTGGTTGACTTGTTACAACAGTACTTAAACCAGGCTGCCCTACAGGCATCTAGACCGTGGTTTGAATCGTAGATCCGGACAACGGTAAAGATGTCTGAGGGGTGGTTGCAGAGACAGTAGAAACCGGAGCTGTCGATACTCCAGAAGTAAGTGTGGTAGATGTTGCGGTAGTTGCAGTAGTCGTTTGAGATGGAGTACTAGGTGCGATTGGCGGCTGAGTAACTACCGAAGTTACAGAAGTTTGAACATTTGACTGGATAGGTTGTGGTTGCTGGGGTGGACCAGAAACTACAGGTTGTCCAGTTTGAGGTAACAACTGTATACTTGGCTGCAACACCTGTTGACCTTGTGATGGATCCCACACTATCATTCCGGGGTATTGACCCGTAACAGGTTGAGGATACTGAGATCCGTAACCAGGTTGAGGGTAGGATTGATAATTGAAAGGTACATTTCCCGTACCTTGAATGTAAGATTGACCTTGAGGTGGTTGATAACCTTGACTCGAGTACTGACCTTGGGGTAGATACCCTTGAGGTAAGTACTGATACTGGGGTTGACCTTGATGCATAAATTGATACTGAGGTTGACCTTGAGGTACATATTGAGGTTGGGGTTGACCTTGAGGAACGTATTGCACGATAGGTACATACTGTCCTTGAGGTTGCCCCCCAGCCGCAACTTGAGTACCTTGAGGTTGCCCCCCAGGCGTTAATTGAGGCTGCCCCCCAGGCGGTAATTGACCACCTTGAGGTTGAGAACCGGGAATTGAACCTGACATCATATAAACGTCTCCTACACCCAACGGTCTATTACCATTGCTTCCAGCTAATGACCCATGTCCAATGGGTTGAGGAGATGCTCCTGAAAAGGTACCAGAAAGTGATTGATACCCAGTAGGAACAGAAGGACCACCATACAAGAAAGATTCAGGGGGTTGAGTAGACACGGATGACTGACTAGACATATTTACAGGAGTATAAATACCTCCGGGTGGATAAGGAGTACGAGGTGGAGAAAAACCTATCCCTGAGTTGTCTAAATAATTAGTTAACGAAAGGTACCAAGTAGTACTTCTAGGTGGACTGTAAAAGATAGATTCACGCTCTCTTAGGTCAAGAGTAGGTTGATTTTCAAGAACAGGGCCTACTTCTTCTTCTGGAGTAAGTTCTTCAATAGCTAACAAACCAGAAGGAAGATTCTCGGTTATGACTCTTTCAATCCTAGGTGAATCAGGAACACTAGAAGTTGGAGTAACAGGTTCAGATATTTCAGGTTCTTCGCCTATATCACTAGTAGATGAAAAACTACCAGCAAGCTCAGAAACTGCAACAGCTTTAGGATTATAACCTGTCTCTAGACTTTGGTAATCTGGATGGACTACCAACAAAGACTCTCCTTCTTTAGGTGAACCTACTCTACTGCCACTAAGAGGAGTTACGAGGACTTTCAAACCTTCTAGATTACTCGGGTCGTCTCGAGGAGGATCACCCCGAAGTCTACAGGATCTCCTCAACAATTCGACCACGGAAACAATCTCAGGAGATTGGCCCCGAAGTCTACGGGACTGTCTCGGTAATTCTGCCACAGTTAAAAACTTTTAACTACTGCACATGCAAACAAAGTAAAATCTCAAAACAAACCACCTAAAGTCTCTAAAGAACCAAACAAATTTGAATCACACGCCTAAAGAATCTAGGGCGTCAAACCATGCACAAACAGTAGCCTTCCGGACCGAAAACACTAGTTGGTGATGAAGCCCAACATCGCCGAATTCAGTACAGAAGTGGTGGGTGGAACAGTTACCCCGGTAACCTGCTTAATGAATAGACCGGCACAAGTTCCTCCACTTTAACCGTCTCGAGTGAAGTGAACCCCCCGGAAAATCCAAGTGAGTCTAGTCGACGTCTGCTCCAGGTACAGTGGGATCTTCCCTCCACCGTCACCTCGGGTAGAATCCTAAAGATAATGGTCACTAAGGTTACCAACAACAACAAATACACCTGGGGGAACAGTCTACACTCCGACAGCACGCAAGGGCAGAGTATCAAGCTCAATCCCCTTGCCGGCTCCTTGACAATAATCCAAGGTTTACCGACAAGTGACCCCTGGCTCCTCGACAATGGTTAATCCGAGGTTTACCGTTTGTAATACGTGCGTGTCTGGCGTCGTTCCCAACGAGGGAGGATTGATCCCCTCACTGGTTCGGACACGAGCTCGTGCTTCTCCTTTAAGAGGAGCTTTCCCAGAGTATAAATGAAACAGTTGGATTTATCCTACCACAAGATCAGCTACTTGTTTGGTTTTTCTGTCTTGGAGAGTTAATTACTCACCTACTCCAAGACACTAGCCTGATCTATATTGGTGTTTCAGAGCCCTAGTAAATAAAATTTACTAAGTTGATTTTACTTTAAGCGTTAATTTTATGGTGTTTCTTTAAGACAAAAGGTAGTGGAGATGAAACTGGTGGTGTGTAGACTCGACTCTCAACCACTACAAAGATGCACCTAAGATGATTTACACTACTTTCCTTTTTCAATGAATCTCCTAGCTAAGAGAGTTGAGAGAATGCAAATTTTATAGAAAACAACTTTCTTAACAAAGACAATCAAAGAAACAATTCTCTTTATCTTTTCAAAACATGCAACTCATGACCACTAATTATTCACGAAAATCCCTTTTCTTCAAAAGACTACAAATGCTACCAAAGCAAACTTGTTTTCAAAGAATCTTTTATATTTTTCCTATATTAATAAAGCATGTAAAACTATTTATCGAAAATCAAATGTAACAAATCTAAGGCAATCAAACCAAAATCACTCAAAAGTAAATTAAAGGGAAATTTACCTAAAAGTAAAACTAATGAGGACAAAAGCCTACAAGGATGATTCCCGGATGTTTTACTCAGTCAAAATGTAACTAAGGATCAGTCCATGCAGAATCATAAACTGATCAAAAAACAAAATCGAAATCTTTTTGTTTTTTTTTCAAGAATGGAATTCAAGGCTTTAACAAACAAACTTTTTGAGTTTCGCAAAGAGAAGACACAAAGGTAGGTCTCTCACAAGGGTGGCTTCTATGACAGGCCCGACTCCTAAGAGGACTGACCAAAACCAAGGAGATCCAAAGTTTGACAACCTCTAACGTCAAAGTCACTACAGGACCAGTTAAGAAGCAAACCCTAAGGCAAAATCCCTATGAATTCCACCAAAACCCTCGATACTAACGGGACAAGTTCAGGTGAAGATCTCTGACAGTAAACTAATGGATCTGGGCAGTAAAAACAAAGTAAAAACAAAATCTAAAGAGCAAAAAGATAAAAAATGAAATTTTCTCAAATTTGACAGGGGTACGCAGGTGATCTGTTGACACAGGCGCGGGTACGCTCTGTGCACAAAGACGCAGTGCGTACAAGTACGCACTGTGTCTAACTCAGAGACTGCGTACTGCTGGCAAAACTAAGAAAACTAAAAATCTAAAATGACTCTAAGCTAACCCACCCAAATACACAGCTAGACAGCCAAAAATCAGAAAACAAGCTATTTTTCTCAGACCAAAATACCAAATCAAAAAGAACTCAAGTACATTCATGGATTCCCCAGCGGAGTCGCCATTTTGTCACGCGGAAAGAGTCGTTAGTGCGGACACAACCGACCTTCCTAGAAGCCTAAGACTTTCTAGTGACAAACAAGACAAATAAGAGAAATCCTTCCCTAAATATGCTTTTACAATATGAGAAATCAAGTATTTAGATCCTATCTGTAATCCAACGCTGTTGTAGTAGTCCAGCTTCATTGATCCGGATGAGCTCCTCCTTCCCTTCGAAACCTGCATTCACTAACAATCAAACGATTAAATAGCACCTGAATATCACATAAAATAAAACATATTTAACATATAGACCAAGGAGTATATGAAACAGCTCATAAATAACAAATTGTTGAGAAGAATGGACTAATTTGTATTAAAAAGGTAACAAAAGGAACCATTACAACCTGAGCCTTGGTGTTGTGCAAGCTCCTCCCAGGGTCCACAAGAGTTCTCCCTTACTCTGATCAGCTCACCCACTTCCCAATGGAAACAAGTAAAGATAGTAATCTCTCCTCACAAGCTTATACAAGGAAGACCTAATTCCAGTAGCATATACCCTTAGGAATGTTCGACTTTCAACCTCTCCTCCCTCTGGTCCAATGCATGTATTTATAGTGCTGTAGAGGAAGTTAATCAGGTCCACCATCAATGGGATAAGCCCCTCTTTTGGGTGGGTTAGCTCCCCTCTTGATGGGATAGGTTCCTCTTCTATAGGGATACATGAACCATCTGGAGGCGCTCCATACACGTCAAACAAGCTTCTAGAATGCTCTAGAAATGACCACAAGTAACTTTTTTGGAGTGAAACTTGCGCTCATTGACCTTTACAGGAGTACGCACCCAGTGCTTTACAGACAGAGCGTACAAGTACGCAGGTATTGTGAACTTGGATTGCGTACCCGCAGGTAAGGTTGAGAGAAACTGCGTACCAGAGATAACTTGACTTTAAATGACTTTTCTCTCTTTCTTTGAGTTTGACATGGAAAGCAGAGGCATGAGACTTGCCAAGGAGGATAGTATGACAGGTGATGGAGCCATACAAACTGCAAATAGTCATGGTGACATTTTTTAGTGTAACAGTACTTTTCTAAGATTCAAAACAATAGTGTGATTCTATTTATTGGGCTTCCCACACATATACTTGCAGACATAATGTATGTATGGTTTGAAGATTGAAGGAATATATTTATAGTGAAACTTTCCATTAATACATGTGATGCACTAGACCACAAAATCAATTAATTTATCTTGCTTGGTTGGAGAGGTTGTAATTTTGAATTTTTGTCTGGATTTGAACGTCAATGGTAGTTTAGTATTTTTAATAAGTTTCCCTCTTTTTTGTAGACAAATATTGATTAAAGGAGTGAAACTTCAAGTAGATATCTTGTTTTAAATTTGAAGGGTGGAATAATTTCTTATGATTTAATTTGATTATGTGAAATTATATAGGGTACAAAGTCTTTGTGGTACATATAGTACTGCGCCTTGCAGTTAATGATTCTGGACTGAAAAAAATAAACATTGAGTCAAATATAAACCAATACTGCAACCAACATTACTCTTAGGTTGTGCATTGATTACAGAGAGTTGAACAAGGTGATGATTAAGAAAAATGTACCCATTGTCGTGGCTCGATGACTTATTTGATTAGTTTCAAGGAGCAATAGTCTTCTCGAATATTATTTTGAGATCAAGATATCATCATGTACGCATCAAAGACGAGGGCATCTACAAGACTGATTTCAGGACCAAGTATGGGCATTATGAGTTTGTTATGGTTCTTTTTGGTTTGACTAATTCCCCAACTACTTTTATGTGCTTGATGAATAGTGTATTTTGTCCTTATATGGACAAGTTTGTGATTGTATTCATTGATGATATATTGATATATTCTGAGAATGAGGAAGAGCATGTCATACATTTAGGAGTAACCACAGGGGCTTCACTTGGGTAGAAATACCATACAACATGCATTCATATTGGGGGATACATATTCGGGAGGAAATGACATAATATATAAAGCATATAATAGGGGGTAAAGGGTTTTTATATTGGCAGGTATAAAAAAAGGAGCTCAAAGTTAGTGAAAAAATATAAAAGGGTATAAAAAATGTTAATGAAAAAATGGATACCTACAATATCTAGTGAAAGTAGGGGTTTTTAAAATTAGGAATTTGTATTGGATTTGTATTGATAGGGGGTTAAATAATGTGCTTTTTAGAGTTGTTTTCCAATCTGTAGTAAAATTAAGGGTATTGTTTAGTATGCCAAGAATGCATGTGCTATGTCAGAAGTTCATCGAGTGAAGCCCCCATGGTAGCAGTATTGACATTGCTAAGAGAGCATAAGTTGTATGCCAAGATTAGTAAGTGCAACTTCTTTCAGACAGAGGGACATTACTTAGGACATGCTGTTTCCAAGGAAGGCGTAATAGTGGATCTATAAAATATAAGGGCTATCATGGAGTGGGAAGCTCCTAAGAATCTGGATGAGGTCAGATCATTGATGGGGTTAGCAGGTTACTATAGTAGCTTCATCAGGAATTTCTCATGAATTGAATATCTTATCACATCATTACTGAGGAAAGGTAATAAATTTGAATGGACAGAGGAATTTGCATTCATTTTTGAGCAGTTGAAGCAGTTGTTGACAAATTCTCTAGCTCTTAAGATTGCAGATCTAGATAAAGAGTTTGTGGCTTGTACAGATTCTAGCAAGAGAAGACTTGGTGGAGTCCTTATGCAAGAGGGATAGGTGGTGTGCTATGAGTCCAGGAAACTGAATGAGCACAAGAAGGACTATGTGACTCATGATCTTGATTTGGTAGTAATTATTCATGCCTTATAGATGTGGAGGAATTATCTTCATGGCAAGAGGTTTGTATTGATGAGCGATCACTGTGCGTTGAGATATATGTTTGACCAACTAAATCTGAATGCCAAGTAGGCTAGGTGGTTGGCCATGATCAATGAGTTTGACTTCGAGATCAAATACATTAACGGTAAGGAGAACAAGGTTGTAGATGCTCTCGGTAGGATAGTACAGATGAACCACGTTGTTGCTATGAGCTCATATGGGACAAATTTACAGGATCAAATATTACATGAAGGACAATAGGATGATAGGTATAGGGAGCTTAGGCATAGGTTACAGCAAGTTATAGGTGATTAGGATGTGGACTATCATCTCATGGCAGACAGTTTGGTGAGATTCAGAGACATGATCTATGTGTCAGATGATAGTGGGCTCAAGAAGCTTATCTTGAGGGAGTTTCATGTCAATCCATATTCAGGTCACCCAGGATATCAGAAGATGTTGATAGTAGTGAAGAAGTATACTATTGGCCAAAATCGAAAGAAGGAAGTGGTAGATTTTGTGGCTAGATGTTTGGACTGTCATTGGGTGAAAGCAGATTGTAAGCATCCAGGTGGGTTTCTTTAGCCTATTTTAATTCTAGAATGTAAATGGGATGTCTTCCAAGGACATTGAGGCAGCATGATTCTACCATGGTTGTGGTCAATAAGTTGAGTAAGGTAGCTCACTTCATTCTAATGAAGAATATTTATTCAGCTAGTGAGGTGGCACAAGTCTTCATAAAAGAGATTATGAGATTTCATGGTGTTCCAAAGAATATTGTGCTTGATAGGGATGCCAATTTCACTTCCAAGTTTTGGAAGGAGTTATTTGTAGGTCTGGGGACAAATATTGCCTTCAGTATGGCTTATCGTCTACATACAGATGGATAGTTAGAGAGGGTCAACAAGATTTTGGAGGATATGATGAGGATGTACATCATGCACTAGCAGAGGAGATGGGAGGAGTAACTTCCATTAGTTGAGTTTTCTTACAACAATGGTTATTAGGAGTCACTAAGTCTAAGTCCATTTGAGGCACTGTATGGGTGGACTTGTAATACTCCCATTAGTTGGAGTGATCTAGTGAACAGGGTATTTATTGGACTAGATATGTTGGCATAAATGGAATAGGAAATGCAGGTTATAAAGGAATCTGAAGGTAGCATAGGACCAGAATAAGAGTTATTCAAACCATCAAAGGGAATTTAAGGAATTTCAGGTAGGGGAGCATGTGTATTTTCGCATCAATCCTAAGAAGATATCCTTAAGGATAGGATCATGTGCCAAGTTGGCACCACAATATTGTGGACCTTTCAAGATCCTTGAGAGGATTGGACCAATGGCCTACAAACTTGCACTGCCTCCTATGGTGAAATTCCATGATGTTTTCCATGTTTCATTTCTTAATAGATATGTAAAAGATTTTGATCATGTTATTGATTGGTTTGTATTACATGTGGAACCAAAAGGATAATTCCAGTCAGAAACTATGTGCATATTGCAACGGGAACATCTCATGCTCCGGAACCGAGCAATCGAGCAAGTTAAAGTGTAGTGGAAGCACTTTGGGCCTGATGAAGCTACATGGGAGATGGTTGATCATTTGCAAGCTATGTATCCTTCATTATTTTCCAGTGGAGGCAAATGAGTTTTTTTTATTTGTACATATTTATGTATGGTTTCTATTGTAAATACCACAATGAATTGTGTTATAAGGCTCTAATAAGTGGTATGGTTGTCAGGTTGTCAAGTTTTTCATGATGGTTTTTCTTTTGAGCAGGTTGTTCTTTCTAAATACTGCAACAAGCTAAGTTATAAATATCCATAAGCAATATGCTTTTGGTTTTCAATAGTTTTGTTGGGTGTAGGTGTCATAGAACACCAAGGATGGTGTTCCCCGAAGGAGGAGGGGTTTGTAACAGCCCTAGGTTAAAAGTCCATGTAATAAAATTAATAAAGGAAAAATAAGACCAAGTTCATGGGACACTTATTACAAGCTGAATATTGGGTAAAACATCCTAGTGGGAATCACTTGTTGTGTATTATGGCTAAGGATAAATTGGAAAAGGCAATGGAAAAGGCTTTGGAAAGGTAAAAAGGCATTATTGGTATTTATTTATGAAAATAAAGGAAAATAAAAGAAAAGGGGGATGAAAGGTCACATGTTGCATCAGAGGAGGAAATTGAAGGAAAAGGAAGAAATTAGACACATCAATAATAAAAATAAATCAAAGCATTAGTTTGGGGCCTTTTTTTCAATTTTGTTTTTGAATTAGTCTCAGAGAGGAGAAGAGCGCGAAGAGGAGAAGTAAATAAAGCAAGAAAATAAAGGACAAGGAAAGCAAGGATCAAGCAAGGAAAGTTTGGATCAAGCAACTTTAGCAGGAATAATTGCAGGTAACAAGTTGCATGTATGATTTCCTAGTTGGTTTTGGCATGCATGGCATGTGCATGTGTGTATTTAGTTCATTTTTTGTCATTGGCATGGGTTTTGTTGGGTTTTGACAATGGGTTTAGCCTTGCCTTTCCATTTCAAGATAGCCATGGTGTGATTAGATTCTTTCTTGGTTGAGATTTGGATTCTCGAAAGGTTTTGGATCATGTTGGAAGCCCTCAATAGGTGGGTGGAGACAAGAAAATTCCTCAAGGGATGGTGAAGGAATTCAGAGGCATCCAAGCTCGGTTTGGTTTTGTGATCTCGGTGCAGTTTAGGTGAGATCATGATATGGTGAGGGTGGAGGTGGTTTAGCCTCTAGATTCCCTTGGTTGTTTATGGATTGGTTCATCCCATGAGATCCCACATTCATGCTTGGAATATGACATGGGGGTGATTGACTAAAAGAAATATTTGGTCTAGCCCAATCTATGGTTGGGTGGTACGTGGAAGTCCCTGACTTGGCTGGCTTCTGCATATGGTTAATAAGACCTAATTTTCTCTTGTCTTTGATGAGTAACTATAATTTTATTATATGGATTTAATGGTTGTTCTATCATTGTTCTCTACCTGGTTATATGTTGGTTATAATCCATTTTTCTAAGTCATTTTTCTAATTCATTATTCTATCATTGTACCCATGTGAGACAAAATGGCTTGAGAAAGCCATGTTAGACATCACTATGACTTAGAAAACCATGGAAGTCCAACTCCTCAACATCCTCACACTGATCAATAGTAACATACTGATGCCAAGATCGGTAGTCTGCGATGGTGTTCATGTGCTCCAAGGTGACATCTTTTTGGAACCTGACTCTTGCCTCCATAGCATCTGGGTACATTGCTCATGCTCCTTTGTCCAACTCATCTATAAGCATGCACATCATTTTCTTCAATGCAGCTGGACTAGCAACATACTTGTGCATGATGTCTGAACTGATGGGAAAGTCTGTGTTAGGTGAGAGTCCCAATAGATGGGATCGCATGTGTGTGCACCACAACATCCATACTCTTGAATACACATGCATGGGAATCCTGTATACTAGTGATGAGATGTGAGAGCTCTTCATAGTTCTAGATTTGACTCCGGATATGTGCCTTCAGCTCGACTGCACTAGCCTTCATCATCTTAGGCAAGTGAAGAGGGGCTCCTTTTTATCTCATCGTCCATGTTTTCATGTAATCAACAACAGCATGTAAGTTCGCCAAGGTATGTGCTCTTCTAGCATATCATTGCTGCCATCCGTTGAGATGGACGACCACCTTATGCACGGTACCAAAATTGGAGTACAACGCTTGCATAACTGTGTCAATGGACAATACTTCATCTAGTATTGCCTTCTTCAGTTCATATCAGACAGACAATGTCACCAACTCTCCTCCTTTCTTGGCCATTTGTAGTTCCTTAGCCATTCACTCATTCTCAGTTATCAGAAAGAGAACACTTGAGTTAGTGGCTTCGACATACACTATGATAGCATCGGCTAAGGCTGCTGGATGTTTGCGCACGTTAGACATGATCACTCGTTCCTCAACTTACGCAGGATATGTATGATCATCTGGATTCGACACTCTACAAGTCTGCACAACTCTATGTTGAGACTCATCGAATGAGATGTTGTGCATCTCCCCTTTCGGTTGATATCCAAGGATCTCGGTGCCTCCTTGGTTGTTAGAGCCTTGCTCATCTTCTAGATGAGGTGAAGCGAGTAAGTCAACCTCTTGGTGGCAAGGCATGAGGTCGATGTCCTGTTCCAATTCCTATTGCTCCATATCGGTGCTTGCTCTATCTCACGAGTGAATTCCTGCTCCTACGATGGTTCACCCTGTCTACCTAATGTGAGCTGTTTTGATGAGTCCACTACCAGTATGGGCATTGTTTCATATGTTTGCACATGTTGCGCCCCCTGTTGTACCTGTTGTTGTTGCTCTTCCCTCTCCTATTTTCACAGCTCTTGTTCCTTCCAGAGTTGCTCCTTCAGCTCATGCAACTCATTCACTGTTTCCTCCATTCTTCTCTTCTCCTTCTACCTTTGCACAATTCGCTTATCGCGTTGTTGCCTCTTTGCCTCTATAGCCAAAGATTCTTTCTCCACAAGTCGATCTACTCGAAACTTTCATCTTTGCTCTTCCTCTATGCAATAAACAATATTCCTCTTGCCCTTTCCACGCACTGGTATGCTTACTTCTACTGTTGTTGCTACTTCTGGCACTCTCCAGGATGCTACTTCGTGTTGCTTTTCTAACCACTCCATAATGAAGACGACCTGTTCATTGGGTCTAGAGAAATTGTAGCAATATCTCCATGGGTCCTCCTTCTCCCAATTAAATTCCCGGTGGATCCAGTTGAACTATACTCTCGTGTAGTGATATTTCGCAAGACAACGTGGGTCATACGTATTGTAACTTTAGAGGTTGAATGGATACTTCTTTGCCTGTTCTACTTCGACATCCGCTTTCTTGAAACTTTGGATCTCGTATAACCCAATCCGCAACAGAAGAGCAGGCCATGGTGCCTTCTTCTTCCGGTGCAGTCTATCTCTCAATCATGCCGAGATGTGATATGCTACTTCTTGCATGATGAGTATGTCCAAGGAAAACTTCGGTAGAACATACAGAGGCTTCTCCATGCTGAACATTCGTATGAAGGTGCCCGGTGGTGAGGCATACTAATCAAAAATTTCTATCAATGCCTCCATTCCTGCCTTCTACATGCAGGGTGGATCTTGTTCAAATATCATCTTGTAAACCGAGGTGACAAAATTATGGGATAGCTATGTGATAACTCCTATGAAGCTGCATTCGGACAACAACTTACAATACGTGTTGACAGCAATCTTCATCGATGACCATGCCCACTCCAAGCCCAGGAACTCCTACCGAGCATAGATTACATCCAAGATGTAGGCGGATATGTAGACCTCTCCTTGCATACCTCCAGGTGATTGTCGAGCCTTTGTTACTTGTTCCTTCATCTAATGAGCCAACATGCCGGACCAGTTACATCATTTTCCTTCTCTAGCCAGTTGGTCCAGCGCGATCACCCAATTCTGTGGGAAGGTTTTTGTGCTTTCTTGGCCATACATTCAACATGCAAATATGACCAAGTATTGATACTCATTTCGTAGTATCTTCGTCTTGTAGATCTGGTTGGGTTTCATCCTGAATCTAGCCAGCTCCTTTACCCAGTTCTTCAGAATGTCTCTAGAGTTGGCACTATTTTTGGGTAAGCTGAAGGGAGTCTCCATGATAGTCACAGGCTTCAACATCTAATACATCTCATCATAATCCTATGCCCAGAAGGTTGCAATCTTCATCCCACTGACACTGCTCAAAGTAATTGTCTTGGGATCAGTGTGTAAGACGATCCAGTGCATCATGTCCGTGCATGGGAACGTGGGGTATTTGCATGCAATCCTATACAAGCCAGACTTGTGAATGTTCACATACACTAGGCAGTCTTCGAGGTCTTCCCTAAAAGTGCTTGCAAATGCTTCATTGACCTCTTGCAATTTCAAATTGATGTCCTGGTCGATAAATAGCTTGGTATCTTCATAGATTGGCAGACTTGAGGACGCTCGCTCAATTGTTGCTCCAGTTACACTTCTGTCAGTGTCCTTTGATCCTGCTCTCTTGGAAGCCATTGATTTTGCATTGCTAAGAGGTAGATGAACACCTGAAATATCTGTAGACAAAGTGACATGCATGGCAAGAAATCTGTCAGCAAAAACCAAAGCAAATCGGGAATGACATGACACATACCTGCGGATTGATAGGAAAAGATTGCACAATTTCTTCTCGGAGGCTAGGTGACTAGCTACCAGAACTACGTACAAGGAAGTCTGGGTTGTCTGGGAGGCAAGACTAGCTGTTGGATTTGTGCAATGTGCAATCCAGGTTGACTACTAACTACTGAAGTTGCACAATGCGCAATTCTAGCTTGCAATGATTGCAGGCTCAATGACTGCATTGCACAATTTTTTGGGCCAGCAGTCACTGTCCCTCATAAATGAGAAAATCAGTCCTAAATGATAGTTCTTGGGTAGAAATGTGCATTTCTGGAGAGGAAGATAGAGCCATCCTTCTCCATATTGCGCAATGGTGTCTTGTTGAGGTAGAGTCCGGGCCAAGGCTGGCCAGAGTCACCGACGGGAAACTGAAAGAAAATGTGAAAGTGAATTCATGTTGATGTTGATCGTGCATGCAAACATTGAATGAACAATTCAGAAAACAGAACAAGATACATGTTGATGAAGCAAGTCATCGAATCAACAACGTTCGTGCAAAATAGTTTCATGCATGCCACAACAGTGAGATAGCAATGAAAAATAAAACAGTGCTAGTACAAGATCGTATGCATGTAAACGATAGCAAGCGTTCAAAGAAATCAAGCAAACATCACCCACACAAGTGAAAACACAAAAACTATAGAAATGTTGAAAAAGACAAGTTGAGACCTCTTACCCATGAATAGTTGAGCCAGATGTGTCGAAGAGTCTTGTATGTGTTATGGGATGTTAGAGCTCCAAGATCGATGTGAAAGAATGATCTCTGAAGTGTCGAATAAATAAGTTTGGGCTCATGACGCACATACCACAAATCTAGGAAAAAGTGACACTTGGAGGGAAGACTCTAAAATGATCTGTGCATGTAACATCCAGCTGCTAAAAATATCTCCCTGAATCAAGGGATGCTTTTTGCATGTTGCCTTTTTCTATTCCGGGAAAAATCAAGCCATGCATGAAAGTCAAGTTTCCTTGGTCCCGGGAGGAACTAGTCAACCCAACTGCACATGCAAGAGGCTGCTCAATCGCTGGGAGAAAATGTGCATTTTAGGATGGGAGCTGGGTTGGATGCACAGGAGATTTGTGCAATTTTTCGGCAGGGCAGCTAACTTATGCCCAGGATTGCACAATTCCTGGGCTGAAAAGCCCTGCTGGGAAGAATTGCGCAATTTCTAGAGGGAAGGTTGGTTTTCCTCCTGAATTACGCAATTTCTTGGAGGATCTGCTCAACCTACAGCTGGACCAAGTTCGAAGGAACAACCTATGAGGGGAATGCATCAAGATTTGACAGATAGGTTGTCTTTCTACAAGGAAAATTACTAAAGCTTTTGTACTTGATGAAGCAAGACACGGTGCTATGAAAGGCCGGTAGGGAGGCTCCAAAATGAAGCTAAGACAAAATTTTAGAGGGTAGTTGTAGCCGCTACAACACTTGGGGACACATTGGTAGAACCCATCTCTCTGAATGGACCTTATTCGTGAAAAACAAGTCTAACACCTCCGGAAGTATTGTTCAGTTCTTAGTTCATCTTGGTTTCACACTAGCCTAATTATAAAATGTAGCAGCTTCCAAGCTCTTAGTCGATTGACACACATTCTAAGCCAAGGAAACACAGTTGTTTCGATTAGGGTTGAGGGGTATATTGGTGCACAAGCAGAATAGTCGTCACAGTATTAGTTTCATCTCTGGTGTTGCTCCACTACTAGCAGGCCTGGAGAGTACTCTAGCGAAGTCACATAGGAACACAAGCATGGCTCCACTACTAGTGAGCCTAGATAGTACCCCGATGGAGTTACTTGCATCACCTCTCTGCGCAAGAAACCTTTCTCTTCTTTGGCCTTATTCATTTTTCATTTTGATTTTTTTCACTTTTCATATTTTCATAACCGTGCATAGCACTTATTCATTTCAGAGGTGGAGGAGGGATCCCGACTTATTGAGAGCAGAAGAGTTTGTTCCAGCAGAGAAGTAGTATATTATACCTCTGACGTTCCTGTTAGGTTTTCCCCCTGACCTTACTCTACTTGACTGAGCTGACAAGGGTTAACACAAAAACAACAAACTAGAGTAGGTGACACTAGTTAGTGCACAAGCATTGTGCTTTCACCAAGGTTCACTTCAAACAGTACGTATTTTCCTTTGATATATCATGGACTAAAAGTAACAAGTTCTTCATACAAAGACGGGATGACAGATAACCAAGTAGTGATAGCTGCACAAGGCCTCTTGTACTTTACCCAGCTTGTTTCAAGAGTCATACATGGTTTCATGCGAAACTACCTACGAACAAAACAAGCAAACAAATGAACAACAAAGCAAAGGAGAAGTAGAATCAAAAGCAAAAGGAAGGCAAGCAAACAAGCAAGAAAACAAACAAGCGAACAAAGAAAGTAAGTAGACAAGCATGTAAGCAAACCAACTGAAATAAGACACTACTCCTACTCCTAAACTAAAGGTGCATGGGCCTAATCACGTGAAGTGATATTTCCAATGCAGCCATCGGTGCATTGGTTGACCCATGTTGATGAAGGCTTGGTCCACAAACAACCCAGTTGTGCAAACCAGCAAGCAAGAAATATATAACAATGAAGACAAACACACTTCATGTTTCAAAGTTCCCATGGGACATAAGTGAGTGCAAGTGCATGACGAGCATTCTGTGGACTTATCATGGTGTTGTGCGACACTACATGTAGTTGTGAAGCATACGCACATTCTTGACCGTGATATGCAAGCAAATGAAATAAACAAAGACAACTTGCATTGTGCACGTGTGCTTGCAATGTAAGATTCCTCCAATGCATGAGCGATACGATCGTGCAGTTCGAGTGGAGGAAGCATGATCTGTGTATGAGATTGATCTTCAATGCATAAAGATGAGTGATGAGGAGCCTTGGATGATTGATCAATTTCCTGATCGGAAGTGAAACCGACCTCTGGATAGCGAGGGCCTGACATAACCATCAGCTTGGGCTGAAGTGCCTCGACAGCCTAGAGTGTTTCAACTTCATCGTTAGATAGATCATCATAGATCGGTGGCTTCAAAAAATCAACTATGATAGAATCATGATCGTGATCGAATATGGGAGAAAATGGATCATGACAACCACGTTCATAAAAATCAATGATTTCATCAGCATCCTCATGATCTGATGAACCAAATAGAGGGATATATAAGAAGTGAACAAATTCATCCTCTATGTTTCCAAAAAATGCAGATGAAAGTTCAAGTGGATTTTTAATGAATAACTTATCCTCTCCGTTGTCGAATGATGGACTGACATCCAGTCTGTCCTACAAGTGATCAATGATGATTGCATCCGTGGATGAAGATACACATGTGAAATCATCGATGGAATGTTCACCAAAGATGTCAGGAAGGAACAGAGGGTGCTCGGATGGAAGGGGGTCATCCTTCGCCGAGTGTTGATGCTCAATCTCCCACTCATATTCTTCATGAATGATAGCTCATGTTGGTTGTGCAACACTAACTCTATCAGTGGCTTGTTCCTCGTTCACAACAAGCATAGAGTCTGGAATCGAAGAACACAAGACAGAATCATCTAGAGGGACAGCCGAGTGCGAAGATGAATGTTGTGGAACAAAATTCATATGACAACTCGATGGACTCACAACCAATTTTGCACGAAAATTAAGCGAAGTGATGTTGGGAGGATGTGACAGTTGAACTGGTGTGTGAACATGATCCTCAACATCACTCTACAGTGGTGGAGTTGTTTGATGAGGGGATGACAGACAGTCACTTGTGATAGTGACCGCACCTATCTGTGATTGTGCAACTCCATCATTGAAGAATACTGAGTGAGGCTTGATTTCAAACTTTTTCTTGGGATGATTAGATTTCTTAACGCAATACTCGAATCGGTCCCAAAGATAGAAAATTTTCATCTGGCTCTTCAAAGCTTGAAACTGCAAATCACGGAAGCGCTGCAAAAAATCCATAGTTGATTCATACATAGCCTTCCGTTGTTGTAATATTTTTTCATCAAGATGGTTTGGATCAAAATGATAGAAAGTGTCTTCAATGAGATCACAGAAGTGCTCAAGTGAGTGCACACTATCAGCCGATAGGTTGCATAGCCACCGATGCGGAGACTCGAGAATTGTGTATGCAAGCAGCAAATTGGCTTGTTCGTCAAAACATCCATCTTCCTTATGAAGCATGGAAAGTAAGTCATGTAGAAACACAGGCCAGGCCACTTCGCCTTCACCATCATACGTGTAAGTGGACAAGTGATTGAAAAACTCCCTTGCAATGGTGACATCTTCGTGATTCGAAAAACATTATGGAGGAGAAGAGTGCAAGAATCCATGAAATATATGCAAAGGTTTAAAACAGGATGAGATGACACAAATTTTCATCTGGCCCTCCTTCTAGCGCCAGAAATGTTGACGCTGCTAGACCCGCCAACATGTCAGGGATCTCCCCAGTAAGAAGTCCCAATTAGACATTAGACTGTTTGGCGTAGGAGTCCCAGTAGTGGGTCGTATGGTAATTCCTTGACCGCGATTTCACATAGAGGCAAGTAAGATAACTCTATTGGTAGCAAGGGTGTGACAGCTGCAGTGAGCCAAGGAAGGTGCATGAGAGGTTCTAACACACGGGGGTTGAGATGAGTGCGCCCCTTGGAAACCTATGATAGCACGCAGTTAAGAAGGGAACACACGAGCAAAGATGCATCACAACATGGAAGGAAAGTTAGCTAGCAATCCAAAGTGATGGTTAAACCAACATCACATTTTAGAAAGATTCATACATACATACACATATAGCTATACATGCATGCATAAGTAAACAGATACATATATCATTTAGAGTAAACCAGATAGCATAGAATACAATACAACATATGCATGAAACGTGTTGGCTCTTGTTATATTAAGAAGTGTAAGTTCCAGTCATACAATACGTCCATGTCCAACCACTAGTTCTAACAACGGAATGTTACAGCCACAACCACTTGCTCCAACAAAGAGATGTACTAGCTCTGCGTAGTGGAGAAGCCAAGGCTCATTACAACATTTTCCAAGCTCTCTCCAAGATAATCCTATTAGAAGCTTGGCTGACCAAAAGCCTTTAAAATGAGTTACGAGGTATTATTTATAGCAAAGGGTGGGGTGACCCTTGACAGTCCCCTTTGTGACAGTTCATCTACCCTCGTGACTCTTCATCTACTCTATGACTGTTACATCCAACTATCAACACTTGACTTACACTTGACAAGACGTTACATTACAATGCACATGTACCCATGTGAGACAAAATGGCTTGAGCAAGCCATGCTAGACATCACTATGACATAGAAAACCATGGAAGTACAACTCCTCAACATCCTCGTGCTAATCAACAGTAACATACTAATGCCAAGACTGGTAGTCTGTGATGGTGTATGTGTGCTCCAAGGTGTCATCTTTCTAGAACCTAACTCTTTCCTCCATAGCATCTGAATACACTACTCGGGCTCCTCTCTGCAACTCGTCTATAAATATGTGCATCATTGTCTTCAATGCGGCTGGACTAGCAACATATGTGTGCATGATATCTACACTGATGGGAAAGTCTAGGTTGGTGGCAATGCACATCAACTCGTAGAAGTATGAGTCAAGCTCTAGTCGGACCTATTCCTTTGTCCTCGCCTAGGTGAGAGTCCTAATAGATGGGATTGCATGTGCATGCACCACTACATCCATACCCTTGAATACTCGTGCATGGGAAGCCTGTACACTAGTGATGCACTGCGGGAGCTCTTCATAGTTTTGGATATGACTCCGGATATGTGCCTTCAGCTTGACTGCACTGGCCTTCATCATCTTAGGTAAGTGAAGTGGGGCTCCCTTGTATCTCATCGTCATGTTTGCATTTAATCAACAGCAATATGCAAGTTCGCCAAGATATGTGCTCTTCTAGCACATTGTTGTTGCCATCCGTTGAAATGGATGACCGCCTTATGCACGGTACCAAACTTGGAGTACAACGCTCACATAACTGTGTCAAGGGACAATACTTAATCTAGAATTTCCTTCTTCAGTTCAGCTCGGGCATATGTTGTCACCAACTCTCCTCCTTGCTTGGCCGTCTGTAGTTCTTTAGCCATTCACTCATTCTCAGCTATCAGAAAGAGAACACTTGAGATAGTGTCTTCATCATATGCTCTGGTAGCATCAGGAAAGGTTGTTGGATGTTTACGTACATCGGACACGATCATTGGTTTCTCAACTTGCGCAGGAGACGTATGATCATCCGGAGTCGACACTCTACGAGTCTACAAACTCTATGTTAAGACTCGTCGAATGAGATGTTGTGCATCTCTCCTTCTAGTTGATCTACAAGGACCTCAGTGTCTCCTTGGTCGCTTGAGACTTTCTCATCTTCTGGATGTGGTGAAGTAGGTAAGTCGACCTCTGGGTGGCAAGGCATGACGTCGATGTCCTGTTCCTATTCCTATTTCTCCATATCTGTATCCAACTGTTGATGTGCTTGCTCTATCTCATGAGTGAAGTTTGCTCTTATGATGGATCACCCTGTCTGCCTGATGCTAGTTGTTCTGATGAGTCCACTACTAGTACGGGTGTTATTTCATCTGTTTGTACATGTTGTGCCCCCTGCTTTACCTATTGTTGCTCCACTTCCCTCTCCTGTTTGCACAACTCTTGTTCCTTTCGGAGTTGCTCCTTCATCTCGTGCAACTCCTTCTCTATTTCCTCCATTATTCTCTTCTCCTTCTGCCTTTGCACAATTCTCTTGTTGCGTTGTTGCCTCTTTGCCTCTGTATCCAAAGATGCTTTCTCCACAAGTGGATCTTCTCGGAACTTGCAGCTTTTATCTTCCTCCATGCGATTGACAATCTTCCTCTTGCCCTTGTCGTGCACTGGTATGCTTACCTATGTTGTTGTTGTTGCTTCTGGTGTTGGTGCTCTCTGGGATGTTGCTTTGCTAACCACTCCATATTGAAGTCAACCTATTCATTGAGTCTAGAGAAGCTGTAGCAATATCTCCATGGGTCCTCCTTTGCCCAATGAAATGCCCCGTGGATCCAGTTGAACTGTACTCTCATGTAGTGATCTTTCACAAGACAATGTGGGTCATATGGATTGTAACTTCGGAGGTCGAATGGATACTTTTTCATTTGTTCTGATTCGACATCCCCTTCCTTGAAACTCTGGATCTCGTATAACCAAATCCACAATGGAAGAGCAGGCCAAAGTGCCTTCTTCCTCCGGTGCAATATAGTTGTCAATCCTGTAGAGATGTGATATGCTATTTCCTGCATGACGAGTATGTCCAAGGCAAACTACAGTAGAACATGCAGATACTTCTCCATGTTGAACATTCGTATGAAGGTACCGGACAGTGGCATACAAATTAGCAATGTCTATCAATGCCACCTTTCCTGCCTTCGACATGCAGTGTGGATCCTGTTCGAATATCATCTTGTAAATTGGGGTGACAAAATGATCAGATAGTTGTATGATAACTCCTTTGAAGCTACATTCAGACAACAACTTACAATACATGTTCATAGCAGTCTCCACCGGTGACCATGCCCACTCCAAGCTCGGGAACTCCTATCGGGCACAGATGCATCTAAGATGTAGGCAAACATGTAGACCTATGCTTGCATACCTTCGGATGATTGTTGAGCCTTTATTACCTGTTCCTTCAGCTAATGAGCCAACATGCTAGACCGGTTACATGGTTTTCCTTCTCTGGCAATTTGGTCCAACGCAATCACCCAACTCTGTGGGAAGGTTTCCATGCTTTCTTGGCCATACAGTCGACATGAAAATATGACCAAGTATTGATACACCTTCCATAGTATCTTTGTCTTGTAGATCTAGTTGGGTGTCATCCTGAATCTAGACAGCTCCTTTACCCAGTTCTTCAGAATGTCTCTGGAGTTGGCACTACTGCTGGGTAAGCTGAAGGAAGTCTCCATGATAGTAACGGGCTCCGACATCTGATACATAATCTTGTGCCCAAAAGGTTGTAATGTTCGTCCCACTGACACTGCTCAAAGTCATCATCTCATGATTAGCATGCAAGATGATCCAGTGTATCATGTCCACACATGGGAACGCGGGGTATCTTTATGCAATCTGGTACAAGCCAAACTTGTGAATGTTCACATAAACCTAGAGGTCTTCGAGGTCTTCCCTAAACGTGCTTGTAAATGCTTCATTGACCTCTTGTCATTTCAGCTTGATGTCCTTGTCTAGAAACAACTTGGTATCTTCATAGATGGGTAGACTTGAGGACACTTGCTCAACTGCTGTTCCAGTTGCACTTCTGTCAGTGTCCTTTGATCCTACTCTCTTGGAAGCCATTGATCCTGCACTGCTAAGATGCGGATGAACACCTGAAAGATCTGGAGACAAAGCAACATGCATGGTAAGAAATCTGTCAACGAAAAGCAAATCAAATTCGGGAATGACATGACACATACCTGGGGATTGATAGGCAAAGATTGCACAATTTCTTCTGGGAGGCTAGGTTACTAGCTGCCAGAACTATGCAAAAGGTTGTCTGGGTTGCCTGGGAGGCAAGACTAGCTACTAGATTTGTGCAATGCACAATCCATGTTGACTGTTAACTGTTGGAATTGTGCAATGTGCAATTCCAGCTTGCAATGGTTGTAGGCTCAGTGACTGCATTGCGCAATTTTCTGGGCTAGCAGTCACTATCCCTTAGAAATGTGCAAAGCAATCCTAGAGGACAGATCCTGGGTAGAAATGTGCATTTCTAGAGAGGAAGACAGAGCCTTCCTTCTCCAGATTTCACAATGTTGTCTTGGTGAGGCAGAGTTCAGGCCAAGGCTGGCCAGACTCGCCGACAGGCAACTGAAAGCAAAAGTGAAAGTAAATGAAAGTCAATATTGAGTGAAAGTAGAAGTGTTTGATCATGCATTCAAACATTGAATGAAAGATTCAAAAAACAAAAAAAAGCATGTGTGTTGGTGAAGTGAGTTGCTGAATCAGCGACCGTTTGTGCAAAACAGTTTCCTGCATGCGACAACAGTGAGATAGCAATGAAAACTGAAACGGTGCTAGTACAAGCTAATATGCATGTAAACAACGGCAAGCATTTAAATAAATCAAGCAAACAACATTCACACAAGCGAAAACACAAAAAGTGACAAAAATGCTGAAAAAGACAAGTTGAGACCACTTACACGTGAATAGCTAAGTCAGGTGTGTCGAAGAGTCCTGGATGTGTTGTGGGATATCAGAGCTCCAATATTGATGTGAAATAATGAGCTCTGATTTGTCGAATAAATAAGTTTGGGCTCATAACGCCCATGCCACAAATCTAGGAAAAAGCGACACTTAGAGGGAAGATTCTAAAACGATCTTTGCATATAACCTCCAGCTGCTAAAAATAGCTCCCTAGATCAAGGGATGATTTTTTCATGTTTCCTTTTTCTATTCCAAGAAAAAGCAAGCCATCCATGCAAGTAAAGTTTCCTTGGTCTTGGGAGGAACTTGTCAACCCAACTACACATGCAAGAGGTTGCTCCATTACTAGGAGAAAATGCACATTTCTGGATGGGAGTTGGGTTGGTTGCCCAGGAGATTTGTGCAATTTCTAGGTAGAGCAGCTAACTGCTACCTAGGATTGCGCAATTCCTGGGCTGAGCAACCCTGCTAGGAAGAATTACACAATTTTCTAGATGAAACCTGACTAGCAGAATTGCGCAATTCTGGAGCCCAGCAGGTTGCTAGACAGAATTGCGCAATTTCTGGAGGGAAGGCTGGTTGCCCTCTAGAATTGCACAATTTCTTGGAGGAGTTGCTCAGCTGCTCAGGTTGTCTTTCTGCAAGGAAAATTATTGAAGCTTGTCTACTTGACGAAGCAAGACATGGTGTTGTGAAAGCTGGTAGGGAGGCTCCAAAACAAAGCTAAGGAAAAATTTTGGAGGGTGGTTGTAGCCACTACAATAAGTTGTTGACTCCATTTCCTTAAGGTCATATAGGAGGTTGAGTCTAATCATAGTGACCCTCAGCTCATGTTTACCCTAGGAAAACCAGTGAAAGCAGGTAAATGTGGGAGGAGGTGGTTACATTAGGAGACGCAGTTGTGGTTATCATAGAACCAACATATCTCCATTTGAGTTATCTCCTATGAGCCATCAATATCAACTTTATTTATGTATACTTTTAGCAAATAGATGTTAGGAGTTATCTCTACATCTATCTCACTTTTTCATAAAAGAATATTTCCAAAAAAACATATAATGCAATGATCATTTCACAATATCACTTGGTCGCAATAAAACTTAGCATCGAACGTAGGGGTAGATAGTAGTTTTTCACGGTGAGACGTCTTCCCAAATGGGGGATGCATTTCCCTCATTTTCTTCTAGAAAGGTGTATAGGTACTCAATTTCAATTTACAAGGGAATTTTTTTGCATAGAAAACCAAATTTTTGCAGGTCAAAATGGATATAAAATGTTAACACTTCGCAGTGTTTTATATATTTCGAGGTGCCATCCCCTAAAATTTGGGGGGTCTCTTCATCTGTCTCTAAAACTCATTCCCTCAATCCCCAAATGAGCATGAAACATAACATAGATAAATTTTCAAAACCTTTTATTTATATTTTTTCCAAGTAATTATGTCATTTAGGCAATCTTCATACCATTTTTTTATAGTTGATTAGAATGCATGCACTACTAGAAGAATGAACTCAAAATACAACAAGCTAGTTACCCTGTAGTCTTTGAGATTGTTCTAAGAAGAAAAAGAGTCAAATAATTGATCAGAGTATGTCTTGAGTCACTTAAAATTATGATTCTCCTCTATCATCTATATTGTATAAGTTACCTATAACTAGGCCAATATCAGAAAATTAATAGCACTTTAACCATATATCCAATAAGATTCAAAACCAAAGGAGTCTGAAAGGACACGATTCATGAATTGGAAGCCCCTACTAATTGATATTACAATCTTGAATAAAAGAATAATTATGTTTCACATGTTTAGCCCACAAGCCAATGCACATCCCATGCTTTCTTCCAATAAAGCTTTTGCAAAACCATGTCAATCCATTCCATGGCATCACATTCCACTATGCCTTCACAAATATTTTTCACTTCATGATATTATCCACATAATTATATCACATCATCATACATTAGCATTGCATTCAAGCATGAATTGACCCTCTTTTTTTAAATAACTAGCCCAATATGGCTTGTATTTATCAATACATATCTCTAACCATGGCTACAAATTGCCATTATAATGCAAAGCAAGAGATTTTTCTATATCAAGATGTTAAATCCCAAAGTCATTCCCTAAACCAACTGAAATCTAAGATACTTTCAGGTGATGGGCCATATTGTAGAATGTAATTAGACTTGCATTCAATGTCCAAAATCTCCATGCAATATTATACCTATTTTGTTGTCGAGCGGGGAAAATACAACACTAGTAAATATTTAGAAATTGATATACTTCAGTTTACGAACATGAAGCACCACACAATACAATTCATAGACTTTTTCAAGTGATTATTTAGAATATTCATTTTAAAACATAAATAAAATTTACCGTATTTAGCCATCTCCTACAAACTTTGACTAGGTATTGCTTCCTCCATTGTTGCAGATCAATAATATTCAATCCAGACATCCATGCACTCACATTTCCATCAAAATAATTTGGCAAAATCTTTGACGAGTTAAGGTACGTCCTAAAGTGATGAAACCTTACTTCAGAAATATCCATGGAAAAATTTACCTTCCCATGAAAATCAATACTCCAAAGAGGTGTCATGTCCCTTTGCACAACCACATCATCATCTAGAAATAACACTTTGTTTAGTCTTGGTAAAATTCCAAGACCAAAAGTGAGGATGATTGAAGGTAGACAAGTATTTAAGCTTCTTAGTTGAGTTATAGGGATCACTAGAAAATTTCCTGGCGATTTCTATAGCCACACGAAACTCCTATGATGATAAATAACCCATCACAGAATTGGTAAAATAATGAAGATTTAAATCATCCAGATTCTGAACATGGATATTTGCATTGTAATAAGTGTTCTCCAAAAACCAAAATTTTATTACAGCATAGTTTCGTCTATCTATAATCAAATGAAATACATGCTTCTTTGACTCCTGTAATGATAATGAAGAACAACATATAGTGAGAGCTCAGACATAAGCTACCATCCCATATATTTTAGTATCAAACATGAAACCATAGATAAGCCAAGAAATTAAGGTTTCAACCTTGGAATGAACAATAGTAGAATTAATAACCACATATGTTGCAAGGATATTAGTAGAGTAAATGATGTAATGATAAAGACTTGAATATTCTAAGTTCTTGCTCAATGGTAATTCAATGTTGCTTTGATAAGTTTGAAAATATTCTATCGTCAATCTCATTGAAAGGAAATGAAGACTTTTTTGCATTGTTTGGACAACAAGTTGGAAGACACTTTGTTTTCTGTGAAAATGAGCTTGATCCTCAATAACGTTTAATATTTGTCCTAACTTTTTTACCACAATATTGCAATCAACAAGGTAAGTTTTTGCGCTTATAATAAATCCTTCCATGTTCTTTGTCTTCTTTTATGCCCTAGATAAATAAACCCACTCCAAGTCACAATGAAAGTTGAGAAGCTAACAAAAACCTGTGATATGAGTTGAAGAGTAAGGATTATTAGTAAAATTTATATTTCAAGAATATAACAAAGAATTGACCACTCTAGAAGATAATCATCTACAGTTTCCTCAGTTAGCATATGTTCAATATCCTGGATATTCTTCCTTAGCTCTTGTTTGTTTTTCACATGATTGCAGTGTTTTATAATGTTTAGATAATAATCTCTTGTAAGAAAGAGTTGATTTTTCAACAGTCTCACGGTTGCATTTTCCACTTCCACCCTTCATTTCTCCAGATGTAGTAATAGCCCAGAGCCACTTCACAATATTTGATTGAGTCATTGGAGAAGCCTTCAAAATTGACATTCTTTTTAGAATCCATGTGAGCTAGGTTTTCACTCTGTAGAAATATTTTAGAATTTCATAGTTAGTGCTCATATGAATTTAAGACATTTGAAATTCTTCTAGAAAAACCAATCGAAATTTGTCAATCATTTTATGGTCATAGGTATAGGTATATAGAAGAAATGTTGCTCACTTGATCCTAGTGGCATATGTTCATAAGCTATAGGTCATGGGCCCCCATTTGGTGGACACTTGAATGGTGTAACCACCCCATCCAACATTTACCCACTTTTACAAGCTATCTAGGGTAAACATGAGTTGTGTTTTACTATGACATGACCTGACCTCCAAGTTCCAATTATGGAAGTGGTTTATACTAAATGGAACATATTGCCATCCTTTAGGGACACTAGATCACCAAGGTGTCTGACAATAACCACGGGTGATCAATCCTTGAGTTGGAACTTTATCTTCTTAAGCTTTACACCCCAACCGTAGGCTTGACACACTATGCATATTGTTGGAAGGCTCCAAACGCGTGCATAATATTTCCTCCATGCGGTTACAACTAAAATTCTCTAGTTCAGAGGGTGCGAATGTGAGATCAGTGCCACTTTTTCAGGGCTAGCCTACAAGTCACTTCCCAAAACAACCTAGAACCCTCCAAAACTCATTCTAAGATGATAACAAGTATGTACAATGAATACTAAGGCTAGAAATTTCTTAGACATGCCAGTCACATGATAAAAATTTCGTCAAATATATAGTAAGCATAGAAGTTACAAGTCATGAATGCATATATGATCATGATCTTCTTAACTTCATCAAAGAATCATTAAGAAGGCACAATTCCCTCTCAAGCTAGCTACAACAACACTTGTTATCCCATGCATCCATTAACCATTCAATAACTTATTAGATCATGAACAATATCCATATCAAGAGCACATCATTCAACCATGCATATAATATAATCCATGAAAATCCAGTCATAAGATCGACATAATAACCAATACATGTGCTCACCAATCAAAATAAGAAAATATCTTATATTAACATATGCAAATTCCAACCAATTCAGGGACTTCCACATACCACCCGACCATAGATTGGGTTCAACCAAATATCTCTTTTAGCCAATCACCCCCATGCCATATTCCAAGCATGAATGTGGGATTATATAGGTTAAACCAAAATAGAATAAACCAGGGCTTCTAGAGGCCAAACCACCTCAACCCTCAACCTAAGTTATTTCACCTAAATCGGTCTAGAAATCACTAATATCAAAACATTTTTGGATGCCTCCGACTTCCTTCACTAGCTCCAGAGGAATTTTCGTATCTCCACCCATCCGTCACGAGTTCCAGGAGAAATCCCATCTCCACCCTTAACCCTTGGGAAATTTCTTGAGACCACCCCAACCATGATCCACTTCTACCATCCATCCAAAGCTTAATCAAATAGAGAACCCACTACATCATGGCTATCAAGGAAATGGCAAGGCAATGTTGAAACCATTTTCAATCCAGGAAACTCCCATGTCAATTATAGAAAAGTAACCAAATAACCAAATGCATGTACCATGCATTCAAATCCCAACATGATAAATCAAACATTCACATTGTTACCTACAAATCCACATCTATTTTATGCCCTTAATTGTTGTTTTCCAAACTTGCTCTTGCTTGCCTGTGTCTAAGTCCTCTTTCTCTCCTCTTGGAGTTCAATTTATGAAAGCTGATCAAAACTAAGCCAAAAGTTGTGAATTGTTTCTTTGATTCTTTTTTATCATTGGTGTCTAATCTCTTCCATTCCTTTTTTCTTCATTTTCCTTCATTTTCTCTCTAATTTCCTTTACATGCATATTTGTGTCTCTTCACCTTCCTTTTCTCCTATTTTATTTTATTTCCTTAATTAAAGACCATTTATTGCCTCTTTGCCTTTGCTAATGTCGTTTCCAATTTCCATAGTAGCCATTAATAAACCATAAGTGATTCCCACTATAATGTTTACGCATCATTCAACTTGGAATATGTGTCCCATGACCTTGGTTTTTATTTTATATACATGGAAAATCAACCAGGGGTTGTTACAAACCCCTCCCTATTGGGGGAACACCTTCTTCATTGTTCTATGACACTTATGACTAGAAAATAATATTGCTAATGGATCTTTATAAACACACTTGATGTAGTATTTACAATGACAACCTGCTAAAAACATGACAACATACTTCTTATGGAGATTTATAAACACAACTCGATGCAGTATTTACAATAATATACACATATATAAATATGCACATTTTCTCTAACTAGAAAATAAAAGATATGACACCCACATCGGCAACAAGGGAATCCAGAGGCTCACACCTCCACCCTCAAAAGTAGTATCAGGGATTCACCTCCTTCCCAAGAAGTCTAGAATCCATTGTCAAAATCAAAGTTTGCATCCAATTTCTAGCGATATAATCCTTGCGATCCTTGTTCTCTCATTGAATAATTATTGACCCATTTTTCCCATGCATACTCCCAATGTGTTTATGATTCCAATTAGCAATGTTATTGACCAAAACAAATTCATTCCCCAACCTTCCCTTCTTTCCTTCCCAGCCCCTTGGGAAATCTGGCCACCCCCTTCTGTGCAGTCACTCACCTTCCAAGTTCCCTAGCATCCCCTTCTCTGCTTCCCGGACCCTCAGGTGACCAATCCCTTGGCAAGGTTTCCTCGAATTGGAAGGTCTAGAAACCAAGTCATTACCCTACCTAAAAACCAGCATATCAGTCTGATAGCATGCTTATGGAAATCAATGGAAACTATTGGGTATCATTGTCCCACAATGGCCCTATTCTTGAAGTACTTTACCAATATATTGTTTTCTATTCCAATTCCTTTTACTGTTGCTAACTTTATTACAATCAGTTCCAACTACCCAAACCGGGCATTTCCATGGTTTCCTATACCAATCACATAATTTCCATTATACTAAAGAAAAATTGTAATAAATTCAAATCAGAACTCATTGATAACTCTTCAATAAGGTACACTTGCAGTTATGTTTGATTCTTGTCATAACAAGTCAAATTAGTTCTTTTATCAAATCATCATATATAAACATATCACATCCAGTTAGTTCAAAAATCAACCATCATAAATCAAAATCTTAGACTATGTGCATAATTAAAATTGAAATAAAATAATTATACTTATCTTTCAAATCGTTCTTTTCTTTTGCCTTTGTTCTTTGTCCTTTCCATGCACACACTGAATCGGTTTCCAAACATGGAAAGAACCTAGTTCCTTTTCTTCTCTTTGACCACGTGCACACATTGGATCGGTTTCCAACCTAGAAAGCACTCAATGCCTTATTCTTCCAAAAAAACAGGGAAATTCAGAGACTATACCACCACCTCCCTTAATATCAGCAACAAGGGTGTCCAAATACTATGTTGCCTCTACCCTCAATATCAACAACTCAATATTTGTCTCTTCCTAAGTTTTCTAGGGATCCAGGGACTATTATCTCAGTCCACAACCTCCAGGGAACCCAAGTCATTACAGGGATCCAACCCATAGCCTCCAAGGAACCCAAGCTATTATAGGATTCCATCCCAGAACCTCTAGGGAGCCCAAGTTTTTACAAGGCTCCAATCCACAACCTCCAGGGAACCCAAGTTGTTATAGGGCTCCAAAGGTCTTGTCCCAACAGACAACCACTAGGGATCTCGAGAACCAATCCCTTAACAACATGTACACATACACATAGTGTACAACACAACACATATATGTACGCATAGTACAACACAACAAATACATATGTCACAATAAAATGAATACACAATACACATGACACAGTACCACATCTACACAACACAACAGTGGTATTGAAAATATAGAAACCACACTGTCTCTACTAGGAAATTTTGCCTCTAATTTCTTTCCACACCTTATTGCGTGCATCCACAACCCAAGTACCAGTTTTGTGGCCCTTTCCACTTATCCATGCTTGTCCCGGCATGCCACATATCACACTACCTTCATTCTACTGATGTGTCCTTCAGTATTGTATGCCATAGCATAAACATAGGAATAGTTATAAGCACATAATATCAAAATCATATCCACATGATACTAACCTCATATATATTTCAGGGCTACTCTGCCCGCTTGATTCCTCATAAACTGATGCGGGAGCACTCAACGGAAAACGTGGACCAGAGGATGAGAACAGAGGAAAGTCTGCCTTAAAGCAGAAAATTATATTTAAAGCAGATAAAGCAAATTTAAAGCGGATAAAGGATACTTATCTGTCATGCATGCAGAAAAACAGAGGATAGGATCGATGCTTCCAATCTAACACTCTTGTATATATATGTGTAGTGCGATAGGGGTGATATATCTGTTCTGGGAAGTAATTGTGAGTGATGAAGATGTAGCTGAGCGTGAGCTTGTTTCTAAGGCTGAAACGCCTTAGTATGTAACTGTTTTGTGTGATATATAAAACCTGGGTTTAGTGTATGTTGTGTGCGTTTATGTGTTTATTGTGCGCTATTTGTGTTTCATATATGTATGTGGCTTGAAGGCCAGCTCTTATATGTGTGTGCCGAGGGGTCCATTTCTGTTTTGGATCAGAGTCGATTTCTATGGACTAACGTTATGCAGGTAAAGGGTGCAGGGTCAAATTTATGACTGTTCGTGTGAAATTTCATATCGCACAACAGCACTATGAGTTCGTGGGTGAAAAGACCACAGTTTTGCAGTCACATGGAGCTGGAGCTTACACAGGTTAATTTATGTGTTAAGTTGAAGTGCATGCAAAGCAAAACTGCGCGTTGAGTGCCAATGAAGAGGCGACATGGAAGAATGAAGCTGAACCATCCGCTATGCAAGGTGAAGATGATATACATAAAAGTCTGCGGGATTACTAATGAGTCACAAATGAATTCAATGGCGTTTAGCAATATGATCGAATCCATGAGATTCAGCGTTAAAGAAGACACGGGCAGGACTTAAATGAGTAAATTCATTCACTCATTTGAAAGCTTTACATATCATTGTAGTTGCTATACAACCAGATCAGGGTTCATATGTATAGAATCACTGTTCTAAAAGTCGTTCAATCATGTATTTTAAATGGCAATAAAGAAATTAGCGGAACTGGAGAGACTCCTATATATTCAATAGAAACTAATGCGATCAGTTATAAATCAGCTTTGATGTGGATCAGCTCTGGAGAGTTCGATCGGAGCGGAGCCATGAACGCTGGATTTTTTTTATGAATCGGAGCAGTGGAGAATTACGTCGGCATTGGATGGAGTTGGGTGGATCGGCGGATCTGCCAACATATACAGAGGTGCCCATATATTTTTAAATCCATCTATTGTTATGTATTACCATGTGGCCGTAAGATCTTAATACTTAGCACGCATGTATGGATGGCTCAAATTTAGGAAAGATCCACGTCGATAAGTTAAAGGGTTTTAAGTTTAAAATGCTTCCGTTTAGGCTTTTGGGCCATAACCCACAGGCCCAGGTTCGAGATTTTTAATGAAAATGGATTTTGGGCTTACCCAAGAACTCATTTTCATCAATTGGTATCAGAGTGAGAAAAAGATTCTGCGGAAGGAGGTACAGTTTTTGATAAAGTATGTATGGTCTTTATATTTTGTGTAGGTAGCAGCAGAGGAAGGTGAGAAGATTGCAGAGGAAGGTGAGAAGATTGCAATAGCCTAAAATGTTTACCAAAAGACCAAGTCTAGAGGAGAGCTTGGTGAGGTAAGAGGCAGCAAGGAGGACTTGCTGTTGCAGAGGTAGATTGCAGCTCACAAGTTAAAGATATTACGAAGACCAGGAGAAGCATATGACCAGGAGGTCATAAATTTTTGTGCCTCGGGAGTCTGATGCGGGAGCACTCAGCGGCAAACGTGGACCAGAGGATGAGAACAGAGGAAAGTCTGCCTTAAAGCAGAAAATTAGATTTAAAGCAGATTTAAAGCGGATAAAGGATACTTATCTGTCATGCATGCAGAAAAACAAAGGATAGGATCGATGCTTCCAATCTAACACTCTTGTATATATATGTGTAGTGCGATAGGGGTGATATATCTGTTCTGGGAAGTAATTGTGAGTGATGAAGATGTAGCTGAGCGTGAGCTCATTTCTAAGGCTGAAACGCCTTAGTATGTAACTATTTTGTGATATATAAAACCTGGGTTTAGTGTATGTTGTGTGCGTTTATGTGTTTATTGTGCGCTATTTGTGTTTCATATATGTATGTGGCTCGAAGGCCAGCTCTTATATGTGTGTGCCGAGGGGTCCATTTCTGTTTTGGATCAAAGTCGATTTCTATGGACTAACGTCATGCAAGTAAAGGGCGCAGGGTCAAATTTATGACTGTTCATGTGAAATTTCATATCGCACAACAAAACTATGAGTTCGTGGGCGAAAAGACCACAATTTTGCAGTCACGTGGAGCTGGAGCTTACACAGGTTAATTTCTGCGTTAAGTTGAAGTGCATGCAAAGCAAAACTGCGCGTTGAGTGCCAATGAAGAGGCGATATGGAAGAATGAAGTTGAACCGTCCGCTATGCGAGGTGAAGATGATATACATAAAAGTTTACGGGATTACTAATGAGTCACAAATGAAGTCAATGGCGTTTAGCAATATGATCGAATCCATGAGATTCTGCGTTAAAGAAGACACGGGCAGGACTTAAATGAGTAAATTCATTCACTCATTTGAAAGCTTTACATATCAGTGTAGTTGCTATACAACCAGATCAGGGTTCATATGTATAGAATCATTGTTCTAAAAGTCGTTCAATCCTGTGTTTTAAATGGCAATAAAGAAATTAGCGGAACCGGAGAGACTCCTATATATTCAATAGAAACTAATGCGATCAGTTATAAATCAGCTTTGATGTGGATCAGCTCTGGAGAGTTTGATCGGAGTGGAGCCATGAACGCTGGATTTTTTTTATGAATCGGAGCAGTGGAGAATTACGTCGGCATTGGATGGAGTTGGGTGGATCGGCGGATCTGCCAACGTATACAGAGGTGCCCATATATTTTTAAATCCATCTATTGTTATGTATTACCATGTGGCCGTAAGATCTTAATACTTAGCACGCATGTATGGATGGCTCAAATTTAGGAAAGATCCACGTCGATAAGTTAAAGGGTTTTAAGTTTAAAACGCTTCCGTTTAGGCTTTTGAGCCATAACCCACAGGCCCAGGTTCGAGATTTTTAATGAAAATGGATTTTGGGCTTACCCAAGAACTCATTTTCATCATAAACTAGGAACCTTTTAATGCCATTCACCTGCATAAATTAATCATTCTTCCACAAGAATGATGCCTGACGACCCTATCAAAAAATGGCACACACACAGATATGGCACACACATAGATATATATATATATATATATATATATATATATATATATATATATAAGCATGATTACAACATAATCACCAGCGTTCATAAGATAAAAGTTAAGAGAAATTCCTTTATCCATGCAACACATGCACAACATTGAGAACAATAGCTCCCAATTTCGCCAAGGCATATGTTACCTCAAATCCATGTACTTTACCTTTCTTGTTACCTTTCTTATGATTGTCCTACCACTACCCATTCACTCCAATGGACCAAACCAACCCAACTGGTTGTCATATTCTTTCCTTCGGGTGCCCTTTATTCATCCAATGAGCTTCATACGAGTCTTATATTACCTGCTGTTTTCACTTAACTCTCCCAAAGATCCATTAGATTTTCTATTTCCCAACCAATTCCCAAGACCCTCAAAACATAAAAAGAAAGAAGAAGGAAAGATAAATAAAAGAAGGAAAACCAAATAAAAATACACCACCATAAATAAAGTGGCATAGTGATGAAACAATCACAGTCAAAACCGCAAATCAAGCATAATCAAATCGCAAAACACTGAAAGCATAAAACTTTTAACAGACATCATGACTCAACCCCCATGTGTTCCCAGTGCTTCCAAGGGTTCATGAGAGAAATCTCAACCCAAGGCTTCCTCAATATCTATGGTAGTCTCTTTTGTCATGCAATTCCCTACATCATACTATCATAAACACACAATTATCAGTGCATTAATAAATATAACAATATATTAGTTACCTTTCCTTGATGTTTCCAAAACATTTCCCTGCAACTAAACACCTGCACATGTCATCTCCCAAGGAATTCCAATTTCCTGACAATTCATCTGTAACTAGAAATCGTCTACGAGGCTTGCATATAATCAACCATCTTTCATGTAGTTTCTTCGGCCCCAACGTGATTCCACGCACTTTAAATTTCTATATTTCTCAGTCCCTAGGCATGAGCTCCTTCCACTGCAATATGCATTTAGCCTGTGCCTAGAAATATCCCTATGATTCCTCCTTCCATCTTGATAATGGATTCCTAATGATCTTCTTTCCTATTATCCACTATTGCATAGATCTCGGGAATGCTCTAAGCTACATCCCAACTACTTGTTGCTCCTATGTACTATAAATATTAGGCTTACCACACTTATTTTGTGCCACTTTGATACAAAATATAATCCTTCCTGCAATTATCTCCACCATGGTTTCAACATTGCAATGGATCTCTGCCATTTCCTTCATTTTTCTACTCCACGGGCTAAGACCCATGTCCTTTCTCAATTGTATTGAACATGGAAAAATATGACCTGCATTATTCACAGTACTTTGTATTGAACTTCTTATAAGGTGCCACATTTTCCTTGACACCTACATCCTAAGGTCTTCCTTGCTTCTTAGGCCATTTTCCTTTAGTCTTATCATTACCTTTCCAATCATGCTTGAACTCAGTCTTGCACTTTAACTGTTCATAATAATGCTTCATCTTTCTGATGACTTCCTCCAACAATTGAGGCTCATCAAACTCAATATGGTCTTTGAATGCTACTAGCAACCTACTGGTGAACCTTTGAATATTCACTTTCTCTTCCTTAAGATAAGGCACATACCTCAACAGATCCATAAATCTACTCATGTACTCATCATCCATGATGGAACCCATCATTATCTCATAGAACTTCTTGGGCGCCCTTTCATCATAGTATCTTTAATACATGTACTTATTCTTGAATAATCTTTCATACTCGTCCCAAATCAACTCCTCTTCTCTAATTCCTTTGACATGATTAACATATTCCCACTAGATATTTTGTTTTCCCTTAAAACTGAAGGTAGCTATCTTGGCTTTCATGTTCTCTGAGTAATCATGCAATCTGAAAATATATATATATATATATATATATATATATTCATCCCAAGCAACCATGCTTCTAAATCTTCTGATTTATTCATCTCTCCATTAAAAATAGGAGGCTTGGATTTCTTGAACTCTTCTAAAAAGTACTACTTCTCACTCCTCCTATAAGAATGTTGGTGGTGATGGTAATGATGTCTCATGGAACTAGAGCTAGAATAAAATCATTAAGTACTACCCCTCCTCTCGGGTGTATCCAAAGATCTTCCACCTCCAACTATATGATTTTTGTCCATCATGTGTCTTATCTGATACCTGCTACCATATGCCCCATTAGTCCTCTCCTTCTACCTATCTCCATGATTGATCCCCAGTTATCCCTGCTTTTGTAAGTCTAGAAGGATCCGAAGAATCACTGCACTAACTTCTACTTTATTTTATTGATCCCTTCCAAGTATTTCATGTGCCTCATTCAACCTATTATTATATGCCTTGCAAATTATAACCTCTGCCCTTAAACTCCTCAGTGTATCTGCTAGATCAGCAGAATACTCTTCTCCTCGTCGCTCAACTGACTTTTCCCATTCCATTGATTTCAAAACCATCCTATAAGAGGATTCCTGTGAATTGTAGTCCACCATTTTGTTCTTCATCTCCGATCTTTTATTTCATGCAAACATACCATGTTAGGTAAACCAAATAGAGGAAATAATCAAAATCATACCTCAATATATCTCAGGGGAGGTTATCACATCTTCATAACTCAATCCATATTAGTTCAATATATATATAATAATAGGGACACATATCAACATCATGATGCATGCATGATAATAAAACTGTAATAATAATTGCACACATGATAACCATAAGCATGTGCATGTACCCCGAGGTCCAGTATTGTAAATCTTGCTCATATACCACCCATCCCACATTTACCCACTTTTACAAGCTCTCTAGGGTAAACATGAGTTGAGTGTTACTATGACATGACCCAACCTCCAAGTTCCAGTTATGGAAGTGGGGTCTACTAACCGGAACATGCTACCATCCCTCAGGGACATCGAATCACCCAGGTGTCTAACAACAACCACTGATGGTCAATCCCTAAGCTGGAACTTTCTCTTATCAAGCTTTAATCCCCAACCTCAAGTTTGACACACTATGAATGTGGTTGGAAGGCTCCAATCACATGCATAAGCTTTCCTCCATGTGGTTAGAACCAAAATTCTCCAATTTAGAGGGTGTGATTGCGAGATCAATGCCACTTTTTCAGGGCTAGCCTATAGGCCACTTCCCAAAACAACCTAGAACACTCCAGAACTCAGTCTAAGATGATAACAAGTATGAATACTAAGGCTAGAACTTGATCAAACATGTCATTCACATGATAAACATTTCTTCAAACATATAGTAAACACATAAGCTACAAGTTGTGAATGCATATCTAATCTTGATCTTCATAAATTCATCAGAGAATCATTAAGAAGGCACAATTCCCTCTCAAGCTAGTTGCAACAACACTTGTTATCCCATGCATCCATTGACCATTCAATAACTTATCAAATCCCTTACAAGATCCATATCGAGAGCACATCATTCAACCGTGCCTATAACTAACATATAAACATAATATAACCCATGACAAACTAGTCATAAGATCAAGATAATAACTAGTACATGTGCTCATCAATCACAATATGAAAATAACTTATATTAACATATCAAATGCCAACCAAGTCAAGGACTTCCATGTACCGCCTGACCATATATTGGGCTGAACGAAATCTCTCTTTCATTCAATCACCCCTGTACCATATTCCAAGAATGAATGTGGGATCATATAGGTTAAACCAAAATAGAACCAATTAGGGCTTCTAGAGGCCAGACCACCTCAACCCTCAACCACAGTGATTTCACCTAATCTGGTCCAGAAATCACTAATATCAAAACATGCTTGGATGCCTTTGACTTCCTTCACTAGCTCCAAAGGAATTTTCCTACTCCACTCATCCATCAAGAGCTCCAAGAGAAAGCCCATCTCCACCCTTAACCCTTGGGAATTTTCTTGAGACCATCTCAACCAGGATCTAAGTCTACCAGCCATCCAAAGCTTAATCAAATAGAGAACCCACTACATCATGGTTATCTAGGAAATGGCAAGGCAAAGCTAAAACTACTGTCAGTCCAGGCAACTCCCATGCCAATGACAGCAAAGTAACCAAATAACCAAATGCATGTGTCATGTATTCAAATCCCAACATGTTAAATCACACGTGCACATTGTTACCTACAAATCCACAGTTATTTTTTGCCCTTACTTGTTGTTGTCCAAAATTCCTCTTGTGCTTCCTTGCTTGCTCCTTGCTTGTTCCTTGCTTGTTTGGTTTCTTGCTTGCTTTCTTCCTTTCTTGTCTGTGTCCAAGTGATCTTTCTCTGCTCTTAGAGTTCAATTTCTAAAAGCTTATCAAAATTGAGTCAAAAGTTGTGAATTTTTTCTTTGATGCCTTTTTATCATTGTTGTCTAGTCTCTTCCTTTCCTTTTTTCCTTTTTTCTTCAATTTCCTTCATTTTCTCTCTAGGATCCCTTGCATGCATATTTGTGTCTCTTCACCTTCATTTTCCCCTATTTCACTTTATTTCCTTAATTAAATGTCATTTATTGCCTCTTTGCCTTTGCCAATTTCCATAGCCATTAATAAACTAGAAGTGATGCCCACTATAATGTTTTCCCATCATTCAACTTGGAATATGTGTCCCATGACCTTGGTTTTTATTTTATTTACATGGAAAATCAGCTAGGGGTTGTTACAAATGGTAAGGTGTTTCTCCTGTGAGTGTCCTAAGGTATTCATCTTGTGAGTGTTACAATGTCCCTATTCTTTCTAGAAGAGATAGACAATTATTTTTTCATTCCTTAGGATATAGGTGAAACCGAAACAGAGGAACACATCCTTTAGGTAACGATTTCTACAATAATCTAAATGTTGACATTACATGAACCTTGGGGATTTCATCACCAGTTTGCAAACTATCGCCCAATCAAATGTGAATGGTGATACATCAATTAAGAAGCGAAAAAAAAAATAAGATCCCTACTTAGAAGTCTTGGACAAAATTACAATTGCAATCTACTAGGAGAAACTATAACAAGAAAATCCATGTATATGTAAATCTCTCATTGATGATGGATGGCAGGTGCATGCAATGCGTTTCAATGTTGCTTGTTGGACTACAACTCAAACACTACAAACATATGTCCTATAAGATTGTGAAATAACTATTAACAAATTATTTTGATGTAAGTTGATATGGACCATACCATACAAAAAGCTAATTACAAATCCACTTGCATTTGTTTTTTACCGATTGGATTGCTTTTCAAGAATTGAGGAGACGAAGTCATGATTAGACTAAGTGCTTGTTTGCTCCGCCGTGAGTCTAATACTTCCTAGCGTCGGCCAATGTTGGAGCTGATGAATTCACTGCAGAGTTTGAGGTTGAAGGAATCCATTGTACCTTCATGGCTGCAAATGCAATCCCAAATGGTCAATTGAGGCAGTGGGCATGGATCTCCGAAGGTTTCGAACCTGCGACATTGTGTTGTTCAAAGCCTCCCTTGTGCACCAACTTGACACTCAGAAAATGTCGATGATGGGGGTGGTTGGTTCGAAGAGTTAGTTCAGAGGGTTGAATCTGGTAAAGAGTTGAGAGCAAAGATATACGGAAGGCTTACCAGAGAAAATCTCAATCAAGACTCTTCTTCATCAGGATTCTTCTTCATCAATAAAATTGTCAGATGTCGGTTAGGTGAATACGTCATCCAAATCTCTAATGTTAATTAAGTGAATATGTCATCCAAATCTCTAGAATGGAGAACAACAAATCTCTACAATATCCATAAAAAAACCACACAATAAAAACACCAATCAACATAAATATTAGCAATATTTTATATTCAATTTTATTTATTTTAAAAATTTAAATATAATTAATAAAACGAAATTCAAATTAATTTTTATATAATTATTAAATTTAAACTTCATTTCATTTACCTATTCACTTCAAAAGTTTTAAATCTAATTATTTATTATTAAATTATAATTTTATAAATTATAAAAATTATTTTTATGTTAATTTATATAAAAAAATTAATATAGTTTTTAACATTTAAAAAAATACATTCGTTCTTCTTATAAATTCATAAAACAAAGTAATCGCTTATTGCAAAGGTGCAAAATGTAACAAAGTCAATTGATGTATTCACTTGAATGGTCCAAAATATACATATGTAAATCCAAATATGAATAGGACAAAATTTCCTTAATCCGTGGGCAAGCCACAAGAATTAGTATTCCCTACACCATAGGGACGGCCCAACTCAAGTGCATCGAAATCTTAAATCATACTCCACATAAGTTGTTTTATATATAAAATTTGTGAGCTGCATTTTCTTCACGCAAAAGATAATACAATGAAATTTTAATATATATTAAATGATACAATATTCTTGTAACATGGATGGATGTCACAAATAAGTTATTTTTTATTGCAAAGAAGATTCCCCTCTCTCATTCCACTTATTCTGCTCACTTAGGGGACATTGCACATCAAAACCTTTGGGAATATACAATGCATCAAATCAAATCTTATCATAAACGAGTATGACCTGCGGGATTGCGATACATCGTAATAAAAAATAAACTGGCCTCGTGTTTTAGCTTTATGTTTTTGTTTGTTCTGATGTTGATGTTCATATAAGGGATATTTATTTTAATTAATAATTATTATATTAATAATATTGAAATTATGTTTATGGTTTTAAATAAAGGGTGATATGCATTCTTACATGTTAAGTTATTTGTTTAATTTTTCAATTTATTTACATCACCATAATATAATTTTATTAAAAAAATATGGAAATTATATTATAAATTATATAAAAATTTAATAAATTGAAAATGTTAATAATATTAATATTATAATAAAATAATCAAGTCTTATTAACATAATTGGTTAGGATGGCTTTGTTAGTAAGGCGATCGAGGATCAAATTTTACAGGGGGTGGTTGTACCCTGTACTAGGAGGAGAAGACATGCTAAAAAGTTTAGTCAACTTAGGGCTAGTGTGGCCTAGGCCGGGTGCGATCCCCGGATGACTTTAACAGATTAGATGCCCTTTGGTTGCGGCGCCTAAGTTGTAGCTCCTCAAACCACAAGTCAAGCCAAAAAAATCTGAAGCAACTTAACAAAAAAAAATATAATAAAATATAAAATATGATATTAAATTTATTACAATAAATTATTTAAAAAATTATTTATATATATATATATATATATATATATATATATATATATAAATTATAAAAGTAATTATAATAATAATATGAAAATAAAGATATTAAATATAATTTTCAAGTGTATTTAGTAATACCATGATAAAAATAAAAAAATATGATATCTAATTTAGTAATAATATTAATATAATATAAAAATAAAAACAAAACAAAAAAATTTATTAATATTTAAAAAAAAAATTACAAATAATAAATTAAGTTAATAGTATTGAAAGTAAAATATAATAGGAATGCCACTAAATAAAATCTTATAATTTATTTAAGAAAAAACAAAATAATTTAAGTGAATAAATTAATAACTAGAATCAATACAAATACATATAACATCACACAAAATAGGATGAGGATAATAAAATAAGATCATTTTTAATTAATTAAGAAGCAAAAAAATAAAATACATTCTTAGTTAATTCATTTCAAGGTATGTTAAAGTTATAAGCAAAATTATATAAATTACTTCAAAAGTTTTGTAACACTCAAATAAAACATTATATATAACATAAATATGATCAGGATAATAAATAAGATACATTATTAATTAATTAAGAAGCAAAATATGAAAGCATTTCAACTTATATTAAATTTATAAGTAAAATTGTATAAATTATAAAACAACATATATAACATAACTGTCGATTAGTTAAAGAGTATTAAAAATATATGAACCAAAACAAGGCAATGGTTAGGTTCAAAAAGACTAAGATGAAATTAGTATGGTTTTCCAGAAATAATTTACTTATGAAAAAGATCAAGCTAAAAATCGTATAAAAAGCTACTTCAAAAGTTTCCCTAATAATTAATAAAACATTATATATAACATAATTGTCCATTAATTTAGGAATATTAAAAATATATGAACCAAAACAAGACAATGGTTAGGGTCAAGAAAGACTCAGATCAAACTAATATGCTCCTCAAGAAATACTTATGAAAAAGATGAAGTTGTTTGGTTTTGAATTTATTTCAGTAATTTTGGTTATATAATGAATACATCTTATAGCATTAGTCTTCTTAAAGTTTCCTCCTAAACATAATCCTAACTAACACGTTTTTATATTCAAATAACATGTTTTTATATTCATTTATATGGAAGATATTTAATTTTATATGTTTTATTGTATTAAATTTTTGTTGTAAGTTCAGTAGGATTATACTTTTATTATGTCTAATTTTTAATTTCGATTGGGGGATAGTATAAGATTTGAACCTAAGATTTTCGATTTGATGAGACTTCATTTCCACGGATATTGCCAATTGAGCTACCCCAAGCTAACTTTATTGTATCAAAATATTATTACAAATGAGATAATAAAATAACTTATCAAGTAATAATTTTTTTTAGTAATTTCTATTTTTAAATAAAATTATTAGAATTAACATTTATAGAAAGGAAAAATTCTTTAAAATTAATATATTTAAAAACTACACAATTTTGCACAAATATCAAGTCAAAATGTTAATCACCATCCACACATGCCTACATGGAGGTATTTAAATTTCCTACTTATGGTACAACATCTTCAACTATAAGCAACTTCCTAGGGACAAGGAAATTTTAGGTGGTTGTGTATTTTCTAGCATTCTACACTAGAACATACTATGATGAGAATTAATAATCTCTCATTGTCATACACACCACCACACTATAACTAGTCATAAAACTAAAGTGAACATAAGAAGAAGGGGAGGATGCAAATGGATCAACATTAGGACCTATACCCCAAAGCCTAATTAAAGGTTGGTACTTTTGGTCCATATTTTTCATATGAAGAGTTTGAAGGTCAATCTTGAGATAAAACATACTCACATACACATTATTAAGAAGTAGGATAGTACAACAATTTGTGGATGATACAATGCTGCAGGGCATACCCATAGTTAGGGAAGCCAAAGCAATCAAAAACATCTAAAATGACTTTTCTATGGCAGCAAGTACAGAGGTAAGCCTCAACAAGTCCAAAGTTTTTTTTCTTTAACACTAATATTGCTATTCAGAGAAACATTACCAGAATTATTGGTTTTCAAAGGGAACAGTTACCATCCAAATATCTTGGCATTCCTCTTACTAACAAACCTCTAAGCAAGAAAGTGTGGAAACTAATTTTAAATAACCTTCAGGACAAGGTCAGAAAATGGACATGCAGGTCTTTAAATTTAGCAGGGTGCCTTGTGCTCACACAGGCATTCTTGCTAGCCATTCCCATTTTCATGTTTTCAGCTCTCCCTGCTCCTCAAGGTATTAAGTAGCAGATAAGGAGTATACAAAGGGACTTTCTTTGGGGCAAAGGGGAAGAGAAAAATAAGTGGGCTTTAATAGCCTGGGACAAGCTCTGCAAGCCCAAAAACCATGGTGCCTTGGGGCTGCATGATCCTGAGACTCTTAGCAAAGTTTCGGGAGCTAAGCTTTGGTGGAGATGGATCAAGGATTCGAATGCCCCCTGGGCTAAGCTTTGGAAACAAAAGTATGCCAAGTGTTGGCAGGAGAAGGATCATATTAGAATGTTAGGACAAATCAGGGGCTCCCACATTTGGAACCTTGATCTAGATTTAAACAGGAACGCAATAAAATATAGAGATAACCATAAAGACAGATGTGCAGCGGAAATAATACTTCATTTCATTAATGGGAAATACTGAAATATGCTTACAAATAGAAAGAGAAATAACCCAGCTAGGGCGATGGTAGCTTATCTCTGAGAAGAGATGTGTCGGCTACATGCCTCTGAACTATTCCGAACTGTGTTTACAATATTATTGAGAAACAATGGAAAACCCTTCACATTCCAAAACCTAACCCTAGAAGATGAAACGCCAAATTGTGGGCCCCGTTTTGGGGTGAGTTGGACAGCCAACTTCCCGGGGTCGCGAATTGGTCATATTATCTCTATTTGACGCGCATGATAGCCCGTTGGAAAGATCTCTCCAAGGACTACGATGGAAAAGACGATTTTTATCATAAAAATCATTGGCGATAGATTTCCCAAAAAACGTCGTTTAGGGCCTCAAAACGGCTCCAGAAGTTTAGGACCCGAAAAACTGTTAAAAATAGTAAACTGCACTATAATTAAGGAAACTAAAAAACTGAAAGAGACAATTATGGGGGTCCAAATGGGATAGGTGGGTGGCCACCAACATCCACCTGGATCAAACCTTGCCTGGGAGAATAAAAGCATTGTTCAGCAACACTGTTTCTGGGAAATCCAAGTAGGGGACCTCGCTTGATTTTGGGAGGACAACTGGCAACAAGAACCCAACCTGTATATGGATGACTTGGAAGCTCTCAAGAGTGACACAGATAGCAAAGGTTTGTTTTTGGTAAAATATTTCTGGGACCGGGGAAGGAATAATGAAAAATGGAGGAAATGGAAGGATCTAAGTTACAATGATGAGAGTCCTTTGAAGGCCAACGCAGACGCTCTCACCCAGGACTTAGAGCATAGAAGTATTATGGTTTCCTCCTCACCTGACCAATTAAGATGGGGGAAGAATAATGAAGGTAAATTTAACCTCAAAAAGGAAAAACACGAAGTCACAGGATTTAACTTTGTAAATGTTGATCAAGTTTGGAAGAAGCTTTGGAAAAACCCCCACTGGATGAAAATAAAGTTATTCATTTGGCTAGTGCATCAAAGGAAGATCTTAACTTGGGAGAATCTCCTAAAGAAAGGCTTCATTGGCCGTTCCAAATGTCACCTTTGTGGCTCACATGAGGAAACGATTGGACACCTTCTCAACCTCTGCCCTTTCACATCTAGGTTGTGGGACTGGGTGGCCTCAATCTTCAGACAAACTGATAGGGACAGTCTCAGCATATCCAACACTTTGAAAAACTGCAGGAAGAACTTCTTAGGGAATTAGATTACCAACAAAGCTTGGATTCTGGTTCCAAGCTTTGTCATTTGGAATGTTTGGAAAGAGCGCAACAAGCGGATCTTCAAAGACAAAACAAGCAAGCCCCAACACATAATTGATCAAATTCTAAGGGAGCTTAAAGACACAATAAGAAGCTTATTGAGGACACTTCCTAAGGATCCTCCTCTGCCTCAAGAGGATAATATTATATTTCATTTGGGTCTCCAGTCCATAAGTCCTCAAGGAATAATAAAGGGAGTGAGCTTAACAATTACAGGGGCCAGCATTTGGAAGCCCCCTCCTTATGGTTTCTTCAAGGTTAACATCGATGGAGCCTCTAAGGGAAACCCAGGTTTAGCTGGCTTTGGGGGTGCCATAAGAGATTATCAGGGGCAAATAAAGAAAATATTCCATGGACACTTGGGGAAGGTCACTAATATTATGGCTGAGCTCCTGGGATTAGAGCAAGGCTTGGAAATATTGGTGGAGTCAAATTCACATAATGTTATCATTGAAGCAGATTCGGAATTGATCATTAGAGTGGCCAAGAAAATATGCAATGGAAATTCTCTAGATAAAGTGTTGAAGCATTGGAAGCTCCTGCAGGTCTTTCACCGTATCCACTCCCACCTGCAAACCCTTAAAATTGTCAGATTTGTCCATGTGAAAAGGAAAGCAAACATGTTAGCGAATCGGTTGGCGAATGAAGGAGTGACCAATAGGGATAGGGATTCTCAGTATGCTTGGGATTCGTTACCTACAGGAAAACTGCGAGAGGATTGTCTCTATCTGGAAACCAAAGATATGGAACTATGGATGAACAGCACAAATAGAAGGGATTCAAAAGAAGGGTGGGAGGATGGTGATCCCTAAACCGTCTGACCAATTTTGGTTTTGGCTGCTTTCCAAAGCTCTAATTACTTTCCGTTGGATGGTGAAGGTACTGACTCGGGTAGCACCATATATTTGGTCGCCTATTTTCATTTTTCTTAGAGGGTTCTTGATGGAGAATCTAGGCGGAAGGTTCAGAAATTGCCCGCGAGACTGGTCAGACGGTCATCGCTTGGCAACAGAGCATAATGGCTTTTCTGCGAAACAACGGCTCCAAAACCACAAGTGGTATATTGGGCAAGGTCCGAATAGTTTTTGGTTTTTTGGAGTTGGCCCTCGATTCCAGTCTTCTTGCAACACGTGGCGGCGAGAGGTGAGAGAAAACCACCCTCATTGGATGGTTAACCCTCGCGCTTCTCGTCCGCCCAATATCCACGAAGGCTGTTGGATCTAAGTTAAGTAGTCAACGGTGGTGATTGTTCGTGCAAGTTGTTTGAATGTTTCGAACCCGAAAAAGTTTAGAGGACTAAGCCTATAGCTTTCGTCGAGTCTGTAAGTTAGTTTTTTGGGTGGTTTGTTGTGGGTTCTCTTGTGGACCCTCAATGGGACACTAGTAGCTTTTTGTGGGCCTCGGTCAAGTGGACTCGTCTTCCAAGGAGTGCAGGGTTTTTTTTGGCTTCTCTTGGGTTCGGGTGAGTGGTTAGGTTTTTTCCTACCCTGCTGACTATGGAACTTTCACAGAGTAGGTGCGGCTTCATGTAAATTATGTATTATTGGCTAGCTTAATAGAAGGTCCTACTCTTACTTGATCAAAAAAAAAAGAAGTAGGATAGTTATTTCGATGATTTTATAAATTTTACCAATATTAGTCCTCACTTGTTGTCCACCAATGATATATATCAATAATCAAAAAATTACAAATATCACTCAGAAGCACTCCTTTCTCTAAAATGTTCTTATTCTCATTTTAACAAGCCCAAATACTATAAATTTAGTGTTTCTTGATAATCTATTGAAAAGTATGGATTAGTTACCAGTAGAATGGAACAACAAGTAAAATAGTAATATGCATCACATGGAAGAGACAAAAGCAAAAAAAATAGTAGAGAACTAACAAAATCACACATGTATTAGTTATATCTCTCAACAACCAACTAACATCATGACGCTGAGTACATATACATATTTATATCCTTATAGGAAGCTACAACAATTTAAATGTCTCAATGGACTTATCTCAACCACCTTGGTCGATTGACTCAATAGAGGAGCTGGGGGACTACAATAAATCTTTAGTATATTGAATCGATTGGGCTAGTTGACTAGCCCCTCCAACATCTACCCCGCCTCTTGGTCCTGAAGAAGGGGAGAGAGTTGGAGATATACAAAATTTGAGAGAAAGGATTTTTTTTTTCAAAAATAAATAGAAGATAATGAGAGAATGTTGGTTGTGCCTAAGTGTCCTTTTGAGCCAGTTGGTCAACCAATTCTACAGGTTAGTCCTTCATAATTTTGCATATTTCACCCTGAGGGCTTAGCATATAGATATGTCTTCTTTCTCTTTCCCCTAGTGACTAGTTGGATCCTTCAAACTCAATATTTGAAGTAATTGGTTGTGTTAGTTGAGTTGATGGGAGACATTCTGACATGGTGCAAAGAATTGATATTTAGGTTGTGGTGGAGCCAGATGTGCTGAAGGTGTTGGGGTTGGACTTTCATCGAATGTTGTCTGGTGAATCACAAGTGCAAGTGTTTAGAGGTGTTATTCGAATGTTGACAAATATTTCATTGAATCTTATGCTTGTACCTTAATGGCTTTCATTTCTACCAAAGTACTTGACCTTTTTGGATAGGGAGCTCTCTTGGAAGGCAGGCAAGCCAGGATTACCTTGTCGCTCAAATTTTTGGACCTTCTCATTTGTGGTCTATAGGTATTCGGGAGCATTAATGGCCTCAATCTAGGCTTTCATTCCTTCTCTGAACCATTGTCTCTCCTCCTATATCTGTAGAAATTTCAAGAAATATTCTACTACTAATGAAATCAAACAGAAATCAAGAGATAGAAATTTCTTGTACTATTCTGCAGAAAGGAAAACACATGATAGAAACACATGCAGTAACATGAAAGCATCAAAACACAAGGAACACAATGATTTTATAGGGGAACCAAACTATGAAAAACCCCTTCGTTGCTTTACATTAATTCAGATGAGAAAGAGAAACAATTACAATGTCTTTCTTCAACTCTAAAGCACACCCTCCACTGTAAAATTGTTCTCCTACTTCATGACCTACTGTAGCCAATACTTACCAATTCAAGCCTCAAACGACCTCTTATTTCCTTGCGCAATCCTACAGGAATTAATCTCCTAAAAAATAGGGAAATTTCCTATTTCCTTGTGCAAATCCAAGGGGAATTGATCACCTGCTCAATGCGAAAGCATTGTACACTCAATATTGTACAATTACAAATAAAAATGTGTTTTGTTCATCCCCTCAACTAGGAAAATCAAATTCCATGCATGACTGGGATTATTTTTATTTGATTGACTAGTTAACTGAGATATTAGTGAGTTAACAACAATCATAACTACTCAACTAGCCCTCAACTGACTCAACTAATGACTAGAGTTCAGTTAATTGAGTTCAACTAATAATAATTGAACTAGATTGCTAAATTTTAACAATCACTACATGCACAACTCTACTCCAATCCTACAAACTAGAATTTACTGACTTAACTAGGAGACAAGGCCATGTCACTATAGTTGACTTGCAATCCAAGTCATCTTGTTGATCTAGAGATCAAAAAGAGGTTTAAAATTGAAAGTGCTCAAAATATCCCAAAACTAGCATCAAATCGTAGTGTTCATTGTCCTAATTCCAATGACGTTTGAATTGCCTCAATCCGACATTGTATGAAGAAGTTATGGTGTTCTGAAGTTTTTGACCAACAGCTAAAAAGTCAATAGTAGGGTTGATGGGGTTGCTGACTGGGCAGTTCATACAGCTGACATCATCAGCTAACTATGCATGGTAAGGATGACGGTGGACCAATCCCATATTTACACGTGGCCCAATCGTACAGGTTGGAATGACGAATTTTCATTAGTCAGTTTGGTTTGAGGTGCCCCAATAAGAGAGCGCAATGTGGCCCTCTGTGGTTGGCTAAAAAAATTATAACAGGCCCAAGGACCTCGGCAAGGTTCAACCCCTCGACTTGCCACAAAAAAACTCTGCCCTCCACCATTGTGCCATACAGTTGGTTCTTAACCATATAAGGTGGCAGTTTTTATTTGAAGTCAAATGGTTGGGGCGAGGTACTTGGCCCCAACCCCTGGTTTTATGTGCCACCATATGACCCTTGGAGGACAGCGGAGGAGATTTGGCAGAGAAAGCAGGGACTAAGACCTAGCTCTTTTTTATATATCGACCCTCATGACTATGGCAGAAAGGAGTGGGGCAGGGCAATTAGGCCCTAGCCCTGGATCTTGTGTGTTGCGCACATGACTGTAGACTAAGGTGTAAGTAGAGGGGTCAGGTGGATAAGCCCTGAAATCTAGTTCTCGGTAATAGACGTGAACACACCATGGAGCCAACGCTAGTCGGGTCGGGAAATTATGCCTGACCCCTAGCCATATCGACACCACATGACCTTATCCCGATGAAGCAGAGGGCTTAGCTAGCTCGGGAGGGCGGTTAGCCCTGACCCCCAACCACATGGCACAATGTGACCCTATTTTGTCACTTTAGGGATTATTGGTGAATTTAAAGTGGCGACAATTTTCCCCTTTCGCGGCAAGAATCTCGTTGGTCCTGGGAAAAATTGTCGCTAGGCGGACTATGTAAAGGGAAAAATCATCGTGAAGTTAGCAGGTTTTTCCAATTTGTAGGACAAATAGCAGAGCTTGGCTCCAAGAAGCATATCTTGCTCATTTTTTAACATTTTTCATCTCAAGAAGAGCCTAGATAGGGGTTTTTGAGTGTCCTAAACTCAATGGAAGCCTCAGTTTTATGATTTGAGCACTGTATGATGGAATTTTTTTAGAGTCAAATGCTTTAGTGCTAAAGACAAAGAGAGTTTTGTAGCAAGATGGAGGCATTTTTTAGCAAGGAAAGAGCCTAGTTAGAGGTTTTGTAGCCCTTCCAGTTTCATCTACAACATTTGTTACTTTAGTAGAGCATCTATTTTCAGTATTTTATCAATGTTCTTATGAGAGAAGCCATTTTCAACACTTCAGTGTGAAGTAGTTTTATGTTTATGCTTTTGATTTTAGGTGGAGGACAAGGGCTTGTTGTGAGAGAGTCATTGTTTTGTTGACCATCATGAGTTGTTATAGGGACTCATATTTTTGAGGGAGAAATCTTTTTAGGATAATGTTTCTTTGTAGGAGAAACAAGCCACTCTAGTGTCAACAATTTGTAATGTGCTCATTTGCTTCTGAAATCAATATAGCAAACCTAGCCATTGGAGCAGGGCTCGGAGACGTAGCCCAAGAGGGGTGAACTTCGCTAACAATTGTTAGTTTCTTCTCTTCATGTTTATCATCTTGAGTTGTATATGAATTTGTTTCTCGTTTAAATTCATTTAAAAACTTAACTTATCATCTTGAAGAGGTGGTGAAACTAATTTTACCTTTAAAGACCCATTTTTTTATAACTTGCAAACTGTCAAAGGACGATCGAATGAGTTCTCCCATTTTCAGATCAGGTGGTATCAGAGCACGTTCTGACCAAGTTGCAAGTATGGGCAAGAAAATGAAGTGTGAAAGACTCCAAGAGTTGGAGAAGATTAATTTATCTTTGTGAATGGAGAATGTTGAGCTAAGGATATTGCTTGAAGTTGTAGAGGGGGAGAAAAGGAAAATGCACCTGCAGTTGCAACGTATAATGGAGGAACATAATGGTGAGTGTTTTTTCCCAGAAGCAGTAAATAATCCCTCCAAGATGAAGCTAATTTGTGGGCATGGTCTATACACAGGATATGGACCCTATGTTGAAAATGATTCTTGCAATTTTTGTCAACATGTGAAAGATTATCCCTATGTGCTAGTTGGTAAAAGTGTTTGGCTAGAGACATCTTCCATTTCTTCATTGACATCTGAATTGGAAAACATTAATTGGCCAAAGGAGATAATTAGTGTTTATAGTTGTACTCCTTTAGCTATTGTTGATAACACATCTTTTGCAGCTTTTGAAAAGCATACCAAGGGTATTGGCATGAAGTTTTTAATTCAAATGGGTTATGATGGAAGAGGCCTCGGAGTCAATGACCAAGGTATTACTAATCCTATCGAAGTGAAGTAATGACCACGATATGAAAGATTGGGTTATGGCCATGAAGAAATTAGAGGGTGCTCCAAAATTGCTAAGACAAAGAAATCATCAAGTGAGGATATGTCACACCATGACGGTCGTGATAGTGACAAATTGTCTCCAAAGAGAGATGAACATTCCAAGGGACATGCCAAGTCCAGTTATTCTCATCAAATTCACAACCCAAAGGAGAGGTATAAGTGTCATGGGAATTTCAGAAATGTTGGTGATTTTGATCATTTATGGGAAATGTTTCCTTGCACATTTTGTAATGCATCTAACCATTGTGTGGTTGAGTGTGAGAAACATAAGGCGATGGTCAAAATAATGGATCAAATCCTTGGGACAAGATATGAGGAACATCTCCTAGGTATGAAGACTTCCTTGTCAATGGGAAAAATTTAGCATTTTTATAATCATTGTAGCATGAATGGGCATCGAATTGAAAGGTGTTGGAAAGTCCATCTAGAAGTTTATCTCGAGAAGGACAAAGAGGTCATGTGATCCCTTGCAAAGGAAGTGACAGGAGGAAAAGTGGAAATTGATGTAGTTCCTAAAGTAGCCTTTGAAGCGAAGAGGGTGCAAAAAGAGAACCCATAAGTCCTGTTAGGAAAATAATAAACAGTCTATTTTGTACAATTATCTTGTTTTGTAAAATTGTAATTACTTATTGTATATTCCCGTTTGGGTATTTTGTAAAGTGAAGTCATGTATAATCACTTATCTGCAACAAGTGTGTTTTCTTTGGCATGTTATGCTATTTTGGCTTGATGATGAGTCCATTTGTATGGGACTTTTGGGATGAGCATTTGTATTTCATCTAGCATGTCTACAATTGTGTCAAGCACTCACTTATACAAGTATTTTGATGTGAAGCTTGTTTGTGAATTTGATCTTTGGTAAAGATTGTGCAGAAGATGACCATAACAATGTGGACAAATTCAAGCATGTCATTAAACAAATGCAACCAGTGCATCTAAGAGTACAAGTGCAGCTTGAGGACAACAAAGCAAAGTACAAAGCAATGCATGGAAAGCATAGTTGCTTATGATTTCTAGGTGGAAAATCAAGTTTGGGTTCAACAAAGAGAGACTTCAAGGTGAAGTTTGTTTGAGCCAAAGAAATATGATCTTGGAGAGAATGTTTAGATTCCATCCATTGAATATTTTGTTCCTGCATGTTTAGAAGAATTGTAGCAAGCCACAATTCTTGATAGGAATATAAGGACTTCACGCAAAGGCAAGGTGGAGTACCTTGAATGGAGCTATAAGGCACCAATTCCAATAGAATAAGAAGGATTGAGATCTCGAAAGTAAATTATTTTTTCCTCACTTATTTTTTGAGTAAAGATATACTTTTGGAGGTCCAAAAGTTCCTAGTGGGGAAGTATGATCCAGAGATGAAAAAGAGGCTCAAAACTTAAATTGCTTAGAATCTCCCGAAACTAGTGTCAAATTGTAGTGTTTGTTGTCTTGATTCCAACGACGCTTGAATCGCCTCAATCCAACATCATATGAAGAAGTTATGGGAATTATGAAGTTTTTGACTAACAATTAAAAGGTCAACAGCAGGGTTGATTGGGTTGCTAACTTGGTAGTCTGTATAGCTGATCATCAATTGATTGTGCAGGGTACGGATGACGATGGACCAATCTTGTCTCAACATGTGGCCTAGTCATACTTGTTGGAATGGCTCATTTTGATTGGTTAGTTTGGTTTTAGGTGGCCCAATAAGAGGGTGCCACATGGCCCTCTGTGGTTGGCTAATATTTTTATAATGGGCCCAAGTGCCTCAGTGGGGTTCAACCCCTCAACTTATCACAACAAAACTTTTTGCTCCACCATTGTATCATACGCTTGGTTCTTAATCATATAGGGTGGAATTTTTTATTTGAATTTGAATGGTTTCGAAGGTTTGCAGGAGTGGCGGAGCACTTGGCCCTAGCCCCCATTTTTTGGTGCTACCATATGACCCTTGGTGGATAGAGGAGGAGCTTTGGTATTGAGGGTGGGGAGTAAGCCCCAAATCTTGGTTATATGTCGACTCACATGACAGTGGCGGAAAGGAGTGGGGTGAGGAGGTTAGGCCCTAGCCCTGGGTCTTATGCGTTGCCCACATGACTGGAAATGGAGGAGTAGGTGGACGGGCTAGGTGGATAAGTCTTGCCCCCAGTTCACGGCAACAGACATGACCACGCATCGAAGCCAAATCTTACTGGGGCAGGAGGTTAGCCCCGACCCCCAACCATATCAACACCACATGACCTTATCCCGACGAAGCAGAGGACTTAGTTGACAGGGGTAGGCTGTTAGCTCTGGCCCTTGACCACATGACACAACGTGACCCTATTTTGGCGCTTTAGGGGTTTTTGGAAAATTTAAAGTGGAAACAAATTTCCCCTTTTGCGACAGGAATCTCGTTGGTCCCAAGAGAAATTGTTTCTCAACAGACTATGTAAAGGGTAAAATCATTGTGCACCTAGAAATTTTTGCCAATTTTCTAGAAAGATAATAGAGCTTGGCTCCAAGAAACATATCTTGCTCAATGTTTAACCTTTTTGAGCTCAATAAGAGCCTAGATAGGGGTTTTTGAGTGTCTTGGACTTTATGGAAGGCTTATTTTTCTAATTTGAGCATTGTATGATGAAAATTTTACAGATTCAAATCCTTTAGTACTAAAGACAAAGATATTTTTGCAGCAATATGGAGGCATTTTTTAGCATGGAGAGGGCCTAGTTAGAGGTTTTCTAGCCTTCCAGTTTAATATACAACATTTGTTACTTCAATAGAGAAGTTTCTTTCAGTCTTTTCTAAATGTGCTTATTAGAGAAGTTATTCTCAACACTTTAGTGTGAAGTAGTTGTATGTTTATGCTTTTGATTTCAGGTAGAGTACAAGGACATGTTCGGAGAGAGTCATTTTTTCTGTTGCCCATCATCACTTGATGTTGGGAGTCATATTTTTGAGTGAGAATTATTTGTAGGAGAATGTTTCTTTGTAGGATAAACAAGCCACTCCAGTGTCAACAATTTGTAATGTGCTCATTTACTACTGAAATCAATATAGCAAGCCTAGCCATTGGAGCAGGGCCTGGAGATGTAGCCTAGGAGTGGTGAAATCCGTTATCAATTGTTGGTTTCTTCTCTTCATGTTTATCATCTTTAGTTTCATATGAATTTGTTTCTCTTTTAAGTTCATGAGAAAACTTAAATTATCATCTTGAAGAGGTGGTGAAATTGATTTTACCTTTAAAGACCCGTTTTGTTATAACTTGAAAAGTATAATAGGACAATCGAAGGAGTTCTCCCATTTTAAGATCACCTGCTGATGTGGAAAATAAAATTTTCTCCATTTGACTAAGGCACTATTCAAATGAAACCTTTTCTTACTACAATTTCAACACCCCCTCTCCGAAAGAAAAGGGTTTTGCACAACCCCAATCTAGCTCTTGTGGAATGTACTGTAGCAAGAGTCCCTGTCACTATTTTTATTGCTACTACCACAACTGCAACTAAGAAACATCCAAAATATTGAACCAACTATGTCTCTGAGCTGTAATTGTCTCTTGAGCCTCTGATTGCTACTTGTCTCTGCACTTTCTACTAGGAAATCTACGCTACTCACAACTCTGATACTCAGCCTCATGCTCTGTTATCAACAATTCTTTGTGCTCCTCGGTATCTAACTGCTCCAATTGAAACTAATCCTCCTACTACTGAATGTTGTGGGCCTCTATAGCAAGGGTAATGATCTATGAGAAGAGTATACTACAACTGTTGATCCTATCCTATGGACCCTGCCCAAATATTTGCAACTCTGGGATTAAGGCTCTAATTGCCCCACCTCACTCCTGGAGGTATAACTGCATGCATGGAAAAATCTACCTCTATCTTATAGATATTTTTCACTCTAATTCCAATCTATTTCACTAGCCTAGCGACAACATGCTTCAGGAAAGCTTTGCCCCTACTAAACATAACATCATAACCTTTGTCCTCTAATACAGCTATAGAAATCAATTTTTTCTTCAGTCCAGGAACATACATAACATTTTCAAGTGAATATGGGAGCCTAACTACCTCTTAAAGGTGACAGTACCAATTCCTTTGGTATTATATCTCCTATCATCTCCAAATTCTATCTGCAATTGGATATCTTTATCCTCTAGGATACTAAAGAATTCCTTGTTTCTTGTCATATGATATGAGGCACTAGAATCTAGGTACCACTCACTCCCTCTTATTGTGCTTACCATGCAAGAAAAGAGGGTGAAATCTAACTCGAATATAGATGCTAGAGAATCTCCTCCTACTCATGTTGTAGGCTTCTTGTTGGATTTCTTATGTGGACACTTGGTTTCATAGTGCCCATATTCATGGTAGTGAAAACATCTTATTTTGCTGAGGTCCTTCTGCTTGCCATTGTTCTAGTTAGATTATGCCTCACCTTGTGCCTTCATACCTTTCACCTTTTTTCATTTGCTAACTAGAGCACAGTCTTCTTCCTCATCTATAAAGGATGTGACACCATCTCTAATGTGTCTTTTGATCTCCTCCTTTACCAAATAAGACCAAAGTCTCTCCCAATATAGTAGCTTATCTTTTCCATTAACTAAATCATGATTGTTTTGATAGGATTTCATAAGGCCAAGGAGTGCTAATCTCACAAGTTTAGATAATGGCACATTTTATCCTACTCCTATAAGTTCATCTCGAATCTGAGTGAATTCGAATAGGTATTAAGGAATGGTCTCATTTTTTTGTTTTCGAATTCTCTTGAGTTTATCTCTCAATGCCAATTTACTTGCATCACTATTGCTCTAGAAGAAATCTGTGAGATTTTTCCACATTGAAAAAGGAGCCTCCTTTCCATGCAAGTTCAAAACCACATGATCTCTGACACCCTCTAGAATAATCCTCCTAGCTCTTATTGTTTATTTATTCCATTGATCAAATGCTTCTGCATCTGATGTTACTGGTTTTGGAATATCAATTTGTCTATATTCTAATATGCCATTATCAACCAAGATAGCTTCCATCCTATCTTTCCAAGAACAAAAATTTGAGGAGCCCTTAATGCACACTCTAGCCTTAATCCATTGAAAGACATTTTTCCTATACTTAATAGAATTTGCACCAAAAACTCTTCAAATTGAAATTTATTTGAGAGAATATCTAGAACAATGTTTCTATGCAGTCCTCTAAAGCTCTAATACCATGTAGAAATTGCAAGAATTTTTCTACTACTAATGAAATCGAACTGAAATCAAGAGACATAAATTTCTTCTATTATTCTGTGGAAAGGAAAATGCACGATAGAAATACATGCACATGCAACCATCAAAAGACAAGGAACACAATGATTTTATAGGGGAACCCAACTATGAACAACCCATCCGTTGCTTTGCATTAATTCATATGAGAAAGAGAAACAATTACAATGTCTTCCTTCAACTCTGAAGCACACCCTCCACTGTAAAATTGTTCTCCTACTTCCTAATCTACTGTAGCTAATACTTAGCCAATTCAAGCCTCAAACAACCTCTTATTTCCTTGCGCAACCCTAGAGGAATTAAAACTAAAAAAATAGGGAAATTTCCTATTTCCTTACGCAAATCCAAGGGGAATTGATCACCTGCTCAGTGCAAAAGCATTGTACACTCAACAATATACAATTATAAATACAAATGTGCCTTTTCCATCCCCTCAACTAGGAAATTCAAATTCCATGCATGACTGGGTTTATTTTTAGCTGATTGACTAGTTAACTAAGGTATTAGTTATTTAACAACAGTGATAACTACTTAGCTAGCCCTCAACTGACTCAAATAATGACTAGAGCTCAGTTAATTGAGTTCAACTAAAAATAATTGAACTAGATTGCTAAATTTTAACAATCATTACATGCACAACTCTACTCCAATCCTACAAACTGGAATTTACTGAATTAACTAGGAGACAAGGCCATGTCACTCTAGCTAACTGCAACCCAAGTCATCCTGCTGGTGTGGAAAATCAAATTTTCTCCATTTGACTAAGGCATTAGTCAAATGAAGCCTTTTCTTGCTACAATTTCAACAACATGAGCTCGCTTTCTATCTTCTTCTCCTGTGTAATTTTATTTTCTAGTGTTGTTATGGCTCGAGATTCAAAATAAGTAGTCTACGTTGTCAACAAATCCCTTATAAATAGTTGTTGTATCCTTAGTAAATTGTAGGTATTATAAAAGTAGGTTGGTAAGTTGTTAAGAATAGTATTGATTGTAGCTACTATGTCCATGGCTCCCCCTAGCTTGGCCTTTAATTGTTTAAAATCATTGAACTCCTATTGTAACACAATTGATAGTTCTTCATTTCCTTGTTCTTTAGTCTTTTTTTATAGCTTGTAAAATTGTTGTTTCATCTATATATTGTGGTATATCAACTAGTGAACCTAGTGGTTACTAGTAGTAAGTGGATCATTAATGTGGGTTCGACTAGAAATTTCAATTTTTTCTACTGCCAAGTTCATATGGCCAGTGAGGATCTCCTCTTCTTTCTGCTTCTTATAATGTATTGTAATACCAGCAATTTCATTCTTCTTTTATCTTCCTCTTGCTTCCTTAGTTCTATGGGATATGAAATGGAAGACTTGTTTATCTCATGCATAGGTTAATTCATATGATAGAGCTATTGGTTCGGATTGTTCATTTCATTTATTTTCTTCAACTTATATGCACTTTTCTACTCGCCAAATGATTAAGATGATCCCATCCATGATGTTCGAGCCAACTTGTCCACTGAGCTCGACTAGGCAGGCTTATTCGTTTGTTATGGGTGTCGATTGTTGTTCCCTCTATTGTTTGTTTCTATTGTGGTTGGATGTTTGGGTTTTTTTACTCCAAATCCTTCTTAACAGTAGTTTATTTACCTAGTTTTGTTGTTTGAGTATGCTCGAACGAGATGTATTAGGTATCGGTCTGTTTTTTCTTCTCTGCCTATTGCTTACCATTTTCTTCTTACATAGGTTTTGGACTAATTGGTAGAAGTCAGTTGTGAGGTCGATCTTTGAATACTTTGTTTTATGTTTTTTAGCTTTACTTAACTATGTGTTTGTCGCTTTATTCGGTGATGTAGAATTTTTCTACAAATCAGCTAGCTCTGATACCATGTAGAATTTTGTAGAATTTTTCCTAGAATCAGCTAGCTTTGATACCATGTAGAACTTTTATACAAAACAGCTAGCTCTGATACCATGTAGAAATTTCCCACCTGTAGATCAACCTAGTAATGCAATGTACTAAAGCAAAACAATTGATCTACTTCTACCATAAACTTTGCGAAAGCTAATAAACCATGAGCAACATCAATAAGAACACATATAACTGATAAGAAGGAATCAATCACACATAACACAGAAGAATTTACTCGGGGAAAGCACCTGCCTAAAACCCCATCTTTGTATTATCATACAAGTGGAAATATAGTCTGGATTACACAAAACCTTAGCTCGGAAGCTATCCATCTCTCAGTACAATCCCTTTGCTGCCCATAGACAGTCAAAGGTTTCTCACAAACATTCTCCTCTGCCCTCCAAGCCTCCTATTTCCTTTTGCAATTTCCTTGGGGTCTAGTGCTGCCATGTGTGTGAATTGGCCTCTTCACACACTCACTAACCTCTAATCTAACTTCACAAACTTTAAGGAGATAAATCCTCATCATGGATGAGCTTCCTTTATAGGAAAAATATTCATCCAACTGATAGTACATTGTCCCTTCTCTGATCTCAACTGGGTCTCTTTCTGAACTGCCATGCATCAGTTATCCATGAGAGAATACTCAGTTATCTGAAAATAACAGTTGTCACATGCATGCAAGCATCAACAAACTATATCTCATTAACTTAACAACTTGTTAAATTAATCTAGCTGAACTTTACTAAGTTAAACTAAGTCAACTAATCCTCTCAATATAGAACTCATCCTTAATTCCTCAATCAGTGGAGCAAATCAAGGACACATTCCCCAATCAATGGAGAAATTATTGCATGTTCTAGCAAAGACTTCAAGTTTGATTTTCCTTAACTAATTAACTCATGGAGAATTAATTAATTAATATTCAAACTGCTGGTAAGACCAAATTCGAATTTTACTTCCTATTTAAGACCAGGGACTGTCTAAAAATAGGAATCCAACTTGAAATTCTAGAAATAGAACTTCTATTTTTAGCACTTCCATTTTTCATTCCCTGTTGCCTAATCCAGCACTAATGCCTAAACAACTATTTTTAGCAGTGCTATTTTTAGCACTTCTATTTTTAGCAATTTCTTGTTGCCAATTTTCAACACTCCCTCTCAACAAGAAAGGTTTCCTCTCAAACCCAATCCTATACCTCTGGAATGTTCTGCATGTAACACATCTACCAAGTGTGGTTGCTCCAGCAACTCTTGGAACAAAAAAAACTCCCAACTGACCACTCTATTGGGCTAGAAACATACTCTGATGCTGAAGCTCTACCTGCTGCTAACAAGTGATCCCTCTCTGACCTCTATGCTATGGCAACATCTCCATGCATCTCGCACCATTGCACCCTTCTCTGTGCTACCCTGCACAGTGCAACACACTTGTTCCTCTCGCATTGCTATAGCCTACATGCTTTGCAATGTCTTGGGATTACCTACACTGTAACTCTCTCTGCTACTCCATCCGCATCTGTCTCTACCCAATTAGTCAGTTCTTGCTACTCCAAATTGGGGTTCCCATAGCAAGGTCTCATCCAAGAGGTTGGGTACCTCAAGGATCCTGCCCCTCCTCCATGGGACAATCACTCCACATCGCCCCACCTCCTACCTGGAGGTATGCCTGCATGTGATCCCTCTGCCCACTTGGCTCGAAGTTTCCCCCTACTGGAGGTCTCTGCATGAGTAGATGTCGCTACTCGATCTCTTCTCAACTTCCCCTATTGTGGCTGCTCCACAACCTCCTGAAGCTGTTGCACCAATCATGGCTCCTCCACAATTGCTTGAGACTTCTTCTGGCATTGCATGTTGAGAGGTAATTTACTCTCCCTCTCAACCACCAAGTATCTAACCTTTGCCTTGCTCCTCAAGGCTTTGCATGCATCTTGTACCTCAAGTGCATACAGGTTCTTGGCTAGCACACCAATCTATTTCCACTTTCCCACCGTCACGAAATTTTCTAGAAAAAGAGCTGATTTTAAATCAGTGATATCTCCCTCATCCGAACTCCGATTCAGTCGATTTTTTTTTTTTGGGTATTTTTCCGTAAGGAATCCAAATCTTCTATTTTTTTCTAAAAATTTTGTACATAAATTTTCAGATCTGCTCTGCAAAATCTTGGCCCAAAACTCAAAACTTTGAAATCTCCTATAATATATTGTTCTTCCTTGATCACCTGTGCTCTGATACCATGTAGAATTTTGTAGAATTTTTCTACAAATCAACTAGCTCTGATACCATGTAGAATTTTGTAGAATTTTTCCTACAAATCAGCTAGCTTTGATACCATGTAGAACTTTTTCTACAAATCAACTAGCTCTGATACCATGTAGAAATTTCCCACCTGTAGATCAACCTGGTAATGCAATGTACTAAAGCAAAACACTTGATCTACTTCTACCATAAACTTTGTGGAAGCTAATAAACCATGAGCAACATCAATAAGAACACATATAACTGATAAGAAGGAATCAATCACACATAACACAGAAGAATTTACCTGGGGAAAGCACCTCCCTAAAACCCCATCTCTGTATTATCATACAAGTGGAAATATAGTCTGGATTACACAAAGCCTTAGCTCGGAAGCTATCCAGCTCTCAGTTCAATCCCTTTGCTGCTCATAGACAGTCAAAGGCTTCTCACAAACCTTCTCCTCTACGCTCCAAGCCTCCTATTTCCTTGTGCAGTTTCCTCGGGGTCCAATGCTACCACCTGTGTGAATTGGCCTCTTCACACACTCACCAACCTCTGATCTAACTGCACAAACTTGAAGGAGACAAATCCTCATCCTGGATGAGCTTACTTTATAGGAAAAATATTCATCCAACTGATAGTACAGTATCCCTTCTTTGATCTCAATTGGTTCTCTGTCTGAACTTCCATGCATTAGTTATCCATGAGAGAATACTCAGTTATCTGAAAATAACAGTTGTCACATGCATGCAAGCATCAAAAAATTGTATCTCATTAATTTAACAACTTGTTAAATTAATCTTACTAAACTTGACTAAGTTAAACTAAGTCAACTGATCCTCTCAATATAGAACTCATCCTTAATTCCTCAATCAGTGGAGAAAATCAAGGGCACATTCCCCAATCAATGGAGAAATTATTGCATGTTCTTACAAAGACTTCAAGTTTGATTTTCCTTAACTAATTAACTCATGGAGAATTAATTAATATTAATATTCAAACTACTGGTAAGACCAAATTCGAATGTTACTTCCTATTTTAGACCAGGCACTGTCTAAAAATAGGAATCCAACTTGAACTACTAAAAATAGAACTTCTATTTTTAGCACTTCCATTTTTCATTCCCTGTTGCCCAATCCAGCACTAATGCCCAAACTGCTATTTTTAGCAATTTCTTGTTGCCAATTTTCAACAGGTGAAGTATCAATTGGCAGTTTTGACTACTCTATGTCTTCTTTTTTCCAGGGACCACAAAATCTATTTTTTTTATTATTGGAATATCAACAATAATTCCTCAAAAACAATGACACTATGAAATGCTACAAACACATGACTTTTTGGGTCAAAATGACGAGAAAATTGTATTTCATTTACTATTTAATTGTCCACCTCTTGATGACCATTAAGCGCTAGAGTATTGGGATATTGGAAGACTTGTATATGATGCTCTTTGAAAAACTCCCATTGTGGCTTTAAACTAGTGTGATGACCAACATTTGACACAAAATTATTTATCAAACAATGTTACCAAGTGTTAAAGGATAGAGTTGTTGAACCCCAAAATTTCTTCTTTCTTACACTCCTTTTTCCACCTTAATCCTTCCTTTTTTACCTTCATAAGTTACAATCTGGTTATCAATTTACAAGGTTGAAGCATAATAAGTATATAATCATCATATATTTCATAGGTTTTATTTGTATTTATTAATTGACTTAATAACTACCTAAGCTACTAAATTATAGTGTTCTACAACTGATAAAAGTTTCTACAGCTAGATCCAAGTTTTGATAGGTTGTGGAGATCCATTCAAGAAACAAGGCACATGGGTAGTTGGAAAATAATGAGGACAACAATTCATTTCTATTTTCAAAAGTTGGATCGATGAAAAGTTCACATTATCATTACAGTCAAAGGATAAGTCAAACGATGTGGAAGGCATGGGTCAAGCGAGCGAGATACAGATTTTATGTTTCATGATTTTCTATGTTGTTGACAAATCATGAATAATATCATGCTATATTATCTCTTAGGATAATTATAGTTGATGTTGATTAGCATAAGCATAAAGATCTGAAAACATTTATTGCGTAAGATTTTTATAAATATGCCTCTCGGCATAGCTAAAAAAAAGGAGAATTATATTTGTGAAGTACTGTGTTTTGATACAAAAACTTTGTTTCAACTCCATTGCTTGTTGTGCATTCCAATGCGTGAATAATCATTTCGTGAAAGCTTTATAATGTTGTCTACTTTTCGTAGGAGGGCCCCCTCAAGATAGTAAGGATTTTGTTTATTTATAGTTAATATTTCCACACAGATTTCTTTTAGATTTTTGTCAATTCATTTGAGTATTTAACTTTTGATTCTTAGATACAAGTTTGAGATTGTTTTGCTAATCATTTTATTGTTCAGGTGAAGAGAGATTTCAGATGCACATGGATAGAGCATAATCTAACATAGAAGTAGAAGTATAAGCTTTACATTATAGTGATTTTCAATTACAGAACTATTACTTCTTTAAATTAAAACTTAAGTGTGATTTTATTGTAGAGAGCAATCTTCTTCGAGTACAAGTGTGATTTCCATTTATGAAAGTATGGTTTTCAAGAGTGAATCTCATTCAAGAAAGAGTGATTTTCATTCCAGCAAGAGTGATTTCCATTTAAGCAAGTGTGATTTTATAACCAAGAGTGATTTTATTTTAAGCAAGTGTGTGAGTGATCTTATTTCAAGTAAAGTGTGAGTGTGATCTTAGGAGGCAAGGAAAGTAGAATTGACTTCATTTTGTATGAGTGATTTATTTACTTACATAGCTATAGAGAAACATGTGCATTTTGATAACTCAAATTAACTTAGGAATTGTATAAGTGACAAAGACTCCTAGCACATACAGTGCACATACATTTCATCAGTTTACTAGCCCTTGTTGATAATTTATGTAATTTCATCAGTTTACTAGCCCTTGTTGATAATTTATGTAAGTAATTTAACATCAATTAAATTACCAAACAAGAACATCAAATTTTATGCTTTATATTGGGATATTAGGAAAATACTTGAAAATGGCTAACACTAAAAACTATTGAAAAACAAGAGCTTTTGACCTTTATGATGCAAATATTCTATCACTTACTAGTAACTTTTCAATTAGTTCCAGGGTCGAAGCACCAATATATCATGATATCAAAGAATCCAGTAATTTATCAAATCTATTAATGGCATATATGCCAAGGGCAATCTTGAGCCTTGAGACTCATGATCTATAACCAAGATATTTTATGACTAGGTGTTGTGACTAGTGTTATAATATATTTCTCCTCACTTATCATTAGATTCATATTGGTTAGGGAAACATCCCTTTCCCCTATGCATACCTAAGTTTATCTTAAAAATATTTTCCCTAAATTATGTATGTGAGCTACTTGTTATCATAAAAAAATCATATGCCCATTTGTACACATCAGGATATGCTTAGCATCAGGAAACAACATGTACAAGTGTGCTAATTAACACTAAAAGAATCATGAACCAATAAAAATTTAAATTATCCTAAAGGTTCATTTTAAAATTCAAACCGCACAAGCACGCCAAAGAAAATTTTCCACAGATCCCCGCGGTTGTTTCTTTAATAGCTACATGGATCCGTGGAAGTGACAACTTAGCAGCCCATGGACCACATCGCATTGAATGAAATGGTTTCTTTTGAAATCACAATATCTAATAGCCCTTTATCTATTCATTCCAATCTTGAAAGGGAATTAATGAACTACCAAAGGAATCCTCTTTTCTCCCACCAATCTTAATCTCTTTAATGAGCGGGGGGGGCATGGATTAGTATTGTGCCTATAAACATTAGTTGAATTGGAACCAAAAAGAAGAAGAATTTTGAGGAAGGTTATGTTGTTAGGAAAAATATTGAGAGGTGGCAGGGGGGGTGAATCAGTATTTTTAATTCACTTTAAACTTCAATTTCACATTCAGAATTTGGTACACCACTATTCTTCATGTAACCCACATGTGTACGCGATTCTAGTGAATGCAAACCCTGTATATTCAGATAACTATTTTTTCATATGTTCCTTCAGATTTTTATCTTTTACCAATGCATCATTATTTCATTATCCATTTATTAAGAAGTAATCATGAGAAGTAAGGAGAAAATAGATCATCAACACACAAAAAACATATCAACACATATGAACACCGGGATTTTAGGTGGAAACCCAATCTAGGAGAAAACCATCATTGTTGTCGTCTTTGTCTTCTTCTTTTATTATAAATAAAAACTTCATTACATCTTGTACTGGTGCATATTATTACCACGATGCAAGCACGCACCTACAGGAGACTACAACCTCCACTTTTTCTCTAGCACCCTTTGGAAGGGAGCTCCAACCCCCTGATCTCATTTACCAGCTCCTACTGGAAGGGAGCTCCTACCCCCTCACTTGAGGCTCCAACCCTCAGTAGCTTGTGGACCATGTTTCAGAATGTTTCACATTGGATCCACCTATCTCAAATACACATTAAAACATGTAGGCCACCTTTCATCAAATTTTCATACTGGACCCACACCAACAATAATCCCAAACCAATAAGCCACACTGAAATATTGAATCTAAAAATATGAATCATTGAAGCATTATAAACCAATTGAATTACTGAAGCATCAAGCTACTAAATACAGAATCCGACCAGTCACTAAACTAAATCTCAACCAATAACTGATAAAATCAAGACCAAACAACCATTCAAACTAATACTCAACCATTCACTAAGTAATCACATTGTTAGTCATTACAGAAACAAAGTGTTATCACTGCAAACCCTGATCAAAATTAACTTCAGAATATATATGTGGTTGTTCTAAAGCATACCCATGTATATATGTGTTTACTGTGCAAAACATTTGTGTACAGATATCAAATCATTGAATAGTAAAACATTATCAAACTAAATCACTGTATCAATCACTGAATCACTAAAACACTGAGTCACAACAATAACTAATCACATATATATCAATATTGACTCATTGAATACCCAATCATAATGCAACATCATCATTGATCAATATACCAAGCCACAACCTAATCAATCCAATCAACATTGCTAGATACAGACCATGCTTATCAAGACATCATTGAAAGACAACAACAAATAGAACAAACATCATTAACTAGCATCATCATCAAGCAGCAAATCAAAACCTAGTACATATATGTGACCTCCATAAAACATATTTGTGTATGTACGTGATTACCATGCATAACACCCATGTATATATTTCAATATACTGAATAAATCATCACAGAATTTATACACAGCAGTAATGAACCATATATGGATATTTACATGATCTTACTAAAGAAAACTTGCGTACATATCTTAAATTACTAAAACAAACCTTCGCTCCAAACACAACTCACATTCTGCCAACTTCACAGTCAAAACTGCAGATTTTGAAAAACATATTCCGATCACAACATCACTATAACCATAGATATTTCATTGTTATCTTAATTAAACATAAACAAATCTAGCAAGTATATCCATTAGTCTTTAATGAACTATAAAATCTGTAATATTTGAGTAATCTCCTTGCTCACCAATGCACACTTGTTCCAGATCAAATCACATATGAATAAACCATTTACTTGCACATCTAAATCCCTAATCTCCATCTCCTTATATAGATTTTAATTTTTCCAATACCTCGGGCAAATCCTTTGGTAATGTCATTAGTATTCGTTAATGGCATCAAATAGATGTTGTCCCCACAATTACTATGGGAAATTACCATGGTAATGACCCCTGGTATCCAATTTTCCACGGGTCGGATTATATACACGATTTTTGCTCACAGGGCCTATGTATGTACATGACTCTTCTTCACATGGGTCTTGTATACTTTTCAATCTTCACAATTGGCATGCATTTGGTAACTGGACTTCCATTTTCTTTCATATCCTCTGTAACATATGTACCATTATTCTTGATATCTGCATTAGTTCCATAACCATCATATTATAAGAAAGTTAACATCAATGGCATATTTTTCAAGTAGGTTTCCATCAAGGACAACACATTAGCCATAATTCCAACAATTATGTTACCGAAATTTCTAAGGCAATCAACATCATTTTTCATTAAGAGAGTTCAACATTGAAGCATTTTCTTGTGGTATCCTTGATGTAGAAAATACTTTAAACTTTGCAACTTCTAATGAGATAAAAGTGATCTATAAAAGACACAATATTTCTCTACCAAAATTTTGTTGAAAGAAAACAATGAATAGAAACACAATCACACATAGAACACAATAATTTATCTCGGGAAACCAACTGGAAAAAAACCCCTCTTTATTGTATTAAATCAACTGAGAAATATGATCTATTACATAGAATATGCTTCATTCTTGAAGCTCCCTGCAATATTGATCAACTCTCTCTCAATGCTTTCCCCAACACTTAGGCAAATAAGGCCTACTAGGAGCTCATATTTCCTAGTGAAAATATGTCCCTAAAACATAGGAGATTCTCTTATTTCCTTGCATAATTCCCAAGAGAAATTCACATGTTCAATTCTCAAGCATGTACACAAACCCTATTGTACAATAATGAATTACAATTGTGCCTTCATCCAATCTCCAAAGGTAATTCGTATTGCATGACCTACTAAGTTGAATTTTACTCGCTGCAACTAGTTAGCTGAGAGTAAGTTGAGGTAAACTCTCTCATCTAAAATCATAACTATCTCTATTCTAGAACTAGAGATCATTTAACAGACATACACTAGAGTTAACTCCACTGGATAGCTAATTTTAGCCATTAACTAGTCCACAACTCACTAAAATCCATCTAACTTGAACTATCTAACAATAACTCAGTGATAGGCTACATTACACACGTTAAATGACACACATGAACCAAAAAGGGTATGTTTGGAATCCAGTGAAGTATTCCACAATGGATGTGGTATTCATTAAAACCAAAGTGTAAGGGAAAACACGTACACCATCTAGAAACATAGTCCACACAGAGGTGACAATTTTTATAACCAATAAACAAGAATTCTTTATCTAATGTCCTGCGGAGTAGTCCATAAGGACAAGACAATAGTGATAAACAATACAACACATCTTCAATAGTGTAAGTACTAAAATAACCAAAATAGTTTAACTATCTTAGTACAAGTTAATCAAACATGCATTACAAAGGTTTAAAGAGTAGTCTTACAAACATCTACAAAACATGCGTGAAAATGTGTAGGTCTTAACAAGCTTCTGAATTAATAAAAGTCCCAAGACACATATGTACACCATACATTAGCATTCCCAGTTGTGGGACATTAGAGCCATTCCTCACACCTCAAAGAATAGACTACAGACTCTCAAGGCTATGTGGGAGGAGCCAAGGTGAAAATCCCTTGCTCATATATATAGCCAAGGGTGATGCTTGACCCTTGTGACTCTTGGACTACCCTGGTGATTGTTCAACTTCCCATGACTCTTCAACTTCTTGTGCGCATCCATTGGAATTTCAATTTACATTACATTCAATTACAATAGATATGGCCCATAGTGGTGATGTGGCCAAGACAGCTCATGACACAACTCGACATGACACTGATGGCATGTACTGGCTGACTGTGGTGTCTGTGTCAAGCTGCTGAGTGATGGATGTACTCTTGGTGTGCTTTTTCTTCTCCTCTGCATGGCATAATGTTGCGGGGTCTTTGATGGTCTTGGTCTTGCATGATGGTTCAATGCATATGTTCCTTTCGCTTGTTACTTGATGTGCTTGGTATGTTCGTCCAGATGCAAGCAAGTCTTCTAGCATGTGCACTCCTTCTTCATCCTGTTCGTCATCTCGCCATGATATATCAGTGTACCTGTTCCTGCAATTCACTCATTACGGGATGACATCAAATCCAAAACCTCCTAGTCTAGCATGATGCATTGTTCTCATGTTTTGGGTGACAGGGATGGAGGACAACTCACTGAGATAGCGCAAAGTGAAGCTCAAGCTGGAATGAGGAACTCCGAGAGGCAGCCTTCATTGTCAGGAAAAACTGTGCAGTGACCACTGGGAGGCAAAATTTCACAATGAAGGACACTAGCAGCAACTACAAAGTGGGGCCCTGAGGGGATTTTCTACACAGTTCCTGGAGGGAAGGAAAGACAGGGATGCAGGGGATCTAGTGGACATGTATGCGCAGTTTCTGAAGGCAGTGCAGAGAAAGGCGGTAGAGGACCAGCTAGGCATGTCTACGCAGTTTTGGAGAACAGTGCAGGGAAGGCAATAGAGGGCCAGTTGGGCATGTCTGTGCAATTTTGGAGAACATTGCAGGCCCAGGTCTTAGTGTAGTGCAGGGTTCCAACAAACCAGAAGGAGGCTTGATGGTTGTGCTTTAGAAATGAACAATTCAGTTTGTACATGGAGGTAGTTTTCTCTGCAGTTCTGGGAGGCAGACAGGCTACTCACATATGGGATTGTGTAGTGTGGTTGAACTAGAGGATAGCCTCAAGCATTGTGCAGTTTTGGGCAATAGAGTAGGATCACTGAGGGTTGAGACTACGCAATGCAGCTCAATCGGGGTTCGGTGGAAGAGGGTTATCTGGTCGAACATATTTTCAGGAAAATGGTTGTGTGTTGAAAGCAAGTGAACTTATGCAAACTTGACATTGTGATAACACACTTACCATACTTTGACAATGAGACAACATAGATCACCAGGACAACAAGACAAAACATGTCCTCGGTGAGATTGTCTTAGAGCTGAGAGCGACAAGTGCGACACTTGAGATAGACCTTTGTACGACACTTGTGAGAGAGTGCTTACAACTTTCTGTGTGTATGATGGATGTTCACATAGAAAATACAACCCAAACACAAAAAGACAATCCTTCAAAATCACCAGAACAAGATTGCAAGCATGACAAAGCAATCAATATGCCAAAAGACGATCGTTGATCAAACAAGAAAAAGGGTGAAAAGACTTCACAAGAGCTCATGGGGTGAGCTCGAGTGTTTGCAACCATCAAAGGAAAAACCAAGGAAGGCTCTGAAATTTGGATGCAAGCCAAAATTTTGGAGGGTATTGCAGCCGCTACAACAGGAACCAACTGGGAAAAACCCTCCTATGTTTGTAGTATATCAAATGAGAATATAGATCTATTACAATGATTGTTTCAATATTTGAAGCTCAATAGGCACTGCAATATTGATCTCCTCTTGAGTTTTCTCTAGCCAATACTTATCCAAAATAGGCCTCCTACTTCCTCTTATTTCCTTGCACAATTCCTTCTCCTAAAGAATAGGAAGAGCCCCTATTTTCTTACACAATCCCAAGAGAATTCCTCACCTGCTACATGCAAACATTGTACACTCTCTAGTATACAATAATGATTACATTGATGTTGTTTTCCTCCACTCAACTAGGCAATTCGTGTTGCATGCATGACTAGGGTTATTTTTAGTAAATTGACTAGTTAAATAAGATATCAGTGAGTTAACAACAGTTAAAACTACTCAACTGAACTCCTACTGAATCAATTCATGACTAGAGCTCAGATAATTGAGTTTCACTAACTATAACTCCACTATATTTTTATACCTTATCAATCAACTCATGCACAACTTTACTCTTTTCCCACAAACTCAAATTGACTGACTTAACTAAGTGACTTGGCCATGGAACTCGTGGTAATTGCAACTCAAGTCATCTTGTTGATGTGGAAATTTGAATTTCTCCATTTGACTAAGGCACAAGTCAAATGAATCCTTTTCTCACTACAATTTAACACTGCCTCTTTGCAAGAAAAGGGTTCTGGACAACCCCAATCTTTCTCCCCTGAGGAATGTACTGTAAAAAAAATAACACTCCCTCTCACTATTGTTGTTGCTACTGAAACTAGGAAGCATCCAAAATACTTAATCAATTGTGTCTATGATCTACAACTATCTCATGAGTCTCTAACTGTTACTAGCCTTTGCAACTATTGCTCAAGATTTGATTGCATCAACTGACATTGATCCTTTTGCTATTGAATATTGTGGGCCCTTGTAGCAAGGGTAATAATCTATGAGAAGAGTATATTGCAATTGCTACTACTCTCCTATGGACCCTATCATAAACTTTACAACTCTGGGACTAAGGGTCTAAATCGTCCCACCTCACTCCTAGAGGCATAGCTTCATGCATGGTGAAATCTACATTTAGCTTGTAGATATTTTTAACTCAAAATTCAAATTGTTTTGCTTTTCTAGTAGCAACATGCTTCAGATATTCCTTCCCTCTAATGAACACCACATCATATCCTTTGTCTTCAAGTATAGCTATAGAAACTAGATTTTTCTTCATCTCAGGCCCATACGTTACATTCTTTAAGTGAAGATGAGAGCCTAAATCCCTCTTAAATATGACAGTGTCAATACCTTTGGTACTATATCTCCCATCATATCCAAGCTCTATGGGTAATTGTAGGTCCTTCTCCTCTAGGTTGTTGAAGAACTCCTTATTTCTTGTCATGCGATATGAAGCACTAGAGTCTAGGTACCACTCACTCCCTCTTACTGTTATTTCCATGCAAGTAATGAGGGTGAAATCCAACTCGTATTATGATGTGATATCATATTCTCCTATTGATCCTGCAGGCTTCTTATGGGATTTCTTGTGTGGAAACTTGGTTTCATAGTGTCCATACTCATGACAGTGAAAGCATTTAATTTTACTGAGGTCTTTCTTCTTTCCATGGTTCTGGCTAGATGTTGCCTCGCAGTTGGCCTTCTTTCCTTTAGCATTGTTTCCTTTTCCAACTAAAGCACAATATTCTTGCTCATCAGATCTAGATGAGACTCCGTCTCTAGTGTTTCTTCTAATATCCTCCTGCACCAAGTTAGACCAAAATCTCTCCCAATTTGGGAGCTTGTCTCTTCCATTAATTGAATCTTGGTAATTGTTTCAGGACTTCATAAGACCAAGGAGTGTTGAGCTCACAAGCTCAGATGGTGGCACAGTCTCTCCTAATCCTCCAAGTTCATCTCTGACCTGAGTGAACCTGGATAGGTATTGAACAATGGTTTCATTTTTCTACATTTAAATGTTCCAGAGTCTATCTTTCAATGCCAATTTCCTGGTAGTGACTACTACTTTCAAATATCTCTATGATGGTTTTCCACATTTCATAAGTATTTTTCTTACCATGCAAACTCGAAACCACATGGTCTCTAACTCCCTCCAAGATAATCCTCCTATCTTTTGCAATATATTTCTTCCATTGAGCCAATTGTTGTGCATATGATGTTATTGGTTTTGGAATATCAGTTTGTGTGTACTCCAATACTCCATTGTCATCCAGTACAACTTCCATTTTTTCTTTCCAAGCTATGAAATTCGAAGTGCCCTCCAATGCATACTCAAGCCTCAATCCATAGAAAGACATTGTTTCTGCACTAAAGACAAAAATTCCTACATCACAAATTTGTTGCTCGAAATTTCTTCGAGAGATGATCAGGAACCTGGTTTCTATGTAGTTTTCAATAGCTTTGATACCATGTAGAAACAGATTAAAATTTACAGCTGCTAATGAATTCAAACTGAAAACAATATACAAAAATTTCTTCTACTCAATCTGCAAAAAGGAAAACATCCAATATAAATACATGCAATCATCCAGTCAAAAGAAACACATTTTTTTTGGGGAACCCAACTGGAAAAGACCCATCTTTTGTTTGTATTTAGATGAGAATATAGATCAATTACAATGAATGAGTCAATCCTTGAAGCTCAATCTGTACTACAATATTGATCTCCTCTTAAGTCTTCTCTGGTCAATACTTAGCCAAAATAGGCCTCTTGCTTCCTCTTATTTCCTCGCGCAATTCCTACTCCTAAAGAATAGGAAGAGCTCCTATTTGCTTGCACAATCCAAAGAGAATTCCTCACCTGCTACATGCAAACATTGTACACTCTCTAGTATAAAATAATGAGTACATTGATGCCTTTTTCCTCCACTCAACTAGGCAATTCGAATTGCATGCATGACTAGGGCTATTTTTAGTAAATTGACTAGTTAACTAAGAGATCAGTGAGTTAACAACAGTTACAACTACTCAACTGAACTCCTACTAACTTTATTCATGACTAGAGCTCAGATAACTGAGTTTCACTAACTATAACTCCACTATATTGCTAGATCTTAGCAATCAACTCATGCACAACTCTACTTCTTGCCCACAAACTCAAATTGACTGACTTAACTAAGTGACTTGGCCATGTCACTCCTGCTAACTACAACTCAAGTCATCATATTGATGTGGAAATTCGAATTTCTCCATTTGACTACGGTACAAGTCAAATGAAGCATTGCCTTGGTACAATTTAATAGACATGTTGCACCAAAAGTCCTTTTAAATGTGGTACACATAAACCAAAGGTTTGTTTCAAGTGATACAATATAATATATGATTCCAACAAAGTTTTTACAAGGTGCACAAGAAAAAATGTATCACAATCCAAAATTGTGGAGCAATGTATTGTATCTAAGGTATTTGAAGATGCAACAAACCACACCAAAAGTCTTAAGTGATGCAAAATGATGCACAACAAATTTCTTTTCATGCAAATTTTAAATAGTGTAACACATGAAACTTATCAAACTAGAGTTTTAAAAGGGTGTGACACATAAAAAATATCACACCAAAATATTAAAAGGAAGTGAATGTCACACCAAAAGTATTTTGAAGTAAGATGCACAAGTCACACCAAAGATTTGTTTAGTGTGATACACAAAATAGGTTTCCAATGTATAGCACATTGAAGATTTCTAGTAGTGCAATACACATGAGACAAGGTGTTTTATGGTGCACATCATTCTAAGTTTTTAAATAGGTGCAAAACATTATATATAGCACCAAAGTCAAGAAGGGTGAGATACAAGGCACATCTCTTATGAATTTATAAAGATCACAACAAAAGTTAAACCTACTCCAAGAGTTGATATTTGAAATTCTTAAAGTTGCAACAGAGTGTCTCGTGGACGTTTTTCAAGCTTCGAACAAGGTTGGAGATGATTAGGTTCAACCACTTTTATTGCTTGACTTTTTCACCTCAATTGGACTAGTTCCATGAAGAGAGCAAGAGTCAATAAATCCTTGAGTATTATCTTCTTTTACAACTTTAGTTAGTGTTGGGTCTCCATTTTGACGTCATTTTAACTATTAATTAATATTCTTATCCATGTTTTTCTTCACTCCTTTAACAAAATAACCCTACAACCATGTTGTTCCACATTTATACAAGGTTTATTCGAATAAGATAAATTAAAATAAATTAACATTGTTTTGTGATATTTTCTTGATTTTTGATAACTTAGAAGTACTATAGTTACCTAGAGGATATTTAAAATTATATGCTTCATGTTGTCAAAGATTGTAATGTAACCTCCAACATAACACCATAAAGGACATATCTAGTAGTTTGGAGATCATCCATATTTTGGATTGTTACTCCAACTACTCAAAGATGTCCCAAATATCATGTAGTTACCTAGTGGCAACAACTCATATGGTGACAATGATTGGTCAAATAAATATTGCTACAACTAACTAGAATTTTAATAATATTAATTGAACTATATTCCAATTATATTGGTGGAATATGAAATAATCTTAGTTGGTATTAGATGCCAGCTAATTAGAATTAAGAATGTAAACCCATTTGTACATACATTTTAGCTATGTTATGTATTTCTATTGAGTTGTTATTATTTCCAACTAATGTGGAATTAAATCCTACTTTCATTCCTCATAGTTCTATTAAGTTGGGATTCTTTCCAACTAAAATGAAACTAGATTCTAATTCCACTCTTAGATCTTATTTCTACTACAAGTAATTAAGGAATTTTTTTTGTAATAGTCTCTCTAGAAAATGAGATGACTTAAATATTTATAGGGAAGCTTGAAGAGGAGAAGGATGGAATTTGGAATTAGAGAAGCGTTGAGTGTTTTCATGTCACGCATCAACTAGACTGATTTCAATTCATACTTGAACATATATCCCTCTAGATGGTTACTAAATTTTTAAATATGGATGGTTCCATATGACCCTCACTTATTCATCATGAAGAGCAAGCAAGTTTTAAGAATTCGGAGAGTTTCATTGTTGCATTGCTTCCTCTCATAAGGTCAATAAGAATGGTTTCTCCTTTGAAAAGTAGGACACTAAATAGAAAGGATCGGTTATGTTCATCCTCTCATGGCAAAACTCTATGTGTCAGCTTCATCTAACACTTCACGAAATCAAAAACAATGGTCATGTGCTTGAGATATTGTCAATTTGGTCCAAGGATCGTGAAGTTAACCCACCCACATCCTTCATTTTATCTTCCTCAATTATCCATTTTATCCATCATTTTCATTTTCATTTTATCCATTTTATTATTTTCATTTCCATTTACCATTATTTATCCATTATTATTCGTCCATATTTGGAGTTTTAACCAAGTGTTCATTGCACTACACAGGGTTCCATGGCTCTTTCTACTTCATACACACATAATATGGGAGCCTATTTCCTTATAAATTCTTATATATAACCTCCCATAATGCATGTGGGATAAATAGGGAAAATTTATAAATCAAAGGCCAAGATTACATGGAACAAATCAACGATTATCGGGTCACTATATTTCGGAAGCCATAACATGAGTCCCTCGTGTCCAAATTGGGAAAACAATAACTCATTGAAAATCTAGAGATGTGAAGAACAAATTGGAAATAATTTCCATGGCTGAAATGACATCTATCATACCCCAAAAATAAAATGCAGTCATGACTATTTCTAACGTGATAACAAAATATTTTTTAAATATGACTGATTAAAAGACTATAAACATATAAATTAGATCCCAATTGAAGGTGCATATATCAAAAGTTCATATTTAGAAATGGAATTATAATTCGTAGCACAAAGGGGAAATAACCCTAATTGTAAAGTATTTCCAAGAAGATGAAGAGAAGACTATAAAGAGAATGTGTAACACATTCAGAGGGGGGATTTTGGGTTGGTTGAAACTTTTCACAAGGTTTTTTGTTGGAAGCAAATTATACCTTTCCAAGATTTGTGAATTAGCTAGCATGACTTTCCCCTTAATCTTTTTTCACCTTGCTTCATTCCACTAGGTTTTCCATGTATGTTTTCCAACAATAGGATTTAGGAATAATTAACTCTTTGTATGATTCCAAGCACCTTTTATGATATTCCATGTCCACATGAGAAAAATCATTACTTGTAATAAAGCAAATGTAGTATAACCTTACTTTATTTAATTTTCATTGGATTTTATTTTGGAAATTTAGCCTTCTTGTTTCAAACATTTTTAAACTTATCACATTTGGGATATATTATTGTTAATTCTCCCAAAATAATTATTGAAGCGTTAACTTGTTTTTATGAATCTATGTGTGTTATACCAAATATCACACTTAGGGGGGGTGAATCAGAGTAATGGAAAATTCATCACTTCAAAACATTTCATCAATAACATAGCAGGGCATCAAAAAATATTGTGCATCATAACAATGACTGAAATTGTGCTTCAAGAAACCACCATCACATCAACACATGAGAACACCAATTTTTACACGAAAACCCTTGCGAGATAAAAACAAAAATCCCTTTTGTCTTCTTCAATTTGATTATGTAGATTTTCATGCAACAACCCCCAAAATGTGCAAGCACCCGCTTGCAATAGGGTACATCTTATTGAGGTACCAACCCAAGAAATGTGCAAGCTCTAATTTGTTGTAGGCTTCAACCTAAATGAGGCACCCACCTCCTTCTTCAACATAGTTTTGACCACTTTTCATAATATTTCAGACTATATTCACAAGCTCAAATCATAACCCAATCAAATTTCCTTCCATTCATATGTCAAAAACTATTCACATGGTCATATCGTCGATAAATATGGCCTCCCTGGTCTCAACAACTATTTGTAGCTTCCCTTTATCAAATTAAAAATAATACAACCATAGTCCTTTTTCAAAAATTAGTTTGCACTTAATTTGACCCACAAAACATTAGAAAACTTAATTGTTCGACAAAATGGTTCTTTTTAACATGTGTTATACAAAATGAATAGAGTCTGACAAATTTTCTGCAAAATGATTACCTTTGATTATGTAAAACATTCAACAAATTGGATCTCCGATGCAAAAATAATAAAATAATCAACCCTTCGTTGAGCTTACACCCTCAACCTCATGAGGGCACCACTAAAATTGCACCAATTGTGCTACTAAGTTCCTTGTGTAGGGCTAAAAAATAATGTTTCTTAAAACCTTCTCTGAGGTCCTTTCCACGTTAGACTAGTTCCAAGCCAACGCACTCCACTTCTCCATATCAGTACTGCACTCTCCACGTCATGGTTGTGCTCTCCATGCCAAGCAATGTCCAAGGCCACAACCAATCAAACAAAAATAACTATCCATGTTAGAACTATGCTCTCCACATCAGGGTATGACGAGGGTCACAACCAATCAAACAGACGGGACTTTCTGTGTCAGAATTGAGCTCTGACAACCAGTACTACAATTAATCAGACGGATGGGTTTTTCCACATCAAAATTGTGCTCTCTACATCACAACACGACTAAAGCCACAACCAATCAAACAAACAAGACATTCACGTCAAAATTGTTCTCTCCACATCAGACCATGACTAAAGCCATAACCAATCAAACAAATAGGATTTTCCACGTCAAAAATTTTCTCTCCACATTAGACCATGACTAGAGCCATAAATAATCAAATGAACAGTAATTTCCATGTCAAAAATGAAATCTTCACATCAGACCATGACCAAATCCATAACCAATCAAACAAGCAAGACTTCCCACGTCAAAATTTCACTCTCCACATCAAACCACGGCCAATCAAACAACTAGGAATTTCCACGTCAAAACAATGCTCTCCACATCATAACCAAAACATACGTTTTCATTGACATAAACAAGGCCAATAACCAATCAAATTGATAGAGCTCTCCAGATCATAATTGCGCTCTACACATCATAACCAAAGACAAGCCACAAAGTTTCAACCTTGTAACCACCCAAACTATATTGACTCAGACTAGCCATGGAAGCCCAACCCTCACATTGTTCTCCACACTCCTCTAATGCTCTTAAGTCTTGAACCATGCCACTAATATATACACAACAAGAGCCCCTTTAAGGAACGAGGTCGACCCATGGGACCATATCAAATGCCTAGGTTATAAGGGTCATTAGACACCCAGTTTCCAACATCACTATGATGTCATACCTGTTGTTATCACTATGAATTTTACCTAGTTGTGTAAAGGAAAATCCCAAGGTAAATTGAAACCAATGTTTAAGATTGGAAGCTAACCCTTCCCATCCAGAGAGGGCCTTCTCTTGTAACTTAGTCATCTAGTGTCACCTCAATAACTAGTTATGTAATCAGTACAATGACTATATCTTATGTACAATATGGTTTAAAAAGTGGTAGAGTAGCGTGAAATATACATTGGGCATGGATTCATGACAGTTAATAAGAAATCTGATGGATCCTCTATTACCTAGCTATTGCTTTCAAAGGCAAGGTAGATGACACTTTCTTAGATACTTAGATTATTGTTGTAGCTAAAAGTTGAATGGAGATAACGATCCAATACAGTAATGAATCCAACAAGGATGAATTCTAAAGTAGCTTTAGAGGGAAAAAATGAAATTATTTGATTGTAGGAAACCAGAGCATCAATGGTAAATTCTAAAACCTTTGCTTTCAATCATTTACTGAATATTTCACATAAAATGGAATCATTTAGAAAGGAAAAGCATTTACCATTAAAAAAAAAAAAACAGGAAAGTATCATCACAAGCATCTTTGGGCCATAAACTCAAGAAATTTTGATCCAGTTAGATTCAATTAATCTCAAAGATATTGCAAATTTACACAACAGTTTTTTCTCATTGAAACTGAACCCTTTGTCTTTCTTTTTCATCTAATTTATAGAAATATTACATAATTTTGAAGTCCATAATATCCTTTGTCTTTCTTTTTCATCTAATTTATAGAAATATTACATAAATTTGAGATCCATAATTTCTGGAAAGACTTGACTACAAAATATTTAAAATATATATGCATATCTTACTTCTAGACTATTTTTAATATATGCTTAAAATAAAAAAACTATTTTTTTGCACTTGCAACTTCGAAATGAGATCTGAATATGTCAAACTTGTTGTAGAGATGAATCTTTGACTGCTTTGCTGATATTTTAAAACAAAATCTAGAACAATCCCCTATTGTCAGCCCAAAAAATCAAGGAAATTAAGTCAGTTTGATATGCTTTGATTTATTTTCCCAACAAAATGGATAAGTCCTCTTTGATTTTTAACTTATCCCATCTTATCTCAATGAAATAACCCAGTTGTAGGAGAAAGTACTTCTAGAAAAGGGTTCATTTAGCATTGCCAAAATTTCTGGGTAATGCACTGCCGAATCAAGATGTTGTCAAAAAAAAAAAAATTAAGTGTTTCCATTTGGTCATTTGACTTCTAATTTTTCTTCCTAAGAATCCAAATATGTCCCCAAAAACTGGAAATAACCTCTAATTGATGATTTTATATTATTAGGTGTCTTTAGGCTTGTAACTGCATCTGATGACTCAATCCAAATAGACTTTCCTCTATCACTTTCCTGTAGGAATTTACAGGGTAAGTTCCTCTGATAGAACACCAAAGGACACTGCTCACAAATAGATCACAGATCAATACACCAGTATTTTTACATGGTTAAAACCCTCAAAGAGGGAAACAGTCCACGGCCTGAGCCAATGCGGCCACTTTAGGCAATTATTAATAAAAGAATGAAAATTTACATATGCTTCTTTCATAGACGGATTACCCTACAAATGACCCTCCATGCGCTTTAAATAGAAATCATGGACCAATGGGTGTTAAGACACAGATCAAGTGTCGGTAATACCGAGGAGAGAATGAACCGTCGGATCACTACATATCGTGACCGTCGGATTGTAAGTTACAAAATGTACAAGGTAAAGAAACACACTTTACCTAACTCTATACTAGACCAAGTTGTACTTAACTATTTCCTATGTGTCGGAATATCCTAACATCCCCCCTTAAGAACAACTTGGGATAGGATTGAAGGATTTACAAATATGACACAATAGGAGAAGGAAGGAGGCACTAGAGCCTATTCCCCCTAGTGACAACTTCCTGAACTCCAACCATAAATCGAAGTTTAGTGAACTTTGCCTCTGTGAGAGCCTTTGTAAAGATGTCTGCAACTTGATCATCTATTGAACAATATTTCACTTCAAGAACATGGTCATGAATGAGCTTTCTGATGAAGTGCATGTGCAGTTCAATGTGTTTGCTGCGCTGATGTTGGACTGGATCTTTGCATAGCTGAATGGCACTTTGATTATCACACCAAAGTGTAGTCGGATGCTGCTGTTGAAAGCCAAACTCTGACAGGATCTGACGAAGCCACAAGGCTTTTTTACTAGCTTCTACGGCACCACGATATTCTGCTTCTACTGAAGAAAGAGAAATGGCACCTTGTTTCTTGCAAGCCCATGTAATAGGTCCTGTAGAAATTTTGAATAATTTAACACATATTCACAGAGATTATCATGATCATACAATTATAAGCGGAACATGTATAATACATAATCTCCTCTACGTTGATCATCAATTTACAGAAGCAGAAACATTCACAGGCGCACATAGAAGCATCAATCAAACTCATAAACACAGTATGTATCCCGGGGAAAGCATCTCGCTAAAAACCCCACACTATCTGTATATTATATTGATTGAATCATGTAACAATACACAGCATAATACTTCTCACAAGTATCTCCACCTGTTACACACAATACAGCTCAGATCTGATCTCCAAATCTATTCCACTGCTTGCCTGCCTCCACTGCTCAATACCTGCTCAAGAACTGATGAGAATGGCTCACCAAACTCGATTTTCACCTGCAAAATAGTCACTCACTCTTTGTGGACGTGAGCAAAGGCTAAAATGTGGGCCAAATACGTGAGCAAACTCATTGGCATACTCAATCCTTTGATTGTGCAAGATCTGATGCACAACTATAGTCACAACTGATAGCAATCTGATTCTCTACCACTTGTCCCTGTTGAACTGAACATGCACTGACATGCAACTGAGTTAACTGATGTATTCTTTAGTTGTATTATGAGTTAATAATTAGTTTAACAACTCATCATTAGTCTATCTGCAGTTAGACTAACTACAACTAGTTTAACTAAGTTAAACTGAACACAACTCCATCAACTGTACCTCCAGTCCACTAAACTCAACTCACTTGAGTTCTAACTGAAGTCCTGCATGCAAATATTAGTCATCACATAGGTAACCACGTATTTCCTTGTGGGATCTGCATGTACCACATCCGTAGCTCATTCTGAAGTGCTCCAAGAGAATAAGATCAAGTTTATAGTCCAAATATTATTATGAGACAATAATATTTGACTTTTCTATTTTTGACAGCCAGTCTAAAAATAGACTTTGATCACTCACACTGTGATCATTCACATTTTGATCAAAAATAGAAGTCCATCTATTTTTGCCAACTTGACCAATCATCCATAAACAGCAACCTGCAATCCATAGACATGATCCATATGTCTAAAAATAGACATAGTCTAAAAATAGACTTGCGCCAAAAATAGCCTGCGGGCCCACTTAGTGAAGGCGACTCTTTTCACTAAGCTCCATCATCTTGTTGTATTCTCAACAAGCATTTCTTGTTGCACACTTTTCAACACTCCCTCTCAACAAGAAAGGCTTCCTCTCAAACCCGATCCTGTAACTCTGGAATGTTCTCCATGCAACACATCTGGCTGGTCCACTTGCTCTGTCATCAAAGTCTCTGACTGCTATTGCCTCTGTTGACTGAAACTCTGCATCTCTGTGCTCTTCAGTATCTGACTGCTCTAGCCTCTGTCACTTTGATCTCTGACTGCATCTGTGCTGCTGCTGGTTCTATCTCCCAGCATTGCATCCGCACTGCACCTCCCAACTAACCACCCTGTTGGGATAGAAACACCCTCTGATGCTGAAGCTCTACCTGCTGCTGACAAGTGCTCCCTCTCTGACATCTGCGCTACTGCAACATCTCCATGCATCTCGCACCATTGCACACCTCTCTGTGCCACCTAGCACTGTGCAAAACACTTGTGCCTCTCGCATTGCTACAGCCTGCTAGTTATGCGCTGTCCTGGGATTCCTTGCACTATCGCTCTCTCTGCCGCTCCATCCGCATCTGTCTCTACCCAATCAGTCAGTTCCTGCTACTACACATCGGGGCTCCCGTAGCAAGGTCTCATCCAAGAGGTTGGGTACCTCAAGGATCTTGCCCCTCCTCCTTGGGACAATCAATCCACATCACCCCACCTCCTACCTGGAGGTATGGCTGCATGCGATCCCTCAGCCCACCTGGCTTGAAGTTTCCCCCTACTGGAGGTCTCTGGATGAGTAGATGTCTCTACTCGATCTCCTTTCAGCTTCCCCTGTTGTGGCTCCTCCACAACCTCCTAAAGTTGTTGCACCAATCGTGGCTCCTCCACAATCGTCTGAGACTTCTTCTGGCTCTGCATGTTGAGAGGTAATATACGCTCCCTCTCAACCACCAAGTCTCCATCAGTTGCCTTGCTGCTCAAGGCTTTGCATGCATCTTGAACCTCAAGAGCATACAGGTTCTTGACCCGTGAACCAATCTTCTTCACCTGTCTGGTGATGATGTGTCTAAGGAAAACCTTTCCCTTACTGAAGACTACATCATAGCCTCTGTCTTCCAGCATCGCGATCGACACCAAGTTTCTCTTCAGTCCTGGTACATACTTGACATCGGTCAAGGTAAGGTGAGCTCCATGCTCCCTCTGAAAAATAACCGTGCCTACACCTGAGACACTATACTTCTCATCATTACCCATCCCTATGAGTATCTGGAGATCTTTCTCCTCCAAAGTACTGAACAAACTTTTGTCACCGGTCATGTGGAAAGAAGCTCCACTGTCAAGAAACCAACCACTTCCCATCATGGATGAAACCATGCATGCGAAGAGTGTGAAGTCCAACTCAAACTGTGAAGCAAGTGAGGCTGCCTCACCTTCAGATCCTTCCCCGGATCCCTTCTTGGACTTCTTCTTTGGGCAATTAGTAGCATAATGACCCAACTCATGACAACGAAAGCATCTCACCTTCGCCTTGTCAACCTTCTTCCCATCATTGGAAGAACTGGATTCGGAAAGAGAAACCTTCCCCTTCCCCTTCTTCGCCTTACTCACTAAGGCACAGTTCTCCTCATCCTGCATGGATGAAGAACTGTCTCTGGTGCTCCGTCTAATCTCCTCCTGCATCAAATCCGACCATAGTCGTTCCCAATTTGGCAGTTTCTCCCTTCCTTTCACCGAGTCCTGGTAGCTATGCCGACTCTTAGGAAGGTCAAGGAGTGCTAGACTCACCATCCTCATTTGACAGTCACCCCCACACTTCCCAGCTCATCCCAGAATTGGGTGAACTTCGTGAGATACTGGGGCATATTGTCTCCATTCTTACACTGAATGTTTCTGAGTTTATCTCTTGCTTTGAAATTAAATCCAAATTCCACCAGCTCAAAACTCAACCGCTTCCGATCTAAAATTCGTGAGAACAAAGTATTTCTTGTACAGAGATCGACTGTATGGGCATTCACCGGATGTCTCACCTTCCAAAGGAAGGATGAATCCAGAGGCTACCTGGCCCGATTACAGACTCTGCCTGAAGAAATAGAATGTAAACACTTCCTGAATAGTAGATCTGATGATCAATCCTTGCTTGATATCATGTAAAAATCTCTTCTACAAATCAAGAAGCTCCGATACCATGTAGAAATTTTTTCTACAAATCATCTAGCTCCGATACCATGTAGAAATTTTGAATAATTTAACACATATTCACAGAGATTATCCTGATCATACAATTATAAGCGGAACATGTATAATACATAATCTCCTCTACGTTGATCATCAATTTACAGAAGCAGAAACATTCACAGGCGCACATAGAAGCATCAATCAAACTCATAAACACAGTATGTATCCCGGGGAAAGCATCTCGCTAAAAACCCCACACTATCTGTATATTATATTGATTGAATCATGTAACAATACACAGCATAATACTTCTCACAAGTATCTCCACCTGTTACACACAATACAGCTCAGATCTGATCTCCAAATCTATTCCACTGCTTGCCTGCCTCCACTGCTCAATACCTGCTCAAGAACTGATGAGAATGGCTCACCAAACTCGATTTTCACCTGCAAAATAGTCACTCACTCTTTGTGGACGTGAGAAAAGGCTAAAATGTGGGCCAAATACGTGAGCAAACTCATTGGCATACTCAATCCTTTGATTGTGCAAGATCTGATGCACAACTATAGTCACAACTGATAGCAATCTGATTCTCTACCACTTGTCCCTGTTGAACTGAACATGCACTGACATGCAACTGAGTTAACTGATGTCTTCTTTAGTTGTATTATGAGTTAATAATTAGTTTAACAACTCATCATTAGTCTATCTGCAGTTAGACTAACTACAACTAGTTTAACTAAGTTAAACTGAACACAACTCCATCAACTGTACCTCCAGTCCACTAAACTCAACTCACTTGAGTTCTAACTGAAGTCCTGCATGCAAATATTAGTCATCACATAGGTAACCACGTATTTCCTTGTGGGATCTGCATGTACCACATCCGTAGCTCATTCTGAAGTGCTCCAAGAGAATAAGATCAAGTTTATAGTCCAAATATTATTATGAGACAATAATATTTGACTTTTCTATTTTTGACAGCCAGTCTAAAAATAGACTTTGATCACTCACACTGTGATCATTCACATTTTGATCAAAAATAGAAGTCCATCTATTTTTCCCAACTTGACCAATCATCCATAAACAGCAACCTGCAATCCATAGACATGATCCATATGTCTAAAAATAGACATAGTCTAAAAATAGACTTGCGCCAAAAATAGCCTGCGGGCCCACTTAGTGAAGGCGACTCTTTTCACTAAGCTCCATCATCTTGTTGTATTCTCAAAAAGCATTTCTTGTTGCACACTTTTCAACATCTTGCAAGCCCATGTAATAGGTCCTGAACCAAGAGTGAATACATAACCTGCAGTAGACTTCCGATCATCAGGGTCACTAGCCCAATTTGAATCAGTGAAACCAACCAATAGAGGAGATGCTTCGGCATTGTAATGAATCCCAAACTGAACTGTACCTCAAACATAACGAAGTATTCTTTTAGCTGCTTTCCAATGACTTTCACGTGGGTTTTGCATAAACCAAGCAACAAGTCCAACAGCAAAGGAAAGGTCAGGACGAGTATGGGTTAGATACAAAATTTTTCCTACAAGTTGACGGTATAAGGTAGCATCAACTTCAGGAGAAGTACAAGTGACTGAAAGTTTGACTCCAGACTAAAAGGGAGAAGGGGCTGGCTTACAGTCTTCCATGTGAAAGTGGCATAGAATATCACAGGCATACTTGGATTGAGAAAGGGAAATACCTTCCTTGGATTGCAAGACTTGAAGACCGAGAAAATAATGTAAGTGTCCTAAGTCTGTCATTTCAAACTTCCTTTTAAGGCTAGACTTCACATGGTTTATAAGGTTGGGATTACTACCAGTTAGGATAAGATCATCAACATAAAGAACAAGAATGATAAGAGACTTGCCCACTTTCTTGGTGTAGATAGTATTGTCAAAATGACACCTAGAGGAGCCAAATTCTAAAAGAAAGTTATCCATTTTGGCATACCAAGCTCGAGGAGCTTGCTTGAGACCATAAAGGGATTTCTTAAGTTGACATACAAGGCTGGAGTCTGTTTGTATAAAGCGAATAGGTTGTTCCATATAGATTTTTCATGCAAGTCCCCATGCAAGAAGGCGGATTTAACATCCATCTAATGGACTTCCCATTTGAAAGAGGCAACAAGGGAAAGAACAAGGCGGATAGAGTTCATTTTGGAAACAGGGGAGAAGGTTTCAGTATAGTCAATGCCTTCAACTTGTGAAAAACCCTTAGCAACAAGACGATCTTTATGTTTATCAACTTTCCCATCTGGTCCATACTTGGTTCTATAAACCCATTTGCATCTAACAAGTTTTCGTCCCTTTGGTAGAGGAACAAGATCCCATGTATCATTTTCCAATAATGAATGATATTCTTCATTCATAGCTGCTTCCCAATCTGGATGGCCTGAAGCTTCTGCAAAGGTGTCAAGATCATAATTCACTAAAGCTTGAGCCAGTAAAGAAGAGGCTCTCTCGAACTGAGAATGTGTACGTCGCTGATCGGTAGGATCACCGGCAAGATCACCTGTTGCATCCCGAGTAGCACGGACCCATTTTGGAAGCTGAGGAGCTGAAGGAGGATCCTGAGAAGGTGGGGGAGGATTTTCATCCTCGCTTTCATCATGTGAAGAAGAAATATTTTTAAAAGTAGAAGAGATAGGGAGAGGTGGCACATCCGCCGAACTAGGCTCGCAGGCCGATATATTTTCATCAAACTTTACATCTCTTCTAATGATAACATTTTTGGACTTAAGTGGAATAAGTCTATATCCTTTGACATCTTCAGAATATCCAACAAAAATACATTTTTCACTCTTTGGTTCTAAAGCTTTATGTTTCTCATCTGGAATGTGGGCCCATGCCTCACTTCCAAAAACACGAAAGTGACTTACATCTGGTTTGATTGAGCTCCATGCTTCTTCTGGAGTGATATTCTTTAAAACCCTAGTACGAGTGCGATTTATTATGTAATTTGCATAGTTAATTGCTTCTGCCCAATAATTAAGACTAAGTCCTTTAGATTGAAGCATACAATTAGCCATTTCCTTTAAGGTGCGATTTTTCCTTTCAGCTACACCATTTTTTGTGGAGTATATGGAACAGTATGTTGCATTTGAATTCCATTCTCAGTGCAAAAGTTGATGAATGTGTTTTTAACATATTCTCCACCATTATCAGATCTTAGCTTAAGAATTTGATGTCCATATTGTTTTTCAACAAAGGCCTTAAAGGCCAAGAACATGTTAAATACTTCACTCTTGAGTTTTAAGAAGTATACCCAAGTGCGTCTGGAGAAATCATCAATGAAAGTTAAGAAATACTTGTAGCTAGAGAATGAAGCAACTGGAAGTGGACCACATAAATCACTATGCACGAGCTATAAAGGGGCTGAGGCATGCCAAGAGGCACGTTTTTCAAAAATGTCCCGATGATTTTTTTCGAGTACACATCCGGAACAAACACCATCTCTGCAAGATACCATGGGAAGACCTGTCACCATATTTTCTTTACATAGATTCTGAAGAGAGCGATAGTTTAAGTGACCAAATCGCTCATGCCAAAGTTTGCTCACTTCATCATTATGAGCAACAAATACTGAGGGAAGATTTGATGACCCAAAGTCGTGAAACTTATACAACCTTGTAGAATCATCAGCAATGCCAGTAGCTAAAATCTGTCTAGGATCTCTTAGGTCCTTAATTACAACATCGTGAGGTGAAAATTCAACGATTTTACCTTCACCTGAATGGGTTATCTGATATACAGATAGAAGGTTGCAGGATAAGGTTGGAACACATAATACATCATTAAACTGACCATTGTCTAGATGAACAGTTCCAGTCCCTACAACACTAAGAGATCTATCATCACCAACATATATATTTTTGGTGTTACAATCATTTAAAGAAGAAAACATGGCTTTGTTTTTGGCCATGTGATAAGAAGCTCCAGAATCAATGAGCCACTCATGAGAATGAGAAGAAGAAGATACATTTAGTGCATAGCCAGACCGAGATGCTTGACAACCACATGCAGAAAGTGCCATTCCTGAAGATGAAGTTGAAGTTGAAGATTGCTCCAAATGGATGTTATGCTTCTTCATTGCTGCTTCCAAGGCTTCCATCTTCTTAAAGCATTTGGATTCTAAGTGGCCATGTCGATTACAAAAGTTGCAATGTCTATCAGTCTTATTCCCCTTGTTTTTATTTGTCTTATCATTTTGTTGAAATGATTTTTCATTTTGAGGTTGAAATTGCTTAGGACCCTTGTTTGGTTTAGGACCATTCTTTTTAGGATACAACTTCTTAGGATTCTTTGGATTTGGTTGTTGCTGGGCAGCTAATGCTTTCTTAGAAGAGTTTCCAAGATGAAGAAGACCAAGGTGTAAGAGTTTTTCTTGTTCTCTTGTTAAAGAATCACAAAAGGAATCAAAGGAATGGGACTCGTAGGTTTGTCCTTGAGAAATGAAGGCTTCTCTTGTAGAATGGAAGGTGGAAACAAACACAGAATAGGCTGGTCCCAACTTAGTAAGAATGGAGTAGATAAGGCTACTATCTTCTTTCTTAACCTTAACACCTTCCAAGAGAAGTCTAAGGGTCTTGAACTTGGACAAAAAATCTTCAATGCAAGAAAAATTATTGGGGTCCAATGTAAGCAATTCATTTTCAAGTTGATGGGCTTTAAGTTCATTTTTAATTCCAAAGACTTTAGTAATTTGTTGCAGTGCTTCATCAGGAGTATCAAGTTATGCAATATGGAATCTAAGATCTGGAGAAATAGACATCCCTATCAACCCACGTGCTTGGTATTGCCTATTTTCCCATTTAGCTGCCTTATCTTCATCTTTCGGTTTGGTCTCTTGGCCTGTGGCTATTCTATAAAGACCTTTACTTCTAAGTAAATCCACAATATAGGACCACCATTGGAAGTAGTTAGTGCTATCAAGAATGACTTGGCATGGACTTTCCATTTTTAACAGAAACTGAAGCTGTAGATGCTGAAACTAAGTGTACCAATGGAAAGATCTCGAAAAATTAGGCCGTTTCAAAAAAACGGTTCTGAAAACGGCTTCCGGATGAAGAAGTTATGGCTTTTTGAAAAAAAATTGATGAAGTCGCCGACGAAGTGCGGGAATGTGCGGAAATGAAAAAATCCGCCCCCAAAAAATGGAGACTTGAACCCAAGACCTCTACTCTCATAAATTAGCTTTGCACCAAGTGAGCTATACAAAAATTTTGAGAGAGAGAGAGGGGGGGGCGGTGGGGGGTTGATGCTTTGGGTTGCGTGCTTGCTTTGAGAAGGCTCTTTTTCCCTACAAAACAAAAAACACAAAACCCAACACGGACATACAAAAAAAACGAACCTTGCGGCTCGAAGTTAGCTTTAGCCGAAAAACTAAATATTTTCAAAAATGAACCTTGCGGCTCAAAGTTAGCTTTAGCCGGAAACTAAATATTTTCCTCAATGTTTTTGATTTTCCGAGATCACACTAAAGCGCAGCGGAAAAGAGCATACGCATGAGAAAAATCCTTCCTTTCTGTTTCTGATTTGCCCATATCACACAGATTCGCAGGGCAAAGAGCATACGCAGAAATGAAAGGTATAGATCCGGTAATAAAAAAGGCTAAATAAATCGAAATCGAAATAAACAGAGAGAAAATAACTGTAAACTGCAAATAAACATTGTATACCTCCAGATCTTAAAAATGACGTAGCTAGGGCTACCAGAAACCTTTTCGCGTGAAACGAAAGGGGTTCCTCACTGGAACAGATGCTCCCAACACAACAGAGCAGTCCTCTCGGCCCGAAAGCAGTCATAAACAATAGATCTAGGAAACGGCAGTCGGATGCAGTTCTACCGGCTTCAAATTTGGATCACCAACGGACGCTGCACTCAAATAGCTCTGATACCATGTAGGAATTTACAGAGTAAGTTCCTCAGACAGAACACCAAAGGACACCGCTCACAAATAGATCACAGATCAATACACCAGTATTTTGACGTGGTTAAAACCCTCAAAGAGGGAAACAATCCACGGCCTGAGCCAACGCGGCCACTTCAGGAAATTTATTAATAAAAGAATGAAAATTTACATATGCTTCTCTCATATACGGATTACTCTACAAATGACCCTCCATGTGCTTTAAATAGAAATCATGGACCAATCAAGTGTTAAGCCACGGATCAAGTGTCGGTAATACCAAGGAGAGAATGAACCGTCGGATCACTACATATTGTGACCGTCGGATTGTAAGTTACAAAATGTACAAGGTAAAGAAACACACTTTACCTAACTCTATACTAGACCAAGTTGTACTTAACTATTTCCTATGTGTCGAAATATCCTAACATTTCCTTTGTAAGGTTCTTAGCCTTGTTTGTGATGCAACTGGTATTCTAGGGTGGGTGCACTTGCTTGGAACTCTCAAATCCCTACACGAAGTCTTTGTCCAGTATCATTGAAGGTGATGAGTGCTTATAGATTTTGGCATGAATTTACACTTGGGCATGGACCATAAAACCATGCATTTGACTTTTTCACTCATTACTATGATCAACTCTCAGTGGATTCAACTATGTAAATTGATGAATTTTTAATACTCAACGCACTTTTTTTCTAAACGAGCCATCTTGACTTCTATTCAAACTTGTTGAGAGCAAGAACCATGAAGAAAAAAGGTGTTTTGATGACTTGAACATCTGTAATCTTATATTTTATGCATTGTCTACCTTGACCTGCCGCCATTTCCAACTTTATTATTATCCATTGTTTCATGGCACCATAGGTGATAGCAGTAAGACAAAAAAAAATGAGGATCATCTCACTACCACTGATGTCATAACACCTAACAGTTATCCCGACGCTTGTACATTTGTGTGGCTAATCTTTGGGCATATACATGCTCAGTTGATGTTTCTATTCTTTTGTGCATGGGATATATATCCCACATGCAATAAGAGAATGTATAAAGTATTATTTATATAGTGGAATTCCCACCACCTAATTCATTGTGTTCTGTAATTATAATGTTCCTAAGGATAACACTTGATGTGTTGGGCTTTGTCTTGTGATTGGTTTCATAGCAATTTGTGGACTTGAATATTATGCCTCTAGCCTAACAATTTTTTATGAAAATACCACAAAGCCTGCATGTAAACCTTAGCAGGTCCGAGAGCACATTTAGGCCTAGAAAACCAAAAAAAACTACCCAAATTATACAACTTTCTACAAAAATTTATAAAAAGCATTATAGGTGACCACACTTGCCACATGATGCATTCTAAGTGGGCCACATGTCACCAATTGTTTCCCTTATTGGCTAGTTGAAAGTGTCATATTGGCATTCCTCATTACATCATGACAAGATGTCACATCATCTTCATCATGCCACATCATCATCATTAGCCTCATCATCTTCATTGTCGCATCATCATCTTAGGCCAACCACAAATGGCCATGTGTCATTATTGGCACCTATCCATATGTGATTCATCAATTCAACATCGACATCAAGGTTATCATGCCATTGTTGACTATGGAAGGGGTCCATGTGGAATTCGACTGAGGGATCTAATGTAATCTATTCCTGTGTCGCTACATGACTAGGCCAATGCCCCCATTAAACTTCAGGCATGATGACATTTCATCTATCATTCATTAGATTTTCAACAACAAGATTCTCCAAAAGATGTGTGAACTTTAACAGATTAAATAGTGCACAATTTTGTTTGACAACCACCGCAGATTTTATCACAAGATCATAGATCTGCTCTAAAGATGTCAACTATTTAAAAAAATTGGTGTTTTTCAAATAAATTTGGTGCTTTTATCCTTTTTACAACTGCCAAATTCAAATGATTATAACTTCTCTTTTAGGATGAGTTTTTCCAAGTTTCATATACCATTGGAAAGGTCTCAAAGATGACTATCTAGCCATACCATCCATATATTCATTTGAGCATCATAAATTTGAAAAAAGCTAAATAAATTTAAGTCTGCTTTGACTTCACCTGAAGAGGGCATGCAAGAGATAAGACTATGTTGTACTACTCAACAACCCCCCATTATAGTTAATAGTAGGACTAATAATTAATGGGGACCCTTTTTAAAATTTAGGATTAAATCCAAAAAATCCCAATAAAACAAGATAACCTTAGCTTTATTATTTCCAAAAAGATTGGTTAAATAGAGAAACTCCCTTTATCGGAACTCAAATATCGTAATTTGCACCTTAAAATTTGGCTTTTACTTTAAAAACCCTCTTCAGAAACATTTTATCAGAACATTCGGAGTTTGTCCCTTAAGAAAAAATTCGACTGAACATTCCCCGATAAAGTTTTATAAAGGTCTAAAGCCTTAAAATAATAAAAGTGCTCCGCTTTGAGATATTATAATAAAGGTTCGGCCCCGCAACACTTCCATATATCATCTTGACATTTCAATATCGGTGATTTCATTTTGATGTTAATACCCAAACCTCTGATCTGTCGATCCTCCGATCTCCGATATCCTTCCCGCTACATTCTCTGATATATGACCCCACTAAAACCATATCGCTCACCTCCGATATCTGTCTCACCTCCGAACTCTGATCTCTGATATCTTATTCTTCGCTCACTTCGCAACTTCTATATTAGGATTTCCTAATCGACAGTTATCCTTTCAATTCCACGATATGAAACCGTAGATCCAAAGCCTCTTATTACTTTTTGAGATTTATACGCTATAAGCTAATAAAAAAAAACATATTGCAGATCTTAAATGATGCAACCATGTGATTTCGCTGATAAAATTATCTGATACGCTGATGTGTAATGTGGCCCATGTGAATCCACGTTTTATTCACAAATATCGAAATGAAGTGAACTTATGGTTTTCGATATGCTAAACACCTTAATTATTATTAATGATTTCATAACATTTCACTCATAGATATCAAGGATTCATGTGTAATTGGTTATTTTCTCAATTTTATTTTCTCTAAGTGTAAGTTTCTACTCATTCTTGTTTTTCTCTTGGTAGGCCAGTCCCAACAAACATGGTTCAATAGATATGTATTGGCCAACTAAATGTAGAAGAAAGTTTGTTGTTTAGAAATAGCGAGTTTCTCCTCCTCCCAAGGTCATAGAAATACCTGCATTATTTTCTGATACCACATGCACCTTGGACATTGGAACCTCTACTTGGGAGGCCATGTACAAGCTTTTCGAAGACGAAGAGCTGATGATTACAAGAAGAATAGTCACAGCGGATGATTTTATCCCTGTTTTTGATACCACATACAGTGATGTGGCCAATTCATTCCTCCATAGAATTGATGCTCAGCCAAACATCTTGCCTTACACAGATATGATCAAATCGTTCGTCGACCATCTAAACATTGTATATAAGAAATTTGTGACCAAGAGGAACATGGTCATTGACTCTTTCACTAGCAAGGACCTGTCTCAAATGTACCAGTTGTCGCCACCTCAATAGAAGTATGATAAATACTTCCTTGAGAAGTTCATGAAGGAAAATGACGACCAATTTGAAGTCATCAAAGGTTAGAGAAGAGATGCCAACAAGAACAAGCAAGAGGGCAAGGGTATGTCTTCTATAGCTTCTATTGTTGAATCCTACTATTATGTTGCCGCCATGATGTGTAGATTATTTGGTTATGCCAATACCCAGAATTTTTTAGACCAATGGGTACCCCTGATTGAAGTAGCCTATGACAACTATGTTACGGACTCAAGAACTCTTCTATTAAATAATTTAATCTCCACAATCCTAGAATATAGGAAGAAACGTGTTTTCTCTGAAAATATCGTTCCCCCATTTTACATGAGTGCCTATGGAATAGATTATATTTGCTTCACTTCTGATTTCCCACCCATGGGATGGAAATGGACCATATAGGACCCTGTGTTGATCCACATTTATCATAGTATTCTCTGGGAGTCAAAATATCAACCCCATATGTATAAAATTTTCCATGCCATTTCGCTTCCTATCCATCAACTTGTTTTTAAAGAGAAATTCCCTACAATCTCACCCAGAGCCAATAATGACCTCTTATCAATTGGAAGATGGTTTGGGGAGGATTCCTTTACCTATATTCAAGTTTTTGATAGTCTTTCACACCCACATCTATTACCCCTATATGTTCCTGACGAGCTCCTAGCCTGAGAAATGGCTTATTAGACTGTGGGAAATGGCTTATCTAAGGTCATGAAAGAAAATAAGAAGACCGTGTGGCATGTATTTCCCTTTTGTTGTGGTGTTTATTCCCTCTAGAATTTCAAACATGCTACTGCAGAAATTAATGAAATCCTGCATATGAACTTCCCAACCATTCCTAATAGGCATTTCGACCCAAATGGCACTGCCAAGAATGTTACAACTCAGGCAAATATCATGCAGTTTACAAATGAACCTAATAAATTTAATGATCTATTTGAGTCAACCTATAAGTATTCAAAGGTTGAGAGAGAGGTAGTAGCGCAGTTTAGTCATGAAGAATTGGAAGAGTTCAATCAGTATAGAGCTAAAAGTATTTCCCCCTTTCCCACAGATTTATTAAAACTTAATTAGCATAGCATGGAGCAGGATAAAGGAGTGAGCACAACACAACTCTCAGATGTATCTCACACAAAAAACACAGAGGAAGTTCTAACTGATAAGAACATGGAAGCAATTTGTGAATAGTTTACCCAAGAATCTGACTCTAAAAATATACACACTACATTTCATATGAAGAACATGCAGACTCCTCAAGTCACAGAGAAGACTTCGTTCACTATTGAGGCTTCCAAGGAAGATATGATAACTAATTATTTATAGATCATCCCAGCATTTCCAACCTCTGAGGTCATTCTGAAAGTAGAGGAGATTCCTCCTCTTGAGGTTTTTTACAGTCTAAAGCATAAGTTAGTGGTCAACGGACAGAGGAAGAGGAGAAGAACTAAACAAATCAAGGCTTTAGTCCCTGGAAATGCCTCCTTTCAAGTACTATAGAAATATGCCCAAGTCACCCCTGTTGAAGATCTAGGAAGGTTATCATAGTATGCAGGGGCTTATGCCAGTGCAACAATTGATAAAGCCTTAGGGGTGCAACTGATCCTTAGGGAAAAGGATGAAAAAATAACACATCTTGGACAAAGTTTGGAAAGTGAAAAGCAAGGAGTTGCTCAGCAATGGAAAACCCACCTTGCACAATTTCAAACCAATTTTGACAACTTGAAGATTCAATATGAATATAATATAAAGAGTTAGGATTCCCAAATATCGGAGTTGTAACACAAGATTGAGAAACTCAAGGACAATCCAGAGTTAACAGAATTTAAGAAAGAAGCAAGAGAGATTAACAACCTCCTTGCTCAATAACAGGTTGTTTTTTTTTCAAAATCTAGCCATTATCCAAGACCTATGCCAATCAAGTGATTCACTTGTGAATCAACTGTCCGGTCTGAGGACATACTACAGAGAGGTCGAGGAGAATATTTCCAATTTCATTGACTAGTAGGACAGCTCTGAGGGTCGACCAGCCGATCTCCCCAAAATTGAAGAATCTCATAAAGACGTTGTCTTTCAAGAATGGGAGATAAGACTCAAACATGCAGAGATGACCTTCTATAGTGCCAGGGACATATCAAACAACATTGGTGAATCAATCAGTGACAACCTATTGTAGACTAACCTAATTTCAGACTGCCCAGAAGATACTTTGCCCGATGTGAAATTATTAAAAATGACCTGGAAACAGTCATAAAACAAGAAGGCATACGGAATAAAGGCCCTATCAAAGGTTGACTTGGAATGCCATTAGCATTTCCTAGTCAAACCTCACAGTCAATGGTTGATGCTGAGATGTCTTGCAAATACGACCAATCACCTTCTTCTAGAACTCAATGATGCATTGTTTACTGTAAGAATGCACATTAGTCCTAACCATCCACCTGAATTGAAGCCGATGACAAACATATGCGAGCTTTGTCAGCGAATGGAAAAGAAGTAATCCTCCCAGTCATGATTAAGTTGTTATAACATCTTGCTATTGTTATCTTATATTTTATTTTAATTGTGGTTTCTTTGAACCACCCAACATTTTATGGAACTTTTCTATATTTTAGTTTTGATTTCAAACTATAAGTGGACTTCACTTTTATGAAGAAGGGATTCTGAATTTCTTCGAGAAACCTTTTAGTTTGCACTACTATAGCTGAAAAGAAATCTTTATAAGAAGAAAAACCACGCAGATTTTACTTATGAGCAGAGTAAATGTGTATCAAGTACTACTATCTATATGTTGATGTTGTGTTTATGAGTTGAATTATTACTTTATTTCAAGTTTGTCATATATGCTATTGCATCCGATTTGAACAGTTATCACTATTGATTTGTTTTAATCATAATATTTTACGTATATAGGCAAACAATGATATCTCATATGTGTTGAGAATTATATTAGCTAATTTTATTAACTATTTTATTAAATTAGTTATCATTACTTGTTTTATATTCATGAATAATTCGATGATCTACATTATCTTGTTATGAGTGAAATCTTTTAAGTCACATATATAGAAGATACTTTGTCCCGAGATAGATATTATAAGGCCTTTAGTTTTATTTATCTCTCAGCTTTATCTGCACTCATTATCTTTCACACTTATATATCTTCCATCCATTTTTATATATCTTTTTCAAGGGAAATTGGTCCCATCAACCTAGTCGGAGCCACCATCTCAAACGGAAAAGGAGCTGCTCTAAGTTCCCTACCGTGTGTTTTCCCCGTTGTTGAGGCTGAGATTTTCAAGCCTTCAACGCTATTGGTGCTAGAGGGAGGGCCTTCAGAATGTGAATGGAAAGAAGATCCACTCTGAAATTAAAAGGTCATTCAAAGAGTCAATCCCCCTCAAAATCACCACCAACTTCTAGATCACACTCTAAATCTCCAAATCCATGATCTGAAGTTGCTCAAACTTCCACCAACTATCCTAGAACACTTCCACTTTCAGAGTCCCCTAAAGTTCAGTCTTTAATCCATAAATTAGAGGAAATCTCTATTTCTAGAGAGAAACTTGTTCAATTAGACATATCGGAAGGAAGTGTTACATCCTCTTTACAGTCTTCCAGTGTACTGACTAGATCCCAAAGTGAAAATCTCATAGTCAAACCCTTTGAATTTCCAATGATCACTCATCAGAGAAAGAAAGGCACACTAGAAACTCTCTCTTCTGCTAGTGAGCTTACATCATCATCTCCTCCTCTTACTCCTTCTCTTGGTCCTACTTCCTCTTCTACCTCTTTATCTTCTTCTTATCAACCTCTCATCTCATCCATTTCTCAACCACAATCGTCTGGTGCGATTGTAATTAGTAGCATCACGACGAATTATTCCACTGTTCATTCTTCTTCATATTCCACATCTTCTACAACCTCCTTTGTTCTTGTAATTAGTAGCACTACGACATCATCTTCCACTGCCCAGACTTCTTCTTCTTCCATAGCCCAATCCTTATCATCTTCCACATCTTCTACAACCTCCTCTATTGTAATATTCCCAGGATGGCTAACAAACCATGGAAAAATCATGGGGTGGTCTAGATGGATCCACCACTACATCCTCTGCCTAAACACCCAGAAAGATGGCTTCCTAAATACAATCCTGATGATGGCCTCCCTGTAGAGGAGCATCTTCATAATTTTATGTTGGCCATAAATTTAAATGGAGTCAATCAAGAAGATTGTGTTGTTAGAATTTTTCCATATAATTTTGAAGGATCAGCAGGATCATGGTACTTCTCTCTTCCATATGGGTCTATAACTAACTGGGATATGTTTGAAGAACAAATATCACTCAAATTTGGAGATGACCGAACCACCACCACTTTGACTAATTATTTGTCAAATCTTAAAGCTAATAATGTTATGAGAATAATATGCCCTAGGGTCTGGGTTGAGAACCCCAACATACCGAAGGGAATACACCAACAAGAAGCAAGAAAACAAGCAATCCTAATGCCTAAACTACTAAAGTGGGAAGAAGAGACAATCCCCGAAGGTACTACATTTGATGATGTTCCCATAGGGCCAAAACGCTCTGCTTCCTCCAATGCTTCAAAACCTGCAACTCATTCAAGAAAAGCATATATACTAGCAGTAGTTCAAATCATGTTCAAGATATAAATGTTAGATCATATAAGCATATAGATATAAAACATGAAATCATACATAATTAGATCATAACATGAGTTAAAGCATAAAGATCATAACATCAAGAACAAGATAGAGCTTCTTTATTGATGACTGCAAAGAATGTGGAAGAATACAACCTGATTTAACCACGACTCCAAGCGAAACCTTCCTCCAGATCTGTCTAGCCCAAGCCTCAACAATCCTCTTTCAAATGCATACACATAGATGCCATATAAAGGAGATGGACATCTCTATGAGGAAACAAGGGTTTCCTATAGCTGGGAGTGCAGGAGGCACAAGGATAAATCAGACTTGATCAGGGACCAATTGGATATAATATCAATATCTTATCTTTCTCCCTCCTTAGGCCTTCCCAATGAGGTGTATTTATATCACCCCAAAACATTTTTTCAGTTGGGATATAGTTAGGCCACGGGCTCCTGTAGGTAGGCTTTCGGTGTAACCCGTAAACCCCGCCCATAAAATAGGGATTTTATATTTTTTTAATATTTTAAATTATATATGTGGGTTGGGTATAGCTGGACCCATGTGTGCACGCGCTTTTTGAAGGGCAGAGTCGCGTATGGAATTTAAAATAATGTTTTTTAGTAAATGGACCAAGTCTAAAGGGAAAGGGCTGCCCAAGGCCATGACTCAGAGCATCAAATCTACCAAGGTGGTAAATGGTGCTATAATAGATGCCCCATAATATATGAGGTCAAAAGGGGTACATGATGGCCGAAATGTATTAAGTGTATTGAAAGAATCATGTGAGGACTTTGGAGGAGATCACTAGATTCTAGCCTTCCAAACCAGTGGAAGAGATCAGAAAGAAATATCATGTCTGAGGCGGGCATACCCATGCTCAGAGATAGTAAAGCATGGTCGCATATCAAGTGTAGATTGGATCTAATATGTATACAAGTACAAAGGAAACTAAGAAATACATAGTGGATCATCTGATCATATCCATAAAAGTACATATCAAGGCCATCCCACAATATCACATATAAAAGAACTGATCAATGATGTTGAAGGCGATATCTGATCACTGGCGTCACATAATTGATCCTCAAAGTACCAAGTCAAATTGGAATAATGGTATTGCATGCAACTCGGGTGCCAACATATAAGATGTTGTTGTGATGAACTGCAACATATAAGGTGGATGGTGTCACTAGCAGCAAACTGGAGGAACTGACAAGTGAACCAAAAAATGTTGATGCAACCCGAGGTCTTCACCGACCGCCATGGTACATTTCTACACTATGGGAATAGATGAGCTAAAGTTGACCATGTGACGAATCATTTTATTACTGGTCATTGATGTATACTGTTAAAAAATGCAAGACAACTCACCGATAATGATGATGAGAGTCAAGGTACCCTAGTACAATCTAACAAGTGTGAATAAATGAATTGAAGTTGAACACTTGAGAGAATCTATCAATCAGGAGACATTGATGTATTCTCATTGTCGATAGTGAAGGAGTCTGACACTGATGACTGCAAACCCTAAGGTACTCAAAAAGGAGTCTAGACCTTATTCCCAGAGCAATGAGTTGGAGTCGATGGATCTATTGGAAGGAAGGCATTAAGGCATCCCACATCAATCCAGTGTGAATGTAACCCACTAGCCAATAATTTGGAAGGAATCGTATGAAGAAAGATAAGTAACCATATCGAAGCACATTTCCGGTGTACACAAGATGTGGCTAGCACACGACAAAGACCCTCTGAACCAACCAATAATGAAAGCTGACACAGAGGCAAGGAATCAACCAATAGGGTCAAATGGAAACCAAGGTACTACACGAATCCCAATGTGTGATAAGTTGACGTCAAACACAAGGGAAACCAATCAGTCAAAGACCCATGATACTAATCAATGTTGAGCACAAGGTCACCTATCAATGATGGAAATAGGGCCAGGGTGCAGCTCTAGGCCTACTCTTAGAGTAATTTGTCAAAGTCGATAAGAGCAGACTCGCTAGCAAGAATTCAATGGATACCTTTTTAACTAGCACGAGTAGAGGACCAAATAGCTGATGTGATACTAAACATAACTCTGATAGATCGGGTATGGCCAACTGAAAATGAGTCAAGAGACACCACAAAAAAGTTGACTCAGGTTTACTTCCCTTAAACAAAATCATGACTCAAATGTGAATTGTATGGCAGCATATGATAACTTTGTATAAGTTTGTCATGCAAGAGGTATAAACAAACTCTCCATATGATTGGAATAGATAACCAACTTGAGGAGTATTGACTCCATGACAAGTTTATGGCTCTCCTAAGTCAAACTAAAGCCCATCCCGATGGAGGAAAGAATTTCTTTGAGTGCTTTGTTGAAGGGCGACACAACTTACTCTTTTTGTCATTAATTATGGAAGTAAAGTCTCATTCCCACTCTGTTTTGGAATATATATATTTTTTTGTCTTTTTCGTATTTAAAAATCCTGAAAAGGAATAAAATAATGCTTATGGTACAGTGGAAAGAATGAGTTTCCAAATACAGATGTGCTAGTTCTTGGGAGTGGAACATTCCTATGCTCAATGCAAGGTGACAAAATTGGTTAATGACACTCAAAGGAATGTTCCACAGGAATAAGGTGTCAAGTTGCAGAGGCTAAGTGATTGCAAGGTTGACTTTTCAAAAAGACATGATCAAAAAGTGGCTTATACATGAGTCCAAGTGAAGTCGGCTTAAGGCCAAAAGGTACAAATAGTCAGCATGCAATGCACTAGTACAAATCCACATGTGGGAGCCTCTAGGGTATAAAGCTAGAAAGATAGTGAAGAAAAAGGAGAATGAAGCTTCGTCACAAAATTCATGGCGGGACTAAAGAGGACTCCCAAGCCTACTCAAACTTTGCAACATGGGCAACATATGCTAACGAGGTTCTAACTAGGAAGCCCATGTAAAGGATGGGTCTACCATCATGTCATGATTTTATAAGTCGGCGAGTGAAATAGTTTAAGAATCATAACACAATGGGGTCGACCCTATGCAGACATATCATAGTATGGAGGCTAGAATGCATAATGCAACGGAAAAAGTGATCTTCCCTAACATATATGCCAGCGAAGAAAACAATACCTACCATGATGGGTCAGTGATCATGGAATCGAAGTAGTAGTAAATGTCTCAAAGTCTCCAATTTAAGCAAGCCTCATTTTTGTTTTAGACAATTTAGTGCAAGAGATATGGAGCAAAACCTGGAAACCACAATCCACTGAATTTCTTAGCTAGAACAACCATCAATCTTCCAGGTAATCTCCTAATTCGATTTCTCAATGAATTTTTGTACATTTCAAGTATTTTTTCAATAATTTTACCGTGAAATATTTATTTTTAGATTTTTACTCTACACGTACATGAGTTGGGTATATCGAAGTCACGTATTTGGAATCCCTATACACGATTGTGTATGAAGCGAAGTCGCGTGTGTGCAGTGAAAAAATTTAAATCAAATATTTTAATGGATGAAAATGCTTGAACTTGCAGGATGACAATTACTTGGAAGGAAAGAGAGCACAATGCAATAGATAATGAAGTGATGAATGATCCATTAGCACTGGATGCACTAAAAGGATGTCGATTTTTGAAATAATTCAAAATGCCAAGTATGAAAACCAATACAAGGTTTGCTAGAAATGCTCGTCAATTACTGGGATCCAAAAGAATATGCATTCATGATTGATCAAATTCCCATGTGAATTGAAGTAGAAGACATCTACTTCATTATTGGACTTTCCCGAAGAGGAGAGCCATTCAATTTGCAAGGGAAAGCTCGAGGAAGCCTCAGCGTGGATGATTACATTCACATTTATTGCCCCAAAAACAATGAGAATGTACGGACACAGATCCCAATCAAGAATGTGGAAATTCTACCCCTCAGGATTCTCTTTTTACCATTGTGAGGGTAGAAGGATCAACCTCATTGCACCAAGCTTCTTGTGTTACAATGAGCTTAGCAGTAGATTGCCTCACCACAGTTTTTGATTGGTGCACAGCCCTCCTAACCAATCTAAAAAAAAAACTTACTTCCATCAAGAAGAGTAATACCAAACATTTTGGGTATGGTACTATCCTTTGTACTTTCTTCTTTGAGAGACTACCAAGACTTCGACCCAAAGTGATTTCCACCATCAGCAACCCAAGAGATCCACGGATAGGTAGATGGGTTGACTTAATGAAGAGACTAGGGGGTGGTGAGGTCCCTAGAATGACATTTGATGACGATTTTTTCCTTTGGTGGGAACAACAAGTCATTGCCATTGAGGACTACCCCTATGCAAGCTTGGATTTAAAAGCAGATCCAGATCTAGTGCTTCCACCTGGTGCTACATCGGGTTCCATTGGTAAAAAAAATTTAAAGTTTTTAAAGTTATTTGATTTATTGGATTTAAAAATTATGAATTGAAATTCTATTTTATAAGACAAAAATTCTTACAAAATTGTTTGATCATGATACATATGTGGGACCAGTAAGACCTGAGGGTATACCCAGGCATATGCATCGTGGAAGAGACGTAGAGAGTGCCACAGCTGAGACTGAGAGAGTTCTCCATGTTACAGGTGGGAACACCCTAGGGTCTTGGGTTGAAAACCCCAACAGAGCGTAGGGAATACAACATAAAGAAACACGCAGACAGACAGTCTAAATGATTAAAACACTGAAGTAGGAAGAAGTGGTATTACCCGGAGGTCCTACATTCGAGGTCAATCCCGTAGGGTCCAAACCCTCTGCTCCTTCCAATGCCTTTAGAACCTGTAACTTATCCAAGAAAAGCATATACAACAACAGTAATAGAAAGCATGTTCATGATATAGGTGTTAAATCATATAAGAAGGTGAGCAAATGAGAATTAACATAAGATTCATAAGCAAATCATAACATAGATTAATGCATAAACACAATAAATATCAGGAACATAACAATATTTCTTTATTGATGTAAGCTAAATGAAATGTGGAAAACTACAACCTGAGTCTTCCTCCAGCTCCAAGCGGAACTGTCCTCTGAATCCGTCCTGCCCAAGCCTCAACAATCTTCCTCCATCGATATACACAAGGATGTCATAAAAGGGATGAAGGACATCTCAAAGAAGGAAACAAAGGTTTCCCCTAACTCGGGAGTGCAGGAGGCATAGGGATTTCTTCAAAACTGAGCAGGGATGTAATCAACTATAATATCAATATCTCATCTCTCCTCCCCTTAGGCCTTCCCATGGAGGTTTATTTATACTTCTCCAAATTAGTTTTTTCAGTTGGGAAATAGTTGGGCCATGGGCTACAGTAGGTGAGTAATAGGTAAAACTCGTAAACTTCGCCCAAATTTAAGGAGATTATTTATTTTTTAGTGTTTTAACACATATATGCGGGTTGGGTATAGACTGACCCGTGTGTACATGCTTTTTATACAGGGAAAAATAGTGTATGGGAAGTAAAACACTATTTTTTAGAATTTGGACCAAGTCTGGAAAGGAAGGGTTTCCCTAGGCCATAACGAGAGCATCAAATCTACCAAGAGTGGTAAATGGTGCTATAACAAATTTCCCCTAATATATGAGGTCATAAGGGGTACATGATGGCCGAAATGTATTAAGTGTATAGAAGGAATCCTGCCGAGACCTGAGAGGAGTTCACCAGAATTCAGCCTGCCAAGCCAGTGAAAGAGATCAGAAAGAAACTTGTTGTCTGAGGTGGGCATACCCATGCTCAGAGATAATAAAGCATGTTCGCATGTCAAGTACAAAAGCGGATCCAATATGTATACAAGTATAAAAAGACTGAAAATACATAGTGGATCATCTGATCATATCCATAGAAGTACATGTCTCAATATCACATATAAAGAACTGATCAATGATGTTGAAGTAGAAAGTTGATCACTGAAGTCATAAAGCTAATCCAAAAAGTACCAAGTCAAATGGTGGAATAAATGGTACTACACACAACTCGGGTGCCAACATATAGGATTTCGTTGTAATGAACTGCAACATATAAGGTGGATGGTGTCACTAGCAGAAACATGAGGGACTAGCAAGTGAACCAAAAAATGTTGATGAAAACCCGAGGCCTTTACCGACCACCGTGGCACATTTCTACACAATGGGAATAAATGATCTGAAGTCGACCATGTGAGAAATCGTTTGATTACCAGTCATTGATGTATGTCGTTAACAAACACGAGACTACTCATTGATAATGATGATGAGATCCAAGGTACCTAGTACAATCTAAAAAGTGTGAATAAATGAGCTGAAGTCGAACACTTGGAAGAATCTATCAATCAGGAGACAATGATGTTTTCCCACTGTCGATAGTGAAGGAGTCTGCCACTGATAGTGAAAACCCTAAGGTACTGCCAAATGGACTCTAGACCTTGTTCTTAGAGAAATGAGTTGAAGTCGATGGGAAAAGATCCACTGGAAGGAAGGCATTAAGTCATCCTTCATCAATCCAGCGTGAGTGTAACTCATAGGCCAATAATGTGGAAGGAATCGAATGAATAAAGATGTATTAACCCAACCAAAGTACATTTCTGGTATACAAAAGATGTAGCTAGCACATGATAGAAACCCTCTGAACCAACCAATAACGAAATCGGACACAAAGGCAAGGAATCCACCAACATGGTCAAATGGAAACCAAGGTACTGCATGAATCCCAATGTGTGATAATGAAAGATGATGTCGAACACAAGGGAAACCACTCAGTCAAAGACCCATGATATTGATCGATGCTGAGCACAAGGTGACCTATCAATAATGAAAATAGGGCCAGGGTGGGACTCTCGATCCTCTCTCAGAGCAATTTGTCGTAGTCAATAAGAGCAAGACCTGCCAACAAGAAGTCAACGGAGACCTTCTCAAACCAGCATGAGCTAAAGACCAAATAGCTTATGTGATAATGAACATGACTCTGACAACCAGGGATGGTCGACTGAAAAATAGGTCAAGCGACACTGCGGAAAGGTCGGCTCAGGTTTACTTTCCTTGAACAAGAGCATGACTCAAATGTGACTGCATGGCAGCATATGATAACTTTGTATAAGTTTTTCACGCAGGAGGCATAAGCAACTCTCCATATGATTGGAAGAGATAACTAATCAGAGGAGTACTGACTCAATAACAAGGTTAAGGCTCTCCTAAGTCAAACTAAAGCCCATCCCAATGGAGGAAAGACTTGTTTTTGAGTGCTTTATTCAGGGGTGACACAACTGACTCTAGATGCCATCAATTATGGAAATAATGTCCTGTTCCTGCTCTTTTTGGAATATATAATTTTTTTGTCTTTTTCATATTTATAAAGCCTGAAAAATAATCAAAGAATGCTATAGTACAGTGGAAATAATGAGTGTCCAAATACATATGCACTAGTTCCTGGGAGGGGAACATTCCTATGCTCAATGCAAGGTGACAAAACTGGTCAATGACACTCAAAGGAATGTTCTTTCCACGGGTAAGAGGGTGTCAAGTTGCAGAGGCTAAGTGATTGCAAGGTTGATTTCGCAAAAGACATGGTCAAAAGGTGGCTTAAACACGAGTCCAAGTGAAGTCGTCTTAAGGCCAAAAGGTACAAATGGTCAACATGCAATGCAATAGTACAACTCAACACAAAGGAGCCTCTAGGGTATAAAGCTTCAAAAATAGTGAAGAAGTAAGAGAATGATTATTCAACGTACAAGTCATAGCGAGACTAAAGAGGAATCTCGAGCCTATGCAATATAGTAGCATGGGCAACATATGCTACCGAGGATCTAACTAAGATTCCCATCTAAAGGTTGGCTCTACCATCATATCATGATTTTACAAGTTGGTGAGTGAAAATGGTTTTAGAACCAATACATGAAGGGGTCGACCCTATAGCACAAATATCACAGTGAGGCTAGTACGCAAAATGCAGTGGAAAATGATATCCCTAACCTATATGCTAGTGAAAAACAATACCTTCCATGACAGGTCTGCGTTAATGGAACTGAAGCAATCTCTCAAAAAACCTCCAAAGTATCTTGAAAAAACAACCCATCCCAACACTCCAAGCCAAAAAGGTCAAAAAGTCCACAAAAATAAAAATAAACTTTAGAAAAAGTAATTTTCATAGGTCAACTTATATAAGGACCTTTTGACTCACAATTTCTCATTTATGTTTTGAGCAATTGGGTGAAGGAGTTGTGGAGAAAAAACTAAGAAATCTTCCTCCATCAAATTCATCCGTTCAAACGGCCTCCAATCTTCCAGGTAACCTTCTAACTAAGCTTTTTACAAGTTTTAATGTTTTTTAAATTTTTTTGCATAAATTTAACGGTGGGAACTTCTTTAAAATTTTCGCTCTACGTACACGCAGGTTGGACACATGTGAACCGCATGTAGAAAATCCCTATACGCGACTGTGTTAATACCGAACCCGCGTGTGCGCAAATTCAAATTTGAAACGTGGTTTTAATTATTCAAACATCATTTTTTGTAGAATTTTGATTAATTGGCATGAAATAGACCATAGTGTGATTGATAATGAAGTAATGTAAGATCAAAATGCATTAGATGCGTTACGAGGATGCGGATTGTTAAAAAAATTTAAAATGTCGAATACGAAGGCAAATACTAGGTTGCTTGAGATGTTAATCCACTACTAGAGTCCAGATGAAGATTCTTTTTTCATTGATCAGATGCCCCTGAGGATTGAAATAGACGATATCTATTTCATCACAGGTCTTTCCCGGAGGGGAGAGAGGGTCCACTCAATAGGAAGAACAAGAGGTAGCCTTAGTGTGGAAGACTACATACGCATCTACTGTCCAGGAAACACCAAGAAGATTGGAACCCAGATTCCAATCAAACATGTAGAGATTCTATCATTGAGAATCCTTCTTTTTACCATTTCCATAGTAAATGGTTCAGCTTCTCTACATCAGGCCTCTCGTGTTTCAATGAGTCTTGCAGTGGATTGTCTCACTACAGTCTTTGATTGGTGCACACCCTTGTTAGCCAATATGAAAAAACAACTTACTTCTATCCAGAAGGGTCAGACAAAGAAATTTGGATACGGAACCATCTTGTGTTCCTTCTTCTTTGAGAGAGTACCTGGGCTTTGTCCCAAGGTATTATCCACCATCAACAGCCCAAGAGATCCACGGATGGGCAGGTGGGTTGACTTAATGAAATGACTAGGGGGCGGTGAGGTCCCTAGGAATGCATTTGATGACGAGTTCTTCCTTTGGTGGGAACAATAGGTCATTGCAGTCGAAGACTACCCTTATGTCGAAATGGACTTCAGAGGAGATCCAGATCTGGTGTTGCCACCAGATGTAGCATGGGGCGCCATAGGTACAAATGTTTTTTAATTTTTGAATTTTAATATTTTTTTTGGATTTTAAGTATAAATGAACTAAAAATCTTTTTGATGAGACAAAATACTTACAAAATTATTGATCATGACACAGATGTTGGACCAGTGAGACCTGATGGTCTACCTCGACACAGGCGTCACGGAAGAGACGCAAAAGGAGTCACAGCAGAGACTGAGAGGACCCTCCATGCAGTCCAAAGAAACTTGGTGAGGTTAACTCACCAAGTACCTATGGTGGCTATAGAGGACCTACCAGAGGAGATGCAATGACACGTGGTAGGAGTACCACGCGATTGGGTGCAGCTATTTCGACGGGTGGCAAATTCCATTGTTTTCTTCCTTGATGCCCATCCTGAGCAGGACCACTAGATGGATGATCAGATCTTTTTTTATTAGACATGATGATGGGCATAGGCCCTAATTTTGTGGGACATTTTTTCCAAATTTTGTATATTATTTTGGACACAAAACTCTATCTATGTACAGATGGTTTATCATGATGATCATATATATATAGATGATACTTCGATTATTTTTTATGTTTTTTTTTTAATGTGATGAATGATTTATATGCCAATCTAATGCTTGATTAGCGATAGAATCTACTGATGAATTTTATGATCATGGAATATGAATAAATGTAATATAAACAAATGATCTCTGTAATAAATGCACTCTCAGAAATTGGAGATATAAATAAGGATCTCTCACACGATATATGTTATTCAATTGAGATACCACCAATTGTGAATCCATGTAAACTACTAATGAAACAATACCAAGAGATATTGCCTCAGATAGTAAATTAATGATAGTATATTCGGCGACATTATTTGAAGCGGGACCGATACATACGCCTCTCGAAACCAACAACTAGCTAGATGGATAATAAATCACCCAAGCCACGGAAGCAAGGTTTCGGGTGTGTCTACTAGCACCATCGGTGAACCCTAGATATATCAAATCGTCCATCAATACCTGCCAAAGAAGATCAAAAATATTGACATCACTATAAAACCGATAGATAGATATGCACAAAGATATAATATTACAATCAAGCAAATGCTAGGTCGAAGCCTAAGAAACATAATTCTTAAGATAGAGCCCATTTTTGGGCTCTGCCAACATGTTTCCCTCGAAATCAATCAACTCATAAACTCCCTTTTTAAAACTTTTTTGACAATGAAGGAACCATACCACATAGATTTAAACTTGCCTGCCCCCAAGGCATCTTTATCTTGGTCATAAACAAGGACAAGTTCACCTTTAGAGAAAACTCTAGGACTGACAACTTTATCATATTGAGTTTTTACTTGCTTTTTATGAGCTTCGTTGATTATGGTCGCATCTCAACGCTGCTCATCGAGATGTTCCAAATGAACAAGGTGTTCTTCGAGACTAGAAGTATCGGGAAGAAGTTCAACATCTAGTTTAAGGGAAGGAATTTCACGTTCCACAGGAAAAATGGATTCCGAACCATAAACTAGTTGAAAAGGAGTAAAACCAGTGGCAGTCTTCATTGACATTCTGTATGCCCAAAGTGTCGGATATAGCTTAATGTGCCAATTGGATCAAGCTTTGTTAATCGTCCTTTGTAGGATGATTTTTAGGGACTTGTTTATCACTTCAACCTACCCATTGGCGTGAGGATGATATGGAGATGAATGCTCCTACTGAAAACCCAACATAAGAGCCAATTCAAACATCATTTGATTTTGGAAATGACTTCCATGGCCAGTGACAATCTCTTTAGGAATACCGAAACGGTAAATAACTTGATTGAAGAGAAACAGGGCTGTTTTTTAACCATCGTTCTTGAAAGTAGGCATAACCTTGACCCACTTAGTAAAGTAGACTATGGCTACGATGATATACTTGTGATTTCCTATCGAAGGCGGATTACAAGTAGTAAAATCAATACCCCACTTTGTGAAAGGACTGACGATGATCACAGGGAAAAGAGGAGTTGGATGTGCAGAAATTTTTTAGTATAAACCTGACAAGGATGGCATATCTTGACCGCTTCAATACAATCTTTGAAGATCGAAGGCCAAAAGCAGCCTACACGCAAAAAAAATTGGATTGTTGAAAGCCCAGATAGAATACCACAACAAGCTCCACTATGGAAATCATTAAGCATAGACTCAGCTTCTTCTAAGGTTAAACAATGTCTAAGGATTGAATCAACCCCACGACGATATAAAGTGTCACCTATAATAATATAGATTTTAGCAAGGTGACATAATTTTCTACGTTCATCCTTTGAAAAAATGAGCAGAAACTTCGAAGTCTGGAGATATATAATAATATCTCCATACCAAGGATCTTGCGAGGAAATAAGAAAAAGATGTTCATCAGGAAAAGATTCCTCATAAACTATTTCTTCCTCACAAGGCAACTCTGAGATCAATTTTGCAAATACTAAGGATTTCTTAGACTTAGCCGACATGAATTTGAGATTGAATTCTTGTAAAATGACAATCCATCTATTGTATTTGCCCCCAATCACTTGCCTGATGAGAATAAACTAAAATGAATTGACGGCTGCTAAGGCGAAATTTTTTCAAAGCATAATATAATGTCTAAGTTGTTGGACAGCATGGGCAGCTACTAAAGCTAATTTCTCAATGGGAGAATAGCGCAATTAAGGACCTATTAAGCCTCGGCTTAGATAATAGATTTCATTCTCACAGAGAGCATCATCCTTCTGAACCAAAACCATTCCAATAGTTGATTCTGTTGCAGCAAGATATAAAATGGATTCTCTATTATAATCAGGTAGACTCAACAAAGGATTAGAGGTTAATGTTTTTTTCAAAGCATCAAAGGAGCGTTGTGTGAAATCATCCCATAGAAATGGGACCCATTTCTTAAGCAATCTCATAAATTATTTTGTCATCTCGACGTAATTAGCTATAAATCTCCTTAAGAAATTGGCTTTTCCTTAGAGACTCTGAAGTTGACGTATAGAAGATAGGGGAGGAAATTGCAGTATTTCTGCAACCTTGAAGGGATCTACCTGAATCCCTTTAGCCGACACGATGAATCCCAACAATCAACCGAATGTAACGGTGAAAACACACTTATTCGGATTCAACCATACTTTATAAAAATGACATCATTCAAGTATCAATTGAAGATGTTTAAGATGGTCTATTCTCTTTCAAGAACAAGCAGCTAAATAATCCAAATAAGCTTCGATAATATGCTTGATATCGTAAAAATCATATGACATGGCCCGCTGAAAAGTAGTTCTAGCATTTTTAAGGCCAAAAGGCATCTTTTTATACGCAAATGTACCCTAGGGGAAAATAAAAGTTGTTTTATGTTGAACTTCTGGATGGATAGTGATTTGATTATAACCAGAAAATCCATCCATAAACGAGAAAATTTCACTACCCACACATTCATCCATAATCTGATCAATAAAGGGTGTGGGGTAATTATCCTTGGGACAAGCCTTATTTAGGTCCCTAAAGTCAATGCATACACATATTGTTCCTTGCTTTTTATCTACAGGGACTGGATTAGAGACCCACTTAGTTAAAGGAACGGGGTATATGAAACCTGCCTTGAGCAACTTTTCAACCTCAACTTTGATAGTTGTCGCTTTTCTAGGGTTTACCAGTCGATGTTTCTGATGAATAGGTTTTTCATTTTCATACGTTTTCATCTCATGCTAGACTATAGATGGATCTATCCTACAAATTTCCTTATAATACCAAGCGAACACATCTCGAAACTCTTTAAATAGATTGGTATAAGTTTGAATTTCTTCAGGGGAACAATCAGCTCCAATGAAGACATTTTCAATAACATTGGGATTCCTAGAGATGTTCACTGGAACATTTTGTGAAATGATGGACATGTTACCTTCAATAGAAAATTGTGTTGGAGCCAAAGGATTTAAAACTGCGTGAACATCACTAGTAGATGAAGAACTGGACAAACTTGATTCTACTTCCTGCAAATGAGGGAGGAAATATGACCGATGATGCAAATCATTCCACGGTCTTTCAACACCCGTCATTTCTTCTAGGATAGCTTCTTCAGATGGCAAAACAGTATCTAAGAAATCCAGAGCAGAAGTCGAATCTAGAGTCCAGGCTGGAGCCACATCCCCATCCAGCTCCTCTGGTGAAAAAGGAGTAGGATTGGAGTCTGCAGTGTTAACAATAGACTGGTAAGCAATTTCAACTGCAGACATAGGAAATTTCATTCCACCTACCTGCCCCTCATCTAATGTGGTGGTAGAAGAGGGTAAGGGCCAAGGATCCGAAAAATAATGAGTTCTAAAGAACTCTCTTCGAGAAGGTGCCTTGGAGGATGAAATAGCATTAATTCTAGCTATAGGAGCAGGAAAATCAAAGGTACCCATTAAGGAAGAGTACATTCCAACTCCTAAATTCTCTATAGGCTACTTGGGATTGTTCACTAATGGAATAGTAGATTCAGAAGATGCATGGGACTCACCCAGAGAATAATCCATCTGATCAACCTTTACAATTCTCCCTTCATGAGGAAAACAAAGGATGTGAAATAACGATGATACAATAGCATCCATCTCGTAAATCCAATTTCTACCTAAAAGGAGATTGTAATCTAGATTTGCATCAACTATCTCTACTTCAATATTTACAACCTTACCCCCAACATAGATGGGAAAGGCTGGAATAATCCCATGCAGTCTATGAGAATGACCATCAAATGTTGTTAATAGAGTAGGTGAAGGAATAGCCTGAGGTGATCTAATAGCCTTCCAACATGATATGGACATTACACTTGTGGAATCTCCCTCATCAACTACAGTTCGAAAGATATTAGTCTTTTTATATGTAGACTTGATTTGAAAAGCCATATGATGTGGGAGTCTCTTCTTGGATTCTCCGGTCACTGATTCAAAAGATACAAACCACAGATCTCTTAAATCCAGTCTCTTCTTGATGTTTGACATATCAAATGTAAGCACAAGAGAGTTTTTTGGATCAACTGCTCCGATTGCAGTGAGCAATGCACTCCTTTGTGTTGGGCATGACTGGAGTACCTCTAATGCTGACATAGCACAAGGACTCTAAGCCAGATCTTCTACAATAGAGTATTTTTGGGTTTCCTTAGCATTGGGGTTAATGGTCAAGAATTTTCAGAGCCTTTCGACATGTGAGGTATAGACTCAATTACGGGCCTCTCGATATGGAGTGGCTCTGAAACATTAGGAATAGACTTAGCCTTGGACGATTTTGATTCACCATAATCATGTGACCATGTAGCAACGTCAATATGTGAACTCATCATGTAAACATTTGATGTATTTTCCCCTTCGTCGTTACCCCTAGTGGGGGTACCAGTACTAGAATTCGTGCCAGCAAGCAACTACTGCCTTTGGGGAAAAGGGTTAGTTAGCACAGTATGGGAGCTAGAAGACCCCTATTGAACCAACAAGCATTGAGCATATTGAAACTTAGGGAAAAGATGAGTCAAATGATCACTATTGCATAACTTGCATGGAAACTTTACTTTCTTCTTAGACTCATTTTTACCCCCTCCGGCATCATTGTCGAGTTTGTTTACATTACCCTTCCCACCCTAATTCTTTTTCCTTCCACGTCCTTTCTTCTTCCCATCGGATTGTTGGTTTCCTTTGGAGTTAGAAGTTTTAACGGCATTTATAAATGAAGGTTTAGAAAGCAAAGGCACTGATGGCGATGTCTGCATAGAAGAAGCAGTTTGTAATGACAACTGCTGCAATTGATTTAGTAGTTTAGCCATGTTAGTATCAATCGATTTGACTAGCCCGTTAGCATGGGGACTGGACTTTAGCTTGGCTAAATCAACCTTAGAACTAGGAGCATCAGGCAAAATTGTATGAAGAACCCCAGATTGAGAATATATAAGTTCTAGCTACTGGGCTCTAAAAATGGTATGTTCTTCGATGAATACACTAGAGAGCGATACATCCTTCAAAATCTCAGGTTGCAAAGACTTGAGAAACCATTCAAGAAGGAATTATTGTGGAATATTAGCTTTAATGAGCCTATTCCTTCTCCTCCATTCCTGGATATGATCTGAAATGTGGGTTGCCTGGTCCTGGTGGAGATAAGCTAATAGCTCAGTTCCAGCACCATATCGAATGGGCAACTGAAAATAGGTTAAAAATATTGTAGCCAAATCACCGAATGAAGTGAAGGTGCCCTTAGGAGTTCAATGTACCATTTATCTACATTCACAGTTAGGTTGCATTGAAATAATCTCAACCTGATTGAATCATTTATCAGAGAGTTCAATGAACATCATAAGTGGAAAGTGATTATATGGTCGTCCGGATCTTCAACATTCTTCCCTTATATCTGATGGAAGTTTGGTTGGAAACAGGAGCCAGGCCGAGTTATATCGGACCGTATCATTAGTCAATTTGGATAGATTTGGCAAGTTTAATGTTGCCAGGAAAGGTAAGCATGGAGGACCCTGAGGATTCCATCCAATCTGTGTAGAATTTCCAACGTTCTGAAAAGAATACCATGGATTTTTGAAGGCACTAGGTTGCTTGAAGTAATTCTTAGAAAAACTTGAACCATAAGGAGAACCCTATGGCCCAGAAAAAATCAGAGTTTGTCGAACTCCTGCCAAAAATTTTCCATATCCAGTGAAATTTCCCCCAAGAGAGGTGTTGAATGGAGCAGAGAGCCCTTGGTAAGGGTTACATGCATGAGCATAGGGAGAAAAACTCTGGAATGAAATCATGGAGGAATACATCATATTCCCTTGTTGGCTGAAAGAGAATTGATTCTTGGCTCCAAGTCTGCTAATAGTTGGGTTAGTCCATCCTTGGAAAGGATTATAACTTTGACCCGTGGAGGGAAAAGGTATTGATCTTATAGATGGGTTAGAATGTGGTATATGACCACTCCCAAAATGGAAACCTTGAAAAGAAGTTGACCCACTTGCCATGGAAGTCATAGACGTGGAGGCAGTTGATGAAAAACTTAATGGAACCGAAGGAATTGCGTTGGTCAGCATTCCGAAGGAGAAAGAACCAGTTTAAGATGAAAAATCTTGGGTGCCACCACTCAAAGATGGAATGGAGGTAGAGCCAAAAATTGAAGTGCTAGGAGTGATTGAAGGTATGGAAATCGTAACTCCTCCTTGTACTAATAAAGGAGTTTGCATACTAGTAGCATTCATGGTGGAAACCATGCTCCCAACAATGGTCATCGAAGGAAGAGTCCTGGCGTATAATAAAATGTTCAGATGATCAGGAGGAAGAGGAGAATTAGGAGTCAAAGGAGACTCAGGAAGTCCTTCAACCTATATAACGTATTCCGATTCGAAGAGGACTCTAGAAAGGACTGGAGTGTTCTTCTCCAACTCTCTACTGATATCGGGTCTATTCTATGAATCAATAACTTCAACCGGAGGATCAATCTTTGTTGCGTCTACTACCACTGATTGGAAATCACCGGCATAATTGCTCCTATGCCTTCTAGAAGAAGGCTCAACACTCATAGGTGAAAGCCCACGAAGCCTCCTAGACTGACGAACTGGTCGATCAACCACTTTTAATTATTTTTAAGAGAACTAATTAAAGACTCAAAAATTTTATAAATCTAGGCCAACTAGGAGCAAAGAGCACTCTCTAAAAAAGTCCCTAAAAGATATAGTCAATCAATCTACTTCCATGTCTTTTCGCTCCGAGTGATGAGGACTAGACACCAAAATACAAGTGAAATCAAGGACCTTCCAAAAATAGTCTAGTATAATTATGGCCTAGGCCTACAAGCGAAGGTAACAGAAACAATTACGCTAACCTCCAGAAAAAAGCCTTTGTCGGTGCAAGCACCCAAGCTTCACAAGGGTACCCTCCAGAAGTACTAATGAATGTGATGCAACGTCTGCCTCAGGTGCCACGGGATTCCCCTCCACAGCCACCTATGTGATCCCTAGGAATAGCAACTATGGGCACCAGTTCGTATCAAAATCCAAGCAGAACAATCTTGGGGCAGGATCCAACAAGTAGGAGAGGGGGTATCTCTCTTCCTTGTCTTCACTCTCCCTCGTGCTTAACTCCCAGTCACGGAGCTTTCCTAGTCTTTCTAACGACATTGGATTTCACTCATTATTCAACTTCTATGTTTGATAGTTTGAGTGGCCTTGGAGAGTTAACTCTCCACTCACCTATTCCAAGGCCCTAAAGAACTTAAACTTGTTGGTGTTTTTAATGACAAATTAAAAAAGTTCTAGTTCTTTTTATTAAAGCACTTGATTTTAGAGGGTTGTTCTTTAAGTCAAAGGTACAACAAGAGTGAAACTTATGGTGTTTTCGACACAAAATAAATCAATAGAAACCTAACTATATGCATGCAGTTATTTTCTTTCGATGAAAAGGGATTTCTACTTGGTTCTATGAAAAACTTATATAAGCAAAATAATCTTTTTTCTTTTATTTTTCATAAACACTCCACACACACTCAAAATCTAACAAAAAGACTAAAAATGCTTATTGTGCAAACTAACCTAATGCAAACTCAAATGATGATGCAAGATCCTATGAATACTCATACAATAAGAAAATGTGCTTCTTTATAAGATCAATAAGCCAACTTGAAAATAAAGAGGGCAAAAATTCAATAACAAATTTCCCTCAAAACTAAGAAAAACTAATTGGAAAAGTTCACAATTGCTCAAAAATGAAACAAAAGAAACCAAAAACAAAAACTTGAAAAGAAAAAGAAAGGCAAAAGCTACGTTTTTTGTCTTTTTTCTTTTAAAAAACCCAAAGAAATTTTTGAGGTCACAAAAGACTACTAAACTTCAAAGATCAAGAAACAAGCATAAAGAGTCCCAAAACTTCGCAAGTTATGAAACTCATCAATAAAATGAGACTTGAAATGAGAAAGGACTACAAACTTGCATTAACTGATCTGAATAGCAGTATAAAGGACTTCAGCAAACCAACATAATGTCAAGAAAGAGTCTCAAGATTGCCAAAGAGACACTCAAAAACCATGAAAAACAAAATAGGTCAACCAAAAAGGAAAGGAAAGCAAAGCAATCTGAAAGTTGGGTTATAAACGAAACTGAAATCAATTTCTTGTTCTAGAAAGCCAAAACAACCAAGAACTTCTAACAGAAGCCTTGAACCCAAAATGCAAACTGAAACCTTACTCAAAAAGCAATCCTAGGTCAACTAGGTTTTTCACCGAGAAGAAGATTCGAAATTGAAAACTTGCAAGAGAGCAAAGCTCTACTCACAGTGAATAACCAGAAAATAGAAAAAGTCACCAGGCAACAGACTCAACTGGGCAAGATATTTTGAAAAATCAATTCAAAATTAGGTATACATGACTGTGTAAAGGAGAGGCATGCACACGTGTTTCAAACACAGGAAAATCGTGTATACGTGAGTCTATTTGAGGAAACAAGCGTGTATATGCTATTGTATCCCTAAAAAAATGCGTATAAAAAGCTCAATTAAGAAAAATAAAAAATCAAGGCCTGATCCAAAAGATCAGACTTGATGCCTGGGAAGCCAATAAGTAACTGACACTGTAAAAACAAGAAATCAAGAAAACAAAACCTAATCAAGAACAAACAACCCAAACTAGGAAAAACAAGAATGTTTTCCCCAGTGGAGTCACCAATTCTATTGTGGGTGGAAACACCCTAGGGTCTTGGGTTGAAAACCCCAACAGAGCGGAGGGCATACAACATAAAGAAACACGCAGACAAATAGTCTAAATGCTTAAACTACTGAAGTAGGAAGAAGTGGTATTACCCGGAGGTCCTACGTTTGAGGTCGATCCTGCAAGGTCCAAACCCTTTGCTCCTTCAAATGCCTTTAGAACTTGTAACTTATCCAAGCAAATCATATACAACAGCATTAATAGAAAGCATGTTCATGATATAGGTGTTAAATCATATAAGCAGGTGAGAAAACTAAATGAAATGTGGAAAACTACAACCTGAGTCTTCCTCCAGCTCCAAGCGGAACCGTCCTTTGGATCCATCCTGCCCAAGCCTCAGCAATCTTCCTCCATCGATATACACAAGGATGTCATAAAAGGGATGAAGGACATCTCAAAGAAGGAAACAAAGGTTTCCTATAACTTGGGAGTGCTGGAGGCACAGGGATTTCTTCATACTTGATCAGGGATGTAATCAACTATAATATCAAATCTACCAAGAATGGTATATGGTGCTATAACACTCCATGTCATACAGAGGAACTTGGAGAGATTGACTCACCAAGTACCTATGGCAACGATAGAGGATCTACTAGAGGTAATGCAGAGACGCGTGGTAGGAGTACCATGAGATTGGGTGCGTCTTTTACGATGGGTGGCTACTATCATTGTCTTCTTCCGAGATGCACATCCGAAGTAGGACCCATCGATATATATTAGAGATGTCCAGATATTTTTTATAAACATGATTGGGCTTAATCCCTAATTTTGTAGGACATTTTGTCCCAATTTTGTATAATATTTTGAACATAAAACTTCTATCTATATACAGATAGTTTCATGATGTGTCGACCATATATACATATGAATTTTTATTATTTGTTATTTTTAAAGTGATGAATGATTAATATGTCAATCTAATGCTTGATTATCTATGGAATCATCAAATGAGTTTTCTTATCGTGGAGTATGAATAAATGTGATAAAATTGAATGATCATTGTAATAAACACACTCTCAAAAATTGGCAATATAAATAAGGATCTCTCACATGATAGATGTTGTTTAACTAAGACACCACTAGTTATGAATCCAAGTATACTACTAACAAATCAATACCAAGAGGTATTGCTTCAAATAGTAAGTTAACAACAATAGTATATTCAGCAACATTGCTTGAAGCAGGGCTGATACATATGCCTCTTGAAATCAACAACTGATCAGGTGGATAGTAAATCACCCAAGCCGCAGAAGCCAAATTCCAGGTATGTCGACTAGCACCATTAGGGAACCCTAGATATACCAGATCATCCATCGATACCGGCCAAATCAAATCAAAATTATTGATATCACTATGAAACATATAGACAGATATGCACAAAATATACAATATCTTCAATACCAAGCAAATTCTAGGAAAAATCCTAGGCATAATACTTCTTAAGATAGAGCCCATTTCTGGGCTCTGCCAGCTCGTTTCCATCAAAATCAACCAATTCGTAAGCTCCTTTTTTCAAGACCTTTTTAATGATAAAAGGACCATACCACATGGGTTTGAACTTACCTTCCCCTAAGGTGTCTTTGTCTTGGTCATAGACCATGACAAGGTCACCTTCAGAGAAAACCCTAGGATGCACAGCCTTATCATATTAGATCTTCACTCTCTTTTTATGAGCTTCGTTAATTGTGGCTACATCTCGACACTTCTCATCAAGACGTTCCAAATAAATGAGGCATTCTTCAAGACTAGAAGTGTCTGGAAGAAGTTCAATGGCTAATTTAAGAGAAGGAATTTCACATTCCGCGAGGAAGATTGATTCCAAACCATAAACTAGTTGAAAAAGAGTGAAACCCGTAGTAGTCTTAACCAACGTCTGGTAGGCCCAAAGCACAATTGGATCGAGATTTATTAATTGTCCTTTGCAGGATAACTTTTAGGGATTTATTCATGGCTTCCACCTGACCCTTGGCCTTAGAATAGTAAGGAGATGAGTGCTCCTACCAAAAACCCAACTTGAGATCCAATTCAACCATCATTTGTTCTGGAAATGACTACCATGGTCAATGACAATCTGCTTTGGAATAACGAAACGAGAAATGACTTGGTTGAATAGAAACAGGGTTGTTGTTTCACCATCATTCCTAAAAGTGGGCACAGCTTCGACCCACTTAGTAAAGTAGTCCACTGCTAAAATAATATACTTATGACCCTTTTCCGAAAGCGGGTTACAAGTTGTAAAATCTATGCCCCACTTTTTGAACGGACCGAAAGTAATAACAGGAAATAGTGGAGTTGGATGAGAACACATTTTCCGAGTATAAACTTGACAAGGATGGCATTTTTTTACTGCTTCAACGCAATCTTTGAAAATTGAAGGCCAAAAATAACCTGCATGCAAGATTTTTTGGGTTGTAGCAAGCCCTGATAAATGACCACCACAAGCTCCACTGTGGAAATAATTCAACACTGACTCAACTTCTTCTAAGGTTAAGCAACGTCTAAGTATTGAATCAACCCCGCAATGATATAAATTGTCCCTCATAATAACATAACTTTTAGCTAAGTGATGTTGAAATGTGGCAACAAGAATATTCCAATTTAATATATCCTTGAATAAAATTGTGAATTAAAATCAAATTTAGTCGTAACAGCTACTTAAAAATAATTAATTTATTTATTTTGAATTAATTAGTTGGAGAAATTCAAGTTAAGAGTATTTCTGAAGTCATGTAAGATTTATCCCTTTAATTAAGGAGATAATCCTTAAATTAAGGAGATAAGGTTGAGTTATATTTGAGTTGTAATTAGTTAACTCAATTTACTAAGTTAAGTCCAGTTAAATTAGTTCCAAACTATTTGAGGAACTAATAGAGATTTAATAGTCAGTTGATGCATGCATGCACTCAACTAGTGTACTCTAGTTAACTGAAGATTCTCTCATCAGAAACTCATGCATGTCTATTATGAGAAAGAACCATTTGAGAGTAAAGTCAAGGACAATGTACTATTAGTTGCATGTGTTTTCCTATAAAGAAAACTCATGCATGCAGTAAGGAATCTTTCCTTGAGGATTGTGCAGTTCTGCCAATGTGTGAGAGAGTGTTACACTTGGTAACAGGAGAATCATCCCAGAGCAACAACGCAAGGAAATAGGAACTTGGACGGCAGAGAGGAAGGCTGGAGAGAATCCAAGATTTCTTGTGAGCATCTGTGAGGATTGTACTGAGAGATGGCTAGCTGTGAGAGCTAAGGTTTTGAATAATTCCTATGTATTTCCACCTTGTATGATAATACAGATAGTGGTGTTTTTAGCTAAGGCTTTCCCCAAAGTATTTTCATGTGTATTGTGCATTGATTCTTCTTCTTCTAGTTATATTGTTCAGCTCGATCTTTAAGCTTCCACAAATTGATAGTAGAAGTAGGTTATAGTATTCTTCTTTGATTTATATTGCATTATCGGGTTAACCTACAGCAAATTTTCTACATGGTATCAGAGCTGGATTTGTAGAGAATTTTCTACATGGTATCAAAGCCAAGTTTATCGAAGCTGTGAATAGTATACTGAGAAGAGAATTCGAAGTTTGCAGTTTGGGGTTATAGGTACAAATCGAATTCATATCATACTTCAAGGTTGGCCAATGGCATTCTATGGCTTGAGACTCGAGTATGCCTTGGAAGGTAGCTCGAATTACATAGCATGGAAAGATAGAATGGAGGTTGTATTAGAAGACAATGGCTTGAAGGAATTCATTGATCAAGAAATCAAAAATCCAGCTTCAACTAATGCACAAGAGTTGGCTGAGTGGAAGAAGTGTGTGGCGAAGGCAAGACGGATCATCCTTGAGAGAGTTCGAGACCATATTGTCTCGAGTCCCCATGGGAAGGATACTCCATTTTCAATGTGGAAGACATTGAAGGACCTCTACCAAAACAGTAGCGGCCAGAGGAAATTGGCCCTCAAGGATAAGCTTCGAAGAATCAAGATGGAGAAGGGCGATACTATTTCCACATATCTAAACAAGCTCAACACCTACAAAGATGAGCTTGGCAGTGTGGGAATAACTATTGCCGATGAAGATATGGTGAGCCTCACCCTCCTTGGCCTTCCAAAGAGATGGAATAGCTACCAGGACTCTGTGAATGGAAGGGAGAAGCTGTCGGATTGGGAATGATTGTGGTCAGATCTGATGCAGGAGGAGATCAGGAGGAGCACAAGAGATGGTTCTTCATCCAAGGATGATGATGAATAAAATATAGCCTTACCAAGTAAGGAAAGGAAAAGGAAGGGGAAGGCTTCCCATTCCAAATCGAATTCTTCTCATGGAGGGAAGAAGGGTGACAAGTCTAAAGTGAGATGCTTTAATTCACGAGATGGGACATTATGCGACTAATTACCCATCAAAGAATTCCAAGAAGGGGTCCTCGGAAGGATCAGAAGGTGAGGCATAAGCCTATCAGTTTGAAATGGACTTTACCCTCATCGCATGCATGGTGTCATCAATGATGGGTTGTGTCTGGTATCTTGACAGTGGAGCCTCATTCCACATGACCGGCGATAAAATTTTATTCAGTGCCTTGGAGGAGAAAGACCTCAAGATGCGCATAGATATGGGTGACGATGGAAGGTATAGTGTTTCAGGAGTGGGCACGGTTGCTTTTCAGAGGGAGCATGGAACTCCTATCACCTTGATAGATGTGAAGTATGTGCCTGGACTAAAGAATAACTTGGTATCGGTCACGATATTGGAGGACAAAGGCTACGATGTTGTCTTCAGTAAAGGAAAGGCATTCCTAAGACACATAGCCATGGGTCAAACCAAGAGGATAAGGATTCGGGTGAAGAATCTATATAAACTAGAGGTAGATGATTGTGCAGCATTGAGTATGAAAGCATAATTGGTGCAAATCCAAGACATTGGCGAGTTGTGGCACAGGCAGTTGGGCCATTTGCATCATGGGGCTTTGAAGATAATGCAGTAGATATCTACAGGACTTCCCAAAGGTAAAATTGAGCAAGTTGACACTTGCAAAGGTTGTACCTTGGGAAAGTACACCAAGTCTTCCTTTCATGATCGAGACAGTCGAACAAAGGCTATCTTAGATCGATTTCATACTGATGTGTGTGGACAATTCTCGATGGCATCCACAGCAAAGCAAAGGTATTATGTGATTTTCATTGATGATTATTCTCGTAAATGTTGGATTTATTTCATGTGGAAGAAGGACCAAACCTTCAAAAAATTTTGTGAGTTTAAAGCTTTGGTCGAGAAAGAGTCAAGGAAGAAGATCAATGCCTTGAGAAGTGACAACGGTGGAGAATATGTCTCTCAAGAGTTTAAGGACTTCTGTGCAATGGAAGGAATTAAACAAGATTTGACGGCACCTCATAACCGACAGTAGAATGGGGTGGCTGAGAGGAAGAACAGAACTATTATAGGGGCAGAACGGGAAATTTTGCATGACCAAGGCCTACCACTTCACTTGTGGGCTGAGGCATGCAACACAGCGGTCTATTTGCAGAATAGAAGCCCACATCGCATACTTGGGATGAAGACACCAAAGGAAGCTTTCTATGGTAAGAGACCAAATGTGGGTCACTTCAGGATCTTTGGCTCATTGGTATATTGCCATGTGACAAAGGATGCATAGAAGAAGCTTGAGCCGATAGAAGAGTTGGGGATACTTGTGGGGTACACTGATACACCTCACAACTTTCGGGTGTACTTGCCTACCAGTCGGAGGACAGTGGTTCACAAAGATCTCAAGTTTTATGAGCAGAAGGCCATGCGAGTTTCCCTTGAGAGGGAACTCTAACTACAGGCTGTGGAGGAACTATTGGTTCCTAAGGAGGAGCCTCAGACTAATGTGGAGCAGCCGCATGCAAAGGTTCCAGGAGTGGAGACATCCACTCAAGCATAGTCTTCGAGAGATGGACAAAAGTGCACAAGAGGAGTTGACAGATTATTGAAGGATACGAGAGAGAATGTGGGAGGACCATTTTCTCAACGCAGACAGAGGAGTTCACCTAAGAGGTACACTAGATACATGGCCCTTGCTGGCGAATGTGTTGAGACCGAGCCATCTTCCTTTGAGGAAGTAGTGCAGTAGCCAATTTGGGTTGATGTTGTGGTGGAGGAGTATGACTCCATAGTTCGTAACAATGTTTGGGATGTGGTTCCGAGACCGGAGAACAAGTCAGTTGTAAGTTCCGGTTGGCTTTACAAGGTAAAGCAAGTTGCTAATGATGGGAGGATCATGTTGTTGCAATATATTTCGACAAAGGAGCAAGATGTTGACATTTTGACAAAGGCTTTGTCAAAATGTAAATTCGAGTTCCATAGAGACAGGATCAGGGTGGCAGATAATCCCTTTCTTGTTAAGAGGGAGTGTTGAAATGTGGCAATAAGAATATTCCAATTTAATTTGTCCTTGAACTAAATTGTGAATTAAAATCGAATTTAGTCTTAACAGCTACTTGGAAATAATTAATTAATTTATTTTGAATTAATTAGTTGGATAAATTCAAGTTAGAAGTCTTTCTGAAGTCATGCAAGAGTTATCCCTTAAATTAAGGAGATAAGCCCTAAATTAAGGAGATAAGTTTGAGTTATATTTGAGTTGTAATTAGTTAATTCAGTTTGCTGAGTTAAGTCTAGTTAAATTAGTTCCAAAGTGTTTGAGGAACTAATAGAGAGTTAACAGTCAGTTGAGGCATGCATGCACTCAACTAGTGTACTCCAGTTAACTGAAGATTCCCTCATCGGAAACTTATGCATGTCTATTCTAAGAAATACCGAGTTGAGAGTAAAGTTAAGGACAATGTACTATCAGTTGCATGTGTTTTCCTATAAAGAAAACTCATGCATGCAGTAAGGAATCATTCCTTGAGGATTGCGCAGTTCTGACAGTGTGTGAGAGAGTGTTACACTTGGTAACATGAGAATCATCCCAGAGGAACAGCACAAGGAAATAGGAACTTGGAGGGCAGAGAGGAAGGCTGGAGAGAAGCCAAGATTGCGTGTGAGCATCTGTGAGGATTGTACTGAGAGTTGGCTAGCTGTGAGAGCTAAGGCTTTGTATAATTTCTATGTATTTCCACATTGTATGATAATACAGATAGTGGGGTTTTTAGCTGAGGCTTTTCCCAAAGTATTTTCATGTGTATTGTGCATTGATTCTTCTTCTTCTGGTTATATCGTTCAACTCGATCTTTAAGCTTCCGCAAATTGATAGTAGAAGTAGGTTATAGTATTATCATCCTTTGAAAAAGTGAGAGGAAACTTTGAAGTTTGAAGATATATTATAATATCTCCATACCAAGGATATTGTGAAGAAATAAGGAAAAGATGTTCATCAGGGAATGATTCCTCATAAACCATTTCTGATCTCAGCATAATTAATGATAAATCTCCTCAAGAAATTAGCTTTTCCTTGGAGACTTTGAAGTTGACGGATGATAGACGGGGGAGGAAATTGAAGTATTGCCTCAACCTTGAAAGGATCTACGCGAATCCATTCAATAGATACTATGAATCCCAGTAGTCGATCGGATGTGACAGCGAAAACACATTTATTCAGATTCAACCAGATTTTATAATAACGAAATCACTCAAAAACTAATCAAAGATGATGAGGATGATCAATTCTCTTTCGAGAACAAGCAGCTAGGTCATCCAACTAAGCTTTGACGATATGTTTGATAGCATGGAAAGCATAGGACATGGCCCGCTGAAAAGTCGCTCCAGTGAGGCCAAAAGGCATCTTTTTGTATGCAAAAGTACCCCAGGGGCATGTAAAAGTTGTCTTATGTTGATCTTCAAGATGGATAGTAATTTCATTATAACCCGAGAAATCGTCCATGAAGTAGAAAATATCATTTCCCACACATTCATTGATAATCTGATCAATAAAAGGTGTGGGGAAATTATCTTTTTGACAATCCTTATTTAGATCCCTAAAGTCTATGCATAAGAAGATCGTTCCTTGTTTTTATCAACCGGGACTGGATTTGAGACCCACTCAGTCAATAGAATGGGGTATATGAAACCCACCTTAAGTAGCTTCTTAACCTCGGCTTTGATAGTTGTCGCTTTCCTAGGGTTTACCAGCCGAAGCTTTTGTCGTATAGGCTTCGCATTCGTGTAATCCTTGATCTCATGATGGACTATTGTTGGATCAATTCTAGGCATTTCCTCACAATACCAAGCAAACACATCACGAAACTCTTTAAAAAGATTGGTATAAATTTGAATCTCTTCAGGGGAGCATTCACCTCTAATGAAAATATTCTCTATTATATTGGGATTCCTGGAGATGTTCAATTTCCAAAATGACAGACACGTTACCTTCGGCAAAAATCTGTGCTAGATCCAAAGGGTTTAAAATTGTGTGAACAACATCAGTTGATGAAGGGCAAGACAAACTTGATTCTACTTCATGCAAGTTAGGGATAAAATATGACCGATGATGCAAATCATCCCACGGTCTTTATATACGTGTCATTGCTTCTAGGATTTCTTCCTCATATGGTATAAAAGTATCAAGGAAATACATAGAAAAAGTAGAGTCAAAAGTCCAAGTTGGAGCCACATATCCATCCAAATCATCTAGTGAAAGAGGATTAGGATCAGAATCTACAGTATTAACTATAAATTGATAAGAAATTTCGGCTGCATACATGGGATATGTCATTCCACCCACTTGCCGTACTTCTAATGTGGTGGTAGAAGAGGGTAAGGGCCAAGGATCCGAAAAATAATGAGTTATGGAGAACTGTCTTTGAGAACGGGCCTTGGATGATGAAATGGCATTTATTTGATTAATAGGAGAAGGAAGGTCAAAGGTACCCATCAATGAGGAATGCATTCCAACTACTAAATTATCAACAAGTTTCTTGGGATTGTTCACCAAGGGAATGGAAGGATTAGAGGATACATTGGATTATTTCAAAGAATACTCCATCTGATCAACAGCAACAATTCTCCCTTCGTGGGGAAAGCATAGGATGCGAAATAATGATGATACAATGGCATCCATTTCATAAATCCAATTTCATCCCAATAGAATATTATCCAAATTTTCATCGACTATTTCCACGTCGATATTGACCACCTTTCCCCCAACACAGACAGGAAAGGCTGGAATAATTCCATGCGGCCTATGAGAATGCCCATCAAATGTAGTCGAGAGAGTAGGTGAAGGAACAACTTGAGGAGAACTAATAGCTTTAAAACATGCAATAGACATGACACATGTGGAAGCTCCCTCATCAACTATAGTTCAAAATATATATTGATCTTTCGATATGTAGATTTAATCTGGAAATCCATGTGATGAGGTGGTCTCTTCTTAATATTTGACATCTCAAATGTAACAATAAGAAACTTTTTCATATCTATTGCCCCGGTCGCAGCGAGAAACACACTCCTTTTTGATGGACACGACTGGAGTACCTCTAATGTAGACGTCGCACAAGGACTTTGAGCCAAATCTTCAACAATGGAACAATCTCAAACTGATTCAAAAACATAGTAGCCACTTTACCAAAAGAAGCAAAGGTACCCCCACTAAGCTCTATATACCACTTGGCAGCATTTCCAGTTAAGGTGCATTGGAACAATCTCAACCTGATTGAATCGTCAATTAGGGAGTTAGATGAACACCATAAATGCAATATTGTTATATGGTCTGTTGGATCCTCGCCATTCTTTCCTTTGAATTTTGGAATATCTGATGGAAGTTTGGTGGGAACTAGAGGCCAAGCCAGATTATATTGGATGAGAACGTTTGTCAAATTCGAGAGATCTGGAAAATCTAGGGTTGCCAAGAATGGTAAGCGCAAAGGAGCTTGAGAATTCAACCCACTATGAATACGACTCCCAAATTTTTGAAAATAATATCCTGGATTTGTAGAGGCGCCGAGTTTCCAAGGCTTGTTCGTAGAAGAAACTAGACCGTAAGGAAAAACTTGTGGCACAGAAAAATTTGGATTTTGACCACCTCTTGCCGAAAGGTTACCATAGCCAAGAAAAAGTTCCCCAAGCAAAGTATTAAAAGGAGAGGAGAGCCCTTGGTAAGGGTTCCACGCATTGGCGAAGGGAGAATAACCCTGAAAGGTACTTACAGAGGAGTAAGGTATGTTCCCCTATTGACCAAAAGAAAACTGATTCCCGACTCCTAAACCACTAAAAGTAGGGTTAGTCCATCCTTGAAAAGGATTATAACTTTGACCTTGAGTAAAGAAAGGGAGTGATCCTAAAGAAGGGTTAGAATGAGGTATATTACCACTTCAAAAAGGAAAATCCTGGAAAGAGGGTGAACCACTAGCCATAGAAGTCAGAGTTGTGGAAAAAATAGATGAGATGGCTAGAGGAACAGAGGGAATTTCACTAGAAGGCATCCCAAAGGGGAGGGAACCAATGTGGGAAGCAAAAGCTTGGGTGCCACCCACTCGAAGATGGAATGGAGTGTTGTGGCCACCAACAACCCCCCTCTTTGTTTGGTATTAGCAATAACACCAAGCAAATGGGGACCCTTAATAAAAATCCAAAAAAAACATTTTAGGAAAAATTTTGTATTTCAACTCCTTAAAGTTGTATCGCATCGCAAGAAGAGAATAAAACATTTTCTTATGAGCATAATAAACTGCGAAGAAGCGACGCGAAATTCATCGCATCGCATACATTATGAAGCACTCTTAAATGAAAAAACTTAAGAAATCTCTGACGGCCGATATGCGACGTCGCATATCGCAACATCACGTAAGCAGCACACAATGATTGAATGACTAAGTGCGATCTGCGATGGATGCGATCTGCGATAAATGCGATCATGAATTTCTGCAATGACACATCTTGACGACGCGATCTGCGATCTGCGATGGATGCGATCTGCGATAAATGCGATCATGAATTTCTGCGATGACACATCTTGATGACGCGATCTGCGATGCTGCGATGCGAGTCACAGAAATCACCCATCGCAAATTTTCCTCGGCGCAGTATTCATGGAAAGTTGTCCGTAAACCAAAATTGGGCGCGCGCCTTAAAAGAAATTAATGATTGTACGCCAAAGTATTCAAGAAGGACAATTTTGTGTTTTTCGAAGAGTCAGTTCACTATGGGTGTCATGATTATGCATTCATAAGAGCTTAAAGCTTTCATATCAATCTTTATTATCATTACTCTTTTCCTTTGCGTAAACTGCAAGACAGGAAATAACATGAAGCAATGTGAAGGAAACATCTAAGGAAAAGGGGAAAGCGTCAATGCTCAGAGAACAGGGAAGAGATCCCTTCATAAACGGATGTCGCATGCAACAGGACCACAGATTCCAAAGTATCACTCAACAGATGCTAATGTCAATAGGCCATCCAACGCCCAGAGTCAAAAGCGCACAAAAGCAGCATGTTTACAAAAGATCCTGAAGCTTATGCCCGGTAAAGCAAAAAGAAAACAGGCGCTAAAGAAGGAAAATGCACCAGAAAAGCTCGGAACAAAGAACGGAGGTAGCTTTCGATGTAGAAAATTGTTCAGAGAGCAAAGTCCCTAACTTATTTAGTCATTCGCAAGGCCGGAAACCGAAATAGCAAAAGCAAAATCAGTTTTAGAAGAATTTGGGTTATTACCAAGTATACACGCAGTGAATACACCCAGCCAGAGGAAGATTCTTGAAAATATCTTCTAGTTTACCAGAAAGTGGTGCCAGCGCTTGTTATTTCTATTTTCATAGCTCAAACGAAAGCAGAAGGCGACCAGCCGACTCTTCCCAGGCGAATGTTGCATGCTTGCAGCACTAAGGAGCAAATATAGAAATGGTTAGGAATTAGATTCAATTTTTAGAAATAGTTTTTCTTTAGCAGAAGGGCGGTCATTTAAAAACCGTATCCTAAATTTATGTAATTAAGTTAGTTAGTTAGCAGTATTTAAACCCTTCTCAGGCATTAGGAGAAAGGTCCAGAAATTTGTCAAAAAACTTGTCCTCGGAACATGCACTTTTGCACCCTCGGAGGGGATTTTGATGAATGGATGGATCAAGGTTTATTAATGTTTGCATTTGATATCTGCTACTGTTGTTGCACTTTTGTACTCTTAATAGATGTTAGAGCAAGGAAAAATAAATCATTGTTGCTTGAAGCTTATGAGTGGAACCAGTCATAAATGGTACTTTTATCTCTTGACTGTTTCTATTTATATTCTTAAAGTGATATACAATTTTTAGTTGTTTATATGTTACTGCATGAATGTATGAGTTACCATTTGGCACTTTTGTACGGTGGAGTCATTTATTTATGTTTGATATATGAATAACTTATTATGCGATATGTTGTTCACAACTGTTTTGCCTAACTTTTTATGCAAAGTGGTTTATCTTAATTGATTTCTATTCTTATGATAGTTGAATGATCTTTATTACCAGTTATTGTTTGAAATCTCTTTAGATCGCATAATAGAATAAATACACCCCGGGTTAGCGTAGATTAGATGTGTTGTTTCTCATTAGATTACAATAGCATAGAGTTAGTTTAGAAGTTTGAATTAAACTAGCTTTAAGTACTCTTAGATTAGCATCATCCAACTCTACACACACACACACCCTTAAATTGGGAAACTGGTCCCATTATCCCCAGTCGGACCCGCTATACCAAACGGATAAGGAGCTGCCAACCAAGGTCTGGATCGGGTGGGTATCCCCCTTGTTGTCGACTCGATTTTCGGGGCTTCAACATATTTGGCGCTAGAAGGAGGGCCCGAACTATGAATGGCACCTAAATCAAAATCTAAATACCATTTTGAGAGTAAATCGCCCTCATCAACTCCCCCGACTTCCCCAGTACGTTTAAATCCAGAGTCAGAAGTTGCTCGAGTATTAACCGCTGCTACATACCCCAATATTTCAGACCAATCTACCATTGAACCCCCTGAAGTTCAAACCCTGATTCGCAAACTCCAGGGATTTTCTATTTCTACATAGAGGTCTGATAAATCTCAAAGCAGCGTGACTTCGCAGTACAATCCTGCTCATCCCCTAACCATATTAAAGAGTGAAAAATTTGGCATCCAGCCAACTAAATTCCCTCTCCCCACCAGGAAAAGAGAAAGGAAAACACCACAAGAGTCTGACAGTGAGACTCTTTCATCTACCTCGTCCATTTCAACTCCCTCACCGCGAAGTCAGCCACCCACATCTTCATTCCAAACCACTCATCCATCTTCCACAACCCCTCTTCTTCAATCATCTAAGATCATAATATCTTCATCTTCCCAGCCTCAGGGATCATCCTCTGCACTTTCATTTACTAGCAGCTCAACGATGGCCCAGTCTCCATGGAACAATCCTAGGGCAGTTTTAATGCCTCCACCCCTGAGCCAAATACTGGCCCATCCTGAGAAATGGCTACCCAAATTCAATCCAAAAGCAGGCATGCTAGCTGAAGAGCACATTAACAATTTCATGCTTTCTGTCAATCTCAACAGAGTTACCAACGAGGATGATGTTGTCCGGCTTTTTCCCTATACAATGCAAGGAACAGCCGAGTCATGGTACTTTTCATTACCTTCCGGGTCTATCACAAGTTGGGACATTTTTCAAAGTCAATTCCTTACCAAGTTTGGTGATGACAGATCAATGGCAACGTTAATCAATGACCTATCCAATCTTAAAGCCGAGGCTAGAGAACCCATCAAAGATTTCAATTTACGGTTCAATAAAATCCTCAACAAAATTCCCACTGCTTCCCAACCCAGCGAAGAAGTATGATGTGAATGGTATATTACGGCCTTACCATCAAACTTAGCAATCTTCGTGGATAGAGCAAATAAAACAACCTTAGTTGAAAACCTGACAGAGGCGATAGCAGTAGAGAAATGCGTAGTAGCCCTGGAAAAGAGATCTGCGATAGAGGAACGCAAATCTAAAAAAGTCACCTTCAAGGAAGACTCCAAGAAGAAACAAACGAAATATCCTTTCGATTTGGAAGGATTGCAAAAATTATTAAAGACCATGTCCAATGAGATGATTGACATAAAAAAACAAGTGGCGGAAACTTCTTCAAAAAAGCCCTACAGAGCTTTTAAAAGAGGCCCTTCAATGGATGTGAAACCACCCAACGCTATCTCAAATGTTGAATTCGAAGAAGAGGAAGAAGAAGAGAGTACCACTGAAGGGCAGACCGATGACGAAGAAGTTGTGGAACTACAAGGAATGTGGGATTTCATCCTCCCACAAGAAGAAGATCAAGAAGCATTTCCGGTTAGCACACGAAGCAAAAATCAACTTGATCCTCCCCAAACTACCCCTAAGCAGAAGGGCGCAAGCCCTGCAGCAAAAGATAAAGTCGCAACAAAGAAAATGACCGCTAAAGCGACTCAATCTAGCCCAGTCCAACCAGATCAAACACCTCCATCAAGAACACTGATAGTGTCGGATGAAATGGAATACAATATTATTGATGACATAAAAAAGAGTAGGGCTAATATCACTCTTTATGAATTGAGAAAATTGAAACATCAACAGAAGATAATGATGAAAGAATTACATGCCGTGCCTACTACATCTTTGCCTACAGCTGTAGCTTCCCACAACATGGGAAGACCTCCAACCAACACGATCAATAAGATTGATCCAAATGACATCGCCTTGATTGGAGGAAGATCAAGGTCTCACACTCCCCCTTTTCTTCTCACTTATGAAATTTTCAATAAAAATGTGCACAATTGTTTGGTAGATTCTGGTGCTTCAACGAATATTTTACCCAGATCAATATGTGCCAAGTTGAATGTTCAACCACAAAAATCCGCAGTGCGCATAGTTCAACTTGATCGATCTCAAGTCGAAGTGATTGGTGAACTTAATCAAGTAACCATAAGATTGTCGTCCAACCCGAAGGTATGTCAGGTTATTGACATTCTAGTAGCTGATATCCCAGAATTCTATGGCTTGATTCTTAACAGGGATTGGTCCAAAAAACTCCATGGATGCTTCTCAACCGACTGGTCGCACATGTGGTTACCCTACAATGGTAAACCGAATCAAATAAAGGTTGAACGAGAGTTACACCAAAAGTACATAGTAACGGAATTGGAGGGAGAAAATGAAGCAATAGCATACAACAGCAGTATCATAGGCAATTACTCGGTAGATTCTTTCCTCGGTAATTTCAATGCTCATACATCACCTTACTTAGAAAATTCAGTTTTGTCCCAAGTCGAAAATTTTTCCCAAACTGATAATTCAAAGTGTGTTAATTTTGTAGACAAACTTGTAAATACATCTTTGTTTTGGAAATTATATTTTGATGGCTCTAAATCTAACGAAGGAGTAGGAGCAGGATGCGTTCTGATTAGTCCAGAAGGAAATAAGACCATGCTTACGTGCAGACTTGAATTTGATTGCACAAACAATACAGCGGAATATGAGGCCTTAGTGCAAGGCCTATACAAAGCAATCGGGTTGAACGTCAAGTATCTTCAAGTATTCGGAGACTCTGAGATTGTCGTCAAACAGGTACGTAACACCATACATTGCCTATCAGGTCATTTGAAACACTATCAATATTTAGTACAAGATCTGACTGAACATTTCATAGCATTCAATATTTCTTCAATCCCAAGACTCCAAAACGCGAGCGCAGACCTTTTAGCTAACGTAGCCTCTAGACTTATCCCCTCCGAAGATTTTAGTCCAGATAGATTCTCAATAGAATTAATCTTTAGACCATCCATCCCTGACAACATTACAAATTGGAGAGTATTCAATGACGATCCTGATATTGTAAATTTCCTCACTTCTGAAGGATCCTACTCCAATCAAATAATTGACGAAGACCATCACGATCGACAAATACAACAAGATAGCACTGATAATGCTATACCTAAATCGGTGGTTAAGTTGGAAGACTTATACGATTTGAAAAGTCGGTTTAAAAGGTCTACCAATTCTAAGCTCTACAGTTCAACTCTGAACTACGAATTAGTAAACCTAGGAACTGATGATAAACCACAAAACGTTAATATAGGCCACGGCCTAGCCCCTGAAGAAAAACTAGCGTATATTCGTCTTTTGAGACAATACAAAAATGTTTTTGCTTGGAATTACGATGAGCTGAAGACATACGACACTTCTATCATTCAACATACTATCCCTATGATTGATAACGAAAAACCTGTCCAACAGAAACTCAGAAAAATCCACCCCAATTTAGAAAATCAGATAAAAACTGAGCTAAATAAGTTATTAAAATCCAAAATAATTTTCCCCATCAGACATTCCAAATGGGTCTCCAATATGGTACCCGTTAGAAAGAAAAACGGAGATATTAGAATCTGCATCGATTTTCAGAATCTCAACAAAGCCTGTCAAAAAGACAATTTTCCCCTCCCACCTATGGAGCAGATATTACAGGCAGTAGCAGGCTCAGAACTAATGTCTTTTTTGGATGGATTTTCAGGATACAAACAAGTGTTGGTACATCTCGATGATCAGTTAAAAACCACATTCCGAACTAAATGGGACACATACGCATATCGAAAGATGCCATTTGGTTTGATCAATGCCGGCGCTACATTTCAGAGAGCCTTGGACATCGCATTCAAGGGTTTAGTCAATAAATCTGTAGTAATTTATTTGGATGATATAACAGTGTACTCCAAGAAGCGAAGCGACCATCTCAAAGACTTGAAACAAATCTTTCAACGATGTTTAAGGTATGGAATTTCACTTAACCCAAAGAAATCTTTTTTCGCATTAAGTGAAGGAAAACTTCTAGGATTCATAGTGTCAAAATATGGTATTCACATTGAGCCTGACATAATCAAAGAAATTTATGAAATATCCCTACCTCATAATAAAAAAGCCATGCAATCTTTCCTTGGTCAAATCAATTTTGTGAAGAGATTTGTCCCAGATTTTTCACGAATTGTTTTTCCTTTGCAAACCATGATTAAAAAGAATTCAAATTTTAAATGGGGTCAAGATGAGCATGAAGCATTCAACCTTATAAAACAAGCTATCATTAACGCTCCATCTTTAGCAACCCCGAATTTTTCAGGTTCTTTTATCTTATACAAATTTGTCTCAGAGAAATCATATGCTGTGATTCTAACTCAAGCAAATCAAGAGAAAGCGGAAGCTCCAATCGCATTTTTTAGCTCGAATTTACAAGGTGCTAAACTCAACTATTCAGACGTGGAGAAACAGGCATATGCTGTTTTCAAAGCGGTCAAATATTTCAGACCTTTCTTACTTAAAACCCATACTAAGGTCATAGTATCGTTTTCAGCGGTAAGAAATCTTCTAATACAGAAGGATGTGGGTGAAAAAAGAGCAAATTGGATCACTGCTTTACAAGAATACGACCTTGAGATCAAACCAGCAAGCATTGTAAGAGATCAAGGCTTCTGCAAAATGTTGGCTGGAGCATCGCAAATTCCTAAAAACTCATCTGAAGAGGTACAAATGTATGAGGTAAGCCTAAACGATGCAGAATCATTATATGTTGACACCATTTATTATCTTAAGAACGGGTATGCTCCATCACACCTGGATCACACCAAGAAAAGAGCTCTGAGATTGAAAGCTAAACAATATCAGCTCATAAATGATGTTTTATTTAAAAGGAATTACGATTCTGTTCTTCTTAGGTGTCTTGAGAAAACTGAAGCCAAAAAGGTTTTGCAGGAACTCCATGATGGACCAGCAGGCGGACACTATGTTGGAGATGCTACTGCAAATAAAATTTTACGTGCAGGATATTATTGGCCCACGTTGTTCAAAGACTCACACAGTTACGTGAGGAAATGCCAAGTCTGCCAAACTACTGCAGGGAGACAAAAGAAACCGTCCATGCCACTACAGCCGGTAAACATCAAGCAACCATTCAGTCGGTGGGGCTTGGACATAATAGGTGAGATCGTTCCTCACTCTTCTAAGCAACATAGATACATCCTCACTGCAACAGATTATTTTACTAAATGGGTAGAAGCAGTTCCTCTCAAGACAGCTAATTCTGAAAACATCATTGAATTCATAGATCAATTTATAATCACTAGGTTTGGATTGCCAATGGATTTAATGTTTGATAATGCCTCATACTTTTCTGGGAATGCAATGACTGAGTTTGCACTTAAAAGAGGGTTCAAACTGAAATATTCGGCCAACTACTATCCGCAAGGTAATGGATTGACTGAGTCAACAAATAAAAACCTAATCAGGATTATTAAAAGAACAGTTGACCAGAACCAAAAGAATTAGCACAAGACTTTGGTAAATGCTTTATGGGCAGATAGAATAACGAAGAAAGCTTCAATCGGCACTTCTCCCTTTAATTTAGTTTATGGGAAGGAAGTGGTTCTCCCAACTCACTTAGTGATCCCTTCCTTGTTTTTACTACAATACATCGATGAAGTATCTACTTCCTCCTTACAATTAAGACAAATGGAAATAATTAAGTTAGAAGAACGACGAGAACAAGCTAAGAAAACCCATGCTCATCACCAAGCGCTAATAAAATCCTCTTTTGATTCAAGCATAATGACCAGAAAAAATTTTCAGATGGGAGATCTAGTTTTGAAATGGGATAAGGCTCATGAAGAAAAGGGCAAACATACAAAATTTCAGAAGATGTGGCTTGGTCCTTTTCAGATTGTAGAAGTCATAGGCCCATCAACGTTTGTGTTGCAGGATTTAGCAGGTAGAAGGGATTCTTTGCCTGTTAATGGACAGATCCTTAAAATATATTTTCCATAGAAGATTATTCTTCTATTTTGTAGGATAGTTTTAGTTTTTTCTTTTCTTTCTTATAAATAAAACCAGTTGTAGATGGTTACTACAGGGGTTCACGAAAAAAGACACCAATTCTCTATCAGATTTTGATTTTTTCGCTTGTACAAATAGTAAAAATTTTCAAAAAATCTGATCTTTATTATTGACAGATAGAGTTAACTTTAGCCTAGATATGATACTAGTTTCAACTTCAAAAAAATTGATGAAAGCAACCTTTGGCAAAAAATTGTTTTATATCAGCACAATGAAAGGTATCAATAATAAAATAAAGATTCTCTGTAAAAACTGCTGTTTTCAAACTCTATTATTGTCGTCCAGAGCTTTCTTAAGGAAAAACAATGATTTCCTCCCTGCTAAAGAAAATCGCAGCATTCAGAGGAACAATCCGAGAAAACACTATATCTCAAAGAATAAGAGGTCTCATCACGAGTCGGCTTATCATGATCACAGATATTATAACTTGTTGACTTTGCCAATACTGTCCACCAAAACAGGGCAACGACTCAAGATTGTTGCAATCAAAAGACAAGGGGTCTCATCACGAGCCAGCTTGTTCAGCAAAAGTGTAAATCAAGTGAATGACTCTGTCATAATTTGGCCACCAAACCAAGACATTGTTCTTTAGAGAATAAAAAAGGAAAAAGTGTCAAAAGGGGTTTTTCTCTAAAAAGTTGTAAATAGCCTTAAGCAGGATAAAGGATCATTGCTGGGTAACAGGTAACCTTGTCGAGGCTATGGACGCCTGCTGGCAGCAGAGGCTCTACCTACGGCAAATGAGCATATTTTAAAAGCCAGCACACAGAGAAGACCTTATTTTATCTTTAAAAGACCAAGTAATGGCTGATGTGAATACAAGGACTAAGCCTGAGGAAGCAAAAAATTGGAATAGAAAAAGGTTGAAACAAAATATCATTGATAGGATAAGGTATAATGTACTCTATCTATCCATAACAAAATTTAGACTTATGAAAATTTTTCTGCTTTGGAAGTTAAAATTCAATAGAAAAGCAGAGATAACTGGTTCTTCCCAGTGAATCGCCATTGTTGTGGCCACCAACAACCCCCCTCTTTGTTTGGTATTAGCAATAACACCAAGCAAATGGGGACCCTTAATAAAAATCCAAAAAACATTTTAGGAAAATTTTTGTATTTCAACTCCTTAAAGTTGTATCGCATCGCAAGAAGAGAATAAAACATTTTCTTATGAGCATAATAAACTGCGAAGAAGCGACGCGAAATTCATCGCATCGCATACATTATGAAGCGCTCTTAAATGAAAAAACTTAAGAAATCTCCGACGGCCGATATGCGACGTCGCATATCGCAACATCGCGTAAGCAGCACACAATGATTGAATGACTAAGTGTGATCTGCGATGGATGCGATCTACGATAAATGCGATCATGAATTTCTGCGATGACACATCTTGACGACGTGATCTGCGATCTGCGATAAATGCGATCATGAATTTCTGTGATGACACATCTTGACGACGCAATCTGCGATGCTGCGATGCGAGTCGCAGAAATCACCCATCGCAAATTTTCCTCGGCGCAGTATTCAAGGAAAGTTGTCCGTAAACCAAAATTGGGCGCGCGCCTTAAAAGAAATTAATGATTGTACGCCAAAGTATTCAAGAAGGAAAGTTTTGTGTTTTTCGAAGAGTCAGTTCACTATGGGTGTCATGATTATGAATTCATAAGAGCTTAAAGCTTTCATATCAATCTTTATTATCATTACTCTTTTCCTTTGCATAAACTGTAAGACAGGAAATAACATGAAGCAATGTGCGGGAAACATCTAAGGAAAAGGGGAAAGCGTCAATGCTCGGAGAACAGGGAAGAGATCCCTTCATAAACGGATGCCACATGCAACAGGACCACAGATTCCAGAGTATCACTCAACAGATGCTGATGTCAATAGGCCATCCAACGCCTAGAGTCAAAAGCGCACAAAAGCAGCATGTTTACAAAAGATCCTGAAGCTTATGCCCAGTAAAGCAAAAAGAAAAAAGGCGCTAAAGAAGGAAAACGCACCAAAAAAGCCCGGAACAAAGAACGGAGGTAGCTTTCGATGCAGAAAATTGTTCAAAGAGAAAAGTCCCTAACTTATTCAGTCATTCGCAAGGCCGGAAACCGAAATAGCAAAAGCAGAATCAGTTTTAGAAGAATTTGGGTTATTACCAAGTATACACGCAGTGAATACACCCAGCCAGAGGAAGATTCTTGAAAATATCTTCTAGTTTACCAGAAAGTGGTGCCAGCGCTTGTTATTTCTATTTTCATAGCTCAAACGAAAGCAGAAGGCGACCAGCTGACTCTTCCCAGGCGAATGTTGCATGCTTGCAGCACTAAGGAGCAAATACAGAAATGGTTAGGAATTAGATTCAATTTTTAGAAATAGTTTTGCTTTAGCAGAAGGGCGGTCATTTAAAAACCGTATCCTAAATTTATGTAATTAAGTTAATTAGTTAGCAGTATTTAAACCCTTCTCAAACATTAGGAGAAGGGTCCAGAAATTTTTCAAAAAACTTGTCCTCAGAACATGCACTTTTGCACCCTCGGAGGGGGTTTTGATGAATGGATGGATCAAGGTTTATTAATGTTTGCATTTGATATCTGCTACTGATGTTGCACTTCTGTACTCTTAGTAGATGTTAGAGCAAGGAGAGATAAATCATTGTTTCTTGAAGCTTATGAGTGGAACCAGTCATAAATGGTACTTTTATCTCTTGACTGTTTCTGTTTATATTCTTAAAGTGATATACAGTTTTTAGTTGTTTATATGTTACTGCATGAATGTATGAGTTACCATTTCGCACTTTTGTACGGTGGATTCATTTATTTATGTTTGATATATGAATAACTTATTATGCGATATGCTGTTCACAACTGTTTTGCCTAACTTTTTATGCAAAGTGGTTTATCTTAATTGATTTCTATTCTTATGATAGCTGAATGATCTTTATTACCAGTTATTGTTTGAAATCTCTTTAGATTGCATAATAGAAGAAATACACCCCGGGTTAGCGTAGATTAGATGTGTTGTTTCTCATTAGATTACAATAGCATGGAGTTAGTTTAGAAGTTTGAATTAAATTAGCTTTAAGTACTCTTAGATCAACATCATCCAACTCTACACCCACACACACCCTTAAATTGGGAAACTGTTCCCATTATCCCCAGTCGTACCCACTATACCAAACGGATAAGGAGCTGCCAACCAAGGTCCGGACCGGGTGGGTATCCCCCTTGTTGTCGACCCGATTTTCGGGGCTTCAACATGGAGGTATAGCCAAATATTGCAGTATTAGGAATCATAGTAGATATAGCAATAGTACATCCTCCTTGAACAGAAAGAGGAGTATGTAGACTAGTAGAACTCATAGCCGGATTTGTGCTCCCAGTAGTGGCCATCAAAGGAAAAGGACGATAAAAACTAGGGCTTGTTGGCCTGTGAGTCAGGGTCCCAATGTATAATAAAACGTTTGGATAATTGGGAGGAAGAGGTGAAGAAGGAGTCATAGGGGACTCAAGAATCTCTTCAACCTCAACTTCATCTTCTAACTGGAAGAGAACCCTAGAAAGGACTGGAGTATTCCTCTCCAAATCACGACTTACACTAGGTCTACCCTGTGAAACTATAGCCTGAAGCGGAGGATCAATCTCTGATGTGTCTGCTGCTACTAATTGAAAATCACCAATAGGATTTCTTGTACGCCATCTAGAAGAAGGGTCGACAATCGTAGGTGAGAGCCCACAAAGCATCCTAGACCGACGAACTAGTCGATCAACTACTTTTAAAAATTGAAAGAACTTGTAAAGACTCAAAAAATTATAAATCTATGGTAATCTAGGAGCAAGTAGCACTCACTGAAATGTCCCTAAAGATATAATCAATCAAGCTACTTTTAGGTATTTCCGCTCCAAGTGATTAGGACCAGACACCAAAATACAAGAAAGCAAAGTAAAGGACCTTTCGAAGATAGTTTGGGATAATTACAACCCAATCCTACCAGCGAAGGTAACAGAAATAGTTACCCTGACCTCCAAGCAAAAGCCTTTGTCGGTGAAAGTACCCGAGCTTCACAAGGGCATCCTCGAAAAGTACTAATAAGAGTGATACAATGTTTGCCTTAGGTACCACGAGTATTCCCCCCTGCAGTGACCTATGTGGTTGATAGGAATGGAAAGTAAGATCACTAGTTTGTATCGGAAGCCGAGTGGAACAGTCTTTGGTTGGGATCCAACAAGTAGGAGAGGGGGTATCTCTCTTCCCTACCTTCACTCACCCTCGTGCTTAACTTCCAGAAGAGAAGAGCTTTCCCACACAACTTAAGGACACTAGATTTCACTCTTTTAATCAACTTCTATGTTTAAATTCAGAGTGGTCTTGGAGAGTTAACTCTTGTTAGGTCCCTATACTACTAGTGTAACCCCTTATTGTTATTATTACAACCCCTTGTTATATTGTTGTGCCCATGTAGTCCCCATATTGTTATTACTGTGTTCCATAGAAGCCCACTATTGTTATTCTTGTGCCCTTACATTATTATTGTTATGTCGACTCTAATTATATTATGACCCCTTAAACTCCTATATATAGAAAGGAGGTCTTGTCATTTGTATCATCCAAGAATTGTTCATTTGTGTAATGTAAAGGAGGTTGTTCATTTCTGTAATGTAAAGGAGGTTTCCCCCTCGAAGAGGCTAAATTCTAAGGCGTTGATCTATCTTTTCTATCTTTTTGTGAGCTGGTTTCATAACATTTGGTATTAGAGCTTTGGATTCTAGGGTTTCGCTACTCCAAATAGGTCATTGTGGCATTTTTGCTATCACATTTTTTCTATGACGTTTCAGAAGCTAACAAAAAAAATCATTTGAGATGAAATCTCGCTGAACCTTGGGTCCAAATTTCAGATCTTGTCTCGCTATATTTTCGGATATATGATCTGAGGAATTTAGGGTTTTTTAAAACTCCAGAATTTTATCTGAAACAGGTCATCGTGGAGGTTTCGTTATAACTTGGTCACTATGAAGTTTCAAAAGCTAAAAAAAACCATTTGAAAAGAAAGCGGTCTGAACCTCGGGTCCGAATTTCAGATCTTTTCTCGCTATATTTTTGGATATATGATCTGAGGAATTTAGAGTTTTTGCAGACTCCCGAATTACATCTTAAACATTTGACCTTGGGAAAATCGTCATAACTTTCACTCTGAAAATCAGATTGAAAATTCGTTAGAAGTTACAGAAAGAGGACAGGTTGTAGTTTTCGTTTTATAGTTTTCAGATCTGAAGGTCAAAATAGTGACATGGGAACTCCATACAAGTTCGCTCTTTTGAAAAGGATATAATCATGTCATCTTGGGAGATTGGCATAACTCTTTCTTGAGAATCCAATTTTGATCAGACTAGTGGCATTGGAAAGAGGACACGGAGGGCTACTATAGGTCACGATTTAAGAACTGGAAGATTCAAAATTATAGAGTTACAGTCGTTTCAAGATTGAGCTCCTAAAATCAAGAAAAGGCAATATGAGGAAGTTTGATGGCAAGGACCCATTAAATTGGATACTACAGATGGAGAAATATTTTGATCTACATGGTGTACCACTGTTACAAGAGGTTCAAGAAGTGAAAGATCACATCGAGAAAGAAGAAATGAATCCGACCATATCTTGTAATGCATTGGCCGGAATTACCACTCCTCAAACTATCAAGATAGAAGGAAATATCAAGAAGAAAAATGTTCAAGAAGTGAAAGATCACATCGAGCATCAAGAAATGATTCCGACCATATCTTGTAATGCATTGGAAGAAATTACCACTCCTCAGACTCTCAAGATAGAAGGACATATCAAGAAGAAAAAGATTCAAGCAGTGAAAGATCACATCGAGCATCAACAACAATCTCTCCAACTTTTAAAGGATAATGCCACTTTGGTGCAGAATCGAATGAAACAACATGCAGATCAACATCGTAGTGAAAGAATTTTTGATGTAGGCATTTGGGTATTTTTACGGCTACATCTCAAGCAAGATATTTATGAGAAGGAAATTTTGGCAATACTACATGCACTTAAGAAATGGCGACCTTACCTAATGGGAAGACACTTCAAGGTAAAAATGGATCATGATAGTCTTATATATTTCTTAGAACAAAGATTATCTTTCGAAGAACAGAAAAAATGGGTCACAAATATGTTGGGTTATGACTTTGAAATCATCTACAAAAAGGGGAAGAAAAATGTTGTTGCAGATGTGGCTCTCAAGAAAGGATGAGGATGTGGAAGCATTGTTTTCTACTATTTCTATTATCCAACCAGATTGGATAACCAAAGCAAGGGATGAATGGAAGAAGGAGGAAGAAGTGTGGCCACTCATTCAAAAGTTGCAGAAGATCCCAGTTCAAACAATATTGCCAGAACTTGACGAGGAAGGAAAAATCATATTGGAACCTACAGTAGTCACAGAAACAAGAACCCAACAGCTATGAAATCGATCAATTTCAGAGTATCACATCAAGTGGAAGAACTTACCCACTAAAGATTCCACATGGGAGGACAAGAATTTTATACAAAAGCATCAAGAACTACTCAAGCGTTGAGGACAACACTTTTCGAAGGAGAGGGGCATGTTAGGTCCTTATACTACTAGTGTAACCCCTTATTGTTATTAGTACAACCCCTTATTATATTTTTGTGCCCATGTAGTCCCCATATTGTTATTATTGTGCCCCATAGAAACCCACTATTGTTATTATTGTGCCCTTACATTATTATTGTTATGTCAGCTCTGATTATATTGTGACCCCTTAGACTCCTATATATAGAAAGGAGGTCTTGTCATTTGTATCATCCAAGAATTATTCATTTGTGTAATGTAAAGGAGGTTGCCCCCTCGAAGAGGCTGAATTCTAAGGCGTTGATCTATATTTTCTATATTTTTGTGAGTTAGTTTCATAACTACTCTCCACACCCCTATCCCAAGGCCCTAAATGACCTAGACTAGTTGGTGTAACTATGACAAATCAAAAAAATTCTAGTTCATTTCAGTTTTAGTGCTTGATTTTAATGGATTTTCTTAAGTCAAGGGTAAAATGGAAGTGTAACTTATGATGTTATCGACGCAAAAAGAAATCAATAAAAAACCTAGCTAGATGTATATGAAACTCTTTTTCTTTGACAAAAGAGATTTCTACAAGGTTATACGAACAAACTATAAAAGAAAGAAATACTTTTTCTTTTTCAAAACACACGCTCACACACTTAAAATATAAAAAAGACTAAAAATGCTTACAGTGCAACTATCCTAATGCAAACTGAAAATGCTTAATGCAAGATTCTAAGGACTACTCTTAAAGCAAGAAAATGTGTTTCTTAAAGAGATCAAGAGGCTAAAACTTGACAAAAGGGAGGAACAATTTCAATCACAAATGTTTCCCCAAAATCAAGCAAAGTCAACCTAATGAAAAGACTTCACACTTGCTCTAAATGATAAGAAGACCAAAAAGAAAAATAACGGCAACAAAAGATGTTTTTATCTTTTTTATTTTTAAGGGCAGAAAGAATTTCGAGAAAACAAAAACTACTAAAGACTTCAAGATCAAATTCAAGCATAAAGAACCTCAAATTTCACAAGCCATAGGAATCATTAACATGATAAGACTTAAAGTGAAAAGAGGCTACAAAATCAAACAAATTGATCTGAACAGCAGCATAAAACTTCAACAAACAAGAAATATTTCAAGAAGACCAAGAAAACTTTTCAAGATTGCAAGAAGGACTTTCTCAAAAACCAAGAAAAAACCAAAGATGTCAACTTTCAAGAAAGCAAGGCAAAGAAATGTAAAGTTTGGGTTATAAGTGAATTGAGACCAATTCCTTGTTCCAAAAGCTCAGAACAGCTAAGAACTTTACTAAGAAGCAAACCCTAGGTTGACTAGGCTTTTCCACAAAGAGAGATAGGAAACTAAAAATATGCAAGAAGCAAGACTCTTCCAAACAATTAATGACTAAACAAAAGCAAGAAAAATCAGGCAAAACCCTTTACTAGACTTGGCATTTGAAAATTCATTCAAAACCAAGCATACGCGACTATGCAGTGATAGACTTGCGTGTATACGCAATTGTTCTCAAGGAAACACGAGTATACGTGTGTTTCTTTGGACAAAAGTGCATGTATACGCGACTGTGTGAATTAAAAAGTGCGTATAGAAAAGTCAGCAAAGAAAAATAAAAATTCAGGCCTGATCGAGAAGATCAGACTTTTTTCCCAGATTGCAAACAAGTCAAAGATACTGGAAAAACCAAGAAACCAAACAAGAAGGCCCAAATCAAGAGAAACAACCCAAACTAGGAAATACAAGATTGTATTCCCCAGCAAAGTTGTCAATTCTGTTACGGGAATAATACACCCTAGGGTCTGGGTTGATAACCCCAATAGATTGAAGGGCATACACCAACAAGAAGCAAGCAAACAAGCAGTCCTAATGCTTAAACTACTAAAGTGGGAAGAAGAGATAGTACCTGAAGGTCCTGTAGGTTTTAACCTCGTACAGAAATTACCTGCATACGAATTCTAAAACACAGAAAATAAACAATGCGAGAGCATAACACATAAAACACATATACACAGAGATTTTCCCCTGGATCCTAAAACCGGGACTACCAGCTTGATTTTTCATTATGTTCCTTTCAATGTTACAATACATATTTATACATGCCGAAGCATCTAATACCATGGACCAAAAACCATCACGTCCAAAACCATGGACCGAAAACCATTGCATCCAAAAACATGTGGGAAAATCATGCACAAAACCATAGGTGGGTCCGCCCAACCTAACATAGGGTCCAAAATCAAAATTTTCCGGGGGTTACTGGTGCCCTTCAAACCCCCTATTAACTATGTGGAAAGAATATAACACAACCCAACATTCTCCCACTTGTTGTTTTCTTTCGATAAGGGGCCACAAGAGAGCTTAGTCATTTTCCCAGCCCTGAAATTCCCGTTGTCTCTCTACACCAAGAGAACTTTTCAGAGCTCACAGATTTTGTCAATGTATCTACAGTATTCTTCAAAGTGTCCACCTTTACCAGCAAAACCTTCTTGTCTTCTATCATATCCCTCACAAAGTGATAATGAACATCAATGTGCTTTGTCTTTGAATGATATGCAGGGTTTTTTGCCAAGAAAATTGCACTTTGGCTGTCACAGTCTATCCTTATAGCTTCTTGTACTAACCCCATACTTGAACACATTCTCTAGCTTCCTTGCTTGCATGAGTGGCTGCCATGTATTCTGCCTCTATAGTTGATAGTCCCACTACAGATTGTTTCTTACTCATCCAACTTACTGCACCTCCAAATAGGTTAAACACATACCCACTTGTAGATCTTCTCTGATCCAGATCTCCAGCCCAGTCTGCATCAACAAAGCCACAAATATCCAACACTCTGTCCAATCCTAGTCTTCCTTGGTAGTACAGTCCATAATCACTAGTGCCACGCAAATACCTGAAAACCTACTTCACTATTGTCCAATGCTCCTTTCCTAGTTTTGACATAAACCTGCTCAATACTCCTACTGCATGTGCAATGTTTGGTCTAGTACAGACCATTGCATACATCAAGCTATCGACTGCACTTTCATATGGAACACGGGACATGTCCTCTTCCTCTTCTTGTGTCTTGGGACATTGTTCAGCAGATAACCTCACACCTACAGGAATAGGAACCTTCATTGGTTTACTATCCTGCATATTAAACCTCTACAGTATTGTCTCGACATACTTCCTCTGGTTTAACCAGAGCTTCCTCTTTGCCTGATATATTTTAATTTCCATTCCCAAAATATAGTTTGCAGCACCAAGATCTTTCATGTCGAATTTGGAGGACAATTGGGTCTTCAAATCCTGGATAATTTCTTTGTCATTTCCAACCAGCAACATATCATCCACATACAAGACTAGAAAAATAACACGGTCACCAATTAATTTAAAATACACACGGTGATCTGCTTTTCTTCTCGTGAAGCCAAGTCCCCGTATAAATGTATCAAATTTCTGATACCACATCCTTGGTGACTATTTTAACCCATATAGAGACTTCCTTAACTTGCATACCAATTCTTTCTTACCTTTCACCGCAAAGCCTTCATGTTGCTTCTTGTAGATTTCCTCTTCCAGATCCCCGTGAAGAAATGTTGTCTTTACATCCATCTGTTCTACCTCAAAATCAAAAGCAGCAGCAACAGATAAAAGTAATCTAATAGAAGTCACCTTGGCAACAGGAAAAAAAATATCGCCAAAATCAATTCCTGGCACCTGGGAATAACCTTTTACCACCAACCGAGCTTTGTATTTCTCCACTTTTCCTTCTGCATTTGTCTTCTTTTTGAACACCCATTTGTTGCCAATGGGTTTCCTTTCAGCCGGCAACTCCACCAGATCCCAAGCCTCATTTTTGTGCAAAGATGCCATTTCATCAACCATGGCCTCTTTCCAGAGTTTTCCATCCTTTGAATCCACTGGTTACTTCACAGTTCTAGGATCATCATCAGTAATAGAAAAAGAAAAATTTGAACAGAAAGCAGATGGACTATACCTTTCTGGCTTCCTTCTTTCTCGAACTGATCTTCTCACAGCCGAAGTTTGTGGCTCTTCATCTTCTGATTCCTCCTCTACTGTAGAGTCTGATTCTTCCTCCTTTAGCTCAAACTCTATCTTCTCAGGTTCCTTTGGTTGGACTTCATGTTTAATAACATCTTTCACCTCTCTGAACACCACACCTCAGTTGTACACAACCTTCCTTGTTACTGGGTTCCAAAGTCTATAACCCTTTAAACCATCCTTATACCCAATAAAAATGCACTTTTCATATTTACTATCCAACTTGGTTCTTTTCTCCTTTGGAACATGTACATATGCATCACATCCAAATACCCTTAGATGTGAAAGAGAGGGTTTCTTACCTGTCCATACCTCTTGTGGATTCTTATCCTCCAACGCTGATGAAGGTGACCTGTTGACCAGGTAACATGCAGTATCCACCGCCTCTGCCCAGAATTCTTGTCCTAACCCAGCACCACTGAGCATGCTTCTTGCCCTTTCCATCAACGTCTTGTTCATTCTTTTTGCAACTCCATTTTTCTGAGGTGTATATGGAGTAGTCTTCTGCCGTGATATACCACACTTCTTACAGAATTCTTCAAATTCCTTGCTGCAAAACTATCCACCATTATCTGTCCTCAGTACTTTTATCTTCTTCTCTGTCTGGTTTTCCACCAGAGCCTTAAATTCTTTAAACCTGTCAAAGACTTCAGATTTCTTCTTAAGGAATTATATCCATGTATTCCTTGAGAAGTCATCTATAAACGATACATAGTACATAGACTTACCCAGTGATGGAACCTTCACAGGTCCAAACACATCACTATGCACAAGTTCTAATATATGTTTCGCCCTCTTACCACCAGAGGGGAAACTCACCCGATTTTGCTTCCCATATACACAATTTTCACAAAAATCAAAATCCAGAGAGTTATTACTCATACCTTCTACCATACCTTTACCATGAAGTATTCAAAGGCCCTTCTCTCCAATATGTCCAAGCCTTTGATGCCACAGCATGGTCTTCTCTCCAGAGACCACTAGATTTTCTTCTCCACTTTCAGGGACCATAGAACTATTGCACCCATCAATAACATTGCTACCTTGCAGCTTGTACAGAGTTCCAATCCGAACTCCCCACATCAATACCAGTGCTCCCCGAACCATCTTGTAGGTATCCTTCTCGAACACTATTTTTACACCTGCATCATCTAGCTTGCTTACAGAAATCAGATTTCTGGCCAATGCAGGAATATGTAGAACACCCAGAAGTGTTCTAACCCTTCCACCTTGCAACTTCAACTTTACTTTTCTGCGACCAATGATTCTAGCCTTCCTGTCATCCCCCAAGAATACATCACCACCATCATATTTCTCATACTCGCAGAACCACTCTCTATGGGGAGTGAAGTGAAAGGATGCACCTGAGTCAATCAACCATGCCTCATGATCTACATGTGTACTTGAAGAAGCCAAGTACACATCCCCACCTTCATCTGAGGTGGTTTTCACCTCTGCAGAAGGAGCCTCATCAGATCCCTTTCCTTTGTCAGGAACTTTAGATTTACAGTCCCTTTTGAAGTGCCCTTCCTTTCCGCATTTCCAGCACACCACCTTTACAGGTTTTCCTAGAGGTTTAGATCTCCCTCTAGATTTAGATCTCCCAATCGATGACTTATTTTTGTTTCTATTTTGGAACCATCCTCGTACAGACAAGGAATCACCATTCTGGCTCTCCATATTTTTCCGTCTTATATCCTTCGTCAGCAAGGCTGAGACTATTTCATCAAACTACAAGGCAGTTGCATTGCTACCTATTGCAATAACCAGACTATCCCACGAATCTGGTAGAGAACACAACAAACTGATGCACTTATCTTCATCTGAAATTTTAATATCAATAGACGCTAACTGACTTACCACAGTATTAAATGCGTTCAAATGCTCTGTCACCGAGTCTCCATCTTTCATCCTTAGGTTATACAGCTTTTTTCCCCGGATACATTCAGCAATACTGAATCTGAGACACACAATCGTATTGTTCTCTTTGCCTTCCGATCCAAATTTTTCCATTCTTCATCAGACACTCCCATTGGTTTAGTACCTAGATCTACCGTGATCCACTGATCTTTATCCACCAATATATCCTCCATCTTGAGTTTCCACAACTCAAAACTCTGACCATTAAATTTCTTGATCTCTATCTTTCCACTACTCGCCATCTTCTTTCACCACCAGAATCGATCTCGCAGATCTCCCACTGAACAGGGTCTACCATAGGCCCGAGTGAAACCCCTCAGCAACAAAGGCGTCCCCTTGAAGCCAAAACTGCTCTGACACCAAATGTAGGTTTTAACCCCGTACAGAAATTACCTGCATACGAATTCTAAAACACAAAAAATAAACAATGCGAGAGCATAACACATAAAACACATATACACAGATATTTTCCCCTGGATCCCAAAACCAGGACTACCAGCTTGATTTTTCATTATGTTCCTTTCAATGTTACAATACATATTTATACATGCCGAAGTGTCCAATACCATGGACCGAAAACCATCACGTCCAAAACCATGGACCGAAAACCATCGCATCCAAAAACGTGTGCAAACATCATGCACAAAACCAAAGGTGGGTCCGCCCAACCTAACATAGGGTCCAAAACCAAAAATTTTCGGGGCACTGCCCCAGACCCCATAAAGTGGGGTTACGGGTGCCCTTCAAACCCCCTATTAACTACGTGGAAAGAATATAACACAACCCAACAGGTCCTATGTTTGAGGTTGTTCCCATAGGGTCTAAACTCTCTGCTTCCTCCAATGCTTCAAAACCTGCAACTCATTCAAGAAAAGCATATATACTAGCAGTAGTTCAAAGCATATAGATATAAAACATGAAATCATACATAATTAGATCATAACATGAGTTAAAACATAAATATCATAACATCAGGAACAAGACAGAGCTTCTTTATTGATGACTGCAATGAATGTGGAAGAATACAACCTGATTCGACCACATCTCCAAGTGAAACCTTCCTCCGGATCCGTCTAGCTCAAGCCTCAACAATCCTCTTTCAAATGCATATACATAGATTCCATATAAAGTAGATGGACATCTCTATGAGGAAACAAGGGTTTCCTATAGTTGGGAGTGCAAGAGGCACAGGGATAAATTAGACTTGATCAAGGACCAACTGGATATAATATCAATATCCTATTTTTCTCCCTCCTTGGGCCTTCCCCGTGAGGTGTATTTATATCACCCCAAAACAGTTTTTCAGTTGGGATACAGTTAGGCCATGGGCTCCTGTAGGTAGGCTTTCGGTGTAACCCGTAAACCCCTGCCATGCAATAGGGAGTTTATATTTTTTTAATATTTTAAATTATATATGCGAGCTGGGAATAGTTGGACCCGCGTGTGCACGCGCTTTTGGAAGGGAAAATACACGTATGGAATTTAAAATAATGTTTTTTAGTAAATGGACCAAGTCTGAAGGCAAAGGACTGCCCAAGGCCATGACTCAGAGCATCAAATCTACCAGGGTGGTAAATGGTGCTATAAAAGATACAAGTGAGAAGATTAAGGATTTCAATTCAAGGTTTAACAAGCTATTGAATAAAATCCCAAAAATTCTAGACCTGGAGTGGATGTACAAGTTGAATGGTACATTAGTTCCCTCCCTTCAAATATTGAAATATTCATAGATAGGGCAAATAAAACATCATTATCTGATAATATGAAAGAAGCCTAGTCTGTGGAAAAGAGAATCATTTCCCTCGAGAAGAAGACACTCTTAAGGAAAAGAATCAAACCAAAAGGATCACTTTCAAGGATGAACCAAAGAAGAAAGCTCCAAAATATCCTTTCAATCTGGAAGGATTACAAAAGGTTCTCAAAAATATATCAAGCAATATGGTGGAAATTAAGAAACAAGTTGCTAAATCATCCAAAAATCCTTTTCGGCCTTTTAGAAAAATTTAGCCATCTCAATCACAACCACCTGCCATCATCTCAAATGTAGAATCTGACCAGGATGATGAAGAGGAAGAATCAGGCCTATCTACTGAAGAGTCCCAAGAGGAAGAATTAGAAGAAGCTCATGGTTTGTGGGATTTTATTTTAACTTCATCAGAAAATGAGGAAGAAGAAGAAGCCTTACCTATCAGTACAAGAAGCAAAGGACTAGTTGATGCACCTCCAACAAGTCAAAATCAAAATTATTTTTCTCCTCTCACTAAAGAAAAAAGTATAGTTAAAAATACTTCTACTCCTCCCTCAAATATTGATCCTGCTACTTCTAATCCTCCCTCTTCATCTAAGACGCTTGTTTTTTTTTATACCATTAAGTTAAACATTGTCAAGGACATGAAGAAAGTTAAAGCAAACATCACCTTATATCAAGTTAGCAAGCTAAAGCAACAACATAAACTCTTACTCAAGGAGTTAAATGCAGTCCCTGCATCTCCATTACCTATTGTTGTCACTGCAAGAGCTTCAAAAGGAAAAGGTAAGCCTCCTAATGCTTCCTCATATAATTTTGATCCTTCAGATGCTATTCTAATCGGAGATAGATCAAACTCTCATACTCCTCCCTTTCTCTTAACTTTTGGACTTTTTAACAAAAATGTCCATAATTGTTTAATAGATTCGGGTGCATCATCTAATATCATGCCTTATGCAGTTTTCCTTAAGCTGAATATATCACCCCAAAAATATGTTGTACAAATTGTTCAATTAGATTGCTCAAAGGTCAGAGTTTTAGGGGAATTGAATTTTGTCTTAATTAGACTATCTTCAAACTCTAAGGTTTGTCAGATAATTGATATATTAGTAGTTGACATCCTTGAGTTTTATGGTCTTATTCTGAGCAAAGACTGGTCAGGAAATCTACATGGTTATTTTGCAACTGATTGGTCACATATGTGGCTTCCCTATAATGGAAAACCAAATCAAATATGTGTCGATAGGGAGAAGCATATGAAGTTATCAGTCACTAATTTTGATGAAGAAAACGAACCAATAGTATTTTCAAATAACATCCTTGGAAACTATTCTTTTGAATCTTTCTTCGAAAATTTTCTAGCACAAACTTCTCCATTTTTAGTTGATTCTGTTTCATCTCAAATTGAAAATTATTCACAAATAGATTCATCTAAGTGTATTAATATTGTAGACAACATTGTAAATAAGCATGATAATTTATTTTGGATTCTTTATTTTGATGGTTCAAAATCCAACAAAGGTGTAGGAGCTGGTTGCATCTTGGTAAGTCCTGAAGGTGAGAAAACTATGCTTGCATGCAGATTAGAATTTGATTGTACCAATAATGTCACAGAGTATGAAGCATTGGTGCAGGGTTTACAAAAGGCTATTAGTCTTGACATCAAATACCTTAAAGTGTTTGGTGATTCAGATATTTTCATTAAACAAGTTAGAAACACTATCCACTATGTTTCTAGTCATCTTAGACATTATCAGTATTTGATTCAAGACCTCACTGCTCATTTTACTGCATTTGACATAACTCCCATCCCAAGGATACAAAATGCTAGTGTCATCCTCCTAGAAAATGTTGCTTCTAAGCTCATTCCACCCGAGGATTTTAGCCCTGACATATTTTCAATTGAATTGATTTTTCGTCACTCCATTCCATATAATATCACAAATTGGTGTGTGTTTAATGGTGATGATGATATTCTGAGTTTTTTAACATCAGAAGGTTCTTAGTCTAACAAAATTATTGACGATGATGAGCATGACAAGATGAAAAATAGGTCTTCCGAGGAAAATAACTTACCCAAACCTATAGTCAAATTGGAAGACTTATATGATTTAAAGGATAGATTCAAAAGGACCACCAATTGAAAAACTTAGAGTTCTACCATGAGATATGAATTAGTGAACATAGGATCTGATTATAAGCCTCAAAATATTAACTTAGGCCTTGCACTTTCACCAAATGAAAGATTTGCTTTCATTCATTTGTTGAAAAAGTACAAGGATGTTTTTGCATGGGGTTATGATGATCTGAAAACCTATGATACATCCATCATCTAGCACACTATTCCTATGCTTCCAGATGTCAAGCCTATTCAACAAAAGCTAAGGAAAATCCACCCTAACTTGGAAGCTCAAATTAAAACTGAATTGAACAAGCTTCTTAAAGCTAAAATCATTTTTCTAGTTAGACATTCCAAGTGGGTTTCAAATCTTGTGCCTGTCAGAAAGAAGAATGGAGACATTCGCATTTGTATTGATTTTAGGAATTTAAATAAAGCTTGTGAAAAGGAAAATTTTCCTTTACCCCCAATGGAGAAAATTTTACAATCTGTTGTTGGTTCTGAACTAATGTCCTTCTTAGATGGTTTTTCAGGATATAATCAAATACTTGTACATCCAGATGATAGACTGAAGACCACATTCAAGACCAAGTGGGGGACATATGCCTATCAGAAAATGCCTTTCGGATTAATTAATGTTGGAGCTACTTTCCAAAGAGCCATGGATATTGCTTTCAGAGGTTTGATTAACAAATCAGTTGTAGTGTATCTAGATGACATTACAATTTATTCCAAACAAAGGAAAAAAAATTTGTCATCTCCTTGAATCTCAAAAATTGATTTTTTGCTCTTAACAAAGGGAAACTTTTAGGTTTCATTGTCTCTTAAGAAGGTATATATATATAACCTGATAGAATCAAGGAAATTTCTAAAATTTCCTTGCCCCACAACAAAAATTCTATGCAATCCTTCTTTGGGAAAATTAATTTTGTCAAAAGGTTTGTCCCAGATTTTTCTCAAATTGTACTTCCCCTACAAACTATGATAAAAAAGAAGTCAATTTTCAAGTGGGGACTCACCGAAAGAAAAGAATTTGAGGAAATGAAACAAGCAATCATTGAAGCCCCTTCGTTATCAACTCCTAATTTTACTAAAAAAAATCTTTATACTTTTGCTTCCCAACAATCTTACGTAACAATTTTAACTCAACCTAATGAACAAAACATTGAGGCTCTAATCTCATTCTTTAGTTCAAATCTAAAGGGAGCAGAACTCAATTATTCAGAGGTTGAGAAGCAAGCCTTTTCAGTCTTTAAATCCATAAAGCACTTCAGGCCTTTCCTCTTGAAGATACATATTAAAGTAATTGTTCATTTCCCTGTTGTTAGACAATTACTTATTCAGGAAGAATTAGGAGAGAAATGAGCCAATTGGGTTACTGCCTTGCAGGAATATGACCTAGATATTAAACCAACCAAAATTGTAAGAGGTCAAGGTTTTTGTAGGATTATTACTGGAGTTAATGATAACTCAGCTAATGAGGATTCAGGTAATAACGTTCAAATCACAGAGGTATTTCCCATTGACATTGAATCCCAATATGTTGATCTTACTTTTTGTAAGAAATGGTTATGCTCCACCAAAACTCAATTATAAGAAGAAAATAGCTCTTAGACTAAATTCTAATCAATATTAGCTTGTCGATGATGTCTTATTTAGAAGGAATTATGATTATGTTTTATTAAAATGTCTAGAGAATTCTGAAGCTAAAAAAGTCTTGTAAGACCTACACAATGGACCAGGAAGAGGACAATATGGTGGAGACACCACTACTCACAAGATCCTACATGATGGATATTATTGGCCTACTTTATTCAGGGACACTCGTGCTTATATTAGAAAATATAAAGTCTTTCAAACTACTGCTAGAAGACAAAAGAAGCCAGCCTTACCTTTACAACTAGTTAACAGTAAACAACCCTTTGAACAATGGGTACTGGACATAATAGGTGAGATTGTTCCTAACTCTTCCAAGCAGCATAAATACATCTTGACTTCTACTGATTACTTCACCAAGTGGGTGGAAGAAATATTGTTGAAGGTGGCCAACTCTGAGAACATCATTGAATTCATTGATCAATTCATTATAACGAGGTTTGGTCTGCCTCCTACTCTAATTTTTTATAATGCATCATATTTTTCAGGTAACAGCATTACTGAATTTTCTCTTAGAAGAGGTTTTAAATTGAAGTATTCTGCAAATTATTATCCACAAGGAAACGACTTAGCAAAATCTACTAACAAAAACCTCATTAGAATAATCAAACGAACTATTGACCAAAATCAGAAAACTTGACATAAAGCTCTAGTCTTTGCATTATGGGCCAACATAATTACCCAGAAGGCCTCAATAGGCACTTCTCCGTTTCAACTAGTGTATGGTAAAGAAGTTATTTTGCCACCTAACTTAGTTATTCCATCACTATCCCTAGTGCAGTCCATTGAAGAAAACCCTTCCTCTTCTCTTCAACTAAGAATGTCACAAATCCTTAAGCTAGAGGAAGAAAGGGAGAAAGTTAAGCAAGTCCATGCTCATCACAAACAATTGGTCAAATCTTCATTTGATGCAAGTTTAGTTCAGAACGAAAATTTTGAAATTGGCGATCTAGTTCTGAAGTGGGACAAAGCCCATGAGGAGAAAGGCAAGCATTCAAAGTTTCAAAGACTTTGGCTTGGCCCATTTCAGATTGTTCAAAAACTAGGTCCATCAACTTTTATTTTACAATATCTACAAGGCAAGAGGGATGCTCTTCCTGTTAATGGGCTACTTTTGAAGAATTTTTTTATTAAGGATACCTATCCTTTTTGTAAAATATGTAAAATAATCACATGTATATACTGGTATATTAGCCCTAGCATTGTTAGGTAATACTCTTTTGTCTTCATAGTGGGGTCTTTCAACATTAATATGAAATTCGACTGATTGAGTGAGAAATATTAGAAAGAAAATCATAACATTGAGATTGGTATTGCATTTATAACAAAACTCTGAAATATTTATATCCATTAAATTGTGAATTTTTTCATAGCTTGAAAACTCTATAAAATCTAGTTATCCCTTGGTTGATCATGCAAAAGGTTTTCTTTAAAAAGTAAAGGCTATTATGAAGTTTTAGCATCTTTTGACTTTAATTATCATCCACTACTCTTAAGGAGTGAATATGCCTCCCCATCCATTGATTTAAAAAAAATTAGAGTGTAATTCAAAAATATATGAAACTTGAAAGATAAGAGGTCTCATCATGAGCCGACTTACCATGATTATGGGGAATCAATGATACTGACATTATCAACACTGGCCACCAAACTAGGGTAATGGCTCACAGTTATATAACCATAAGACAAGAGGTCTCATCATGATCCAACTTGTTCAATATCATCATAACTTGTGAATAGCATTGTCGTAATCTAGTTACCAAGTCAAGACAATGACTTTCACACAAATTTTAAAACAAAAATTTTAAGAAAAAAATAATAAAAAAAGAAAAGATTAAAAACACCTAATAATTTTACTATAAATGGATGGGATACTGGAATATTTGTGGTTAAACGGTAACCCTTTTGAGGTTATGGACACCTGCTGGCAACGGTGGCTCTATCAGTGACAAATAGGCCTATCTTAACAACTAAACTTCTATTAGTTCTTAAATTTACCTTTATAACTGATTAAATGACAAGCAGGGATGACAAAGGTTTTCATCAATAAATAGGTTATGATATTATTCATAAAATGATGAGTTCTTTTATTCAGAGTAACTTTTATCAAACAAAACTTCAAAATATTTTTTCCTTTATAAGTCTTCTTGTTGAATTGATTAAATCTTTATTTATTTTTAACAAAGATAATTGTTTCGCCCAGTATGTCACCAATTGTTGTACTACTCAACAACCCCCAATTATAGTTAATAGTAGGACTAATAATTAATGAGACCCTTTTTAAAATTGACGATTAAATCCAAAAAATCTTAATAAAACAAGATAATCTTAGCTTTATTATTTCCAAAAAGATTGATTAAATAGAGAAACTCCCCTTGTCGGAACTCAAATATCAGAAATTGAACCTTAAACATTGGCTTTTACTTTAAAAAAACCCTCTTCGGAAATATTTTATCTAAACATTCCAAGTTTGTCCCTTAAGAAAAACTTTGATTGAACATTCCCTGATTAGGTGTTATAAAGGTCTAAAGCCTTAAAATAAGAAAAGTGCTCTGCTTTGAGTTATTATAATAAAGGTTTGGCCCCGCAACACCTCCATATAGCATCCCAACATTTCAATATCAGCGATTTCATTTTGATGTTAATACCCAAACATCTGATCTGTCAATCCTTCAATCTTCGATATCCTTCCTGCTACATTCTTTGATATATGACCCCGCTAAAACCATAGCTCTCACCTCTGATATCCCTCTCACCTCTGAACTCTGATCTTCGATATCTTATTCCCCACTCAGTTCACAACTTCTATATTGGGATTTCCTAATCGACAGTTATCCTTTCAATTCCCCGATATGAAACCGTTGATCCAAAGCCTCTCATTACTCTTTGAGCTTTATATGTTGTAAGCTAATAAAAAAAAACATATTGCAAATCTTAAACAATGCAACCATGTGATTTCGCTACGCTGACATGTAATGTGGCCCATGTGAATCCACGTTTTATTCATAAATATTGAAATGAAGTGAATTTATGGCTTTTGATATGTTAAACGCCTTCTTTATTATTAACGATTATCTAAGATTTCGCTCATAAATATCAAGGATTCATGTGTAATCGGTTATTTGCTCTAAGTGTAAGTTTCTGCTCATTCTTGTTTTTCTCTTGGTAGGTCGGTCCCAACAAACATAGTTTGGTAGATATATCTCGACCAATTAAACCCAGAATAAAGTCTGGTGTTCAGCAACAGCGAGCTTCTCCTCCTCCTGAGGCCATAGAAATACCTACATTATTTTCCGATACCACATGCACCCCAGATGTTGGAACCTCTACTTGGGAGGCCATGTACAAGCTTTTCGAAGACAAAGAGCCAAGGGTTACAGGAAGAATAGTCACATCAAATGATTCTATCCCAGTTTCTAATACGACATATAGTGATGTGGCCAATTCATTTCTCCACAGAATTGTTGCTTGGCCAAACATCTTGACTTACACAGATATGATCAAATGGGTTGTCGACCATCTAAACATTGCAGATAGGAGCTTTATGACCAAGAGGAACATGGTCATTGACTCTTTCACCAGCAAGGACTTGTCTCAAATGTACCAGTTATCACCACCTCAAAATAAGTATAATAAATACTTCCTTGAGAGGTTCATGAAGGAAAATGAGCACCAATCTGAAGTCATCAAAGGTTGGAGAAGAGATGCTAGAAAGCACAAGCGAGAGGACAAGGGTATGTATTATATAGCTTCTATTGTGTCGGACCATATTGTTATGTTGCTACCATGATGTGTAGATTATTTGGTTATGCCAATACCTAGAAGTTTTCAGACCAATGGGTACCCCCGATTGAAGCAGCCTCTGATATCTATGTTATGGACTGGGGAACTATTCTATCAAATAATTTAACTGCCACAATCCTAGAATATAGGAACTGTTGGAATTATGGAACAGGTTTGGAGCTATGGCACAGGTGTTGTCCTTGATGGCAACTCTCTTTGTAACAGATCTCAGTTCAGGCTTTCAGAATGAAGGAAAATACATATACGCATGTTAATCTAGACAAAGACGCGTATACACGCGGGTTATACATTTCAAAGGCGCGTATGCGTATACACGCACTTTCATGCAAGGAAAAGCGCGTATATGTTGGAGAACTTACTTTTGGTCCATGGTAGTTAGTCCTCGATATTTGAACCTATGGTTTTGGACCATGGTATCTCGTCAGAAGTGTTGACCCCAGGTATTGGGTCCTTGGTATTGTTTATTATGGTTTTGGACCGTGGTATTGTGGAAGGCCTAAACCTATAAAAGAGGAAGGAGATCATGTGGCAAAGGATCATCTAAATTATTATTGAATATCTGATAAAGTGCTAGATCTGGAATACTGGTAATTGGGTTATGGTGCAGATCTGGATCTGAATGAAGGAGGAACCTTAGCGCAAAGAGAAGGATAAGTTCTATTGATGGATCATAATATTTAAGCTTGAATGGTAGTATCTTTGTATGATTTTGATCTGTTATTTGTGGCGCTTGCTTGATCTATAAAACTGACAATCTAGGTTATTTATATCTGAAAGAGCGAATTATCCTTTATAGATCTGTACGCAGGTTCAGTGAAGTGAAGGCGCATATATACGCCAGTTAAGTGAAGGAAAATAGTGTATACGCAAGTTGTTCCATACGCAGAAGCGTATGCATGCAGGTTTCAAGCTATTAAAGTAGCGTATATAATTTGAATTTGAAAAAGGGAACATTTGGCTTGATAATACTGATTCACCCCCCCCCCCCCTCTCAGTATTATTTCCAACAATTGGTATCAGAGCAGGTCCTTCAGAAGAAGCTTGATCGCTTGAAGGAAGATCGTTCATCATGAGCAACTACGAGAGGGAAGCATCAATCAGGCCACCGATTTTTGATGGGACAAACTTCGTATATTGGAAGGTAAGAGTTACTGCCTATCTTCAATCTCTTGGTACAGAAGTTTGGGATATCATAGAAACAGGGTATACTTTTCCATCAGCAACTCCTATAGATCCGGCTGAGAAGAAGAAATATGAAACAAATGCAAAGGCGGTCAATACTCTATTAGGATGCCTATCTCAATCAGAATTTGTCAAGGTTATGCAGTTTAAATCCGCAAAAGAAATATGGGACAAGATTGTACTGAGCTATGAAGGAGATGATCAGGTAAAACGAGAAAAACTTCAAACCCTCAGAATTCAGTATGAAAATCTCAGAATGTACAATGATGAAAGTGTGGCTAACTATTTTCTTCGTGTAGATGAGATTGTTAATTGTATGAAAAACTTGGGTGAAGAAATAAAAGAGGTTGTTGTGGTTGAAAAAGTTCTAAGATCTTTGTCACCTAGGTTTGAATCTAAAGTTTCTGCAATAGAAGAAAAGGAGAATCTACAAAACCTTAAAATGTCACAGCTGCATGGAATTCTAACTGCTTATGAAATGAGAAAAGGAGGTCCATCAGACAGGAGAGAAGCTGCCTTCAAGGCTTCCGGCAAAGGAGATTACTATGAGTCAGGACACGTGTCAGAAGAAGAAGAAGAATCAAATTTTGTCAAAAATCTTCAACGGGGTGTTGGACAATTCCGAGGTAAGTTACCTTTCAAATGCTTTGCTTGTGGAAGAGTCGGTCACTATGCTGCCAAATGTCCTCATAAGGATAAGATTGACAAGGGGAAGGAACCTATTAGATGGAACAAGAAACAGAATGCAAATAAGAAAAGCTATTACACTCATGAAGATAGTGATGGACTTTCAAATAGTGACGAAGATGAACGAGGTAATGATTATAAACTTTTAATGGCTTTTGAAGATGATGATTACATGGATGCTATAGATGAAGAAGGTTTTTATGAAGATATTTCTAATCTCAAAATTTGCTTAGAAGAGAAAAATGTGATTATTGATTCTTTGCAATGTCAACTGGCTGAAAGGGAAAAACATCTTGAAAAATTGGAATGTGAAATTGTTGGTCTTAGAAAAGAGATTGAGAAAACAAAAGCTCTTAATCTTAAATTTGTTAAAGGATCTGAAACTCTGGATGAGATTATCAATGTGCAGCGTTCTCCACTAATCAAGACAGGTCTAGGATATAATGGAGAAGCATCTCAAGCATCCACCTCCAAAAGTTATCTTGATGCAGCAAGGAGGAGCGAGCAAAGGCCTAATAGAAATCATCAGGTAAATCAGGGACAGTTTACCTCAAGAACGAACAAAGACTATCAAGAAAATCGGGGGCAAACTACCTTAAGGACAAACAGAAGCTACAACCAGCCACAGGTAAAATCTTCCCAATTTGCCTCAAGAATGGATGTTGGTAGAAACTACAATCGGTTGGATGATAGATTTGATAATCGCAGAAGTTTCTTCAATGGGAAATGTTTCTCTTGCCATAACTTTGGTCACAAAGCAGCTCAATGTGTTGCCTATAAGACAATCATGACTAGAGAAGCTCAAAAACAAAGAAGTATGTCTGGAATCACGAAGAGGACCTATAACAATTTTTCCGCCCTTGAAAGTGAAATTGAATGTTCTATTTGTAATAACTTCGGTCATGAAGAGTCTGAATGCAGGAGCAGGTTTTGGAAGACAACTCAGAAGGAACAAACCCCGAATGCCAGAACATGGAGAATGAAGGAACCACAACCAGAAAGATGTGGGATAGCTTTTTATGCAGAAGGACAGGAAAATCTATGGTACATCGACAGTGGATGTTCGAAGCATATGACAGGTGATAAAGAAAAACTTGAATCATATAGTGTTTTAGAAAAGGGAAAGAAAGTCTCTTTTGGAAATGATACCCCTGCAGTCATAAAAGGAAAAGGCACTGCTCATTTGAAAGAAAGGGTCAAAGCTGGAAACATTTTGTATGTTGATGGCTTGAAGCATAATCTCCTGAGTGTCAGTCAGATGTGCGATCAAGGAACCGAGGTAATATTTCGATCAAATGGATGTAGTGTTCGTGATCTTGATACAGGAAAAACAGTGATCAAAGGCAAAAGAACTCCAAATAACTTATACATATTTGAAGAAGGACAACAACAATGCTATTTGAGAAAGGATGATGAACACTGGTTATGGCACCGGAGGTTGGGGCATCTAAGCTTTTCACAAATAAGGAAAGCATGCAAATATCAAGCAGTTCGTGGTCTCCCAGATATCAAAATTCCAGAAAACACCATATGCAAATCATGTCAGTTTGGTAAGAAAACCAGAACCAACTTCCCTAAGAAGGAAGGCTCAGCCAGCAGGCCTCTTGAACTAGTCCATACAGATGTATGTGGTCCATTTAGGACAAGGTCACCTCGAGGAGAAGAATACTTTATATTATTCATTGACGACTTCTCCAGGATGGTTTGGTTAGGACTTATGAAACACAAGGATGAAGCATTCGAAAAATTGAAATCTTTCAAAGCCTTGGCTGAAAATGAATCAGATCAAAAATTAAGTGTCTCAGGTCTGACAGAGGTGGGGAGTTTACCTCAAATGAATTTTTCAATTTTTGTGAATAACATGGAATAAGAAGGGAATTCTCTACAGCTAGGACTCCTCAGCAAAATGGAGTGGTGGAAAGGATGAACAGAACGGTTCAACAAATGGCTCGTGCTATGCTTGATGAGTCTGGAACTCCCGTAACATTCTGGGTGAAGCTGCATTTGCTGCGGTTGTCATTCTCAACAAAACAAATGTCCGAGTGAACAGCACTCAAACTCCTCATGAGATTTGGTATGGTGAGACTCCTTCGGTAAATCATTTCAAAAATTTTGGAAGCAAATGCTACATTAAGAATAATGATGAACAGCTTGGAAAACTTGAACCTAGAGCAGATGAAGGCATTCTCCTTGGTTATTCTCCCCACATCAAAGCATATAAGTGTTACAATAAAAGACTTGGAAGAATTGTTGACAGCATTGATGTAGTGGTTGATGAAAAAGGATACATTCCTAGGCAAGTAAATTATGAAAATATCGAAGAGGATGAAGACTACTCTCCAAATCAGACTGATGATGAAGAAGAACCTCAAGAGGCATCAGAGGAACAGATAAGGATAGAAGAGAAGACTCCATCCAGGTATGTTCAGAAGAATCATCCAGAATCTCAAATTTTGGGGCAGAAAGAAGCAGGTGTACAAACAAGAAGAACAATTGCAGAAGCCTCAAGCTATTTGGCTTTGCTCTCCTCCACTGAGCCACAAAATGTAAAAGAGGCATGCAAAGATGAATGCTGGGTCAAGGCAATGGATGAAGAACTTGAGCAGATCGAAAAGAAAAACACTTGGGAGTTGGTTCCTAGACCAAAAGATAAGAATGTCATAGGGACAAAATGGGTCTTCAAAAATAAGTTGAATGAAAATGGGGAAGTAATTAGAAACAAGGCCAGACTTGTTTGCAAAGGGTATGCTCAACAAGAAGGAATAGACTTTGAAGAAACTTTTGCTCCTGTTGCGAGACTTGAGGCCATCCGAATGTTCCTTGCTCTCTCAAGCTTTCAGAAGTTCAAAGTATTTCAAATGGATGTGAAATCAGCCTTTCTGAACGGAGACTTAGAAGAAGAAGTATACATTGAGCAGCCAGATGGTTTCATTCTTAGGAATGATCCAAATCTTGTATGCAGACTGAAAAATGCTCTCTATGGTCTTAAACAGGCTCCAAGGGCTTGGTACTACCGCTTGGACAAATATCTTCATCAACAAGGTTTTTCAAAAGGTTCAGCAAATAGCAATCTCTATATAAAAGTTGAAATGACAAATTGCTAATACTTGTTGTGTATGTAGATGATATTATCTTTGGCAACAATGAAGAAGCTATGAGTCAAAGCTTTGCCTTAGTGATGCAGAAAGAATTCGAAATGTCTTTGCTTGTAGAACTGACATACTTTCTTGGATTGCAAATCCAACAAAATGAAGGCGGTATCTTCTTATCTCAAACCAAGTACCTCAAGCAGATTCTGAAGAAGTATGGCATGGAAGATTCGAAACCAATATGTACCCCTATGGTTACAGGATGCAGTCTCAGTGCAAATGATGAATCAGCAGCAGTACATCAACCAACCTATAGGTCTATGATTGGAAGTCTACTCTATTTTACAGGTACCAGACCAGACATCATGCATGCAGTGGGAATAGTTGGAAGATTTCAGGCAAATCCAAAGGAAACTCATCTTCAGGCAGTGAAGAGAATTTTCAAGTATCTTCAAGGAACTCAAAACTATGGCTTATGCTATCCTAGAGATACAAATCTCACTCTTCATGCTTATACAGATGCAGATTGGGCTGGAAGCGTGGATGACAGGAAGAGCACAAGTGGTGGCGCATTCTTTATGGGTTCCAGATTAGTATCTTGGGTCAGCAAGAAACAGAGTTCGATTGCTTTATCTACAGCTGAAGCGGAATATGTGGCTGTTGCATCTTGTTGCACTCAACTTCTTGGATGATGCAAACCTTGCAGGACTTTCAAATCACTTGTACACCACCTATCTCCATCTTATGTGATAATACAAGTGCAATTAGCATTTCAAAGAACCCAGTCATGCATTCAAAGAGCAAGCACATACCGATCAAGTATCACTTTCTCCGGGAACAAGTGTTGGAACAAAAGGTCAAATTGGAGTATTTTCCTTCTAAGGAACAAGTTGCTGATATTCTCACCAAACCACTGCCCAGGGAGACATTTGAATACCTCAGAAAGAAGCTGGGAGTAGTTGATGCATCATCTTGCTGTTAAAACTTGTCTGTTTCAGAGAAAAATGGGTGTACGCAAGTTGCCTGAGGAGGATCCGCGTACATACGCCGGTTTGTGCAGAGACAGTCGCGTATATGGAGGTTTGATGGATATCAATAGGGACAGGCTCTAGTTGAAGATATTCTGATATGGGTCTGACAGAGACCATCCGGCACAGGTTCAGGGGGAGCAGATAATCTTCTAATAATGCATTGTTGGCATTATCTTAGAAGCTTTTGGTTCTAGTTCACAACTGTTGTTGGTTTCAGGTGGAACAGAGGCAGAAGGAGCACAGAAGGAAATCTTGGTTGTTGATCTGAATGGTGATTGACAGATGTTGCTGCTATCAGTTATTGGTGACTTTAATAAGTCTTGTTCTAGATATTTTGTCTCTATGTCATGTATCTCTTTTTTTGGTATCTCTATTATGGTGTCAAAGTCATGTAACGGCCTATTTTGGTTTCCCCACTATGCCTGGGATGAACATGTAATGAACTTGGTTGTCATATGTAAATTTCTGATGTATCCCCACTTGGTTGGGTGATGGATGTATGTATTGAGTCTTTTGGTGATAGGAAGGTATTTTATGATGAATAAGTCACGGTTCTTCTTGAAGAACATCTTTTGCAGATCTTGCCTACAGTCAGGGGGAGCATGGTCAGCAGATCAGGGCAGAGATTTCAGCATGTACTCAGGGGGAGCACAACCCTTTGCCCTTGATGACAAAGGGGGAGAATGACTTTGAGGATTTTGGGTTGCCATCAAGTCCAAAGGGGGATATTGTTGGCATTATGGCACAGGTTTGGAGCTATTGCACAGGTGTTGTCCTTGATGGCAACTCTCTTTGGTAACAGATCTCAGTTCAGGCTTTCAGAATGAAGGAAAAGACATATACGCATGTTAATCTAGACGAAGACGCGTATACACACGGGTTATACGTTTCAAAGGTGTGTATGCGTATACAGGCACTTTCATGCAAGGAAAAGCACGTATATGTTGGAGAACTTACTTTTGGTCCGTGGTAGTTAGTCCTCTGTATTTGAACCTATGGTTTTGGACCATGGTATCTCGTCAGAAGTGTTGACCCCAGGTATTGGGTCCTTGGTGTTGTTTATTATGGTTTTGGACCGTGGTATTGTGGAAGGCCTAAACCTATAAAAGAGGAAGGAGATCATGTGGCAAAGGATCATCTAAATTATTATTGAATATCTGATAAAGTGCTAGATCTGGAATACTGGTAATTGGGTTATGGTGCAAATATGGATCTGAATGAAGAAGGAACCTTAGCGCAAAGAGAAGTATAAGTTTTATTGATGGATCATAATCTTTAAGATTGAATGATAGTATTTTTGTATGATTTTGATCTGTTATTTGTGGCACTTGCTTGATCTATAAAACTGACAATTTGGGTTATTTATATCTGAAAGAGCGAATTATCCTTTATAGATCTGTACACAGGTTCAGTGAATCGAAGGCGCGTATATATGCCAGTTAAGTGAAGGAAAACAGCATATACGCAGGTTGTTCCATACGCAGAAGCGTATGCATGCAGGTTTCAGGCTATTAAAGTAGCGTATATAATCTGAATTTGAAAAAGGGAACATTTGGCTTGATAATACTGATTCACCCCCCCTCTCAGTATTATTTCCAACAGGAATAAACATGTTTTATCTTAAAATATTGTTCCCCCATTTTACATGAGTGCATATGTAATGGATTCCATTTTCTTCACTTCCGATTTCCCATCCATGGGATGGAAATGGACCATACAGGACCCTATGCCGATCCACATCTATCATAATATTCTCTAGGAGTCAAAATATCAGCCCCATCTGTATAAAATTTTCCATGGCGCTGTGCTTCCTATCCACCAACTTGTTTTTAATGAGAAATGCCCTAAAATCTCACCCAAAGAAAATAATGACCTCTTATCAATTGGAAGATGGTTTGGGGAGGATTCCTTTACCTATGTTTGAGTTTTTGGAAGCCTTTCACAACCACATGTATTTCCCCTATATGTTCCTGACAAACTCATAGCCCAGGAAATGGCCTTTTTAAGGTCATGAAAGAAAATAAGAAGACCGTGTGGCCTGTATTTCCCTTTTGTTGTGGTGTTTATTCCCTTCATAATTTCAAACATGCTACTACAGAAATTGATGAAATCCTACATATGAAGTTACCAATCATTGCTAAAAGGCAGTTCAACCCGAACAACACTGCCAAGAATGTTACAACTCAGGAAAAGCTCAAGCAGTTCATGAATGAGCCTGATACATTTTATGATATGTTTGAGTCAGCCTCTGAGTATTCAAAGGTTGAGAGAGAGGTAGTAGTGCAGTTCAGTCCTGAAGAATTGGAACAATTCAATCAATACAAGGCTAAAAGGATTTCCCACTTGCCCATAGATTTACTAAAACTTAATCAGCAAAGCATGGAGCATTATAAAGGAATGAGCACAACACAGCTCTCAGATGTAGCTCATACAAAAAACAGAAAGGAAGTTATAACTAATAAGAACCTAGAAGAAATTTGGGAATAATTTTCCCAAGCATCTGACCCTAAAAATATGCACACTCCATTTCAAATGAAGAGCATGCAGACTCCTCAAGTCACAGAGAAGACCTCATTCACTGTTGAGGCTTCCAAGGAACATATGGTACCTAATGATTCAGAGATCATCCCAGCATTTCCGACCTCTGTGGTCATTCTGAGAGTAGAGGAGATTCCTCCTCTTGAGGTATTTTACATTTCAAAGCATAAGTTAGTGGCTAGTAGACAGAAGAAGAGGAGAAGAACTGAACAAAGCCATGATTTAGTCCTTGTAAATGCCTCCTTTCAAGTACTCTGGAAAGAATCCCAATTCACCCTTACTTAAGATATACAAAGATTATCATAGTATGCAGGGGCTTATACCAGTGCAACAATTGATAAAGCCTTAGAGGTGCAACAACTCCTTACGGAAAAGGATGAGAAAATAACATGGCTTGAACAGGGTTTGGAAAGTGAAAAGCGGGTAGTTTCTCATCAATGGCAAGCCCACCTTACACAATTGCAAACATTTTTGAAAACTTGAAGATTCAATATGAATCTGATATAAAGAGCCGAGATTCCCAAATACAGGAGCTGCAACACAGGATTGATCAACTCAAGGCCAGTCTAGAGTTAACAAAATTTAAGAAAAAAGCGAGAGAGCTTAAAAACCTCCTTGCTCAATAGCAGGTTGTATTTTATCAAAAGTTGGGAATTATCCAAGACGTATGCCAATCAAGTGATTCACTTGTGAATCAACTATCCCATCTAAGGACATACTATAGAGACATCGAGGAGAAGATTTCTAATTTCATTGACTAGTAAGACAGCTCTGAGGGTCGATCAATTTATCTCCCCAAAATTGAAGAATATTAGAAAGAAATTGTCTTTCAGGAATGGGAGATAAGACTCAAACATGCAGAGATGTCCACATATAGTGTGAGGTACATATCAAACAACATCGATGAATCAATCAGTGACAGCCCACTACAGGCTAACCTAATTTCGGACTGCCCAAAAGACACCTTTCCTGATGTGAAAATGTTAACAAGGACTTGGAAAGAGTCATTAAAGAAGAGGGCAGAAGGAATAAATTCCCTATCAAAGATTTCCTTGGAATGCCATTGACATTTCCTAGTCAAACCTCACAGGTAGTGGTTGATGCCGAGGTGTCTTAAAAATACGATTAGTCATCTTCTTCCAGCACTCAATGATGCGATGTTTACTACAAGAATGCACATTATTCCTAACCATCCACCTGAATTGAAGCCGATGACAGACATATGCGAGCTTCGTCGGTGAATGACAAAGCAGTCATCCTCCCAGTCATGATCAAGTTGTTATAACATCACGCTATTATTATCTTGTATTTTATTTAAGTGTTGTTTGTTTGAACCGCAGAGCATTTTATGGAACTTTTATACATTTTAGTTTTGATTTCAAACTATAAATCCCCTTCACTATTATGAAGAAGGGGTTCTCATTTTTTGTGAGAAGCCTTTTAGTTTGCACTACTGTATCTGAAAAGAAATCTTAATAAGAAGAAGAAGCACTCTGACTTTACTTATGAGTATATTAAATGTGTATCAGGTACTACTATCTAAATGTTGATGTTGTGTTTATGAGTTGAATTATTACTTTATTTCAAGTTTGTCATATATGTTATTGCATCTGATTTGAACAGTTATCACTATTGATTTGTTTTAACTGAAATATTTTAAGTATATAGGAAAACAATGATATCTCATATGTGTTGTGAATTATATCAACTAATTTAATTAACTATTTGATTAAATTAGTTATCATTACTCATTTTATATTCATGAATAATTTGTTGATCTACATTATCTTGTTATGGGTGAAATATAAGTCACATATATAGGAGATACTTTGTTTTGGGATAGATATTATAAGGCCTTTAGTTATATTTATTTCTCAATTTTATCTGCACTCATTATCTTTCACACTTGTATATCTTCCATCCATTTTTATATATCTTTTTCAAGGGAAATCGATCCCATCAACCCAGTTGGAACCACCATCTCAAATGGAAAAGGAGCTGCTCTAAGTTCTCGACCGGGTGGTTTTCGCCGATGTTGAGGCCGAGATTTTTGAACCTTCAACAGACTATCACACTGCCTCCTTTGATTCATCAGTGAAATTGTTGCTTCCTTAGACTTCCCCTTTGACATCAATGACAACACTATGTCCAACAATATGGTTGTGTATCATTAGAGCCTTGAGCATTTGATGCTTTATGAACTTATTTGATATCCATGAAGGAATCCTTTAAAGTTCTCTGATTACATGTCCATTTTATTTTTCTTTTATCTTGCAAAGTCATAGTCGATTCAACTCACATTATTTTAAGAGGAAAGAAAAATATTTTCGAAGGCAGACCCAGTAGACAAAAATTATTTACATTCATATTTATTCCTTATGTATTTTACAAGTGAATATGTTATATGAGAGATTTGTTGGGAAATTTGATGGGGTTTTATCTTTAGTATCTAACCAATTCATGCCTTGTAAGACATAAGAAGAATATTCCATATGTCAAGATAGTAGTACCACCTTTATAAAAACGAGGAGAGATTTTCTTATTTCCCACAATAGTTTTTCTCAATGTTGGTCATTTTCCCTTAGCAGAAAAGATGATCAATAAGAAGGAAATTAAATGCATTGCATAAATTCTTGATAGTAGTAAATTTATTTCTCATTTCCATTTAAATTATCTTTATTTTTAGTTCAATGTAATTTAAATTAAATTAATTTTTATTAATGTAATTTTAAAGTTAAAATGGCATGGAGATCTCCTTCATATGCATTAGGGAAGGACCCCCTTGGTTCCATTGAAGAAGAGATCCATGACCCATTAGAGTAGAAGCAAAGTAGATATATTGTAATCCATTTCATTTATCCTATTTTATTTATTTTAGTGTGTTATTTACCTTCAACCAATATGTGGTGTGCAGATTTTAGATTTTATTTCACAACTCACAAATTGAACAATCATTTATTAAGTTATATATTCAAATATACGAAAATGGAGTACTATTGCAGAAGGGCTCAAATCTTAAAGCATAACACTGTAGAAATTTTGAATAATATAACACTTATTCACAGAGATTATCCTGATTATACACTATTTGCGGAATGCATGCATAATACATAACCTCCTCTACGTTGATCATCAATTTGCAGAATTAAAGAAACAATCGCATGCGCACATTGAAACATCAATCACACATATCAACACAGTATGTACTGGGGAAAGCATATAGCTGAAAACCCCAAACTATCTGTATATTATAATGATAGAGAACATGTAACAATACATAGTACAATACTCCTCACAAGTACTCAGTACTATCTCCACCTGCTACACACAAACTAGCTCGGATCTAAACAAGTCACAGGTTCAAATCTCCTCCACTGTTTTCCTGCCTCTATTGCGCAATCCAAGTTGAGAATAGATCTGATCAAAGCTCGTTTTCCCTTGGCCTGTACTGCGCAATCCTCATTGGCAATCTCAATCAATGATTGTGCAAATCTCATGCACAGCTATAGTCACAACTAATAGTAGTCTCACCCTTTCACCCACCTCTAACACTTGTCTCCACTGAACTGTCCATGCACTGAGTTAACTGATGTATTCTTTAGTTGATTTATGAGTTAATAATTAGTGAATTAATTAATAATTAATTCACATCACTCATCACTAGTGTATTTAGCAGTTAGACTAAATACAACTAGTTCAACTAAGTCAAACTGAACACAACTCCATCAACTCCTCAATCAACTCCACCAAACTCAATCACTTGAGTTCTAACTGAAGTCCATCATGCAATAGCTCAACTACCTGATAGGAAAAGCGTATTTCCTTCTGGCAGTTGCATGTGCCACATCCGTAGCTCGAACTGAAGTGCTGCAAGAGGATAAGATAATGTTTATAGTCCAAATATTATTAAGAGCTAATAATATTCGACTGTTCTATTTTTAGACTGGAAATCTAAAAATAGACTCCGCCCATATGTCTAAAAATAGAGGTCCATCTATTTTTACCAACATGACCAACATCCATAAATAGCATCCTGCAACTCATAGACCATGATCCATATGTCTAAAAAGAGGCATAGTCTAAAAATAGACTTTGCACCAAAAATAGCCTGTGGGCCCACTTAGTGAAGGCGACTTCTTTTCACTAAGCTCCATCATCTTGTTGGATTTTCAAAAAACACTTAATTGAAACCTATTATTACAACATTGGTGGGTATAATAATTTATAATTTAAAAATGAATATGCATTAGTTATAAGTCTACATGCAAATTTTTGTTCTTATTTAAACTTTGACTTTCATTTATTTTCATCATCTGCAAGTTAACATTCAAAGCAGTGTTGTAATTGAATAAGAATCATGAAGTATGAGCTAAAAAAATTGGCATTTACATAAATGAGCAAAATATGTAAAATGTATTGCAAACATGAATATGAATTGTCTATTGTTATCACTCTGTAATTTCTCTAGGCTGAAGAGAGAAAACCATAGGTAACCACAAACCATTTTTAAGCTAGAATATATCCCTTCTAGCTCTCAAGAGGGCTCTCTCTGTCTGCAATGTTCAACTACTCTGATATTAGTGTCTGTATGGTGCTCAATAGGGCTTAAATTTTCAAATATTCGCTGGTAGGAAAGGAGGCAAATCCATTGGGCATGGAGTCATGTCTACATGATTAAGTTTCTAGTGATGAAATGAAGAGGAAGAGGAGGCTCTACAGGGGCAAGGTAGGTAGTCTCTTTGGAGTTTTCAATTTAAATTGAGTCGAAGATGATTGGAAAATGACAATAGAGCATCAAACACCAAGATGAATTCTAACTGTCATTTAGAAGAAAACATAGAAGTCTAGCAAACTGAATCAAAGCACTATTTGAAATGAATTTTGAAATCAATATATTTGTTTAGCTAAACCAGAAGACACATTTAAAGCATGAATTTCATATAAGATAACTTACAAATAATAATAGCACATCTCTAAATCAAACTAACACAAGAATCCCTGTAAAGTCCACTTATGTTCTTCATTCACTGTAAAAATATATCAAAAGAGTGTAGTACAAAATATGCTTTCTCCTCAACCTGGCCAACCTTTTGCTTCATTACAATTACAAGATAAATAGAGAAAAACAATTCAGTTCCCACCTCTAGGAAATGAATTTCCCAAAATAGAAATGGATATCAGCTTGATGCATCAAATGTAAACTTGTTATGATTAAAATAAGAATCAATTTACCTAATACAACCTTTAACTAAATGCATCACCAAAACATTAAATATTTACAATGGTATATAGCTTCAACATCCTTAGACTCTGGGACACTTGTCAACATCTTCAAATTCAGTTTTGGAAGCTTTGAAGTCAGATATGTTGGTCAAATGGTTGACTATCTGAAAGCACAGTGCCTCGCCTGCAGCAAAAGTGCAGCGATTGTATTTTTTGAATATATCCTAAACGGTAAGCTAGATTGAGCTTATTTTTTTCAATACGGTTAATACCATTATAACCCTTCTTCACAAAAACTTTGAGCCAACTCTGACTCACATTTCTCGATAAAATCTAAAAATAGTTGTAGATGACGGTGCTCATTTCTCGAACACTGTGAAGCATTTTGACATGAAATTAAGTGACCTTATTCATATCACCCCCATGCATCTAGTGTAAAACTTTCATGGCAAACGGGTACAAGTTTTAAGAGATATGGTGAAAATATTGTGGCTATGTGAAAGCATAACGCTCTAAGATTATACTATCTTCGTCCATCATCTGACATGCTGAGGGTATTGGGATGGAATGGAATGGTCCATACAACGTTTCGAACCCATGAGAAAACATATAGGCCGAACACAAACCTTCAAACCCTAAACCTTCTTATTGGAGCAGAAGCACAACACACCTCCATCTTCATGACTTGACCAAACACTAATCTTCCAACTGAGTAAAATGATTTGGAGTTGATCTAAATATTCACAAAAAACCTCTTACATGGACAAGAGTTCAAAAAACCCTAATTCCTTATCAAAATGATGCCTTGCTAGAAACACAGCACAAAAGCTTAGCGAACCATGGTTGATGTAGCTCTAGTCACTCCCTAAGTTTCTTGATGACTTTTGCATGAGTGAAATGGCCTGAACATCATCAACTTCCTCCTTAGAAACTTTATTTCATCACATCAAGCTACCAACTCTCAATTTTTTACCTACAGCAAAAATGCAGCGCTAGTGAGAAAGTGCAACACGACCTATTCTTCATGGTTTTGATCAAAGCTGAGGTCTCTGAGTTAGACACATCCTGTTGTTATATTGAAATTATGCTGATAATGTTTCAAAATTCATTCAAGCCCCTATTCACCAAAAATGACAAAACTCCCATCTTTACATCAAAACCCTAACCCTAATGTTTGACCATGATACAAATTGTTGATTGAGCTGCTTTTTAAACAAAGTTTCATGGTTTCTTGAGTCTAATTGTACTCTCAAGAAATCTTTCAAATAGTACATGACCTCCTTATACAAACTCTTTCAACCATCATCCTTGGACAAAAAAGAAACAAAAAAGGCTAAAATTTCTTTGATTTACCTGTTCCAACATTCAAACTTTGGCTGCTTCAGCCAACAAATCCAACTTACCTCTGTCCTTTTCCTTTATCTCCTTCAACTGCTGCTTGGTAGCTCTCAACTCCTTCCTCATGGTAAGGTTCCGCCTGCATATGTTTTTCAGCTTCCTATGTAGTGGGAGAGACCTCTTCAACATATGTTTAGCATTTCCCATTATTACTCATACACCTCTAATATAATGATACTAATGACATGATCTGACATTCCTTAAGGACTAAGGACTTGATCTCTAAGAGATCATAACAAAACTTTCACACATTTGCCAAAGTAAATTTAAAAGACTAAGCTTGATTTTTACTACTATAACATAGAACCCTAATAACTACAAAGAATAATTTATGTTTTCGTTTTGCACAAAGTAAAGTACCAATATTTTAGTTAAATTCCTTAAAAGTGATTTTTATTTAATTAGATTAGAAAATTTAAAGTTCTTTAAACAGAAAAAATTTATCTTGCATTAAGCATATTAGATAATAAATTAACACAAGTAACCTATTTTTGCACATGCAGTGTAGGAATATATCACAAGTATAAATTGAACCCTAGGTTCATAATTAAGTAATCAAAAATTAAATAAAATAATATTTAATTAACTTGATAGTTTCAAACATTTCTACGAGGCCTATCAATAATGAAGGAATATGTGGATATGTGGATAAAGTTGTTTTTGTGGCACTGAAGATGCAGGAATCAAAAGCCATTTTCTCGAGATGAATTGAATTAGTCCAGGAGGATTTGGAAAATGTCAGCTCCTTTGGACATGTATCCATTGGTTCTCTTGATTATGTTGAACAACTAAAAAATGTTGATGTGTACTCAAACTATGGATGGATAGGAAAAGATACAACATCTTGAAGCAAATCTTGAATACCACTTGCCAAAAGCAATTGAAGAAATATTTGTTAAGAAAAAGGAGGAAAGCTCACACAAAAGTATTTTTGGCAATTACACAAAAGAAATTGTTTAGCTTGCAAGGAGAGATGTATTGCTAGGATGAAATGGAATGAGAAAGGGTGTTTTTTCTCTTGAGGCTTTCATGTACTATTTCTAAAACTTTTGATGAGAAGAAGCCACTTTTGGCCAAGTTAATTTTTGGAGGACTATGATTCCTATGTGTGTTTGTTGTGGACAATTCTACTACCTTTTTTAGTAGTGGAGTTGTGTAAGAATGTATCTCACATTGTAGACTATTCTTATGTGTATCTATTGCATTTGCATTTATGTTATTTGGCTATGTTTGTATGGATTTTTTAGCATAGGACTGTAGATGATTGCTTTAGTGTTGGACTGTTCCGAACTTGTAATAATTTACTCATATTTTTATATGTGTTCTCAGTGAACTAATTCATGGGTCATTGATAGGAGAATGTGTGGTTATTTGCTTGCTTCTTTATTACTATTAGTAATGTTTAAACACATGTGTTAGCATCTTATATTATTTACATCTCATTCTTTAGTTTAGGAAACCATCAATAGTGGACTGAGCCACAAACAATAAACGCAAAAATTAGTAATGGTTGTTGCTAAACTAGAATCTCTGTGGCCTCCCTATTTGAAATGGTGGAAAGACTAAATGGGACTTTTTACAGGGGTAACCCCTACTATTATTCAAGGTAATTTTAGATTATCAATGGGGTAAGTTTTTCGCCTCTCTAGGCCAACATGGGTATCATTCAAATATATGATCTCTCATACCTCGTGCATAAGTGGATATACATGAGGATCTTTTCCAAAATATGACCAATCTCAAAGTTTTTCGATTTCTTCCATGTTGATCTACCTTGGATGTTTCTCATTTCCATTCTATTTGAAAATTTTGAGAATAGAGATACTTTGAGTACCACATTAAATGGGAAGGACAAATATGTATTCAAAGAGGCAACTATTGTGATCAAGCCATATCCCCTATGTTATCATCAAAGGAAAAGACTTATAACTCTTCATTACATTATTACTACATCAACTTCTCAAACTTTCTTTGATAATGTTTTCCCTTCATATATCCCTTGGTCCTAAAAATTAATCCACCTCTTTCCATGCCTATGTTGAATAATCATATGACATAACCAATAATGGATATTTTCTTCATTTTCCTTGAATAAATAGCATTTGTGGAGACTATTTTTTCTTATTTTTTGCAAAATATTCCGAGTACCCTATTCTTATGAGCAAACCACATAAATATTCAAGATTGTTTTTGGAAATTTGAACTTTCATATTAATTTCCACCACTAAACAAAATCACTATATCCACTCTAGTTACATTAAATCCTAATCCCACCTTAAAATCATATAATCCTTAAATAGGGGTCTTTGACCAAATCAATTCATCATATAATTCCTTCACTCTTAGATGATTAGACCTAGGTTATCAATATATATTTCTTGCACCATCTCATCTTCCCATTAATTTCAATCATATATTTAAATTTTCGTTCATGCTTCTATCAAATAGTAAGTTTGTTTAACAACCACTTAGCAAAGAAAGAACAACCAATTCTTGTGTAAAACCTAATTACATGGTTTGGAAACCCAAACACTTCCCCACATTCAACCCATTCCCAACATTCCTTGTAAGTCATCTATCAATCAAAGAAAAATATATAACAATAACCTTCCATATTATTGATGCATTATGTCAATTCCTTGAAGGATTTCTATTCCAATATTGTATAATATCAAGCTTAATGTATTTTTGGACAACTATGTGAAACTAGATATTTTTACCTATAATCAACCTCTCATAACACACTTTGCAACCATATATTTTCCAAGTAAATGAATGTTTTTAAATCCCCATCCAGCCATTCTTTTGGCATGGAAGAAAACATGAATAGCTTCTAATACAAATATAACTACTATAGCCTTCCCTCGTGGATAAACATCTATTGTATTGGATAGATAATCCCCCTCTTTATTATCCAATCACAGTCCTTTATCCCATAAACGTTTGGCTTAAAAAACCTTGATACTTCAATCATCCTTGTTTGTAAACTTTTGTGGTGGTCATAGTTATGGATACTCCAATCATCCTTTGGATCACTCTCTTGAGATGGAAAATGTGAGTATAATCTAACATTGTCATCATTCACAACCATAAAAGATACGATTGAATTACATATATTTACCTTCTTTCCTATAGCAATACAATGTAGGTCTAAAATCCTCTTTAATTTTAAAGCATCTTGTATTGAACCATCACAGAAAAAATATATATCATCTCCAAAAAAGAGATAATATAGAGAGAGGATTATCCTTATCTAAATTCCTTTGAATGACTTATACCTCTTTGCCTCCATCCGTGTCTTGCTCAAATCCTCAACAATAATTAAAAACAAGAGAGGGGAAAGAGGGCATTCCTACCTCAACCCTTTTCAAGGCCTAAAATTGGTGAGGTTGATCCATTGATAATGACTCAAAAGATACATAAGACAATTTATAACCCAATTTATAAAATGGACCAAGAAACCTAGATGAATTATCATTAACATGTATACAACCAACTTGCTTGACGGTAGGCTTTAAACAAGTCTGATTTTACCACCATTGTTGGAGTCTCTTAGTTTTAATGGAATGAAACCCTCATGAACAACCCAATTTCTCCATGGATATGTTTACTAAAAAAAAACTAAACAATTCATTTGAAATCAAATGAGATTGCAATAATTTTACCTTTCTTGTTATAATCTTGACTATTGTTTTATAGATGCAATTACACGAGGATATGGGCATGTACCACTCAAACGTAGTTGGATTATCTAACTTTCAAATATGAGCATTAAAGGTGGCATTAAATGTTACTAGCATCTTTCATGGAGATATAAATTCTTTAATAACCCTTATGATTTCATCCTTTATGACTTTATAGAGACCTAAGAAGAATTCAATATGCCACCCATTGGGATGAGGGTTCTTGTCTTTTTGGAAATTATGTAATACATCATGAGGATAATTTTTGAGACTTATTTTGGGAGCTTCTTATTGTCTTATTCAACCACAAACCTAGGGAAGAAACTGGTCAATTTAAACACTTCAGCTACAAGGGCCCTATTTTATGCGTTGTATGATTCTCCAAAAGGATTCACCTTTCCCTTAGCAATATTCATAGAGATAATAGCTTCCAAAACACCTTCACTATCACCTTCCACGTGGAATATACATTATTTTTATGATTTGCATACTAATGAAAGTACTTAGTATTTTCATCTCCCTTTAAGAGCCAAAGGACTTTACTTTTTAGTCTCCAAGTTGCTTCCTAGTTTGCCAATATTTTCCTCTTCCTTGTTCTAAAAGTTTGACTTCATCTTTGAAAGATTCAATAGGACACCCGAAATTATGATTGCATAGAGCCTCTAACTAAGCCTCTACAAGGACAAGGACCTAATCATTCTTTTTCCTTTTTTCATGAGCCCACCCAATTGCCACATGTTTAACTCTTTTTAAAATAAATTCAACTTTTATACATGTTGACTTTCTGAGGGCCCCATCATATGAGATCCATTCATCCTTAATTAAATTGATTAAGTCATCATCCTCTAACACAAGTGATTAAACTTAAAAGCACTATGATGTTCCCCCCAATATTTTTCCATTTCAAATAACATTGGAAAATTTATCTAAAACACCTCCCATGCCTACCTATTACCTAATCTTAGTTTGATAATTTATAAAGGATTATATCAAGAGAAATCTATTTAATCTCTCAAAAGTTAGCTCTTAACTTATCCCCATGTTCATCAAGATGGGATTTAATTTAACATGCTCAATATCATATAAAACCAAAATCTTCCAACTTCCTTGGTAAAAAGTTCACACAATGGGTCTACATGCACAATAGGGCCCCAGATGTTAATTCTAACCCCCCCCCCCCCACACACAACCACAAAAAAAAAAAATTATCCCCACATATCACAAATTTTCCTTGTTTTAGTAGGCTCATTGTGGATCTTTACCTAATACACCACCCTAGCTACACTAGGGCCATAAATGTTCAAGATAGTATTTCCCTTACCCCACTCCTAGGAATATAATGTTGCTTCTAAACTTGATTACTAGACAATACATTAGAACATGAAAAAACACTATTCCTCCATACAAGGATTAAACTGCTTAATCTACCACTTGAGTTAACATAGGTGAAATCCCAACTGCCTTAAGATCTTCTTTGACTAATAGATTATTTTAGTCCACCCACCCTTGGGCTCTTGCCATAACATTATGTTCAGTTGGTAAATGTCTCAAGGGCCTATTTTTTCAAGGTGTTTCCCAACCTTCTTTTTTTGCTGAAGCAAGAGTGGGACCTTCTTTTACATTAATAATTTACAAAATTTACAACTAACCACATGGAAAAGTGGCCCAAGGGAGAGACCCCCCCAAAGGACCTGAGATCGAGCCCGAGGCAAAAGTCTCTGCCCCAAAAATCTAGCCTTTCAACAACTAAAAGCTATACAAGAAAAAGACAAAAGCTAAACCTTAGCAGCGGACAAAACAGAGATAAAGACCGAAGGGCTCCACTAACCCTCCAAAAAGTGGAGCGAATCGTGCCCAAAAGAAGTCCACCAACAAAAAAGGCCAAACACTCTTCCCGCCAAAAAAACAACCTGTCTCCTTAATCTATATCGTTGATCCATCGGGCCCTATCCAACGGTCGTAGACAATATCGCGGAGAAAAGAAGCACGACTCATAACCAACACTACCTCCAACCTGCTCGACCCGTCTCAGCCGTCGATCTGCTTCAATTGATCTAATGGTCATGGATCATATCGCACCCACCTAAATTGCCGAACATTAGCATGCGATGGGGGCGGTATTCAAACCGGCCCCACCGCCACGTGCACCCCTCTGAATGGAATCGCTACCAAAACGAAAATACCGCTTTCCGCCTGCGAGGCATGCAATCACCAGAAAACCACTCCCAAGCTGGTTTGTCGATTCTAGACAGAAAAATCTCGATAATGTGGCGACTGAGAGTGCCTGTCGAGACGCCATTCCTTCTCGAGCTAAGGAAAGAGGATCCATTCGGCAAAATCTAGTCTGATAGGAATCAAAGCCAATCAACAGACAACCATTTGCGATGGTCGAATCAACTTGATTCCAGGGCCATGGCTCTGCCACGAAACACCAACCTATCATCTTCTGCCTGTTCATGTAAAATCGCTTTTAACCTGCTCTGAGGCAACTCATGCCATTTTGATGCCACTCTATTCTCTGTACTGATCACACCTTGGTTGGCCAGCTGATCTGCCAATTTGTTTGTCGATCTTCGAACATGCTTAAAGCTAACTGTATGAAGGCTTTGTAGGTGATGTTGAATCCATTGAAAGCCTTGAATCAGCCTCCAATTCTTTGAGAATTTTTCTGGCTTTGTTCCCCCGCTGATTTTCTTAACTGAATTGATAATAAGCTCAGAGTCAACCTCCACTATCACGTTTTGTTGGTTTTCCTGATTCAGGAAATCCAAACATTGCTCCATAGCCATCAATTCTGCCATGTTATTAGTAGCTTGTCCCAAATGACAGTGAAAGATGAAAAGGACACTTCCATTCTCATCCCTTAACACACCTCCATAACCAGCGGTGCCTGGGTTGCCTTTTGAAGCTCCATCAATGTTGAATTTCAGAAAACCCTTAGGAGGAGGATGCCAGAAATCATTCTCAGACTTCAAGGAGATAACAATTCTATCCAGACCCTGAGGAGAAAAATCCTGCAAGCCCAGCTCACAGAATTCTCAAATCAGCAGCCGAAGGAGGGTTCTTAGGGAGATTTCACACTATGGTACCGACCGTTTCCTTGAGTTGTTTTAAGATCAGCTCAAAAATGCATTGGGAAATCCTCTTTTCATCTTTGAAGATTCTGTTGTTCCTTTCTTTCCATACATTCCAGACAATGAAGCTTGGAAAGATGGTCCATGCAGTAGCAAGAACTTCATTATCTGAAAAATTTCTTCTCCAGTTGGTTAGGGTATTATAGATATTCCTTTTGTCCCTATCTGTCTGATGGAAAATGTGGGCAAAAGACTCCCACAGACTAGAGGAGAACATACAATTGTTGAGAAGGTGCTCCATAGTTTCCTCTTGAGCTTCACAGAGCTGGCATCTGGAGGGCCCCAGAATGCCCCTCTTCCTAATATTATCCCAAGTCAAAATTTTCCTATGCTGGACCAACCACATGAATAGTTTAATTTTCATCCAGCCTTGATGTCTCCAAAGGTTAAGCCAGATCTTATCCGGAGTTTGAGAGTTAAGGTCAAGGAGAATGAGTTTTGCTTCCTTGAGATTAAAAACCCCCTCATTATTGTTGCCCCATCTTAGCTGATCGTGGCCCTCAGATTTCAGAATCTTCCTCTGATCTAACATATCTTTTAGAGTTTCTGCTTTAGCCTTCAGGTGTTATTATCCCTAAAATCAAAATTTCTCCAGGTTCTCCATTTTCCATTGCTATTGGTTTGATCCCAAAAGTCTTTCACCTTAGAAAGTCCTTTGCTATATGTTTCTTCCTTGAGATCCCTTAAGTCTTCATTTATTAAAATAGATTCTTGTTGCCATCTATCCTCCCAGAACAGGCTAAGATTTCCTTCTCTGATTTCCCAGAAGTTGTTTCCTTGGACCAAGCTCTGGTTATCCCAAGCCTTATTCCAAATGTGCGAGCCCTTTCTGTGTCCTAACATTCTTATTAGATCATTTTTATGCCAGGAGCTGGCATATTTCTCTTTCCAAATTGTTGCCCACTGCGCCTTTGGCTCTTTAACCCATCTCCACCATAATTTCGCTCCTAAAACCTTGCTAAGTATCTCAGGATCATCCAAACCCAACCCACCAAAGTTCTTAGGTTTGGAGATTTTTTCCCAAGCTACCAAGGCCCATTTCTTACGATCCTCCCCCTTACCCCAAAGGAAGTCTCTTTGAATTGATCTGAGCTGATGCAGGACACCTTGTGGAGCTGGGAGAGTAGATAGCATAAAGACTGGGATAGATTGAAGGACAGCTTTGGTTAGCACTAACCTACTAGCCAAATTTAGAGATCTAATAGTCCATTTGTTGACTTTGTCTTGCATTTTGTTAATTACTGGCTCCCATATGCTCTTGTGTAATGGTTTGGTTGTAAGAGGAACTCCCAAATATTTTGAGGGGAGGATCTCCCTTTGAAAGCCCAAAATTCTGGCTATATTTCTCTGAATAGAAATGTGAGTATTGAAGAAAAAAATCTTAGATTTTGAGAGATTTACTTCCATACCTGAAGCCATGGCAAAGTCTCTCAGGATTTGCTTATAGGCTAGAGCTTCTTTGACCGTGGGGATTCCCTGCAGCATGGTATCATCAACAAATTGTTGATGTGTTAAAGCCCAACCATCTTCAGAAAGTTGGAGACCTTTGACTTTACCCACTGCTTTAGCATGTCTGATCATTCGACCCAGCCCTTCCATCATGAGTATAAAGAGAAAGGGAGAGAGTGGATCTCCCTGCCTTAAGCCTCTTGAAGGAGTAAAAGTCTCCGAGGGTGAGCCATTAACCAGGATTGAAAAATTGGGAGAAGTAACTAGGGCCATAACCCATCTGATCCAGTTATGATCAAACCCAAAAGCAGTGAGAACTTTTCTGATGTATGTCCAATTTAGCTTATCATAGGCTTTGGCTATGTCCAGTTGCATGATCATACCAGCTTTCTTATTGCTTGTCAATGAGTGAACCACCTCATGAGCTTGAATGATGTTGTCAAGGATTTGTCTGCCTTCCACATATCCTGATTGTTCAGCTGACACCAGGGTAGGAAGAAGAGGTTTGAGTCTATTGGCCACCACTTTGGAAATAATTTTATAGACCACATTGCACAAGGCAATGGGTCTAAACCTATCAGGAGTTAGAGCCAAATCCTGTTTAGGGATCAGGGAGATAAAGGTGGTGTTAAGCGCCTTCAAGATGGTTTTATCCCTTCTGGAGTCTTCTACTACATTCAGAATGTCCTGTTTTACTATATTCCAGCAGGCTTTGAAGAAGTCTACATTGAAACCATCTGGACCTGGAGCCTTACCATTTTGCATTTCTTTTAGGACCTCACTAACCTCCTCTTCTGACACTAGTCTGTTGAGGTTGAAGTTGTCCTCTCTGGAAACCAGCTTAGGTATATGTCTAGAAATAGCCCTGATAGATTGTTCTCTGTCAGAGCAGGTTTCCTATGCTATGCCACGAAAGTGTTGAACCAGTACTGCTTCGATTTCTTCATGCGTGCTGAGCATGTTACCTCCCTTGTCCTTGATTGAAGAAATCCTATTGTGAGCTTTGTTTGCTATAGTGGATCTGTGGAAGAATCTAGTGTTGCGTTCTCCTTCTTTTAGTCATTGCACTCTGGATTTTTGCCTCCAAAAAATCTCCTCTTGTTTACATAAGTTTTCCCAGTCTTGATGATATTTAGTTTCCAGTTCATTTTTCTCTTTATCAAAACCCTCTATAATCATGGTTTGGTTGAGTTTCTGCATTTTTCCCTCCACAATTTTTTTTCTTCAAAAATATTGCCATATTCCTTCTTATTCCACTCCTTGAGCCGAAGTTTGATATGTTTGAGTCTTTTTTGAAGAAGGAACATTCTTGTGCCTTGAATTTCCAAATCTTTTGCCCACCAAATAGCTATGTTATTGTGGAAGTCTGGGTGGGAGAGCCAGATGTTCTCAAATCTAAAAGGTCTATTCCTAGGTTTGCCCATGCCCTGAATGTCCAGTTGTACCGGCCAGTGATCCAAGCCTCCAAAGGGAAGAACGCTAGCAACTATGTCCTTGTCCTTGATCATAAGATCTTCAGAAATTATAAATCTATCCAATTTCGAGGCTACTTGAGACTCTCCTCCTCTTTTATTGTTCCAAGTAAAAGTACCATTATTCATAACAATATCCACGAGCTTCATACTGTCTATGAAGGTTTGAAAAGCACAAGAGTCTTTGTTTAGAATTCTGGTTCCTCCTTTTTTCTTCGACAACGATTTAATCATATTGAAATCACCCCCTAAGATCCAAGGGATTTTTGCATGACGTTCCCTAAGCTTCTGCGGGGAATCAAGAAACATGAGTTTACCATCCATTCTTTGGGGGCCATACGCATTCATGACCAGGTACAATTATTTGTCTCCCACTGGTTGAATGACCACTGAAATATAATCTCTAGATGCTTCTGCATCTATAATGTCAATCTTTTGGGGGTTCCAAAGTGTGAGAATTCCTCCTGCTGTATTCTCTGCTTTGACTTCCAGAAACTCAAATCTATTGAGCCATTTACTGTGAATCTCTTTTACTCTTTGAATGGAACATTTAGTTTCCTGAATGAAGATCACATCCGGGGCTGCTTGTTTCATTCTGTTACTTAGTAATCTTTGTTTTCTTTTACTACCTAGACCTCTTATATTCCAAGAAGTGAACTTCATTATCAAAGATTTGTAAAGGAGTAACTGGATAGGTCTTTCATCTTACCTGAATCTATCATTAGCTTTCCACATTCCATCAACAGTTCGTTCTGTTTTTTCCGGCCCCTTTTCTTTCCTGGGATTCTTGGTGCTAATCCTGGTGTGGTTTTCATAGCTTTCACTCCTTCGTTACCCTGTTTTTCATTTTTCCTTTGCTTTTCTGATCCTTTGTTCTGAGTTTTCCAGATGAACAGCTGCTGCACTCTGTGGAACTCCTCTTGAGGTAACGAATCCACTCCCTCTTTGGTTCCTTGTTTCAAGAAACCTTCTAGATCTAGATTCTCTTTCTCAAGAATTTCCTGTAGTTCGTGATCCTCCATCTCCATATCACTCTGGGTCATTTCCTGGTCCATTTCCAGCTCTGTGTCACTCATCATGTCTTCTTTCTGTTTATTTCTATTTTGTGTTTTCTCAACGTTATCTTCTTTCTCTTCCTCCACTGGACTGCCTCCCTTGACCTGATCTGCTTGCATCGTCACTTCTTCCTCTTCTAGGGCTTGAAACCTATTTTGACTGGCCTAATGCTTGTCTGTATGAGGTAGATTCGGTCCCCGTTTGCTCCCTTTTCCTTTCTGGACCACCTTATGAAAGCTTTCAGTATCTTTCATGGTGTTAGTTTTTCTTTTGTTTTCTATTTTACTGAGAGGGCAATCTCTGAATAGGTTCCCATGCTCATGGCATTTACGACATCTGAAAGGGATGTGTTCATAATCCATTGTTTGCACCCATTCATCATCAAACACTTCCAATATTACCTCATCCGGCAGAGCTCCAGAGAGGTCCATCTCCACGCATATCCTTGCAAAGGATGTGTATTTTCCTTTTCTAGTGGCCTCAAAGGCTTTGACAAAACTCCCTAGCTTATTTCCTATGGCAGATAAGGATTCCAGTTGCCAATAATCCAAAGGTAAAGAGTAAAGTCTTACCCAAACCGGAACCGAGGTGAAATTTTCACGTTCTGGGACAAAATTCATCAGCCATGGTTGCATATACAGGCCTGCAACTACGTAAAAATAGGTCCCTCCTTCAAACAGTCTATCCTTGTCTTCAATATTTGCAAAGACTACAGTAAAGAATCCTTTTGACCCCAGATGAAGTTCTATGCTTCCTTTTGGTTTCCAGTTGTATTTAATCCATGTTTGTAAAGTTTTTTCAGTGGGCCATAAGCCCATGAATTTACAAATGATTGCATACCTTTGCACGTGGTCCCTATGCGCCTGCAGCGCAGGGTTATTCAACACTACTCTAGGTGCGATTGAGGTTTTGGGCTTGCATGGTCCCTTTTGTGCTTTGCCTTTTATATTATGTTCCTTGTCTTCTTCCTCATTGTCTTTAGTGTTGTTTCTTTCCCTGGTTTTAGAGCCATTCTGCTCCTCTTCCTTATTTCTTTGCCTTACATCATTAGAAGGACCTCTGTCCTCCTCAACTGGTTTTTTACCTCTGCCTGCCACTGCCTACTTATAGGAGGGAGTGGAGCTCCCTCCTTTGCGACCCTCCATGTAGAACCAACTCTGAAATTCCATAACCCTAGCTCATAGGTCCGCGCGCATTCTCTTCATAAAAGGTGAGCGAGCTTGGCCCGGGTAAGCATATCCGCGACTAGTCAACGCCCTTGCTCAGGTTTGAGCACATGACCTCACCGTCTTTATGAGTCTGATTTTAAAAACCAGCCGCCTCCACTGACCTTAGGTGTTTCCCAACCTTCAAACATTCAAGGATAAACAAATTGCAGACCACCCTCCTTTGGATCTAGGTTTCTTTAAGTAACTCTAATAGTGAACATTGTTTGCCAACCTTAACCTCATTACTTTCCCTAGCTTAAATCAATACAATATTTGATTTCTTTCAACTCCCAAAACCTTTTGACACCCTATCTCAATCCACCTTCTATCCCATGATCAATTGGCCTAGATTTATCTTTAAAAGTATGTTCTCATAAATATTTGAGGGTTCTTTCGCTATAACCCCTTTATCAAAAAACCAACCCCATCCTCAAGCATCTAAGATTTTTCTAGGGTCCTAGAGTTCTAGAAATATTTTTTCCCTCATCCTAAGATTCTCCTATTTGAAAACATCCAACTCGGTCCATGACCATACGTCAAATTTTCCCATAATCATAGCACAATAAAATCAAAGGAGAGGGGTAAATTGCATATTAACCTATAGTAGTATATGCCTTTTCCAATTTAAGAGACACCTCTTTCCCATCCACACATGGCACTGGAAGAAGCTAATAGTAATCCTAAGATGCCATGGAGAAATGACCTAACCTTGTTTGAAACTATTATTATTCATATCCTCACCCTCCCTCTTTGACATACTTTATTATTGAACGCAAAACTCTAGTCCTCATGGACTAATTTAGAAGAGACTTTTTCTTGGATGAACTAGCTATTCACTCCTCCACTTCACAAAAATCAAATTCCTTACGCAAATCTTCTTACTAAAACTTAGATCACAGACAACAACTAAATGTCCATATATTTGACAACACACACAATGGAGGGGAACACCAATGTAGTCTAATAATTGTACAAAGGAGAAGGAACCATTAGAGTAATCTCAGCCATTGACGATTTTGAAGATCCAAACCAACTAAAATTTAGGCAATAGACATCACTCCATAAACCACAAAACCAATATTCACTTAGATAAAAATTCCTAGTGAACTTTGAATCTCCAAAAACATATACAAGGACTAGAAATCAAGTGGTATCCATGAGTTTAGCCCATGTAAGGGTGAAATCCCATCTCTCCAGTCCAACATCAAAAAAAGAATACCACTTCTTGAGCAGCAAAGGGGTTATTTCCCATTTTCAATAAGTTGTCATGATTTCTTTGCATCAACCTCTACTTGAAATAAGAATGGCATCCAACCTTTGTGCATCAGATACAAGACTAGGGAGTAATCAATGAAAGGCTCCCACTTCACACAAATCCAATCTTTTAAAGCTTTTTCACATTGTGTCTTCCATGAAACTACTCCACTAAAGCTTGAGTCGTCAACCTGATTACTTGATGCATCTTCACATCCTCGCCTAATATCAATTTCATTGGCATTCATTTTTGCTCAACACACTTCCAACCTTTCTTCTTTGAGGGAGTCTCAATAAACTTATTTTTTAAGTTTCTAATGTCACCTCTAACCTGCTAGTCTTTCCTTAAACCTTCTTTACACCACCCATTCATACCTTCTACTCACTCTTCACATAGATGAGCTTGTACTCTTGACATGCAACATGAATACTTCCTCTAGCCACATCATACACCCTTCATCACCATTTGCCATATTAGTTAATCGTACTTGATCTTACTCCTCCTCCCTACACAAACCCTAGCATGGAACTAGTTTAGAAATATTTTAATGATTTCCAACATATCAACTTACTAATCAATAAAATCATCATACCCCATGGAACCCCACCAACATCAAACCGCACCTAAAAAGTCTAGCCACATAAATCTGCGAAACTAGAGCTAGAACTCCTGAAAACAAAAGTTATATTATTAAATTATATCAATCAATCTTCATATTAATTTATGTATATTTTTTATCGTTGTGAATTTAATAGGCTTCTTGTATTTTATTATACCTGCTTCTATCAAGATATATAGTAATGAATTTTCCCTTTAAATTTATATTTATATACCAAATCTAATGATTAACATAAGGCATAAACATATAGCTCTAAATAATAATTTTAAAAAGAAAAAGTGAAACGAGGAACACTTATTAGCCATTGTGTTTGAAGCTTTGTAAAACTCCACATTGTTTGTTGTTTAAAATTAATTAAACAATTAATGGTTCATCCTCTTGATATGCATGATATCTATATTTACAATCACCATTGTTTTAATAAATATATAGTCACCATTATTGTCCAGGAATCTGTATAAGATTACATGGAGAAAGTGGCCGTGAAAAATATTTCTAACACACGTGTTGTGTTGTATTAAAGGATTAAAATTTGGAGGTTCCGGTTCCCGACATTGTTTTTCTGTTCATAAAGTGTGGTGGGGCAAAATCTATTTGGCCGTGCGTTGGATTCACTCACTCCATCACTTAATGATGGCAATAGCAATACCGAAGGTAAAAATTTATAATTCACTCACTCCATCACTTAATGATGGCCAAAATTTATAATGTCTCAACGTATGATATTTTATCTTAAATCAAGTCCAGATCAATTTCGAAAGGAATCAAATGTTACAGGTGAGGTTATAAGGGCTTAACTTTAAGAGCATCGAAGAAAATTGACTTTGACTTTTTAAAAAACACTTAACAACGAGTACTCAACTAGTGTAGCTAACCCTTGGAGCTAGTGTTTTATTATTTTATATATAGCTATATTTTAAAGTGAGGAAAAATGAATATAGATATTTCTATATAAAAAGATAACGAAATTTTTTCAAATTATATTTTAGGTTTTTATTTTTATATGATTTTTTTTCTATACTTGATTATTATTTGAATTGAGTTAATTTTTATATAACTTGTAATTTTGAATTTTTTTTTTTAAATTTAGTTATTAGATTTAGAAAAAATAAAATAAAAAATTTATCAAGAATTTATTTGGTATTGAGTTAGTTAAATTTTGTAATTCTCAAGACTTTATAATTTGCAATGGCATAATCAAGTGGTCAAACTCCAATCGGCTGACTTGTATTCATGGGTTTGGTAGTAGTGCCTTGAATTATGTGATATATGATATCCTTGTTTCCAACCAAATTGTAAACTTTGATCTCTTAAATGGCCATGAGTCTAATTCTGATCATGGACCTTTAACCTTAGCTCTAAACTTTGTCATGCACAACAAGCACATGCATGAGAATTGTGAGAGTCAAATCCACCTACTTTTTGACAAGAGTAAAATGGATATCTTCATAAAGGATTTAAATAGGGATTTGTGCCTCTTAACTTATAAGGATAACATTTTTTTGTGAATTAATATTTGTATTGCCTTAGAATGTCAAAATATCAAAATACATAAGCCAGATAATCATAGTTTAAACAGAGTTCCCCGTCGCAGGTTTCAATCTTTTTTTCAACTGAAGAAATTGTGTCTGGAGCATCTCTCAGGCATACATAGTCATGCCTAGGATTGGACCATGAGACATGTGGAGACCAAACCTCCCCACCTAACCATTGGACCACATCCTTAGGATTGTAGCAGGTTTCAATTTGCCATGAGGGACACCAAATATTTTAAGCACCTACAAAATAAGTAGATTATCCAAAATACAACCATCTTCAGCAAAACAAGTCTATTTACTACAATGTTGTAATACGAAAAGTTGTTACCAAGCACTACACCAAGTCAAGAGTCTGAGGAGGTAATTGGCATAAGATATTTGACATTGAATCCTAGAGGAGCTGGAGTATCATCCTCATACTAAAGGTGGCTCTCTAAATGTGTTATCCCAACATCTAGTTTTTCCAGGAAAACACATTGATATCGATGAGCACATTTGATATCATTCAAAGCAAAAAAGATGTTCTACCTTTCCTCTTGTTTATCTTTTAAGACCCTGCCCAATAAGGTCTTGATCTGTTAGTGTAAAGAAATGGAGTTAAGATATTATTTCCTTCTTCCCCTGATGTGACCAGGGTTAGGAACCCAGTGAGAAACCTCCTCTAGTATCTCTAAATCTGAAAAAACTTGGTGGTCCATAGTAGTAAGGGATTCAAGGTGAAGAATCTTGTCACGGGTTTTAGCTAGGACAATAGAGTGGAAAATGTTTGTGGCTTCCTACGCTTGTTGTTGGGAGTGATTATGACCTTAGGGGCCTTGGTCCCCACTCCACTTCGGAGGAACATATGTTGTCACAACATGTTTTATGGTGGGAGAACACACCAATCGTTTAAACAAAGTTTGACAGGAACAAGGGAATGGAAACTAGGAGTGGCCAAATAAAACCGGGAGTGAAAATGCGGCAGGAATAACCCAAGAGACCAACACAGAGTAGGAGAGTTGACAAGCGGAGAAGTAGGAGACTCATCATGGACAAGGGAAGGCATCAAACTATTAGCACTAATCCACCATCCAGGCAACCAAAATCGAGCCAAAAAATTAATTACAATTTAACAGAAACCAAACAACTCAATATAGCAAGAATTGACAATATAGGTGAGATACTTAGGAATGACCCTTGACAGGGTGTCTATCTGTAAAACAGCGTTTGAATGTTGTAAGACTAAAGGAAGTGCCAATGACCAAACAACTAGAAGAACACACATTTTCCAACGAATAGCTCCTTCAAAGCAACTACCTCTCCACTCATGAATCAAGTATTGTGTCTTCCACTACCTCAAAACTAGACTTCCGCCCAAACAGAAAAAGATCACCACATAGATGGTAATGAGCTTAACCAGACTCACTCCAGAAGGAAACAAAACAAATTTAAATAAGAGAATCGCAAGATTGTCATCGGTTGGCCCCTCATCGCTAATGGCATCACTGAAAGATCTCACTTGCGGTGGGGGCACGATCCTTTTCTACCTTATTTGACACAAACAATGAGCATACAGACCATAGCAAAGGACTGAGATGTCGATTGCCATATTAGCTTTACGAAGAATGTTCGTTTGCGTGTGCATGTAAGGGGTTGGTCACACCACCCCCTTCATAAATGATTCACTTAACAATGGGGTGGCGGGCTCACCCCCAACCTCCTTACCTTCCTTATTTTCCATCCCCATCAAAGAAGCTTATAAGGGTAACATTGAAAACATCTATCATAATTTTACTACAACTCTCTCTGCTACCATTAGTAGGTCCTCTATCGAGGTGTCACATAAAAATAATAATAGAATTATGAACCCTTGGTATGCTAATTAAATATGCTTCTAACTAAACCTTAAAACTCAATAAGATAATTATGTGCAAATATCTTATCAAAAGAATATATATATATATATATATATATATATATATATATATATATATATATCAAGAGCAATTCTTACACCTCTCTAAGTATGTCCCTAGAAAGTTTTAGAGGAAATTTATGATTCATAATACTAAATAAAATAATTTGATTCCTTTGAAGAACTGGAATATTTACCTTAAAAAACTCTATAAATCCCCTAATGCCATGGACACCATTTTGAATGCCCCTATAGAGGATGATACCTTTTCTTTGGAAGACATTGAGTTTGAGGTTAAGTAGTTCACTAATGAGAAAGTTAAGGACATTAAAGGCTACCAAACTATTTTTTTTTAAATGGAAGAACCTATCCTCATCCCACACATACACAAGCTTTGGGAGTAGAGCTTATGCCTATCTTTAAGAGGGGGGATAAAAGTATCCCCATTAGTCACGTGACCATTACGATTAACCACATTTTATCCAAGTTATACATGCTTATTTTGGAAAAGAAGATTAGCCTTTGGCTTGAAAGCCATGGTAAAATAGCTAAAGGGCAAGCTAGGTTTAGGAAATTTCATTCAATCATGGACCATCTTGTAACTCTTATGATTATTGCAAAGGAATGCAACAATAATAAAGTTAATATCTTATGTTGTTTTGTTGACTTTAGAAAATCTTTTGATGCATTCCTAGGACAAAGCTATGGAAGAGGCTTGAAGATATAATGGTTCCTCTCAAGTTGAGGGTTATTGTGAAAAGGTTGTACAAAAATGTTATTTCCAAGCTTAGGATCATTGAGAGTTGGTCATAAGAAATTAAATGCAATATCAAAGTCAAACAAGGGTGTCCCTTATCCCTACCATTTTTGGCATATACATTGATAAGCTAGAAAGAGTGTTTGAAAATACAATTTGTTTTGGCCCTTCCCTATTATGGTCATAACTCTTCTCCTTTATGCTAATGATATTGTTCTTTTGGCAAAGAGTCATCCTGATCTTGGAAAGAAACTAAAAATCCTCCAAGATTTCTACTCCAACATGGGTATATTTGTTAATACCGACAAAACTAAAGTCATAATAATTAAATCCAAAAACATCATCTATGATACTTTTGTTTATGACAACAACTAGGAATTTCCTTCGTATAAATATGTGGGAATTGATATCCATCATAAGCTCAATTGTAATTATAGCATTGAGAAAAACATAAATGGATGTTGGAAGCTTACTACAAGTTTGAAACTAATTAGAAGTTTGATATATATTTGTATATGGGATAAAAAAATATCATCTTCGAGACTCTTGTCGCTCATGTTATTTTATATAGATGTGAGGTTTGGGGTTGCAATATATACAGAAAGTTGTGGAGAAAGAATGAACAAATCCAAAAGCAATGTATAACCTACAACCTCAATATTAAAGGAAATACTCCCTACCATATCCTCCTAATTGAAGCAAGTCTTCCCCCATTGAAAGTGTGGTTATGGCTAGGTATATTATATATAAGAGGAAGTTATACAACATGGATGCCAAGAGGTTCCTTAAAATTGCTTCTAAAGCAAGTCTTCCCCCATTGAAAAGTGCGGTTATAGCTAGGTATATTATATATAAGAGGAAGTTATACAACATGGATTCCAAGAGGTTCCTTAAAATTATTTCTAACTCTAGCCAAAACCCCCACCTTTGGCTCAAGCAAGGGTGGCAGGAGAATGCCTAGCCTTGTTGGACCATTGGGGAATAAAGGAGGAGATCGTATAATAGAATTAGGATAATTTTAAAAATATTATTACTTCCAAATTAAAGGATAAATTTTGGGGCGATAAAGAGTTGGAGAGAAAAAGAAACTAAGATATTATAAGGACTTGATCAACCCCAATATTGAAAACCAAAATAATCATTTTAGCTTGGCTAATGTTCAGAAGAAAATGAGCATTGCTGATATAAGAACTAATTCTCATAAGATTCATAGTGAAAATGGGCGTTGGTCAATTCCTAAAATGTCATGCGGTGAAAGAGTTTGTCACCTGTGTGATCCTAAGAGGGTTGAAGATGAAAAACACTTTCTCTTAGACCACCCATCTTATACTCACATTCAATAATTTTCAAAATATTTATCACACTACCAACCTTCTTAACCTTTTAAGTAAACAAAACTTTAGTGATATGAGAATGCTTCTCTCACTACTTGTTGAGCATAGAAATAAAATGTTAAAGAATTTTGATTAATCTCTTACCTTCTTATGATTCAATAAACCATACAAGTCACAATAGATGTTAATCATCATCAATAATATTATAAGGTTCTTTCCTTTAGCTTTAAGGTTTTGATCAGTTGACCCTCCCTCTCATTTGCCCTTTTTTGTACTTATACATTTTCCATGTTTCCTATTTCTTTCAACCAATGTCCTGAAGATGGATCCTCTTTTGGATCTAAAACGCCAACAACGTTCAATCATCATTGTGGAATATGTAAAAACACACCACAACGACTTAAAATTGAATTTTAATTTATTAAATATTTAATATAAATTTATATTTATTTATTAAAAAAAATAATATTAATTTGTATCAATTTAAATATAAAATTTTAACCCAAAAAAAAAAAAATATCAATTTATTTATAAAAAGTAATAAATTATATAAAGTCAAAGTCTAAATTGATTAAATAGTTTAATGTCCACTAGATTGGTGGCCCTCTTCGCAAGTATAGGCAGAGGATGTATTTTTTTTCAAACAGTGGGAAAACTTATCATACCTTAATTTTCAAACCAACAATCATCATTGGCTACTATACATGAATGTAGGTTGACTCATCACCATTATTCAAGGAAAACCACACCACTTGGAATTACTCATTGGTGGTTCACAAGGAGATAGTTTTTCACTCTTGTCAAATGCCTCTAGGTCTTCGGTCGTTAACCTATTTCCTTACATATGAGAAAGACGAGCTCTTAACGAAACAAAAACAGTTTTAAAGCATACTCCAAGCTCATAAAAAAAAATATACTAATAAAATTAATATAGTAATTACAATATTTGTATTAATTTATTTATTAAAAATAATAAATTAGATAAAGTTAAATTTTAAATTATTTATATAATTAGATGTTCACTAAGTTGGTAGTCCTTTTTGTAAATAGAACCAAACGATGGATTAATAAAGCTAGTGTTATTAATTTGGTCTTGAATTTATTTTTTTAAATATATTAGTTAATATTCAACTTAGTCCTTTTTGTAAATAGAAGCAAACGATGGATTAATAAAGCTAGTGTTATTAATTTGGTCTTGAATTTGTTTTTTTAAATATATTAGTTAATATTTTATGTTTTAGTTTTAAAAGGTTTTGAAAACTTCAATTTATATTTATAACATTTTTAATAATTAATATAAAATTTGTATCTTTTTAATTTTATTTAAACTTTCAAAAGCATAAAAGCATAAAATAGATTTGCAGTTGGCAAAGATACAATCCTGTTTGCAGAGGGTATAAGCCGAGTCGGCTCTGGCTGAGCAGTCCAGGTTCGTGGTGTTCATCATGGCGGACGCAATTCTGAGATCAGTGCGGATGGAAATAACAAAGGAACAACAGCCTGGGCTGTAGCCAGACCTGCTGGCTCTAATGTGGCTGTGGATGCTCAATGCTGAAGCCTAGAGTTGAGGAGAGGGATGTATACTGGGTTCTCAAAGAGGAGTTCAGGGCTGAATTGAGCTATTCCTGTTTTGTCAATAAATGATCTGCGGGTGATCTTGATTCTACTGGCTGCCATCGGAGCGAACCCACTAAACGCGTCACTGGACCATGAATTGTACTCGAAACACTGCCAGGAATTCGTTCCTGCGCCAAAAGCCGTCAACAAAGAGGGGGGCTTATTCAACGAAGAAGCCCACGGATTGACCTTTTACCACGCTTCATACGAGGGAGGAGATCCGATCTTTAACCAGAGTGACCTCACACGGTCGAATTCCGTCTCGTTTTCCGTCTCTGATCTGTGGCAAACCGAGCGGGAAGACGTCTTCCAATTCAAGGGGCGTTTAATGGTTCAAAGCAAGAGGTATGGAGCAGCTGCTATCAATCGTCACTTTCAGAGGCCACCGTCCCATTTCAAGTTCGCTCGCCCGCCGCGGTGGATGTCGAGAGGTCGAGTGTTGGTGATCTTTGCAGAGGGTTTCTACTCAAATTCATCGCAAAGGATATGTATGCTTGGATTGGGTGAGAGGTATTTTCTGAACGGTTCTTCTAGGACTTTCTTGGCTTCTGTTAAGTTTTCTTATTCCAAAACGAGCACCCTTGTGAGTGGTTTGATCAATGGGACTGTAGAGAGCTTAGATAAAGAGAATTCCTTCGAGCCCATATCAATTTATGCAATGTATGATGGGTTTTATGAGTACACTAGGGTTGAGGATGCCAAAAGGGTTTGTTCAGTCAGGAAGCCTGATGTTTTGGATGCCAATAAAGATATCTTGAAAAGTGGCACTCTCTGTAATTTGCGCTGGTTGAGAAGGCCTCTAGATTTGGTGTGGAACCGTGAGTGCAGTGGAAGGGATTGTAGTCCATTCAATGTGAGTGATCGAGGATCGCTTCCGAACAGTATGTTGATTGAGAATTTGAAATGTACTCCACAAGGGCAAGTGCATGGGTTTTTTCGATTCTCCAATCTATGGAATTCAGGCTTGAGGTTTACCTTGCCAGAGATCATGTTGACTGGGGAGGGTGTATTTGATGCTGAAAAGGGTCAATTGTGTATGGTAGCCTGCCTTATTGAAAATGGCGGAAGAGTATTGAAGAAGCTTTCTGAGGAGGATTGTGGTATCAGCATTTCAATGCAGTTTCTGACGACTTTAACCGTTGTGGATAGGTATATGGTTGTGGGTCATGTTCAGAGCCAGAAGGGTAATATTGATTCTATGTATTTTAAGAATTTTACATTCAAAGGTCCTGCTGGAATCGATCGAGTAATGGGAACTATCATGAATTTGCCCAATTTGCAGTACAAGTATACGAAACTTGACCAGGTGAGGAAGGTTTGTAATAAGACATTCGCGGAAGGGGAGATGTCTTTGGTAAAGAATCAGGTAAGAAGGTACCCAGATGGGTCCTCCTTTGGGGATCTGGGTTTTGATGTTTCCGTTGAGAATTCTGGGAAGTGGAGAATGCAGGGTTATGCGTATCCATTTACCGTTGGAAATAGATACGAGAGAGATTTGCAGCTTCGCCCCTTAGACAGAGTTGTTGCGACACATGGATTTAATCATGGGGGTGGCCCGTTGAATGTCAGCTACAATTTAAAATTTAGGATGCCCTTTCGACAGAAGTGGGACGAAACCTCTCAAGCCACTGAATCGTTTGTATATTTCTCTTCTATATCAGCAGAGGGCATATATAATCCTCTAACAGGATTGTTGTGCATGATTGGATGTCGCCATGTTGGCTCATCGGGGAGGGACATTGAAGGTGATATGGATTGTCAAATTCATATAAAGGTCAAGTATGCTTCCTTAAATCCGGAGCAACATTCTAAAGAGCATATTAGTGGGACTTGTCTCTCTTTCACTAACGGCTGCTGTCATCTATATCCAACTCGTGCATGTTAGGAGACATCCAAATGTACTGCCATTTGTCTCTCTGTTGATGCTCACTGTGCTCACCTTAGGGCATATGATTCCTTTGTTGCTCGACTTTGAAGCATTTTTCATGAACCAGAAAGGTAAGAATGTCTTGCAATTGGGGGGAGGGTGGCTAGAAGTGAATGAAGTTGTAGTTCGAATAATGACAATGGTAGTATTTCTTTTGCAACTTCGACTTCTTCAATTAGTTTGGACTGCCAGGCTTGCTGTGGCAGGTGAGAAGACTGCATGGTTCTGGGAAAGAAAGGTTCTCTATATTTGTCTGCCTCTATATGTGTTTGGAGGTCTAATAGCTTGTATTGTTCATTTGTCTGGGGCATCACATTCTAACAGCAGACATTTCTTTCAGAAGAATACTAAGCATGCTCTCTGGCAAGATTTTAGAGCTTATGCAGGCCTCATCCTCGATGGTTTTTTGCTACCACAAGTTCTGGGAAACTTTTTCTTTGACATAAAAGATATAATATTGGTACCATACTTTTATATTGGAATCACATTGGTACGTTCCATTCCACATGCATATGATGCATACCGGGTTATTCGGTATATACCACTGTATAGCAGTTCTTACTTCTATGCCAATCCGGACTTGGATTTCTACTCGATTGCCTGGGATATTGTGATTCCTTGCGGAGCACTCCTCCTTACTTTGCTTGTTTTTCTGCAACAAAGGTTTGGAGGCAGGTGTGTTGTTCCTCGGAAATTCAGAGACAGAGTTGAGTACCAGAAAATTCCTATAGTTGATGGGTGATATGTAGTGCAATGCTATTCACAGGATTAAGATAATACAAAGACCCAAGGCTTTTGCTGTATGTTATCTATTAGGACAAAGTGCAAGGGATCGCTAATATTGAATGTTTATTTTCAAATTTCTATTGCACTGTGGTATGTAACATCTCTTGTAAATCTGTTTAAATAGCTTCTCTTAGTCGATATGCAAAAGCCTTGTTGGAAACATAGGACTGGCTCCTTTTATGAATCAAAATAAATGCAGTGCAGAAGTAATTTTTTTTTTCTGAGTACTGTGTACAAACCATGTTGTATTAAGCATCTGCTTGACTGACGATTCTTGTCAATTGGTGTAGAAAATCCACGAAATTCTGATCTGCTAATATGAACAATCTGAAATAAAATTACTTCTCACATAAACACAAAAATTCTCTACTAGATGCAGTGGAATAGGAACAGAAAAAATAACAGTCACACAATTCAAAAACACAGAATTGTCTAGGAAACCTGTTATCCCCTGGATTGAACCTCAGGCTGAAGGAAGACAATGCTAGGGTAACCACAAACCATGCTTAGCCAAGTGGCTAGCCCTACTAGGCCGGGAGAGGGCTCTCTCCATAAGGATCTCAGCCAAGATGACTGGATTGGGAAAAGGATTTTAGGCTAGGTATAGTAGCACGAAGTTTTGATTTGGATTTTGAAGGGATTTTGTTGGATGAGGAGGAGTTGGACAGTTTAGGTCTAGGGAATTAGGTCAAAATTGCAGGGTGTTGGGGCAAGGTAGGCATAAGTTTTAGCACTCTAGGGCTTGATGGGTGAGGTGTTTAAGACTGGTGAGAGGCTAGGAAGAGCATGTGATTATCATGGATCCTTCCCAAACTGTAAAAAACATGAAATGGTGAATATTTTCCCAAAATAGAGCACTGATGTAATGAATTCTGCCTATCAACTTGAAAGCATTCACTTAGAAGCAATGGAATGATTAATGGAATAAACAAAACATACTAACATATGATCACAAGAGGAAAAACTGTATTAAACTCCATACCACATGGATCCCATAAAAATAGTTGCAATTCTTATTAATCTCCTGCTAAACAGCTACAAAATGATGTACAATCAAGGTCTGAGCATCCAGCTGAGTCCAACCCTTTACAATGAGAAAGAAGAAGAATATATAGACATTGTTTCAACCTCCTCCCATCCTCAGGGGTCGAATTCCTAAGATGAGGAGGTAATCTAACCAACACTGAACAAGAAACTGGAATCTAGGCATCCTAACAACTTGCTTCTAAAAGTGAGGAAACAACTTAGGAGTCCTTGGAGCGACATGTCCCAGCAGTGCAGTTTCCTCAACTCCGACCCCAATCTGACCTGATGCCACTACAACAGAGCAACTCCCAGCGCCAATCTAACCTGATGCCCTTGCAATAGAGCAACATGTCCTGGCCCCTATCCGACCTGATGCCCCTGCGACAGAGCAACATGTCCCAAGGTGCAGTTCCATTAACTCTAGGCCCAATCCAACTTAATGCCAGAGCAACATGCCCTAGGAATGCAGTTCCATTAACTCCAAACCCAATCCGATTAACATGTCCCAAAGGTGCGGCTCCATTAACTCCAACCCGATCCCAAAGCAACATTATTCTGTATTAAAGATCCTCTGCATACATGCCAATGAAGTCTTTGTTGCTATTTTGTTGAACACATATCTAACCTGTCCTTTGGTAGCAATTCTGCATGCACCATTGAAAGAAGCTTTTGGATGTAGGGAATTGGTGATGCAACATATATTCATTATGTGAGTAATAAGGAGCGGAACATAGAGTTTCCCCAAAGAAGTTGAGGAAGATGAAGCCCTAGAAGAAATGCTTATCAAGGCATTCATGGATTGGAGAAGCCTGTCAAAGATGGAAGCTTCTAGCTACTTAGGGTGTTTAAACTCCCATGAATGATTTATTGGATTGGGGATGTCGTAACATTTTCTTGGAAAAATAATACAGTCAAAAATTTTGAGCTTTTCCAGAAATCCACCAGCTTTATTGGCTGTTCTTATTCTCATAACAATTGGTATATGGCCGGAAGATTTTTTCACTATATTCTTTGCATCATAGTCGAGCTGTATTCAAGATATTATAGGGTTGTATTACTCAACGATTATCAATGGCATACCTTAGTGTTAGTACTATGATGGGCATTATCACCTTTTGTGATCCAGAAAACAGGTATGCTTATATAATTACTACTATTTCAGCTAGTGTTTTGGATTTCAGCTCCATTGATATTCTCCTAACACACCTTGAAAGGAGCCATTTGTGGTTATGGATAGCTGATAACTCCCCACCTGCTATTAGTTGGCTTTTAGGAGCTGGTTTGAATACAATCAACTGGGAAGGTGTTAAAGATGAGGTTCTTTCCTCTCATTGATGGCAGGCAAAAAATTCCTCGAATGCCCTTTTCTAATCTCTTCATATTGTAGACATAAAGTGGAAGCAAAAGCACATGATCCATGACAGGCACTACACTTGGTCCAACAAGTAAAACAAAGTTAAATTTCTCAAATGAATGAAATTAAAATTCTACAAGGGTTTCTGAGACAGTCCAACAAGTAAATCAAAATGGCCTTTTGACAGGAGATAACACTATCTGAAAAGCACAAACAGATTACGATTCAGCCATCAGTGAAGGTTTGCCTCCAGCTGTCCTCAGTCAAATTTTGAAAACAAATTTTTACACTTGTTCTTTCTCTCCAGTGTAGCAGCAAAAGAGTGATGAAAATTGGCCTTTGCAGGGCGATGACTGAGCTAATTCCGGTGAAGTGTTAGCTGTTGGTTTCTTCAATTTAAATTTTAGTTGGTCTTGTGCGTTGAGATTTGCTTCCACTTGGTATTAGGTTTGTTTATCTCCTTATTTTTCCTAAAATTTGTAATAAGATGCAGTGTTTTGATGGAGTAGTGCATATAACAGAGCATGTGGGAAGAGAAGTTAAAAATTATTGGCATACTGTACATCTATACTATGAAAGTATTAAGTAATATTACAATATTCATAAGGACTATTAAAAGGACCACTTAATATAATTGTTTTTTTGCAAGAAATGCTAAGGTAACAGAGGCTAAGGAATATAAAAAAGACCATTTAAAGGTAATTGTTTTTTTGCAAGATATGCTAGTGTGATAGAGGACAATCAGTTGAGAGACGGAAGAGATGCTGTAACCTGGGTTGGTTCCATTCTGAATTCTTTCCAAGAGTTATGGGTTCTTCTGCTAGACTGAAATTGTACTTACCTCTTTGGTCTTCTAGAGGGTTCTCAACCTTCTTCTTGATTCGTGAGGTGATGATGGGAAAGCTCCCTTGTATTTTGTAATAGTTCTTATGCTACCTGCCCACAACCTCGTATATCTGTTGTTTTTTTTTTCAAAAAGAAAAAACAGTACCATCACTATTCCTTTAGGAAATAAAATGGTACATATAGGAAAACAAGACAGAAATTGCTTTAAAAAAACTTCACAGAGAAATCTTAATGGAAACTGCCAAGACCATATGGAACCAACAGTAGTATTTCATTCGTAATTCAGGATTACTTCAGCACTGTTCATCTTCAGTGCCCAAACAGTGAGGATGAATGTGTTTCAATTGGCACAAGTCTCTCCAATAGAGAGTAGGGTAATTTTTTATGAATCGGAGCAAAAATGGAACGAATAACTTATTCTGGAGTCAAAATGGCTTGAAGCTTACAAGAACATAGTAGATCCTATTTGGAAGGGCTCAAGCACCTGTCCTTTATTCAAAAATTTTGTAGTTAGTATAGCATTAGTCCCCAGCTGGGTGTTTTGTACATTTCATTTGGAAAAACGTGCAGTGACTATAGGATTTCTGTATTTATTAAATTCTCTGCCTATCTGATGTTTTCTCTAAGTTGGTGACGGTCATTAATTTCTTTTTGAAGTTGAATCTCAGTTATCATATTTTAGGTTTTCGGTGTTCAATTACATCGGCTGTAATATACACTATATTATTTATGAACAGTGGATGAAAGATGGCCAAGTGGTTGACAGAAAACCATGCCTCTTCTAATCAAGAAATTAAGAGACAAATTATAGAAGCTCTCAATTTAGTGTCTACTCATTCATGGAAGCTCTCAATTTAGTGTCTACTCATTCATGGCTATATCATCAATACCTGGTATGCATGGAGGTCTTTAGTCAGTTTTTCAGTTCTTCTGTCACAGTCAATATTTTTGTAAGGTTGAGAGTTGTAGCCACAAGCCATTGGAGTGCAGGAAAAATTACTTAGAAAATGTGTAACTTACTTCCCTGTTCTATTGGCTGTGTTGAGTGGAATTTGTGTTGGGAATGTGCACATCATCCAAGGAATGATGGTCTCCCCTTAAAATTCTATAAGGGTTTCTGAGACACCATTGGGAAACCTTTTAAATGTGTGCTTGGAAGCTCTTCATCTAGAACCACTTGCAGAACAAACTAATGCAGGCATCATCAATATAAACCACAACTCGGCCAACAGGAACTCAATTAATGATCCCAGGCTAATCATTCTACTTTACGTGGCTTACAAGACTCCTGCAGAAGCATTAACCACAAAAAAATTAATCTTGAAAACTATCTAGTGGGCTGGAGAAATTCATCAAGAAGATCTACTCCTCAAGATTGATTTTGATAAAGTCATACACAGATTAAAATGGTATATTACTTCAGATATGATGACATGGATTGGTATCCTAAGGTCAAAAAAGCAATGAGGTACAACGTTGAGAAGCTAACCAATCAAGTTATTCTGCAATGGTTCATCAGAAAGGGTTTTCTTTGTCCAATAAAACATTTCATCGCAGCTAATGCTCTAGGTTAGCTAGAGTCAAGTGCAAATCGAAGGAATGATCATTATCAGGTGCCTACAAGATGTTTTAAAATCCACTTTGTAGATGACTCTGTGCTCTCTCTAGAATTAGCCCAATCTTTGAATATGATGATGTGTTGGATTTCGCCCAAGTTCGAGAAAGCAGTGAGCATTATGTTCACCAAAGCATCTGTTAAGTTTCAAGCTGGGCATCTAGTATTAAGAAACAAGTTACAACTAAATCATAATTAACAATTACATCTGAATCAAGTGATTTTTTATTCAAACATGGATGGCATAACAATGTTGACAATGTGAACATGGAAGAACTTCTACAAGCTGGTGTTGAGACAACGGCCAGTCAACCCAATGGCAAACTGATTAGGTTCTGATGGATGTGCAGCAATCACAAGCGGATAGACATTGCCACTGCACATATAAATCAACACAAATCCATTGTATAATTTTGCTTATTTATATAATTTTGCTTATGTATATTAGAGTTTTTCACAACATCCATTCAGCAAGATTGGGCTACCAACATCCTAGGCATTTAACACACATTGCATCTATTTAGTATTTACATTGAGAAAAACAAAGGCTTTTCATGAAAGGACAAAAACGTGAAACCAAAATATTAAACAAAAGGGATGGGATGGAAAAGGCACTGGAAACTAACAACCTCATAATGCAAAACTGGGAGATATAAGTAAAACTAAAAGCCAAGTTGCATAGCACCATCTAAGCAATACAACAAACAACCGTGACCGCATTGCAAGATGATCCTTGGCCAAGTTTGATTGATAAAACAGATTCCCCCCCGCCTCTGTGAGCTGCTAACTTCCTTAGTTGATTGATATAATACCTTAATATGGTTGCTCCTAGATCAAACTTACATTTGTATAGAAGCATTTGGAGGAATACAAATTGCAACTACTGACAAAAAGTTATGCCCTATCAAGTTGCAAAAAATTGATTATTAAATTTCAAGATGCTCTTGAAAGATGGACAGCAGAGTGGAGGAGGTTCCATCCTCTTTCTTTCTGATGCTCACGATTTTCAAGTTAAAATGGGCTTTGGCCAAGGGACCAACAATCAGGAAGAGCTTCTGTCCTGTAAAAACTTGATGCTTTTCACTCTTGAAAAGGGATGCACTCAGATTCATGTTTTCAGGGACTCTATGTTCACAATCAATTGTCTCAACAAAACACAAGTATGCAGGAACATATTATTCATGCCTATTCTAGAGGAAACCAATCGCCTCCCAAAAGAGGGCCTTGATATGGACCAAGGACTGTGGGTATAATGGAGCAAAATAATGGACAGGCCTATGAATTCTTTCACAGGCCTTACAGGGACATTCCTTTTGGGGTAGCAAGAGCATAAATTCCCACAATTTTCATATCATTGTTCTCTTTCTGTTTTTTTTCTCTTATCAGCCATACAGAAAGTAATTTTCTTGCTGGGTGAAGCAGCTTACTCACCTCACCTCGTATGTAATTAACAGTACTTATGTTTTTTGTTTTCAAGTTTCTTGTAAATGGTTGGATACTCCAATCAAAAGAGATCCTTTTATGAACTCAAACAGCAGTCTTTTTTTTACTCAAATGAATACACACAGGGTTTGTATATGCAGAATGTAATTTTGAATCATTTCTCAAATGAATGAAATTAAAATTCTACAAGGGTTTCTGAGACAGTCCAACAAGTAAAACAAAATGGCCTTTTGACAGAAGAGAGAACACTATCTGAAAAGCACAAACAGATTACGATTCAGCCATCAGTGAAGGTTTTCCTCCAGGTGTCCTCAGCCAAATTTTGAAAACAAATATTTACACTTGTTCTTTCTCTCCAGTGTAGCAGCAAAAGAGTGATGAAAATTGGCCTTTGCAGGTTGATGACTGAGCTAATTCCGGTGAAGTGTTAGCTGTTGGTTTCTTCAATTTAAATTGTAGTTGGGTATGTGCATTGAGATCTGCTTCCACTTGGTATTAGGTTTGTTTATCTCCTTATTTTTCCTAAAAGTTGTAATAAGATGCAGTGTTTTGATGGGGTAGTGCATATAGCAGAGCATGTGGGAAGAGAAGTTAAAAATTATTGGCATACTGTACATCTATACTATGAAAGTATTAAGTAATATTACAATATTCATAAGGACTATTAAAAGGACCACTTAATATATGTGAGTAATAAGGAGTGGAACATAGAGTTTCCCCAAATAAGTTGAGGAAGATGAAGCCCTAGAAGAAATGCTTATCAAGGCATTCATGGATTGGAGAAGCAGGTCAAAGATGGAAGCTTCTAGCTACTTAGGGTGTTTAAACTCCCATGAATGATTTATTGGATTAGGGATGTCGTAACATTTTCTTGGAAAAATAATACAGTTGAAATTTTTGAGCTTTTCCAGAAATCCACCAGCTTTATTGGCTGTTCTTATTCTCATAACAATTGGTATATGGCCCAAAGATTTTTTCACTATATTCTTTGCATCATAGTTGAGTTGTATTCAAGATATTATAGGGTTGTATTACTCAACGATTATCAATGGCATACCTTAATGTTAGTACTATGATGGGCATTATCACCTTTTGTTGCATCTATCACACAATGTTTTTAATTGCACCAACAAAAGTCATTGAATTGTAGTCATAACAATGCGAGGGTTCTGTAATGAATGTGAGGCATATATGTTCATAGAAATGAGATTGAACAGTGAATGGATGGGCAAGCAATATTCTCTTTGCACTTCGTTTTATGATTGTGATATTGTCAATGGAAACTAGATTAAACTTCCTCATTGGTCATATCAAAGATCTCCTAGGAATATGTTTTATTGCCAAATAGAAGTAGATATTCTATACTTTAATTAATTAGTCATTCACCAGTGGAGAGAACTCAAGGATGGATCTTCTTACAATCCTTAGTTTTGGTATTGAATTCACTGGTTGAAAGGGCATTTTCCAGAGGCCAATCATGATTCCGACTGCCATCTTAGTTACATTGCAAGGATTAAAGGATGACACATTTGTTATTTGTTTGTCTCAATTTGCTTAATTTTGAGAAGCTTGACAACAAGTTATAGAAAGGATCAAGAGATTTGCAGATCCACAAACCTTAGTAATTGTATATATGTTAATGTTGTATTGAGATATTGGGGTTCTGAAATTCAAGCTGGAGCTCACGTATATGGTACATTCTACCCAGCTTCCTTCTTATAGAATCTAGATCAATCAATATATCAAATGATGATACGCTTTTCCTATAGTGACTGCAAGTGTCTCTTTTATGTAAATGGATTTTACAATAAACTAGGACATTGCCTTCAAATATTTGAATGCAGATGCAAAAAATTTGCTTACAATGAACAATGACAGTGGGAGAAACATATCACCAGTGATATTTGATCAAACCAATAATGAAAATATGGCTAAGTTGTGAGCAAAGACAGATGTGTGGACAACCAGGGTCCAGTAAGATGAAATTAGTGAAGGTTGAAAAAAATGTAATATGCAAAGTCAGAAAGATAATGTTAGAAATTTACAATTGCAGACACGGTTGACAGAGCCAAGAGGTTCGTTTTTGCTGGGTGTTTAGGTGACCAAAATGCAGTATAAAAAGAGGATGAAGTCACTAGGATTAGATCCATGATTTTGCTGAGAATTTACCAACCAAGTCGCAACAAAAGGGAGCACATTTTTAGTTGGCAAGGCACCCATCAAATCGTTGTATTTAAGGGCCACGAAATGCCGTGGACAGAGGCACGATTTCCCTGGGGAAGCAGCAACCAAAACACAGTAAATTTTAGCACAAATTAGCCGTGGAAATTGGTAGGATTTCGCTTGGTAAAAGGTTCATTGAATCTGCTGTTTGAGGGGCCATTAAATGGTAGTGGTTTGTGCAATTTTTCGCGAGAAAACTGGAAGAGACACAAATAAAAACTATGTTCGAAAATAGCCAAGAAAATGGTTAACCTAAGAGGATCACAAATGTGCCAGAAATATGAAATTTTGTTCAAGTCAATTTGGAGTATGGTTTATTTGGGTTTCAAGTCAACTAGGAGTAGATTGTGAATTGGTGAAGCTCACCACCAGGGAACCACCCCCACGCAATTCCACTTTTGGTTTTTGTCATCCCACTTTTCAAATCTCAGCAGCAGACTGAGAGTGCCAACAAGCAAATATCCATGTGTTGAAAAAACCAAGCATGTCACCAAGAATCAAACACAAGTGTGTGCCATAAGTGCGCCCAGGAAAAGAACTTATGAATATCAAATGCACAACGCATCCAATAAAGAGATGAACACATTTCCATATATATGTTTTAAAAAATATTTTAGTGTTGGAACTTGGCAGGTTCATGCTTCTTCGTGAGACTAATATAAATGTACTGTTTCAACGTCATTGGTGGCAGATTTATGCAACATATTTGATCATTTAAGTTTAACAGATTTGCCTTTTCTTTTCCTACAAAGAATTTGCTCTTTATATGTGCTAGAGTTATTGGGATATTCTTTAGGAACTAGCATGCATGCAAATCTATATTTTTAAATCCCTAATTCTCATCATTTGCAAATTGTTCGTCTGCATCTATGCCAGAAGACAACTTAGCTTCAGAACGTTTGTAAGACAGAAAATGCAAATTTTAGCAAATATGGAGCTAATAATAAATGCCTTGTGGTGTCAGAACATTGTTTTCTTGGTTTCCTTTGAGCAATATCATTAGAGAGCCATATATTCTTCAAATTGGTGAGGGACCTTCAGCCCAACGCATCAGTGGCTTCATGGGATTAAATGTTCCTCTTCCAATGGTGGCAGATTTATTCAACATATTTGATCATTGAAATTTAACAGATTTGCCTTGCCACCACATTCATCTCCTCCAAATTCAACTGAATTTCTTAATGCTGTCTCATTTTCTTCTTGTAATCCTTCGGGAAAGCTTCCTATTTCCACCACAATCTAAGTGAAGATGGAATGGTAGCATTAAGAATTTCTGAAGTCAGTTTGCCCTTGTTTTCTTATTGCTTTGGGAAATAAATTGGGGTTTATTAACATATCCCTAATTATTCACTGCATACCTCTGTACACAAAGCAAGTTCGTTTGGAGGGGCATCAGTCTGAATACAAAGAGTAGTTTGCCCTTATTTATTAACTGTTCGGTTAGGTTAGATAAAGAACCATCTCGAAGATGGAAGCAGAATATTGAAGAAACCAGTTCTGTTTGTAGATTTTGGGAAATCCTCTAAAGACCCAGGATTCGGCATCGACTAGAGAGACAATTTATTTGATATGGTTTATAAACAAAAAGGAATGAGCTCATATAGAGATATAGCAATTGCTTTTTAATTGAGTCACTCAAATTCATGTTTCTTTAGGTTGAAGGTAAAGCCACTAAAGTGGAAAAAATTGTGATGCCAATAATTAGAGGGATTGTGATAAGAAATTTAATATTCCAAGAAGAGGAGGTAGTAGTAGATTCTAAATAAATTAGCAATGCAACAACATAAATGTTTGCAAAAAATTTAGAGAGATCCACCTTGTTGAATAATGCATACACTACATGGATAATGGATTTGCACACTTTATGCCTTACGGCGTTTCCTTTGCAACATCTGGTGCAAATGCTAGTGTTATTAATTTGGTCTTGAATTTGTTTTTTTAAATATATTAGTTAATATTTTATGTTTTAGTTTTAAAAGGTTTTGAAAACTTCAATTTATATTTATAACATTTTTTAATTTTATTTAAACTTTCAGAAGCATAAAATAGATTTCTCCGTTTGCTTTTAAATTATGTATCAAACAACATATTATATAAACTTGATATTTTCCCATGAACCGAGATACTATGACTTGATGCCCTTTCACGATCAGCCTGCTTGCTTCGCAACGACTTCTCTTTTGGTTAGCTTTGCGAGTTTTTTTAACCAAAAGACACAAGATGTCTAATAAACACAATTTCATAGTGAGTGGTTATGGACGTTTTTGACCATTAAATAGCTCAAAACAATGGAATTTTTGCTGGTAAGAAAATTACAGTAAAAAATTGTAATAAAATTATTATTTTTTAATTTTAAGGTCACAATTAAGCCAAACATCAAATTGGTGTATGAGATCCTTTCGTTTGTGGGACAAGGGACCTACTTCCGCGTAGCGATTTCACTGCTAAGTCTATGAAAGCATACATACTCTACTCCCCTCTTGTTTTGAACCTGTGACTTCTTAGGAGGAAACATATGCTCTTAACCATTAGGCCCACTCAAGTTGTATTTTGGATTGGAAAGTTGTTGCAATTATGTTATTAAATATAATAATACAAAAATATAGATTTTGTTTATAAATGAAATTTTGAAACTCATTCAAAAATGGAGTTTACTATTTAAAGAAATATGGTAATTCTTCTTAGAGGATTTTAAAAATTATTACTTGTCTACATTCTATAGAAAACATCTAAAATTAAATGAAAATTGCAAAACATTGAACATTAACACTGGATCAAGCATGATGGTTGTAAGTTTCCTCTTAGTTCTTTATTGTGGCTTGAAAGTTTTGGTCTACACCCATCTCAGTGTTTTTCAAATATTGTTGTACATTTTCATCTTCCTTGATTTCTTCAACTATTAACCAAATAGCTTATCTGGCATTTGAAGTACCTAAAGCGGGAATTTTGACTAGATTCATGACCATTTAAGGAAACGAAACATGTTCAACTTGAATGGAGTTTATTTTCCTCTTTTGACTATGAAAGGTTTCCATAATGGCATATTCATTATTTATAGTTTCTTCTTGAGAACACACCATATTAGTCGTAAGATCCCAGACAATGAAATAATCAACAGATCTAGCACATTTAGGTGTTCTAATAAAAACACTTTCAACCAAAACATTGAACACAAAGGGGATCTGGAAAAATGCAACCCTTATTTCAATTAATACTTAGAAAATGAGACATGCCCAAATACAAGCGAAAAATGGAGCCCATGCCTTAGCAAACACAATTGCTCAATGCACAAGAAAAAAAAAAGACACTGAAGCACAAACATGAACCCTAGATGGATCCACCAACAAAAGTCTCCGCGGGGTTTTTGTCCCGGGATCAAACTAGAACTGGCATCACCAAGTTCTCAACAAACACACAACAGGGTAAACAAACTCTGGATAATCCAAAGGTCTAACTCCTATCCCCTTTAATAGTATTGATGGACTCTCTAGAAATCTTATTTTATTATTTTCCCTCGAAAACGAAGGCAAATACCATGGACAGATCCCATGCTAAATACCATGGGTAAATTCCGTCCATTTTGACCATATCTAGAAAAGGGAATATTACAAAGCCTCCCGCCTAAGGATTGCTTTCCCTCAAGCAATCCACTTCTATCTACAACAAAAGCATTTGTATACTAATACCAGGATCCCAAACAATACTCCGGCCAATCCTGCCCTCAATAGGTTCACCTAGATCCCAATGCCACCCAAGTCCTGGGGCATGTGGATTATGATACCATCTCAACCCTCCATCACTGCCCTTGCCTAAGGGCCCAAGATACAATATACCCTTGGCTAAGGGTATCCTCTTAGGAATCATCCCATCAATAGAGATCCAACTCATAATATCTTGCCAATCCATCTCATGCGAAGGATCTAATGCATGAATGCTTGCACATGGAATAAGTGTACTATGTTTATGTTGCCTAATGCTCAACTCATGCTACTCCACTCGATCTCCAAACATGATCGATTTGGAGAATTTTCCCCAACTCTCCCCAATGTATAAAGGCGATTTGGTAGTGTTGCAAGCATTATCTATGTACTCCTGTACAGGGTTGCTCTTGAACTCCCAACTATACTCCTCTTGCTGCCTTGAGAAGGTCTTGAGACATTCCTCTACACTACACAGCTTGGTTGCTGAATCAGCACATACCCATATGACCTCCTCAATTTTTGTATTCTCCTATAAGACAGTGTCTTGGGTTGTCCAGAATCTCTACTTCAACATCATAGGATTTGTCTTGAAATGCTTGATCTTTTCCTGAAAGTCCTCTAATGGAAAATTTGGTGCCCTGTTGAACGCCTATGTATCTATCTGCACCAGCTGCCCAACTATCATAGCTTCAACTTGAGCCTTTGACCGACTCTTGGAAATGATTCATCCTACACACTGTGTCTATTATTCTCTCCCTCGTGATCATGCTCATCATGTCGGTTCACTATTGTTGGATCCTCACTCAAGTCTCCCTAGTCTCCTCCACCTGTGAAGACAATTTTTTGTTCATCCTCTCCCGCCGTCAAACATAGATGCATTGGTGGATTGTTATCTATACTTGACTGCTCATATTCTTTATGGGCATTCTCCTAGAGACCTATGGACTCCATTGTATAGGAGTCTACCTCATTAATACCATTAGGTAGAATTTCCTCATGCACTTTTGAATGCTTGTCAACCTGCAAATATCTTTGAATAATATCACATTGATGCTCACCATCCTGAAAATCAATAGACCCAACTATAGAAGACTCCCCATGATCTAAAAGAATCTCCTCTTGTTCTATTCTTGTTGCCTCCTTCCCATCACCTAGACATGAATGCTCAAGTGCCCAAGCTCTGTTGCAGATAAAGCATAGTCCTCTCCTTCTTAGTTCATTCTTGCTACAAGTTTTACTACCTTTGTTCTTTCTTCCTCCATCAATCCTTTTAAGCTCTTTCTTAGTCAACACCCTTCTAAGCAATTTTATGTTTCCCATGAATAAATTCTCCACTAGATCATAGGCATTGGTGATATAATTAGTTCCTTCCTCCAAATGGCCAACAGTTTGGATATTAGTATCTTGCAGATGTCAACATCTCCTTGTAGATTTTAACCCTATACAGAAATTACCTGCAAAAGAATTCTTAAAACATAAATATACAATGGTGAGAACATAAAACAAATATACATCGATATTTTTCCCTGAATCCCAAAACCGGGACTACCAGATTGATTTTCCATTATATTACTTTCAATGTTACAATACATATATATATACATGTCAAAGCATTCATAAACCCTAATCCATTAACCCTGGATTAGAACATAACCATAGTTCCCTTGGCCAGATCTACAAAATACCATGGGCAGAAAACCATCATGCCCAAAACCATGTGCAAAGCCCATGCACAAAACCATGTGTAGGTTCGCCCACCATCTTTGGGTCCACATATATATAGGAAAAAAAATCCCAGGGTGTTGCCCCGGACACCGTGCAGGGGGGTTTCCGCCCCACCTACTCTATCTAGCGCAACAAACAGGGGGGGCTATCGCCCCCTTGCGTGTGCGACTAGTCGTGGAAAGAATATAACACACACCCAACATTCTCCCAATTGTTGTTTTCTTTCCACACAAGGGTCATAGGAGAGCATTGGTATTGGTTCAGTCCTACAATGCCCATTGTTTCTCTACATCAAGAAAACTTCTCAGTGCTCACAAAATTTGTCAATGCATCTGCAACATTCTTCAAAGTGTCCACCTTTACCACCAACACCTTTTTTTCCTCAACCATATCCCTCACAAAGTGATACTGAACATCAATGTGTTTTGTCTTCGAATGATAAGGAGGGTTCTTTGTTAAGAAAATTGCACTTTGGTTGTCACAGTCTATCCTTATAGCTTGTTGTACCAACCCCATACTTGAACACAATCTCTGCAACTAAAATACTTCCTTGCTTGCATGAGTGGCTGCCATGTATTCAATATTTGTAGTTGAAATATCCACTACAGACTGTATTTTACTCATCCAACTGACTGCTCCTCCAAATAGGTTAAACACATACCGACTTGTAGATCTTCTCTGATATAGATCTCTAGCTCAATCTGCATCAACAAAACCATGGATGTCTAAAACTTTGTCTAATCTTGGTCTTCCTTGGTAGCACATACCATAATCACTAGTGCCACACAAATACCTGAAAACCCGCTTCACTGTTGTCCAATGCTCCTTCCTTGGTTTTGACATAAACCTGCTCAATACTGCCACTAAATGTGCGATGTTTGGTCTAGTACAAACCATTGCATACATCAGGCTACCAATTGCGCTTGCATATGGAACATGAGACATGTCCTCTTCCTCTTCTTATGTCTCAGGACATTATTCAGCAGATAAATTTACACCTACAAGAATAGGAACCTTCATTGGTTTACTATCCTGCATATTAAACCTCTGTAGTATTGTTTCGACATACTTCCTTTGGTTTAACCAGAGCTTCCTCTTTGACCAATCTCATTTCATTTCCATGCCCAAAATATAGTTTGCAGCACCAAGATCCTTCATGTCAAATTTGGAGGACAATTGGGTCTTCAAATCCTGGATAATTTCTTTGTCATTTCCAATCAGCAACATATCATCCACATACAAGACCAAATAAATAATAGGGTCACCAATTAATTTAAAATACAATCATGGATGGCTTAAGAGCTTAACTAAGTTTCTTCCATATTGGTTGCCCCACCATGGACAAACATGTGTCTAATTCCTCCAACTTATGAAGGTCTATGTCTAACTTTATTTGCTGCAAGTCAGATCCAAGTGTGAAGAGCTTAGCCCCTCTAACATGTCCTTCCTTCACTTCCCAATGGTGCTTCTGCTGCAGAATGACATGGACTCTTTTCGAGAATGGTTTGTTGCTTTGACCATCATTTTGGTCTAAGGAGGTATTACTATGTAAAGGGCCATATATTTTCCCTAGTTCATCAAGAAGTTTTTGAGTGGTTTCTAGGGTCTCTTCAAGATGATCCATCTTCTCACATACTAGGGTAGGAGAATATGAAAGAAACCACTAAAATATTCCAAGAACAAAGCCTCCAAAAATAATTAAAGTAGGGTGAGAAGTATGGCTAATTATATTAGATCTTCAATTAAAAATCCATTTCCAGTTATTTTGAAACAAATATGGAACAACCAATAGAGAAGTACACCCTCATCCTAAGAGATTTCTTCCACCAAGCATATGCATGCAACAGTATGGGGTCTCCCTCCAGAATGTGCTCCTCTTATGCTAGATCACCAATGTAGGACTGTTCTGGCTATTTTTAAGTGCTTAAATTAAAATTGTTGTTAACGCTACTGGAAGATATTGCTACAGGAATCTGGGAGGTAAAATATATGCCTTCCTTGCAGCTCGAACTAAGGTAAAATCTTGTATAGCATCCTCCAAACAATTTTCCAAAGTAACATTGTCATCGGTTGTCCAAAAGAAAGGTATAATTGTAGTCCCATTTATGTTTAGAAGCTACCACAAAAGAAAAATGAAAAAATGAAACGTACATAAATGTGTGGTGTTTATTTCGAGTGTCAATACATGGGATGACACCCTCCATTTTCATCTATAACTCAGCTAACAATTCCCGAACTGGTGCGCTCCCTCACTGTTGCTAACAATTTATAAGAGAGAGCTTTGAAGAAGAAAACATCAACAACGCCCTCTTCCCCATAATTTGTGCACGTACAAGAATGAAAATTTGAATATAGTTGTCGTTGACAACTTCCAATGCTCAGATCAAAAGGAAATTCCTTAGTGACGTACACACAATTTATTATTAGCTTTACGATGCCCTTTGCAGGTGGGAATGGTCCAATCTGGGACATATTCCACCACAGGATTTGGGCACTATTTGCTAGAAAATATGCTACAAAACTACACAAATGCAAGAGACACTAATCACAGTGCCCTATCTCTGATTATTTTAGCAAGAAAAAGCAGCATGGAAAATTTTAGGGGCTAATATTCTTAGGTGGGCTAATTTTCCATGATTTTTCTATAAAAAAAATCGCCAATTTCCATTTTTTTATAAAAATGATTTGCCCAAATTTTACAATATAAAATTATTTTACCTTAAAAATCGTCAATATTATATAGAGAGTATATATAAAATCATTATAAATTTGAATAATTTTACAAATACATCAATAAAAATTTTATAATTTGCATATTAGAGACTAGTGAGATTCATCAATGTTTTTAAACTTCAAGATAATTTTCCATCCTTAAAATTTTCCTTGAAAAGTAATAAAGGGAGTGCTTTATTCAATCTCTCAACACTAATCAATCTTCCATTCACTGTTATTTCATCATATCAACAACCCACAATGATACAAAATTTCTATCCGGAGTACTGGTATGCCTTTCTTCCTTCTACAAAAGCTAACCGGAGGTTCCTAAACTGCTTTTCTTGACTATTATCAAAACATCATTTGTCTTTCTTCGTTTCTCATTTATTAGCAACTTCGTCGACCGCATATATGGACTAGACCTCCTGGTAACTTAAAACTTCTTATAGCCTGCCAAGCAACCCAAAATGTTTTGTGCCCTTTTTACTTAATATAATATCTGCTTCATGAGTCTTTTATGCATAAATTGAATGCTTGATTCGGTTTCTTGTTGGAAGATAGCTTTGCCTTCAGAAATCAGCTTCCTGGTTCATTTCCACATTATAATTTACAACCATTTCTATATCATTTTTACTATGGCTTCTAGAGGTACAATTTTGTCTATTTTGCTCCCTTTTAGGTCTTCACTATTTGATTTCTTCACATGGAAAAGACCTTTCAATTCTCTTGGCCCATTTGTAAGATCATTTTCTTAACCACATCTTTCAATCCACATTTTATCATTAATTTTGGTCTTCAGAAAATAGCTAATGCCCAATCACATTACCATGTTAGTCTCTGACTACTCCCCTGCTATTGTAAGACTGGATTGCCTTGTTAGTTTTGATTTCCAATACTCATTTTACAAATTCCTTTCTTTCAACATATTACAGGAAGCAACCGAGGTTGGGAAAAATTTTGGTTTACCTGGGAATTAGAGGAGCACAGGGAGCGATGGCTTTCGCTGCGTCTTCAACCTGCGAAACCCTCGAAAAGTTGAGCGCCGGAGGCGGCGTGGGGGGCAAGGACGCAGTCCTCCACAGGATCGGAAGCAAGAAAGCATTGCGGGAGTATTATGGTCCTCCTCAAACCCCTGAAGCAGGCTTGATTAAGCGGCCAAATACCTGGAAGGTACCGGAGATCGTGGGTACAGTGCTTACTGTTCATCCATACCGCCAAATGTATGAAGGACCAAACGATTCCAGGGCCGATATGCAGGAGAAGCAAACAAAATCGCCCGAGACCAAAGATTTGCAGCCGGTCTTCGATTTTGGGCCCAGATTTCAGTTTGGGGGCGGATTTTTATCAGAAATAAGCCTGGAATCTTCTGAATCTGCCAACCCTGGACGCGCATGCAAAGCCGTAGGGTTACATGGGGCAGATCTGACTATGGACCCTTTTGCATGGCCCTTTTCTGGTAGATCCAGGACGGATATCACAAAAATGAACCAGATGCAAGACCTCTAGGAGTTAATGCGGAAGATCGAGGTCCCAAACTGCATTCTTGAACAAGGAAGCCGTCGGGTTGTATGGCGTTTAGGGGCCAGGACTCGTCAAACTCAGAGCGCATGGAGAAATGGCAGGGGGGGTTTGCATGTTGCACATCCGCTCACTCCTTCAACGCATGGATCCAAACTTTGTAACTCCGGCTGGGAAGGGCCAGATCTGGAAGCTTGCCTACAGCCAGAGCAGGTAAAAACATTTTGTTTTCAGATTCTGATTAAACCCCCACAGGGGAAAACTCGTTTAGTATGGGTCCATGCAGGAAGCACCTCCTTGCAGTTGAAACAACAAATATGGGCAGAAATGGGATACCCCGTTCAGATCCAACACCTGGTCAGTGGTAGGCGGTCACTCCAGGACTGTAGATCGATGGAAAGCTATGAGATTGGGCCAGGATCAATCATTACTTTAAACTTCAGAATGAGAGGAGGGGCTCCACCTCAAGGACAGCAAAGCGGAGACAAGGGGAAAAAAACTGCATCCTACAAAAACATTCTTCAGGGCAGCAGAGACGCAGGGCCCTCTTCAGATCTAGGCAGAAACATACCCAGGCCATACATTGTAGATCAGTCAGATCAAACCCCAGCCTTAAATCTAGATTCTCCAGGGCTTGACGATTTCGTCAAGTCCTATGAAACGCAAGCTCTAATCTGCTGATTCAACAGCTTTTGGCCCAAACCTTTGGATCTATTCCATTGGATTTTCACCAGCTGGACCATGGAATGTGAGATTCACCTATGTTCAAAGGGGTTTTTTATAGTAAAATTTACATCCCAGGAAGTCAGAGATACAGTCATCAGTACAGGGCCATGGTTCTGGGGAACATCGGGGCTGTTTATGACCCCATGGTTTCCAGATTTTGATCCAAAAAAAATGACTGTAACCAAAATTCCAGTCTGGGTCAGACTATACAATCTCCCTCTGCACTTCTGGAACGAACAAGTCTTGGAAGGCATTGGGAATAGTATAGGGAAATACATTAAAACAGACCTGGAAAGGATTGATGAAAGGATCTATGCTTTCGCACGTATTTGTGTGGAAGTAGATTTAAGCAAAGGGCTGTCGGACAATATAAGGCTGATCTACAAACAACAAAACTGGCTGCAAGTACTAGATTATGAAAACACCGCCTTCAGATGCAGGCTCTGTAGGCAGACAGGACACCTGCAAAGCTCATGTCCAGAAGCAAAGAAAGTTAACAGTAAAAAGAAGTAGAAAGGGAATCAGAAGAAAGGATGGCAATTCTCACCTCCAGATTCAGAGGAAGAAGAGTCAGAAGCAGAGGTGGAAGAGACCCCTGCAGAGAAGACTGAGGTATCACAAGAAATGGAGAATCAGAAGGGAACCAATCCGAACAACAAGACAGAGATGACAAGGGTGGATCCAAGCATGGGAGGCATCAAACGTCATCACCACTCTGATACTTCAGACTCAGACAAAGAAACCGTCCCACAGAATGCAGAAACACAGATAGTCATTGCTTCGATCGAGCCCTCTCAAGGAGAGTGGCGTAAGGTCGAAAAGAAAAAGGGGAGAAAAACTTGAAGCGCGAGTCTCACTTGCAGCCGGATTTCAGTTTCTTCTGCTTCTTTTTCTTTCTCTCTCCTCTCTTCTCTTTTCTTTTTTTCTTTGCACGTTAGCCTTCTAACGTTGCGGGGGGTGCAAAAGCACTCGAGCCTTAGTGGCGGCCTACAGAATGTATCAGAGCATATGCTAGTGTAACTTTCATTATCTTTTTAATAAAAGTTACTGTTTTTTCCTTTGGAAAAAAAAAACAGGAAGCAACCATAATGTATGATTCTTGGAAATACCATTTTGATGAGGTGTACACTATGTAGTGAATAACCTCCTTATCCCTTGATCTTTGCAATAGTTAAGTAGAAGAAATAGACTTGTATTCACCATCACTATCATTTTATGCCACCATCATATGTTGGCCTATGGAAACTGTTGTGAAACCATACGAGCTCCCTTCTATAATTCCTTCTTGTATAACTTGATATCTGCTTAAGTATAGACATCACTCCTCCACCTTTGATTTGCTGAGTGTTCTGATCCCCAAGCTTTACCAAATCCAATTCCTTTTCGTCTTCTTGAAAGGTCTGGAACCAATCCCTTCTGTATGAATTTTGAAATGTCATATCAAGATGTGTCTATATACCAACTTCAATTGACTTTTCGGTCTAGGTAGAATTTGTATGGCCCTCGTGGATGTGATGGGTGTGTGTATGGCCTTGTGGTCCTCAACCATCTACACATCCCTTAATACACGTGAAATGTTCCATGATATTGGAAGGATGACGTGACTGGGTTCTTAGCCCTTCAATGTATGACTTCCGCATTGATGAGTGTTGAAAATAGCACCAAGAAATGTTAAAAACAACATCAAGAACGATCCTAATTTAATTTGTCCTTGAATTAAATTGGGAATTAAATTGTAATTCTATTCTCATAGCTACTTGTAGAAGTTAACTAAGTTAAGTTGACTTATTGGCTTAGTAAATTCAAGTTGGAAGTCTATCTAGAGTCAAGTAGAGTGATCCCTAAATTTTATGGGCCCATGTTGAGTTCTTATTGAGTTGTAATTATATAATTTAGTTAAACTAGTTCTAACTGATGGAGGAACTAGTGAGAGGTCAAGTGAATTAATTTTGATTTAATTCACATGCGGTGATCAATCATATAACCGATAATTCACTCATAAATAACTCATGCATGTCAGTTCTGAGAAAGACCCAGTTGAGATTAGAGTTCAGAGACAGTGTACTATTAGTTGTAAAATCATCTAAATTAAATCGATGGTACATGCAACCAGAGGAAGGCCCATGGATGGATTGCGTAGTTATGGATGAGGAATTTCCCAATTAAATATGGGTTAATTCCCTAGGAAACAACGTAAGGAAATAGGATCTTTGCAGACAACACATTTGGCTAAGTGTTGGCTTGAGATGGTTTGTGAAGCAGTGAGATAGATTATACTTGTGCAGCGATTGTTCAAGTTGAACAAGCATTTTATTTTCTTCTCAGGTCTTTTGATTAATGAAATATACAGATGGCAGGGGTTTTTAGCTATGGCTTTCTCTAGAAAATTATTGTGTTATATGTGATTGAAATTCTTCTTTTTCTGCTTCGTGATTTCATCAATCAATTTTTGTTTCCGCTGATGAGTAGAGTAGATTCAAGTCAATTGTGTAGGTTTTAACCCCGTACAGAAATTACCTGCATACGAATTCTAAAACACAAAAAATAAACAATGCAAGACCATAACACATAAAACACATATACACAAAGATTGTCCCCTGGATCCCAAAACCGGGACTACCAGCTTGATTTTTCACTATTGTTCCTTTCAGTGTTATAATACATATTTATACATGCTGAAGCATCCAATACCATGGACTGAAAACCATCGTGTCCATTACCATGGACCGAAAACCATCGCGTCCAAAAACATGTGCGAAAATCATACACAAAACCATAGGTGGGTCCGCCCATCCTAACATAGAGTCCAAAACCAAAATTTTCGGGGCACTACCCCGGACCCCATAAAGTGGGGTTACGGGTACGCCTCAAACCCCCTGTGACCCCCCTCGCTACACAATCAGTGCAACGAAGGGGCGCTCCACCTCCCAGTTGACTACGTGGGCTAGTCGTGGAAAGAATATAACACAACCCAACATTCTCCCACTTGTTGTTTTCTTTCCACAGGGGACCACAAGAGAGCTTAGTCATTTTTCCAGCCCTGAAACACCCATTGTCTCTCTACACCAAGAGAACTTCTTAAAGCTCACAGATTTTGTTAATGCATCTGCAGTATTCTTCAAAGTGTCCACCTTTACCAGCAACACCTTTTTGTCTTCTATCATATCCCTCACAAAGTGATACTGAACATCAATGTGCTTTGTCTTTGAATGATATGCGGGGTTCTTTGCCAAGAAAATTTCACTTTGGCTGTCACAGTCTATCCTTATAGCTCCCTGTAATAACCCCATACTTGAACACAATTTCTGCAACCAAACTGCTTCCTTGCTTGCATGAGTGGCTACCATGTATTCTGCCTCTGTAGTTGATAGTGCCACTATATATTGTTTCTTACTCATCCAACTGACTACACCTCCAAATAAGTTAAACACATACCCACTTGTAGATCTTCTCTGATACAGATCTCCAGCCTAGTCTGCATTAACAAAGCCACGAATATCCAACATTCTGTCCAATCCTGATCTTCCTTGGTAGCACAAACCATAATCACTAGTGCCACACAAATACCTGAAAACCCGCTTCACTGTTGTCCAGTGCTTCTTCCCTGGTTTTGACATAAACCTGCTCAATACTCCCACTGCATGTGCAATGTCTGGTCTAGTACAAACCATTGCATACATCAGGCTACCGACTGCACTTGCATATGGAACACGGGACATGTCCTCTTCCTCTTCTTGTGTCTTGGGACATTGTTCAGCAGATAACCTCACACCTACAGGAATAGGAACCTTCATTAGCTTACTATCTTGCATATTAAACCTCTGCAGTATTGTCTCGACATACTTCCTCTAGTTTAACCAGAGCTTCCTCTTTGTCTGATCTCTTTTAATTTCCATGCCCAAAATATAGTTTGCAGCACCAAGATCTTTCATGTCGAATTTGGAGGACAATTGGGTCTTCAAATCTTGGATAATTTCCTTGTCATTTCCAACCAGCAACATTTCATCCACATACAAGACCAGATAAATAACACAGTCACCAATTAATTTAAAATACACACAGTGATCTGCTTTGCTTCTGGTGAAGCCAAGTCCCCGTATAAATGTATCAAATTTTTGATACCACATCCTTGGTCACTGTTTTAACCCATACAGAGAATTCTTTAACTTACATACCAGTTCTTTCTTACCCTTCACCGTAAAGCCTTTAGGTTGCTTCATGTAGATCTCCTCTTCCAGATCCCCGTGAAGAAATGTTGTCTTCACATCCATCTATTCTACCTCAAAATCAAAAGCAGCAGCAACAGATAAAAGTAATCTAATAGAAGTTACCTTGGCAATAGGAGAAAAAATATCACCAAAATCAATTCCCGACACTTGGGAATAACCTTTTGCTACCAACCAAGCTTTGTATTTCTCCACCTTTCCTTCTGCATTTGTCTTCTTCTTGAACTCCCATTTGCTGCCAATGGGTTTCCTTCCATGGGCAACTCCACCAGATCCCAAGCCTCATTTTTGTGCAAAGATGCCATTTCATCAACCACGGCCTCTTTCCAGAGTTTGCCATCCTCTGAATCTATTGCTTCCTTCATAGTTCTGGGATCATTGTTAGTAATAGATAAAGCAAAATTTGAACAAAAAGCAGATGGACTATACCTTTCAGCCATTTTTGAGCATGCATATTTTTTCATGCTGATTCGAAAAATGCAAACCTTTTTGCAAATGGATGCTCCCAACAAAAGCACAGCGCACCTGTTTTTTACTTCAAAAATGACAAAAAATGCTCCAAATTTCTTGAAATTTGGCATGAGTGATCCTTTTTAGGTGCTTTTTTGGGCCAATGATGCTTCAGCCAAGATCTTGAGCTTATCTTGCTCTTTTTTTCTCCTCAAAGCTCTTTTTAGCTTAGCCTTTAACCTCTTCACCCTTGTTTTGCAAATTTTGTTCCGGGTTAGATAGTGATAGGCCATATGGCGCAACATTTTCTTCTCTTTGTTGGCTTTCTCAAGCAATTTCTCCAGGTGAATGTTTTCCCTCTCTAACCATGATTCCTGGTCAGCCTCAATTTCTTGCTCAAGGGATGTCATTTTGATTTTTCTTCTCTTTTCCACTTGCCTATTTTCTCTAATTGTTTGCAGCTCCATAATAGCTTGCTTGTCTTCCAGTTGCTTGTTCTCTTGCTCAAGAAAATTGATAATCCATTTGGCCCTCTCAAGATCAAGAGATAAGGCTTGTATTTCAGCCTCCTTCTCTTTGATAATCATGTCTTTGAGTTTTGAGCTTTGAGAACCCAAATCAGTGACATCCTCCTCAACCAAGACAAAATCCCTATCTTTCCCTTCAGTAGGGCCCTCCTCATGCATCTGTTGCTTTCCTTTTTCTCTGCCCTGTACCTGTTCAGCTAGAGAAGAAGGCAAAGCCCCTTTCACCCCCGTGAAGATAGCATTTTCCTGTGGTCCGGTGAAGAAAATGAGACCCCTTCCACCTTTGGTGGAGACAGTACTCGCCTAGCAGCAGCAAAAAGCCTCCTGGTGCCTCTCACAAAGGTGAAAAACATTGGTACACCTGTAGTTTCAGTCTCATGAACATCTGGTTGTCTTGAAGGCCCTCCTTCCTCTTGAGGCACTGACGGAATCACCTGAGGGCTTTTGAAAATCTCATGTGCAATGAAGGTATCCCATGGTATGTTCAGCAAGATTAGATGATGCAAGTCAACAATTTCAATCAGTGAGAAGTGGTAAATGTTGTTGAACTACTGAGGAAAAGGTTTCCTTTGCACATAGAGAGCCATCTTCTCAATATTCCTGCATATAAAGTGTGGGAGGTTCATCATCCTCACTCTAGTGAAATGCATCAACAATCTGACATGATATGTATATTGGCGGGAAAACCTCACTTCACAGGTAAAATATTTGATGATGAGTTTCATGAGAGGAGCATAGATGTTCTGCAAGTATTTGAAAGGAAAAACCCTGCTGATGTGCCTGTGATATCCAGCCCTAATGTAAGGCTCATAATGCTCTCTGCCCACATGTTGCCCCTTATTCCACTATTAACCTACATTAGGAATGTCTGTTGCTACTGCAATGGTTTCATATGTCAAGGTGAAAGAGACACCAGCAAGGTTCACCTGGCCATTGTGAAGATGAAGAAAAAAAAACCTAGCAAGCTCATGATGATATTTCACCCTCTCTACCATTTCACAAAACTAATAACAAGGCTGGTGTTTAAAGAAAGTTACAACAAGAAGGAAAGCAAGTAATTATGTGAGAGTGGTGGGCTCCTCCCAGATGATTTTTCCTCCTTTATGTGGTTTTCTTAGTACATGAGCTTCTCGGGAAGAATCGCTAAGAGTTTCCTCTTCCCTCTCATAGTATGAATATGTCTCCATGCTTATGAATTTGAAGTGAAAGTTGATGAGTATGAAGAGATTTTAAAATATGAGGGTGAATAATGTGTATAGGAAGTGAATGCTGGTTTCTTTTGGGGAATGAGGGAAATGACTGGTATTATGATTGTGGAATGAAGGGTTTGGTAATGAAGTGAATGTAGTGAAGGAATAGGATGTGGGAATTAGGGTTTGGGAATAGGGTATAGGGTTAGGGTTTGGTAAATGGGAGTGGGGTTTGGGGAGTGAGTGTTGATGATTTTGGGAAAGGGAAAGGGATTTAGGGAAAATAGTTTAAGGGAATAGGGTGTAGGAAAATAATCTAAGGGAATAGAAACAACAGAAAACAATACCCTTTGCAAATCTATGAGACAATTTGGAGGATAGCTAGGGTTTAGTTTTTGAGACATGAAAATCACCACAACTGATGAAAAACCCCTTGCTAAACAAGATGAGAAGCTTTACTTACTTGATGAGAGGTCAATTAAGGAATTTGAAGCAAAGTAAGGTGACTGGAGTCGTTTTGATGCTCAATGGACAGGTGCGCAGCGCTGCCTCTCAGGTGTGCAGCGCTTCCTCTCAAGTGCACAGTGCACTTTGTATCCGTAGCACCAGACCAATTTATAGTGGAAAACTTGCGCCAAGTGCGCAATGCCAAAGCCCAGGTGCGCAACACTGGCAAAATTTTGGGATTTTTCCTCTGTTTTTGCCTCTTTCTTCAAAAACACAATTTTTATGCCTTTAGCTCATTCACTTGCAACAATGAAGACTCAAACACATGGATTGGCTTTTATATCCCCTTGCTTTTAATTTTTCATTAACCAAACCCACTTTTCTAATGTTTTGCTAGCTTTTTCACAAATGCCCTGTTTCACTTTATTTCTGACTTTTGCCTTTTTGCAGGTGGACTTTTACATTGATTTCTTGCATGGCAGGAGTTGGCTTTGTTACCAAGTCACCAGGAGCAGCTACTGAATACATATTACATATAGAAACATTGAAATTACATGAAATTTTTACAATAATGGAAAAAACCCTGTTTTCACCTCAAAACAGAGTTTTGAGGTAAAAAGAGTTATTGAGCATAACAGAAGTAAAATTTATGATTTTATGAGTTTATTTATCCTCATCATGTGCCTGCTGACCTTTTTATTCAATTAAGATGACCATGATGACAAACCCTAAGACCTAGTGAGACTAAACCCTAGAACTGATTTTTATAAATGAAATGAAACTGGATGACAGTAAATGACTAAAAAAAATGTGTGAATAGGTCAGCAGGTGAATGTCATGAGGGAAATTGACATGAAACCACTACCATCAGTTGATCCATGACCTAATGGAATGCAGCTGATCAGATGGGACACCTAGTATGCATGCAAAAGGAGAAATTTTGATCACTGATTGAAGTGTGAAGATACTGACACTAACACCACCAACAGATCCTCCATCTTGAGTTTCCACAACTCAAAACTCTGACCATTAAATTTCTCGATCTCTATCTTTCCACTGCTCGCCATCTTCTTTCACCACCAGAATCGATCTCACAGATCTCCCATTGAACAAGGTCTACCACAGGACCGAGCGAAACCCCTCAGCAACAAAGGCATCCCCTTGAAGCCAAAATAGCTCTGATACCAAATGTAGGTTTTAACCCCGTGCAAAAATTACCTGCATAAGAATTCTAAAACACAGAGAATAAACAATACAAGAGCATAACACATAAAACACATATACACAGAGATTTTCCCCTGGATCCCAAAACCAGGACTACCGGCTTGATTTTTCACTATTGCTCCTTTCAATGTTATAATACATATTTATACATGTCGAAGCATCCAATACCATGGATCCAAAACCATCACGTCTAATACCACGGACCGAAAACCATCGCGTCAAAAAACATGTGCGAAAATCATACACAAAACCATAGGTGGGTTTGCCCATCCTAACATAGGGTCCAAAACCAAAATTTTCCGAGGCGCTGCCCCGGACCCCATAAAGTGGGGTTACGGATATGCCTCAAACCCCCTGTGACCCCCCTCACTACACAATTGGCGCAACAAAGGGGGGCTTCACCCCCCTTCTAACCCCCCGGTTAACTACGTGGGCTAGTCGTGGAAAGAATATAGCATAACCCAACAAATTGTTTTAGCATATTATAGTCTGCAGTTTGAATCTACAAGAAAATTATACATGGTATCGAATCTGAAATCAAAATAGAAGAGAAGAAATCGAAGTTGTTATTGCAGATTGATGAAGCTCTAGTTCAAGGCATATCCAGAAGACCCTATGAACAAACTTCTTAATGGCTAGAAGGCTGCTAGTGGGCAAGTAAGTGACACAAAAAGGAGTTATGATCATTAACATTGGTAGATTGAGGAGCAAATATATTTCCCACAGGGAGATAGGAACTCAGAGGGAGTCTAGTTTTAGAGGAAGCATCCCTATGGAAGCTAGTACTTCAAGATCTCAGGAGATCATACTCAATTGCAGTAGTTGCAACAACAATGCAAAAGTAGTAGCAGAGTAGTAGCAACATCAGTATGAGTAGATCAAATTTAGCTCATGCATGCAAAGCCTTGAGGAGCAAGGCAAATGTTATAGACTTGGTGGTTGAGAGGGAGCATAAATTAACTCTCAACATGTAGCCTCAAAAGCAACCTCAACAAGTTGTGGAGCAGCCACAATTGGAGAAGCGGAAAGGAGACTGAATGGAGACATACACTCAAGAAGAGACCTATAGTAGGGGGTAATTTTGAGCCAAGTGGGCAGAGGGATCACATGCATCCATACCTCCAGGTGAGAGGTGGGGCAATGTGAAGCAATAGTCCCGAGAATTGCAAAAATCTAGGCAAGGTCCATTGAGGTGTTCTTTGTCTCATGGATCATTGCCTTGCTACGGGGGTCCACAATATTCAGTAGCAGGAGGATCAGTGTCAATTAGATACTGAGGAGTGCAGAGCAGTGTTGACAACAGAGAAGGAGGCTTAGAAGCAGATTCAATAGCAACACATTTTTCTTAGTAGACAGTTGTAGACATAGTTGATTCAATTTGGATGCTTTTTTTGGTTGCAGATGTTGTAGTAGTAATAGCAACAGTGAAAAGTGTTGCATGCATAACATTCCAAAGGTACCAGATTGAGATAGAGTTGAATTACTTTCTTTTTGAGAGGCAGTGTTGAAAACAGCAACAAGAAATGTTAAAAATAGCATCAAGAAAGATCCTGATTTAATTTGTCCTTGATTTAAATTGGGAATTAAATTGTAATTCTATTCTCATAGCAACTTGTAGCAGTTAACTAAGTTAAGTTGTCTGGCTCAGTAAATTCGAGTTGGAAGTCTATCTAGAGTCATGTAGAGTGATCCCTAAATTTTAGGGACCCAGGTTGAGTTCTTATTGAGTTGTAATTATTTAATTCGATTAAACTAGTTCTAACTGATGGAGGAACTAGTGAGAGGTCCGGTTATTTAATTTGGATTTAATTCACATCCATTGATCATTCAGATAAATGATAATTCACTCATAAATAACTCATGTATGTTAGTTCCGAGAAAGACCCAGTTGAGATTAGAGTTCGGGGACAGTGTACTATCAGTTGTAAAATCATCTAAATTAAACCAATGGTGCATGCAATCAGAGGATGGGCTATGAATGGATTGTGCAGTTATGGATAATGAATTTCCCCAATTAAGTATGGGCTAATTCCCTAGGAATCTGCAAGGAAATAGGAGCTTGGCAGGCAACAAATTTGGCTAAGAGTTGGCTTGAGCTGGTTTATGAAGCAGTGAGATAGATTGTACTTGTGCAAAGATTTTTCGGGTTGAACAAGCATTGTATTTTCTTCTCATGTCTTCTGATTAATGCATATACAGATAGCATGGGTTTTTAGCTGTGGCTTTCCTCATAAAATTATTTTGTTATGTGTGATTGAAATTCTTCCTTTTCTGTTTCGTGATTTCATCGATCAATTTGTGTTTCCGCTGATGAGTAGAGTAGATTCAAATCAATTGTTTTATCATATTACAATCTGCAGTTTGAATCTATAAGAAAATTTTACAATGAGTTTGGCCTAAAAAACCCTCTCAATTTCACCTTTTACCAGATAAATACGGTGGAAGGATTGAAATATGACTTACTACACCACTAGAAAGTAACTCATTCCTGCAGGAATATGATGGGTCAACACCTTGTTTGCAAAGAATGGCGTCTCTACCCTGCAACGATCCAATATCGATGGATTCAACTAGCGTGGTTAGATCTCAACAATCCTACAACCTCTGACAAAAAACACTATCGCCCCAAAATACCCTCGAGAGACTGAGCTAACAAGAAGGATTCTACACCTGCTTGTGCCTCAAATACCATGTGTTGGATGATTAACTAGTCCCACGACTACAAAGAATACCCTGGAACAAGAATGTGATATCCATTCATCGGAGGGGGTCTCAAATTCTTAATTCAATTCCCATATAATGACCCATAAGAGTGATGCAGTGAACAATCACCAGGGAGAAGATTGACTTCTTGATTTCATGCCCACGACAACCAAGACTGACCCTTAGCGATATATTAATGAAATCAGATTTCCCCAGATCTAAGGGTTAAAATTTTGTTGAAGATTTAGATCTCGAATTCTTAAACTTGAATGAACAAATATGGTACAACAAACCCCGATCCAATTTGAAAAAACTTTCAATAAATAATTTGGCAAAGGCAATATTTTCCCTTTCCTTTGGAATAAATAGTAACCCTTGTACTGATGCAAAAAAAATCTCTTTCAATCAACTGAAACATAAAACCAACTAGGGTGATATTGAATACCACAAAAAATGGAAATCCCAGTTAGGGTGAGAATAAATCCCACCGAAGTTCCCTACATGAAACCCCCAAATAATCCTGTAGATAATTTGGAATTTTCCAATAAAACCCTCAGGCTGGCAGGATGCACAGCTCCGATTCCACTATAAGAGCCCAGACAATGAAATAATCAACAGATCTAGCACATTTAGGTGTTCTAATAAAAATACTTTCAACCAAAACACTAAACACAAAGGGGATATGGAAAAATGAAGCCCTTATTTCAATTAATACTTAGAAAATGAGACATGCCCAAATACAAACAAAATAATGGATCCCCTGCCTCAGCATACACAACTGTTCAATGCACAAGAAAAAAGGACATTGAATCGCAAACGTGAACCCTGGATGGATCCACCAACAAAAGTCTCTACGGGGTTTTCGTCTCGTAATCAAACTAGAACTGGCCTCGCCAAGTTCTAAACAAACACATAACAAGATAAACAAATTATGGATGATCTAAATGCCTAGCTCCTATCCCCTTTAATAGGCTTGATGGACTCTCTAGAAGTCTTATTTTATTATTTTCCCTTTAGAAATGAAGGCAAATACCATGGGTAAATTCCGTCCATTTTGATCATATCAAGAAAAGGAAATATTATATAGTCATAGCAAAAATCAAATTCATAGTGTTTCTTGTAAGTTCTTCCTATCTCCTCAAAACTTTATGTATGTCAATGGTTTCATATAATGGACATATCCTAGAATGCAAGTGGTTCATTATGAAGGAACTATACAACACCTACAAATTCCCCTTTCCACTTCTGACCATTCCTAGTATCAATCTACCATGACCATTAACTATACCCTTTTCCATCATACCCTCAAACAAGTGACAACAAATAAAGAGACTTTCAAAATTAGAGTTTATTCCACATAACTGGGGAAGTTGTACTTTTGTTTTCCTACTCCGAGTAAGAGGTGTGTAGAAGTCTTCATGGAAAACAACATGAATTGAGCCATGATGTTAGATCGCCCAAACTAGTCTAGAAAGCGTCCAACACAAGAATTATGAAATCACCAAATTAAACCTTCGAGTGAACTAGAATCCCATGAGAAAGAAACAAAAATTGTCTCAAGGCTAGAGGAAAGAAAAGCTACATTTGAGTTGGATCAGAATAAATCAAGAAACCATAGCATCTCCTCTAATTGTATTCCAAAAAAATCCACCAAATTTATTATACCACTTGCAAAAGAACTCATGCCCCTTTGCAACTGATTATCTTGCTTTAACAACATTAAACACTAAATGGTGAGGGTGCTATAGGGGTGAACTCCTCAAATGCCATGTTCCAAGGATTAAATTCCAATGTCATTTATATGTCATTTTTCTTTCATGCAACTCATATCATAACTATGATTGAAATTAAGGAATGGGGAGGTTGTAACCCATCCTTTAGTTCTTAGGACTTGATAAACCAATTCAGAGGTCACGTTGGCTAGAAGATCTACCTATTTGTTAAGCTCCCTTGAGATATGGTAATATTCGATGGTTCCAAACTTGTTGACTTCCTTTTGTATTTGCCTAATAATTCTTGTGAGTTTGGTATCACTTGAAGAGGAAGTAATGTGCATCAATTTGATAACTAACATTAAATCCCCTTTAACAAATAGTTTTCTAATATGACTTGCATTGAATAAATTCAACCTATAAAAAAGAGCTAATATCTTTGCGTAGTTGTTTGACACTTTACCCAAAACTATTTAAAACCATTTCTTAATTTCCTTCAAAATCAAGAACAATCCTTCTCACACATACCACTCTTAATATACATTCATAACTATTAAAAAAAAATAAGCCTAAATTTATTTGTTTAAGTTACATCTTCTTAAATTAACATATTTGGTTATAAAAATATAAATTTAAAGGAAAAAATAATACCTTTTTAAAATACCCCTCCCCAATATATTAACAAATCTAATTTTTGAAAGCACATTTAAATAACCCACGCCACAATGTGGAGGTGACTGGATCTCGTTTTTGAAAGCACATTAATTAAGAAACGCCTAACAAATCTTATTAAGGGGATTCTTAATAAATGATTTGGTTTTGTATAAATACCTTAGAGACCTAAATTAAAAAACTTCAACATGATACATGACAAAACTTAAGATGTCATGATTATAGGGACACCACATAATTAATTCTAAAAGGACAACACAACTAATTCTAAAGTGACCCTTTTCAAACCATTGTAGATAGATTTGGTAGTACTTTTAGCAACTACAAAAGTATATCTAAGTTGAAGAGTACTTATAAACACAAAACGCATCACATGATTGACATGTGTGGTTTGTTAATAGGTGATCGGGTGGCACCGCTCGACGACATAGATATCGTCACCACCTGTCCAGTGGTGTTGTACGTGTGCCCTCCTTGCAGTTATCACAATCGCCGTTGTCTATAACGCGACTTTTTGAAAGCTTTTCCGGTCGGTTTTTCTGGTCGAAATCCAGCAGGAATTTATTGGAATCGCAAGTTTGATAGCTAGTTTTTGCACAATGAAAGCGTCCCAGGGGTTTTCCAGGGTGCTGAATCCAAATATGCAGTTAAAAAAATATTTTAACTGCAACAAATCAAGATTTAACCTCAATTTCTTCCGCCGGATTCTGTCACCGGAATCTCCAAAAAGTTGCATTATAGACAACTCCATCACAATCAACCACAATGGTTATGGTCGTGTCGATTTAAGCATGGGAAGGTGGGTGGTATGTACGTATCGTCTAACATTCCCTGGTTTCAGAGTTTCCAGCAGTCGAGTTTCTTTATGGCGGCATCTGAGAATAGGGAGCACATGTTAGGGATGTTAAATGTGGGCTTCAATATCTGTGCCCACTCACCCACCTGTCTCGCATGTGTGATCTCCTCTATAGATCTAGGATCTTGTCTATGTTTCTCGCCGACAAGGTATTGTCTTTATAATGGTGGTGGTCTTGTTACAGGATGGTGGCTCTTTTATTTCATCGTCGTGGATTCCCACCTTATGTTCCTCGTACTTGAGCTCAGCCTTCTACCACAACTTTTGGGTGAACCGGTGATAAGTCTAGTAACTAAATTCTATCTTTCATCATTACCTTCTCCTATGTATGTCGTTCAAAACTCATTTTGGTTTGGGTCTGGAATGGGTCTTGTTTGTGGTAGGAAGTCATGTTCTTCATTTTGTTTGTCCACAATACAACGAACGGTCCTGATTTTGAAATCATCATTGTATTTTCCTCTGCTTCCTCTCAATTACTTGATTCCACTGGCGTTTAATTTAGTTGTCATGTACTTGTTTGCAAAGTATGGTATCCATGAACATTATCATGATGGTTTTGACCTCTCTGACTCAGTGTTATGTGTTTGGTATGGAAATGGTATTGTAATTTTGTCTCACTTGAGGTGGGCAGACTAGGGTTTTGTGTGTTTAGTGGTCATGGAGGTACTTGATGACGTCACTACCTGGACCCTTCCCTACGGCTATGACAGAGCCTACACTTCATATCTGTTCTAATGTCAATAATGTTTTCATCTGGTTTAGGAGGAGTATCGGCCTTTAGGGTCCTACCTCACTGTACTAATTATCCCTCATCCACCTAGACCAACTCCAACTCGGGTGGCTAATATTATGGCACCTCGACGCCATCTTCCTAGTTGTCAGGGAGCTGTGGAAGTTGCCTCTTCTTCACATCGTCATCGTCTATTTGTCTAGCATTTGGTGGCCTACTATTTTGACATCGTTCCTCCATAAGTTTAGAATGGAATCCTTTAACTAAAAGCCAAAGAATTTGGTGATAGGGCATACTTTTAAGATTCATAAATTTCTGGTTCCACCTACAGATAGACTCCTAATCTAGGCAAATGCCATAAAATGATACTTTACTTCCTTCATACAATGGTAGTGCACAAAAAATTGGAGACCTTAATACACATGGTCATCCAGGATAAACAAGTGGACCATTACCAATTATTTGTAGGGAAAGAAGATATTAAACGAAATCTCTTATACATAAGATACAATCTAGATGACTTGGCTGCTAGAATGACTCGGGTGGAGCGATCCTTGGTGTTTGATTCTGATTCTGGTTCTAGCTTACAACCCCACACTCCAACAATTGTTAATGCACCAACATAAGAAACTCCTCAAGGAAACTCTCATGTTATCTCTCTAGTTATTGTTTTAGATTAGTAGCTTCGACACTAAATTTGGTCTAGTTTTGATCGATGTCTACTATGCAGACCTTATGGTTTTGTGATGATTTAGACTCTATGGGTTTATGGTTATGGTACTCCTTTTTTTGTAAATCCTGGTGCATCTATGGCAAGCAACTATTGAAGGGATATGTAATAAGCATGGTGTTAAGTCTATTTAGCTTTATTTTGGTTTAAGTTTATCACTGGGAACAAGATATGAAAGGTCTCTTACTGCTTCTGTTCCCATGTAGATTTTTTAGTCATGCTTGTTATCAATGTAAAACCAGTTTTTATATTATAAATATATTTACTTAGCTTACAAAAACACACACACACACATCTTATTCCAAATGGATATGTATAAAAATGTTGCAAACGCTAAAGAAAATTGTGCACCCACAAAATGACAACAACAATATTGTTTGTTCATAATTATTATGACATAGTTCAATTTGGAGATACACATGGATGTGGAGAGTGCTTTTTATATGACAATTTTAAAAATTTATAAACTAGCCGTTTTTATTAAAATTATAAAAATAAAAATATATTATTTATGAACTAGCTGTTTATTATAGTCGTTAATTGAACCTTGAGTCTCTACATTTCTCTATTTATACTCATGCCATGATCTGTCTCTTCATCTTGTCCTGGCGATGAACCACATTGGATGGAAAAATGAATTTTTATGTGATTATCGCCGAAAACATGTCTCAAAAACTTGATATGGATCACAGAAGCCTAAATTCAATAACAATATTTTTATTTGTTAAAGGGTCAAGACTATTTTTATCTATTAAAGGGTCATATATTGATTGAAATATACACATTAAATGTTTTGGATTGGATCATTATATTGTTTGTCATCCATCTTGATGTTTTTAGAGAGAAAAAATGTGAAGGAATCGACTCATAGTACTATTGGGATTCACTTTGACAAATTGGGGTCTAAAACCTTCCAAGAACATTTTGAGGCATTAAACGACATTTTTTGGGGGGTAAAACTTTAGTTTTTCCCATTCTAAATACAAATATCTTTCCAACAACGCAATACTTTACTTAAACAGAGTCTGTATGAAAAATTCATGTTACTCAGAAGTTGACCTTCCTGTTTTAAGCAACATAACTCAAGAGGATGCCATGTCGGCCCCCATTGCTCATGGAAAAGGGTATAACCATGTGATCATGATGAGGAAGACTCTAGAGGAGTCCATATTGTAACTCTAGTTAAGAGTTGAAGGCTTCAAATCAAAGCACTAGTAGGCTATCAGACTATGTTATAACCAAGCCACTAGGAGAAAGAGGGGTTACATTCTTTTCGAGTGTATTTGGTCCAAAGATGAGCAAAGTAACTGAGAGAGATATGGAGAGAGCACACAGATTGGATTTGTGCATTGTAGGGGCATAAGCTGCAAGATTAGGCCAATGATGAATTCCACCGTTACTCGAAGGAATACAAGAAGCATATATCGTCCAACTACTCCAAGTAGCACACAAGCCATACGCCTTACTTCTTTGTACTCACAACCGTTTTCTATTTAGAGAAAGAGAACATAATGGCCTCACCTTCCAACTCTAATTTCACCTAAAAGGATTTACTAGGGTATATCTTGTGTCAATCATGTTTGTGATTTTTTGTTTTGTTGTTCTCTATTTTATGCATAATTATAATTTGCATGCATACAAAATAAACAATAATTTACAAATCTAAAAATATAAAGAGAAATAAACCCTTATAGTGTAGATTTCATATTTTTTTTAAGTATAATTCTATCATATTTGTTGTGACAAACTTTCCAATGGAATAAACACAGAGGTTTACGGATCATATTGGTATCAGAGTAGGTTTATTTGGTTATATTGTCGAGATTTGCAAGGGATCTAGATCAGCTATGCCAAAACTCATAAAACCCCAACCATGGCCAATGAATCTATTAATAACCTTCCTGACCCTGGAAAGGAGACGTTTTCATCGATGGAAGCACAAGTTTCAAATATAATCTGTAATATAAAACTCCACATGACAACCTTTACCAATAAGTTTGAGTTACTCAGAGAGGATGGGGGTTCTAATGTAGAGGTTTGATTAGAGGGGAGATCAGGAAATCGATAAGAAACATAGTAGGAGCAGAAGAAAGAACCTGAAAATTATCAACCTAGTTTGAGTGTCATGAACCATTCAAAGTCCTTGTTCAAAATGGAAGTTTTGACAGTGCTAGATCCCGCCAAAATAAAAGGGCCTCCCTAATATGAAGTCCCAATTAGACCTCACATTTGGTATAGAATCCTCATCTGGAAATGTGGCATGACATCCATATACTTAAAGATTTTCCTTGGCTAGAGTAGTTAGCATAAGAGAGCAAAGCACATGTACTTTTGAATGAGAAAGTAAGTATGTCTTGTGAAGTGTTCAATTGCAAATATATTAAGGTTCCTTCACCGGAAGTAGACAAAAGTGAGTCTTTAGGAGAAAAGTAATAGTAGTATTCTATTAAAGACACAAACACATACATATGAAAGAATCATTAACCATGAAGTGAAATAGTTCACATAGACATAATGATCATTAAAGCGGGTATAACACAAATTCAATTACATGAGCACCAAAGCCAATGAAATATTTAAATTTCTTCAGTACATATGAATGCTAACATATAATGCAAACATCCAAAGATTAGTCTTAAAACATTCACAATATATGCATTAAAATGTGTTGACTCAATGAGCTTCAAATATTACGTGAAAGTTCCAAGATACATTGATACAATCAAACACCACTAGCTCCAATAGTGGAGCGTTAGACCACTACTTGCTCTCCAAAAGAACTATCTTCCTCTCTAATTCCTGGTTGGAGAAGCCAAAGTGAAAAACCTTTTCTTTGAGTAATGAGGCTTCTTTTATAGTAAGAGAAATGATATTTCATATCTGGCCATGACCCTTGAACTCCCTTCATGACTCTTGGACTTCTAATGTGACCTTTTGACTTCTAAATGGATTTTGAACTTCTATATGACTTTTGGACTTCTCCATGTGACTCTTTTGTCCATATATGACTCTTAGACTTCCACATATTTACATTTCCAATAATTGCCAAAATTACATATTATATTCCACATCATCATGTAATGATAGCATGACAAGTCATAGAAATTGATGACTTAGACCCATGGTGACTTGTACATAGACTTATTTGAGAAGTTACAACACTGCCACTATGTCTTCAATACTTGTAGCAGATCTTGCGTTGTTATTGTCTTTCACCCTCTAAAGGGTCTTGAGAGATTATGGAGTTTTCATGAGTCACTTTGATCATCGAAATCCAATGTTCTTTCAACTGTCGCAACATGGTACCTTTGTGCCTTTTGTCTTCAAGATGCTTCCTTGGGTAACCCTTCTTGATAGATCTCCTCACATATCTTTTTTGTGCTATATTTAGCACTTGAAAGTATAGATCACTCATGGCAAGCAAACATTAGTCCAAAACTCTCTTATTATATCATGCTTCATGCAAGTTCTCTGTTTGTGGCTCAACAATGCACCAGGGAAAGAGACAGACGTATTTTGGTCACAGTGCACGCTTGCAAGAGACAAGAGGGGCTTCATTATTCATAAAGATTGCACAGTGCACAATTCTAGAGGAGAAGGAGGCCTGATGGAGGGTGTTGGGTGTAGTTCTAAGGGACAAGGCAACATGGCTGTTCATTGAGGATGCATTATGCACTGGGAGGGAGAGCCAAGGCCACAAGTAGGGCACAAGGTGCATGAACAAGGAATAAGGGAAGGCATCACTTCCCACTAAGAGTTTGCAATGCGCTCAACTGGGAGACAAAGGAAAAGGCTGACGTAGGGCACAAAAACAAGCAACAAGAAGGAGGGTTTGTTGACTAAGGATGCATTGTGCACTGGGAAGAGAAGGCTTTGTGCACAAGGCACATTCACAACTATTAAGGAGGGTCTCCACTACGCCTCAGGAGTGTGTTGTGCACTCTTCCTATTACAGATCCATTTGGGCACATCAACCCCAAATTACAGATCGATACTATTAGGGCCCATCAACCCCTAGTGCAGTTGTTACATGCCCTAAAGAAGTTACTCATCAGAATGCCTTACTTCCCAACAAGTTCCATCACTGAAAACATCCAAAAACTACATCTAAGAAGATCAGTGCAGGTAAGCCTTCATTAGGGTGCATTGCATTGCAAACCGTACACTGTTAGGGTGCTATGCAGCACACTTGGTCCCTCTTTGACCTGTGTTGAGTGAATTTGGGCAAATTTCTGTGAGGGTTTGAAGATTCCTTATCCATTGGAAGCCTCTAGAAGTTTCTCAAATGCCACCTACACCTTTGAGCTCGCTTTTGGATGAGAAAGGGAATTAGGAAACATCAATCTCCTATCCCTTCTTCCATGGAACTGATTTCTAAATTTAGAAAGGCATTCATCATCACCATTGATGGCATAACCTCCTTCACTCACCTATAAATAGATCACTCATATAAGAGATCAGGGGCTGGAAATGGTTGAATAGTAAGGAGATGCTAGTGATATGAGATTAGAATTGAGTGTAAGTATTGTTATACTATTGAAGTGTCTTGCTTTTCATGAGGTGATGAAGGATTGAATTGGAAGGATGACACTGGATCGAGCTCATATGGGTTGTAATATTTCCTCTTATCAATAAATTTTTCAAGACTTTTTCCTTATGCTTGTGTTATATTCATATGTATATCATGTTTTCGATTCCATGTTATTTATAAGCAATAGATCATTATGCTTTGATTGGTTTTTGTTTCTGTGATTGTGCAGGTACTTTCCAAGCGACTTAAGTATGGGAAGGAGCAGCAAGATCGATCAAGGGAGACAAGGAGTTAGTGAAAAATACAAGTAGGTTTCTATTCTCTCTTGTTTTATCTGTTGATTATAGAAAAGGTTAAGATTACTTTGTCTGTTGTTTCTAGATCTGCTACTAGATCTAGAGGGTTAGGCATTTATCTAAGAACACTAAATATTCCCGAAACAAATTGGTGACCATACTGGGGACCAGATTATCCATCTTAGTAGCTTATCAGCCTCTTAAGACATTTCTACATACTGTACGTGTGGTCGTTCATTGAATTTCAATCCTTTTCATTGAAAATTGAGTCAAAATTGTGTCTAAATTGCCTTTAGAAGTGCTCACTGTCGTCAGTGCACTATCTCTAACTATTTTCTGTACTACAGTGCACTTCCTGCATAGGTACAGAGTGATTTAGTGCACTATCCCTAACTGCAGCCTACGCTGATCCCTTGAGGGTCAGTTTCCCATCTAGGAACTGAAAGTTCTTGCCAATTTTCTCTTGTTTGAATTGGTTGTTGAATGTCAATGATCTTTTGTCTCTGAAAATAGTTTTCATCTCCTTAATTTGGCCCTAATTAGACTGGATTGTTGGATGTTTTTTATGTATTTGTTTTATCATTTTCAATCCACTCTCGAAAGGTAGTTTTGATTGATTCTTTTGTCGATAGAAAAGTGTCATTAAACTGTCATTTTCTTCGAAAATTGAAGTGTCATAAAGTCTTCCTTCATAAATAATTGATTGATTTATTTGTGCATTTGATTTGTATTTTCATTTAAAGTGTCGAAAATCTTCATTTCTTTAAAATCGAAAGTGTCGTACAGTCTTCCTTTCCCTTTTAAAAGAAATTGTCACAAATTGTCATTTTTTATGAAAAGAATTATGAATCATTTGTGCGTCAGTTTTTCTTATTGCATCATTCACATTAAGAGAAACTGAAAAGAAATACATGCAATTTGCATTTTAGAGCTTGAGTTTGTGTGGTAAAAAGGAATGGTTTAAGGAATTGCATTAGTTTGTGTTCTTTTTTGTTTGTTCAAAAAGTACTTGTATGCTCTATCCCTCATAGCTAGGATTTTCATTGTTGAAGTTAAATGGAAAGAGTGCTTCTCATTCTAGTTGCATTCTAGGAATTTCATAATACATCACGTGGTGAACTTGAAAGGAAAATTTCTAAGCAAGATCAACTTAAAATTCACATCAATTTATCTAATAAGGGATTGGAACTTAACGAAAAACATCTAGAGGTCTAGGCTATAGACGTGTTCTGGCGTCTTTAAACCTAGTGGTTGTCGTTGTCACTAAAGATTGGGTGATTCCTCCTCTCTGATTCGATAAGTGTTAGTACGGACTTGTGCTCCTTGTACCGTCGAGTATATGTTGGGAGACCCCAATAGGTTGAAATCCTTTATCCCTAGGAAGCCGAGTCTACCACCTTACAGATCGCAACGCACCAAACACAGCATTCAGGAAGATTGACTGTCATACATAAAGTCCTTGGTCATTTCTATTTCATTTATCACCAAGGTGTATATTGCAGTTTTACGATTTGTCTAGTAAACCCTCTTGTCTAGAATCTCCAGAGCAATCACTTTCGTTCCTTTTCGACTCTTTAAAAGTAAAAGGATCATCTGGTCACTTGTCCTTTCAGGCTCATTAAAAATCGAAGGCAACTAGAGTCGTATTTTTTTTTCTCGACTATTTAAAAATGAAAAAGCAAAGTTGTGTTTGAGTGTCGTAAAAATTAATTGACCACGAATAACATCCACATTCCTTAGTTGATTTTAAGTTGATAAAAATAATCAGTAATCGTGGAGGAAAATCAACCCAAACCCCGTCTTTCGCGGAGAAAAACGAGCCAACCGCCTTTGCCTCCCAAAGCGACACCAATTCGGACAAAGAAGTCTCGTTTAACTGAGTCTAGTACATCAAGAAATCCTAGTTCTTCATCTGGGTTACTTAAAACATTTGTTTCAGTAGCTATAGAGACTCCAGTTACTCCAACTATTTATGGTACATCCATTCCTAAAGAAGAAGTTTCACAATTATCTGAGGACATTAGCACTGATCCTAGTGTAACAGTAACCGAGGTTGTCCAACAACAAGTTGATACTCAAATTGAAATTGTTAAATAAGAAAGTGCTTCTAAACTTGAAACATCTCAACCAAAAGCTGGTCCAGAATCTATCCCAGTTCAAATAGAAGTTACATCTGAACCTGAATTTGTTCAGGAACCTCCCTTTGAAACAATTGTTCATTTAACTGAACATCTGGACTTTGAATTTCAACATTCAGAAGTTGTTACCCCCCAGACATTAGTCACTGTTGAAACTACTCTTTCATCAACACCATATTTTTTTTTACGGACTTGACGGTCAAGTTCTTCCACCAGATTTGATTGCCATTGAGGAGGAATTAGTAGAATATTCCACACCTGGAACCATGTTTAACTTTGGAACTGGGCTTAATCTTTATCCTACTACTCCTGATTACTTTGCTTCATCTGATCCTGCTTCCTTTCAAGTACCCGTCGAATCTTTAGGACAAATTTTGGGCCAGTGAACTATGGCTGAACAATCATCAACATCCAAGACTGTATGATTTGATGCAGCTACAGCAGAATATTCTGTTGTAACTCCTTCGATGTTTTCTACTACACCTGAGTCGCACCTGTATGGTGAATCATCCGTCCTGATTGGTTACCAATCATTATCAGGAACCCACTTAGGGGTTGCTTCTGCACCATGGTCATCACCCATGTCCTCAACCAGAATTTTATCTGGTTCTTCTCTAATGGAAACCCAATAGTTTGATCTTGCACATCAGTATAAAACTGGGCATTCTAGTCAACAAAGACCTGTGTATCCATTAAATACTGGATTGCCACCATATGGATAGAAATATGCTTATTCACCGTATCCTCCTTTTTCCGGAGGATAGCCATATGGTAATTTCCCACAATATTAGAGTCAATATAGAATTAGAGTTTGTTAAATGGCAACCAGCAATGCCAACTCAACCAAGGCTTGTGTATCCAACACAACCAATGCAAACTATGTCAAATATTCCTACTACACCTGTTGTTACTACTGTGCCACAGTCACAAGCTCAAACTGTTGTATCTCAACTGGTACAAACTGATCCTTCTTCCTTGCAACCACAAGTTTCAAGTCAAGAGGTTCAAGTTTAACAAGTTGTTATTCAACAGCCACTTGTTTCTGGAGCTCAGCAACAACCTCGGGTTAATATACCTTTATTTGGACTGACCCAGGCTTACACTGGTATAGTTGATCCACAACTTGGTCAACCTTTCATTGCTGGGCAGCAACAGTTGTCACAACAACTGTGGTTGCCACAATTCCAACAACCCCAATTCCAACAGTTCCAACCTCAGTTTGGACTTGGTTCACAAGCCCAACTTGGTTTTGGTCAATATCAAGCTTACCAAGGACCTGGACAACAAGGCTTTGCAGGTTATGGACAACCACAATTTCAATCTGGTTATCAACAACCACCTTATACTAGTTTTGTTCAACAACCATACCAAAGTTACCAAATGCAAATGCCCTATGCTGGTATGCAAAGACCTATTGCACAGGCAATTCCATCATATCATGGGTATGCTCAACCTGACTTGAATCGACAGTTGCCATTCATAGCAACTTTAGAATTACCAGATTTAAACCAGCTCACTAATGATCCAATCGCATATGCACCTTGGTGGCTGGTAATTCCGCATAAGTTATCATCTGATATTCCGAAGTTTAACGGAAATCCTAGAGAAGACCCGTTGAATCATGTTATGACCTTTCATTTATGGTGTTCATCCAACACTTTGAATGATGATTCGATCAGACTTCATCTTTTCCAAAGAACACTCACTGGTCCAGCTGCTAAATGGTACATTGAATTACCAAGAGCTTCTTTCGATAACTTCACCAATTTAGCCACTACCTTTTTCACCTTCTTCTAGTTACCTATCAGATACGATATTGGAACGGAACTCTTGACCAAATTTAAACAGACTACCTCCACCCATATCTCAGATCATATTCATGAGTGGCAGCATCGTCGTCGAATGGTTAAGACATACATTCCTGATAAGCTTTTAGCTGAGTGGTTCATAAAGTCCTTGTTGTCATCAATCACCGAGGATGTGGCAAAAGGAGGAGTTGTCACAGAAGAGCAAGTTATCGCTCGTGCCCAATACTTGGATTTGATTTACACACAATCTGGCACGCTCTATGATAAAATTCTCGATGCACCTAGACAAGCGTTCACTATTCCACCACCTCCACAATCGAGTAGGGACTCTCATGCCGGCGACAGTGTGATCGGTTCTTCAAGCACACAGGGGGCAAGAAGACCATCTGGTCAAACTCTTGCTATTTCCAATCAAGCTGCAAATGCATCAGAAAATACTCATGCCTCCGAGATTAATTCCGTGTCATCTGAAAAAGGCAAAAATCCAAAGCAACCAAGAGGTAAGAAAAAGGGGAAGAATAACAAAAAGAAACAGGAAAATTCCACTTCAGAGAAATCATCTGAATCCCCAACCATGGCAAGGAAACCTCGTTATCCATGTCTGATATGTAATGACGAGCATTATACAAGAGATTTTCCACATCGCTCTGAGATCTCTAAACATTTAAAGACTTCAACCACATCAGCGGTGTTGACAGATCTGTTTCCTACCCCGGAGACACATTTGGTTGCAACTGACAATGCTTCCACATCCCAAGTACTCATGTTATCCAGCACAAATCCACAAAAAAATGTTTTGGTGTCAACAAGAAACAAAGATTATGGAAATCCATCGTCGACGAATAACCGAGCCATTGATCAACCTAGTACTCCGTCCTCAACTTCATCTGAAGTTGTTCCACCAATTGTACCTGAATTGACAATAAAGCCACCAAAGGGAGTTGTCCACAAATCAACATTCAATCCTCATGCTCGAGTAGCTCAAAACTATAATATAATGGAAGAACTGGCTCAATCACCTTCCACTATGTCGACACTTGAGGTGTTGCAAAACTGTCCCTTCTAGAAACAAGCTTTATTGTTAGCAATAGGTGGAATAGATCCTACATATTCAAATCTTGTGGTTTTAACCATGCGGGATATTCACCACAGTTAGCGGCACAATTAGCTTTCCTAATACAAGTAAAATCTCTCAATAAGAAAGTTCACCAAACTATTATTGATGAGGGGGCATCTACTTGCATTATGTCCATGAGCTGTTGGAAAACATTTGGTTCACCGCCATTGTCACGATCACCAACTACGTTAAAAGCCTTTGATGGAAGAAAATATACTCCATATGGGATTTTGAGTAACCTGCAAATCAAACTGGGGGGCAAGACAGTAAATGTTGATGTTGAGGTAGTTGACGGACTCTTCAATTACAACATTTTACTAGGAAGGCCTTGGGTATATGCTATGGCTGCTATCGTTTCCACATACTTTCATACAATTTCATTTCCTTTCAAGGGTGGAATCACAGTCATTGATCAGCTAGCCTTCTTTGCCAATAGTTCATGGGCTACGGGAAGCATTTCGTTGATACACGGAAACCCATCGTCACTTCAAAATGTTGGAGTAGATCTCCTTAAAGATCCTTCCCTGATGGGCACTTTTACCCTCCCGCCACCATCTGGTTTGGCGGAAGTGGCAAGATTGGAGACTTGCAACATGATTTCTTCTACATCATCTGATTTTACGAAGATTTCCAACAACTTTGAAATTGATAGTCATAGTGAGGAGTTGTCGTTTAGCCCCATTGAATCATCATAGCAATCAATTTTTCGGGCTTGTGTGGCTAACCCTAATCCGCACTCAACAATTGTATGGGTAGATAGATCATTAGAATATGGTACCTCTTCGAATCCTTTTTCACGTATACATTCTACGGATGAAGGAATCATCACATCAATGATGATATGATAGATGTCATGGGAGGATTATCATCATCGTTCCCATCTTCGAGATGACAATGAAGATTATTCAGATGAACTAAATCATCCATTGATCGTTGATTTCTTGTCAAATTCTATAAATACTGCAGATTCTGAGCGTAATTTGTCCAACATTGAAGAAACATATTCTATAAACATTTCGACCAAGCCTAACATTCTAGAAAACATTCATGTTGGCAAATCCTGTTCTCCTTTGGAACTTGATACTTACTGTGCTCTTTTTCGCGAATTTCGAGATATCTTTACATGGTCTTATGAGGAAATGCCAGGCATTGACTCAAGTATTGTTGAACATGGGATTAAAATGTACCCTGATGTCAAACTAGTACGACAACGGCTTCGACCTGTTCATCTTAAGAAAGTTGTTGCCATTAAAGTAGAGGTTGAAAAACTTTTGCGTGCTAGTTTCATTTTCCCTGTACCTCTTACTGATTGGGTACCTAATATTGTTCCAGTGATGAAAAAACAAGGGACAATTGGAGTGTGCGTTGATTATAGGGATGTAAACCAAGCATGTCCTAAGGAAAATTATCCTACACCCTTTATCGACCAGATTATTGATGAATGTGTCGGATGTGAAATCTTTTCATTCATGGATGGATTTTCTGGCTACAATCAAATCAATATCCGCCCACAGGACCAATCAAAAACCGCTTTTATATGTCCGTGGGGCACATTTGCTTATCGAAAGCTACCTTTTGGTTTGAAGAATGCAGGGGCTACATTTCAGAGGGCAATGAATTATGCCTTCCATGACATCAAGCACATTGTTCAACCTTATCTTGATGATTTTCCTGCTCATTCGCGAAAATGGACTGATCACCCACAACATTTGAGAGCAATATTCTTACGATGTCGACACTACAAGATAAGACTCAATCCACACAAATGTGTGTTTTGTGTTGGCTCTGGTCGATTGCTTGGATTCGTAGTTTCAAAAGATGGAATTCGACTCGATCCCATTAAGGTTCAGGTAATCCTTGACTTGCCTCCACCTTCAAACTTGTTACAGATACAGAGACTTCAAGGGAAGGCAAACTTTCTGAGGAGGTTCATTCCAAACTATGCTGAATTAGCTAAAGGTTATACACGTCTATTGAAGAAAGGGGTACCCTTCCATTGGGACCAAGTTGCGCAAGCTTCTTTTGATGCTCTCAAAGATTCCCTGATTAGAGCATCATTAATGTATGCCCCAAACTATCAAAAAGACTTTTACCTGTATCTCGCTGCTGCAGATACAACCATTGGTATGGTTTTAGTTCAAGAAGAAAGTGGAACTGAACATCCTATTTACTATTTGAGTCGTAATCTCAACGATACAGAAAGTAAGTATTCATATGTCGAAAAGTTAGCCTTGGAAGCCGTTCAAGCTGTGCAGATATTTCGTCATTACATCCTCCTTCGCAAAACTACCATTGTATCAGATTACAACCCTATGACATACATTTTGTCACGTCAATCGCTGGGGGGGAAATATTCTAATTAGATAGTTATCTTGCAGGAGTTTGATTTGGAATTCATCAAATCTAAATCAAAGAAATCTCTTGTATTCGCCGAGTTACTTTGCGATCTCATCCTCCATTAATTTAACATCAGAAGCATCAATCTTGGATGAGTCTCTATTTCTGATCTTGTCAAGTGATCCATGGTATGAAGATATACTGGTCTATCTCCAAACCCAAGCTTTTCAGCCTAATACCTCTCGCTCTGAACAACGACTTACTTGATGCCAAGCCAAAGATTATTTGATCATTGGTGATACACTTTACCGTCGTGGTGTTGATACGATCTTACGTGGGTGCCTTACCCATGAGGAGGCCGAAAAAGCTTTGAATGAGTGTCATTCAAGTGCTTGTGGGGGGCATTTATCTGGTTACACAACTGCACATAAAATTCTACGAGCTGGTTACTTTTGGCCAACAATATTCAAAGATTGCATTCTTGCTGTCAGAAGTTTCCATGCTTGCAAGATTTTTGACTGTAAAACCAGATTACCACCTGCACCATTGTATCCAGTCGTTGTTGTTGGCCCATTCACAAAATGGAGCATTGACTTCATGACATGTAACCCCACCTCAGCCTGGGAGCATGGGTATATTATAGTCGTTGTTGACTATTTTACTAAATGGGCCGAGGCAATGCCAACATTGAACAATAGTGGCGAAACGGCTGCTCTGTTTTTTTCCAACCATATGGTTCCCAGGTTTGGTGTACCACAAGCTATAGTTACAGATCATGGGTCTCATTTTCATGACCACATGATGGTTGAATTAACTGCCAAATTAGGATTGTCACATGATAGTTCTACTCCATACTACCTGCAAGCTAACGGTCAAGTTGAGGCTATCAACAAAGTCCTTAAGCGCATGTTGCAAAGAATGATTGGAGTCCATAAAAGGAATTGGCATTTAATCTTGTATGCAGCTTTGTGGGCATATCGAAACTCGATGAGAAATGTGACCGGATTTATGCCTTTTCAGTTGGTGTATGGTTTGGAAGAAGTCTTACCTATCCAATGTGAAATCTCGTCTCTCAAACTCGTGATTGACCTGCTACGTGACACTTCCGAAGAAGAAGCACATTGTTTGGAGTTAATCCATCTGGATGAAACTCGTCGTGATGTCGCAGTGGTTAACAAGGCTCATAAGAAACGCATCAAGGCACAATATGACAAAAACGTTAAGCCTCGTGTATTCTCAGAAGGTGACCTGTTCTTGCTTTACGATGATAAACTTGGAGTGGGAAAATTTGAACCACTATGGATGGGCCCTTACATTGTTAAATGTGTGTTGACGAAAGGTGCCTACAAGTTGGTGGACTATGATGGGATTCCATTGTTGTAGCCCCGAAACGGGTTGTACCTTAAATGTTACTATGCTTAGTTAAGTGTAGTAAGACTCACTGTATATATGCTTTGATTGCATTTGTGTGTGTTAGTTTCTTTTAGAGTTTTTATTTGGTTAGGTAATCCACTTCGCATTTGTTGCAGATGTCGAACTTTTCGGAACCATTTGTTGGTTATGCCGATGGAGCTAGTCATAGTACGTGGAATTTATCTTCTGCAACATGGGCCATCTTTGCTCCAAGCAACGAGTTAGTGAGTTTTAGAGGGATATGTATTGGACGATCGACAAACAATATCACTGAGTATAGCTCGTTGATTGAACTCCTCTCTGATGCCATTTCACTTGGAATACGCCGAATCATTATTAGGCTAGACTCCCAACTTGTCTTACTACAGCTTATTAGCGTCTATATCATCCGTAACCCATCAATTCATCGCATGTTCCTTAGAGTTCGTATTTTGGAAAGGTATTTTGAATTTATTCAATATCAATATATTTCCACAAATCGAAACACATTAACTGACTCTCTAGCGAACTATGTGTTAAATAGACATTTGCGACATTTGTAAAGAAAACATTTTCAATTCAAATCATCATTTGAAAAGGATTGCATCACTTAACCATAATAAAACTCTGAAAGTCAAATAGATATCTGTTTATAAGTTTTTACAAATAGTTTGTATCCAGGACAAAAATCGGTCATCTGACCCAAAAAACTCAAAAATGTATGTAGAAAATATCCAAGTAAACTAGCGCTGCTCATGATAACAGGTCACAGCCTGTGCTATCATGTGTAGGAGTCTCATCCAACGACTCGACACGCCAATGGTGTGGTTCTGTAATCGCATAGGTAACTCCTCAATCCGGATATCTGGAATGCCTAGGGTCAAACCGTCTATGTGATCCTGCAGCTCGGCCAATGTCTCTACTAAATCCAAGTCCCGGAGAACTGCTCTCCCAACAGCTCTCTGTACTAGCGCACCTGCCTCCCGTTGGCGTCCCACAGGTCGAACAGATCCAACATCTGCATACATATAAAAAATGTTTGTTTAGTCTTGGCAATAATAAAAAAAACACAAAAAAAGTAGAAACCTTAAAAACAAAAACACTTTGGTCAATCAATTTACCAATAGCACTCCACTGCATCCCAACCGGTAACACCAGATCTAGATCACCACGGAAATCCATCCCTGAATATGGATATTCCGCAAAGGTCATCTCCTGACGGTCGAACCACTCAAAGAAAGTAGAGGAAAACGAGATCAGTGACTGGCCAGCATGCCTAGCCATAAGATCTACCCACCTCTGCATCTGTGGGTCTCTAGGTCCAAGTACTCCCAGTGAGATGTGTTGTGGCTGCATGAGTGGGATTTTCTCCAAGACAAAAGGAACCAAGATAGACCCATAACCAAATTTTTTTGTCTTCCCATTCCTTACCTTGGTCAGTTGTTCTTTCATCAATGACAAAATTGCCTCACACCAGTTAAATACCTTTGGCTCCAAACACTCTAAAGCATATTGCATATATGACCTGTTTTCCAAGTGTAAAGTTGCGCTGCCAGCCAGTTTGGCGAGGGTAAAAAGGATTGTTCTCAACGGTAAATCTTCAACATCCCTGATATTGATCTTTCCATCTCTGCTAGGTTGAGATCCTTCCCGGCAGAATTGTCGTATATGATCTCTCGCTGATTCACCTCCTCCGGTAAATCCTAATAATGAGATGGGGGCACCCCGCCTCGACAGTCCCGTCAGAAAGTACATATCCTCGATGGTAAAAGGGATCACTTTGCCCCTAATATGAAAAACCTGATCGGTAGGATCCCAAGAATGAATAAGGTACTGAAGAAGTTCAATTTGTTGCCGCATACTGGATAATCGAAAATACTTCAGTAACCCACAATTTCTTAGGGCATCAATTGTTCCCTGATCATTTAGAGCAATCATGTATTGTTCTTCATGCTCTCGTTATCTCCATATAATGACCATTTTGATCCGATGAATGTATGAAATGCAACCATTAGACAAATCAGGATCCATTTTTTCACAAAAAACAGTTGAAAATTTGGGAGAAAATAGCTGTCAAAATTTGGTTTTTGTGCCCATCAAACCCCTCCATTAGAGACAGTGCATTGCAATGCAGCACACCTTTCGACATTGAAAGGGTGCACTGATCCAGAGAGTGAAAAATGAAACCCTAGGGGCCTCAAAAACCAAAAAATTTTGCTCAAAAATGAAAATAAATGGAAGAGAACAAGGATACCTCCTACCTAGTCCAGACGGCACGAGAAACGATCCACAGAATCCTCCGCAATCAGCTAGTGAACTTTGAGGTAAAAACTGCTCCAGAGCACCAAAATCAAAGGGTAAAAGTGAAATGGTGAAAATGAATAATAAAACTTGTTTTTATGTTTATTACTTGCACGTTAATCGAGTAAACATTGATTTTTATTCATTTTATCCATGAACATGTATTTTTAATCCTCTTTGATGGATTTTTAAGCAGGTTTAACCACTGAAAGCAGAATTCGACATGCTTAAGTGTAAATTGAGCATCTTTGACCACAAAGCAAACTTTTGTTTCTTTTTCAAGCTTTGTTAAAAATGAAAAGAAACCCCCATAGAGTCCTCTTTAAACTCTTTTCAGACTCTCTAAAAAATGAAAATATTGTCTAGCGCTTGTCTATTCCAGCTCGTTAAAGGATTGGAAACAACATCTCTCTTGTATTATTTTACACTTTTTCGGACTTGAGAGATTATTTGAAAAATAAATTATGGAGTTTCCTTTTTAAACTCTCTAAACATGAAAAGGACCGAGTTGTCTTTGTCGTTAAACTCGTTAAAAACATCAAATAGCGACAAACTTTTCCATCTATACAAGACTGAGTTTCACCTTCGCTAGACTCGTTAAAGCATCAAATAGCGATGGGTTCGCCCGAAGGTTGAATTATACAGCAAGCATATGTTATCCTCCTCAAGCTTGATAAAAAAATAAAGAGTTACTGGTCAGCAATGACTGGGGAAAAGGGAAAAAGTCGAGAAAACTTTATGGTAGCAAGTCGCTTTTGAACATGACACTTTCACTTCGTCTCCGTGACTATTTGGGTTGGGTTATCTGCTTGATGGTTATCACACCGTTGGTCTATCATACCATCCATTACTTAGTTTTGGGTCAATGTTTCCAATTCATTCAGTGTCGCCTATATGTTCAAGAGAAGTCATTAAATTCAAACTTCATCCTTTGCAATACCGTAAACCTTCATTTTCATGGCCGCCATTCTTGAACCTTGTGTCATCAGTCGATTCTCATCTCCAAAATCATTTACCTCATTTCGTGTTGTAGATGTGGGATTCATCAAGGCCCTCCTGCGACGAGTTGCTTCTTGTCGACATCAACACATCATCCAGGAAGTTAACTTAGAAACACCCCTTCAGTACCTTGAGGCTTGCATACATCTATGACAAGTTTCTTGCTTCCAGCGACAGGTTGACATCAATGGCCTTCGACCGAAAGACTTTGTATGGTGTTTGACATTAAATCATTTATTCACACCATGAAAAATGTATTGCAGTACCTTGATGGTCATTATCATTATCGGTGATTCCTCTCGCGTCTGTTAACGGCTTACATCATTGGCTGGTAATTAGACAATGTCTTTCCATGTTCGACTTCAGAACATCTATTCACATGGTTAGATTTGTACTTGAACAAAAGATTGGACGAGATTGAAGACCCCGGATCTAGTTTCATCCATTCGAGCTGCGATATTTTCAGGAGTACTAAATCAAATGTACAATGGCCTTACATTTATGGTCAACCATTCATGGGTCTATATCTGTAGACGACTATATATGTAATGAAAGTTTATAAGTTGAGCATGGATATGCCTCCCTAAGCTAGTTCATGAGAAAAATCAAATTATCATGATATATGTATTGTAATTGATGCAGGTCACCTTCCATTCGAAACCTCCTCTCCTCGTGATAAAGCATTTCACCCGACATAGATATTTACGACTTCATGCTTTAGGGGGAAACTGTTACAGATCCATTTGGGCACATCAACCCCAAATTACAGATCGATACTATTAGGGCCCATCAACCCCTAGTGCAGTTGTTACATGCCCTAAAGAAGTTAGTCATCAGAATGCCTTACTTCCCAACAAGTTCCATCACTGAAAACATCCAAAAACTACCTCTAAGAAGATCAGCGCAGTTAGGCCTTCATTAGGGTGCGCTGCATTGCAAACCATACATTTTCATGGTGTTATGCAGCGCACTTGGTCCCTCTTTGACCTGCGCTGAGCGAATTTGGGCAAATTTCTGTGAGGGTTTGAAGATTCTTTATCCATTGGAAGCCTCTAGAAGTTTCTCAAATGCCACCTACACCTTTGAGCTCACTTTTGGATGAGAAAGGGAATTAGGAAACATCAATCTCCTATCCCTTCTTCCTTGGAACTGATTTCTAAATTTATAAAGGCATTCATCATCGCCATTGATGGCATAACCTCCTTCACTCACCTATAAATAGATCACTCATCTAAGAGATCAGAGGCTGAAAATGGTTGAATAGTAAGGAGATGTTGGTGATATGAGATTAGAATTGAGTGTAAGTATTGTTATATTGTTGAAGTGTTTTTCTTTTCATGAAGTGATGAAGGATTGAATTGGAAGGATGACACTGGATCGAGCTCATATGGGTTGTAATCTTTCCTCTTATCAATAAATTTTTCAAGACCTTTTCCTTATGCTTGTGTTATATGTTAATGCATTCATATGTATATCATGTTTTTGATTCCATGTTATTTATAAGCAATAGATCATTATGCTTTGGTTGGTTTTTGTTTCTGTGATTGTGCAGGTACTTTCCAAGCGACTTAAGTACGAGAAGGAGTAGCAAGATCGGTCAAGGGAGACAAGGAGTTAGCGAAAACTACAAGTAGGTTTCTCTTCTCTCTTGTTTTATCTGTTGATTATAAAAAAGGTTAAGATTACTTTTTCTGTTGTTTCTAGATTCGCTACTAGATCTAGAGGGTTAGGCGTTTATCCAAGAACACTAAATATTCTCGAAACACTTCCTGGCCTGGGGGGTAGGCATGCAAAGTCAGAAATTTTGTCTAAGTTTGGAAGGATAAAACACACTGAGTTAGAGGGAAAATCAAGCGTGACACAAATCAAATCATTAGTAAAAATTAGACAGGACCCAAGACTAAGTATACATCAAAACACCAGTTCATGAACATTCTGCAAGAAAAACAAACAAAGTATGTGCAATTGCGACAAAAAGTGTCGCTTTGTGGCTAGAAAGCGTACTATGACTTGAAAGTGCGCTATAGGTCTTCTTGATGATCTGAAGACACTCAGGAAGGAACATGCACACTTGCAACATGTGTATAAACATGAAACGACACTTACTGACCAAAAGTGACACTTCAGAAGATAAGAAGTAGGCTCCAAAATTCGAGTATAACAAAATTTTTGAGGGTATTGTAGAAACAACAATAGGAAGGTAAGGTCAATATCAAATTATATCAAGGTGAGAATGACACTTTGAAGCTAACTCACTTGTTTCAACAATTAGAAGTATATTTTGGTGTTCATCATATAGAGGAAGAACAAAATATTTCATTTGCGTAGTTGAAATTAGAGGGACATGCCCTGACTTGGTGGGAAAGCCACACAGAGACCTTGAGGTTGAAGGGAGATCATATAGTGATTAAGTGGGAGGACTTTAAAACCCTCATAAAGTCACAATTTACCCTATCGGGTATGTATAGGACTGGTATATCTGGTGGCACTACTTTAGGTAGAAGTAGGGGCATATTGTATAGGAGTACACCACAAAATTTAGAAAGATGGCCATAATGTTGGGTATCTCCCCGAAGAAATCAAATGTATTCCTCAAGTATATGGGGGAGAGGGGGGGGGGGGGGGCGCCGGTGACATAAACATCTACAAAAGAAAGTGATGTTGTTCAACCTCAAATCAATGGACGAGGCTTGTGTACAAGCATATTATTTGGAGAGCATAGGCTTGAAGAAAGGGCAATCAAGTGGATTGAAGAAGAAGGAGCACAAGACACTTATAATGAGGGGGAGAGGAAGTGGAAAGGGGGAAAAGCTAAAATGATAATGGACATAACACACCAGTGAAAAAATCTCTACAACCATTGTAACATTGACAATAATACATAGGAGAAGTGATGTGATGCAGGAGCATCTTATTGCCAAGTCAAAATTCTTTTGAACTAGATTAAGGGTTATAATTGTTCATTTAATTATGTGTTTTCATGAGAAATAATATAAGGAATAAATGTTGGAAATATGAGAAGTTCAAAAAATAATTGGATTTGGAGAGATTTATGGGTTGGTTAGATTTCTTGAGAATATTGTGGATCTAAGGATCTAAGGATAGGAAATTAGGTGAGGGCATTGTGGATATAAACTAGAATTTGGTTCATAATAAACTTGTGTGAATAGGTAATTAAATTAGAAAAAAAGAGAGTTCGAAGTGTGTTTATAGAGTGAGTAGGAAAGGGCCAGGGATGTGTGTGCCCATATTATGTACTATCAGGTCATAAGTTTCAAAACAATATAATTGTATTTCTCGAAGTTTGTATTTCTATTTAAATTTTAGTTTGATCCAATGTTGTGTTACTTGAATGATATATATAATATATATGGTTGGAATATGAATATATGCCAATAATGGGTTGTTTGCATAGTTATCAATTGCAACAAAGAATTTCTGAAAGGAGGATCAAAGCGTTCCAAGACTGATGGACATTGACACATCATTGGAATGATTTCATTAAAATATTATTGTTCATCCTTTCATTTGATGAGAAATAACTATTAAATTTCCATGATCGCTGCTTGAATTTTCTGTATGAACTCTGCTAAGGATGTGATAGGATACTTGTGTTGTAGCGGCTGCAACAACATCCAAAATTTTGGCCCGCATCCAATTTCGAAGCCTCCTTTGAGAGTTTTACTTGATGTCTGCACGCACTCGGGTTCACCCCGTGAGCTCATGTGAGTCTGCGCCCCCACCTTGCTTGATCGTTCATCAGATAACTTTTTTGCATGTTGATGTCAATTTCATGCTTGTGACCATGTTATAGTCATGCACTAGGTCTTCCATTCGTGTGTACATGTTGTGTTCACTATGTAAACATCTGTCACGCTCTCACATGGAGTCAAATACATTGTTGCACAAGCGTCATCATGGTCGTTCAATGATCAATCACAAACATCGCGCTTGTGATCCGGATTTAAACAGGAACGCAACAAATTACAGAGATAACCATATACACAAAGATGCAGCGGAAATAATACTTCATTTCATTAATGGAAAATACTGAATTATGCTTACAAACAGAAATGGAAATAAACCAGCTAGGGCGATGGTAGCTTATCTCTGAGAAGAGATGTGGTGGCTACATGCCGCTGAACTGTGTTACAATGAGGCTCGAAGGCCTATTTATTGTTGAGAAACAATGGAAAACCCTTAACATTCCAAAACCTAACCCTAGGAGATGAAACGCCAAACTGTGGGCCCCTTTTGGGGTAAATTGGTACATCAACTTCCCGGGGTCGTAACTTTGGCATATGATCTCCGTTTGACGCGTACAATAGCTCGTTAGAAAGATCTATCCGAGCACTATCATTGTTGGACCGATGTTGCCCTCGGATTCCCCAAAAAACGTCGTTTAGGGCCTCAAAACGGCTCCGGAAGTTCAGGACCCGAAAAACTGCTAAAAATAGTAAGTTGTGCTACAATTAAGGAAACTGAAAATGCTGAGAAAGACAATGGTGGGGGTCCAGGTGGACTTGGCAGGTGGCCACCAATATCCACCTGGATCATTCCTCCCCCCTTAGGAAGCAATGGTCCCCATTGCGTTGAGCTCCTCCATGAGATGAGGAAACTTCTGCTGAACTTGTTCCCTGGTGAGCCACTTGCCCTGCTGAAGGAGTTGGCCTGCTTTGACAACTCGATACAGTTGGATATTCTGTTGGCGAGTGTTCTTGATCTGTGTGTCCATGATCCGATCAGTTGCAGCTTGTTCCATGCAATATGGATTTAATTTTGTGGGTTTGAGCTGTTCTGCAATGTCGGATGTGTCTAGCAATGGTGGAAAGTATGGCCGAAGGCGGTCCACATTGAACACTGGGTGCAGGCCAAGGAATGGGGGAATGCTGAGCTCAAATGCATTGTCTCCCATAGCCTTAGTAATGGTGTAAGGACCATATCGGAGTGGTCTCAATTTCCGATAGGCTCCAGTAAGGCGTTCCTTTTGCAAATGCAACCAGACTTTGTCGCCCACCTGAAACTTGTGTGGCACCCGATGTTGATCATGTCGCTGCTTGTACTTGGCATTTGATTTCTCAAGAATGTCATGGACCTGCTGGCGAATATGTTGGATGCGCTCAATGAAGCTGGTGGCCTTATCTGTTTCGGACTGGACATGAGCTGAATTCATGTGAGTAGCTGCAAGTGGCATGGCCACATCAATGGGGCATAGTGGCTGGAATCCCAAACCCACCTGAAAAGGGCTATGGCCAGTGGAGCTGTGAAGAGCTCGGTTGTAGCTGTGCTGAACATAGGGGAGGCTCTCGTCCCATGTGCGTGGATGCTTTGAGTTATACATGCGCAGAATGTGCACAATCATCCTATTGACAACCTCTGTCTGGCCATCAGTTTGAGGATGGAAGGCTGTGGACTTCGTGAGTTTGGTGTCCAGCATTGACCAGAGACTGGACCAAAATGTGCTGAGAAACCGACTGTCCCGATCTGAGATGATAGACTGTGGGATCCCAAAGTGCACCCACACTCGTTCAAAGAAGAGTTTAGCAGTGGCTTCTGCTGTGATATTCTTCTTGCAGGCCACCATAATGGCCATCTTCGAGAACCTGTCGACGACCACAAAAACACAGTCATTTCCATGCTTAGTGGAAGGAAGGCCTGACATGTAATCCATGGAGATGGATTCCCAAGGTCGACTAGGGGTAGGCAACGGGGTATAGAGGCCGTGCTTCTTAATGGTCGGTTTGGCAATGGCACAGGCAGTACATGATCGGATGTACTTCCCAACATCCTGTCGAAGATTCGGCCAATAGAAATAATTTTGCAGTACTGCCACTGTTTTCTCGACCCCGAAATGCCCAGCAGCCCGACTGTAGTGTGCTTCCCAAATCATCTTGGCACGCTCGCTTGAAGGAACACAAAGGTGACCGAGGTGGCATAATAGGGCATCCTGGAGGTGAAAATCTGCAACATGCCGACCCTCCAAGAGTGTCTGGTATGTGTGGCCGAATTCTGGGTCGCTTTTGTAGAGAAGTGGCCAATCAGAAGTCTCGTGCCCACAAGAGTTGAGCACGGTGGTTAGCGCCATGATCGGTGGTCGACTGAGGCAATCTGCAACATTATTGGTGCTGCCCTTTTTATACTTGATATTCAAGTGAAACTGTTGCAGGTATGTAGACCACTTCTGATGGCGATCATTCTGCAATTTCCCTTGGGTCTGTATGAACTGCAGGGTCGGTGGTCTGTGTGGATGACCGTTTCCTTCCCCAAAATGTAATGCTTCCATTGTCGGCAGGCCTGTACAATGGAATACATCTCTTTATCATAAGTGGGGTACTTCCGGACTGTGTCTGAAAGTGTTTCACTGTGATATGCCACTGGATGTCCATGTTGAGTAAGGACTGCCCCAATAGCATAGTCAGAGGCATCTGTCTCGACCTCAAATGGTTGTTGTAAATCTGGTAACGCGAGCACTGGTGCCGTGCAGAGGCGATCCTTCAACTCCCTGAATGCCTTCTGTTGAGATTCAGACCAAAAGAATTTTGCTTTCGCCCCTCCCTTGGTGACTTGACTCAAGGGCCAAGAAATATGAGAAAACCCCAACACAAACCTGCGGTAGAAGTTGGCAAGACCTAGAAAGCTGCGGAGCTCTGTTAGAGTGGTTGGAGAGGGCCAATCCCGAATGACTTGGACCTTGGCTGGATCGACATGCACCCCCTGTTCATCAATGATGTATCCCAGATACTGAACCTGGGTCATGCCAAAAGTGCATTTCTCCAAATTGGCACATAGCTTGTGTTGCCGCAGTGTTTGGAGAACCTGTCGGATGTGGTGGAGGTGCTCTTCCCAACTCTGGCTGAAGATCAGAATGTCATCCAAGTATACTACTACAAAGGAGTTGGTGAATGGCCGCAAGATGTCATCCATTAGCCTCATAAAGGTTGCAGGAGCATTCGTCAATCCGAAAGGCATGACCAACCATTCGAAGAGGCCCTCCTTGGATTTGAAGGCAGTCTTCCACACATCTGAGGGTTCGATTGGTACCTGGTGATATCCTGACTTCAGATCGATCTTGCTGAAATATTTCGCCCCCTTTAGTTGGTCTAGGAGGTCATCAATCCGCGGGATCGGGTACCTATTACGGACAGTGATCTTGTTCAGCGCCCGATAGTCAATACAGAGTCTCCACGTCCCATCCTTCTTCTGTACCAACACGATCGGGCTCCCACAGGGCGATGAACTCGGACGGATGTGACCTTTCTGCAGGAGCTCCTGAATCTGCCTCTTGATTTCATTGTTCTCCAGAACGGAGCGCCGATAAATTGGTCCATTGGGTAGCGGCGCACCTGGGGTCAGATCGATGGAGTGCTTGACTTGACAGTGCAGAGGAACCCCTGCCGGGGAGGTGAAGATGTCCTCGTACTCCTCCACAATCTTGTCCATCTGTAGTTGTCGTGCAGAGGGACCCCGTTTGGAGGCCGCGGCCACTGTCTTCTTCTTTCCTTGAGGGCGTATCATCAGGAAAACAAATTTCCTGGTTTTGGAAATGATCTTACTGCATTGTTTTGCAGTAATCAAAGAGATGGCGGCAGGTGGTGCTACCTCTGGTATCCTGAACAACTTATTTCCCAATGTAATAATAACAGCACGGGGCCTTGATTCATACACAGCATGTCGCTTCCACAAGTATGGTTGTCCTAGTAATACATCACAAACTTCAAGGGGAGCAATGTCACACAATACCTCATCCGTGAAGGGCTTGATGTTGTATGGAAGGCGACACTGCTGGCTCACGCGAAGATCTCGTCCTTGGTGAAGCCACCCAATGGTGTATGGTTGTGGATGTGCTGTGGTCGGTAAGCCCAACCGCTTCACGACCTCTGCCGAAATGAGGTTCTTTTGACTCCCGCTATCAACAATGAACTGTATCGGGGAGCCCTTTACCCACATCTGGGAGTGGAAGAGACGCTCCTCCTCCTCTGGATCTTCGGGTTCATTTTTCTGGATCTTTGCGGTAGCAACAGTGGCGCTGGGATCCGCATCAATGATCTGCTTCCCTTTTTCATACCCCTTATCGGGTTCTGACTCAGAGTCGGAACATGCATCTGATTCTGAAACCTTTAGCTCAGCCACCAGTGACTGCTTGGCCCGACACTCACTTGTGTTGTGAGTGGAGCTCTTATGGAACTCGCACCATTTTCCAGTGTCCTTTCTCGGCTTCGCGGCGCTGTTCTTTGCTTGCAGCTTCGGCTGGTTGTCTTGGGCTGTCCCGCCTTGGCTTTGTCCTTTGTTCTGTGGTTTAGGGGCACCTTTCCCCTGCTTTGGATTCGCAGATCCAAAGTCTCGCTTCTTTTGTTTAAACTTCTGCTCGACCTTGACGGCATATCGGTATGCTGCGCCGAGCGAGGGGATGTTTAGGAATTGTATTTCTTCCTGGATGTACTTGTGCAGGCAGCCACGGTATTTGAGTATCAAATGTTGCTCCGAATCCTTGATACCCAACTTTGTGCGAAGGGTATGGAAAAGATTGGTGAACTCCGGCACGTCTTGGTCCCTTCCCTGCCGCAGCGTGGTCCACTTTATGTATTCATCCTCATAGCTTCCGACAGGGTAGTACTGCTCCTTGATGGCATCCCGGAACGAATCCCAGGTGGGTGCGGCTGAAAATAGTGAGCCAGTACTTTCATCCTTCTGCTCGCAGTAGGTTTCCCACCAGTCCTTGACGTGGGGGGCTGCTTTGAGAAGAGCAAAAACAATCTTTTCCCGACTCGAAAATTCATGAACAGAAAAATAACCCTCTAGCAGATTTAACCATTTATCTACGGCATCTGCGTCTATCTGACCCTCGAATATGGGGATTTCAAAATTAACTTGTACCTTAAAGGGTGTGGCGTTTCCAGAGTAGCTGCTGGAAGCCGATGCGTTGCTTCTGGGTAGCCGCTGAAGGATCTGGGCAAAGCTGTCCATCATCGCGTTCCGTTGTCGCTCGAGGGCTTCTTCGAGCAAGATTTTGATGGGATCTCCTGCCCCCTCGTCTTTCTTCTCGTCCGCCATGGGAGGCCGTCGGGATTTGCGAGGCTGGTCTTGCAAAGGTTCAACCAGTTCAAGCCCTAACTCCTTATATCCCGACCTTGTTGGGGACATGCAAAGAAAAACAGAGAAAAAGCAGACCGCTCTGATACCACTGATCCAGATTTAAACAGGAACGCAACAAATTACAGAGATAACCATATACACAAAGATGCAGCGGAAATAATACTTCATTTCATTAATGGAAAATACTGAAATATGCTTACAAACAGAAATGGAAATAAACAGCTAGGGCGATGGTAGCTTATCTCTGAGAAGAGATGTGATGGCTACATGCCTCTGAACTGTGTTACAATGAGGCTCGAAGGCCTATTTATTGTTGAGAAACAATGGAAAACCCTTAACATTCCAAAACCTAACCCTAGGAGATGAAACGCCAAACTGTGGGCCCCGTTTGGGGTAAATTGGTACATCAACTTCCCGGGGTCGTAACTTTGGCATATGATCTCCGTTTGACGCGTACAATAGCTCGTTAGAAAGATCTATCCGAGCACTATCATTGTTGGAACGGCCATTCCATGGACCCATGTTGCCCCCGGATTCCCCAAAAAACGTCGTTTAGGGCCTCAAAACGGCTCCGGAAGTTCAGGACCCGAAAAACTGCTAAAAATAGTAAGTTGTGCTACAATTAAGGAAACTAAAAATGCTGAAGACAATGGTGGGGGTCCAGGTGGACTTGGCAGGTGGCCACCAATATCCACCTGGATCATTCCTCCCCCCTTAGGAAGCAATGGTCCCCATTGCGTTGAGCTCCTCCATGAGATGAGGAAACTTCTGCTGAACTTGTTCCCTGGTGAGCCACTTGCCCTGCTGAAGGAGTTGGCCTGCTTTGACAACTCGATACAGTTGGATATTCTGTTGGCGAGTGTTCTTGATCTGTGTGTCCATGATCCGATCAGTTGCAGCTTGTTCCATGCAATCTGGATTTAATTCTGTGGGTTTGAGCTGTTCTGCAATGTCGGATGTGTCTAGCAATGGTGGAAAGTATGGCCGAAGGCGGTCCACATTGAACACTGGGTGCAGGCCAAGGAATGGGGGAATGCTGAGCTCAAATGCATTGTCTCCCATAGCCTTAGTAATGGTGTAAGGACCATATCGGAGTGGTCTCAATTTCCGATAGGCTCCAGTAAGGCGTTCCTTTTGCAAATGCAACCAGACTTTGTCGCCCACCTGAAACTTGTGTGGCACCCGATGTTGATCATGTCGCTGCTTGTACTTGGCATTTGATTTCTCAAGAATGTCATGGACCTGCTGGCGAATATGTTGGATGCGCTCAATGAAGCTGGTGGCCTTATCTGTTTCGGACTGGACATGAGCTGAATTCATGTGAGTAGCTGCAAGTGGCATGGCCACATCAATGGGGCATAGTGGCTGGAATCCCAAACCCACCTGAAAAGGGCTATGGCCAGTGGAGCTGTGAAGAGCTCGGTTGTAGCTGTGCTGAACATAGGGGAGGCTCTCGTCCCATGTGCGTGGATGCTTTGAGTTATACATGCGCAGAATGTGCACAATCATCCTATTGACAACCTCTGTCTGGCCATCAGTTTGAGGATGGAAGGCTGTGGACTTCGTGAGTTTGGTGTCCAGCATTGACCAGAGACTGGACCAAAATGTGCTGAGAAACCGACTGTCCCGATCTGAGATGATAGACTGTGGGATCCCAAAGTGCACCCACACTCGTTCAAAGAAGAGTTTAGCAGTGGCTTCTGCTGTGATATTCTTCTTGCAGGCCACCATAATGGCCATCTTCGAGAACCTGTCGACGACCACAAAAACACAGTCATTTCCATGCTTAGTGGAAGGAAGGCCTGACATGTAATCCATGGAGATGGATTCCCAAGGTCGACTAGGGGTAGGCAACGGGGTATAGAGGCCGTGCTTCTTAATGGTCGGTTTGGCAATGGCACAGGCAGTACATGATCGGATGTACTTCCCAACATCCTGTCGAAGATTCGGCCAATAGAAATAATTTTGCAGTACTGCCACTGTTTTCTCGACCCCGAAATGCCCAGCAGCCCGACTGTAGTGTGCTTCCCAAATCATCTTGGCACGCTCGCTTGAAGGAACACAAAGGTGACCGAGGTGGCATAATAGGGCATCCTGGAGGTGAAAATCTGCAACATGCCGACCCTCCAAGAGTGTCTGGTATGTGTGGCCGAATTCTGGGTCGCTTTTGTAGAGAAGTGGCCAATCAGAAGTCTCGTGCCCACAAGAGTTGAGCACGGTGGTTAGCGCCATGATCGGTGGTCGACTGAGGCAATCTGCAACATTATTGGTGCTGCCCTTTTTATACTTGATATTCAAGTGAAACTGTTGCAGGTATGTAGACCACTTCTGATGGCGATCATTCTGCAATTTCCCTTGGGTCTGTATGAACTGCAGAGGTCGGTGGTCTGTGTGGATGACCGTTTCCTTCCCCAAAATGTAATGCTTCCATTGTCGGCAGGCCTGTACAATGGAATACATCTCTTTATCATAAGTGGGGTACTTCCGGACTGTGTCTGAAAGTGTTTCACTGTGATATGCCACTGGATGTCCATGTTGAGTAAGGACTGCCCCAATAGCATAGTCAGAGGCATCTGTCTCGACCTCAAATGGTTGTTGTAAATCTGGTAACGCGAGCACTGGTGCCGTGCAGAGGCGATCCTTCAACTCCCTGAATGCCTTCTGTTGAGATTCAGACCAAAAGAATTTTGCTTTCGCCCCTCCCTTGGTGACTTGACTCAAGGGCCAAGAAATATGAGAAAACCCCAACACAAACCTGCGGTAGAAGTTGGCAAGACCTAGAAAGCTGCGGAGCTCTGTTAGAGTGGTTGGAGAGGGCCAATCCCGAATGACTTGGACCTTGGCTGGATCGACATGCACCCCCTGTTCATCAATGATGTATCCCAGATACTGAACCTGGGTCATGCCAAAAGTGCATTTCTCCAAATTGGCACATAGCTTGTGTTGCCGCAGTGTTTGGAGAACCTGTCGGATGTGGTGGAGGTGCTCTTCCCAACTCTGGCTGAAGATCAGAATGTCATCCAAGTATACTACTACAAAGGAGTTGGTGAATGGCCGCAAGATGTCATCCATTAGCCTCATAAAGGTTGCAGGAGCATTCGTCAATCCGAAAGGCATGACCAACCATTCGAAGAGGCCCTCCTTGGATTTGAAGGCAGTCTTCCACACATCTGAGGGTTCGATTGGTACCTGGTGATATCCTGACTTCAGATCGATCTTGCTGAAATATTTCGCCCCCTTTAGTTGGTCTAGGAGGTCATCAATCCGCGGGATCGGGTACCTATTACGGACAGTGATCTTGTTCAGCGCCCGATAGTCAATACAGAGTCTCCACGTCCCATCCTTCTTCTGTACCAACACGATCGGGCTCCCACAGGGCGATGAACTCGGACGGATGTGACCTTTCTGCAGGAGCTCCTGAATCTGCCTCTTGATTTCATTCGTTCTCCAGAACGGAGCGCCGATAAATTGGTCCATTGGGTAGCGGCGCACCTGGGGTCAGATCGATGGAGTGCTTGACTTGACAGTGCAGAGGAACCCCTGCCGGGGAGGTGAAGATGTCCTCGTACTCCTCCACAATCTTGTCCATCTGTAGTTGTCGTGCAGAGGGACCCCGTTTGGAGGCCGCGGCCACTGTCTTCTTCTTTCCTTGAGGGCGTATCATCAGGAAAACAAATTTCCTGGTTTTGGAAATGATCTTACTGCATTGTTTTGCAGTAATCAAAGAGATGGCGGCAGGTGGTGCTACCTCTGGTATCCTGAACAACTTATTTCCCAATGTAATAATAACAGCACGGGGCCTTGATTCATACACAGCATGTCGCTTCCACAAGTATGGTTGTCCTAGTAATACATCACAAACTTCAAGGGGAGCAATGTCACACAATACCTCATCCGTGAAGGGCTTGATGTTGTATGGAAGGCGACACTGCTGGCTCACGCGAAGATCTCGTCCTTGGTGAAGCCACCCAATGGTGTATGGTTGTGGATGTGCTGTGGTCGGTAAGCCCAACCGCTTCACGACCTCTGCCGAAATGAGGTTCTTTTGACTCCCGCTATCAACAATGAACTGTATCGGGGAGCCCTTTACCCACATCTGGGAGTGGAAGAGACGCTCCTCCTCCTCTGGATCTTCGGGTTCATTTTTCTGGATCTTTGCGGTAGCAACAGTGGCGCTGGGATCCGCATCAATGATCTGCTTCCCTTTTTCATACCCCTTATCGGGTTCTGACTCAGAGTCGGAACATGCATCTGATTCTGAAACCTTTAGCTCAGCCACCAGTGACTGCTTGGCCCGACACTCACTTGTGTTGTGAGTGGAGCTCTTATGGAACTCGCACCATTTTCCAGTGTCCTTTCTCGGCTTCGCGGCGCTGTTCTTTGCTTGCAGCTTCGGCTGGTTGTCTTGGGCTGTCCCGCCTTGGCTTTGTCCTTTGTTCTGTGGTTTAGGGGCACCTTTCCCCTGCTTTGGATTCGCAGATCCAAAGTCTCGCTTCTTTTGTTTAAACTTCTGCTCGACCTTGACGGCATATCGGTATGCTGCGCCGAGCGAGGGGATGTTTAGGAATTGTATTTCTTCCTGGATGTACTTGTGCAGGCAGCCACGGTATTTGAGTATCAAATGTTGCTCCGAATCCTTGATACCCAACTTTGTGCGAAGGGTATGGAAAAGATTGGTGAACTCCGGCACGTCTTGGTCCCTTCCCTGCCGCAGCGTGGTCCACTTTATGTATTCATCCTCATAGCTTCCGACAGGGTAGTACTGCTCCTTGATGGCATTCCGGAACGAATCCCAGGTGGGTGCGGCTGAAAATAGTGAGCCAGTACTTTCATCCTTCTGCTCGCAGTAGGTTTCCCACCAGTCCTTGACGTGGGGGCCTGCTTTGAGAAGAGCAAAAACAATCTTTTCCCGACTCGAAAATTCATGAACAGAAAAATAACCCTCTAGCAGATTTAACCATTTATCTACGGCATCTGCGTCTATCTGACCCTCGAATATGGGGATTTCAAAATTAACTTGTACCTTAAAGGGTGTGGCGTTTCCAGAGTAGCTGTTGGAAGCCGATGCGTTGCTTCTGGGTAGCCGCTGAAGGATCTAGGCAAAGCTGTCCATCATCGCGTTCTGTTGTCGCTCGAGGGCTTCTTCGAGCAAGATTTTGATGGGATCTCCTGCCCCCTCGTCTTTCTTCTCGTCCGCCATGGGAGGCCGTCGGGATTTGCGAGGCTGGTCTTGCAAAGGTTCAACCAGTTCAAGCCCTAACTCCTTATATCCCGACCTTGTTGGGGACATGCAAAGAAAAACAGAGAAAAAACAGACCGCTCTGATACCACTGATCCGGATTTAAACAGGAACGCAAAAAATTACAGAGATAACCATATACACAAAGATGCAGCGGAAATAATACTTCATTTCATTAATGGAAAATACTGAATTATGCTTACAAACAGAAATGGAAATAAACCAGCTAGGGCGATGGTAGCTTATCTCTGAGAAGAGATGTGGTGGCTACATGCCTCTGAACTGTGTTACAATGAGGCTCAAAGGCCTATTTATTGTTGAGAAACAATGGAAAACCCTTAACATTCCAAAACCTAACCCTAGGAGATGAAACGCCAAACTGTGGGCCCCGTTTGGGGTAAATTGGTACATCAACTTCCCGGGGTCGTAACTTTGGCATATGATCTCCGTTTGACGCGTACAATAGCTCGTTAGAAAGATCTATCCGAGCACTATCATCGTTGCCCCCGGATTCCCCAAAAAACGTCGTTTAGGGCCTCAAAACGGCTCCGGAAGTTTAGGACCCGAAAAAACTGCTAAAAATAGTAAGTTGTGCTACAATTAAGGAAACTGAAAATGCTGAGAAAGACAATGGTGGGGGTCCAGGTGGACTTGGCAGGTGGCCACCAATATCCACCTGGATCAGCTTGTCACTCACACCATCGGTCAGTCATGCTGAGCATGTGTGTCTGGATGGTTTGAGTCGTTTCGTCGTCAAGTTATGTAAGTGTGTGCTTGCAAGTATGTGTATGCACCAATGCACTTGCTCACACACTTAGTTGTTTTGTTGAAGTTCTGATGATCGAATTATCCTCTGACTTTCGAATCTTCACCCCGCCATCGACTCAATCGACTATCACCAGAACGGCACAAAAGCACCAAGCAAGCCATTTCAAATTGCGCTACCCGCAAGCTGATCAATCAACCTTCCTGCTGGTCAACCAGAGAATTTGACCCGACAATCACCCCGAGACTGATTCCCCTCAAAAATCATGCAGAGGCTGCAAACCTTACTTGATCTACTGACTGAGGAAATTGCGCAGACAGGCCAGATAGACACCTAGTTCCCGTCCCTGTCTCCCTCATAAAATTGTGCAGTTTTTCCAATCAACCGGCTGGTTGCTCACCCGAAAAATTGTGCAGATTTCATGAGAAATCCCTCTGGTGCCCAGCAGTCTGCTCAACTTAGAAACCGCGCAAAGGTGATCAACAGGCCAGCCTTCCAGTATCAGTGCATTTTTTCTCGCCAACAGTCAACTACCAGTTCCCTCTAGGAATTGTGTAGTTTTTTCTTCCAAGGTCCCAACAGCTAGCAGCCAGTTCCCTCCAGGAATTGCGTAGTTTTGGCTGCCAGGATTCCGCTGCCTGCTCCTTCCAAAAATTGCGTAGATTTTTTCTACCAAGCCTTCCCGCAGCCCAGCCTGCTCCTCCCAAAAATTGCGTAGTTTTGTCCTCCAGTTGAACCAGACCTCGCGGGTAGTCATTGCTGATCCAGATTGCCCATCTCCATCTACCGATGACTTCTGCGTAGTTTTCACCAGCAGTGCCCGGAGCCTCCATCCCAGCTCGAATCTCACAACCTTGTCTTCTCTCTCGGTCACCTGCATCCGAAACGATCATGCATCATGGTAGAATAGGAAGTTTATGGATTTGATTTTGTCTCATCATGAGTGGCTACAGATAAAGGTACACAAACAAACATGGCGCAATGACAGGTGGGATGAACAAAGGGAGTACATGCAAAAGGACATGTTTGCTAACGAACGAACAAACTATGCATGCAAAGAGATGTGCTCACGAATGAATTATCATGCAAAGATGTGTTTGCAGACGGACAGACTAATGAACATGTGAGGATGTGTTCGCACACGGATAGACAGATGAACATGCACTTTTCACACACAAACAAACTTGTCAAGCATGCCAACATACAAGCAAGGAGCAACATGTGAATGCAACATCAAGTGAACCCAACGACCATCGAAGACTCCGCGCACTTTGCCATGCGGAGGTGAAGCTGTGACACACCATGAGGACATCCATCACCCAACAACACTGCAGCTCGACATGCACACCAGCAGCAACACAAATGTACCAACACTGTCATTTCGATTCTTGTCATGAGTCATGTCATCCATGTTTCTACTGTGGGCCATACTATCAATGAATGTAATGTAATGTGGAAGTTCAAGAAACCCGCTTGTCATATGAAGAGTCATGTAAAGTCGAAAGTTCATGGAAGTCAAATAGTCATGAGGGAATTTGAACATCCACAAGGGTCAGTTTCACCCTTGGCTATAAATACCCCCTCATTTTTACATGCAAAGGACTTTTCACCTCGACTCCTCCCACATATCCTTGAGAGGCCGTAATATTTTCTTTGAGGAGTAAGTAGTGGCTCCAACGCCCCACCCACGAGGTTAGTGATGTATGGTCTAACGACATGTCTTGGAACTTTCGCTTAATTCAACAGCATGCTAACAGGCCATCACGTTTTCACACGTGTTGTAACTATTGTAAGACTGATCTTGAACACTTGTAATGCGTGTTTCTTTAACCTGTGTTTAACACTTGAACTCATTCAATCGTTGTAATACATATATATTAATGAAAATGTGTTGTATGAGTTGTTAATGTTGTCCTGCTCATGTTGGTTTCCTCCCCGGACATCAGACAAACCTTTCACATAAACTTGCTATAACGATCGTCGCACTCATGCAGACTTCTTCACAATGTGTTGTACGTGTTATCTTTCCTTATGTGTTGTGACTACCGCATCCGTGTGGTATGTTCCTCCGGAAGATGTGCACGTATTGTTGTGTTGTGTGTTCCTAAGAGAGTTGGGGCTTCCTCCCATCCAACTTGGGACTCACTCCCATCCTCTCCCTCTACATTGAAAGAACCATTGACACAAGTAACACTAGAAATCACTAGGCACGCGAACCTCACTACTCGAAGACAAAGAAGACCACTCTCATGTACTGATAAGAAAGAGGTGAGGCAAACATTTAAGATAATGGCAACCGGGCCATCATACCAAATGGGATTCCGACTGGGGTGATCCCCTGAATGTTGGCGGGTCGAGCACCATCAACATTTTTGGCGCTAGAAAGTGGGAATCCAATTGCTTATGGTTGAAGGTCCTCTTACACTCACTCATCAACCATCTGGTCAAGGCAGTAACTCACACTCCATCTCACTTACGCGCAACTCTGCAATTGGTTACTTCTCACCTCCCAAGACTGAACATGAAATTCCATATCATCACCTTCGCTCTGTCTATCCCATCACCCGCTAATTCTCGAAAGCAGTCAGACTGATCCCAGGCATACAACATCTTCCATATGCATCAAGGAAGCCAAAATCCACTCCCACGGGGGTTGTTGTATCATCAATGGAAGAAATAGTTCTTGCCACACTTGAAGGTATGGCAGAAGCTATTGAAGATGGAGAGGAACCTTTGGTCTTCTGACACGGGGAACGAGACATCCTCGTGATTTTGGGATCAGACTCTGATATAGGAGGTGGTGGGGAAGGCAGTGGAGGAGACAGAGACGAACCAACAAACTCAGAGCTGGAACCATTAGACTCTGAACAACAGGAGGAGGACGAAGAAGAAGAAGAGATGGCTGACCAAAATATGGAATGGATCACTCAGGGACCATTGGCTCTCTCGGGTGCTTTGCACAAGATGCCGAAGCGGGCGAAGAGAACGAACATCAAGTTCAACCCTAACAACACAGTGAATGTAGAAGACCATTTGGACAACTTCTACCTACATCTGCAGACCCTTGAGGTATAGTACAATGGCGTAGCATTTATATTGTTTCCATGTACCTTGGACAGTGGCGTAGTTGCATGGTATCACAGCCTTCTAGCCAATTCCATACAGAATTGGGGTGCATTAAAGCGCATGTTTCTTGAAAAGTTTGTTGATGACAAGACCCCAGCCATGTTACTCAAAGAATTGGGAAGCTTGAAGATGGAAGGGAAAGAAAAGGTAAAAGACTTCAATTAGAGGTTTAGACGCATATTGAAAAAGTTTCCAGTGGACACTAAACCTCATGACTCCATCACTGTTGATTACTACACGTTTGTACTACCGACCATCATTGCACAGTTCGACAAGTAAGCTACGAAACCAACACTATTGGACAACTCCAAAGAGGCTATTGTTGTTGAGAAAGAACTGCGTGTGATTGGGGTCATCAAGGATGATGAACCAACGAAGGACTCCAAAGATGCAAGTAGGCAGTCCCAGGCGGTGGCGAGCAAAGGTAGAGACAAGGAAACAAATGATATTGAAACCCTCACTTGCCTCGTTAAGAACTTGACAACAGAAGTGTTTGAGCTTAAACAACAGAAAACGGACACGTCTGCAAGAAGCCATCCGCCCAGACAGAGACAAGGAAGCATGTCATCAGGCAACAACTGGTTCACTGCAAAAGCTGCGCAGAGCTCTATGTTCCACCTCGATCAGTGCACAAACTCTGAATTATGTTCATTCCACGAAGAAAATCACCCAGAGAACTCTTGTTCAGACTGGAAGCGAGTCGCAAGCTCTGTATGCAGTCATACATTTGATGTAGAAAACAATATGCAAGAATAGCTGGAAGGTATGGATAATGACGAAGATGTTGCATCTGATGAAGCATCAAGTTCTGGGCATGTGGTGAACATGTATCAATGTTCGCTGGCAGCGCTGAAAGCGAACATCGATAAACAACCCCCAAAGCAAAATGACCGTTACAATCTTAGGAGTAAAGGGGCTCCCCCTACACTTTGGGAAGAACAAGAAAATATGAGACTGTTGTTGAGGAAGGTTGATCCACCAGCCGCCCCTAAGCAAAAAACACAAAACAAGTCCAGGAAGACAACGACGGACAAGAGTACGTCCATGAGTAGCCAACTGCGGAATACTCCGCCGGACAACACGAACATCAGTCTTACCCCGGACACCTCAGTGAGTCTACCACCTCTGGACTACAACATTGTGGATGACATGAAGAAAACTCATGCAAACATCAGTTTGTTCGAGCTAGCTAAGATCTAGAGTCAGCGAGACATCCTACTACGTGCATTGGGACAGACAGCAATGGACAACACAACCTCTACCAAGAGGAACAAGCACACCTCCCAGATCACTTTCCACTATGCTAAACACACTCGGATGGAAGAAGCAAACTCAAGTTGCCCTCCATTCCTACTCTCATTTGAAGTTTTTAACTATAATGTTCACAACTGTTTGGTTGATTCTGGCGCGACAGCCAACGTCATGTCACTCTCCATTGTTAAAAATATCAATGCACAATGGAGCAAGACATTTGCGCAAATCATCCAACTTGATCGAACATCTATACTAGCCATTGGTGAACTCTGAGACATGATCATCTAACTATCTCACGACAGTCGAGTCCACTAATGCATCAACATTGTTGTTGTGGACATATCAGAAGCGTATGGCTTACTACTCAACAGAGACTGGTCCAACAAGCTGAACAGATATTTCTCTACAGACTGGTCGCACATGTGGCTTCTGTATAAGTGCAAAAAAAATCAAATCCGAGTGGTATCTAAGAGGTATATGAGGCATAATGTCACTCCCCTCAATGGCGAGAATGAACCGTTGGCCTTCGCAGAACTCATGTTTGGAAATTGCCTCCTGGAAACAACATTGGGGTGTTATCCTGCACGGCCAGCTCCAACCCCACCAGACATGTAGTTGGGTCTCCTTCCTTGCCCAATTGATGGTAATGAAGCATGTACAGTACATTGTACCAATAGTAGCAGTAGTAGTAGTGGCAGTAGTAGCAGTAGTACAAGCACGTCAAGCGGTCCGTGTACAAATGATTTGTGGACCATGTACTTTGATGGATCAAAGACACAAGATGGCTCAGGAGCCGGGTGTGTCTTGATCGACCCAAACAATAGGAAGCATCTGGTTTCAAGTCACTTGGAGTTTGAGTGTGCGAACAATGTTGCTAAGTATGAAGCACTCATGTTGGGCTTGTAGAAAGCCAATAGCCTCATTGTGGTCATGCTCAAAGTGGTAGGTGATTTAGAGATAGTATTACGGTAGGTACGTAACACCAGTCACTTTTTGTCGCTGCATCTCAAAAGTTAATGACAAGAGGTATGGTGACTGATCTCTAACTTCCAAGAATTTAACATCATTGTTGTACCACATATGCTTAATGTAGCTGCCAATGCTCTGGCAAATGCAGCCTATAGGATGTCACTGATTAGGGATAGATTTACTATTGAAATTTTGTATAGACCATCTATCCCAGATAACATAACTAACTTACACGTATTTGATGATGATCAATAGATACTGCATTTCATGTCCAACACTGACACCTTCAAGGATGTAGCGATAGGCAAAGACGAGCACGAGCGATCTCTGCAAGCAAAAGCTAGTAGCAAGAAAGGCCACCTCATCTCGAAGGGAGTGGCATCATTGGAAAAGCTTTATGACTTCCAAGAACGCTTTCAGGGGCCGAGGAACAACAAAACCCACAGTTCCACCATGATGCATGAGCTGATCAACTTGGGAACAGAACAAGATCCAAAGTTCGTCAATCTCGGTACGTGTTACACACAGCAAGAGCGGAAAACCTTTATTCGCTTGTTCAAATAGTACCGAGACGTGTTCGCATGGACATACAATGATATGAAAAATTATGACACGCGAATAATCCAACACATCATTCTGATCAAAGAAGGGGTTAAGACATATCAACAGAAGCTGAGGAAAGTACGTCCGTCACTTGAACCCCTCATATAGAAAGAGCTCACTAAGCTATTGGATGCACGAATCATATACAAAGTTTGTCATTCGATGTGGGTTTCAAACCTTGTTCCTGTACGCAAGAAGCTGGTGAAATCCGCTTGTGTGTTGATTTTCGGAATGTGAAACACGCCTCAGATAAAGACAACTACCCTGTGCCATCTATGGACCACATTATGCAAATAGTATCTGGGGCACAGATGTTTTCCCTACTCATATGTTTTTCAAGATACAATTAGGTTATGGTAGCAGAACCTGACAGACTCAAGACTACTTTCCGTACCAAGTGGGGTACGTTTGCATACAAACGAATGCCATTTGGGCTTGTGAATGCATGCGCCACCTTTCAGCGTGCCGTGGACATCACTTTTCGCGGACTCATCGGACAAAGCGTAGTGGTATACCTCGATGATGTGACTGTGTTCTCAAGGAGATGTGAGAACTACATATGCCATCTGAAGAAATTTTTTGAGCGATGCCAGAAATACGAGATTTCCTTGAATCCCAAAAAGAGCATATTCACAATGTTTGAGGAGAACCTTCTTGGACACATTGTTGCCAAAAGCGAGATCAAGGTTGATCCAGCCCGGGTCCATACTATTACACATATCCCTCACTCAGCCAACAAGAGAGCCATGCAATCCTTCTTGGGAAAGATTAACTTCCTTCGAAAGTTCATCTCGGATTATGCACAGATAGTCAAGACCATGCAGGACATGATCAAGAAATATGTAGTATACAACTAGGCCAAGAGGGAAAAGTATGCATTCACCTGTATCAAGCAGGTTATTGCAGAAGCACCTGCGCTCTATAGCCTAGACTTCAAGAAGGATTTCCTGCTATACACCTTCACCTCTGATAATTCGCTCGCTCCAGTACTCACTCAAAAGGACAAGATGAATGATGAATGTCCCATCCCCTTCATGAGCGCAAGCATGCAGGGACTAGAACTTAACTACCCCATCATTGACAAGTAAGCATATGAATTTTATAAGGCGGTGAAAAACTTCAGGCCCTGCTTGTTGAAGAACCACTACATAGTCTACGTCCCTCACCCTGTAGTCCGCATACTGCTTGTACAACAAGAACTAGGTGAACGATGTGCGAACTAGATGACAAGCTTGCAAGAGTATGATCTTGAAATCAAGCCAGTTCACAGGGTCAAAGGACATGGGCTTTGAAAACTTATAGTTGAAGCAGGACACACACCAAAGGGTGAAGAAGAGATCGTCGGCAGGGAGCAGGAAGTTGAGATGTATGATATAGGGAGAGAAAAACCCACTAAAGACGGAACCTCTTAGTATGTAGATGTGCACCAGTACTTTGAGCACAACACTGCACCCTCTCACTTCTCCATCATAGAGAAGAGGGAATTGTGCCTCAAAGATTTAGCACATCAGTCAGTGCACAGAGTGATTTATAGGAAGCACATCAATGAAGTTTTGCTCAAGTGCCTGGAGGCACATGAATCAGAGAAAATGTTACAAGATCTGCATGACAAACCCGTCGGGGATCACTTTGCGGGAAGCACCATTTCTTGCAAAGTTATGTGAGCCGATTTCTACTCGCCCATGTTATTCAAGGATGCACACGCTTATGTCCACAAGTGCCTGGTCTGTCAGCAATGTGCCAAAAGAGTACAAAGGTCAGCAACCCCATTGCACCCTGTTACAGTGACCAATCTGTTCCAACAATGGGGCCTAGACATCATTGGGAAGATTTTCCCACATTCGTCAAAACAACACCGCTACATTCTGACAACAACTGATTACTTCACGCCATGGACATAAGCAGTTTCGCTCAAGCAAGTGAACAACCAGGAGGTCATCAACTTCCTCCAGTAGAACATCATCTCACACTTAGACATTCCGGTATCACTTTTTTTTATAATGAAACGTACTTTTCGTCTTTAAAACTCTATGATTTTGCATTACAAAATGGTATTGTGCTGAAACACTCATCTAAATACTACCTACAAGGAAATGGTCTCGCAGAATCCACAAACAAAAACCTTATCTGCATAATAAAAAAGATTGTTTTCTTTTAGCAGCGTAACTGGCATACTGCCCTGACGAATGCTTTGTGGGCTGACCCCGTAACACCCAAACCCTCTCTGAATACCTCACCATACTTCCTAGTATATGGAAAAGAAGCCATCCTTCCACCCAATATCTACTTGCCTTCACTTCAACTATCCTAATAATCCCAAGGCAAGCCTTGCCAGCTAGTTCAGTGTAGGATGGATACACTTCACAAGCTCCAGGAAGAAAGGATGAAAGCAAAAGAAAACTTTACACTCCACCAGAATCGTATCAAGAGATGGTTCAATAAGAAGTTGACAAGGAAAGCTAACTTTGATGTTGGTGACTTGGTTTTGAAATGGGATAAGTACCATGAAGACAAAAGCAAGCATACGAAGTTCCAGTCCTTGTGGATTGGTCCATACACAGTCCACGAGAAGCTTAGACCACACACGTACCATCTGCAATCACTTGATGGGAGGATTGACAACCTTCCTGTCAACGACCAAGATATAATGCACTACTTCCAGTAGGCTAGGCCAAACCCTATGCCATGTACATAGTTTTCTTGTTGCTTGTTGTTTTCATTTTGTTTGCCTTGCTTACAATTTTTGTCTTCGTTTGTTTGGTTTGCTTACTACCTTGCTATTTTTGTTTCTGGAAATAAGTGTTGCCATCTACCAAGTTCTGGCTTTTGAATGAGTATGTGGCTGAGATATGAAGAGACTTGTGACACTGCAGCACTTGGATAGTCTTGTGTCTGTCTTCTCTGTGCTTGGTTATAACCTTCGGCCAATGAAGTCTTGACAAAAAATACGAGCCGTCTGCAAGGGGAGTTTTGGTCCAACCATGAACCTATGTCCACACTGGGAAGCCTCATGCTTCTAATCAATCTTCTGCTATGTGTGTTCAATCTCATCCAACGAGTAGAAACAGAGAAGGGGAAAATCTAAATGAGCAAACCTATGTCAGAGGTCTTACATGCTTCTTTAAAGGAACAACCTCTTCTAGTCTCAATATGTTGGGATCCCTCTTCCGCCCCAAAAATAAATAAGTGCCTATTCATAGTCTTCTTAAAAAATACAAAGGCAAAAGAAAGAAAGGCTTCCTACGTAGAGAGGTGAAGGATGCAACTCCACCGGGGTACTAATCAGGCTTGCTGGCATTGGAGCAATGTGTGTGTTCTTGAGTGACTTCGTCGAGGTACTGTCTAGGCCTACTAGCAACGGAGCAACACCAGAGATGAAAACTTATACTCTGAAAATATTCAACTCGCGAGCTAAACTACCCTTCCCGATTTCGAAACACTGTGATCAAGCTGAATTTTTGTTGTGTTTGACTGAGTTGGCAAAGGGTGAACCATGTATGTCCATGGGGTAAGTGGGGAAGCCGAAGTAACCTGCACAATGATTCAATACTCCCTGAAAGACCAAGGCCTTGTGTTGTCAATGAACCAAAATAGAGAAGCTGGAGTTCTACTAGTGTGTCACCAAGTGTTGTAGTGGCTGCAACACCCTCCAAAATTTTGGCCCGCATCTAATTTCAGAGCCTCCTTTGAGAGTTTTACTTGATGTCTGCACGCACTCGAGTTCACCCTGTGAGCTTGTGTGAGTCTTCACCCCCACCTTTCTTGATCATTCGAAAGATAAATTTTTGCATGTTGATGTCAATGTCATGCTTGCGACCATGTTCTAGTCATACACAAGATCTTCGCTTCATGTGTACATGTTGTGTTCGCTATGTAAACATCTGTTGCACTCTCACACTGAGTCATATGCACTGTTGAACAAGAGTCATCGTGGTCTTCCAACGATCAATCACAAATGTCTTGCTTGTCACTCAGGTTGTCGGTCAGTCATGTTGAGCATGTGTGTTTGGATGGTTTGAGTCGTCTCGTCATCAAGTTATGTAAGTGTGTGCTTGCAAGTATGCATATGCACCAATTCACTTGCTCACACACTTAGTCGTTTTGTTGAAGTTCTGACAACTGGATTCCCCTATGATAGTCGGACCTTCACCCCACCATCGACTCGATCGATTGTTACCAGAACAACATAGAAGCACCAAGCAAGCCATTTCAAGCTACGCTGCTCGCAAGTTGATCAATCAACCTTCCTGCTGGTCAACCAGAGAATTTGACCCGACAGTCACCCTGGAACTGATTCCCCTTAAAAATTGCATAGAGGCTACAGACCTTGCCCGCTCCGTTGAATGAGGAAATTGCGCAGACAGGCCGGACAGACACCCAGTGCCCGTGCCTGTCTCCCTTAGAAAATTGTGCAGTTTTTCCAGCCAGCCCACCAGTCAGCCAACTAGATGCTCACTAGGAAAACTGCGCAGATTTCATGAGCAATCCCTCTGGTTCCTGTAGTCCGCTCAGCTCAGAAACTTCACAGAGGTGATCAACAAGCCAACCTTCTAGCATAAACGTAGTTTTTCTCGATAGTAGCTCCCAGTAGCCAGCTGCCAATTCCCTCCAGGAATTGCACAGTTTTTGCTGCCAAGTTCCCAACAGCCAGGTGCCAGTTCCCACCAGGAATTGTGTAGTTTTGGCTACCAGGCTTTCGCTGCCCACTCCTTCCAAAAATTAAGCAAATTTTTTCTACCAAGCCTTCCCGCAACCTGGACGGCTCCTCCCAAAAATTGCACAGTTTTGTCCTCCAACTGAGCCAGACCCCGCGGACAGTCACTGCTGATCCGGATTTCCTGTCTCCATCTCCTAGTGACTTCTACGCAGTTTTCACTAGCAGTGCTCGAAGCCTTCATCCCATCTTGAAGCTTGCAACCTTGTCTTCTCTCCCGATCACCTGCATCTGAAACAATCATGCATCATGGTATACTAGGAGGTTTATGATTTTGATGTCGTCTCGTCATGAGTGACTGCAGATAAAGGTACACAAACAAACATGGCGCGACGACAGATGGGATGAACAAAGGGAGTACATATGATGCATGCAAAGAGATGTGCTCGTGAATGAAAAATCATGCAAATATGTGTTTGCAAACAGACGGACGGGCGAACATGAGAGGATGTGTTCACACACAAACAGACAAACGAACATGCACTTTTCACACACGGACGAACCTGTCAAGCATGCCAATGTACAAGCAAGGAGAAACTTATGAATGCAACATCAAGCGAACCCAACGACCATCGAAGACTCCATGCACTTTTCCATGTGGAGGTGAAGTTGTGACACACCATGAGGACATTCATCACCCAGCAACACTGCAGCTCGACATGCACACCAGCAGCAGCACGAATGTACCATCACTGTCATGTTGATTCTTGTCATGATTCATGTCATCCACATCTCTATTGTGGGCCATACTGTCAATCAATGTAATGTAATGTGGAAGTCCAATAGACCCACTTGTCATATTAAGAGTCATGTAGAGTCGAAAGGTCATGGGAGTCAAACACTCATGAGGGAAGTCGAACAACCACAAGGGTCAGTTTCACCCTTAGCTATAAATACCCCCTCATTTGTACATGCAAAGGACTTTTCACCTCAACTCCTCCCACATAGCCTTGAGATTCTGTAATCTTTTCTTTGAGGAGTAAGTAGTGGCTCCAATGCCCCGCCCACGAGGTTAGTGATGTATGGTGTAACGATGTGTCTTGGAACTTTCACTTAATTTAGAAGCCTACTAACATGCCAACACGTTTTCACACATGTGTTGCAACTGTTGTAAGACTGATCTTGAACACCTATAATGCATGTTGCTTTAACCTGTGTTTAACACTTGAACTCGTTCAATTGTTGTAATACATATATATTAATGAAAATGTGTTGTATGAGTTGTTAACATTGTCCTGCCCATGTTGGTTACCTCCCCGGACATCAGACAAACCTTTCATGTAAACTTGTTATAATGACCGTCGCACTCGCGCAGACTCCTCCGTAGTGTGTTGTACGTGTTATTTTTCCTTGTGTGTTGTGATTGCCGCATCCGTGTGGGTTGTTCCTCTGGAAGCTGTGCACATCCTGTTGTGTTGTGTGTTCCTAAAAAAGTTGGGGATTCCTCCCATCCTCTCCCTCTACAGTGAAAGAACCATTGGCACAAGCAACACTAGCAATCACGAGGCACACGAAACTCGCTACTCGGAGACAAAGCAAACCACTCTCTTGTGCTGACAAGCAAGATTTGAGGCAAACATCTAAGATAATGGCAACCGGGCCATCATACCGGATGGGACTCCCACACTAAACGGTGTGAGGTCTAGTTGGGACTTCATACCGGGGTGAACCCTGAATGTTGGCGGGTCCAGCACCGTCAACAACTTGTCTGTCTGCATGAAAGATCTATGATAATATGGGAATTGTTTATATGTATTTTGACCATAGTTGACCATAAATATGTACATTGTTTAAATGAGAAATGGATGATTCTGAAAAGCATGTAAACATAATGACTTGTTTTGTAGAATCGAATGGGGATTACTAAAAAAAAAGAAATGTTGATTGCTTTATGCAAGGGTCAAGGTTTTGAGTACATATATGAACTGTGGCATTATTATTGACTGATTTGATGTGCAATTTTCATGATTAGTTGTAGATTTGGAAACTCAGTTAGATGCATTGTCCATGTGAAGTCAAATGTTAAAGACTGGATGTTAAAGGGACATAATGGTGAAAGGCCCTCTCTGTACCTAAATTAAACCAATTAGTGTAATCTCCAATCACAGATTGTGATGGATTTTTGTCCCAATTGAGATCCTTGTGTTTTGCTAATCTGTACAGGATTTCATTATTGATTGAACCAATGCAAAGCTTACCTGGAAACTGCAAAAAATGAACCACCAACGAATGGAGGATGCATAGAGGAAGACTGGGAGAATGTGGTTTTCATCACAATAAGGGAAAGGATGTATGTGCCCAACCCTTGTAAAAAGATCGATCTGAAAGAAGGTTTAGTCACAGGAATTAAGGATCACAGTGCGCACGTGAAGTAATGAATTTGCACTGTGGTGCACTTACAATACACCAAAATGGATGAAAATAGATGGGGTGTGAGTGCGCAGAAGAAAGAAAATTCGCACACTTACAACAATCCAAGTGAGATGGGATGAAATAAGGAAAGAAGAGTGCAATATTGTTGATGATGGAACCCTTAACAATGATTCAAATGAAGAATTGATCTACATATGTCTTCAAGACTTTGGTCTGGAGGAGTGTGTCGACATCATGATGGAAGTGTTGAAGAATCTATGGCAAATGAAGTTAATGAGATTCTTCTCACCATGATAACTATTTGTGAGGTATTTTTAACTTTTCTTAATCTTCTCTTGTTATTATTAGAGTGTGTCTTCTTAGTCCATCAAATAGTTACCAAAACAAAAGAGACAAGAACACAAGATGTTGGCTTTCTGCCAGGGCCAAAACTTCTCACTCTTTGAGAGGAAAACCCACACAAAATTCTTCTTATAGAGATTCCAATTGACGAATACCAAGACCATGACCCTTGACCTATTAGGCCACTCCAAGACCAAGACACCAATCCTCTTCTTTGTCACTATTGATATCATCATCATCATTGCTGCTACATTGAGGCCATTACTCATGCACCATAGATCATTACTACTGCAACATTGAGGCCATCACCAAGATCATCACTGTTGCAACTCTGTTGCACCTTCATCGAGATCTACACCAAAACAACAAGATCTGTGCACTTAGATATGTATGTATATATGAGAGTTTCACCTAGATTCACAAAGATTATGACCTTGTAGCTATGCCTCCATCAATATCATGATTGTGTCTACATGATTACTTCTATGCTAAGACTATGACTGCATCTAGAATGTAAGCCGAGACATAGAGTGTCACTTCAAGATCCTCCTCTTTACAAATATGTCGAGACTATAATGTTGCTTCAGTGATGACTATGATCACCGAGATTGTATTCATTAAGATAGCGAGGAGACTGAAAATTGATCTCTGTGGTACCCATCCAAAGAACATAAATCTCTAAGATTTGCGAGGTCTTAAGACTGTAATTACTCACTATAATTACCACTGAAGTTTTAGAGGCATCTGAGTTCATTTCCTACCTGTAATGTAGATCTTACATGCCTATTTATAGTGGTTAGTCATGCATATAAGCCGACATGAGAGAGTGAACTGTTGTGTCTCCTATATGAACCAACATGACTTATTTTTATATTGTTTGGAGACCGACTTCTTCAAGAGGGGTTGTTCTTGTGTTTGGAGGGATTCTACACATTTCTATACATTAAACATAGGCTCAAGAAGAGCTTCTTCATATGAAATTGACTCTTTGAATAAATCCTAAGGCTCTCAATGGGAGCCACTAACAAATAAGCCTCTTGCTCATTAAACCCATGTAGCAAGGCATACAAAAATTATTTTATTTATTTTATTTCATCATTTACAAAGATCATGTCATTCTGAAGACCGAACCTAGTTACACTTCCTTCAACAGGAAGTTGCATTAAGAGCTTAACCCAAAGAATAAAAAGAAAAATAATAAAAACAAGAATCTCATGGCCACTAATTTGAGCAACAAAGTTAATAGAAACTCATACGTGGATGAGAATATATTCTACACATTAATGTAGAAGGAGGTGAATCTAAGTAGCATTCAACAACATGTAGAGAATGAAAATACCAAACTCTTCCATATAAAGATACAAGTTAAAAATACCAATAATGATGCTTTATTTGACTTAAGATCACAGGGAAATCTCATTACAATAGAGCTAGTCAACAAATTAGGATTGGAATTTCATGATCATTAAAGCCCATATCCATTAGGATATATAAATAAGGATGCAAAGATAAAGGTAACAAAACAATTCAAAATTAGATTTGTTATCAGTGCTGACTTTATTGATGAAGTAAAACTACTTGTAGTTCCCTTTGTTGTATGTGGAGTGGTGTTTGGAATTCCATACATGTACATGAGAGATACAATCTTCATATGGAGATGCAACTAATACATGGTCTTCAAGGATGGAAAATCATTCACCATCAATGCGCACAAAGGGAAGTTGAAAATTTCACTAATAAGTGCTAACCAAGCCAAGAAAATGATCAGTTCTAGTAAAAAGTATTTTTATTGTTTTAAAGAGAAAACCAATTTGTAGAAGAGTCGATAAGAGCAAAGGCATCCATGGAGGGGTGTACTAAGAAACATAAACAACAATCGAAAGATTTGTGACATGCATACATGGATGTGTTATGGGAGCCTAAAGGGTTACCACCCAAGAGGAAAGTGGAGCATGAGATCCATTTATTGTTGGACTCCCTATTGCGAAATATTGGGATGTATAGGTAGTTTATTATAGAAGTAATTGAAGTGAAGAAATAGTTGAAACAACTACTGGAACAGGGTGTCATTCGACCAAGTACATTTCCATGTGGGTCACCTATCATCATTGTGCAAGAGAAGGATGGGACTTAGTGAATGTGTATAGATTATAGGGCGTTGAACAAAATTTTGCTCAAGAATAGGTACCCCCTTCCCATAATAGATGATCCACTGGATCAATTGCATCAAGTGAAATACTTCACCAAGATGGACTTAAAGTTTGGATATCACTAGGTTTGAGTCAAAGAAGAAGATACCTAGAAGACCGCCTTCAAAACCATGCAAGGTTTGTACGAGTGATTAGTCATGTCATTTGGACTATGCAATATACCAAATGCATTTATGAGGTTAATGAATGATATACCACACCATTTTATAGATTCATTTATTATTATTTATTTCGATGATATACCGGTATATGGTGCTACCTGGGAGGAGCACATGTCACATTTGACGTGAGTACTAGAGACATTAAAGAAGCACCCACTGTTAGTAAATCTCAAGAAGTGTGAGCTTACACAATAATATTTGGTGTATATGGGGTATATGATAGGTGGAGGAGAGTTGAAGATAGATCCTGCCAAGATGGAGGCCATCATGAAATGGTTGGTGCCTTCTAATGTTTCTAAGGCTAGGAGTTTTGTTGGGGTGACGCAATACCTGAGAATTTAGCTTGATTTTCATGGGTATCAACTCCACTCCACATCATAACAATAAATGGAAAGAGTTTCCAGTGGGGAAATGGTAAGGAGAGAGCCTTTGAGGAGATAAAGAAGAATATTTTTCAAACACCAGTTTTGGCATTACAAAACTTACAATAACTCTTCGAAGTGGAGACAAATTCGAGTGGGTATGCTATGGGAGTGGTCTTGATGCAGTGAGGAAGACTTGTATGCTACCATACCAAAAGTATTTCATGGGGTAGTTCTTAAATACCCTACCTATGATAAGGATCTTGATCTAGGTGAATGTTGGTGGCAACCCTCCTATTCCACTGTCTTTTTCAATTTTTCAATTTCCTTGATTGTATCACAATTTACTATTTTTGGTAGTTTTTCAGGTGCTGAATTTCTAGAGCCGTTTTGAGGCCCTAAACGACATTTTTTGGGGAAAATCGAGGAAAACATAAGTCTTCAACTAATGTTTTCTACTCGAAAGTTGTAGTCCTCGGATATATCTTTCTAACGAGGTATTGTGCGCGTCAAATGGAGATTGTATGTCAAAGTTACGACCTCGGGAAGTTGATGTACCAATTTACCTAAACGAGGCCCATGGTTTTGGCGCTTCATCTCCTAGGGTTAGCTTTTTGGATGTTTAGGTTTTTCCATTGTATCTCAATAATATATAGGCCTTCGAGCCTCATTGTAACACAGTTCAGAGGCATGTATCTGCCACATCTCTTCTCAAAGATAAGCTATCATCGCCTGAGTTAGTTGAATTCCATTCTGTTTGTATGCTTATTTCAATATTTGATATTAATGAAATGAAGTGTTATTTCTGCTGCACCTTTGTGTTTATGGTTATATCTGTAATTTGTTGTGTTCATGTTTAAGTTTATATAAGTGGTATCAAAGTGTTATTCTCTTTCTTAGTTTTTCTTTGCATGTCCCCAACGAGGTCGGATATAAGTAGTTAGGGCTTGAATTGGTCAAACCTTTGCAAGACCAACCTCGCAAACCACGATGACCTCCCATGGTGGAAGAGAAGAAATATGAGGGGGCAGGAGATCCTTTCAAAATCTTGCTCGAAGAAACCCTCGAGCGACAGAGGAACGCGATGATGAAAAACTTTGCCCAAATCCTTCAGCGGCTACCCAAATGTGATGCATCTCCTTCTAGAAACTACTCTGGAAGCGCCACACCCTTCAAGGTACAAGTTAACTTTTACATCCCCATATTTGAAGGTCAGATAGATGAGGATGCCGTAGATAAATGGTTCAATATGCTAAAAGGATATTTTTATGTTCACGATTTTTCCAAACGGGAAAAGATTAATTTTGCACTTCTCAAAGCCACCCCCCACATCAAGGACTCATGGGAAACCTACTGTGAGAAGAAGGACGAAATTACACCCTCACTATTTTCAGCCGCACCCACTTGGAATTCGTTCTGGGACGCCATCAAGGAGAAGTACTAACTTGTCAATACCTATGAGTATAAATACATAAAGTGGACCATGCTGAGGCAAGGAAGGGACCAAGATGTGCCAGAGTTTACCAATGTTTTTCATACCCTTTGCACAAAGTTGGGTATCAAGGATTCTGAGCGGAATTTGGTACTCAAATACCACGATTGTGTACACAGGTACATCGAAGACGAGAAGGAGTTCTTGGAAATATCCTTGCTCGACACAACATACCGATACACTTTCAAGATTGAGTAGAAGTTTAAACAGAAAAAGTGAGACTTTGGATCTGCGAATCTGAAGCAAGGTAAAGGCACCACCAAACCACAGAGAAAAGGACAAAGCCAAGGCGGGGCGACCCAAGATAACTTGTCGAAGCTGCAAGCAAATAACAACACCATGAAGAGAAATAAGGGCATGTGAAAGTGGTGTGAGTTCCATAAGAGCTCCACTCACAACACAAGTGAGTGTCGGGTCAAGCAGTCACTAGTGGGTGAGCTTAAGGCTTTCGAATTAAACACATGTTCTGACTCTGAGTCAGAACCCGACAAGGGGAATGACAAAGGGAATTAGATCATTGATGTGGAGCCCAGTGCCACCGTGGCCACCACCAGGATCCAGAAGCTTGAGCCTGAAGATCCAGAGGAGGGGGAACGCCTCTTCCACTCACAGATGTGGGTGAAGGGTTCTCCATTGCAGTTCATTGTCGACAGTGGGAGCCAAAAGAACCTCATTTCAGCAAAGGTCGTGAAGTGGTTGGGCCTAGCGACTACAACACATCTACAGTCGTACACCATCAGGTGGCTACACCAAGGATGAGATCTCTACGTTAGCCAACAATGTCGCTTTCCCTACAACATCAAGCCCTTCACAGATGAGGTATTGTGTGATGTTTCTCCTCTTTAATTTTGTGATGTATTATTAGGAAAACCATACTTGTGGAAGCGACATATTGTATATGAGTCTAGACCTCACTCTGTTATTATTTCTTTGGGTAATAAGTTATACGGGATACCGGAGGTAGCCTCGCCTACTTCCATCTCTTTGATCTCTACTAAGCAATGCAGTAAGATCATATCCCAAACCTGGAATTTTTTTTTTTCCCTTTCTAATTCGCTCTTAAAGTAAGGGGAAGATTGTAGCCACATCCAAGGCCCCTGGAAAAGGTTCCTCCACGCAATAGAAACAGGTGGATATGGTCGTGGAAGAATACATGGACACCTTCTCCTCACCCACAGGGGTACCCTTGCACTCTCAGGTCAAGAATTCGATCTATCGGACTCCCAGAGCACCTCTATCCAACGGGCCGATATATCACCACTCCATTCTATAAAATGAAAAGATCAAGCAGAAAATCCAAGAGTTGTTGCAAAAATGGCACATCCAACCAAGTTCCTCGCCTTGTGGGAGCCCAATTGTACTTGTACAGAAGAAGGATGGTACCTGGAGGCTCTGCATTGATTATCAGGCACTAAACAAAATCACTGTCAGGAACATGTATCCAAGTATCCAATCCCACAGATTGATGACCTTTTAGACCAACTCAAGGGGGCCAAGTATTTCAGCAAGATCGATCTGAAGTATGGTTATCACCAAGTTCTAATAGATCCCACATATGTATGGAAGACCACCTTCAAATCCAAGGAAGGTCGTTTTGAATGGTTGGTTATGCCCTTCAGGTTGAAAAATGTCGCTGCTACTTTTATGAAGCTAATGGATGACATCTTGTGGCCCTTCACCAACTCATTCATGGTTGTTTATCTAGACAACATCCTCATCTTCAACAAGATTTTGGAAGAACACTTGCAACACATTCAGCAGGTCCTTCAAACCCTTCGTCAACACAAACTGTGTGCCAAATTGGATAAATGCACCTTTGGCATGAGCCAGGTCTAATACCTGGGTTACATTATAGATGATCGTGGTGTGCATGTGGATCCGACCAAGATCCAAGTCATTCGGGATTGGCTAGCCCTGACCACTCTAACAGAGCTTCGCAGCTTTTTGGGCCTTGCAAATTTTTATTAGAGGTTCATGTTGGGATTCTCCCATATCACTTGGCCTTTGAGTCAGATTACTAAGGGCAGGGCAAAAGAAAATTTTTCCTGGTCCGAGTCCCAATAGAAGGCATTTGTTGAGTTGAAGCACTGCCTTTGCTCTGCATTGGTACTCACACTGCCATACATGTAACAACCATTTGAAATTGAGACATACGCCTCCGACTATGCCATTGGTGCAGTCCTCACCCAACATGGGCACCCAGTGACCTATCATAGTGAGACACTTTCTGATACAGTTCAAAAGTACCCCGCCTATGATAAAGAGATGTATTCCATCGTGCAGGCTTGCTGACAATGGAAGTATTACAGTATGGGGAAGGAGACGACCATCCAAACACAATGGAAGTTGCAAAATGATCACCATAAAAAGTGGTCTACATATATGAAATAATTCCACTTGAACATTCAATACAAAAAGGGTAGGACCAATCATGTTGCAGACTGCCTTAGCCAACTCCCAGTTGCAGCACTGACTACTATTCTCAACTCTTGTGGCCACGAGACCTCTGGATGGACACAACTATACAAAAATGATCTAGAGTTTTCCTCCACATACTAGATGCTAGTAGATGGAAAGAAAGTTCATGATTTCACCTCCAGGATGCATTATTATGTTACCTGGGCCAACTTTGTGTTCCTTCAAGTGAGCGTGCCAAGCTAATTTAGGAGGCGCACTACAGTCGGATCACAGGACACTTTGGCATGGAGAAAATTGTGGCTATACTACAAAAGTAATTTTATTGGCCAAAACTCCAACTGGATGTTGGGAAATATATCATATCCTACACTTCTTGCGCCATCGCCAAGCCAACCATCAAGAAGCAAGGCTTGTACACTCCAATGCCTACTCCCAGCCAATTGTGGGAATCCATCTCGATGGACTATATGTCTAGCCTCTTTTCTACCAAGCATGGTAATGACTGTGTATTTGTGGTCGTGGACATATTTTCTAAGATGGCTATATTGGCGGCCTACAAGAAAAGTATCACAATAGAGGACACTGCCAAACTCTTCGTTGAACAAGTGTGGGTACATTTTGGGATCCCGCAGACCATTATATCAGATTGGGATAGTAGGTTCCCAATCACATTCTAGTCAAGCCTCTAGACACTGTTGAACACCAAGCTCACCAAGTCGGCTGCCTTCCATCACCAGACTGATGGCCAGACAAAGGTCGTCAGTAGAATGATAGTGCACATACTCTGCATGTACAACTCCAAGAATCCACGAACCTAGGCTAAGAGTCTTCCCTATGTGTAGCACAGTTATAACAGATCTCTCCATAGCTCGAGTGGTTGCAGTCCCTTTCAAGTGGGTCTAGGATTTCAACCATTGTGTCTGATTGATGCTTCCATGCCTCATGTGACTACATAGACAAAATCCACACATGTATTTTCTGAGGTTGATAAAGCGACCAAATTTATTGAGCGCATCCAACACATCCGCCATCAGGTTCACGACATCTTGGAGAAGTCAAATGCCAAGTAGAAGCAACGACATGATCAACATCGAGTGCCACACAAGTTTCATGTGGGCAACAAAGTTTGGTTGCATTTGCAGAAATAACACCTTACCGGAGCCTATCGGAAGCTCAAACCACTTTGATATGGTCCTTACACCATTACCAAGGTTGTGGAAGACAATGCTTTTGAGCTTAGCATTCCCCCATTCCTTGGCTTGCACCCAATGTTCAATGTGGACCGCCTTCGACCATACTTCCCACCATTACTGGACACATCAGACATTGCAGAACAACTCACACCAACAAAGTTAAACCCAGACTGCATGGAACATGCCACAACTGATTGGATTATGGACACACAGATCAAGAACAATCACTAGCAGAAGATCCAACTATATCAGGTTGTCAAAGCTAGCCAACTCCTGCACCAAGGCAAGTGGCTCACTAGGGACCAAGTTTAGTAGAAGTTTCCCCATCTCATGGAGGCACTCAACGCAATGGGGACCATTGCTTCCTAAGGGGGGAGGACCGCTCCAGGTGGATTTTGGTGGCCACCGACCTATTCCACTTGGACCCCCACCACTGTCTCTTTCAGTTTTTTTTAGTTTCCTTAATTGTAGCACAATTTACAATTTTGCTAGTTTTTCAGGTCTTGAACTTTCGGAGCCGTTTTGAGGCCCTAAATGACGTTTTTGGGAAAATCAGAGCAAACATGAGTTGTGAACTTATGTTTACCACTTGGATGTTTTATTCCTTAGATAGATATTTCTAACGAGGTATTGTGCGTGTCAAACATATATCGTATGCCAAAATTACGACCCTAAGAAGTTGATGTACCAATTTCCCCAAACAGGGCCCATAATTTTGGCGCTTCATCTCCTAGGGTTAGGTTTTTGGATGTTTGGGGTTTTCCATTGTTTCCCAATAATAAATAGACCTTCGAGCCTCATTGTAACACAATTTAGAGGCATGTAACAACCACATATCTTCTCAGAGATAAGCTACCATCACCTGAGCTAGTTGATTTCCATTCAGTTTGTAAGCTTATTTCAGTATTCGATATTAATGAAATGAAGTGTTATTTTTGTTGCATCACTGTATTTATGGTTATATCTATAATTTGTTATGTTCCTGTTTAAGTTTGGATCAGAGATCTATGCCTTGGTGCAAGCTGTGAAGAAGTGGAAACACTATATGATGGGAAAGGAGACAGTAATATACACAAATCACTAGCCACTATAGTACCTATAGGCCCAAAGTAAGCTACAACAAACCAAACATTACAAGTTGATGGAGTTTCTACAATAGTTTCATTTAGTGATCAAGTATAAGAAGGGAAACACCAAAAAGTTGGTTGACATGCTTTCAAGGCCATACACATCAAAGATAATAGCTTTGTGAAATGTGATGCACATGGAACCATTCACCCATGATGTTTACAAAGAGGCATATTTAGAGGACGAGGGCTTCAAAGAGGTATTTCAGTTGTTGTAGATCCATAGTTGTATGCACAATGGTGACAACATAGTTGACTATCATCTCTAGGATGGATTATTTTATAGGTTGGATAAATTATGTGTTCATATAAAACACTCTTATAATAGAGTAGTCCACAGTTGTACTGGTTAGTCCCCATTTGAAACTTGTTTTGGATATTTTCCACCTTCACCTTTAGATATTCCATATAGGCAATAAGGAATGAAGGATGATCTTACAGGGGATGCCTTAAGGGAAATATTTTTGTTTGATAAGATAAAACAAATCCATATGTAGGTATAGGAGACACTATAGAAATAATAGGAAAAATACAAGGCCATGCATGATCAACACTGAACAAAGAAGTCATTTAAAGTGGGAGATAGAGTATGCTTCCAGTTGAATAAGGAGAGGTTAAAGGGTATTGGTAAGAAAATCAAGGCTCTACAATATGGTCTATTTGAGATACTAGTAAAGGTGGGATATAACATCTATAAACTCAGTCTGTCCCCATTCATGCACATTTTCTCAATTGTGAATGTGGAGAATCTGAAACTCTATGAACCTTCCATGCTAGATCAAGAAGAAGAACATGTCCTGCCATATGTAGAGGATTTGGCAGTAGATGCTCAGGAAGAGTTAATAGAGAATACAATTGTGTAAAAGAGGTCCAGAACTACAAGACATGGGCAACATGACCTTTGGCAGATTGGATTGAAAGGTCAACTTCCAGGTAAAGCTAAATGGTACACTTGAGAGAAGGTGGAGGAAATTTTTTCTCACTTCCTTCAGTAGAATCTTTTGGGGACCAAAAACCTCCCAAAATTGGGAGGTGTGATTCAAATTGGATCATTATATTATTTTTTATCCATTTTGATGCTTTTAGAGTGAAAAAAGTGGAGGAATTAGCTCTCGGGGTCATTTTTATGGGAGAGACCCAGTTTGATAGACTAGGGTCTGAAACCTTTTGGGAGCATTTTGAGAATTGAATGACGTGTTTTTGGGGTAAAACTTAACCGCTTTAGTGCACCACCTTTTTTTCATTTTGAAACACAGAGAGACCTTTCCTATGATGCAACAATTGCTTCAATTGGAATACAAATGCAAAATCTATGACACTTTGAAGTTGTCCTTTATGTTTTGACCACCAATATTTGAGAGGATGCCATGACAACCCTCATTACTCATGGAAAATGGGATAGCCACGTGATCATGATGAAGATGAATCTAGAAGAGTCTATATTGTAACTCTAGTTAAGAGTTGTCTAGAAGAGTATATATTGTAACTATAGTTAAGTGTTGAAGGAGTCAAACCTAACCACTAGTAGGTTATCAGGCTACGTTATAACTGAGTCACTAGGAGGAAGAGGGGTTCCATTCTTTTCGAGTGCATTTATTCCATAAACAATTAGAATAACCGAGAGGGATAGAGAGAGAGTAAACAAAGAGGATTTGTGCGTTATAATAGCACACATGCAACACACATTACTTCTTTGTATTCACAAGCATTTTATATTCACAGAAATACAATCAAGCAATGTCACCTTCCAACTACATTTTCTCTCGAAAGGGTTTCCCAAGTTATATCTTATGTTAATCATGGTGTGTGAGTTTTATTTCGTTGTTCTCTATTTTTTGCATATTTAGAATTTGCATGCATACACAATAAACAATAATTTACACATCCAAAAATCTAAAGAGAAATAAACCCTTATAGTGTAGATTTCAGTTTTTTTTTTGAAGTATTATTCTATTATATATGTAATGAACCGTTCAATGAAATATCCATAGTAATTTATGGATTATTAAAACAGTCACATGTTGTTGAAATATGTATCATATCATATGTTGTTGAAATATACATTTATGTATAATATATTTATAGAAGTGAATTTTTATTTAAAATAGATAGATTTAGATAAATGTAATACATTTAAATTTGTTAGAGATAAATATTATTGATGGAATTTTGTTTATTTACATAGATAAAGTGATATTATAATAATATTTAAATAATAAAATTATATTTCATATTATTATTTATAATTATTTTAAGATAAATTGTAGAATTTGTATTGATATAATATTGTAGCAAATACTCATAGAGTTATAAAAAATGTTTAATGTTAAAGCTCTCACATTAAAAGATTGGCAGGTCAAAAAGATGTCATTTGCTTCTGTTTAAGATTCCAATTATATGTAGCTTACGATACAATATTAAACACAAATACCAAGAGGGAAATATAGTGAAAGGTACCCAAAAAGCTTAAGAGTTGAGAAGAACATAATTAGATATGATTCAAAAAGTGCATTGACTAATCATCAACTTCTTATATTTTTCTTTTGCATCCATGCTAGTTATTGCCAGCCGTAGAGTGATTGAACTATTCATTTATGTAAGGGGACTTTGAATTTCAAAAAGATGTCATTTGCTTCTGTTTAAGATTCCAAACTATATGTAGCTTACGATACAATATTAAACACAAATACCAAGAGGGAAATATAGTGAAAGGTACCCAAAAAGCTTAAGAGTTGAGAAGAACATAATTAGATATGATTCAAAAAGTGCATTGACCAATCATCACCTTCTTATATTTTTCTTTTGCATCCATGCTAGTTATTGCCAGCCGTAGAGTGATTGAACTATTCATTTATGTAAGGGGACTTTGAATTTCTACCTCTGGCACAAATTAAGTGAGTGGAGGAACAATAAACTTTTTCATGGGGTGGGATTCATTAGGCTTCTTTGTAGTAAACCGAATTGTGTGCCAATTTTGATACATGGGACTTGTTCATTGTATTATGGAACCTGTTATGTGTAAACCTTGCCATTGATGATTAATGTCCCAACCTTTTACTAGTGGCCATATTTGTTTGATAATTAACCACTATCTAATTTTCTTACAAGATATGAAAACAAACCACATTTTCAAATGTTTCTCCAATGTGCCTATATTTTTATAAAATTGAGGCTATTCAAAGAACAAGTAAAAGAGAACATTAAATATATACTTGATGATGGCATTGGAGTCCCAAACAAATATGAGACCAAAATATATAAAGCTTTGGCTAAGTTCCATTCTTATAATAAAATATAAACTTTGCTACATTATTAGATGAGATTCCCAAGCTCTATATATAAGTACATACTATTCACCTAACCCCTCTCACATCTTTCACTCTGGTATATTTTTATTATTTTAATATTAAAATATTTTTAAAAATATCATTTTTTATAATACATTACACTTTATATAAAAATATAAGTTTTTTTATTAATATTATTATTTCTAAATTTATAGAAATTTACCTTTCATAAAATTAGTGGTATTGTATGTACCATTGTTTTTTTCGTTATTATAAGTTTTCTCATTAAATGTTTCCATCGAATAATTTCATAGCAATTTCAAAACCTACCAACCCATAAAATAACAATAGTTAATTCATAGTGTTTTTTTCCAGATTGTTGATGTTATTTATAATAAGGATTTAAATATAATTAATGAAGTAAATTTTAAATTAATTTTTATATTAATTAGATTTATTTTAAACATATATCTATTAAGTATGGAGAGATCAATTTTTTAATAGATAGATTTTTTTATCAATTAATTTTATATTATAAATTAAGAAATTTACACGTTAAAAAATAGACTTTATATTTATTTTATAAATTCGAATTTAAAATAGATCTAAATTAATTTATATATTTTAAAAATTTTGTCATTCATATATATTTATATATATAATTTAAATAAATTTTATCTTTTTTGAATGTAATGTTTTTTGTGATATTTTAAAATGTAAAATATAGTGTTACCTTACAACATCTTTCCCACACTAAATTATATAACACTTTGTTGCTCTGGATACAATAATTATTAAACTTATACTTTATTTAAAAAATTTTAAACCTATATTTTTAAACTAATATAAATCCATTATGTTATTATTTACTACTAAAAATTAACAAAATAAATATTATATTTATTATAAAAAATTAATAACTAAATAATTTAACTAATCATCAACAATTACACAACATTATTATTATTATATATTTTTTCCATTTATTATAATAATCCCAAAACCAAATCAAATAAATAATATTAAAATTTATAATATATTTTTATAATTCAAATTATATATTTTTTATTATATAATTTATAATATATCTTTATAATTCGAATTATATATTTTTTATTTTTTATTATATAATTTATAATATATCTTTATAATTCAAATTATCCTTAACAAAAAAATCATATACATATATATATTATACCAATCTTATATATATATTATATATACCAATCTCTTATATATATATATATTTATCTAACCTATAATTTTTTTAATAGCAAAGCATTCTTGAGATTACTCTTTCATTACACTGGTGAAAAATGAATCAAAGTATCAATTGTCTTATTCACTCGAATGCTCCAAAAATAAACAATGTGTGAATCCACTAAGGACAACATTTGGGTAACGCGTGGCTAAGCCACAAGAATTCGTATATCCTACTCCATCACAGAGACGGCCCAACTGAAGTGCCTTGGGAATCTTAAGCTATACTCTCACCATGGAATATTTTCATTTTCAGATCTGCACATAATATATAAAGATGGCAGTTGTATTTTCTTCCATTAAAAGATAGTACAATGAATTTAATAATCTAAATCAAAGAATATTTTGGTAGCATGGGTCATAGACCCTTGACCTTTTTGAATGAAGTTTCAAAAAATTACTTTTCTATGCATGCACTTTGTGGTTGGGAAGAAGCTTTCCCAACCATGGTATTTATTTTGATTAATATTTATTAATATAATTATATGAGTTAAATGGTTAATTAATATGATATATTTAGTTTATTAATAAGTATGTAAAAAGTATCACACCAAATCTGATTATAAATTATTTTGATGTGTGACATCACATCATGTTATATTTTAAAATAAATAAAGTTATATAATTGTATAGTATTTTTTATGTTTGTTTGTTTGTTTTGATATATGATAAGGAGTATTTGTTTCAATTGATATTTACTAATATAGTTATATAAGTTAAATGGTTGATTAATAGTGACAAATTTAATTTATTTTATAAGTACATCAAAATTATGTTACTAATGTTTTTTCTTCAGAAAGAAAAGCTGTATTGTATTATAATGAGCGTGTATAATAGATCTTTCATAGATTATGTTACTAAAGTTATTATGCAAAAATGACATATATGTGTAATAAGTGGTTGACGTGTTTGCTATATATTTTTTATCATTATAATGGAGGGTATGCAATCATTTACAATGCATTGATTTTTTTTTATATATGTGCATGCCTAATGTGTGGATGCTTTATGTGTACTACTACTTTTTCAATAGGATTGTTAGCGCTAGGATAGTTGACAATTTGATGAATTTATTATTGAAAGATAGACATTAAAATGAGTACAAAGATTAAATAAATCTCCACAGTTTAATTTTGTACCTTCTTTCCATTCTAAAATATAATTACATATCAATATAAAGAAAACACAATAATATATAAAGAAAATTAAATTATATTATAAATTATGACCAAAGTTAAATTATATTATAAATTGTAAAATGTTTATAAAATATGACATTAAATATCAATATTATTAATATTAATATTATAATTGAATTTATACAAAACCATAGCGTAAAAAATTTATTCATAGTAAAAAAATTCATAAACTATCATATATATAGATATATTATAAAAGACCCACATATTACAACATTAAAAGTATTGATTTAAAAGTCTATTAAAACTATTTATTAATAATATTGATATTATACATTAAAAGAAAATAAGATAATTTTATTAATATTTAAATAATTAATAATAAATTAACAAAATTAAAAAAATAATATTAAATTTATAAAAATAATTTTTTTTTTCCACTAATATCTATCAAATAATTATAATAATAATTTAATATAATTCAAAATATAATTTAACATAAATATATAATTAAAATATAATAATAACTCCTATAATTAATTAAAAATAAAATAATTAAAAATTAATATTGGGTTTGGATTATACTCCAAAATTGTTTTTGCTTGGCTAAGAGTTCGTCTTACTCGGATATAAGGAAACATGTTAACAACCCAAGACCCAAAGACATTTGGTAGGAGTGATAGCCTACCCCTTATGGACCACCATCGAGTTATTCCAGGTGGCGTGGTTTTCCTTGAATCACGGTGATGAGTCAGCCTGCATTCACGAATAATAGTTAAAAGTAGATATCCTCACTCCTGATTTGACAAGAGTTATTATAATTTTTCCCACTTGTGAAAAAAATTAAAATTAATATTGATACAATATCCAATAAAATATTGTTGGTAGAGCGAGGGACACGTGGATATGGCAACACTTGCAACGCTTGGATCTAGATGGGTCTGAAGGCCTGGCTACGGCTACAAGGGGATGACCAACAACTGCACCTTGGTAAGGGGGAGAGGCATGGTGAAAAGCTGGGTGAACCTTGCTCGGAACCCAATTCCCCTAACCACTTGTGGGCACAGGGATACCTTAACTTGTCGCAGGCCAGGCAGGGCAGAGAAGCAAGGCATGAGCAGTCGCGTCGGGCTGAGGTGAATGGAACGATGAAGCTAACGATGTTGGAATGTCTACAGGGCACAAAGGAACAAGGCATGGCTCCAGCAAAACGTGGACGTGGCCGTGGCAGCAAGGGCCCGGACCCCCGGGCAGCTAAAAGACCAAGCACGACGGAAGGCCGCAGGGGCCACAAGCCTGCTGAGCACCTCATAGCAGAGGCAGCCGCGACATACAAGGATGAAACAGATGAAGGTATCTGTAAGCTGATTGATGACTGGGAAGATTAGATAAAACATGAAATGGAACCGGATGATGAGATAGAAGTCTGGAGGATGATGGTTCCTGACCCAGGGACTACACGAGGTAGAATTACACAATTCAAACACACCCTGTATCTGTATTTCTTGATGAAAAGTCTGCTTGGTAAAGCAATGGAGCAAATTTCTGTGGGGATGGCAGTTATAATGCAGGGCCTGCCCAATTACAAAAAAGACATGGAGAAAATCCTATTTTAGTTGCACAAATAGGACATCAGGATGGACCGTATTGACCGTCACATCCCTTGCATCGTGGAGCTATATGGAATGCCAGAGGCAACTGCTGAAGATCCTGCCCCTGTAGCCTCAGACTCTGAGGAGCAGAATGTCAAGAAAGATTAGTTTCCCTATGCTTAGTTTTTGTTTATGTGGATAGCATTTAAATTTCCAGTTGTTTATGTCAGTTGTCATAGTTATATAGTATTTGGACATGAGACTGAAACTTACCTAGCCTTGCTAGAAAGATTGAAGCAATTTTGTTTTTGGATGGCGTATAATGCTGACCAGTGGCCAACAGACTTGGTTTCCCCTCAGGGCGAGTTGAGGCCACCTGATAAAATTGTGTGGTGTAAATTTGCCCTATACATATAATAGAAAATGGATGGTCCTGCGAAGCATTACAAAAAAAAATCCAATAAAATATATATATAATTTTTTTTGATAATTAAATAATAAAAACAAAGAAACATTTCAAATATGTTATAAATAAAATTAAGAAAAACATATCAAATATGTTATAGGCAAAATTAAGAGAAAAAAAAATGATATCTCCCATAATTCCTGAAAAATAATATTTACAAATAGTTAAAAAACACTTAGGAATACATTCCAAATCAATGAAACTTAGTAACTTAGGAATGAGAGGCCGAGCATTCACGAATAGGTAAAAGTAACTTAGTAATACATTCCAAATCAATGAAAAAAACCAACTTGAGTGAGTAGTGGTTCTATGCTTTGAAGGTTCAAAGTAACTTAGTAATACATTCCAAATCAATGAAAAAAACCAACTTGCGTGAGTAGTGGTTCTATGCTTTGCAGGTTCAGAAGAAGAAAAGGTACAACAAAGTCTTGTCAACATGGAAGTAGAAGCCTGCTGGAACTTTACATGTAGTTTTAGATCATCCAGAAGCAAAACAGAGGGGGGAAAATAATTCTCAACATGATAAGTAAGCATAAAGACACATTCAAATTATTAAACAACTTTTTATTTCAATTGATTTAACTATTTGACACCCACTTTATTATTATGGAAGGGAGAGATTTGAACGTTACACCTCCACCCCTTTGGTTTTATATTACTTTAATTACGTCACTTTCCATTGCATTATTCAGGGTCGATATTGATAATGAGCTTCTTCTCCATTGGAGCATTGGCAAAATATATGAATTTCTGGGTGGGCAAAGTTGATTTTTGTAGTATGTGACCTATTATCTATTACAGAGTGGCATCTTCATCTTTATCTTTAGGGATTTTCTTTCGTGTATTTGCCTCCCATTTTGATTCCAAATTCTCAGAACCAGGATTTAGGATTTGGAGAGTTTGGGGTCGAAATAACACTACTCATGAATGTAAGATTCCCCAATGACTCTTTAGTGTATCACAGGAATCTGCCATCATACTCTTACATGGTCTGTGTGCTGTTATTATTATTTTGTGCAGGGGTGGCAATGAATGGGCTGATAAAGATGACCTCCCCTCCCTCTTTTTTCTTCCACTGGGAAGCATCAGAAGAAGGAGTCATGTTCTCAGAACAGCATTTCCCTCAGAATAAAGGAAACCCAAATCATGAAAGGTGAAAGACAGGCTTTTGCTTTCTGTTAAGAGTGGGAAGAAGGAAATTTATTTGTCAGGAATATGTATTACATGCTGCAATCTTGTTGCATTGGCTTACCTCCTTCGTTTTGTGGGTTCTACTGCGCTTTGAATGCGAGGGTGATCATCCGTATGGGTATTTCAGGGCATCAACAATGAATGAGTTCAGAGAGTGGAAAACAAGAATCATAGCAAAAGTGGGATTTGTTTTTATGGTCTATCTGTATACAATTCGTGTGATTTTATAGCAATAGGAGCTTTCTGCAAATCGAAGTAGAAGTGGATCGAAAGCATGCGGAGGCTGTAGGTGGAGATTGGGGTTTAGGGCAGGCCAAAAATACGATCTTAGCATGGAATGGATTGAACCCGCAACCAAGCTGAGGTGAAAAAGTCAGGAATTCATTTCAATGGAAAAATCTCCAAAGGGTTGTGCCCCCCACATCTGCTATTGCTATTGCTGCCGTCCTACAGGGTCAGAGGTTTCGACTTCTTCTTTTTCTGCAACAAACAAGGTGGAAGCAGTGCATCCTTCCAATTGGCAGGGATGTGATGGTCATATGCCCACTGTAGGAGGTGACAACTCTCTGGTGAAGGAAGAGGGCGGAGTGCCTCTCAAAAGCAATTTGAAGAAGCCATCATCTGGGTCTTTAAAGGACCCTACTGCGGATAGACATAGAAGCCCAAATATGAGTCCTGTTACAGAAAATTGCGAGCATGGGGAGACCAATACTAACAGCAAGAGAAAAGTACAGTGGACTGATGCACATGGGCAGGAACTAACTCAAGTTAAAGAGTTTGAACGCAGGTTGGCTCTTTCCGAGATTTTGTGCTTGTTGATCGCATGATTGTCTTGGTTATTTATCTTGTGAATGTTGTCTACGGTTCCTTGGATTTTTAAATATATAATTAACTGCAACTAGGATTTTATTTTTGAATCCAGGTAAGTTAGATTTGCAAAATTATCCACATAATTTTCTTATCTATTTTTTCAATCTGAAACAGATTGAACATCTTTTGAACTTCAATTCTTTTACACATCCTCATTTGCCATTTTCCCCAATATTGCTATATGAGAACTTATATATACACACACGTGGACACATATATGGATGCAAATATGTATATACTCCAATCTTAATATGTGTATGTGTTGAGGAACATTTTCCATATTTCTTCTGGCAATTCACTTCTTGAAAACATATTTCCACTAGAAGTAATTAATTAATTATTTTCAGAAAATTTATTTATCTTCCTTTCTGAGGAAAACCTTGTGGAGAATTGTGGAGAAATGCAAGGGCTGCTTTCTCACATTCGTGAATGGAATTCTTAGTAAATTAGTCCATATCTTCTGACATGGAACTAGCCAAATACATAGCAACGATGGTGACAGCTGGTTGAACTAACCCCTCTGGTTAAAATGTTTGGAAACATCTTGTCTCACTTTCAAACACTTACACAAGAGTGAGATTGATGGTACTTGCCAACTCCAATCAGCTCACATAGGGTAAACGTGTCACAAGTAGGAATTAAATCTGGGTAGAAAAGATAGCAACTTCTCCTCTTGGCCACCTGAGCTAGACCTAGTTGACATTTCTGCTTCTAATTACTGATTACAATAACAAAGTAAATGCCTTTTACCATCTTCTAATTACTGAATACAATAACAAAATAAATGCATTTTACCCATCTTTCTCCTGGCAATCCACTTGTCAAAAAACATATTTATGAGATTTTGTAACTTGTTCTTGTTCATCTCATGATTGTCTTTGTTATTTATTTCTTGTGTATGTTGTCCAATGACTGCAAGTCTCTAGGTTTGATATTCTTTAACTTTTTGAACCCCAGTAAGTTAGATTGCCAAAAATATTCACATAATTCTCTGCTCTAGTTTTTCAAAAAGAAACAGTTTGAACATCCTTTGAACTTCAATTCTTCTTTTACGCAACCTCATCTGCCATATATATGTATAGTATATGAAACAAACATGGATGTAAATATCTATATACACAAATCTTAGCAGTTATGTTTGGAAATATCTTGTCTCACCCGCAAGTACTTAACTGACAATGAGATATCTGGTACCTTGCCAGCTCCAATTGGTCCACCAAGGGCAAACATGTCACAAGTGTGATTAGAACCTTGGTGGGTAGGATGACAACTTCTTTTCGCTAGAACCAATTGATGTGTCCACTTCGAATTATTGAATGCAATATCACAATAAATCCATTTTTCTTCTGGAAATTCACTTGACAAAAAACATGTTTCCGTTATCAATTATTGAACACGATACCAAATAAAATATACAAATTCAGGACAATTCATTGAAATTAATCTACATAATATTCAATTTATTCATAGATGCTCGTGATAGTGGTGAAGGGGATTGAGTTTTGCAGCACATTTTAAACATGTAAATGACTCATTTAGGATCATCCCTTACTGAAAGAAAAGGGTGTACATGGAGTTGGTTAAGTAACGGCATTGCTAAAAGCATTAAGGTATCTGTCAACCCCAGTCTACGATATTACATGATCGGTAAATGGTTTTTTTTCCTTGGAAAAAAATCATAATTTTTCATTAGCATAATGATCAATTACATTCTGTAAATGCATACTCCTGTATGTATCTCCTTTGCCATCTAAGGCAGATTCTGCTGAAAATGCTTTCTAAAAACTTCTTCTCTGTATATGAAGCACATAATATATGAATTTCTAGAGAAGCTGTCTGGTATACAGGACCTGTGAATGTTACATTTAAACTTCCAATTTTGCTCGCATTTTGTGTGATTTATACACATTGTTTACAACTATTTCCTTCAGCCCTTTGACATCAGTTTAACTTTCTTCAATGAGTTGGATTGAATACATTATACAAGGAATTTTCTTTGGTGATGTAATTTATTTGCAGGCTGTTCTTTTGGGAATTTAGCTCGGTTCTTTTTGTTCAGCTTTTGGCCTATGTTTGCTACTTTTTGAGTTTTCGTTTTTTGAAGCTGTTTAGTCAAAAACTATCATCTATAACTTAAGTGAATCTCCCGTACAAAATCCCTTAGTTTTACCAGATTTCTTTATTTCTCACCAGTGTTAAATGTGTGTACCTTTGACATCTATGCATTCTCTGTGGCAGCGTTTATGCCAGCTATTGTCAAATACTTCCACTCCTATCAGCTCCAAGAGTTTTACTTTGATGAGCTTAGTGACTTTTTAAGTGCCTCCAAGTCCTGCTTGACTTCCCTTTCAATCCTAAAGAACTTCTGTTGAAACTTGTCAGTATTGACCCACTTCTTGACTCTGTAAGCTGCAAATTTCTCAAGTCTAGGTGACTGCTGTCCTAATGTTTTTTCACTAAATAAGTCAAAATGTAATTTATTTAAAAGCAGAAAATTGAGTTTCTGAAGTTTGAACATTGTATCAATCACACAACAGCTGTAAAATTGAACAGCGGAAGAAATGACACACATACACAGGGATTTCTCGTTCTAATCAGCTTTTCATTCATTTGATAAAAGTTTACAAGGTGATCCTGTAGCCTTCTTTTAATCAGCAGTTATATGGTCATTAAATCTTTTAGATCTGAAGTGTATGGCCTGTGTAAGAAAAGAAAAAGCTACAGCAGTACAGCCTGCTCTTTTCTGCCTGTTTTGAATCACTCTTCCTTCCTCTAAGTGCTGAAGCACACTTAAGCAATCACTGGAGATAAAGTATTTCCTGCAAATCAGTACTGCCAGTGCATGGAAAAGACTGATATATCAGTGTACGGTCTGCTGTATTTGCTAGTCACTTAAGCAGTCTGCTTCTCTTCTCCTTGAATGCATTCTGTCATTCCTTCAGCTCCCTTGTTCTCTTTTCTCGTGAGGTTGGCCTCTCCTATCTTGTCCTATTTATGCTTTGAGAGAAGATAACGAATCTCCTTAATCCTAGCAATTAATCTCCTCAATTTTAGCTGCCACTTATCTCAATCATGAGATGTATGGTGAAGATTAGGTCCTAATTTAAGTCACTAATGTTCGAGAACCTCAAAACATTTCATTTAGATTCCTAAGTCAAATCGATTTCCAAACTAAAGACTTTCACTTTTCTTTTATTTTTCAAGTGAAATGACAAGATATAATTATTTCCCACTTTTCCTAAGTGGTAACTAAGGAAATGTCTTGAACCACTTCTTTCATGTTCATGCTAAACCTGTGCAAGAAGTTCTTTCTCGAGCTACATTTTTCAACACTCCCTCTCAACAAGGAAGGAATTCCGTGTTGAACTTATGCTTATACAATATAAGATCCTTTTTAAATTTTTTTTAAATGAGCATTGATCAATCATTCATTAAATTCGAAACATTAAATATATGTAAACTATGTTCAATATTTGGGTATACAATGGCATATAGCAGCCTAAGAAAAAAGCTCCAAGTGATCTTCAACAAGAAAGGATCAAAGGTTTCAAATAGAGACTAGGGTTGCAATAAAGCAAATAGGTTTAGGGTTGTTAGATATGCATAAACAACAAGAAAAGAGGTGACATCACCCTTCAAATGAGCACAATAAGCCACCAAAAGTATGATGTCACCCTTCAAATAAGCACAATAAGCAACCGAAAGGAGAGATAAGAGCTAATGAGTGCTCCATACTCCAAGGTGTATCTCAAGGATCATGTGTAAGCCATCCAAAGTCTCCCCATGCCAACACGACATGTCCAAGGTGCCCTATGTTAGCCTCAAAGGAGCAAAAGGGGTAACATGGCACAAAATAGCTCAAGCATTGTAGCTCCAAAGTGATGTACAAGCCCTCCCTTGTCATCTCAAGCATGAAAATCATCATCTAGGCTCTGGAACAAGCGATGCCCATCAAACAGTGTCAAGGACAGCCTGGGGGCATCGTGGGTCCACTGGGTACATCATCAACATTTCAACACCAACCTTCATGAGCTCAATGTTTCAGCATTTGGGGGTTCCTCGAGGTGTTAGGCATCACATCAAGTCATCAAATAGCCCAACGCTCTACTCTGGTAGGCAATGTTGCATCATTAAAATTAATCTCTCTCTCTCTCTCTTTTTGCACTGGATAGTACGACCTCTATTGCTTTGCTGAGGAGGTGGGGCAATCACCTCAAGAAGCCTCTGCTACTGTGATGAGAACCACCTGACAAAACCTCCTCAAGATCAAGTGTAAATCAACAATCATTAGGTAACTAAAACCATGGATGCATCATAGTGGACCATACTTAATGTTAGGGGCACAACCAATACTTCACACAAAGATCACCTTCAAATATCTAACTAGACCAAGTCTCGTATAAGTGTTCCCTCTCTTATGTTAGGGATGGCTAGATGGATAACCCTATTAGGTGTTTCCAACCCTCAAGGGGAAGTGACAGGTTCTGGGATAACCCTTCAATCCATAGGTGCAAATGAAAATGGTGGTAATGGAGTGGGCATGACTTTAGGGCAAGGTGCATCTTGATTGTATAAATGTAAGGAGCGAGAAATTGTGGAGGATTGAGTTACCTCTTTCCTTAGCCCATTTTTTCCACCTGTTTGGTGCACCTTTTACTTCTTTATGATAATGCCTTGATATGGGTGCATAGCTCAGGAGCCCAAGTGTGCATTTGAGAAATTTAGCATCTATTACCCCTTAATCAGGGTTGGGATAATACAAGGGTTCCTTTTTATGGATGGAGCATCAAGTGCTCTAGGAATCGAGTGATGGCTAAGGAGAGGAGTAGGGCTCATGCTAGGCTTTTGCCCACACGCTAATTTTTTTTTGTCTTAGCCATCGTTTGCATTTTGTCTTATTCTTTCATTGTGGCTTTGTTTGCTTTTATCTTTTTTTTAGCTGCATCAACCTCTAAGGCAAAGTTTTCTGGCCTAGACTTGAGGATCAGAAGGTGCCAATTCCCATGGCCAATGACCACCAGTTTGGAATAGAGGAAATGATGGAAAGTGGTAAGTATGGAATATCATGGATTCGCTAGTTCAATTAGTGTCTCCTTAGTAGTGTGACAGTGTCCTTCTTATAACCCTAAGGCCTTAGAGGAGGTCCCACTGGACTAGAGTGAAAATCTAACCTCCCATCTGAAGTGAGAGAACAAGAATATAATCAAGATCGGTCAATCAACCAGATCATCCCTTGATTCATATTAGTATGCCCCAAAACATTAACCAAAAGCACATGATTACAAAATGGTTAAAGCACCTGTTGATGGATGACCTACCTTTCTTCAAGAAGGAATCCCTAATGGGAGAAAGAAATTTGACTAGAGCAATATGTGGAGGACCTATGGCATCATGTCATGTGCTGATCAATAGGGTTGCTGACTGGTTGGTTGTCCAAGGAGGAGAAAAGTTTCTCCTATAGATTACCCACTTTTTGGTGGGTAGCATGTGTTGCGATACTTGAGAGGTACAATAGAGTATGGTCTTAGGTATCTTGGAGTAGATGGAGTGAAGTTGTAGGGAAATACAGACTCAAATTGGGTAGGGAGTGCAGCAGATAGGAAGAGCATCTTATGGTGCTACTTTAGTCTTGGATCAATGATGATTTCTTAGTTCAGTAGGAAGCAGAATTCCATGGCACTCAGTTCAGTAGAGGCAGAGTATATGGCAACAAGTGTGGGGATGAGTTGTTTGCAGGATTATTTGGTCAAGAGTTGGCGTTGGAGCCTACAGTGATATGCTGTGATAATCAGAGTCGTATCAAACTCTGAGAATCTTGTGTTCCATGACATGTCCAAGCATATTGAGATCAAGTATTACTTCATCAGAGATGTGATCCAGAAAGGGGCAGTGAAGTTTCAATATATCTTTATAGATGAGCAGATTGTAGACATATGTTGGGTATGTGTTATATTCTTTGCATGACTATGCCCACGTGTTGTAAAAATGGGCAATACGCAGCAGGGGGTGGAAGCCTTTTGTGTGGGGGTTGCCCCCAAAAAATATTTTTGGGCAGTTTTTTGCATCCGTTTTTGGCAATTTTTGACACATGGTTTTTGCTAAAAGCAGTTTTGTGGCACATGGTGGTTTTGTAGTTTCATTTAAGGAACTACGGTTGTATTCTAATCCATTGTAAATGGATTATTGGTTTATGGATGCCGCAAGATATATATTGTATTGTGATACTATTCAAAGGAATATATATTGAAAAATCTTGTTGATTTTCTCGGTTTTGGGTTTCTAGGATAAAATCTCTATGTTTATGTGTGTGTTTGCTGTTGCATCTTTTCTGTTTATTAAGAATCTCTTTGCAACAATTAATTATACAGGGTTAAAACCTACAACATTCTCACCAAACCATTGGTGAAAGGGAAGTTTGTGTTTTACAGGGACAAGCTAGGAGTCACTCAACCCTTCTCAGGTCCAGATCTGCTTCACTATTGAAGCTTGAACATCTCACCGCTAAAACCATCCGACAATTCCCTACTACAGGTTGCAGCCCTATCTATACATGGATTTTTGGAAAGTTTCAGCAAATTTGCTTTGATACGATGTTGAAATTTCTCAAATCATGGTAACAGATTCTGCACTTCAAAGAATAATCAAACCTTAGCTTAAAACTGAAACATAACAAAACTGCAATCTCTGAATACTAGAATTGACAAACACATGGTGCTGGAAACACTAAAAGGGAATACATGGAAAAACGATGCTCTCAAATCTTCATCACTGTTTTATAAAATTTGGAACTCTAATGCTGTAGCTCAAAGCTTGCACAGTGGTGTGCCCTTCATCCCTTTTATAGAATAAGAAATGAGGGAAGATACAGGGTATCTGGACTCATGCATCAGATGCCCCTAACTTATGGAGTCAAACAACCCTAATCAATTCAACCAGCACACCCCCCTGCATGAATAGCAGTGCCAAAAATAAAGCACCCCAACTGGAGGTTGCCTGTGGCATGTATGCATGCAGACCTCTCCTTGGGATATTTTCCCTCTCTCAGCAGCTCATGAGCACCCTAACTACCTAGGTATCTGTGTCCTCCCTGAGTGGCTCATGCAATCACCCTACTACAAAGGGATCTGTGTCTTATAATATTAGATGATGCATACAAAAATCAAACTCTAGTTATCTGAAAGCTAAATCTGAAGAGTGGTTCTAATTTTTGAAATATTTTAAGGGTGGCATATGGATTCTGAAGGCATGCATGCACTCCCTCCATATCTCGTTTACATAACTGCTGTGTGCATCCTTTTTTCCACCAGTGCTGTATCTTCCTACCCAATGTCCTCTCTTTGCCGCTGCACACAGGAACCGAGAGCAGTCCAGCTGGAGTGCCATTACTGCTGAAGAATACTGGCTGTCCAATCAATGTAAAAAATCTAACATCAATAACCTGATGATCTTCATATTACTTTATTGTATGATCCATTGGCTAAATTGGTTTTTTCAGGCTTGGTATGGTGATTGCATTGTGGGTAATCATTTACAGTAGCATGGAAACTATTGTGTACCTTAGTTGGATGAGTACAAGTCTGCTTCTGAATTTTACCAACAGTCCATGACTCATCTATAGGTATTTTTTTTTGTCAAATCCTTCCTGTTCAAGCAATCTACAACTCTTTCTAGTGGTCATTCTTGCTCTAAATAACTTTCTCATGCCATACCTGTCAGCAAGCACAAATCATCCTAATGAATGGAGCTCCGACTATATTCTATGTGCATTATTTCCTTACAAAATGGTTTGTGAATGGAGTATAGCTTTGATCGCTTAATGATGTGTGAAAATGACACTAGCCGATACAGGAGGCTTCCCCAGTTCTTCCTAGTATGTATGATACAATTGAAATGATATTTACTTCACTCTCAAAATCTATGACCACAGTTGGCACCCTTTTCCCTAATAATGTTACCAGGGTTTCTATGTTCCCCATCTCAATCCCACACATATGTCAGCTCCACGTAGTTTTCTTGAGGCATTTTCTTGAGGCACTGGTCTTCATTAAAGTTTCTACTTCACAAGTTCATACAAGTCAGCAGGTAGCTGACTTTTGCAGTCAAAGAATTTGAAGGAAGTAACTGATTTTCCATGGGATTACTAGGAGGCGGTAAAGATGGAAAAGGTAGTGAAGGTGTTGTAGGTGGTGGAGATGATGGAGGTATTTAATGTTAACTTAAAAAGGGATGATGAAAAGGTGTCAATTTTGGTGAAACGAAGCAAGAATTCATGTCTGGATAAGCAGTGTGAACTGGGCGTTATGCGTACGCTTGTGCCTTCAAAAACAGCGAAGGATATACATGTTTCTAATTTGTCCCATTCTTTGTGCCACCCAATTGTTCTCGCATCTGGTGCTCTTAATCTCTCCCAATGCAAATCTAGACACTACTACAATGCTTTGTGTATTCAACAATGGAGCCTAAATGTGTTCCTTTCAATGGCTCATTAAAGGTAATTCATACAAAAACTAACATATTTAGTTCTTACATTCATCAACATTTTATTGAATGAACAAATGACACACTAGTGCAATGAAAATAAGACTACAAAAAACACTATAGGCAATACCCCTTTAATTCTAATGGATTGTAATTATGTAATAATCTTTCTTGGCTCTCGCTGTTTATTCAGAGGGTCTGATTATATGTACGAGATTGGTTACAAAATTACAATGACTACAAAAAAGTATAAAACTGACATCCTTTCCAATTCCAAATATTTGTTTTTACTTCTCCTATCGATTCGCTTGCATTCTTTTATGTTTTCTGTACTGTTGGCATTGGCAAAATTCTAAACTACCCCAGGTACTTTTATGTTCCACATCCTTTGGTTCACTGTCCTCTGTCTTCCACAACCCACACTTGTGGCGCCTTTGTCTTTTGTAATTTAGTCTTGCAATACTTTTATGGCTTGCAGCCTAGCTTTCTGTTACTCTTATGCCTTGCAACTGTTACCTAACCTTGTGGCACTGTTACACACTATAACTTAAGTGCCTTAACCAAATACTGCAACTTATCCTACTTGAAGTGCCTTAATGAGAAACTGCAACTCTTTCAACCTATCAGATTTGTGGTCTTTTCTTGATCTGCAGCATAACCTTGCAGCCCTTTCCCAGCATACAATAATTTTTCAGCCTCAACACTGATGTACACGTGAATAAAAATCTATGGGTTTTCTATAACTTCTTTCAGAAGCATCACGATTCACAACTAAGCAATTTAAACAGCATGATATGGTTCCAAACATGTCTACTTCCAAATATCATGGAGTAAACCATGACAGAAAACTACGTGGCATTATGTTATGGTCCTCAGCTCAAGCTGTATTAATATTGAATCTGCTTATGTGATAGTCAAAAAGTTAAAACATAAAGTAGTGAACAGGTTCCCCATCTCATTTCTTCATTGGGTAATTGAAAAATAGACCAGGCAGCTGCGGAGTAAAGATTAAAAGCTCATAACCTCATAGCCAAAGAAATGCAAATAATTGGAAATCTAGAATTTCCAAAAGTCATCTTCATAAAAATTGCAAGTTCTACTACTATTTATATAGCTATAATCTAATGTATCTTGTTATAACTAATCAAATTGAAATGAGAGTTGACATAAAAAAATTGGTTAACTGATCACTTTGTTGGTATTGTTTCGGAATCCACCAAATTTAAAAATTAGCCAATCATTGTTTCTTTCTTATCCTCTAATAATGTTTTAGGAATTATACGTAAAGTAATTAGGATATGCTCTACATGTTGATGGTGTTAGTGGAGGTGCAGTTTATTGTTTTGCAGGTTTTGATTCTCTGCTTCATTTGTATTCCTCTGCAAAATTTATGCTCTTGCAGCTCGCTTTCTGCAAGTAAATTAGGATTCAGTGCTCTAGGTCACAAAGTTGTGGGGGTTATTAGTTAGTGATGTCCTGGAATCACCTGCGGATAGTATTTGTAGTTCCTCTGCTTGCAACCATATCTTATTCTGTATACTCTGATTATTTTCTATTCATCCTCTAATTGTATTAGTCATTTAATTTTCTTAATTCTGAATTCTTTGTGCCATCTTTGCTCCACAGCTTCTGATGCTAACATTGCATGATTATTGTTTTTTTCTCTTTTGTTTACAGTGACTCAGGTTGGTCAGATGATGAATACATAAGGGAATCCAATGAATCTTGCCAATGTGTTATTCAATGATCTTGGGTGTCCATGAAGCAGACAAGAATGGAGTATAATGGAATCAGAATCATAATGCTACGAAAATTCTGTAACTTAAGACAACACAACCAACGGTAGCATGGTTGACAAAGCCAGCAGCTTTGTGACAATTTACTTGATTAAATTTGAATGTTTGGGGTTCGTAGTCTTGAAAGCTGACCAAAACCTAGGATGAAAAATAGTTGTCCAGCATTTGTACACGTGGAAAATGTCAAAGCACCATTCATTTGGATATCTTAGAAAATAAATTCTGGTAAAGCCCGGTTCTCAATTTTGGCTGCACATACTGACATGGCTTTCTACTTATTCTGTAGGGGCTTCCTCTATCGACCATGCTTCTGCACATGGTCTGTGTAGGTACATTTATTGGAGAGTACAAACTTCTAATGAATGTCTGGCATGTTTCAGTTCATCATCTTTCCAGTCTTGCTTTGACTTCTTGTTTTGGGAGCTTTCTTGCTACTTTGATAGATCGATTGCTCCATTCTAGCGACCATTGATGGAGTTCATTGTAAATTAATATATGAGAAATTTTAGAGAGATTTCGGTCATGATAAAATTTGATGATTGTAACATGGTTCCCCATGTTTACTATTGGACCTCTTTTCTGATTTTCCATAGAAAGGTGCACTAAAAGACATAAGATGGAGAGGTTAGGAGTTCTAGGAATTTCCTCTATTTTTCAATAGGTTCTGAAAACAATCCATTAGGAGATTTATGGAGTAAGGACTGAAAACGAATGATAGGAAGATTTCAGAGGCACCACTAAATTGTTTTAACTTATTTGGAAATTCTCATTTGTTGATTCCAGTATTTTTCCTTTTTGAAACTCCAGATGTTATTTTTCCAGCATCAGACGTTTTGCAGCTTGCTTTCCATTACACCAAAGGTCAACTTTTGGAGGCATCAAAGTGGAATTCTCATGTTCTGGTACCGAATAGATTCAAGGCCCAGATGTCATGCAATTCACTACTACTTTGATCACCCAGAAAGAACCTTTTGCCACTTCTAAGGCACCAATGTACATGCTAATGTATTTCTTCTCAATTGTGCGTGAAATACCACTCTCTGAAACTTGACATTGTTGAACATATTGGTGTCTTTTAAACTGACTCACTACCTTTCATATGGATTTGCAAGCACATGTAGATGTGGCAATATAGGTATATAGGAAAGAGAGAAGAGATATGGTGTCTTCTCTAATTTGCAGGTAGATGCTATATATATTTTATTTTAAGCAAAGTGTTTCGGTAGAAATCACATAAGAGAAATTTTTGGCCGACGCGTTTCGAACCAACAAGTGTGGTTCATCATCAGGACCAGATATTTTATTTTATTTTTCTAAGGGAAACCTTTTGGGGAAACCAAAGGGATGGTGTCTCTAGTAAACCTGTGCGCATAGACTAGTGTGCCTAACCCAGAGCAATTTGAAGTGGGCACCCTGCTAGCACAGATCCAGTGAAATGCCTGACAACATTAGTGACAAGCAGTTGAGCTAATCCCCACCCCCCACTCTCTCTCTCTATATATATGGTTGGGAAATGTTGGTAAATTTTTTGTGGAAAAAATAAAAGGTTACATTTAGTCTCTATCGGAAAGATAAAATATTTTAAAGTCTTAAAATGTCCGGTGATTTTCTCAAATTACATAGTCCTTTATGTGCCCCAGGGGCATACATCAGTGTCTTAAAGAAGAAAATGCCACTTGACATATTTGTAAAGTTCAGTGTAAAGAACTGGAGGATTTGGGTCCTAGATCATTTCTCCATTCTTAAATCGACAATTCCTCTTAGCTAAAGGAGGGTCTCTTTGCCATCTTGTCGCTTTCCTTATTGTTCTCCCTATGTACATGCTGAAAAGTTATGGAGTCAAACCACAAAGATAATTTGAATCACTTTGTGACCGATGTGTCAATAGTGAAAGATTTTTTGAGCTTTTCCCATAAACCAATGACTTACCAGCTAGAAATCACCGTATATCTGGAGTGATCTAATGTTCTTTTCCCATACAATTGGGATGAGACAAGTGTCAGCTTGAATCCCTGCTTCTTATTGGAATATATCCCCATAATGAGTTGAATAAAAAAATCTTGTGATTCTCAGAGTTGGATCAAAACCTCGGCATCTTCATATCTGAATTTCGGTTGATTTTGGTGCTGTCTAAATCAGAGGAATGACTCGTTGCTTTACCAGTAATGATGATTTAGGAATATGAATTGAAATCTGCTTGACTTTGTGAGAACTTTTTTCTTTTTTGAAGATCCGTTCATTGTGATGTATCCATATTGACCAAATGAAGAAAATCCGGAGAGCCAAGATGTCTTGCGTGATTGTATTCTTGATACTAATCTGCCAGAGCATCCTCAAGTGTTTTCCATCCCAATTCTTCAAGCCCAACATTGCCCCTCTAACGAAGCCCAAACTTTCCAACGAGAAGTGACATTGACTTAAACAAATGATTTGATGATTCCATCTGCTTCAAATTGGGATTTTCAATCTTTTTTCTTTTGCAGTCTGTCCTAGGTGAGTAGTTTGTTTTCAATAGCAAGCCATGGGTACGAAGTTGTTTTGAGGGGGTCTTAAGCTTCCAAACCCATTACAACGACTGTTTAATCCCTTGAAAAGCGTCGTGATAACCCTGGCTGTATGCTAAATGAACAGAATACTTGCCATCTCTTGGGTTAGCCCCCATCTCACGATCTCGTCAGAACTACCCAACCTTATTCCAGGGGTTATCAATTGGGCCCTGACTAGATCCAACCAGGGAGGAGGTGTTCAGGAAAATCAAAGCTCCTTGCCTTAATCCATTGGACCTGGAACATATTCACTGGGATCCCTGAGGCTAAACAAGCCAAAAAATAGAATCTAGATCCCTTCCTCATGAAAGTACGATTTTAGATTCTCAGAAATTCATACTCTAATTCAAGTCTCACCGATGAATCGCCTTCAAGTCTAATGGACTTGCCATTGGCCGTTTGCTATGTAAGAAAAGGACCTATTAAAGGATATGCTTTCACCAGTGATCTCCATAAAAGTGACCTCCCTGAATTATGTGTGTGAAGGAACAATAACTCGCGAAAACCCAGCAATGTTTCCCACATTTATGGATGTCATTTGTAGTAAACTTGTTAATGTACACTAGTACATGTCACCTAAGATCCAATGGCGAACTTTTGATCCCACCATCTGCTGTGTCTGAACTCAGTCTCCCTACCGGAGAGATCAAATTTAGGTTGTCAATAAAACAACACAATCCCATGCTGAGATAATCTTTCAAGTATTTCAATTTATGTTGCATTCGCCGATACTTATAAAGTTTCAATTATGTGAAGACAAATGATAATCAACTTTGCATACCCCTCATAATCATTCATGCTGAGCATGTTGATGTTCGGACTATTAAGTCTAGATGGTTTAAATTTATTAGGAGAGCTCGAGACTTTAAGATCATATATATATATTTCTTTTTAACTATAACCATATATCATTATTATTGATTAGTCCAATTCAATTAAATGATAAGTCCGATTACATAACAGTTGCTCTAAACATATATTCACCATTATCGAGAAGGCGAGTTACATTTTGATTAAGAACAATAAAAAGACATCATATATTCACCATTATTGGTATAGTGATTTACATTTTGATTAAGAACAAAAATGGACATAAAGCATATTTCAAGTCAGAGCCAAAACTAACTAAACTTCAAAGAATCAACTTAAAGCTTATGGGTGGTTTTGAACTACTGATTAAGAATGCAATTTTCTTTAATAGATTTTGGTAGTTTGAATGAAGCTATTGCTGAAAGGAACTACTTGAACATGAGGGTCTCCAAAAGGACTCTTTGGTCAAAGAAAGTTCTGTTTATAAACTGTCAAATTGTATAAGTTATGACTCTGCAAAACATTCGTCAGAGGCCTTTGACTTGCTTTGACACTTTAGTGTATCGGTCGCTGTATCATAGAAAATCATTATAATGTAGATTATCTTGGGAAAGTTTTCATTAACCAATTTTCTATTTTGAATGCTTAAAGTCCCTTATTCTGTGGCATTCAAGGTCAATTCCATCCCCAAAGAATGTGCTTAAGCCCAACCCTGTGTTGTTGGCGCACACACGGAAAACTACTTGTTTTATATATGTTCATTATGATTCACATTTTGATAGAACAGAGTTTTATGAGGCAACCTCCATTGAGTTACATTTTTCTTTGGCTTAGGATGCTTTTGTTATATTCACTTCGATTTTGTGACAAAATGAAGATGGTTGATCTTCTTTAAAAATTCATAATGTTTACAGGCGGGGAAGGTGGCATGATGATATTTTGGCCTTCGACAAATAGAAATTGGTGTTAAATGATTGTAGCTGTTGAGTAAACATCAAATATTAATCTCTAGTGTTATAACAACAACGTGCAAGGATACCAATTGTTCTTAAGGTGGTTAATAATACATAGTTATGATAAGAGTAGCACATATAAGAAGTGTCAATGGTTTTTTGAGCCTTTCTAAAATATGATTACCGACTTGATTAGCCTGGTGATTTCAAAATGAGAACACTAATCCTAAAAACTCTTACTTTAGTGCCAAACATCAAAGTTAATTCTTGAATTAAAAAGTGATGTCATGGGTAGCATTTATTTTTGGATGGTTAAATCACCACATTTACAACCAGGGCTTGATAATGTTGTAATATTGCTAACAGAATCCTTAAAACAACTCTCAAATCAAACAGTGGTGTTAACAACAATACAGAAAAGAATTACAACTTCTTTGTAATTGTGGATTTAACTTGTATGATTGCAACAAAAATCTTAAAATCAATGTTTGAATTAAATTTTGGGTGCTTCAAGTAGCACCTCATTTTTTATTTCCTGGGAAAATTTATGATTTGTGTTTTTCAAAATCATGGTCACAATAACCAATACCTTTATAACGAAAATTGTTATGGGTCGCAACTTCTCTTTTTGGAACTTTAAATTGTAACATTTTAATTTTGCTATATAATATTTTAGCATTGTTCCAAATAAATTTCTAAAAAGAAAAAAATAAATATAAATGAAATTTTAGAAAACAAAAAATAATTGGACAAAAAAAAAAAATTAAAATAGTAAAGAAAAAGGAAAAATAAATTAAAATAATAAAGAAAAAGCGAAAACTTAAAATAGTGCATTTATTTTATTTTATTTTTGTAAGCTTGGTAGGACTACATCTTCATCATGTCCAACTTCCCACCCCAATTAGGGGGATAGCACAGGGTTTGAACCCAAGACTTTTGGTTCGGTGAGACTTCATTTCCACGACCATTGCCAATTGAACTATCCCAAATAGAGTATTAGTTTTTATAATAAAATAAAGAATATAAAAAAATTAAAAGAATACAATTAACCTTTTTTCCTTTAATCTGTGAAATAAATTTTGTATTACTTTATAAACAAGAAATTGCATGAGAAAACTGAAGGTTTTAGATAGGTTGGTCACTTGGGAAGCTCAACAATAGCTAAAAATGCACCATTTGAAGAGAGGCATAAGACAAAACACTGCCTAGGAGTTCAAAATATGTTCGACATATACTAATATATGAGCCTTCGTGGCCATGAAAGCAAACCAAATAAACAGGGAAATGAGAAACCAAAGACATAATAGAAGGAAAGAGACTAGGAAGAGGGATCCAAATTTGTAGCTGCAACTAGGATTGGTTCTTTGTTGTTGCTCGATGAGCAACCAGTAGTGGGGGGAATGCCAAGATGCTTCTCTATTTGCTCCAGTCGCTAATTCAGGTTTGTGATATGCCAGTGTAGATGCTCCAAGGAGAGGAGAAGGTCCTCTTGTCGATCCAATAGTACCCTGCCAAGAAGGAATTTCATGTCCTAGTATTGATTGAAGCGCCCTCATGGGCCTTGTGTCAAGGAACCAATTAACCATCTCAGTTAGTACATCACTGTTTGAGAAAAGGTGCCTTTAAATGGTTCCTTCCCCCTCAGCAAGTGAGTTCTTCCTAAATGGGGTTTGGTGTAATCTCCTAAAAATGAGTTGTTGCTTCCTCTGATTTGTGATGGGTTTGCGTGTTGCCACGACTGGCTTGTTCTTGGTAGTACGCTACACCCCTTCTAACCCCTAAGCTCATTGGCATGGCATGGCATGGCAACTGCACGGGTATGAGAAAAAGGCTAAGGAACAGGTGGAAGCATGTCAGGAAAGAGACAGAGAGGGATAGGTGAGAGGCTAAAGAAAATGGAATAGGGCCACGTCGTGACTTGAAGAAGGCACTGAAGTCAACTATGAACTTGTGAGGCTGGGGAGGGGCCAATAAGGATAAGTGCGAGTAGAAGGGAGCAATGTGAGGGACTATGAACCGTGAGGGAGAGAACATCCCTAAGATAAAGAGAGTTGAAGATTAACCAAAAAAGGAAAGGATGCTAGTTGACTGTGAGAAGTCCCATATTAGACACGGAGGCCATGAAAAGAAGACGAGAGACAAAACTAGGAAGAGAGAAGGGTAAACCTACCTAAGGGAAAAGTCGCTTGATAGATGAAGGGTTGCTTCATGATTGAAGAGAGTGTTAGTTGACTTTACGACTTTACATAGATGTGTATGCAAAGAGCCTTGTCATTGAACACAACTAAATACTAGTTGTGGCTATGAGGGGAAAATGCCAGATTTGTGGAGCAAAGCTCGTTGACACGCTGGCTTTCTTGTTCTTCAATCCCAACTGGATAGCTAGAGGCGATGTAACTCCATGAGGAAGGCATGCAAGGATGAACTAGTGTGAGGTGTTATGCAACAAATGGACTATCACATTTGAGAGGGAATTGATTTATCAAGACCACTAGATTTTCCTTTGCAATCATGCTGATGCACTTCGTAACTTGCTTTCCAAATTGGCTGGCAGAGTTAAAGCTCTGAATGACCATCACTGAGCCATTAAATGCCATTTTTGGTCGCTGCATAACTTGCACAGTCGCACATGAGAAGCTTAGGCAATTAGGGCAACAGATAGCAAGCCAGGTGAGGCCGATTTAATGGGGGTGTAGTCGACGAGGGTGGTGAATAACATATATGACATTGGGACAATAGTGCTCCTCATGCCGAGCTAAAGCCTTAATGACTAGCTAGGGGTTGCGCTGCCACATACCCCTATTGAATGGCTAGGTGGGCCAACAACAACGCATTGCCCACCCTCTCATGTGCAAAACACCCAATTCAGGGATTGCAACTCTTTTTGAATGAGTTTCTAACAACTTTACTTCATAGGAGAGTATGCTAAAAGATGCTAGGTGGAGGGTATTTTATGTGAAGAGTCTAGACATTCATGGTTAGCAAGCATGTTGGCAACCTTGTTCCTCGATTTCAGGGTGTGGATGGGAGTGATGACTTGGATTGGTAATTTGAGAGGAGACCTGGTGTAGTAGTTCTTCCAGTTGCCAACTTTTGGAGACTCTATGTATAGGAGTGCCATTTGAAGTTTGCAGAGGATAGTCTCCTTCAATAAAGAGTTTGGAAAAGCCTTGATTTTGTTCTATATCCAGTGTTTTGATAAGGGATGTGAGCTCTACAACATTGTTGCTACTAATTCCAAGTGTCCTAGATTGTTTTCTAAAGATTCCACCATAGCTAGTTGGACAGAGATTTCCATTGGAGGCACTGTCGAAATTCAATTTAAGAAAGAGAGAGGTGGTGGAGACCATGATGATGAGATAACTGGGGGCAGACAGTCGAGTTTGGGTGGAGGGAAGGGGAGGGGGTTATGGAACTAGGCTCCATTTACTAAGAATCCTAGCTTCATGATCATACGCTTTCCAATATTGAGGGGACCAGGGGAGAGCAATAATGGTTTCTTTGATGTTCCTTTGAATGACGTTCTAGAGAGGGTCGAGAGGAAGGAAACAATTTTCAAAAATGCGAAGGTTACGCTCTTACCATGTCGCCCATAGTAGGGAGCTGAGAAAGAGTGTTCAGATGCAGTTGAGGATGGGGTTGGAGAAGGCGTGGCTCCTCCATTGAGCAATGTTGTTTGGAATGCTAAGTGGGTCTTGATCAGAGCAATTGAGGCAGTCTTCCAATCGAAGCTAGAGGCAATTGGTCAATTGGAGTAGGTACATTTTTTAAATAGATGTTCAAGACTTTTAGAGTGAAGGAGATAGAGGGAGCATCTGGAGTGTCCATGGTGGTTTCAATTTTGGATATTGTTCTATGCTAAGGTTCTATTTTCAACCAAGAGGCACAAGAAGAAAGAGATTTTTGGCCATGTATTTGATTTCTAAATGTTAATCCAGAACCCATCTCTTGGTATTTCTTGATGCCTTGCTTCAGAGGATATGCATCTTGGATGGTGAAGGAGCCTTTTGAACTGTAGCCCCATCAAATTTTATTTGGCCCAAAGGAGTAGGATATTAATCGTTGTTGGAGGTTGTGCCAAAATTGATTCCACAATTCCTACTTTGGCATGGGATGCCATTCTTCTTGTGGTAGTCAGTGCCTCCATTGTTGGCTTATGGTAGGGAAGCTCTAGTATTTAGTTATCTTCATTAGACCTTGCACAGTCATCTACAGGAGTAGGTTATCCAACTACTGTTGATTTTGGAGCTTAGGGATTCGTTTCCATCATTCATCCAAGAACAGGGCGATGTGCACATCCTTTAATTCCCAAAAGAAATGTTGTTGAATTAGGTGCATTCCTTTTTTGGCCAAAGAGGGGCAAATGCATTCATATGAGATGTTGTAGGGGGGATCGTGCGAGGGGCATATTTCTGATGCCATATGCATTTCCAGAAATCTGAGCCTCCTTATATCCATCTCCACCATGTTTTGGCTCTTAGGACTTTTTCCATGGTGATGAGGTCACAAAAGCATGATCCTCCTTTTAGCTTTGGAAAACAGAGTTGTCCCATGCAACTAGGGACCATTCTTTTTCCAGGTTGGCTCCTTCCAAGAGGAAATAGCACTAAGTTGACAAATTTTCTGTGAGATCAAGGCCGATGCCATTAGTACAAAGCATAGGTAATTGGGGAGGGCCAGAAGAACCTCTTTTAGAATTACTAATTGTCCAAGTACATTGAGAGAGCAAAATGTTTAGCTTGCCAACTTGTTATTGATCATGATTACAATTCCTCCCATAAACTCCACTTGAGGGAGCTATAAGCTAATGGAGCACCTAAGAATTTCGAGGGGAGTTTGCTTATATAGAACCCAGGGTTTCTTGCTATATATCGCTGGACAAAAAGCGATGTATTAATAAAGAATACTTGAGATTTGGTTTTGTTGATTTCCATACCTCAAGCTTTGGGAGAATTCTCCTAGAATTTGCATGAAACTCCTTGTGTTGTGGATGGTAGGAGTGCCCATGCCCATTGTATCATCAACAAATTGTTAACGAGTTAATGGAAGGTTCAATCCAAATTGATGAATATTTTGATTTTGTTCTCAAATGTCACTTCTTTGGGAGCTCTTCCAAGCCCTTTCATTGCTAATATGAGAAGGAAAGGTGAAAACAGGGCTCCTTGCTAGATACATATGTAGGATATAACTGGATTGGTAGGGGATCCATTTACAAGGACATGGAAGGTGCCTGACAATATCAGGTTGTTAATCCATTCGATCCATTCTTGGTCAAATCCAAAGGCTTTGAGAATGTTGAAGAGTTACATCGAGTTGAGCTTGTCGAATGCTTTTGAGAGATCTAATTTGAACAACATACCAGGTTTTTTTGAAAGCTTTAATGATCAAGATCTTTAATTTATGAGCTTATGATTTGTCTTTTTAAATAAAATGTGAAATAATAAACTTGATAAAAAACATTGAAAGGGCTATGAACATAAAGAAATAAATTGAGAGAAAAAAATAACACAACGAGATTGATAATAGAGTTCACCCAATGCGGGCTACATCTATGGGTCCACTTTCAATGGAGTGGCCTCTTCAATTACGATGCAAAATAACAAAATTGCATTAAAGTCCTCAATATCAAAATGTTGGCTCTCTATTCTACATATATACAATATTTTCTAAGAACCCTAAAAACCACTCCCTCTTTTCATTGATTTCCAAAAAGGGAAAAACAAGTGTATTATCACATACACAGTGACAAACATAAAACATGTTATGTAACTAGACCGCAAAACATAAGAAAAGATAGATCAATGACTTGAAAAATAGCTTTTTCGAGGGGGCAATCTCCTTTACATCACATAAATGAAAAATTCTTGGATGATTCAAATAACAAGACTTCCTTCGTATATAGGAGTCTAAGGGGTCACACTATAATCAGAGCTTACATAACAATAATAATGTAAGGGCACAACTATAACAATAGTGGGCTTCTATGGGGCACACCAATAACAATAAGGGGGCTACACTAACAATAACAATAAGGGGGCTACACTAGTATTATATAGACCTAACATGCCTCTCTCTTTCAAAAAAAGTGTTTTCCTCAATGCTTGAGTAGTTATGGATGTCTTCATATAAAATTCTCATCCTCCCATGTGGAATCTTCAGCGGGTAAGTTTTTCCACTTAATGAGATATTTTGAAATTGATTGATTTTTTCATTGTGGGGTTCTTGTTTTCGTGACTGCTTTAGGCTCAAATATGATTTTTCCTTCTTCGTCAAGTTCTGGCAATATTGTTTGAATTGGGAGTTTGTCACCGATAACCTTCTTTAAGCATGAAACATGGAAAACTGGGTGTACTCGGGAAGATGCATGCAACTTCAATTTGTATGCCATAGTACCAATCTTATGCAACGACTTGTAAGGACCATAGTACTTGGGTGATAATTTATAATCCTTCTTATCTTGCTTGAGGGACATTTGTTTGTATGGTTGTAGCCGTAAAAATACCCATTTGCCTATGTCAATTTCTTTTTCATTGCGATTCTTATCTACCTGTTGTTTCATTTGATTCTACGCTAGAGTTAGGTTATCCTTTAAGAGTTGGAGAACCATTGTTAATGCTCGATGTAATATTCTTGGAGAATTTTCTCTTAAAGATGATGTGATGGACGATGACTGATATCCATAAAGTGCCATAAATGGGGTCATTTTTGTTGTAGTATAGAAGGAAGTGTTATACTACCATTCAACCAGAGGTAACTACTTGACCCATTGTGTTTTTTATCAGATACAAAGCAACGAATATATCCTTCCAAATACTTGTTCACTATCTCAGTTTGCCTGCCAGATTGAGGATGATAAGATGAACTATGAGCTAATTCCATTCAAAAATTTTCAGTGAAAATGGGATCTCTGTCACTTACAATAATCTTTGGATATCCACGTAGCTTTTGAATTGTTTCTATAATTGTAGTAGCAAATGTATTGGCTTTAAAAGGATGAGATAATGCACAAAAGTGTGCATACTTGGTAAGTTTATCAACTACCACCATGATGACACTCTTTCCTTCGAACTTGGGTAAACTTGTGATAAAATACATTGAGACTTCCTCCCAATGATGACTTGGAATGGCTAAAGGTTGTAACAGACCCAAGGTCTTAATTGTCTCAACTTTATTTTGTTGGCAAACCAAACATTTTTCCACAAACTTTTGAATATCAGATTCAAGGCTATCCCAAAATTTTTTCTTCTTGACCTTATTGTAAGTTTTCAAAAAATCCTTAGTGCCCTCTTAAAGGAGAGGTATGTAATTCTAAAATAATATTTTGTTTGAGTTGGGAATTCTTACATAGATATAAACGATATTTGTACCATAATGAGTCATTCTTCCAGATACATGTATCAGACATTTTGGGATCTTGCAGCAAATTTTGAATGTGTTATCACATTTGTTTAAGTTTGAAATTTTTTAATGTTGACAATTGCAGTATTAACGAAATATTTGTAATAAACAGGAAACCATGCTGATAATGGGACTATCAATGCTATTGTGATTTCGAATTTAAAAAAAAATACGTTGACAATACAAGTGTCGGCGTTATCGGGTGTTTTAAAATGCAGACCAATGAATTTTGTGGGTAACCAGGGTATCAACGCCAAAACATTCAAATTTGAATTTCCATTTTGAAATGCGCTGACATGTTCCACGTCAGCAAAAAGGTGATTATGATCCGATCACTCTCTGTTAAATCCGACAGGAGAAAAACACGTGTAGAATGGATTCTTTCCATCGCCGAAGAGGTAAGTGGGTAAATTGTAATGATAAAAGGGTTAAATCTCTGTTTTTTTACTGTCAATTGGTTATGATAGTACATCAACCGGAACACAATGATTAATGATTTTTTCCCATATAGAAAAGTTATCCATTTCATTGTAATTATTAGTGTTTTTTGCTGAAAACACTCTTTCTGTTGAGTTACCTGACGAAGATCCAGGATCAAATCCTAATCCTTTACTTTTGTATTCAGTAGGCCGCAAAAAATCCATGGGGAAAGGCATAAAGTTAAACATAAATGAACCAAAGGGGCCTGATCTTCTTGAGATCTACCCAAAAATTCACAACAATTTCGACAGGCCGGATGGGAGGAATTCTTCAGGTAATGTATCGATTTTCATGATGAGGTAGCATGAGCTTTTTCCTAGGGTTTCGATGGACAACGAGTGGAGGTTGGAGGAATTTCTTTCCAAGTGACAGAGGAGTTAATTTCTAAGGTCACAACTTTGCCCACTAATGGAGAGAAGGCCTTTAGTAGTCACATTCTATTTGGAATTGATGTTCCTTTCTTCCTAAAGGACAAATTCAAAGAGAAGGATTAGAGGGCAGGAGTGCAGAGGGCATGGCAGAAGGATGAATGACGTGTTTTGTGAATCATTCAGTCCTATTTCATCTGCAAGGGACACTACAACAGGTTCAACCTCTACCATTTTCGTTTTCTTGCTCATCTGGCAGGTCAGATAAGAATCAACGCCTCTTACTTTTTGTTAGAGAGTTTGAAACATATGGCTGCTCGGGTTCGAGCTAGGACAAACCCATCTTTGCATTTTATCTATCATAAAGCATTGATAAAATTATTAATTGAAAACCAATTAGCAAAGGTTGGGAGAACATGGGGTCATTTTATTTTCTGGGGAGGGTTTCAGCCCCAACCTCCTAAGTCTAAAAGGGGTAGGAAAAAAGGTGCTAAAAAGGAGAACAAATAGGTAAAAGACCCTGAGGCCAGAACCTCCTCTCAAGGAGCTTCTATTGTGCAAACCAAAATTCGAAAGAAGATACAGAAAATCTCTCCCCCTATTCATCTAGTGCTTAAGGTTTTGTTGTAGCAGCTACAACCACCCTCCAAAATTTTTCTCTCACTTTGTTTTGGAGCCTCCCTCCTCAAAATCTTAGCAACATGTCTTGCACTGCTAAGGTACTTGTGTTTCATTTGAGTTCATCTTTCACTTTGCAGCTTGTGTTCACTTACTTGCTTTGCCGACTAGCCACAAGCTGATCCCATGACTTGGTTTACATTTGGTTCTTGTGCTGTCTTGGAAAACTGCACAGTTCTAGAGGGCAGCCTGCCTTGCTCTCAGGAATTGTGTAGAGCAGCTTGGCGACCTGCCTTAGTCTTAGGAATTGCACAGAGCGTCTTGGAAGCCTGCCTTGCTCTCTAGAATTGTGTAGAGCAGCCTGACAAATAACCTTGCTAAGAGAAATTGTGCAGAACATCCCGACACTTGGCTTCAGCTTAGGAATTGCGCAGACCCAGCTGGAAGCTTGCCTTCAACATGGAAACTATGCAGAGCATGAGAGGCAACCAAATCCACTCAACCCAGGAATTGTGCAGAAGCATTCCATCAGCTGCTGTTCGATGCATGTGCCGACAAATTTCCCGGTTCCCTCCAGAACTGTGCAATTTCTCCATGCATGCATGGCAACCTTTCCTGGGAAAGAAAAAAGAAAAAAACATCCCTAAAAAATAGGGATCTATTTTTAGCATTGGGAGTTACACTCAAGTTGATTTTAGAAACTTCCTGCCACTTGTCGCTTTTTCCTAGATTTTTGGCATGTGCACATAAACCCTAAATCGACCAAATCTATTTAAATGATGCCCTAGAGCTCATTCTACACATTCGATCTTGGAGCTCTGGAATTCCCAAGGCATCTAGGAACCTTCGACACAATCGACACAACTTTTCCGAGTAAGTTTTGCCTTTCAAGTATTTTGCTTCTTTTTCTGTTGCTTTTATTTCCTTGGCTTGTATGAGTGTTTTTTTTCATGTTTTGTTGAACCACTGATGGCGTTTTAGTTTGTTTTAACTTGTAGAAGTGCTGTTTCAAGTTTTGCATTGTCTTTCTTAAGCGTCGCATGCATAAAACTTTTTTTTACACTAATGGTCGTCATTGCGGCGACTCTCCCCACTAGCTTTGTTGTTCGTCTGTTTGACTATTTCCTGCATTTGTTTTGGTTGCATGCATTATCATTCACTCATAGTTGCACCATCCTTTGCTCATGCATTCAGATATACTCGCTTTCAAGTTTCGCTTGGGAAGATAAGGGCTTCCTTGGCTCAGATCTTTCTTTGCCCAACATGCATTGTGTATTCCTGAAACTCAGGGCTCTGTTTTGCCTCCAGGAATTGCGCAAAAGTTGTCTGTCACTGGCCCCCTGCTGTGCTTTGCGTAATTCTGGGAGACAATGCCCAGTCTTGCCCACTGGGATTGTGCAATGCGCAGTCCCATCCAACAATCAAGCCGCATTTAACTGTGCATTGTGCAATTCCATTCCACAGTCAACTCAGCTAGACTACGCTCTGCGCAGTTCCAATCAGCAACAGGTCTCACTCACAACTAGGACTGCGCAATGCACAGTTCCAACTGATAGTATCCCAGCCTCCGAGAGTCACTACTGCACAATCTTTCCCAACAGTCGCCTAGTTTGTTGCATGGTCGATACTTGAAGTGATTTGTGTTTTTAAACTGACATTTTCTTGCTGTGAGTGTCCGCTTTGTCTCCAGGTACATCGGTTGTTGAGAAGTCTATCAGCAATACATGCATCATGGTTTCTGAGAAATGATGAATCAAAGGACATTGTAGAGAGCAACACTGGATATGTGGTTGAACAAATGCCAATGAACTTGCTTGTCTATGAAGACATGCAACCGTTTGTAGAGAAGGACATGAAGATCACATGGCAAGAAATAAAGGGCATATTTGTAGGCACTTTCAAGGAAGATATGGAAGATCGACAAGTCTATGTCAACATCCACAAGTCATGCTTGTACAGGGTTGTATGCAGGTGCCCCGCCTTCCCGTGTGTGAATATCATTCACTGGGTTGTCTCACATACCGATCCCGAGACGATGAAATTGAGAAATCCCAGTGTGACACATCTTTCCACCTTTAGGACGGAAAACTATCATCAGATGTATCACTTGTTGCAGCTGGTGAATTACATGGATGCATTGTTCTTCACTCCCAACAACAATGTAAACACTAGATATATCATGAAGCGTTGGGTAAAAGAGCCATTGAAGTTCAGGATGACACCCAACTAGGTCTACAAGACGAAGTCACTCAGGAAGGCTTACCAACTCCTAGTCGTATTTTCATGTCGCTTGTATGGCTAAGAGAGCACGAAGACCTTTTTGTAGAGTTGGGTTGTTATGTTAGATCAACTAGCAAATGAAGGAAGGCCTTTCAACTGGTTGGACATGTTGGCTCTTCATATGAAAGCACGTGTCAAATGCCCGGAATTTTCCTAAGGATGGAAAAACAAGATTCTATATGTCTGCGTACGTGCTTGATGCAATCTGTGCCCAACAACAGTTCCCTGGCATGGGTTGGACATGGACACCATCAAAGGATGTTGTGAACGTTTATTGCAAGTTGCTCTTTGAGTGTAGCTACCAAGGTGTCATGGCGAGGCTATCTGACCACTTCATCGCCTCGCTATACAGGATGATATTTGAACAGGATCCACCTTGCATGTCCCAGGAAGCGATGTAGGCATTGCTTAACATTGCAGATTGGTATGCCTCATTTGGTGGCACCTTCATCAGGATGTTTGGTCCGGAGAAGCCTTCGCATGAGCTACTGAGGTTTTCCACAGACAATATGGTCATGCAAGAGGTTGCATACCACATCTCCATAGGGTTATCAATAGGAATGCACAGGAGGAAAAAGGCACCATGGCCCACTCTTCCTTTGTAGATTGGGTTGTACGAGATCTATATCTTGAAAGATGCAGATGTCGAGGCCAAGGAATTGAAGAAGTTTGGGTTTGGAACCAAGACTTTCAATCCATATGATCCTCACTACATATCCAAGAACCACTGTGTAAAGGTGTACTTCCCATGGGTCCACAGGGCATGTCATTGGCGAGAGGAAGATCCTTAGAGGTATTGCTACAACTCCTCTAGGCTCAATGAGCTGGTCAACATGGATGTAGAATGGAAAGCAACACTGCAGGAAACAACACCACAGGAAACAACAACAACAACAACAGTGAGCAACAAACCGACGCAAGACAAAGGTAAGAGGAAGATTTTCGAGAGCGCAGAGGCTGAGCAAAGCTACAAGTTCAAAGAAGATCCACTTGTTGAGAGAGTAGATTTGGAGATAGATTCAAAGAGGAAACACACGAAAGGAGACTAGAACGAAAGAGAAGAGAGAAGCAAAGGTTGGAAGAGATGGAAAGGAGATTGCAGGAGACAGAGAAGAATATGAAAGTAGAACAAGAGCTTAGGAGGTGAGAAAGGGAAGAAAGGCAGAAACAGGAACATGAAGAAGGACAAGATGCACTGATAGAGAAAATAGCGCAGATACAGGTTGAGACAACACAACATACAACAAATGAAGAAAAGGGTGAGCAGGTGCAAGTTTTGGAACTTTCTCAGCAGGTTGAGCAGTTGGTCGAGGTAACTGACATGCAGACGGAACATGAGCTACAGGACCAAGACACTGATCTCATGCCGAGAGCATACAAGTTCGCACTACAGTCTCTACCACCTTCAGAATCACAAATGGTCCATAGCGAGCTAGGGGAAGTTGTTCTCCTTGATGATGATCTGGAGACAGATGTGCACAATTTGGGATTTGACAAGTCACAATAGAGGATTGTATAGGCACAAAGAAAGCAACTCCTGGATGATCATACATCACCTGCGCACACAAAAGAAAGGGTGATTGTACCAGATGTTAGAAGACATCTAGTTGCCATGGCCGAGGCTTCTAAGGCTTATGTAGAAGCTACGAGTTCAAAAGTCAAGTTCTTTATAATAGAGAATGATCGAATGGAAAAGGACTTGAAAGAGGCCAAGAAGATAACAGAGTAGTCTGCAGGATCCATGATGATAGAGATGAAGAAAGATATAGTGGCGGAGATGTTATGCTCTTGACCTGCAAGAAATTCCAGAATGCCAAATATGCGATGAAATACAACCCAAAAGACATAATAAAATGAGAAAAACAAGAAGTATTTTATTATTCAGAGATACAAGCAATGTTCACTTGCCTCTTCGAGGGGGCAACCTCTAGCAGAGCAGAGCTCGATTACAAAATAAGACTCAATGATCTTTCCCTTCTAACTACGACTATTTATAGCTAAATGACCTTCAATAACCTAACAACTAGTGTTCCTTTGCATAACGTGGGTTAACCATTTTATTTATTAATTAAGGCTCGCTACAACTAACTATGGCCCCTTTCTTAAATGCGGGTCAACCACTTACAATTATTAATACAGGCTTTATTAACTCTTTAACTAACTATAACTATGATTCGACCCTATTACATAAATAAAGGGTTAGGGTTGGACCCTAACATTCCCTCCCCCATGAAAAGCAGCCTTGTCCTTAAGGCTGAAGCTGAAGAAATTGCTGAAGAATAGTGGTTGGGTCCCAAGTCACATCTTTTGGAGAGGTGTCTTTCCACTTGACGAGGACTTCCTTGATCGTGCAGCCACATAGATGTCATTCTCGTGTATCGAGGACCTGTTCAGGTTGGATCCAGAGTGAACCTTCTTCATCCAATTCAGGGAGACTGGTTTGAATTCTGCAATTGTTCCCCACCACTTTCTTGACGCATGATACATGGAAGACTTGATGGATTTTTTAAGTTGGTGGCAAGGCCAGCTTGTAGGCTACTGCTCCAATGCGCTGAAGTATTTGATAAGGTTCGTAGAATTTTGGAGCTAATTTCTGGCAGCCATTTTCTTTGAGCTATGTTTTCTTATATGGTTGCAGCTGCAGGAATACTTGATCCCCTTCTTGAAATGTGCGCTCTGAACGATGTTGGTCTTCTTGGTGCTTCATTTGATTTTAGGCTTGATGGAGATTACCTTTGAGACGAGCTAGCATGGCTGGACGGTTTTGTAGGATTTGATCAACTGCTACACCTTAGAGCATCCCAGGATATAAGAAATCGCTGAGGGTGGGAGTTGGCCATACAATGCTTCATATGGAGTCATCTTGGTGGCTTCATGATAGTTAGTATTATACCACCATTCAGCTAAAGGTAGCCACTGCACCCAATGATGCTGCTTTTCTGAAGTGAAGCACCTTAGATATGTCTCCAAACATTTGTTGACTGCTTCAGTTTGACCATCAGTTTGGGGATGATAGGAAGTACTTATTTGGAGTTGGGTGCCTTGTAGCTTGAAAAGTTCTTGCCAAAAGTTACTGGTGAAGGTTGGGTCATGATCAGACACAATGGTAGTGGGCATGCCATGCAGTTTGAAGATCTGGTCCATGAAAGATTGAGCCACCAAAGTGGGGGTAATTGGGTGGGGTAGAGCGCAAAAATGAGCATATTTAGAAAGTCTGTCCACGACCACCATGATGATTCATTTTTTGCCTGACTTCGGGAGAACAGTAATGAAATCCATAGAAACATCCTGTAGAAATTCCCACCTATAGATCACCTGATAATGCAATATACTAAAGCAAAATACTTGATCTATTTCTACAACCAATTTAGCGGAAGCTTAATCGAATATGAGCAACATCAATAAGAACAAATATAATTGATAAGAAGGAATCAATCACACATAACACAGAAGAATTTACCCAGGGAAAGCCTCAGCCTAAAACCTTTACCTCTGTATTATCATACAAGTGGAAATATAGCTAGTATTACAAAAAGAATCAGTGCAAAAGCTATCCTGCTCTCTCTGCAATACCTCTTCTATGCTACTCATAGACAGTCAAAGGCCTCTATCTAACCTTTGGTCTGCCCTCCAAGCCTCTTATTTCTTTGCTCGGTTTTTATTGGGGTCCAGTGCAGCCACTTGTGTGAATTGGCCTCTTCACATGCTCACTAACCTCTGATCCAACTACGCAGTCCTGAAGGAGATAAATCCTCATCATGGATGAGCTTCCTTTATAGGAAAAAAATTCATCCAACTGATAGTACACTGTCCCTTCTTTGATCTCAACTGGGTCTCTGTCTGAACTGACATGCATGAGTTATTCATGAGTGAATACTTAGTTATCTGAAATGCAGTAGTTACATGCATGCAAGCATTAACTAACTGAACTCTCATTAATTGAACAAACTGTTAAATTAATCTAACTAGAATTGACTCAGTTCACTGAGCCAACTAATTACAACTCAATATTACAAGTCATCCTTATCTCTTTAATTGATGGATAAATTCCTCAATTAGTAGATAAACTGTTGCATGTCCTCACATAGACTTCAAGTTTGATTTTCCTTAACTAATTAACTCAAGATGAATTAATTAATTAATTTCCAAACTACTGTTGATATCAAATTCGAATTTTACTTCCTATTTTTAGTCCAGGGACTGACTAAAATAGAAATCCATCATGAACTGCTAAAAATAGAATGCTATTTTTAGCACCTCCATTTTTCATTCCCTGTTGCCCAATCCAGCATTGGTACTCAAACTGCTATTTTTAGCAGTGCTATTTTTAGCATTGTTGCCATTTTTCAACACTCCCTATCAACAAGAAAGGCTTCCTCTTGAACCCGATCCTATACCTTCAGAATGTTCTGCATGCAACACTTCTGCCAAGTGTGTTGCTCCAGCAAATCTCGGAACAAAAAAACTTCCAATTGACCTCTCTATTGGGCTAGAAACATACTTTGATGCTGAAGCTCTACCTGCTACTGACAAGTGCTCCCTCTCTGACCTCTGCGCTACTGCAACATCTCCATGCATCTCGCACTGTTGCAAACCTCTTTGTGCCATCTTGCACTGGTGCAACAAACTTGTGCCTCTCGCATTGCTGCAGCCTGCTAGCTCTGCACTGTAGCTCTCTCTGCCGCTCCATCTGCATCTGTCTCTACCCAATCAGTCAGTCCTGCTACTCCTCATCGGGGCTCCTGTAGCAAAGTCGAATCAAAGAGGTTTGGTACCTCAAGGATCCTGCCCCTCCTCCTTGGGACGATCACGTCACATCGCCCTGCCTCCCACTTGGAGGTATGGCTGCATGTGATCCCTCTGCTCACTTGGCTCGAAATTTCCCCCTACTGGAGGTCTCTGTATGAGTGGATGCCTCCACTTGGTCTCCTCTCGACTTCTCCAGTTGTGACTGCTCCACAGCCTCCTGACGCCGCTTCACCAATTGTGGCTCCTCCACAATTGTCTGAGACTTCTTCTGGTGCTGCATTTTGAGAGGTAATTTACTCTCCCTCTCAACCACCAAGTCTCCATCAGTTGCCTTGCTGCTCAAGGCTTTGCATGCATCTTGAACCTCAAGAGCATACAAGTTCTTGACCCATGAATCGATCTGCTTTACCTGTCTAGTGATGATGTGTATAAGGAAAAACTTTCCCTTACTGAAGACTACACCATAGCCTCTGTTTTCCAGCATCGCGATCGACACCAAGTTTCTCTTCAGTCCTGGTACATACTTGACATCGGTCAAGGTAATTCGAGCTCCATGCTCCCTCTAAAAAATAATTGTGCCTACACTTGAGACACTATACTTTTCATCATTACCTATCGCTATGAGTATCTGGAGATATTTCTCCTCCAAAGTACTAAACAAACTCTTGTCACCGGTCATGTGGAAAGAAGCTCCACTGTCAAGAAACCAACCACTTCCCACCATGGATAAAACCATGCATGCGAAGAGTGTGAAATCCAACTCAAACTGTGAAGCAAGTGCCTCACCTTCTGATCCTTCTTCGGATCCCTTCTTGGATTTCCTCTGTGGACAATTTGTAGCAAAATGGCCCACCTCATGGAAACAAAAGAATTGCACTTTCGATTTGTCAAACTTCTTCCCACCATAGGAAAAACTGGATTCAGAATGAGAAACCTTCTCCTTCCCCTTCTTCGCCTTACTCGCTAAGGCACAATTTTCTTCATCCTCCATGGATGAAGAACCATCTCTGGTGCTTCTTCTTATCTCCTCCTACATCAAATATGACCAAAGTCATTCCCAATCTGGCAGTTTCTCTCTTCCATTAGCCGAGTCTTGGTAGCTATGCCAGCTCTTAGGAAGACCGAGGAGTGCAAGAATCACCATGTCATCATCAGCTGTCACGATCCATACACTTCCAAGCTCATTACTGCATGAGGTGAGCTTGTTCAGATACATAGAGATCATGTTACCCTTTTCACACTTGATCTTTCAAAGTTTGTCCTTCAGTGACAACTTCCTCTGATCACTGCTATTTTGATAAAGATCTTTCAATGTTTTCCACATCGAAAACGGAGTCTCCTTCCCATGGAAACTCGACACAATGTGATCTCGAACTCCCTCCAGGAGGATTCTCCTTGCTCTAGCCACACACTTTTTCCATTCCGCCAGTTGAGTAGCATCAGTCAGCTTATAGACTTCTTGATCAATGAAGTCCTTTAGACTATTATCTTCTAACACTGCCTCCATGCGATCCTTCTAGGCTATATAATTCGAACTGCCATCAAGGGCATATTCGAGTCTCAAACCACTGAACGCCATCGGTGAAATAGATGTGATAAGAAATCAATTCAATATTCAGAAACCACAAACTTCAACTTCTCCCTTATTGTATACTATTCTTCCTTGATCACCTGTGCTCCGATACCATGTAGAAATTCCCACCTGTAGATCACCTGATCATACAATTTACTAAAGCAAAATACTTTATCTAATTCTACAACCAATTTAGCGGAAGCTTAATCGAACATGAAAAACATCAATAAGAACACATATAACTGATAAGAAGGAATCAATCACACATAACACAGAAGAATTTACCTGGGGAAAGCCTCAGCCTAAAACCCCAACTCTGTATTATCATACAAGTGGAAATATAGCCAGTATTACAAAAAGAATCAACTCAAAAGCTATCTTTCTCTCTCTGCAATACCTCTGCTGCTCATAGACAGTCAAAGGCCTCTATCTAACCTCTGGTCTGCCCTCCAAGCCTCCTATTTCTTTGCGCAATTTTGATTGGGGTCCAGTGCAACCACTTGTGTGAATTGGCCTCTTCACACACTCACTAACCTCTGATCCAACTATGCAGTCCTGAAGGAGATAAATCCTCATCATGGATGAGCTTCCTTTATAGGAAAAATATTCATCCAACTGATAGTACACTGTCCCTTCTTTGATCTCAATTGGGTCTCTGTCTGAACTGACATACATGAGTTATTCATGAGTGAATACTCAGTTATCTGAAATACAGTAGTTACATGCATGCAAGCATTAACTAAATGAACTCTCATTAATTTAACAAACTGCTAAATTAATCTCACTGGACTTGACTCAGTTAACTGATCCAACTAATTACAACTCAATATTACAACTCATCCTTATCTCTTTAACTGATGGATAAATTCCTCAACTAATAGATAAATTGTTGCATGTCCTCACATAGACTTCAAGTTTGATTTTCCTTAACTAATTAACTCAAGATGAATTAATTAATTAATTTCCAAATTGCCATTGATATCAAATTCGAATTTTTACTTCCTATTTTTAGTCCAGGGACTGACTAAAATAGGAATCCATCCTGAACTGCTAAAAATAGAATGCTATTTTTAGCACTTGCATTTTTCATTCCCTATTGCCCAATCCAGCACTGGTACTCAAACTGCTATTTTTAGCACTTCTATTTTTAGCATTTCTTGTTGCCATTTTTCAACACATCCGTCCAGACGGAGGCAGGGATTGGCAATGGTTGTAAGGTGCCCAGTAACTTGACTGTTTCTCCTTTGTGGCATTGACACACATCACATTCAACTACAAAAGTAAGAATGCTAGTTTTCGTTCCTGTCCAAAAGAAAGAATGACGAGTGTGAGCATAAGTCTTCTAAAAGCCTACATGGCCTGCAGTGGGAGATGAGTGCAACTCTACAAAAATGCATGTTTTGAGGGTGGATGTCGGCAATATAACTACTCTATCCTTGTACCAAAGAATCACATCCTTCCAAGAGTAGCCAATTGAGGAATTAGGATCTGCTCTCAAGTTATTAATGAGTTGGGAGAGTGAGGGGTGTCAAAACCATTCCTTGCAGGCTTATTCAATCCAATCTAGCATGGGAAGAGAGATTGATAGCAGGGTGCTTTCATCCTCAAATTGGCGTGATAAAGCACCCGCTATTACATTGTCATGCCCTTTCTTGTAAATTATCTCATAATCATATCCCAACATTTTGGCCAACCATTTATTTTGCTGTGGCGAGGATAAACTTTTCTCCAAAAAACATTTGAGGCTTTGATGGTCTGTGCGGATTTGGAAATGCCGCCCCAATAAGTATGGTCGCCAGGTATATACTGCATGTAAGATGACCATCATGTCTTTCTCATAGGTAGATTGTCCCAGATGTTTCCCACTCAGTTGTTGGTTGGTGAAAGCCAAGGGTCGACCTTCCTACATTAAGACAACACCAATACCAGTACCTGAAGCATCACATTCAATCACAAAATATTTGGTGAAGTCGGATAGTGCCAATACTGGAGTGGAACACATGCCCTGTTTGAGAGCCATAAATGCCTATTGTGCTGCATTAGTCTAGAGGAATGAATTTTTCTTGAGAAATTTAGTGAGGGGTCTAGTAATGCGACCATAATTGTAGACAAATTTGCGATAGTAGCTGGTGAGACCCAAGAATCCCCTCAAACTCTTCAAGGTTTTTGGTTGGGGCCAATCTTGCATTGCCTGTATCTTTTTGGGATCCACTCGGACACCTTCACGACCCACAATGTGTCCCAAATACTCGACTTCTTCCATGACAAAAGAGAACTTGGACAAATTGACAAATAATTTGTGATTTCGGAGCAGTTGCAAGAGCAGGTTTACATGCTGAAGATGTTTTTCCTAGGTCAGGCTGTAGATGAGAATGTCATCAAAGAAAACGAGGACAAATCTTCGGAGATATGGTTTCAGCAGGTGATTCATGAGGCTTTGAAAAGTGGAAGGGGCATTATAGAGACCAAATGGCATGACCAAGAATTCATAATGGCCTTCATGAGTTTGGAAAGCAGCCTTGGGAGTGTCTACTTCTTTCATGCATATTTGGTGATAGCCAAAGAGAAGATCTAGCTTAGTAAAGAATTGAGCACCATGTAGTTCATCAAGAAGATCATCAACAAGTGGGATAGGGAATTTGTCTCTGACAGTGAGCTTGTTGAGGGCTCGAAATTTTGGACAAATGCGCCATTCCCCATCTTTCTTGAGCACCATGACCACTGGTGATGAATAAGGACTGATGCTATGACGAATAACACAAAATTTAAGGAGTTCCTTGATGATTTTTCAATTTCATTCTTTTGGACAAATGGATATTGATATGGGCACACATTCGATGGTTGTGCCTCTGGGACCAAAGTGATGCTATGATCATGTCCCCTCTAAAGCGTGTAAGCTCTTTAGGTTTGTCAAATACCTGCTAGTGGCGATTTAAGACCTGTTGCATCTCAGGATGAATATGACGAGTAGTGGGTTCTATGGTCTAGATGGCATTAAATTGGGCGATAACTCCCTGATGGCCCTTTTTCAATAAATTTTCCATTCGACACTAGCTGGTGATAGAAGGAGCACCTATCTAGAGTCCATGGAGGGTATGCATGTGGTCATTCTGCTTAAAGCTCATATATAACTCCTCGAAATCCATTGTTATTAGGCCTAGTATGTGAAGCCGTTCAACACCTGATCTGAATTGGATCCATGAAGAATAATCAAGGTACCATGAATGTATCAGATCGGGACAAACCTCGAATTCAAGAGCACAAAGCGATCAGAAAAACCTTTGAACAGTGGCAGTTGCGCATTGACCGAGGCCCATGGAGACTGCGCAGGAGGCGAAACTAGCACCTGGGAAGCCCGGATCGGGAAAAGGAGGCAGTTTTTGATGTGCTAATCGCGCATCGCTGGGCAAAACCCCTCAAAATAGAAAGGTCCTGAAGCGCTTGGTCGCATGGAAGCTAAGGAAACTGTGGGAAAAAGCGCAAAAGGCCAAAGGCAGGACCCGCGCTCCAGAAACCGGCGATATTTATCGGGGGTACCCTTGGGCGTAACCGGATTTGGCTAAAACCTAGCGATTCCATTCAGCGCTCGACGCATGGCAAGCGGAGGAGAGATAAAACCTCTGCTCATCGCATGCTAATGGTCGAGCAAGTCAACCGCGCGAAATGTGCGAATGACATTGGATCTGGGGGCTCCAGATCTAACAGCTGAGAACGTGCCCGATGAAGGAACCAGATTTGACAGGGGAATAAGCCGAGATCCATAAATATTTGAGGTCCGATTTGACCGCTGAGGTGGCGGATGAGTCATTTCCTGATGTAACCAAAGAACCAAACCGACGAGGAAAAGTTGGCGCAGTTCGCAAGAGGACAAGTGGCCACTCCCTGTGAGCTGTTGATGATGACGCCAAGATAGGGAATTCCAAGTGAGCAACAACAAGCGAACTGGTGGAGGAAGAAGGGGAATTGAGCAGTCATGAGATCGATTGGCTTTAAAGCCATGAACAAAGAATAGAAGACCGAGAGAGAACTCTGAAAGGAAGAACCAAAGCGAAGACGAAGATAGAGAAAATGAAGAAAAGACAGTGAAGCAAAAAAAAGCAGAAAGACAGAGGGCCGAGCTGACCACAGGCAGCATCGAGCACCAAAGAGCTTGAGAGGTTCAAGCCATCCCTAAGAGGATCTATCAGGACTGAGCACCACATTGGGCTCCTTCCATTAAAGACCAGAAAGGTCAAGAGTTGGTAAGGAAAAGAGTCTGTGCACTCTAGTGGCTTGGGGAATCCAAGAACCACCCTGCCAAGCAGTTCTGTTTCAGGAGACTCATATTGAGCTCCTTCATTGTAATTCTCTGCTTTAAGACACAATAAAAGAAAGCCACTACTGAAAGCTAGACCACATATGTAGCCCTGGAGGATAGGGTGAGCTCCTTATTGATTTGTTGTGTTCTTGTATTTTCTTACTATGTTTCTCTGCTGTTTTCCATTTCACAGTGTCTGTGTATTTTGCAATTTGATCGATCCGTTGCCTAAAATAACATAGACACACACTAGCACATGAGTCTGTAATACCTTCATTCAATAAATATTTAACTGATATCACTCATAGAGTGATTTTCAGATCAAGTGGTATCAGAGCTTTAGGCTGTAAGGTTAGACAAGCTTGTGTTGGTTTGGCTGTGAATGCTCACTATATCAAAGCTCAAATTAGGAGAAGGAGAGTTGGTCGAAACTAATCCTGAGATTGGGAGGGTCTATCCTCAGAAGACAATGTCAGAGGAAGGTTCTATGGGTCTAGACCCTCAATTCATAGAAAGTTTCCTAGCCATAAATTCCATGGTAGAAGAAATGTATAAGGACTTTAGAAAACACAAGGATGAATATTCATTAGGCTCTAAACAAGACAAAGGATAAGATTAATCACATTTCCATGACCACTAAAAAGGAAAAGGGAAAGAGGAAAGCTTTCTCACACCTCCTAATAGCTCTGTACATAACAACAAAGCATCTTTGATCAAGCTAGATGTTAAATTTGATTTGCCTATATATGATGGAGAGCTAAATGAAGAAAAGCTGGACAATTCGATTAGACAAATTGATGTTTATTGCAGAGTACAAAACATCAACTTAGACAAGAGCAAGATTCAGCTGGCAAGCCTACGCCTAGGAGGCACTGCCTTGGTTTGGTGGGAAGGAAAAACCAAAGCTGACCTGAAAAGACATGGTAAGACTATCTCTGTCTGGAGCGAATTTGTTTCTGCAATCAAAAAGCAGTTCTATCCATTGGCCTACATGCAACAAGCCATGATGATTTGGCAAACTCTTCGGTAGTTGAAAGGGAAAAGTGTCCAAGGGTACACTCAAGAATTTAGAAAGAAAGCATTGATTCTAGTAATCTCATTAGACTCACCTGAAACTCTTTTGAAGTACATTGGTGGTCTACATAGCTACATGAGGCATACCATCCTCATGTTTAATCCCACTAGTATAGATGAGGTATTTGTACAAGCTACTCATCTAGAAGTTAGAGGAAAGAATGGAAATCCAGAAGTTGGAGGACCATCCAAACCCACTGCAAGCAAGAGCAAGGAGAAAAGAAAGCAGAAGTGGAAAGCAAGGAAGGCTAACACTGCATAGAAAAGCAAGGATTCATGCACTCACTGTAAAAAGGATGGGCATGATGATGAGCATTGTTGGATTCTGCATCCAGAGCCGAGACCTAAGAAATTCCAGGGCAAGAAGAAGACGACTGCTGCAACTATTCAGAAAGATTTGGGGTCAGACTCAGGAGATGAAACAACCATTGTAGCCACAGGTATAAAAGGTAAGAATTCTGAAGCATCTACTAGTAATTCTGCACAATCTATTACTGATGAAGAAAATGAGAGAAAAAGACGTGAGATTTTCCATATTCGAGTTATTTACAAACATCAAAATATTGATACTTTGTTTGATAGCGGCTCAGAAGTAAATTTAATTTCTGAAGCAATTGTAAAGAAATTGGGATTATCAACTACACCTCACAAGAAACCATACCCATTAGGATGATTGAATGATAAAGCACAACTACAAGTGACTAGACAATGTAAACTCAAGTTTTCTTTTGGGTCAACATTTGTAGATGAGGTTGAGTTAGACATAATTCCTTTGGATATATGTGGAATTGTTTTAGGAAGTCCTTACTTGTATGATAGAAAAGTTATTTTCTATAGAGCTGAGAACAAGTATCTACTTGTTAAAGATGGAAGAGCTCATAAGCTCAAGAATAATTATACTCTCATAAACTCAAGGCAGATGAAAAGAATGATAAATTCATGCAAACAATTCTTATTGATGGTTGTAAAGGAAAAGAAACTTGAAAAAACCAATGTATTTGAGGGCTGTAATGCTAAACAACAAGCTGATTTAGAAAAGGTTGTTTCAGAGTATGATATCTTGTTTCAAGAACCTAAAGGTCTGCCACCCAAAAAGGAAATAGTACATGATATTATTTTGTAGCAAGATGCTCCATTGCCTAACATTGGAATGTACAGGTTGTCTGCTTTAGAGAATGCTGAAATCAAGAAGCAGGTGCAGGAGTTGCTCGAGAAGGGGTTCATCAGGCCTAGCACATCACCATGTGGGTCACCAATTGTTTTGGTGAGAAAGAAAGATGGCTCGTGGAGAATGTGCATTGACTACCAAGCACTGAGTAAGATAACAATTAAAAATCGTTATCCCCTTCCTCGCATAGATGATCTTTTAGATAAAATGAAGGAAGCTGTTTATTTCACCAAGCTAGACTTGCATAGTGGATACCATCAGGTTAGAGTGGCAGAACAAGATGCATGGAAGACTGCTTTCAAAACAAAGTAGGGATTGTATGAGTGGCTAGTTATGCCTTTTGGCTTAACTAATGCTCCTGCTACTTTCATGAGATTAATGAATGATGTACTCAAACCTTTTCTTGATGATTTTGTTATTGTGTATCTGGATGACATTCTGATTTTTAGTAAAACGTGGGAAGAACACTTAAAGCATGTTAAGCAAACACTAGATGTTTTGAAAAGAGAAAAACTTCATGTTAAACTCTCAAAATGTGAATTTGGAAAAACATCTCTAAATTATTTGGGTCATATAGTAGGGGGTGGTGAATTGAAGATAGATCCCTCTAAAGTGGCAGTCATTGTAAACTGGCCTACACCCAAGTCTGCTACAAAAGTGAGAAGCTTCTTAGGGGCAGCACAGTATTGGAGGAAGCTCATTTCTAGCTTTTCCTCAATTGCATCTCCCTTACATGCTTTAACAGGATTGAACAAGGTGTTTCAGTGGGGAGGCAAACATTAGAAAGCCTTCGACACCTTGAAAAAAAGATTAGTACAACACCTGTACTAGCACTGCCTGATCTGCAAAGACCATTTGAGATCCAAACAGATGCCAGTGACTATGCCATGGGACCAGTGTTGACACAACACAGTAAACCCATATGTTATCATTATGAGACTTTTAATCCTGCCGTATTTAACTATCCTACATATGATAAAGAATTGTATGCATTAGTTCAGAGTGTGAAAAAGTGGAAACATTACTTAATGGGCAAAGAGACAGTAATACATACTGATCATCAACCACTTCAATATCTACACTCCCAAACTAAGTTGCAGAAATCAAGGCACTATAGATAGATGGGTTTTCTACAACAGTTTCATTTAGTCATCAGATATAAAAAGGGAATACACAATAAAGTTGCAAACATGTTATCTAGACCCATTATAAACGCATCTACTATGCTTAAGCATAATTCTGTGTTACATGAGAGTTACATTGAACAATATGCTCAAGATATAGACTTTAAAGATGTATATGCAACTTTAAGTGAGGGCAAAAGAGTAGAAGAATTGGATTATCATGTAAAGGACCGACTCTTATACCATTGTGGGAAACTCTGTATTCCACAAACTGAGAGAGTAAAGATAATTAGAGAAGCACACACTTCTCTGATATCAGGTCACTTTGGGGTAAGAAAAACTGTTGCACACCTGCAAAGATTTTCTTATTGGCCAAAAATGAATGAGATGGTTTCTAGATATGTAAGAGGGTGTACTATGTGTGCTAAAAGCAAGCCCAACAACAAAAACTAGGCTTGTACACTCCCTTACCAGTACCTTCTCACCCTTGGGAAAGTGTTTCCATGGATTTTGTTGGAGGACTGCCTAAATCTAGGAAAGGTCATGATTATCTATATGTTGTTGTGGATAGGTTCCACAAAATGTGTATTTTGATACCTTGTAATAACTAGATTATAGCTGAACAAACTGCAAAACTGTTCTTTGAACATTTATGGGTTCATTTTGGATTACCCACTTCCATTGTATCTAATCGAGACACCCGATTTGTGGGGAAGTTTTGGTCAAGTCTGTGGGAACTAATGGACACCAAACTGAAGAAAAGCACAACTTTTCATCCACAAACTGATGGCCAAACAGAAGTCATTAACAGGACGGTGATCCAGTTACTCAGAGGATATTGCAGCAAACATCCTAAGCTTTGGGGTGAACATTTGTGTTATGTGCAGCATGCTTACAACAGAGCAAAACATTCTTCTACACAGAGATCTCCTTTTGAGAACTGTTTTGGTTTCACCCCAAGGTCTCCTTTGGATTTTGTCTTTGGTAAGGATACCACAGTTGAGGGACACAATGATGTGGACAAGGCAACTAGGTTCATTGAACAAATCCAGGAGATCCACCAGGCAGTACAGGAACAGCTAGAAAAGAGCCAAGCCAAATACAAGGCTAGGCATGACAAGCATCAGATGGAGCATAGTTTCCAAGTTGGTGACCAAGTTTGTCTGTATATCAGCGAGGACAGGATGCAAGGTGAAGGTAAAAAGCTAAAGCCCATTAGGTATGGACCTTTCAAAATACTTGAGAAGATTGGTGAAAATGCTTTTTACCTTGATCTACCAGCCTACATGCACATCTACTCACTTGTAAATGTAGATTGCTTGAGATTTTTTGAACCCTCTCTAATTGAGGATCCCGAAGAGCAGAGTCAATTGCCTTCTATTGATGACCTGCTACCTGAATATCTTAACGGATTGCAGAAGGACACAATTCTGGACATGAAGGTGAGAACGACGTGCAGAGGAGATGTTGAGTACCTCAGAGTAGGACTCAAGGGTTCAAAGTCGAGTAGTGCAAAGTGGATTGGGATTGGACAAGTGAGACAACAGTACCCTCACTTAGTCGATGCTTGAAAACCAACTTTTGGTGGTCCAAAATATTTTCAGTGGGAAGGCCGTGATCCGAATTAGATCCATGAAGAATAATCAAGGTACCATGACTGTATCAGATAGGGACAAACCTCGAATTCAAGAGCACAGAGCGATCAGAAAAACCTTTGAACAATGGTAGTTGGCAGCTAGCGTGGAACGACGAGGACCTCGGTCAAAGCGCACTGATTGAGGCCCATGGAGACTGTGTAGGAGGTGAAACTAGCACCTGGGAAGCTCGGATCGGGAAAATGAGGCAGTTTTTGATGCGCTAATCATGCATCGCTGGGCAAAACCCCTCGAAATGGAAAGGCCCTGAAGCGCTTGGTCACATGGAAGCCGAGGAAACCATGGGAAAAAGCGCAAAAGGCTAAATGTGGGACCCGCGCTCCAGAAACCGGCAGTATTTATTTGGGGTACCCTTGGGTGGTAAGTGGATTTGGCTAAAACCTAGCGATTCCATTCAGCGCCCGACGTGTGGCAAGTGGAGGAGAGAGAAAACCGCCGCTCATTTCACGCTAACGGTCGAGCAAGTCAACTGTGCGAAATGTGCAAATGACGTTGGATCTGGGGTCTCCAGATCTAATGGCTGAGAACGTGCCTGATGAAAGAACAAGATTTGATAGGGGAATAAGCCGAGATCCATAAATATTTGAGGTCCGATTTGACCGCTGAGGTGGCGGATGAGTCATTTCCCGACGTAACTGAAGAATCGAACCGACGAGGAAAAGCTGGCGCAGTTTGCAAGAGGACAAGTGGCCACTCCCTGTGAGCCATTGATGATGACGCCAAGACAGGGAATTCCAAGCGAGTAGCAGCACGTGAACCAACGGAGGAAGAAGGGGAATCGAGCAGTCATGAGATCGATTGGCTTTAAAGCCATGAACAAAGAACATAAGACCGAGAGAGAACTCCGAAAGGAAGAACCAGAGAGAAGATGAAGACAGAGAAAACGAAGAGAAGACAGTGAAGCAAAAAAATCAGAAAGACAGAGGGCCGAGCTGACCACAGGCAACATCGAGCACCAGAGAGCTTGAGAGGTTCAAGCCATCCCTGAGAGGATCTATCAGGACTGAGCACCACATTGGCTACTTCCATTAAAGGCCAGAGAGGTTAAGAGCTGGTAAGGAAAAGAGTCTGTGCACTCTAGTGGCTTGGGGAATCCAAGAACCACCTTGCCAAGCAGTTCTGCTTCAGGAGACTCATATTGAGCTCCTTCATTGTAATTCTCAGCTTTAAGACAAAATAAAAGAAGGCCACCATTGAAATCTGGACTGGAGACGTAGCCCTGGAGGATAGGGTGAGCTTATTAATTTGTTGTGTTCTTGTATTTGCTTACTGTGTTTCTATGCTGTTTTCCATTTCACAGTGTCTGTGTATTTTGCAATTTGATCGATCCGTTGCCTAACATAACATAGAAACACACCAGCACATGAGTCTGTAATACCTTCATTCGATAATCTTTAACTGAGATCACTCATAGGGTGATTTTTAGATTAGCACCCAAGACAATGTCACAACCACCCATGTTAATCGCAAAAATGTGGGTCGTTAGGTGGTAGTCTCCCATCTGAAGTTTAATATTTTCGCAGTGGACTTCACATTTCATTGTCCCCCCATCGATAATCAGGACTTGGAAATTAGAGACTACCCTTACAAAACAATGAACAGCTTCGGCGACTCGCTAATGGATAAAGTTATGAGTGCTGCCACTATCAATCAATACTACTACAGGGCGATGTTTAATAAAGCCTATTATTTTGAGAGTTTAGGGCACAAAAATGCCCGCCAAATCATGTAGTGAGATAATTGGTTCCTCTGGCGTAGTTGTGAGCTCATTGTCCTACTGGGTTTCCTCAACTTCGTCCTCTAGTCCCCCAAGGGGTGGGGCTTCCTCCGATGAGCTGTGATCAGTAACATCAATTTGAAAGAATTTTCATTCCTTGCATTTATGCCCCGGGGAGTATTTGTCATCAGAGTAGTAGCACAATCCTTGTTTTCTTCTTTCATCCATTTCTGTTGGGGACATCTTTTGAACCTTAAGTTATTAGGTAGGGCCTTGAGCCTGGGTGGGGCGTCCCTTGGTTATGAAATTTGGACGAGTAGATTGGGTAGCTAAAGCACATTTCACTTTGACAGCCTTTGTGCAAGCATCTATCCATGTAGGTGGGTGGTGCATCGAACATGTGCTTGGATGGCTTCTTTGAGACCACTTATAAAACATTCCAAGTAGAATTCATCTCCTAGACCTTCTGTTCGGATGGATAATGTCTCGAAGGCTGCAATGTAGTCTTTTACTGTCACTGTCTGTCGGAGCTTAGTAAGACGATCCAAAAAATTAGATTCTCCGTCAAAGCAGTCACAAAGGGATTTTGAGAACACCTGCCAAGTTATGTTCCTGGGATAGCATTTTCGATGCCACTGCCACCATTTCCATCTCTCTTGGTCCAAGTAAAGGGCTCCCACACGTAGTTTAGCTTGATCATCACGGATATCATTCAGAATGAAATATTGTTCCATTTGTGCTACCCATACTTCTGGATTAGAGCCATCAAATTTATACATGTCCAGATTGGGTGGCCGAGGGTGGGAATGTTAGTGATTTCCATGGAAGTGAATATGATGGATAGATTCTCCTTCAAGGTCTTCATTAATACCATGTGCCTTCGGATGCAACCTCGACATGCTCATATTGAATTGTGTAATAAATTTCTGCATTTGTTCCTGGAAAGAATCCATTTTTGTTAAAGGCGCTCGATCTTCTCGTTGGCTATGACTTGAGCTCTGGTTTCTACCATACACAGATCTTGGTTGCTTGACATCACTTTGAAACAATTTGGGACTCCCTGAAAATTAAAGCTGATAAGTGAATGGTACCACTGCGATCAACTCGTCGTCCTGAATCTTATGGGCTAAGTCTCTTGTAAGCGTCCCGTGAATGCCTCAGACTCATTTTTCATTTTTTTTTGTAACTTAAAACAAAATTTTACTCTCTCCTGATCAATACTGCAGTGGCCAAATTCTAGAAAACTTGATCCTACCCAATGTCCTGTGAAAATTGGGCCCAAACTATAGGAGGCACTATCCTCACTGCGCAGAGGGTCAGATCTGCTTATGAAACCCCAACGGCTGAATGTGAGTTGGACTGTGGTGGTGAAAAAACCCCAACTGCTAGGTCTGAATGGTACTGTGGCAGTAGAACCTCAATTGGTGGACCTGATTGTTGCGGCGGCGACCGAACCCCAACTGCTAGATCTGAATCATACCACGGCGGTAGAACGCCAACTGGTGGATCTAATCTGGAAAGTAAGATAATGGGCGATATTTAGAGAGTCGAGGGAACTATGGTCTCAAAGGAGTGTCAGGTGCTACAGATCACAATATACATAAGGGTCCAACAATAGTACTCGGCCCAATCTTTCAGGGCACTAACTAAGGAGGATCAACCGTACCCTTAGCCATACTACCCGACTACCCTATCATACATGCGAGTAATCTCCCCGAGTGCTGTTCTCAGTGTACTGTAGCAGCAAGACGGCCGATGGCTTATCTAAGGCGAGGTTTCAAGTGAGCCTAGGGGGCTTCTGATATACCCAAAGGGTACGTGGAAGGTAGTCCATGCGCGGTTCTGTCTAATGCACTACTACTCGAAGGGGTACCCATATGGGTTACAAGGGAGTCCAACAAGCGTGAACAACTCTTGTATTTCTTGCATGCATGCCTCCCCAAATCCATAGGTTTATGCGCTCAACGACAGATCCTATGGTTTAAAGATGTTGGATAACGTCTCTAGCCTAAAAAAATTTCTGCCAAAAATGGAGGTACCACTGGCCCTGGAAAGTGCTATGATACCACTTGTTATGCTCTTGACCTGCGAGAAATTCCAGAATGCAAAATATGCGAAGAAATACAACCCAAAACATAGAATAAAATGAGAAAAACAACAAGTATTTTAATATTCAGAGATAAAATAAATGTTCACTTGCCTCTTTGAGGGGGAAACCTCTAGCAGAGCAAAGATCAATTACAAAATAAGACTCAATGATCTTTCCATTCTAACTACAACTATTTATAGCTAAATGATTTTAAACAACCTAACGACTAGTGGTCCTTTGCATAACACGGGTTAACCGCTTTATTTATTAATTATGGCCCGTTACAACTAACTGTGGTCCCTTTCTTAAATGAGAGTCAACCACTTACAATTATTAATATGGGCTTTATTGACTCTTTAACTAACTATAACTATGACTCGACCCTATTACATAAATAAAGGGGTTAGGGTTGGACACTAACAAGGGATATCAACTTTGGAGGCCACCATGCAGACAATATATGGAAGATTTGTCACCATGCACAAATCGGTTGTCCATCTATAAGGCTTTCAGAAGTAGTGCTTGTAGACAACCCAAACTCTCAAAGACATTCACATTGCTATTGTGCACATGCAAAATTGGACAATGAGGCACAAGGTAGCCCCAATTTACTTGTACAAGAGGATGAAGCTATAGGCTGAGCTAGACAAAGCACAAATTCATATGTTGATCGGGAACTATGAGCAACTCCCTCCGCTCATCACTAGCATTGAGGCTTCCTATGCATGGTTGTTCAGTAGTCTGGATTTCATAGTGCGAATGCACAAGATCCCTTCCAGCGGAATCCTCACCTAGGCCATGAGGAAGACATAAGTCATCCTAGATGTCGACAAGTACATAGAGTGGCTGATGCACGAAGCCACCAGTGATGACTTGCAACTCAGTGAAGAGAACATGCAAAGGTACATCAGTGGTCTAGCCACACTCATGACAATGTTGCGACTGCTTCAGGATGAGCTGGACAGAGGTTTCATAACTATATACCCAAAATCCATAGAGGCAAGAGTGTGCTTCGACAAAGATGTCATGAAAGGGTACGGGGACACAATAGCGTATTACAAAGCTTGGTATCAGTTCGTCACCGAAGATCACCGCGAGGAGGATACCAAGTTGGTCTTTACCGAAGACCCCGAGTGATGTTGTTTGTCTTGTCAGGCTGAATCAAGCCTATATTTGTCCCACTTGGGTATATGTGGAAATTTTATTATTGTAAACTTGTTGTAAGTGAAATTCCAAGTGTCACTAGTGGAATGTGAACAATCACTATGTAATTTGAAGAGTCATGAGGCTAGTCCAAGAGTCAAAGGGGAATGTTAAGGGTCACCCCACCCTTTGTCCCACTTGGGTATATGTGGAAATTTTATTATTAAAACTTGTTGTAAGTGAAATTCCAAGTGTCACTAGTGGAATGTGAACAATCACTATGTAATTTGAAGAGTCATGAGGCTAGTCCAAGAGTCAAAGGGGAATGTTAAGGGTCACCCCACCCTTTGCTATATATAGAACCTCATAACTCATAGTACAGGCTTTTGGGAGCCAAACTTTTTGCTAGGCATTGCTTAGAGAAGGCTTGGAGAGTATTGTGATGAGCCTTGGCTTCTCCACAACGTAGAGCGAGTACATCTCTTTGGAGGAGCAGGTGTTGTTGACTGTAATGTTCCACTTTTGGGGCTAGTGGATGTCGATGGTGTATGTATGGATGGAACTTTCACTTTATATATATATATATAACAAAGCCAACACTTTTTCATGCATATGTTGTTATTATAGTTGGACTATTCTGGTTTCTTTAGAAATGTATGTTATTTAACTTATACATTTGTGTATGAACTATTTAGTATATGATTGTATGAATCTTGTTGGAGACGCGTTGTTGGTTTAACCCATCACCTTGGATTGTGGACTACTCCGCTTCTAGCCCATGATGTCATTATTCTAGTGTGTTCCTTTCAGGCTACGTACTATTACATGCTTCTAAGGGACACACTTCCTTTTCCCATTCGTGTGTTAGAACCCCCATGCACCTCTCTTGACTCGCTGCAAGGTCGCATGCTTGCTTCCGACAAAGTTATCTTGCTTACCTCTGCACTCTACTAAAGTCAAGGAACTAATGTACTACCCACTGCTGGGACTCCTACTCCAAACGGTTTGAGCTCTGGTTGGGACTTCTTACTGTTGGAACAAGGAATTGTTGGGGGGGGGGGGGTGAATCAATAATTTAAGAAACTGTTACTTTTATTTTCTTATTGTACTTTCTTATATGAGAGCATTCATTCATGAACCAATAAATTACTAAACTTTTAGATATGAAGACTCAAACAACAGTCTCATGTAAAGCATACATTTGACACATTTTTTTTCACGTGGAAACCCAAAGGGAAAAAACCACCAATTTTTTGTTGTTTTATGATGTAATTTAAGCACCAACTTAATTACATCTCTTTGTTTGTGAGAACCCACTCGCTGGAGGCACCAACCCCCTTAGTTTCAACAAGCACCAACTTGCCAAGAGGCAATGACCCCTTTAGTTTCAACAAGCACCAAATTTCCAAGACGCACCAACCCCTTACGTTTTCAGGCACCAACCTGTCACTACCACTGTTATACTTTTTCATACAATTTTCAAACTAAAAATAAAGGCATATAATATTACCATCTAATGGTTGTTTGTAGATACAATTTCTACACTCTTATTCTAAACACTTGTCATAGTCCTCCTCTTGCTTCTTTCTCTGTGTTCTACTATCTTTGCTTAGGACTCTCCACTATTTTCAACAAATCACTACCCTTGCAACACTCTGCACCTATTTCTTAGGCCACACCTCTACTCTTTCTTCCTCTCACATCTGATCACTCTCCCACTTTTCTCAATGGAGGTTCACATTTTTGTTCTTGTGCTGCACTTGGCTTGATGTATTCATTGTCATCATCAAATCTACCCAAATGTGAACTACTAGCATGGCTCTCCATTCAATTGCTAAAACACACTTTCCCAGTGCTTTTGTTGCATTCAGGATCAGAGGAATGGGCGATGATCACTTCTTTGTCACATTGCAGGCACTCCATGTTGTGTATTAAATCTCATCTCTCCTTACATATTTCATAGAGGCTCCCCATGATCATTTATGGCTCGCAAAGACTTAGCTAGACATTCTCACGACACCTCTATTCTTCATTTATCTTTACAATGCATGCACGAGAGTTCTTCGGCCATCAACCACACTGAACTGCATTCAAAGCCACAATTGTCGATTCATACATATTTAATACACCTTTGTACTATTGTTATATCGACGAATTTGCACAATAGAACACTATTGAAGCCTTTTCCATATCAGTGATTTTACGCATAAAATCCATACAAAAACAACGAACTCTGATAGTCCTCAACCCCTTATGTATAAGCCTCTCTTTGTGTTTTCCTCCATAGAACCAAGGGCTATGACCGAGGGCTCATCCTTAAGGTGCTAAGGCCTCCAGACCCTCAACGGGGGCTATATTTCCTTTGTTGGCCCCTGTTGTAGCAGCTACAACCACCCTCCAAAATCTTGGCCTGCACCCAATTTCGGAGCCTCCTTTGAGAGTTTCACTTTATGACTGCACACATTCGGGTTCACTCCACGAGCTCGTGTGAGTCTTTGCACCCACCTTTCTTGATCATTTCACCCAATATTTTGCATGTTGATGTCAATGTCATGCTTGCAACCATGTCCTGGTCATGCACAAGGTCTTCACTTCGTGTGTACATGTTGTGTTCGCTATGAAAACATATTTCGCACTCACACACATAGTCACATACACTATCGTGCAAGTGTCGTCACGGTCAACCAACGATTAATCACAAGTTTCACACATGTCGCTCACACCGTCGGTCAGTCGTGTTGAACATGTGTGTTTGGATGGTTCGAGTTGTCTCGTCATCAAGTCATGTAAGTGTGTATTTGCAAGATCACATATGCATATTTCACTCGTTCACACACTTAGTCATTTTGCTGAAGTTCTGACGACCGAACTCCCCTCTAACAACCAGACCATCACCCAGCCATCGACCCGATCGACTGTCACCTAGAACAACGCAGAAGCACCAAGCAAGCCATTTCAAGCTGCGCTGCCCGCAAGCAACTCAATCAACCTTCATGCTAGTCAACTAGAGAGTTTGACCTGAAAACTACCTCAAGATAGACTCCCCTCAAAAATTGCACAAAGGCTACAGACCTTGCCCGCTCTGCTGACTGAGAAAATTTCGCAAACAAGCCAGATGGACACCCAGTGCCCATCCCTGTATCCCTCAGAAAATTGCGCAGTTTTTCTAGCCAACCCTCCCGATAGTCGACCGACTGCTCACTAAGAAAATTGTGTAGTTTTCATGAGCAAGTCCTCTGTTGCTCAGCAGTCTGCTCTGCTTAAAACTGCGCAGAGGTGATTAGCAGGCCAACCTCCCAACATCAACATAGTTTTTCCTGGCAGCTGACTGCCAATTCCCTCTAGGAATTGTGTAGTTTTTGCTGCCAAGCTCTAGCAGCTGAGCAGTTCTCCTCAGGAATTGTGCATTTTTTGCTGCCAGTGACCCAACAACTGACTTTCAGTGCCCCTCAGGAATTGTGCAATTTTTTCTACCAGTGTCTCGACATCCAGCTGCCAGTTCCCTCCAAGAATTGTGCAGTTTTGGCTGCCAGGCTCCCATTGCCTGCTCCTTCCAGAAATTGTGCAAATTTTGTCTACCCAGCCTTCTCGCGGCCTGAACTGTTCCTCCTAAAAACTACGTAGTTTTTTCCTCCAGCTGAGCCAGACCCCGCGGGTAGTCATTGTCGATTCAGATTTCCCATATTCATCACCCAGTGACTACTACACAATTTCATCAGCAGTACCCAAAGCCTCCATTCCAGCTCACAACCTTGTCTCCTCTCCCAGTCACCTACATTCGAAACGATCATGCATCATGGTAGACTAGGAGTTGTTTTGGATTTGATGTCGTCTCGTCATGAGTGATTGTAGATACAGGTACACAAATGAACATGACGCGATGATAGATGGGATGAACAAAGAGAGTACATGCAGAAGGACATGTTCACCAACAGACAAGCAAACAATGCATGAAAGAGATGTGCTCATGAATGGACGATCATGCAAAGATGTGTTTGCAGACGGACGGATGAGCAAACATGCAAGATGTGTTCATGGACGGAAGAACATGTAATTTTTACGAACGGATGAACCTGTAAAGCTTACCAACCTACAAGCAAGGAGCAATGTGCAAATGCAACATCAAGTGAACCAACGACCATCGAGGACTCCGTGCACTTTGCCATGCGGAGGTGAAGCTATGGCACACCATGAAGACATCCATCACCCGACAACACTATAGCTTGACATGCACACCAGCAGCAACATGAATGTACCAGCACTGTCATGTCGTCCACATATTTACTGTGGGCCATACTATCAATCAATGTAATGTAATGTGGAAGTCCAAGAGACCCACTTGTTGTATGAAGAGTCATGTAAAGTCAAAAAGTCATCGAAGTCAAACAGTCTTGAGGGCAGTTGAACAACCACAAGGGTCAGTTTGACCGTTGGTTATAAAAACCCCCTCATTTGTACATGTAAAGGACTTTTTCACCTTAGCTCCCCCACATACCCTTGAGAGTTTGTAATCTTTTCTTTGAGGAGTAAGTAGTGGCTCCAATGCCCTGCACACGGGGTTAGTGATGTATGGTGTAACGACGTGTCTTGTAACTTTCGCTTAATACATAAGCCTGCTAACAGGCCAACACGTTTTCACACATGTATTGTAACTGTTGTAAGACTAATCTTGAACACTTGTAATGCATGTTGCTTTAACCTGTGTTTAACACTTGAACTCATTCACTTGTTGTATCACATATATGTTAATGAAAATGTGTTGTATATGCTGTTAACATTGTCTTGCCTGTGTTGGATGCCCTCTTGGACATCAGACAGACTTTCACGTAAACTTGCTATAATGACCATCACACTTGCGTAGACTCATCCGCTGTGTGTTGTATGTGTTATCTTTCCTTGTGTGTTGTGACTGCTGCATTCATGTGGACGGCTCCTCTGGAAGCTGTGCACGTCCTGTTATGTTGTGTGTTCCTAATAGAGTTGGGACTTCCTCCCATCTGACTTGGGACTCACTCTCACCGTCTCCCTCTATGATGAAAGAACCATTGACACAAGTAGAACTAGGAATCACCAAGCACACGAACCTCGCTACTCGAAGACAAAGCATACCACTTTCCTGGGCTGAAAAGCAAGAGTTGAGGAAAACATTTAAGATAATGGAAACCGGGCCATCGTACCGGATGAGACGCCTACACCAAATGGTGTGAGGTCTAGTTGGGACTTCATACCGGGGATATCCCCTGATGTTGGCATGTCCAACATCGTCAAACATTTTGGTGCTAGAAGGAGGGCCAGATGACAAGCTAAGCACATACATTTGGGTTGAATCTCTTGCCCAATTCATAATACACAATTCGTGCTCCCAAGGTGTTTCTCTCATTTCTCCCTTAATTAGTTATCAATCCCCGATGAGATTCTCGATCACTTATCCTTGTTAAAGTTTGACGGTGAGGACAAAACATCCATAACCGAGCACATTTCTGATTTTCTTCATTTCTATGAATCTCATGAAATCGATAGTGATGAGCTTGTATGCGTACTCTTCTTCCTCACCCTTGAAGGTTGTGCTAATCGATGGTGTCCTAGCCTACCACCTGCTTCCGTCCATTCCCTTCTCACTTTCCTAGTGGATCTCCATCAGGCCTTCGATGAGTGTGACCACCAAGATGTCTATGAAAGAATCTCTTGTTTAAGAATGAAGCCCGGAAAATCAGTTGAGGACTTTTCTACCCGCTTCCTTCACCTCTATCACGAAATTCTTGAACGGTTTGTGGACCTTGACTTCATGAGCCAAGAGCTGAAACACTTGGTTCATGTCTCCTGAAATGGTGAACCTCTTGATTTCCCTTCTTCCTTGACTCTTGCGGATCACGAGACACCTCATGTCTCGAAGAGGGTCCCCCCTTGCAGCAACCGCAAAGCTAAGAAATATGCGTAGCGGGTACCCCCTCGCAATGGTTGCAAAGCTGAAGAATCTGTGCAACATTTTCCCATTCTATCTACGTGACTGTCTCCCACCCCAACGGAGGAAATTCCAGAATGATTAAGAAAGCCTATAGTGAAAACTCATCCCTCCATTTCACGGACATCACCGTTCCTAACCCAATTCTTTAGTCTAATCTGCATCTCTGCCATCCTCCATCATCTACAAGCCATGACTCCTTGCACCGTGAATCATTTGAGTGATTTATTTCACAAGCGAGTTGTGCGAACTCTCTTGATTATTGTGCTTCTCACTCAAGTTGCAATCATGTGCAAGGCAGTCTCATCATAGAAGTGGAGTAGGACAGTGAGGACACAATCAATTCATCTCAAAACATTGAGCTTCCATTCTTGATCGATCCTCAGTTCGCGAATCTTGGTGAAACATCATGCATAATTAATTCTTTTGATCAACTTCCAGCCTTGGGTTGTCATCACGCCCACGCTTCCGTATGTTGTGATGAACACTGAACCACATAATATGATCTATTGTCATCTCATGTACACTCTAAATTAGATCTGGAATGCGCACCGGTCAAAGCAGACATCCATATCGAAGCTTCCTCTGCACCTCACTTGCCTGTGTGTCCTATCATTCAAAGCGCATCAACATGTGTTGGAGACACTCCACATTCTATTGCTTCCTCATATTATGAGTTATCTCCTCGATTGACACAAGGAAATGAGGTTGTCCATGATGAAAATTGTTAGGTCCCTATAATACTAGTGATTATCCCATTACTATTGTAGTTGTATCCCTTATTAATATTGTTGAACCCCTATTGTCCCCATATTTTTATTACTGTGCCCCACAGAATCCCTCTATTGTTATTTTTGTGGCTTTATATTATTATTGTTATGTCATCTGGGTTATATTGTGACTCCATAGACTCCTATATATAGAAAGGAGGTTTTGTCATTTGAATGATCCAAGAATTTTTCATTTGTGTAATGTAAAGGAGGTTTCCCCCTCGAAGAGGCTGAATTATAAGGTGTTGATCTCTCTTTTTTATCCTTTTGTGAGCTGGTTTCGTAACATTTGGTATCAGAGCTTTGGATTCTAGGGTTTCGCTGCTCCAAATAGGTCATCGTGGCATTTTAGCTATAACTTTTGTCCTGCGATAACCCATTTGAGACAAAATCACACTGAACCTCGGGTCCAAATTTTATAACTTTTCGCGCTATATTTGTGGAGATATGACCTGAGGAAGTTGGTCTTTTTGCAGACTCCTGAATTACATTCCAAACAGGTGACCTGGGGAAAATCATCATAACTTTCTCTTTGAGCATCGGATTGAAATTTTTTAAGAAGGTATAGAAAGAGGACGGACTGTAGTTTCTTGTATATATTTTTCAGTTCCATAGGTTGAAACAGTGACACGCGGCACTTCATACAAGTTCGCTCTTTTGGAAAGGTCTATAATCAGGTCATCTTGGGAGATTGTGCATAACTCTTTCTTGGAGAATCCAATTTGGATTATACTGGTGGCATTGGAAAGAGGACGCAGAGGGCTACTACAGGTCACAATTTTAGAACTGGATGATCCGAAATTACAGAGATACATCAGAGTCAATATCAAGCTCCTACAAAGTGAAAAAAGGTGTGTAGTTTTTTTTAAATTTTTGCTTGAACTTGGTTTGAAAAATTAGTTTGAAGGAATTCAAAGGGCATAGTAAAGCATTATTATCGGTAATTGATACCCCGAAGAAAGAAAATGCAAACACCTAGTAAGCAACCTGAAAGCTCTAGCATGACTCATGAAGAAGAGGAAGAAATGCAACATGATATATCAAAATTACAAGACCAAGTGCAACAAGTGTCACTTGCACAAAAAGTAACGGAATCTAAGATGAAAGATGTATAAGCTAAGATGGATGGTTTAAAGAAAGGTGTAGAAGCTAAGATGGGTTGTTTAAAGAAAGGTGTAGAAGCTAAGATGGATGGCATGGAAGCTAAGATGAATGGCATGGACGCTAAAATGGATGGCATGGATGATAAGATGGAAGAATTGAAGATAAATATGAATAAGTTGCTACAAGGAATGGTCACTAATGGTGAAAGGGTAGTAAAGGAAACTTATGATGAGAACAAAAAAAATGTTAATCATGATTCCTTAGACTCTAATGTTGGATCGAAGACCCACTATATTCCAAAAATCAATATGAGGAAGTTTGATGGCAAGGATCCCACAACATGGAAATTACAGATGGAGCAATTTTTCGATCTCAATAATGTGCAAAACACACAAAAGGTACGTATTGCAACTTTATATTTGGAACCAAATCAGTTTGTATGGTATCAATGGCTGTGCTCTCGTAAACAAATTATCACTTGGGCAATTTTTACGAAAGAATTGACGACACATTAAGAGGATACAAAAAGCAACACTTTTTTTAGCCAATTGATAAGTCTCAAACAAAAGGGTTCAATAATGGAGCATATTGAGGAGTTCCAAAAATTGAACATAAGGGTAAAAAATATTGCAGAGGAGCATAGGATTGATGTGTTCATAGGGACTTTAAAGGATAATATCCAACATGATGTTCGCCTTTGGGAACCTGATTCATTAGAGAAGGCATTCAGGCTAGCAAGAAAAATGGAAAGCAAAATTATGACAACCAGGAAGCATACCAGTCACAACTATAAAGATGGAAGTGTTGTTACCCTTAGCCTTCCACAACCTATAAGGTTGACACCTCAAAAATTGGAAGAAAAAAGAGCAAAAGGGCTTTGTTACAGTTGTGATAGCAAATACACTAAAGGTCATAAGTGTGCTGAGAAGAAATTATTCTACATAGATTGTGAAGAGGAAGAAGAAAAGGAGCAAGAAAGGTCAAAGAAGAGGATATACTCCAGGAACAAAGCCTAGATAAAGAAGAAATGAATCCGACCATATCTTGTAATGCATGGGCTAGAATTACCACTCCTCAAACCATCAAGATAGAAGGACAAATCAAGAAGAAAAAGGTAATAGTGTTGATTGATTTAGGAAGTACCCATAATTTTATTCATTGTAACGTAGCAAAAGAATTGAATTGCTTCCTATATCTAGCACCAGAGTGTCAAGTGATGATTGCAAATGGAGGAACGATAAATTGCTCTAGAAAGTGCCATAATATCAAGCTATCCATGGGAGAATATGTATTGACTAGCCCAATGCTTTCCATTCCAATGGGACGTGTTGATGTTGTACTAGGAGTCCAATGGCTACAATCCTTGGGTATAATAGCTTTTAATTTTCAAGAACTTTTCATGAAATTTTCTGCCGAAGGAAAGGAAGTTGAATTAAGGGGTATTGCAGGGAAACCGGGAAAGATAATCAGCTCTAACGGTATGACAAAGCTTCTAAAAAAGGAACAAAGAGGTGTAATTGCTCAATTATGTTCGCTAGATGTTTCCACATCGGAATCATCTATTTCTCCAGACCTCCAAAAAGTTTTGGACAATCATTCCAAGGTATTTGAGACTCTGTTGATGCCCCGAAAATCGTTGCAACAACATTGGGGAAACCACCCGGTCCGGACCTTAGTGCAGCTCCTTTTCCGTTTGGGATAGTGGCTCCGACCGGGGATAATGGGACTAGTTTCCCAGAAATAGAGATAAATGGGATGGATGAGTGACTTCTGAATTAAGCTAGCGGTAAGCGATGGACTTAAACTATTAGCAAGAATATAACAACTAAAATCTATCCCGGGGTCTTATCAATCTTTCAAAGCGTAGCGTTTGATAATCTATGCTTTAAAGCATGCATATAGATGACTCTAACACTAAAGCATAGAGGTTTAAATCATTTAAGATTGCTCTGCATAATTAGTTATGCAGAGCGATAATAGCGAATTACTACACTTATTCATTTATATCATTGACACACGCATGATTAAAAGAGATAACAAATCACAAAACATTCAATAGTGAAATGAAATGAAGATTTGCTGTTATATCACACACATGTATTCAACAATAGCAAAGATAATAACACAGCAATTCATATAAAAAGAAATAATGCAGATGCAGATAATAGTACCATGTAAGCTGCTCAACAATCCAGTCTATCAATCGCTATGTCGCAGTTCTTCCTTCAAACCAGAAAGCATTCCAAACAAGAGACAATAGTGCACAATTGAATATAACAGCCTTCTCGTTAAATTCAGAACTATTGGTCGAATTTCACAAAAGAATATAGGCTGAAGCACAGTAGTGCAAACTTCAGCTTTTAAGTCTGTTACAAAATTTTACAACCTTTTCCAAAACAATGAAAGGGTCTATAAATACTATGCTAATCTAAATATCTAAAAAACTGAAAAGCTACTAAATTGGCATTAACAAATATCATCATCTTTTCTGGCGATCTGGCAGTCGGCGGCGATGCTTCATTCGGTGGTCTCTTTGCCTTTACTCCTTCGCTGACATATCGCCAGCATTGGCTCTACTTCTGGCGGAGTGTTGAGACGCGAAGTTAGCTGGGCATCATATGTGGCATCTTGAATGTCGGAAATCAGGTATCGGAGGGCATCTGTTAAACAGTTGAGAGCCGACCTTTGAGAATGTGGTTTAATCAGAAAGAGCCAGTATGCATCGGTGGTTAAAGTATTTACTCCAGCGATTAACCTTCCTTGTTTTTCCAGATCAGGATAATTTCTCTGCTCAAGCATGTTTGCAGTTGTTATGCTTCCAGGTGTGCACTGGGAGATCATGTTTGCTAGATAAAGTGTGTCATTGACTAGATTGATCATGTTGCTGGCAATCATTTTACATCTTGAGGCCGCCCTTTCTGCCTTCATTACCTGGATGTTCCATTCCATGAAGAGTATGTCTTTGTACGTTTCATAAATTTGGGGTAAGTTTGCCACTTTCCCTTCTTCAGAATCCTGCCACTGAAGATATTCGGATATGGTATCTTCGGCCTGATCTAGCTCATTTCTGGCTTTTTCTGTCTGTTGACATACTGCTGTGGATGTTTCGCACAATGACTCAGCATCAGTAAGTTGTCGGCATAAGAGCCTGATCTGAGATATTAATGCGCCATTTATGCGAGTTGCCTCTGCTCTGAAATCGTCGACACTCTGGGCATCTTTGATGCTTTCGAGCTGTGCCGATAGCTGATCTATTTGCTCATCCTTTGATTTCATTAACAGCTCATTCACCGTTCTCAATTGTGCCAAAGTTTCTGACAATTCATTCTGCCTCTGGACTGCGTTCTGTTCTTCGATTTGCAGCTGCTGGGTTAACAAATTGTTTTCTTGCTGTTGAGCCAGCAACTGCTCTTCTACCTGTGCTGCCTTGTTTTTCGCCTCAATTACTTCTGCCTGTAATGCATAGATTTCATGGTCTTTATTTTTTAACATAAGACTTACCTCTGATGCTTTGTCGATAGTTGCTGCTGAATAAGCTCCCGCGAATTGCGATAGCTTAGTTAGATCATCAGAGGGGTCCAATTCCCCTTTCCAGACCACATTGCCCGTGACTGTTTGCTCAGGAGAAATAGAAGGTTGATCAAGCCTTCGTCTCTTCCTAGAGCGCCTAACAATGGCTTTATGCTTTGGGCTGTAGAAAATATCTAGGGGAGGAATTTCGTCCACCTGTAGATCAACTTGATCGGACGGGTCTTGAGTGATTACTTCGACATCCTGTGAAATGGGTGGGCCGCTGGTTCTTTCCAGAACCTGAGAAGAAGTAGTATCGGGAGCATTGATTGTTTTAGATGTGTCTGAGTCTTTAGAGGCTTCCTTACCACTGATAATGGAATCGAATTGGTTCCATTCTTTAATCAATTCAGGATTAGTGGAGGTTTGCTCATGTTGCTCTGTGTGGGTCTTGCTCCGTTCTTTTTCTTGTTCTGCCCTCTGCTGCTCCTCCTGCACTTTTCGCTGCTGTTCCTCCAGTTCATTTTTCTACCTATCTTCCTGTTCTTTCTTTGCTTTCTCTTCTCCTATCTGCTTCCTCTGTTCTTCTATCTCTTTCTGTCTTCTTTGCTCTTGATCCTTCTGTGCCTTTTGCTGCCTCTCTAGCTGCTCCTTTTTCTGCCTTTCTGCCTGCAGCTTGTTTTGCCTTTCCTCCTGATGTTTATCCTTTTCCTTAGTTATAACATGAGGTGATCGTATTTGCTGCCGACCAGGCTCGCTTGAGGAAGATGCTGGGGTTGTGGATAATAAATCTAGAGGCAGAGTTTGCAACCTCTGCTCTCTAAGTTTATTAAACTCAGTCAATGCCACATCATTGTATCTTACTGCAGCAAGCTGTTTGATTTGGCTTATTGAACCGGCACTTACGAACAAGTCATCAAACATGTCTTCTTGATGGACAATCTTTGACAGTTTGGCCTGTTCTAGGGCAATGAAAGCAGTCTTGTTTGGATCATAGAGTCTGTTTGGGATAGTGGCCAGGGATATCATTTGGAGTTTTGCTGCTTCTTTTTCTGCATGCTTGTAGTTAAGTATAGTATAAACTCCAATTCTTAAAGGAAAAGAGGGCCAACCTCTTTTCTTCTCCTCTTTGAGAGTTTGTGTGACACTCTCGGACATAATCTGATAGCAAATTTCTCGGGCTAACAGTTTGTCTGGGATGTATAAAGGGAGAACGTGTGGCCTAGCTTTACTTCCAAAAACTCTAATATAGGTGAAATGCTCTTCCCCGAACCAATCTGCTAAGGCTGGTAATTCAAAAGAAGCTTCAAGAGAAATTCTTGGGATAGGTCTGTCGAAAATAGAATAGTGAATGGGCACCATGAAACCATTGCAAATTTGATACAAATGGTCCTTGTAAGAGGACTTCCACAATTTCCGATGATACAAATGGATGGGTGTTGGATCATGGGTGGTCCATCTCCATCCGAGGACAGGAAACTCAGAATTAAAACATAGGGTATCCATAATGTAAGCAGAGTAATAAAACGGTGGGATTTTCCTTTCGCTGACTATGGTTTTGGCTCTAAATTCACGAACAGCTATGACCAACTTATCAGACAGAATAGTGGCCCAATCCATAATTATACTATTTACAGCCGCTTCCATTAGGGGAACCATGTCAATATGGATATTAGCGGAGTCATGTAATCCCCACAATCTACACATCATAATCCCCGCATAGCAATAGGGAGAAGCCAAAGAAGCATTGGAGTACTTACCCGAACTTTCATGCTTGTGTTTGGCTGGGTTCTGCCTCCAATCTCGGAGGGGTTCGGATGGTGATTCATTCTCTTTCGCGAACTTCTCCACGAAGGCTCTGTTATAGACTAGCTCAGGTTCAGGCAAATGATACATTTGCCTCAGGTCATCTGGCTTGAACGACCCGAAAATTCTTCCATCTCTTGTATGGAAAGTTCTATCAGTGAGAGGAATTTCCTCGATCGCCCAGCGTACCACATCAGTGAAAGGTAGGACCTGCTCTCTTGCTGCTATTCTGTGCAAAAAGGAGTCGGCCAAGTCTTTGAGAGTTGCATCAGACTTCCTTTGTTCATCCACGCTAGCTTCTGTCATTGTCTTTGCCGGTTGCTCGGCTTCTAACAGATTATATGTACCCTGCCATGTAGTGCTAGGAAGACCAGTGCATGTAGTATCTGAGATTAGGCCTTTCTTTGAAACTGTGACAGCTTGGCCTGCGACGGGTGCAGTAATAGAACTCGCAGCCTTCTTGAACTTCTTCCCCATCATGTTTAGGCTTCTGTCGAGAGCTGAACTCTACACAAACGCAAGAGAAATCGTAACAAGGAAATAACAATGACAATCCATAACGGGAAAGATATAACACTTGAAGCGTGGCAAGATCAATTCTAAAAGGGGCTGCGGATCTAATTATTTAAGAAGACACCGCAGATGCAATGATGGTGATTTTACAGCCTGCAGCTTCATAAATGACCATTACGTCGTCATTAGGCTGAATGACCCCTTAAAGCGTGCAACAGATTTTTTAAAGGTCTAATCGTAAGTATTCGTTAAATCGAAGGGGCAAAGTTTTAATTACGCATGCATTACCTTATCCCTGCATTTAACGGTTTTTTGAAATCTGTGCTTTATCAACCAGATTTGAATATAACTTAAAAGCTTGAAGCAATTACCTTTTAAGAACTCTAATCATCGTTACACGTCATCGGATCGCATTGGGGTGAAAGTGATAATATCATTTGGGAGCTGTTTTGGCGAATGCCGATCGCGACATCGCATTGAATTAGCGCATGAGCACATTACCAGATGTAGGTCAAATGATTTGCCGATTTCCGACTGCGATATCGCATCGCATCGGGGAAAAGACCTGCGCATCCTGTGAAAGCGTTTGGGATTCCGCCGACTACCGATAGCGATATCGCATCGGGTCGGGGCTTATGACTTAAGACGTTTTTCACAAGAGGCAGCGCCGATAACAGATTGCCGATATCACATCGCGTCGGGGTGTAAGATATGTGTTCTTTTGTGTGTGCATTGAGTACCGCCGATCGCCGATAGCGATATCGCATCGGCAAGGACCAAGGTGGTATTTAAATGCGTTTCTCTTGTTATTGCGCCATGCGATCTTGGGATTGCTTTTTCGCATTAACCAAAAATTGTTTGATTTTTATTCTAAAAAGGCTCTCATTCATAAATTCGTTTAATTATCATACCTTTTTTGAACAAATTTATTAATGCCAATTTTTTTTTTAAAAGGGACCCATTTCATATGTTAATTGTTTGTAAGAAAATATGTTATGAAATGGGGGGTTGTTGTAGGGCACAACAATTGGCGATTCGCTGGCAGAACCAGTTATCTCTGGACTGATAAAAATACTTAAACTTTTTCCAATAAAATCTCTACAAAGGAAAGAAAATTTCTAATATAACTAGATATCTATTGATTCTGAATAAAGTAGAATTCTTCTGTTGACTTCCTGTTTTTGTAAAGAAAATAAATACATTCTAAGTTTTAAAACAGGTCTTTAATGGTTTATAATGGTAAAACAGAAAACTTTTCCCAAATCAGCTTTTAAAGTAAACCCCTCTGTCATAGGTAGAGCCTCTGCTGCCAGCAAACGTTTATAGTCTCGGCAGGGTTACCTTTTAACCATGTTGTTGTCCATTGTTCCATTCACTTAAGAGTGTGACTAAACATAATGAATTCAAAATATGTTTGCATATTTTGTACTTCATTTTCTTTTTTCTTTTAAGATAAAAAGCCATTGTCCTGGTTTGGTGGCCAGCTGTTGACAATGCCATTCACTGGTAGTAATCTAACTGAACAAGCTGGCTCGTGATGAGACCCCTTGTCTTGTAATTTCAAGCCATTACCCTGTTTGATATGCAGTTTTGGTAATGTCAGTTAAATTATTTTCCTATGAACATGGTAAGCAGGCTTGTAATAAGACCTCTTATCTTTAATCTTTATATTTTAGAATTACACTCTGAGTAATCATAAACTTTAGTGAATGGGATGAACAATTTTCCCTTTGAGAGTAAATGGATGACAGATTAAGGGTTAAAGATGCTGAAGATGAATTAGCTTCTATCTTAATATAGATAACCTTTGGAGACCAATTTTAAAAGACTCACAATGACTCATAGAACCTTTACGTTTTGAGAGAAGTTTACAAAGTAAGACTGCGATCTCAAAATAAAAAGATATCTAATTTCCTAGAAATGATCTTTCTTGTTTTAGGATTCTATTATTCAAAAGCAAATATTGATAGTGCCCCAGCGAGACAACTTTTGACTACAGAAAAAGGTCAATGGAAGATATCCTACACCCTTATTTTCTACAAATCCTACAAACTATAAAAATCTATCAAATTATAAGGAGAAGGGGTTACCTCCTCAATTAAAGAATTTCTTTAAGATCAGACCATTAACAGGGAGAGAATCTCTCACCCCTGATAAATCTTGCAGTATAAAGGTTGAATGGCCTATCTTTTCACAGATCTGAAATGGTCCAAGCCATAGTTTTTGAAATTTGGAGTGTTTACCTTTGTCTTCATGGGCTTTGTCCCATTTCAGGACTAGATCACCGACTTGGAACTGTTTAGGACTAGATGATGCTAGATCAAAAGCTGCTTTAATTACTTGCTGATGTTTGGCGTGTGTAATCTTGGCCTTTTCCCTTTCCTCTTCAAGTTTGAGAATTTGATCATATCTGAGCTGGATAGAGGAAGAAGGAGTTTCCTCAATAAATTGCACTAGGGCTAGGGAGGGAAGAAGAAGATTGGTTGGTATAATTGCTTCTTTCCCATAGACAAGTTTAAACGGAGAGGTTCCTATGGAGGCTTTCTGCGTTATCCTATCGGCCCATAATGCAAATACTAAGGATTTATGCCAGTTCCTATGATTCTCTTCAATTGTTCGCTTAATAATTTTGATTAGGTTTTTATTAGTTGATTCTGCTAGGCCATTACCCTGAGGGTAATAATTAGCAGAATACTTTAATTTAAACCCCCTTTTGATAGCGAAATCAATGATTGCATTACCTGAGAAATAAGAAGCATTATCAAAGACAAGAGCGTTTGGAACACCAAACCTGGTAATGATGAACTGGTCTATAAATTCAATGATAGCCTCAGAGTTTGCTGTCTTTAACGGAACTGCTTCTACCCACTTCGTAAAGTAATCGGTGGCTGTAAGGATGTATTTATGTTGCCTGGAAGAAGATGGATTGATTTCTCCAATGATGTCCAATCCCCATTGTTCAAAAGGCTGTTCAATGTTGACTGGTTGTAAAGGGAAAGCTGGTTTTTGTTGTCTTCCACCAGAAATTTGGCATTTGAGACATTTCCTTACATACTCGTGAGCGTCTTTAAACAAGGTAGGCCAATAGTAACCAGCATGAATAACTTTATGAGCTGTTGTATCAGCTCCAAAATGTCCTCCTGCCGGTCCGTCATGTAGCTCTTGCAAAACCTTTTGGGCCTCAGGTTTTTCAAGACATCTTAATAGAACAGAATCATAATTTCTTTTGAAAAGTACATCATTAATAATCGAGAAATTCTTCGCTTTTAATCTAATGGCCCTTTTGTTTTTGTAAGACAAATTTGGAGGTGCATAACCATTCTTTAAATAAAAGATTAAATCTGCATATTGAGATTCGGAATCTGTAGCACTTATCTGATTAACTTCTTGGGTTTGCTCGGTATCGCTTGATTCCGGAATGTTATATGCTCCTGCCAATATCCTGCAAAAACCTTGGCCTTTAACAATCTTTGCTGGTTTTATTTCTAGGTCATACTCTTGGAGGGCTGCGACCCAGTTTGCCCTTTTTTCACCCAATTCTTTCTAAATTAATAGTTGCCTGACTGCTGGGAAATGAACTATTACTTTAGTATGGGTTTTTAAAAGAAAGGGTCGATAATGTTTGACTGCCTTAAACACAGCAAAAGCTTGTTTCTCAACGTCAGAATAATTTAACTCGGCGCCCTGAAAGTTTGAACTAAAGAAGGAGATGGGTGCTTCCAAATTGTCATCATTTAATTGCGTGAGTACTGCAGCGTAAGATAAGTCGGATGCGATGGTATACAACGTAAAATGATTAGAAAAATTTGGAGTATTCAAGGCTGGGGCAGTGACTATTGATTGCTTGATAACATCAAAAGCATGTTTTTCTTCTGATCCCCACCTGAAGGTTGAATTTTTCTTAATCATTGTCTGGAGTGGTAATACTATCTGTGAAAAATCTGGAACAAATCGTTTGACGAAATTAATCTGACCCAAAAATGACTGCATCGCTTTTTTGTTGTGTGGAAAAGGGATTTCAGAAATTTCCTTAATCCGATCGGGATCTATATAAATGCCATCTTTAGATACAATAAAGCCTAAAAGCTTACCCTGGTCAAGAGAAAAGAAAGACTTTTTTGGGTTGAGAGAGATGCCATATCTTTTGCATCGCTGAAAAATCTGATTCAAGTCATGCAAATGATTAAATCTCTTTTTTGAATACACAGTAATATCATCAAGATAGACGACTACTGTTCGGTTAATCAACCCTCTAAAGGCTGTATCCATAGCTCTCTAGAACGTCACTCCTGCATTTATGAGTCCAAAAGGCATTTTTTGATATGCATATGTTCCCCATTTTGTTCTGAATGTGGTTTTGAGTTGGTCATCAGGATGAACTAGAACTTGGTTATATCCTGAGAATCCATCAAGAAAAGACATCAATTCAGATCCTGCTACTGATTGGAGGATTTGCTCCATAGTAGGCAATGGGAAGTTATCTTTCAAGCTCGCTTTATTCAAGTTTCTGAAATCGATACAAATTCGGATGTCGCCATTTTTCTTCCTGACTGGTACCATATTAGAGACCCAATTTGAATGTCGGACAGGAAAAATAATTTTGGCTTTTAAAAGCTTGTTAAGTTCCGACTTTATCTGGCTCTCCAAATTTGGGTGGATTTTCCTCAATTTCTGCTGAATCGGCTTCTGATCGGGAAGCATAGGAATAGTATGTTGGATAATAGATGTGTCATATGTCTTGAGGTCATCATACTTCCAAGCAAAAACTTGTTTGTTTTTCTTTAAGAGTTTAACAAATGCTTCCTTTTCTTCTACAGAAAGTCCTAATCCTAAGTTGATATTTTGAGGAGCTTGCTCAGTTCCCAAATTGATCAATTCAAACCTTAAGGTAGAGCTTTGGAGTTTTGTATTAATTACAGGTTTGAACCTGTCTTTAATGTCATAAAGGTCTTCGAGTTTTACCACAGGCTTAGGGATCGCGTTCTCTTGAGATGTTCTTTTCATTTGGGAATCATGCTCATCTTCTTCAATGATTTGATTGTCATAGGATTTTTCAGAGGTTAAGAATTGTAAGATATCCTCATCGTGGTTGAAAACCCTCCAATTAGTGATATTATCAGGAACTGAAGGCCTAAAAATTAATCCTACAGAAAATCTATCAAGGATATAGTCTTCAGAAGGCAGAAGTTTGGAAGCTACGTTGGCTAGTAAGTCGGCTGCTGAATTCTGTGACCTAGGAATTGAGGAAATATTGAATGCTAAAAAATGTGAGGTGAGATCTTGCACTAGCGATTGATAATGCTTAAGGTGGCTTGAGAGGCAATGAATTGCATTCCTTACCTGCTTAACAATGATCTCACTATCACCGAACACTTTAAGATATTGGACTTTAAGGCCGATCGCCTTATATAATCCTTGGACCAACGCTTCGTATTCGGCGGTATTATTGGTACACTCAAATTCTAGTCTACAGGACAGCATTATCTTTTCTCCTTGCGGACTAACCAAGATGCAACCTGCTCCTGAGCCCTCGCTGGACTTGGAGCCATCAAAATATAAAGACCAAAACAAAGGAGTATTTACAGACAAATTTACAGCTTTTTCATCATCATTAAAACATCTAGACAAATCTGTTTGCGAAAAATTCTCAATCTGAGATGTGCAATGATTAGATGAAAAAGGAGAAGGTTGGGCAACAAAGTTGCCAAAGAATGATTCTGACGAATAATTCCCCAAAATGTTGTTGTTGAACGCAACAGGCTGGTTTTCTTGTTCGAAGTCAGTTACTGTGTGGGTCATATGTTTCTCACGATCGATCCTGATTTGATTAGGCTTGCCTTTGTGGGGAAGCCACATATGTGACCAATCAGTGGAAATGTACCCATGGAGTTTTTCGGACCAATCTCTACTCAAAATTAAGCCGTAAAATTCAGGTATGTCGGCGATCAAAATATCTATTCTTTGTACAACCCTAGGATCAGCGGACAACCTGATGGTTACGGAATTAATTTCACCTACGACCTGCACTTTGGTTCTGTCTAACTGCACAATGTGAATGGCAGATTTCTGGGGTTCAATGTTCAGCTTAGAGCAAACTGAAGCAGGCATTATATTCGATGAAGCCCCTGAATCTATTAAACAATTGTGTAAGTTTCTATTATAAATCTCATAAGTGAGCAGGAAGGGTGGAGTGTGAGAATTTGACTTATCTCCGATTAAGACTGAATCGGTAATTTCAACCATACCTGCGGGAGGCTGGCCTTGATCGTTGGCAGCTCTCGTACTGGGAAGGGGAGTAGAGGGAACAACATTTAATTCTTTGAGAAGTAGCTTTTGCTGATGTTTCAGTTTACTAAGTTCAAACATGGTTATATTTGCCTTGGTTTTCTTCATATCATCAACAATGTTATATTCCATTGAGTCGGATACCACTAGAGTCTTGGATGTTGAAGGAGAATTAGAAGTTGAAGGCTGGCTTTGGGGAACTACCACAGGTGACTTTTTTGGGGGAACTTTTTCCTTTGCTGTAGTAGCGCCTGCACTCCTCTTCTTTGAAGTTGCCTGGGCGGGTTCAGAAGTGCTTTTACTTCTTGTAGTGACCGGAAAGGCTTCTTCTTCATTCTCCATGTCAGTGTTTGGGAGTATAAAATCCCACATTCCGTGGCATTCATCTACTTCTTCTTCATCATCGGTCTGTGAAGGTGTTTCCTCTTCCTCTTCTTCTTGGTCCGAATCAGCGTTAGATATAACATTAGGTGGCTTTGATTCGGTTTTCTTAAAAGTCCTAAATGGTCTTTTGCTTGAAGTTTCGGCCACCTGCTTTTTAATCTCAACCATTTCATTGGACAACGTTTTAAGGACCTTTTGTAATCCTTCCATGTCATATGGGTCCTTCGGGGTTTTCTTCTTGGAATCTTCTTTAAACGAGACTTTTTTAGCTTTTCTATCTTCTAGAGCAGCTTTCTTTTCAAGAGCATTGATACGCTTTTCAACGGCAAGTGCTTCTTTCATATTTTCAGCTAACGTAGGTTTGCCAGCCCTGTCAACAAAGATAGCTATGTTGGCAGGTAGGGCAGTGATGTACCATTCGCTTCGGATTTGTTCACTTGGTTTAGAAGCGGTAGGGATTTTATTTAGTAGTTTATTAAATTTGGCATTAAACTCCTTTATTGGTTCCCTGTGCTCTATTCTCAAATTGGAGAGGTCATTTATTAAAGTTGCTAAGGACCTATCATCTCCATATTTGGTGAGAAACTGCTCTTGGCATGTAATCCAACTGGTAATTGAACCAGAAGGTAAGGAAAAATACCAGGATCCTGCTGATCCTTGTAAGGTATAGGGAAAGAGTCTTACAACAACATCTTGCTCTGTCACTCCTTTTAAGTTCACTGCTAACATAAAATTGTTAATATGTTCTTCAGCTTGGGTTCCGTTATCTGGATTAAATTTAGGCAGCCATTTTTCGGGAGCATCTGGTAGATCATGCAATGGTCCTGGCATATTGACTGCACCGGGCCTAGTCCATGGATCTGCCATTGTGCTAGCGACAATGGTTGTCACTACTGTTGGGATTCCAGATGTTTGGGACGATATCAAAGATGAGGAGTGAATAGGTTGGGATATTGAAGGGGCTGATCCCTGATGAACGACAATTTGTAATGGAGGAGTGGATGGTTGACTTTGCAGATTAGGAGATGAGATGGAGGATATGGAAGAAAGGTCTTCACTATCAGATCCTTCAGTAATTTTCTTAGCCTTTTTCCTTTTGGGTAAAGGGAACTCAGTGGGTTCAATACCGAGTTTCTCGCTCTGAAGTCTGGTAAGTGGATGAGATAAATTGAACTGCGAAGTCGCACTGCTTTGCGATACTTCAGATTTTTGTGGCGAAATCGAGAAGCTCTGAAGTTTTTGGATTAGAGACTGGACTTCAGGGGATTCAAGACTCAATTGTTCTGAAATAGGATGGGTATGAGCAGTGGTGGTTGATTCTCCTTCTTCTCGATTGTGTACTGGAGAACCAGCATGGGATTGAGAAGCAGGAGGGGATTTGGAGGGAGAATTACTCTTAGAATGGCTTAAAGATTTGGGTTTGCTTGCCATTCACAGTCGAGGCCCTCCTTCTAGCGCCAAAAATGTTGATGCCCCGAAAATCGTTGCAACAACATTGGGGAAACCACCCGGTCCGGACCTTAGTGCAGCTCCTTTTCCGTTTGGGATAGTGGCTCCGACTGGGGATAATGGGACCAGTTTCCCAGAAATAGAGATAAATGGGATGGATGAGTGACTTCTGAATTAAGCTAGCGGTAAGCGATGGACTTAAACTATTAGCAAGAATATAACAACTAAAATCTATCCCGGGGTCTTATCAATCTTTCAAAGCGTAGCGTTTGATAATCTATGCTTTAAAGCAGGCATATAGATGACTCTAACACTAAAGCATAGAGGTTTAAATCATTTAAGATTGCTCTGCATAATTAGTTATGCAGAGTGATAATAGCGAATTACTACACTTATTCATTTATATCATTGACACACGCATGATTAAAAGAGATAACAAATCACAAAACATTCAATAGTGAAATGAAATGAAGATTTGCTGTTATATCACACACATGTATTCAACAATAGCAAAGATAATAACACAACAATTCATATAAAAAGAAAGAATGCAGATGCAGATAATAGTACCATGTAAGCTGCTCAACAATCCAGTCTATCAATCGCTATGTCGCAGTTCTTCCTTCAAACCAGAAAGCATTCCAAACAAGAGACAATAGTGCACAATTGAATATAACAACCTTCTCGTTAAATTCAGAACTATTGGTCGAATTTCACAAAAGAATATAGGCTGAAGCACAGTAGTGCAAACTTCAGCTTTTAAGTCTGTTACAAAATTTTACGACCTTTTCCAAAACAATGAAAGGGTCTATAAATACTATGCTAATCTAAATATCTAAAAAACTGAAAAGCTACTAAATTGGCATTAACAAATATCATCATCTTTTCTGGCGATCTGGCAGTCGGCGGCGATGCTTCATTCGGTGGTCTCTTTGCCTTTACTCCTTCGCTGACATATCGCCAGCATTGGCTCTACTTCTGGCGGAGTGTTGAGACGCGAAGTTAGCTGGGCATCATATGTGGCATCTTGAATGTCGGAAATCAGGTATCGGAGGGCATCTGTTAAACAGTTGAGAGCCGACCTTTGAGAATGTGGTTTAATCAGAAAGAGCCAGTATGCATCGGTGGTTAAAGTATTTACTCCAGCGATTAACCTTCCTTGTTTTTCCAGATCAGGATAATTTCTCTGCTCAAGCATGTTTGCTGTTGTTATGCTTCCAGGTGTGCACTGGGAGATCATGTTTGCCAGATAAAGTGTGTCATTGACTAGATTGATCATGTTGCTGGCAATCATTTTACATCTTGAGGCCGCCCTTTCTGCCTTCATTACCTGGATGTTCCATTCCATGAAGAGTATGTCTTTGTACGTTTCATAAATTCGGGGTAAGTTTGCCACTTTCCCTTCTTCAGAATCCTGCCACTCAAGATATTCGGATATGGTATCTTCGGCCTGATCTAGCTCATTTCTGGCTTTTTCTGTCTGTTGACATACTGCTGTGGATGTTTCGCACAATGACTCAGCATCAGTAAGTTGTCGGCATAAGAGCCTGATCTGAGATATTAATGCGCCATTTATGCAAGTTGCCTCTGCTATGAAATCGTCGACACTCTGGGCATCTTTGATGCTTTCGAGCTGTGCCGATAGCTGATCTATTTGCTCATCCTTTGATTTCATTATCAGCTCATTCACCGTTCTCAATTGTGCCAAAGTTTCTGACAATTCATTCTGCCTCTGGACTGCGTTCTGTTCTTCGATTTGCAGCTACTGGGTTAACAAATTGTTTTCTTGCTGTTGAGCCAGCAACTGTTCTTCTACCTGTGCTGCCTTGTTTTTCGCCTCAATTATTTCTGCCTGTAATGCATAGATTTCATGGTCTTTATTTTTTAACATAAGACTTACCTCTGATGCTTTGTTGATAGTTGCTGCTGAATAAGCTCCTGCGAATTGCGATAGCTTAGTTAGATCATCAGAGGGGTCCAATTCCCCTTTCCAGACCACATTGCCCGTGATTGTTTGCTCAGGAGAAATAGAAGGTTGATCAAGCCTTCGTCTCTTCCTAGAGCGCCTAACAATGGCTTTATGCTTTGGGCTGTAGAAAATATCTAGGGGAGGAATTTCTTCCACCTGTAGATCAACTTGATCGGACGGGTCTTGAGTGATTACTTCGACATCCTGTGAAATGGGTGGGCCGCTGGTTCTTTCCAGAACCTGAGAAGAAGTAGTATCGGGAGCATTGCTTGTTTTAGATGTGTCTGAGTTTTTAGAGGCTTCCTTACCACTGATAATGGAATCGAATTGGTTCCATTCTTTAATCAATTCAGGATTAGTGGAGGTTTGCTCATGTTGCTCTGTGTGGGTCTTGCTCCGTTCTTTTTCTTGTTCTGCCCTCTGCTGCTCCTCCTGCACTTTCCGCTGCTGTTCCTCCAGTTCGTTTTTCTGCCTATCTTCCTGTTCTTTCTTTGCTTTCTCTTCTCCTATCTGCTTCCTCTGTTCTTCTATCTCTTTCTGCCTTCTTTGCTCTTGATCCTTCTGTGCCTTTTGCTGCCTCTCTAGCTGCTCCTTTTTCTGCCTTTCTGCCTGCAGCTTGTTTTGCCTTTCCTCCTGATGTTTATCCTTTTCCTTAGTTATAACATGAGGTGATCGTATTTGCTGCCGACCAGGCTCGCTTGAGGAAGATGCTGGGGTTGTGGATAATAAATCTAGAGGCAGAGTTTGCAACCTCTGCTCTCTAAGTTTATTAAACTCAGTCAATGCCACATCATTGTATCTTACTGCAGCAAGCTGTTTGATTTGGCTTATTGAACTGGCACTTACGAACAAGTCATCAAACATGTCTTCTTGATGGACAATCTTTGACAGTTTGGCCTGTTCTAGGGCAATGAAAGCAGTCTTGTTTGGATCATAGAGTCTGTTTGGGATAGTGGCCAGGGATATCATTTGGAGTTTTGCTGCTTCTTTTTCTGCATGCTTGTAGTTAAGTATAGTATAAACTCCAATTCTTAAAGGAAAAGAGGGCCAACCTCTTTTCTTCTCCTCTTTGAGAGTTTGTGTGACACTCTCGGACATAATCTGATAGCAAATTTCCCGGGCTAACAGTTTGTCTGGGATGTATAAAGGGAGAACGTGTGGCCTAGCTTTACTTCCAAAAACTCTAATATAGGTGAAATGCTCTTCCCCGAACCAATCTGCTAAGGCTGGTAATTCAAAAGAAGCTTCAAGAGAAATTCTTGGGATAGGTCTGTCGAAAATAGAATAGTGAATGGGCACCATGAAACCATTGCAAATTTGATACAAATGGTCCTTGTAAGAGGACTTCCACAATTTCCGATGATACAAATGGATGGGTGTTGGATCATGGGTGGTCCATCTCCATCCGAGGACAGGAAACTCAGAATTAAAACATAGGGTATCCATAATGTAAGCAGAGTAATAAAACGGTGGGATTTTCCTTTCGCTAACTATGGTTTTGGCTCTAAATTCATGAACAGCTATGACCAACTTATCAGACAGAATAGTGGCCCAATCCATAATTATACTATTTACAGCCGCTTCCATTAGGGGAACCATGTCAATATGGATATTAGCGGAGTCATGTAATCCCCACAATCTACACATCATAATCCCCGCATAGCAATAGGGAGAAGCCAAAGAAGCATTGGAGTACTTACCCGAACTTTCATGCTTGTGTTTGGCTGGGTTCTGCCTCCAATCTCGGAGGGGTTCGGATGGTGATTCATTCTCTTTCGCGAACTTCTCCACGAAGGCTCTGTTATAGACTAGCTCAGGTTCAGGCAAATGATACATTCGCCTCAGGTCATCTGGCTTGAACGACCCGAAAATTCTTCCATCTCTTGTATGGAAAGTTCTATCAGTGAGAGGAATTTCCTCGATCGCCCAACGTACCACATCAGTGAAAGGTAGGACCTGCTCTCTTGCTGCTATTCTGTGCAAAAAGGAGTCGGCCAAGTCTTTGAGAGTTGCATCAGACTTCCTTTGTTCATCCACGCTAGCTTCTGTCACTGTCTTTGCCGGTTGCTCGGCTTCTAACAGATTATATGTACCCTGCCATGTAGTGCTAGGAAGACCAGTGCATGTAGTATCTGAGATTAGGCCTTTCTTTGAAACTGTGACAGCTTGGCCTGCGACGGGTGCAGTAATAGAACTCGCAGCCTTCTTGAACTTCTTCCCCATCATGTTTAGGCTTCTGTCGAGAGTTGAACTCTACACAAACGCAAGAGAAATCGTAACAAGGAAATAACAATGACAATCCATAACGGGAAAGATATAACACTTGAAGCGTGGCAAGATCAATTCTAAAAGGGGCTGCGGATCTAATTATTTAAGAAGACACCACAGATGCAATGATGGTGATTTTACAGCCTGCAGCTTCATAAATGACCATTACGTCGTCATTAGGCTGAATGACCCCTTAAAGCGTGCAACAGATTTTTTAAAGGTCTAATCGTAAGTATTCGTTAAATCGAAGGGGCAAAGTTTTAATTACGCATGCATTACCTTATCCCTGCATTTAACGGTTTTTTGAAATCTGTGCTTTATCAACCAGATTTGAATATAACTTAAAAGCTTGAAGCAATTACCTTTTAAGAACTCTAATCATCGTTACACGTCATCGAATTGCATTGGGGTGAAAGTGATAATATCATTTGGGAGCTGTTTTGGCGAATGCCGATCGTGACATCGCATTGAATTAGCGCATGAGCACATTACCAGATGTAGGTCAAATGATTTGCCGATTTCCGACTGCGATATCGCATCGCATCGGGGAAAAGACCTGCGCATCCTGTGAAAGCGTTTGGGATTCCGCTGACTACCGATAGCGATATCGCATCGGGTCGGGGCTTATGACTTAAGACGTTTTTCACAAGAGGCAGCGCCGATAACAGATTGCTGATATCACATCGCGTCGGGGTGTAAGATATGTGTTCTTTTGTGTGTGCATTGAGTACCGCCAATCGCCGATAGCGATATCGCATCGGCAAGGACCAAGGTGGTATTTAAATGCGTTTCTCTTGTTATTGCGCCATGCGATCTTGGGATTGCTTTTTCGCATTAACCAAAAATTGTTTGATTTTTATTCTAAAAAGGCTCTCATTCATAAATTCGTTTAATTATCATACCTTTTTTGAACAAATTTATTAATGCCAATTTTTTTTTTTTAAAGGGACCCATTTCATATGTTAATTGTTTGTAAAAAATATGTTATGAAATGGGGGGTTGTTGTAGGGCACAACAGACTCCCAAAGGTCTCCCACCTATTCGTGATCATGATCATGCTATTCATCTGATTCCAGGAAGTGTTCCTCCAAACATCAGGTCGTATAGATATCTCTATGCCCAAAAGAGTGAAATTGAACGTATGGTTGCAGAAATGCTAGAGGCTGGTATAATTCAACCTAGTCAAAGTTCTTTCTCTGCTCCAGTAGTATTGGTGCACAAGAAGGATGGATCATGGCGCATGTGTCCGGATTATAGGGAGCTCAACAAGCTCACTATTAAAGATAAGTTTCCCATTCCTGTCATTGATGAATTACTGGATGAATTGCATGGATCAATTTACTTCACCAAGTTGGATCTTCGTTCATGATATCATCAAATAAGAATGAAGACTGAAGACATTCCGAAAACAACATTTATAACTCATGAGGGTCATTATGAATTTTTGGTCATGCCTTTTGGCCTTATCAATGCACCTTCTAAATTTCAAGGTTTGATGAATTTCATTTTCAAACCATTCCTTAGAAAATTTGTGTTAGTATTTTTTGATGATATACTAATATACAACAAGTCTTGGAAGGATCATGTTGAACATGTTGACAGGGTGTATCTCATGAAGGAGTTAAGGTAGACCCTAGCAAAATTAAAGCCATTAAGGAATGGAAAATCCCCACATCCATAAAGCATCTGCGAGGATTTCTCGAGTTGACAGGGTATTATCACAAGTTTGTTAAGAATTATGGGAGAATAACAGCACCTCTAACAACATTATTGAAGAAAGATGCATTTTCATGGACTCCAGAAGCAACAAAGGCCTTCGAACATCTTAAAGAGGCAATGTACCAAGCACCGGTCTTAGCTACACCAGACTTCACAAAAACCTTTATTATGGAATGTGATGCTTCAGGAAATGGAATTGGTGTTGTTTTAATGCAAGATGAAAGATCCATTGCTTTTGAAAGTCATCCAATCAAGTGAAAGTTTTTACACAAAGCTATTTATGAGAAGGAAATGTTGGCAATACTACATGCACTTAAGAAATGGCGACCCTACCTAATGGGAAGACACTTCAAGGTAAAAACGGATCATGATAGCCTTAAATACTTTTTAGAACAAAGATTATCCTCTGAAGAGCAACAAAAGTGGGTCAAAAAGATGTTGGGCTATGACTTTGAAATCATCTACAAAAAGGGAAGCAAAATGTGGTGGCAGATGCACTCTCAAGAAAGGATGAGGATGTGGAAGCATTGTTGTGTGCCATTTCTATTATCCAACCAGATTGGATAAACGAAGAAAGGGAGGAATAGAAGAATGATGAAGAAGTATGGGCAATTATTCGAAAGTTACAACAAGATTCCAATACATCTGATACATTTATCAGGCAAAATGATTCGTTATGGTACAAAGATCGCTTATACCTCGGTAAGAATTCTCAACTCAAACAAAAAATTCTTATGGAATTGCACACTTCTCCCTTAGGAGGGCACTCAGGATTTTTAAAAACTTACCACAGGGTTAAGAAGGAATTTTTTTGGGATGGCCTTAAATCGGATATTCAAAAGTTTGTGGTGGAATGTTTGGTTTGCCAACAAAATAAAGTTGAAACAATTAAGACCCCGGGTCTATTACAACTTTTATCCATTCCAAGTCAACGTTGGGAGGAGGTTTCAATCGATTTTATCACAGGTTTACCCAAGTCTGAGGGAAAGAGTGTCATCATGGTGGTAGTTGACAGACTTACCAAGTATGCACACTTTTGTGCATTATCACATCCATTTAAAGCCAGTACAGTTTCTACTGCATTTATGGAAACAATTCAAAAGCTACATGGAAACCCAAAGATTATTGTAAGTGACAGAGATTCCATTTTCACTGGAAATTTTTGGACAAAATTATTTTCTTGTCTTGGTACTCAGTTAGCTCATAGCTCACCTTATCATCCTCAATCTAATGGGCAAACTGAGATAGTAAACAAATGTTTGGAAGGATATCTTCGTTGCTTTGTATCTGATAAATAGACATAATGGGTCAAATGGTTGCCTCTAGCTTAATGGTGGTATAACACTTCCTTCCATACAACAACAAAAATGACCCCATTTATGGCACTTTATGGATATCAGCCACCATCCATCACATCATATTTAAGAGAAAATTTTAAGGTTCAAGCAGTGGAACATCACATTGAACATCAACAACAAGTCCTCCAACTCTTAAAGGATAACCTCGTGTTGGCACAAAATAGAATGAAACAACAGGCAGATCAACATCGCAGCGAAAGAAGTTTTGATGTAGGTGATTGGGTATTCCTACAGCTACAAACATATAAACAAATGTCCCTCAAGCAAGCTAAGAAAGATAATAAATTATCACCAAAGTATTATGGTCCGTACAAGGTGTTGCAAAAGAATTGTACTATGGCATACAAATTGGAGCTTCCTGCAGCATCTCAAGTGCACCCAGTTTTCCATGTTTCATGTTTAAAGAAGGTTATAGGCGATAAGCTCCCAGTTCAAACAATATTGCCAGAACTTGACGAGGAAGGAAAAATTATATTGGAACCGGAAGCAGTCACAGAAACAAGAACTCGACAGCTACGAAATCGATCAATTTCGGAGTATCTCATCAAGTGGAAGAACTTATCCACTGAATATTCCACATGTGAGGATGAGAATTTTATACAGAAGCATCCAAAACTACTCAAGCGTTGAGGACAACACTTTTTTGAAGGAGAGGGGCATGTTAGGTCCCTATAATACTAGTGATTACCCCATTACTATTGTAGTTGTATCCCTTATTAATATTGTTGAACCCCTATTGTCCCCATATTTTTATTACTGTGCCCCATAGAATCCCTCTATTGTTATTTTTGTGGCTTTATATTATTATTGTTATGTCGGCTGGGTTATATTGTGACTCCATAGACTCCTATATATAGAAAGGAGGTTTTGTCATTTGAATGATCCAAGAATTTTTCATTTGTGTAATGTAAAGGAGGTTGCCCCCTCAAAGAGGCTGAATTCTAAGGCGTTGATCTCTCTTTTCTATCTTTTTGTCAGCTGGTTTCATAACAAAAATATTGTCAACACACAGGACTCTTCCCACTCGTCACCATCTTGTGTGTTGCATGAAGACAACTCGTCAAGTTAGCTTGTTGAAAATTTTGATGAAGCCTGTGATAGAGATGAATATCATCCTAAGAGAAGTTTTGAAATCAGTAACAACAACCATCCTCAAGCCATGCATGATCTGGTTCACATCTCAAAATACAAATTTTTAATTCTGGAAAGTTCCGGGACGTGCCAGGGAGTCGAGGCACTTCAATGTCCGTTGATGGTTATGTTAGGACCTTGCGACTCTGGTAAGCCCACAAAACCAAATCAGATATCTTTTCTCATGCACAATCCGTCTATTTGCATGGTTGCACTCGATGTGGATCCCCGTGTAAAGAATATTTACTATTCTGGGTGTGATATTTCAAAATTTCAGATTTTCGATAATGATCGAATCCATGAGTCCATTACAGTGTGTCTGTCCTCATGCACCTCTCTTACATCCAATTCAGGTTGGGAGTGTCCATCCCTCATTCAATTATGGGACAACGAAGTTGATCATCTCAAAGACTATCTTCATCTAGAATCATACTTATCGGATGTTCTTTCTCATAATCAACTCCTTGGTATTTTTGCAAATTTCGCACATCAAATCTGCCCACTCATCACACTAGCGATCTCCTTATGTGATGTCAAGTGCACATCCTCTCGTGCGAATCAAGTTACTCTCATTTCACCACACCCCAAATGGCTTCATACATTCACAACATTGACATCCTTTCTACATCTCAATAATGACCATGATGCCTGTGCACTATTTCACCAGTTGCAGGTGGGTGTTCTATCATGTCTAGCGGACAATGAACTTGGTTCCCTCATTCAAAGTGTTCACACTGTTGGGTGCTAAAAGGTGTCTTTTAAAACTCCTAATTGCCTCACATTACTTATCAACCTGGGTATGTCTTTTTGTTTCAAGAGTGTACACAATATGTGCAAGCTATAAATCTAGAGAGTAAGCCTTTTTAAGTTGAACTCAAAACTTGATACAAGAGTAAACAGATGCATTTATAAAACTCAAGATGCAACTGTTAACGAAAATATTACATCCAAGCACCAAGACTTAATCTTCAACTGAAGTGATAATCAAATATGAAGCAAGCAATTCAATGGAAAATAACATCAACCAAGAGCATAGTAGCATTAACCAATCTCTTTCAGCTGATTCTATATGAATCACACTCTATCTCAATGAAGCAATTCGAATGGAAATGATGTCAGCCAAGAGTTTAGTATTATTAACCAATCTCTTTCAGATAATTCTATACTAACCACACTCTTATCGTAATCAACCAAAAATCAATGTCTTAACTGATAATTAATTCAACCTGCAGTGAGCACAAAGGAAATCAAATGGAAAAATTGCAAAGTACATGAGATCAGAATAAAGGAAAGTAAACTAACTGCAATGTAAACTCACAGGAAATAAGAAGATATCAAACAGAATAAACTCGCAGGAAATGCAAAGATATAAAACATAATAACCTTATAGGAAATGGAAAAGTATCAAACAGGTAATAGCAGCAAGATCCGCCAGAGACCGGGCCCTAGCCACCAGTGAATACTACTGAGCTACTTCAGAGAATATGAATGATCAACAACGTAGATTATGTATTAACCACTGAATTCAATCCTCATTACAATACGGTTTTCCTACAGAATAACATTATGTATATTGCAATTACAATTGATGTCTCAAGCGAAAAGCTAAATCTCTCCATTATCCCCTCTCCTCCTATCCTATCCTACCCTATCTCTAATAATCCATGATCCTCTTCTTTGATCTCTGTTTTCAATTAAATACATAGAGAGTAGAGAGAAGTTACAACAGAGATGATTACAAAATGATTCCCATAACCAAATTTGATTTCTCACAACAAATTGATCAACAAGATCATATCTGAAATATCTTTCCATCAACATTCAATAGGAACAGGTCGAATTTGGTATTGCAATTGAGATAATTTGGAAACCGGCCGCAACAACGAATCTGAGAAAATCGTCTTCAGAGAACCTTCCGTTTCTCTTAATACGAACTCAATTTGGAAAAACTGCTTCTATATGACTAATTCGGTCTGTTCTAGACAAAACCCATGTTTCGGATTTTCTAGATTCTTCTCCATTTGCCTGAAACATCCAATGCAAAACTGTCACTTCTTATTCCAGCGAATTTCTGAGTTGGAATATTTAATGATGAGCTAGAGATCAAATCTACAATCTGGAAAATATCTTGGAGGCTAAAATGGTGAGTGATGTTACAAAAAATTTATTAATAAACCATCATTGGTAAAATCATGCATAATAATCATTAATTTATTAAAAATAAAGGAGAAGAAATAATATTTATCCATAAGAGCATAAATAATTATAAAATGGAATTATATGATAAATCATGATAAATGACGTGATAAAGAAGGGTAGAAATGGATGAAATAGGTGTTAAAAAGTGATAATAATAATGACATATTAGCGGCCCAACACACACGATTGTTCAAAAATTTTCTTTATTCATGTCAAACTGGGAATCTGGCATCTCGACTGACTGGTCTGATTTTTCGTCTATCTTGGGTGGCTGTCATGCAATTTGTTATTTTCCCAAAAATACATCGAATGACAGTCACTTTGCGCACTATGATCTTCACCATGTAACATGTTTATTCTTAGACTTATGTCAAGCAAGTGAGGCACCTTGGCCTGCGCTGATGGCTATGGAAGACCCTCACTTTCTTGACATGGTTGATGAGAATAACCAGATCTATCTATTCGTATTAGATTCCCATTGTGATCCCCTCTCTCAAATGAGGAATCCAGCTTCTAAAAAATCACGAATCTTTCAAAACAACCATCACGAATTTTATGATCCAATCGCTGAATGGCTGGAACAATCTTACTTGGTGAGTCGTGTTGCAGGTAACAAGCTTTAGTCCTTCCTCGCACTCGCTAAGAAACTTGGTGCAGAACAACACACACTCGTAAGAGGCCTCCGAGGTTTGTTGAAAAATGGTAGTCACGAAAGAGGTAAGCATGTGTGTTGGGTGGTTGTGACACATTCTTTCGCCCACAGGCGAGACCTTCTCTCTCGTGTGCAAGTTTGTCAAGTTTTTTCATTCTCTGTTGCACACTATTTTTTATCTGTTTTAATCACTCGTATCTTTGTGACTGTAGGTTGGGTACGCCTATGGTGGCTTCACTGGAAATTTCATTTCATGTAACCCCAACCATTTAACGTAGGAGTAGGAGTAGTGTTTTATTTTTCGCTTGTCTTTACTTTGTGGTTTTCATGTTTGTTTGCTTGCTGACTTGGTTGATTTGCTTGCTTGCTGTTGTTTTCACTTTGTTTGCTTTGATTATTATTTTTGTTTTTGTTGGTTTGGTTTTCTTAATACCTTGCTATTTTTGTTTCCGCAAATAAGTGATATCATCTACTGAGTTCTGGATTTTGAATGAGTATGTGGCTGAGATATGAAGAGACTTGTGACACTACAGCACTTGGCCAGTCTTGTGTCCGTCTTCTTTGTGCTTGGTTATAACCTTCAGCCACTGAAGTCTTGACGGAAAATACGAGCCATCTACAAGGGGAGTTTTGGTCTAACTATGAACCTGTGTCCACATTGGGATGCCCCATGCCTGTACTCAACCTTCTGCTATGTGTGTTCAAGCTCATCCAACTAGTAGAAGCAGAGAAGGAGAAAATCTAAATGAGCAAACCTATGTCAGAGGTATTAAATTCTTTTTTGAAGGAAAAACCTCTTCTGCTCTCAATAAGTTGGGATCCCTCTTCCATTGCAAAAATAAATAAGTGCCTATGCACAATCCTCATGAAAAAATACAAAGGCAAAAGAAGAGAAAGGCTTCCTACGTAGAGAGGTGAAACATGCAAATCCACCGGGGCACTGACCAGACTTACTGGAAGTGGAGCAATGCGTGTGTTCCCCCGTGACTCCACCGGGGTACCGCCCAGGCCTGCTCGCAGCGGAGAAACACCAGAGATGAAAACTTATACTCTGAAAATCTTCAACTCGTGAGCTAAACTACCCTTCCCAGATTCGAAAAACTGTGATCAAGCTGACCTTTTGATTGTGTTTGACTAAGTTGGCAAAAGGTGAACCATGTATGTCCATAGAGTAAGTGGGGAAGCCGAAGTAACCCGCACATCAATTCAATACTTACCAAAAGACCAAGGCCCTATGCTAGAAATGAACCTAAACAGAGAAGTTGGAATTCTACTAGTGTGTCGCCAAGTGTTGTAGCGGCTACAACCACCCTCCAAAATTTTGGCCTGCACCAAATTTCAGAGCCTCCTTTGAGAGTTTCACTTGATGACTGCACACACTCGGGTTCACTTCGTGAACTCGTGTGAGTCTTCTCACCCACCTTGCTTGATCATTTCACCCAAGATTTTGCATGTTGATGTCAATTTCATGCTTGCGACCATGTCTTGGTCATGCTCAATGTCTTTGCTTCGTGTGTACATGTTGTGTTCGCTATGAAAACATCTGTCGCACTCACACAGAGTCACATACACTGTTGCGCAAGAATCGTCACAGTCGACCAACGATCAATCACAAGTGTCGCGCTTGTCGCTCACACTGTCAGTCAGTCGTGTTGACCATATGTGTCTGGATGGTTCGAGTCGTCTCGTCATCAAGTCATGTAAGTGTGTATTTTCAAGATCACATATGCATATTTCACTCGTTCACACACTTAGTCATTTTGCTGAAGTTTTGATGATCGGACTCCCCTCTGACAGACGGACCATTACTCTAGAATCGACTTGATCGACGTTCACCTAGAACAACACAAAAGCACCAAGCAAGCCATTTCAAGCTGCACTGCCTGCAAGTAACTCAATCATCCTTCATGCTGGTCAACGGAGATTTTGACCCAGTAGCCACCTAGGGATTGACTCCCCTCAAAAATTGTGTAGAGGCTGTAGACCTTGCCCGCTCCATTGACTGAGAAATCGCACAGACAGGCCAGACAGACACCCAGTGCCCATCCCTATCTTCCTCAGAAAATTGTGCAGTTTTTCCAGCCAGGCCTCCCGACAGTTGACTGGCTGTTCACCAAGAAAATTATGCAGTTTTCATGAGAAAGTCCTCTGCTACCCAACAGTATACTCAGCTCAAAAACTGCACAGAGGTGATCAGCAGGCCAACCTCCCAGCATCATCGTAGTTTTTCTCGCCAGCAGCTCTTAGCAGCTGACTGCTAGTTCCCTCCACGAATTACGTAGTTTTTGTTGCCAAGCTCCAACAACTGATTTCCAGTTCCCCTCAGAAATTGCGCAGTTTTTTCTGCCTGTGACCGAGCAGCTGACTCCAAGTTCCCCTCAGGAATTGCATAGTTTTTACTGCCAATTTCTTGACAGCCAACTACTAGTTCTCTCCAGGAATTACATAGTTTTGGCTGCCAGGCTCCCGCTGCCCGCTCCTTCCGGAAATTGCGCAGATTTTGTTTGCCCAACCTTCCCGTAGCCCAGACTGTTCCTCCCAAAAACTACACAGTTTTGTCCTCCAGCTGAGCTAGACCCTGCAGACAGTCACAGTCGATCCAGATTTCCCATATTCATCACCCAGTGACTGCTGCACAGTTTTCATCAGCAGTGCCCAAAGCCTTCATCCCAGCTTGCAACCTTGTCTCCTATCCTAGTCACTTACATTCGAAACGATCATGCATCATGGTAGACTAGGAGTTTTTTTGGATTTGATGTCGTCTCGTCATCAGTAACTGCAAATACAGGTACACAAATGAACATGGCGCAATGACAGATGGGATGAACAAAGGGAGTACATGTATAAGGACATGTTCCCGAACAGAAGAACAAACATTGCATGAAAAAGATGTGCTCGTGAATGGACGATCATGCAAAGATGTGTTCGTGGACAGACGAACGATAAAACATGAAATATGTGTTCACGAATGGATGAACATGCACTTTTTGCGAATGGACAAACCTGTCAAGCTTACCAACCTACAAGCAAGGAGCAATGTGCAAATGCAACATCAAGCGAACCAACGACCATCAAGGACTCCGCGCACTTTTCTATGCAGAGGTGAAGCTTTGACACACCATGACGACATCCATCACCCAACAAAACTGCAACTCGACATGCACACCAAAAGCAGCATGAATGTACCAAAACTGTCATGTTGAGTCTTTTCATGAGTCATGTCGTCCACATATTTACTATGGGCCATACTGTCAATCAATGTAAATGTGGAAGTCAAAGAGACCCACTTGTTGTATGAAGAGTCATGTAAAGTCAAAAAGTCATGGATGTCAAATAGTCACGAGGGTAGTTGAACAGCTACAAGGGTCAGTTTCACTCTCAGCTATAAAAATCCCCTCATTTGTACATGTAAAGAACTTTTTCACCTCAAATCCTCCCACATAGCCTTGAAAGTCTGTAATGTTTTCTTTGAGGAGTAAGCAGTGGCTCCAATGCCTTGCACATGGGGTTAGTGATGTATGGTGTAACGATGTGTCTTGGAACTTTCGCTTAATACGGAAGCCTGCTAGTAGGCCAACACGTTTTCACACATGTATTTTAACTGTTGTAAGACTAATCTTAAACACTTGTAATGCATGTTTATTTAACCTGTGTTTAACACTTGAACTCATTCACTTCTTGTAATACATATATGTTAATGAAAATGTGTTGTATATGATGTGAACGCTGTCTCGCCCATGTTGGCTACTCTCCTGGACATTAGACAAACCTTTCACATAAACTTTCTATAACGATCATCGCACTCGCGCGGACTCATCCACTGTGTGTTGTACGTGTTATCTTTGCTTATGTGTTGTGACTACTACATCCATCTGGAATTCTCCTTCGGAAGCTGTGAAAGTTCTATTGTGTTGTGTGTTCCTAACAGAGTTGGGACATCTTCCCATCTGACTTGGGACTCACTCTCATCCTTTCCCTCTACGGTGAAAGAACCATTGACAAAAGTAGCACTAACAATCACCAGGGATGCGAACCTCGCTACTCGAAGACAAAGCATGTTGGAAATAATACTGAGAGGGGGGGGGGGGTGAATCAGGGGGGGGGGGTGAATCAGTATTATCAAGCCAAATATTCCCTTTTAAAAATAAGAGGATATACACTACTTCAGTTAGTGAAACCCGCGTATATACGCAACTATGTAGAAGGAAACCCGTGTATACAATGCAAACTTATGATTTACTTTATCTTTCAGATGTTGATTATTAATCTGTGTATCTGAGTGAAATAAACAGTAACCAGACCAATAAAACAGAACAGAAGACAGTCACACACAAGAACACAAGATATAAGGTGGAAACCCAATGAGGGTGAAAACGACCTGCTGCAATTCGTCTCTATATTTCTTTAATTAGAAAATTCCTTTTACAATGTACTGGTGCAGTCCTTTACCATTACGCAGGCTACAACCTGCAGAGAGCTACAACCCTCTCTCGTTTTCCAGCTTCTCCTGGAAGGGAGCTACAACCTTGTTATGAAACCAGCTCAAGAAAAGATAGAAAAGATAGATCAACGCCTTAGAATTCAGCCTCTTCGAGGGGGCAACCTCCTTTACATTACATAAATGAACAATTCTTGGATGATACAAATGACAAAACCTCCTTTCTATATATAGGAGTCTAAGGAGTCACAATATAATCCAGCCGACCTAACAATAATAATATAAAGCCACAAAAATAACAATAGAGGGATTCTATGGGGCACATAAATAACAATATGGGGGTAATAGGGGCACAACAATATAAATAAGGGGTATAACTACAATAGTAATGGGGTAATCACTAGTATTATAGGGACCCAACATGCCCCTCTCCTTCAAAAAAGTGTTGTCCTCAACGCTTGAGTAGTTCTGGATACTTCTGCATAAAATTCTCATCCTCCCATGTGGAATCTTCAGCGGATAAGTTCTTCCACTTGATAAGATACTCTGAAATTGATCGATTTCGTAGCTGTCGAGTTCTTGTTTCTGTGACTGCTTCCGGTTCCAATATAATTTTTCCTTCCTCGTCAAGTTCTGGCAATATTGTTTGAACTGGGAGCTTGTCGCCTATAACCTTCTTTAAACATGAAACATGGAAAACTGGGTGCAATCGAGAAGCTGCAGGAAGCTCCAATTTGTATGCCATAGTACCAATCTTTTGCAACACCTTGTACGGACCATAATACTTTGGTGATAATTTATTATCCTTCTTAGCTTGCTTTAGGGACATTTGCTTATATGGTTGTAGCCGTAGGAATACCCAATCACCTACATCAAAACTTCTTTCACTGCGATGTTGATCTGCCTGTTGTTTCATTCTATTTTGTGCCAACACGAGGTTATCCTTTAAGAGTTGGAGGACTTGTTGTTGATGTTCGATGTGATGTTCCACTGCCTGAACCTTAGAATTTTCTCTTAAATATGATGTGATGGATGGTGGTTGATACCCATAAAGTGCCATAAATGGGGTCATTTTTGTTGCTGTATGGAAGGAAGTGTTATACCACCATTCAGCCAGAGGCAACCATTTGACCCATTGTGTCTGTTTATCAGATACAAAGCAACGAAGATATCCTTCCAAACATTTGTTTACTATCTCAGTTTGCCCATCAGATTGAGGATGATAAGATGAGCTATGAGCTAACTGAGTACCAAGACAAGAAAATAATTCTGTCCAAAAATTTCCAGTGAAAATGGGATCTCTGTCACTTACAATAATCTTTGGGTTTCCATGTAGCTTTTGAACTGTTTCCATAAATGCAGTAGAAACTGTACTGGCTTTAAATGGATGTGATAATGCACAAAAGTGTGCATACTTGGTAAGTCTGTCAACTACCACCATGATGACACTCTTTCCCTCAGACTTGGGTAAACCTGTGATAAAATCCATTGAAACCTCCTCCCAACGTTGGCTTGGAATGGATAAAGGTTGTAATAGACCCGGTGTCTTAATTGTTTCAACTTTATTTTGTTGGCAAACCAAACATTCTGCCACAAACTTTTGAATATCTGATTTAAGGCCATCCCAAAAAAATTCCTTCTTAACCCTGTGGTAAGTTTTTAAAAATCCTGAGTGCCCTCCTAAGGGAGAAGTGTGCAATTCCATAAGAATCTTTTGTTTTAGCTGGGAATTCTTACAGAGGTATAAGCGATCTTTGTACCATAACGAATCATTTTGCCAGCTAAATGTATCAGAAGTACTGGAATCTTGTTGTAGCTTTCGAATAAGTGCCCACACTTCTTCGTCATTCTTCCATTCCTCCCTTGCTTCGTTTATCCAATCTGGTTGGATAATAGAAATGGCACACAACAATGCTTCCACATCCTCATCCTTTCTTGAGAGTGCATCTGCCACCACATTTTGCTTCCCTTTTTTGTAGATGATTTCAAAGTCATAACCCAACATCTTTGTGACCCACTTTTGTTGCTCTTCAGAGGATAATCTTTGTTCTAAAAAGTATTTAAGGCTATCATGATCCGTTTTTACCTTGAAGTGTCTTCCCATTAGGTAGGGTCGCCATTTCTTAAGTGCATGGAGTATTGCCAACATTTCCTTCTCATAAATAGCTTTGCTTAAAAACTTTCCCTTGATTGGACGACTTTCAAAAGCAATGGGTCTTTCATCTTGCATTAGAACAGCACCAATTCCATTTCCTGAAGCATCACATTCCACAATAAAGGTTTTTGTGAAGTCCGGTGTAGCTAAGACCGGTGCTTGGCACATTGCCTCTTTAAGATGTTCAAAGGCCTTTGTTGCTTCCGGAGTCCATGAAAATGAATCTTTCTTCAATAATGTTGTTAGAGGTGCTGCTATTCTCCCATAATTCTTAACAAACTTGCGATAATACCCTGTCAACCCAAGAAATCCTCGCAGATGCTTTATGGATGTGGGGATTTTCCATTCCTTAATGGCTTTAATTTTGCTAGGGTCTACCTTAACTCCTTCATGAGATACAATATGACCCAAATATTCCACCTCCTGGACTCCAAAGAAACATTTGGATCTTTTTGCATATAATTGTTTCTCCTCCAATAGTTGTAGCACCTTGTCAACATGTTCAACATGATCCTTCCAAGACTTGCTGTAGATTAGTATATCATCAAAAAATACTAACACAAATTTTCTAAGGAATGGTTTGAAAATTGAATTCATCAAACCTTGAAATGTTGAAGGTGCATTGGTAAGGCCAAAAGGCATGACCAAAAATTCATAATGACCCTCATGAGTTCTAAATGCCGTTTTTGGAATGTCTTCAATCTTCATTCTGATTTGATGATATCCCGAACGAAGATCCAACTTGGTGAAGTAAATTGATCCATGCAATTCATCCAGTAATTCATCAATGACAGGAATGGGGAACTTATCTTTAATAGTGAGCTTGTTGAGCTCCCTATAATCTGGACACATGCGCCATGATCCATCCTTCTTGTGCACCAATACTACTGGAGCTGAGAAAGAACTTTGACTCGGTTGAATTATACCAGCCTCTAGCATTTCTGCAACCATACGTTCAATTTCACTTTTTTGGACATAGGGATATCTGTACGGCCTGATGTTTGGAGGAACACTTCCTGGAATCAGATGAATAGCATGATCATGATCACGCATAGGTGGGAGACCTTTGGGAGTCTCAAATACCTTGGAATGATTGTCCAGGACTTTTTGGAGATCTGGAGAAATAGATGATTCCAATGTGGAAACATCTAGCGAACATAATTGTGCAATTACACCTCTTTGCTCCTTTTTTAGAAGCTTTGTCATGCCATTAGAGCTGATTATCTTTCCTGGTTTCCCTGCAATACCCCTTAATTCAACTTCCTTTCCTTCCACAGAAAATTTCATGAAAAGTTCTTGAAAATTAAAAGCTATTGTACCCAAGGATTGTAGCCATTGGACTCCTAGTACAACATCAGCACCTCCCATTGGAATGGAAAGCATTGGGCTAGTCAATACATATTCTCCCATGGATAGCTTGATATTATGGCACTTTCCAGAACAATTTATTGTTCCTCCATTTGCAATCATCACTTGACACTCTGGTGCTGGATATAGGAAGCAATTCAATTCTTTTGCTACCCTACAATGAATAAAATTGTGGGTGCTTCCTGAATCAATCAACACTATTACCTTTTTCTTCTTGATTTGTCCTTCTATCTTGATGGTTTGAGGAGTGGTAATTCCCGCCAATGCATTACAAGATATGGTCGGATTTATTTGTTCTTCATCTAGGCTTTGTTCCTGGAATATATCCTCTTCTTTTGACCTTTCTTGCTCCTTTTCTTCTTCCTCTTCACAATCTATGTAGAATAATTTCTTCTCAGCACACTTATGACCTTTTGTGTATTTGCTATCACAATTGTAACAAAGCCCTTTTGCTCTTTTTTCTTCCAATTGTTGTGGTGTCAACCTTGTAGGTTGTGGAAGACTATGGGCAACAACACTTCCGTCTTTATAGTTGTGAATGGTATGCTTCCTAGTTGCCATAATTTTGCTTTCCATTTTTCTTGCTAACCTGAATGCCTTCTCTAATGAATCAGGTTCCCAAAGGCGCACATCATGTTGGATATTATCCTTTAAAGACCCTATGAACACATCAATCCTATGCTCCTCTGGAATATCTTTTACCCTTATGTTCAATTTTTGGAACTCCTCAATGTGCTCCATTATTGAACCCTTTTGTTTGAGACTTATCAATTGGCTAAAAAAAGTGTTGCTTTTTGTATCCTCATAATGTGCTATCAATTCTTCCGTAAAAATTGCCCAAGTGATAAATTGTTTACGAGAGCAAAGCCATTGATACCATACAAACTGATTTGGTTCCAAATATAAAGTTGCCATACGTACCTTTTGTGTGTTTTGCACATTATTGAGATCGAAGAATTGCTCCATCTGTAATATCCATGTGGCGGGATCCTTGCCATCAAACTTCCTCATATCGATTTTTGGAATATGGTGGGTCTTCGATCCAACATTAGAGTCTATGGAATCATGATTAACATTTCTTTTGTTCTCATCATGAGTTTCCTTTACTACCTTTTCACCATTAGTAAGTATTTCTTGTAGAAAATTTGTCAAATCCGTCTTCAAATCTGCCATGTCTGTCTTCAAATCTGCCATGTTTGTCTTCAAATCTATCTTCAAATCATCCATCTTAGCTTCCATGCCCTTTATCTTAGACTCCACGCCATTTATCTTAGATTCCACGCCATTCATCTTAGCTTCTGTTAGCTTTTGTGAGCGTGACATTTGTTGCACTTGTTCTTGTAATTTTGATATATCATGTAGCATTTCTTCCTCTTCTTCATGAGTCATGCTAGAGCTTTCAGGTTCCTTACTAGGTGTTTGCATTTTCTTTCCTCGGGGCATCAGTTACCGATAATAATGCTTTACTATGCCCTTTGAATTCCGTTAAACCAAGCTTACACAAAAATTAAAAAAAAAAAACTACACACCTTTTTTCACTTTATAGAAGCCTGATATTGAATCTGATGTATCTCTGTAATTTCAGATCATCCAATTCTGAAATTTCAACCTGTAGTAGCCTTCTGCATCCTCTTTCCAATGCCACAAGTCTGAGCCAAATTGGATTCTCCAAGGAAGAGTTATGTGAAATCTCCCACAGTGACTTGCTTTTAGACTAGTTCAGTAGAGCGAACTTGTACGACGTGCCACGAGTCACTTTTTCAACCTTTGAATCTAAAACACACATACAAGAAACTACAGTCCGTCCTCTTTCTGTACCTTTTTACGAAATTTCAATCCGATCCTCAGAGAGAGAGTTATGACGATTTTCCCCAGGTCACCTGTTTTGAATGTAATTCAGGAGTCTGCAAAAAGACCAACTTCCTCAGATCATATCTCCGAAAATATCACGCGAAAAGCTCTGAAATTCGGAACCAAGGTTCAGCGCCAATTCTTCTCAAATGGGTTTTTTTTGTGACTTCTGAAACGTCACAGAAAAAAAGTTATAGCGAAAATTCCACGATGACCTGTTTGGAGCAGCGAAACCCTAGAATCCAAAGCTCTGATACCAAATGTTATGAAACCAGCTCAAGAAAAGATAGAAAAGATAGATCAACGCCTTAGAATTCAGCCTCTTCGAGGGGGCAACCTCCTTTACATTACATAAATGAACAATTCTTGGATGATACAAATGACAAAACCTCCTTTCTATATATAGGAGTCTAAGGAGTCACAATATAATCCAGCCGACCTAACAATAATAATATAAAGCCACAAAAATAACAATAGAGGGATTCTATGGGGCACAGAAATAACAATATGGGGGTAATAGGGGCACAACAATATAAATAAGGGGTATAACTACAATAGTAATGGGGTAATCACTAGTATTATAGGGACCCAACAAACCCCCTTAGCTCTTGTACTAGCCAAGATACTAGTACATAGGTGCTGGCCTACTGAAGGCTACAACCTTCTCTTTCTTCCAGGGACCACGTTTCATAAATTTTCAGACTGGATCCATGAACATCAATCAATCATCAAGATTTCTGCTTCAACCAATCTCCTTTCCACCGAACAAAACTGATTCACAATAAACACTTCTCTGACAGCTGTACCCAGAACACAGTAACAGTAACCATATACCAAATTCTGAACCCAGAACACTGCAGCAACAAACAGAGGTAGCTAGATCACAATAAAATATGTATATGCTACTTAAACAACCTGAAACCTGCGTGCATACGCTCCTGTGTGTGGAGCAACCTGCGTATACGCAGTTTTCCTTTACTGAACCTGCGTGTATACGCGCCTTCGCTTCACTGAACCTGCGTACAGATCTATAAAGGAGAATTTACTCTTTCAAATAGTCAAATGCTAAATAACCCAGATTATCAGATTTATAGATCAAGTGTGCGCCTCACAGAACAGATCAAAATCATACAAAGATACTATCATTCAAGCTTTAAAGATTATGACCCATCAATAGATCTTATCCTTCTTTATGCGCTTAGGTTCCTCCTTCATTCAGATCCAGATCTGCACCATAACCCCAATCACAAAAGTTTCAGATCTAGCACATGTTAGATATTCAATTGATTCCAAAGATGCTTTGCCAAATGATCTCCTTCCTCTTTTATAGTCTTAGGCCTTTCTCAATACCACGGTCCAAAACCATAATAACACAATACCACGGGCCCAACACTTGGGATCAACACTTCTGATGAGATATCATGGTCCAAAACCATAGGTTCAAGTACCAAGGACTAACTACCATGGACCAAAGGTAAGTTTTCCAACATATACGTGCTTTTCCTTGCGTGAAAGTGCGTGTATACGCATACGCGCCTTTGTAACGTCTAACCCGCGTGTATACGCATCTTCGTCTAGATGAACCTGCGTATATGTCTTTTCCTTCATTCTGAAAGCCTGAAATGAGATCTGTTATCAAAGAGAGTTGCCATCAAGAACAACACCTGTGCCATAGCTCCAAACCTGTGCCATAATGCCAACAAAGCAGACCACTCTCCTGGGCTGACAAGCAAGAGTTGAGGCAAAAATTTAAGATAATGGCAACCGGGCCATCGTATCGAGTGGGACTCCTACATCAAATCGTGTGAGGTCTAGTAGGGACTTCATACCGGGGAGATCCCCTGATGTTGGCGGGTCAAACACCGTCAACAACCCCTTACACATTTGTTTCATAAAGCTAACGCTTTATAACCTAGGAGGCCATTTATTAGAAAATTATTTATGGTGCAGCTATGCCAACCACCAAGGATTGTCGATCGCTGATTTCTAAAGTGATGTCATCACATGCCACGTGGTGTCTTCTGACCAGTGACACGTGTCACCTGGATATGGCCCATTAGGCTATCCAAAAACCCTGAAACATATTGCCACATGTCCCTCCTTATCGTGATGTCATGCTAATGTCAGTAGCTACCTGGAATTATCAGAACCAATCGAACGCTGCCATGTGCCCTCATTGGAGCTTCTTTGATGCTGCCACCTGTCCTTATTGAAGCCAACCAAACACCTCCACGTGTCCTCCTAGAGGAGAGAGAAAGGGCCTCACCCTTCTTGGTTTCGTAGTGATTTTATTTGTAAAAACATTTTCGTCTCTCCTGATGATTTAACAATGAAGGCCTTAATCTTGGCATCACTTTTGAAACGATGAATAATGATCGCCGATGCACCACTGTGTGCTGACTACTGGGACCTCTAATATGCGATATCAGAAATCGCATATCGCAACTTGCTGTTGCACTTCCCCTATGATTCTCAATCCTACGATATCCGATATTCTGGGACCTCTGATATGCGATATCACAAATCCCTAATCGGCGGTTCACTTCTGTTGTGCACTTTGCCTTGAATCCCCTGATCGTGGATTTCCAGGACCTCCAATCTCCGATATTCCTCACTACATAAGGCATGAATCACCCTGAACTCCAGTAGACCATATCTTTTGAACCACATGACCATTTATGGACTTCCACATACCATTGGAGAGCTCTTCTAGATCACATTCCAATGAAAGGAGTCTAATTAGCCACTGAGCCCATCTACTACCTCAAAATATGGCTCCAATGTATTTACATAACAAATAATCACAACCACCAAGACATGAAGCCCCATCATCAGGCTAAGCCTTGTTTGACATTAATGCCAACACTTGCACAACTAGCCACCTTCATACCATCAAATGTCCAACACTTACTGGGGAGATCCCCTGACATGTTGGTGGGTCTAGCACCGTCAACATTTCTGGTGCTAGAAGGAGGGCTAGATGACAAGTTGAGTCTTCAAAGTCTGTTATGAATCTCTGCACATCATTCATGACTTACATTACAGTTAATCCTACGACATGTCTGTCTCATGGACGTGATTTTGAAGTGTCATAGGATCTCCTTGATGACTTGTCATGTTTCATATATGATGGTGAATGCAAAGAACCTTTACTTAGTCATGGAGTAGCCTTCATGGGTTTATGTGAAAGAAATGAAATCCATGAGGATCACATCGCTTGCTCGTTGTTCGCATTCATGTTCTGAGGGAACACACTACAATGGTGTGTCACATTTCCCACAACATCTATTCACACTTATGATCAAATGATCGCAGTGTTGGCCCATGATTTCTATCATTATGATCATAAAGTGCTCAATAAAAAAATTCTGCAATTATGGAAAGCACCTAATGAATCCTTTTTACAATTTTGGGATTTCTTCCGATTGATTGGAAATTTCTCAATGAAATATTTCAGTGTCTTCTTCACATATTTGAAAATCCTCATGTGTTAGAATCATTCGAACCCCTCCCAACATACCTCGATGTTAGAGATGCCAAACCAAATACGGACAAGGTTGCTGTCACAAGTGATCCTCTGCCTGCTTCTCATCAAATGACTCTGGCTCCACAGTGCGAGGTGGGAGAAGCTGCGAACCCATATATTGAATTGTCACATCATCCCATCCCACCTGCTCTAGATATCTGCGCAGATTTGGATTGCAAGATTGTTGGTTGTCACGTGAACTTGTTCTCTCAACCTCCGTCTTCTCATTTTTTTGATCCTCTGGATTGTATTGTGTTGTGTTCTTCTGTTCCAAACTCCACGTTCGTTGTTCACGAGGATCAAGTGTCGACAGAGTTGGTGTTGAGCAACCAACCCGCGTTATCATTTTTGATGAGTATGTGTCGGAATCTGAAGAAGAACATGCAGTGAAGGATGACCGCCTTCCGTCTTCACCTCATCCATTGTTCCTTGACATCTTTTGTGATTTTCCATTTTTTATTTGTCTTGTGAAAATCCATCCAGGGTGTTTTTACTTCCGATAATTCACATAACACACCGGATGTCAGTTTGTCATTGCATTGCAGAGAGGACACATATTTCTTTCCAAATCCTCCCTATCTATCATATTCTCTTTTTGGAAACTCAAAGGGTGAACATTCTTGTTTCTCATCAACCCCTCTATATGATTCATCAGATCATGATGATGTCGATGAACATCTCAAATTTTATGATCGTGGCTATCATGATCTCTTTACTTCTTCATTCAATCATGATGCTACTGATATTTCTAAGCCACTGATCTTTGATGATCTACCCGACGATGAAGTGGAAACCCCACAAGTTGTCGAGGCACTTTAGCCTGCACTAATGGTTATGTCAGGTCCTCGATGTCTTGAGGACAATTCCACTTCCAATCAAAAATTTGTTGAACCACCCCAGGCTCCTCATCAATCTCTCGCGCACATTGAAAATCAATCTAATCTGTAGATTTTACATCCTCCATTGCAATCACATGATCCTATCGCTCATGCATTGCAGGAATCGCACACAATGAGCACCCTTGTGAAACATAAGTTTTCTTCCTTTTTCATGTTTGTTCGTTTGTCATTTTCAAAAGAGTGTGCATGTTCATCATCTGTGCATAGTGTGTTGCAACACCATGGTACGTCTGCAGAGTGTTTATCTTTCACTTTTACTCTTTTCTTTTATGTGGACACATTTAAACTCTGAGCATGTTGGTCTTCACTGTCTTATCTTTTTTGTGCGCTGGTTTACTTGAATATTTTTTTGGTCGACTATGCCTTCACCAACATGGGCCAACCAATGCACCGGTGGTTGCATTGGAAATATCACTTCATGTGAGTAGGCCCATGCATTGTTTAGTTTAGGAGTAGGAGTAGTGTTTTCTTTCTTGTTTGCTTTGCTTGCTTGTTTGCTTTTATTACTTGTTTTTCTTTCATTTACTTCTATCCTTTGCTTTTTTGTTTTCTTGCTTGTTATGCACCTGTAGGATTAGCTTCACATGAAACCGTGTTTGGCGCTTGAGACAAGAGAAGTGAAGTACAAGAGGACTTGTACAACTACCAACTATTGGTTATCTATTGTCCTCTCTCTTTATGACAAGCTTGTTATCTACAGTTGATGATACCCTGATGGAAAATACATTCTATTTAGAGTGAGTCTTGGTGAAAACACAACACTTGCATTTTTAACTAGTACCACCTACTCTAATCGGATTTTCTATATTCGGTTAACCCTTTTCAACTCAGTCAAGTAGAGTAAGGTAAGGGGGACAGCCTTAACAAGTATGCCAGAGGTATATATAACATACTTCTCTGAAGGGAAAACCTCTTCTGTTCTCAATAAGTTGGGATCCCTGTTTCGCCTCATGAAATAAATAAGTGCCTATGCATAGTTCTTTGAAAAATGAAAAAATGAAAAAAAAAATACAGGAAAAAGAAGAGAAAGGCTTCTTGTGTAGAGAGGTGATGCAAGTAACTTTTCCAGGGTATTGACCAGGCTCACTTGCAGCGGAGCGATGCTTGTGTTCTTACGTGACTCCGCCTGCATAGTGTCCAGGCCTATTGGCAACAAAGCAACACCAGAGATGAAAATAAAAATATAACAATTATATTACTTGTGCATCAATATAACCTTCATCCCCAATCGAAACAACTCAGTTGACTTGGCTTGGTATGTGTGTAGACCAATCAAGAGAATGGAAGGGACTATATATTTAACTCAAGCTAGTAAAGAAGCCATGACCATCAAAGAATCAAACAATACTTCTTGAGGGGTTAGACTCACTTTACATGAAACAAGGTCCATATAGAGCTAGAGTTCTACCAGTGTGTTGCCAATGCTGTAGCGGCTACAACCACCCTCCAAAATTTTTCCCTTGCTTTGTTTTTGAGCCTCCCTCCTAAAACTCTTAGCGAGATGTCTTGCACAACTCAGGTACTTGTGTTTCATTTGAGTTCATCTTTCACTTTGTAGCTTGTGTTCGCTTACTTGATTTTCCGACTAGCCACAAGCTAATCTCGTGACTTGGTTTACATCTGGTTCTTGCGCTATCTTGGAAAAATGCACAGTGCTAGAGGGTAGTTTGCCTTGCTATTAGGAATGGCGCAGAGTAGCATGACAGCTTGCCTTTCTCTCCAGAATTGTGCAGAGTAGCCCGATAGACAACCTTTCTCAGAGAAATTGCGCAGAACATCTTGACATTGGGCTTCAGATAAAAAATTGCGCAAACCCAGTTGGTAGCTTGCCTTTAGCTAGGAAATTGCGTAGAGCATGAGAGGTGGCCAAAGCCACTCAACCCAAGAATTGCGCAGAAGAATTCCATCAGCTGCTGTCTAATACATGTCTTGGAAAGTTGCTGGGTTCTCTCCAGAATTGTGCAATTTATCCATGCATGCATGGTATCCTTTCCAAAAAAAGAAAAAGGAAAAAATCATCCCTAAAAATAGGGATCTTTTTTAGCACTTGGAGTTACACTCAAGTTGATTTTAGAAACTTCTCACCACTTGTCGCTTTTTCCTAGGTTTTTGGCATGCGCATCATAAACCATATATCGATGGAATCTATTTAAAAGACATACCAAAGCTCATTCTACACATTCGATCTTGGAGCTCTAGCATTCCCAAGGCATCTAGGAATCTTTAGCATAGTCGACACAACTTTTCCAGGCAAGTTCTTCTTTTCAATTCTTTTGCCCCTTTTTCTATCGCTTTTATTTCCTTGGCTTGTGTGAGTGTTTTTTTCATGTTTTGTTGAATGACCACTAAAATTTTAGTTTGTTTTAACTTGTAGAAGCGTTTTTTCAAGTTTTAAATTGTCTTTCTTAAGCATCACACACATAACACTGCTTTTGCAATAATGGTTGATGTTGCGGTGACTCTCCCCACTAGCTTTGTTGTTCATCCGTTTCACTGTTTCTTGCATTGGTTTTGGTTTTATGCATGACCATTCACTCCTATCTGCACCATCCTTCGCTCATGCATTTAGATCTACTCGTTTTTAAGTTGCCCTTGGGCAGATCTGGTCTACCTCGGCTCAGATATTGCTTTTCCCGACATGTAATGCACATTCCCCGAACTCAAGGCTCTGCCTTGCCTCCAGGAATTGCACAAAATATACCTGTCAATGGCCCCCAACTGTGCTTTGCGTAGTTCTGGGAGACACTACCCAGTCTTACCCACTGGGATTGTGAAGTGCGTATTTTGTTGACGGTGATAGACCCACCAACATGTCAAGGGGATCTCCTCGGTAAGAAGTCCCAATTAGACCTCAGACCATTTGGTGTAGGAGTCCCAGTAGTGGGTCGTAAGGTAATGCCTTGACCGTGATGTCGCACAGAGGCAAGTAAGATAACTCTGTCAGTAGCAAGGGTGTGACTGATGCAGTGAGTCAAGGAAGGTGTATGAGAGGTTCTAACACTTTGAAGGGGGAAGGAGGTGAAGGTGAGTTCTAGGTTGAAAGGGATCAGTCCCAACTCGGCTAGGAACACACAACACAAAGGACATGCACAGATTCCGGTGGAGCAATCCACTCGAATACATAAGTCACACCATACAAGGTAAGATAACACGTACAACACTCACGGATCAGTCCGAGACGAGTGCGATGGTTGTTATAGCAAGGTTCAAGTGAAAGGTATGTCTGATGTCCGACAGAGCAGTCGACACAGACGGTGACAACATTAACAACATATGAAACACATTAACAACAAGATTCATATAATTTCATGTGAATTAGTTCATACACAAGTACATAAGTTAAACAACATATATCATTAAAGCAACCAGAGCAGTACAACTACAATAAAAACATATGCATGAAAATGTGCTGGCCCTTATTATATAAAGAAGTGTAAGTCACAATCAAACCTACTAGCCCCAACAGTGGAACATTACAGTCACATCCGTCTGCTCCTCTAAAGAGATGTACAAGCACCGTGTAGTGGAGAAGTCAAGGTGCATTACAATACTGTCCAAACCTTCTTCAAGATAGTCTCAGTAGAGGCTTGGCTAACCAAAAGCCTATATAATGAGTTATGAGGGACTATTTATAGTAAAGGGTGGGGTGACCCTTAACATTCCCCTTTGTGACAGTTCAACTACTCTCATGACTCTTCACCTACTCTATGACTGTTACATCCAACTGTTGACACTTGACTTACACTTGACATGACTCAACATTATAATGCACATGTACTCATGTGAGACAACGCTTGAGCAAGACTTGGAAGACATCACTGACACTCGGTCCACTGTGGTGAGACCAACTCTTTGACATGCTTGTGATGGTGAAGCTGGTGAGTTGATGCCAAGCTTGGTCATTCATGATGGTGTGCATGCACCTCATGGTGACATCTTGCTGAAGCGAACTCTTGCTTTCATTGCAACCGGTGCATTGGCTCGGCCCCTTCATCCAACTCATCTACTAACATGCACATGGTATTCTTGGGTGCGGTTGAACCGACAACATACTGATGCATAGTGCCCGTGTTGATCTTCAAGTGTGTGTTGGTGGTCATGTGCATCAACTTGCTGAAGTACCCGTTCGGTTCCAGTTGGAATTGATTCTTGTCTTCACCTTGGTGAGTGTGTTGAATGGGTTGGATTACATGCATGTTCACAATGACATGCATGCTGCTGAATCCCTTGCATGCGATCAACCATTCTCACCATGTCTGCTCTATGTCAACTGCTGGGATGGATCCTTAACTTGTACAAGTGCAGTTTCATCTGTGAGTGCATGTTACACCCACTGCTATTCCTGTTCCTGTTGCAACTCATTCGTCTATCTGTGCAGCTTCATGTTCTTCCTGAGTTGCTGCTTCAGCATATGCAACTCCCTCTTTGTTCCATCTGCTACCTTCGTGCAATCTTCATGTCGCGCCGTCACTTCATAGCCGGAGTCTCCAAAGTTTCTTTCATCATCAATGGACCTGCTTGATCTTGCAACCTTGTTCTGCTTCCGTGTTTTCAACAACCCTCCTCTTGCATTCGTTGCATTTGGTATGCTATCTTCAACTACCGTTCATGATGTTGCTCACTGTGATGCTGCTGTTGTCATATCTTGATGTTCTTGTCTACGAACAATTTGATGTCTTCGTGGGTAGGCAAGTCAATGGACACTTGATCAACTGCATCCCCAAGTGTGCTTTGAACGGTGTCTTCGTCTCTGCTCTCTCGGAAACCATTGTACCTGTACTGCTGAGAGGCAGAAGAAAACTTGGGATACGTGGAGACATGGCAACACTCATGGAAAGAAATCTATCAGTCAAAAACCAAAATGAACATGAGAACCGACTTGCAACATACCTGGGTGCATGATCATGAAGTTTGCGCAATTTTGGCTGGGAGTTCTGGAGATCGACTGCCAAGATGGCACAAGGCACAGTCTGGGTTGTTGGGAGACTGGCTGACTACTGGAACTGCAGAATGCACAGTCTAGTATGGCTATTGACTACTAGGATTGTGCAATGCGCGATTCCAATTAGGAAGGACTGCTGGCCTAGGGATAGATTTGCACAATTTCTTGGGCCAAGCAACCACTGTCCTCCAGAATTGCGCAAAACAGTCCTGGAGGCCAGTCCTAGGTAGGAATGCACAAATATGGAGAGGAAGGTGAGCGTTCCTTCCCTATGTGTAATGTAGCCTTGGTGAAGGTAGAGTCTAGGCCAAGGTTGGCCCGACTCGCCGATGGGTAACTGAAAGAAACTAAGACAGTGAATGCATGGCGACACTAAGTGATAGTAGAAGTGATTGACAATGATCGAAGTGATTGATGTTTCTCACTATGATGATCCTGCTATCATATCTTGATGTCCTTATCTATGAACAACTTGATGCCTTCGTGGGTAGGAAAGTCCATAGACACTTGATCGATTGCATCCCCAAGTGTGCTTTGAATGGTGTCTTTGTCTCTGCTCTCCTGGAAACCATTGTACTTGTACTGCTGAGAGGCACATGAACACCTGTGATACTTAGAGACATGGCAGAACTCATGGCAAACAATCTGTCAGTTGAAAACCAAAATGAACATGAGAACTGACTTGCAACATACCTGGGTGAATGATCATGAAGGTTGCACAATTTCAATTGGGAGGTCAGGAGAACGACTGCAAAGACTGCACAACGCACATTCTGGACTGCTGGAACTGCACAATGCATAGTCCAATATGGCTGCTGACTTCTGGGCTTGTGCAATGCGTAATTCCAGTCGGGAAGGACTGCTGGGTTTGCACAATGCGCAATTCCATCTGGGAAGGACTGCTGGCCCAGGGATGATTTTTTGAAATTTCTTACGCCAAGCAGCCACTCTCCTCTAGAAATGTGAAAAACAGGCCTGTAGGCCAGTGCTGGTCAGGAATGCACAAATTTGGAGAGGAAGGTGAGCCTTCCTTACCCATATTGTGCAATGTAGCCTTTGTGAAGGCAGAGCCCAAGCCAAGGTTGGCACGACTCATCGATGAGAAACTGAAAGCAAGTCAGTGAATGCATGGTGACACTAAGTTATAGCAGAAGTGATTAACAGTGCATGCAAAGCATGAATTAAAGATTCAACAAATAGATCAACATGCATGTGGGTGAGGCAGTTCGCCAGTTGGGCAAATGTCCGTGCAAAACAGTTTCATGCATGCGACAACAGTGAGATAGCAACGAAAACTGAAACAGAGCTAGGAAAAGCTAGTATATATGTAAACGACAACAAGCGTTCAAAGAAATCAAACAAACAATACTCCTACAAGCGAAAACTCAAAAGTGATAGAAATGTAGCACAAGGCATGGGAAGCGGGCTTGCCCCAAAATAGCTGAGCTGAATGTGCCGACTACTCCTAGATGTGATGTGGGATGTCAGAGCTGTAAGATTGATGTGAGGAATGAGCTCTGCAGTGTATGGTTGATGAATTTTGATAACATCGAGGTTGTGATGGGCATGCCATGAATCTAGGGGAAGCGACACTTGGTGGGAGGTTTTGATATTTCTCCTTGCATGTAAGATCCAACTGCTAAACATAGATCCCTAAAACAAGGGATTCCTTTGCATGATGCCTTGGGAGAAGCGGCCCATGCATGCAAGTCTATCTTGCTCAGTCCCGGAGGGAAATTGATCAACTCAACTGCACATGCAAGAGACTGCTCGATTGCTGGAGAAAAATGTGCATTTCTGGCTAGGAGATGGACTGGCTGCCCAGGAGATTTGCACAATTTCTGGACAGAGCAACTAACTGTTGCCTAGATTTGCACAAATCTTGGGCTGAACAACCTACTGCTAGGAAAATTTGCACAAATCTTGCTGGGAGGGTTGGCTGGCAGGATTGCGCAATCCTGGAGCCCAACAGTCTATCAGAGAGGATTGCACAATTCCTGGAGGGAAGGCTGGTTTCCCTTTAGAAATGCACAATTTTCAAGGGGAATTTGCTCAGCCTACAGCTGGACCAAGTCCAGATAATAAACCTGTGAAGGGAATGTATCAACTGTGATCAATAGGCTACCTTTGTGCGAGGAAAACATTGAAGCTTGAGTACTTGACGAACCAAGACAAAGTGCTGCATAAGGTTGGTAGGGAGGCTCCAAAGTAGGCTAAGGAAAAATTTTGGATGGTCATTGTAGCTACCACAACACAGTCCCAGTCAACATTCAAGCCAGACTGAACTGCGCATTGCACAGTTCCAGTCCACAGTCAACCCAACTGGACTGCTCTCTGCGCAGTTCCAGTCAGTAGCAGGTCTCATTGGCAGTTGGGACTGCACATTGTGCAGTTCTAGCTGACAATCTCCTAGCCTTCAAGAGTCACTATTGTGCAATCTATCCCAAAAATCACCTAGATTGTTGCATGATCGATCCTTGAAGTGCTTTGTGTTTTTAAACTGACATTTTCTTCCTGTGAGTGTCCGCTCTGTCTCCAGGTACATCATTTGTTGAGAAATCTATCAGTAGTATAGGCATCATGGTTTCCAAGAGAGATGGATCAAAGGACACTGTAGAGAGAAACACTGGGGACGTGGTTGAACAAGTGCCAATGAACTTTCCTGTCTATGCAGACACGCAACTATTCGTGGAGAAGGACATGAAGATCACATGGCAAGAAATAAAGGACATATTTGCAAGCACTTTCAAGGAAGACCCGAAAGATCAACAAGTCTATGTTAACATTCACAATTCATGCTTGTATAGGGTTGCATGTAGGTACCTCACCTTCCCGTGCGTGGATATCATTCACTAGGTTGTCTCACATACCAATCCCGAGACGATGACATTGAGCAATACCAGTGGGACACAAATTTCCACCTTCAGGACAAAAAACTACCATCAAATGTATCACTTTCCGCAACTAGTGAACTACATGGATGCACTATTCTTCACTCCCAGCAACAATGTAAACACTAGATATATCATGAAGCATTGGGTAAAAGAGCCATCAAATTTCAGGACGACACCCAACCATGTCTACAAGACAAAGTCACTCAGGAAGGCTTACCAACTCTTGGTCGTATTCACATGTAACTTATATGGCCGAGAAAGCACAGAGACCTTCACACAGATTTAGGTTGTTATGTTAAATCAATTAACAAATGAAGGAAGGCCTTTCAATTGGTTGGATATGTTGGCTCTTCAGCTAAAAGTGCATGTGTCAAATGCTCGAAATCCGTCTAAGGGTGGAAAAGAAAGATTCTATATGTACACGTACCTACTTGATGAAATCTGTGCCCAACAACAGTTCCCTGGCATGGGTTGGACATGGACACCATTAGAGGATGTTGTGAACATTTATTGCAAGTTTCCCTCAAAGTGAAACTACTGAGCAATCATGGCGAGGCTGTCTGACCACTTCATCGCCTCGCTATACAAGATGATATTTGAATAGGATCCACCTTGCATGTCCTAGGAAGCGATGTAGGCATTGCTTAACATTGCAGATTGGTATGCCTCACCTGGTGGTACCTTCATCAATATGTTTGGCATGGAGAAGTCTTCACATGAGCTACCAAGGTTTGCCACAGACAAGCTAGTCATGCAAGAGTTTGCATACCACATCTCCACTAGGTTATCAACAGGACTGCATAGGAGGAAGAATGCACCATGTTCCACTCTTTCTTTGCGGATTGGGTTCTACGAGATTTTCATCTTGAAATATGCAGATGTCAAGGCCGAGGACTTGAAGAAGTTTGGGTTTGGCACCAAGAGTTTCAATCCGTATGATCCTCACTGCATATGAAAGAACCACTGTGTAAAGGTGTACTTCCCATGGGTCCACGAGGCATGTCATTGGCCAGGGAAAGATCCTTGGAGGTATTTCTACAACTCCTCTAGGCTTAATGAACCAGTCAACGTGGCTGTAGAATGGAAAGAAACTGTGCAGGCAACAACATCATAGGAAGAAAAAACAACAACATTAGTGAGCAACAAACCAATGCAAGACAAAGGCAAGAGGAAGATTTTCGAGAGAGAAGAGGTTGAGCAAAGCTACAAGTTCAAATAAGATCTACTTGTTGAGAGAGTAGCTTTTGAGATAGATGCAAAGAGGCGACAACAAAAAAGGAGAGTAGAATGGAAGAGAAGAGAGAAGCAAGGGTTGGAAGAGACAGAAAGGAGATTACAAGAGATGGAGAAGAAGCTGAAAGTAGAACAAGAGCTCAGGAGGAGAGAAAGGGAAGAAAGGTAGAAACATGAACAGGAAGAAGGACAAGGTGCAATGGCAGATAAAATGACGTAGATACAGGTTGAGATAGCATAGCAGCCAGTAGATGAAGAAAAGGGTGAGAAGGTGCAAGTTCAGGAACTTGGTCAGTAGGTTGAGCAGTTGGTTGGGGTAACATATATGGAGACAGAACATGAGCTACAAGACCAAGACACTGATCTCATGCCGAGAGCATCTGAGGTCACACCACAGTCTCTGCCACCTCCAGAATCACAACCGGTCCTAAACGCACAAGGGGAAGTTGTTCTCATTGATGATGATTCAGAGAGGGATGTGTACAATCTGGCATTTGACAAGTCACAACAAAGGATTGTACATGCACAAAGAAAGAAACTCCCAGATGATCATACATCACCTGTGCACATAGAAGAAAGGGTGATTGTACCATATGTTAGAAGACATCCAGTTTCCATGGCCGAGGCTTCTAAGGCTTATGCAGAAGCTATGAGTTCAACGGTCAAGTTCTTGATAGTAGAGAATGATTAAATGGAAAAGGACTTGCAAGAGGCCACACAGAGAACATAGAAGTCTACAGGATCCACCATGACAGAGATGAAGAAAGAAATGGTGGTGGAGATATCAAATTTTGAGGCCAGCATGCGGACAATATATATAATATTTGTCACCATGCACAAAGCGGTTGACCATCTATACAATTTTCAGCAGTAGTGCATGCAGACAACCCAAACTCTCAAAGATGTTCACACTGCTATTGCACACATGAAAGAATGGAAAATGAGGTACAAGGGAGACCTTCTTTACTTGCACAAGAATATGAAGTAAGAGGCTGAGCTAGACAAAGAATGGATTTAGATATTGATCCAGAATTATGAGAAGCTCCCTCCATTCATCACTAGCATTGAGGCTTCCTATGCACGATTGTTCAGGAGTCTGGATGTCATAGTGTGAATGCACAATATTCCTTCCATCGCAAACCTCACCTAGGCCATGAGGAAGAACAAAGTAATGATGGATGTTGACAAGTACATAGAGAAGTTGATGCGTGAAGCCACGAGTGATGACTTGCAACTCAGCACAGAGAAAATGCAAAGGTAAACCAGTGGTCTAGCCACACTTAGGACAGTTCTGCGCATGCTTCAGGATGAGTTGGAAAAAGGTTTCAAAACCATATACCTAGAATCCATGGAGGCAAGAGTACGCTTCGACTAAGATGTCATCAAAGTATGGGGAGACAATATTGCAGTACCAAGCTTGGTATCAGTTCTTCACCGAAGATCACCGCGAGGAGGTTACCGAGTTGGCCTTTCCCAAAGACCCCAACTGATGTTATTTGTCATGTTAGGCTGACTCAAGCCTATTTTTGTCCCACATGGGTATTTGTGGAAATTGTATTATTGTAAACATGTTGTAAGTGAAATTCCAAGTGTCACTAGTGGAGTGTGAATAGTCACTATGTAGTGTGAAGAGTCATGAGGGTAGTCTAAGAGTCAAAGGGGAATGTCAAGTGTCACCCCACCCTTTGCTATATATAGAACCTCATAACTCATAGTACAGGCTTTTGGGAGCCAAGATTTTGGCTAGGCATTGCTTAGAGAAGGCTTGGAGAGTATTGTGACGAGCCTTGGATTCTCCACAGCATAGAGCGAGTACATCTCTTTGGAGGAGCAAGTGGTGTTGACTGTAATGTGTCACTATTGGGGCTAGTGGATGTCAATGATGTATGTATGGATGGAACTTTCACTATATATATATATATATATATATATATATATATATATATATATATATATATATATAATAGAGCCAACACGTTTTCATGCATATGTTGTTATTGTAGTTGGACTATTATAGTTTCTTTAGCAATCTATGTTATTTAACTTACACATTCATGTATGAACTATTTTGTATATGGTTGTATGAATCTTGTTGGAGACGCGTTGTTGGTTTAACCTGACACCTTAAATTGTGGACTACTCTTCTTCTAGCCCATGATGTCATTCTGCTCGTGTGTTCCTTTCAGGTTGCATACTATTACATGCTTCTAAGGGACACACTTCCTTTTCCCCTTCGTGTGTTAGAACCCCCATGCATCTCTCTTGACTCACCACAAGGTCACACACTTACTTCCAACAAAGTTATCTTGCTTACCTCTGTGCGCTACCACAGTCAAGGCACTACTGTATTACCCATTGCTGAGACTCCTACTCCAAATGGTCTAAGGTCTAGTTGGGACTTCTTACTGAGGAGATACCCTGACATGTTGGTGGGTCCATCACCATCAACATGTTTATACTAGAAGGACTGATAGCCCTAGAGAAGCAAAACAAACCCCTCCTCCTACTGAAAATCCTCCTATCCAAAAACCCCATACTGAGAGCCCTTTTGCTGAATACCTTCCTGCTAAAATCCTACCTACAGGAAGCCAATTTCTAGAGAAAACCAAAGGAAAGATGGTTGAACCCCATGATGAAGGAGTTTCAAATGAGGAGGAGCCTACCCCATTTGAGATGTTGAGAGGGGGAAAAGATCTCCACAGTAGACTCTTGAACAAGCTCAAATTATACATTAAACTAAAGAAGAACCCAGATCTTTCTAAAGAAGTTATAGATGTGGATAATATCTCGTTAAAAGACCTAATCATAAACAAGGAGAAAGCTACAGGTTCCCGAAAATCAAAGAAAACAAAGGCCACCAAGAAAAGGGATCCCATGGAAACTAGACAAAGAAAAAGACGCAGGATGGCTAATGTAAATGTTTTGTTGGAAGCATATAGTACTCTTAGTTGAATATGTTTTTGGTCTTTTGAAATTTTTGACCCCATGCTGTCTAAAATAAAATTTGGTTTTCGGCTGACAAAGTGCTTGTCAGGTTTTAAGCACATTAAAGCACAAAAGAGCACTAACAGTTTCATTTTCAGCACATTTTTGGTGGACAATTTGGAGGAAAATATTAACAACCGACTTATTAGTGAATTATCAGTTCCAATAGATAAATATTGACAACATGATTGTCAACAAATTATTAGTTTCGATAGCCACAAATTGACAGCGGGATTATCAGCGAATTGCAGGAAGGGTGCCCGAGGAAGCCTGGAGATACACAACAAAATATCGTTTTTGGAGGAATGATAAGGATAGATTCCCAGCAAAGGAGTCATAACAATGATGCACTTTTCAGTCCTCGTTTTTAGCACAATTTACAACAAGTTGTTTTTTGGAAAACAATTATGTTTTGAAGGATATTTTACATGCATGTACCTAAAGATATACATTGTTATTTTTAGATTTTTGTAACTAAGTTTAGTTAGAAAACTGTTAGCTATTGTATCTTCTATATAAAAATTTCTAAAGAAGAAGAAAGGGTTGGAACTTTTGAAAGATAGCCTCTTGTATTTACTGTGTGATCAAATTTATAAATAAAACAATTTATGTGAGCAATTTTGCAGAAATTCTTGTGTTGTAGTTCCCTGTCTGTCTCTTGGTATAATATTTTCCTCAATTTCTGAATGCTAAGTGTTGAAATTGGAATTCATGTTTGTTTTGATCCATTTTCTTATGATTTAGATATTTACATACTTGTTTTTTCTACATATATGTCACATTGCTTTTCCTCCATCATCCTCCAATTTTCTTGTAACTTGTCAAAGGAATTTTCTCTCTCTCTCTTTTGTAATTTTTGCTCACTGAACCTTTGACTATATAAGCCTGATTGGGTCAGACTCCATGTCCAATGGTTAGATTTTTATACAGTCCAACCAATCCCAATTCTTATTAAATAAATCTGGCCATAGGACTTATTGCAAACCCTCTACCACTGTGGCCTTGGGTAGTTGAGTTTAAGGAGAGTTCCCTCTCTAGGTTGAAAAGGCCAACTTTTCAACCTCAAAGTGGTTTGATGTTACCTTAGATGTTTTCCCACAACCAGGGTTTCCTCTAAGAGATAACAGAATGAGTGTCCACACCCCTATGTCATTCTTCCATTCCTCCCTTGCTTCAGTTATCCAATCGGGATGGATAATAAAAATGGCATATAGAAATTCTTCCACATTCTCATCCCTTCTTGAGAATGCATCTGCAACAACATTTTGTTTTCGTTTATTGTAGATGATTTCAAAGTCATAACTCAACATCTTAGGGGCCCATTTTTTCTAGTCTTTTCAACATAATATTTGTTCCAAAAAGTATTTAAGACTATCTTGATCTATTTTTTCCTTGAAGTGTCTTCCCATTAGTTAAGGGTGTCATTGCTTCAAGGCATGTAGTATTGCGAACATTTCCTTCTCATAAATAGGTTTGTGTAAATACTTTTCCTTGATTGGACAACTTTCAAAAGAAATGTGTCTTCCTTATTTCATTAAAATAACACCAATTTCATTTCCCGAGGCATCACATTCCACCATAAATGTTTTTGTGAAGTTTGGAGTAGCTAAAACTGAAGCTTGGCACATTGCCTCTTTAAGATGTTCAAAGGACTTAGTTGCTTCTGGAGTCCAAAAAAATGCATCTTTCTTCAGTAATGTTGTTATAGGTGCTGCTATTTTCCCATAATTCTTAACAAACTTGCGATAATACCCTGTTAACCCAAGAAATCCTCGAAGATGCTTTAGAGTTGTGGGGATTTTCCATTTCTTGATGACTTTAATTTTGATAGGATTTACCTTAACACCCTCATGAGATACAATATGACCTAAATATTCCACCTCCCATACCCCAAAGAAACATTTGGAGCTTTTTGCATACAATTGTTTCTCCTCCAATACTTTGATCGCCCTGTTAACATGCTGAACATGGTCCTTCCAAGACTTGTTGTATATTAGTATATCATCAAAAAATACTAAAACAATTTTTCTGAGGAAGGGTTCGAAAATGGAATTAATCAAACCTTGTGTTGGGTGTGTGTTATATTCTTTCCATAACTAGTCCCATGCACGAAGCTGGGGGACTGCTAGCTACCCCTTTGTTGCACCATGCGCATCACCCCAAGATTTTTTTTTTTGGATCCTATATTAGTTGGGTAGACCTACTTATGGTTTTGTGCATGGGTTTCACGCATGATTTTGGGCATGATGGTTTTCTGCCCATTGGTATTTTGTAGATCCGGTCAAGGGAACTACAATTATGTTCTAATCTAGGTAAATGGATTGGGGTTTATGGATGCTTTGACATGTATATATATGTATTGTAACATTGAAAGGAATATAATGAAAAATCAATCTCGCAGTCTCGATTTTGGGATCCAGGGGAAATATCTATGTATATGTTTTGTGTTTCTCGCCATTGTATATTTTCTGTTTGTTAAGAATTAGTTTGCAGTTAATTTTTGTATAGGGTTAAAACCTACATTTGGTATCAGAGCTGTTTCGGTTCAAGCGGACACCTTTTCTGCTGAGGGTTTTTGGTCAGGCTTGTGGTAGACCCTGTTCAGTGGGAGATCTGTGGGATCGATTCTTGTGGTGAAAGAAAATGGCGAGCAATGGAAAGATAAAGATCGAGAAATTTAAGCGTCAAAGTTTTGAGTTGTGGAAACTCAAGAAGGAGGATCTACTGGTGGATAAAGATCAATGGATTGCAGTAGATCCGGGTACTAAACCAATGACAATGTCCGATGAAGACTGGAAGAAGTTGGATCGGAAAGCAAAGAGGACAATATGGTTGTGTATCTCAGATTCAACATTGTTGATTGTATCAGGGGAAGCTACGACAAAGGCTTTGTGGGAAAAGTTAGGGACTTTTCACCATTCTAAGTCTCTGGTGAATAAACTATTCCTATGTAAAAATTTGTATAACCTGAGGATGAATGATAGAGACTCGGTGAAAAAACACATGAACACCTTTAATATTGTAGTAAGCTAGTTGTTATATGTTGATATTAAAATTTCAAATGAATATAAGTGCATCAATTTGCTGTGTTCTCTACCAGATTCGTGGGATAGTATAGTTGTTTCAATAGGTAGAAATACAACTACCTTGCAGTTTGATGAAATAGTCTCATCCTTGCTGTCAGAGGAGACGAGACGAAAAAATATGGAGGGCTAGAATGGTGATGCCTTGTCTATACAAGGATGGTCCCAAAAAAAACAAAAAAAATAAGTCCTCGAGTGGGAGATCTAAATCTATAGGGAGTTCTAATTCTCCAGGAAAACTTGTAAAGGTGTGCTAGAAATTCGGAAAGGAAGGACACTTCAAAAGGGACTGTAGATATAAATCTCCCGAGAAAGGAAAAGGCTCTGATGATGCTCCTTCTGTAGAGGAAAAAACCACCTCAGATGAAGGTGGGGATATGTACTTGGATTCTTCTTTAAGCACACATGTAGATCACGAGGCATGGTTGATTAACTCGGGTGCATCCTTTCACTTCACTCCCCATAGGGAGTGGTTATGTGAGTATGAGAAATATGATGGTGGTGATGTCTTCTTAGGCGATGAAAAGAAGGCTAGAATCGTCAGACATGGAAAATTTAAGCTGAAGTTGTAAGGTGGAAGGATTAGAACACTTCCGGGTGTTCTACATATTCTTGCATTGGCTAGAAATCTGATTTCTATAAGCAAGATGGATGATGCAGGTGTAAAAGCATTGTTCGAGAAAGGTACCTGCAAGATGGTTTGGGGAGCACTAGTATTGATGCGGGGAGTTCGGATTGGAACTCTGTACAAGCTTCTAGGTAGCACTGTTATTGATGGGTGCAACAGTTCTATGGTTCCTGAAAGTGGGGCAGAAAATCTAGTGGTCTCTAGAGAAAAGACCATGATATGGTATCAAAGGCTTAGACATATTGGAGAGAAGGGCCTTGAAATACTTCATGGTAATGGCATGGTAGAAAGTATGCTAATTTATCTTTGGATTTCGATTTTTGTGAACATTGTGTATATGGGAAGTAGAATCGGGTGAGGTTCCCCTTTGCTGCTAAGATGGCGAAAGGGATATTAGAGCTTGTGCAGAGGGATGTGTTTGGACATGTGTTAGTTCCATCACTGGGTAAGTTTGTGTACTATGTATAATTTATAGATGAATTCTCAAGGAATACATGGATATATTTCCTCAGGAAGAAATATGAAGTCTTTGATAGGTTTAAAAAATTTAAGGCTATGGTGGAAAACTAGATAGATAAGGAGATAAAGGTGTTGAGGACAGATAAAGATGGAGAGTTCTTGAAGAAGGAATTTGAAGAGTTCTGTAAGAAGTGTGGTATAACACGGTAGAAGACTACTCCATACACACCTTCTAAAAATAGAGTTGCAGAAAGAATGAACATGACATTGATTGAAAAGGAAAGAAGCATGCTCAGTGGTGCCAGGTTAGGACAAAATTCTGGGTAGAGGCGGTGGATATTGCATGTTACCTAGTCAACAAATCACCTTCATCAAAATTGGAGGATAAGACTCCACAAGAGGTATGGACTGGTAAGAAACACTCTCTTTCACATCTAAGGGTATTTGACTATGATGCATATGTACATGTTCCAAAGGAGAAAAGAACCAAGTTGGATAGTAAATCTAAAAGGTGCATATTTATTGGGTACAAGGATGGTTTAAAATGTTATAAGCTTTGGAACCCAGAAACAAGGAAGGTTGTGTATAGCCGTGATGTGGTGTTTAGGGAGGTGAAAGATGTTACTAAACATGAATTCCTACAAAAGAAACCTGAGAAGATAGAGTTTGAGCTAAAGGAGGAAGAATCCGACTCTATAGTAGAAGAGGAATCAAAATATGAAGAGCCAAAAACTACAGTTGTGAGAAGATCAGTTCGAGAAAGAAGGCAACCATAAAGGTATAGTCCAACTTCTTTCTGCTCAAATTTTTCTTTATCTATTACTGATGATGATCTTGGAACTGTCAAGAAGGTAGTAGGTTCAGAGGATGGAAAACTTTGGAAAGAGGCCATGGTTGATGAAATGGTATCTTTGGAAAAAAATGAGGCTTGGGATTTGGTGGAGTTTCCGATTGGAAGGAAACCCACTGGAATCAAATGGGTGTTTAAGAAGAAGATGAATGCATAAGGCAAGGCGGGGAAATACAAAGATCGGTTGGTAGAAAAAGGTTATTCCCAGGTGTTAGGAATTGATTTTGGTGATATTTTTCTCCTTTTTTTCCAAGGAAAAGGCGTAATTTATTAATGAAAATAAAATTACAAGTTGCATTTGCTGAAAACCAAGCATCACGAGGCCATTGGCTGATGATAAGCATAAACTAAGAAAAGGAAAAAATGAAAGAACTAATATACAATGGGTAGGAAAACTAAGTTTTCCTCCCTTTTTTCTTCTCAATCTTGCGCCAACCCCTTGAGATGACGAAGTGGTGACAAGAGCGAGCTGAGACTCTTCAGGTCGATGATTGTCTTTATCTGAATCTGAATTGTCTGATGCGTGTGTACGCTTGTACCCACTAGGTCCCATTGAATCTGGCATAGTTGATGTTTGAACCTGGTTGTTCTGTGATTCCATGGGTTCTTGTGTGTGTTCCCCCTGATTTCTGATGCCTGATTGTCTTGAGTTCCCTTGGGTTCCTACGCTAACTCCTCCTTTTTTCTGGTACTTGTGGTGTCTGGTTGGTCCCGGGATGTGAGGTATCCTCCTCAGCCGTGTCTCCCCCCACTTCTTGTTGGGATGGATGGAAGTTCCATCCTTTTGTATTCTTCCCATTCTTTTTCCTTCTGATGTTGTATTTTTTGGCTTCCGGGCATATATTTTGAAGATGCCCAGTTTGTCTGCAGATTCTACATCTGAAGGTTGTGTTTTCATAGTCAAGAGTCTGAGTCTAGTTCATCTGCTTGTGGAGCAGTTGAATATGGTCCGACAAGCCTTTGCTGAGGTCTACATCTACACAAATCTGGGCATCTGTGTAGATCCTTTCATCCATTCATTGGGTATCGATCTTGAAGAATTTCCTAATGTTATTCCCAATATTTGAAAGTATGCGCTCATCCCAGAAATGAAGGGGGAGATTATGCAATCGAATCCACACTGGCATTCTGGAGATAACCAAGGAGTAATGAAAAGTCTTGTCATTCCCAAAACCATGGCCCCTACTGTAATATACAGTCTTTGACCTCTGGAGAAGGGAGTTTTACTATAAAAAATCCTTTAGAGCAAAGGTGTATTTCATAATCGAGGGACTAGTTGGTCAAAATCCAATGAAAGAGTTCCTCAGGTTTTGGCCAAAAACAATTAAATCAACAAATAATAGCTTGTGATTCGAAAGAGGCACATTGCTCATCTGCTTCGGAATCAATTATATTTAGTTCTGGGAAAGAGTTCATTAGCTCCACTATGTATGGGCTAGAGACAGAACCTTCCTGTTGTTTCTTTGTTTTTTTTGTTGCTGTTATGTTCCCTTGCAAAATATTTTTAAACGAGGGGCCTTTGTTATTTTGGTTCTTATTGACTTCTGAGTATTTCGATGTATAGCTGTTGGCATTATGACACAGGTGTTGTCCTTGATGGCAACTCACTTAGATGATAGATCACAGTTCAACATGTTAACAACATAATGAAGAAAGAGAGGTATACGCAGGTTCACCATTGGCCAAGCCACGTATACACGCAGGTTCACTATATACAAGTCGCGTATATGTACACATGCACTTTCACAGAATGCAAGGCGCATATATCTTGGAAAACTAAGTTTTGGTCCAAGGTATTTGGTCCATGGTATTTTGATCCATGGTATTGGTCCAAGGTATCTGGTCCGAGGTATTGACCCCAGGTATTGGGTCCAAGGTATTGGTCCTAAGTGGTTTTGGTCCATGGTATTGAGTAAGGCCTAAGACTATAAAAGGAAGGGAAGATCATTAGGCCAAGGCACTCAAGTATTGAATATCTGATGAAGAGCAAGATCTAGTGTACAGGTTATTGGGTTATGGTGCATAGCTGGATCTAAACCAAGGATGAACCTTAGCGCTTGATGAAGGATAAGATCTAATGATGGGTCAAGATCTTAAGGCTTGAAGTGAATTATCTTTATGTGGTTTGATCATTTATCTGAATAACTGACGCATGTTGTAGTCTATAAATATGATGATCTGGGTATAAATGAAGTCTGGAATTGTTGTAATGTTTAAATCATCATTTACAGATCTATACGCAAGCTCACTTTAGAAAGGGCATGTATACACGCTTCTTATGCATATCAAAACAACGTATACATCTTAAATTTGATTTGCAGATTTGTATGCAGGTTCGCCTTGAGAAAAGGGCATATGCACAAAGGTTAGACACATGGAAGTAGCGTATACCTTATAAAATATGTTTTAGCTACTTCTAGTTGTTATTGTAGTGTTCTAGGTTCTGGTTACTATATTTTTCTTACAACATTCTGAAAAATCAGATTGAAGGGTTGTCAAAGTGATTGATTGATTAAGTTGTGGCTGGTGCAAAGGAGATTGGTTGATGCAGATATATTTGATGATTGAATGATGTTATTGATGGATCCAGTCTAAAAATTTATGAAATGTGGTCCATGGAAGAAAAGAGAAGGTTGTAGCCTTCTGTAGGTCGGCACCTATGTACTAGTAAACATATCAGCTAATATAAGAACTAGGGGGTAGTAACTCCCTTCCAAAAGAAGCTGGAGAACGAGAGAAGGTTGTAGCCTTCTGTAGGTATGTTGAAGCCCCAAAAATCGGGTTTACAACAAGGGGGATACCCACACAGTCCGGGCCTTGGTTAGCAACTCCTTTTCCGTTTGGTATAGTGGGTCCGACTAGGGATATGGGACCAGTTTCCCAATATATGTGTGTGTGTGTGTTGAGAATTGATATTTCCTTTCTAATAATTCCTAAGTAAAATGATTTTTATTCTAAATCTAATCTAACAACATGCAATTGTATTCTAATAAACAGAAATATCTAATTCTAAACTAACCCAGGATGTAATCTTTCAGTTATGCGATCTAAAATGATTTCAAATGACAGTTGGTAATAAAGATCATTCAACTGCTATGAGAAAAGAATTCAATAAAGATAAACCATTTCGTATAAAAAGTTACACGAGACAATTGTGAAAAACATATCGCATAATAAGCTACTCATATATTAAACATAAATAAATAGCTATTACCGTATAGAAGTGCCAAATTATAACTCAAGCATTCACACATTCATATATAAATAACTGAACATGAATATCACCTTAACACATAAGCAGAAATAGTTAAGAGATAAAAGTACCATTTATAACTGGTTCTACTCATGAGCTTCAAGCAATAATGATTTATCTCTTCTTAATCCAACATCTACTAAGAGTACAAAAGTGCAACATCAGTAGTAGATATTAAACGCATATATCAATAAATCCTGTTCCATTCATTCATCAAAACCTCCTCGGAGGGTGCAAAAGTGCATGTTCTGAGGACAAGTTTTTGAAAAATTTCAAGACCCTTCTCTAAATGCATAATAAGGGTTTAAATACTACTAACTAAATCTAAAAATAATTTATTACAAAAATGTAGGATGCGGTTTAAATGACTGTCCTCATTTCAGGCAAAAATAAAGCAAAATTAAAACTAAAACTGAATCTAAAACTAAAACTAACAACTAATTATTTGTGTATTTGATCCTTGTAATCGCAAGCGTTCAACATTTGCTTGAGGAGAGTTGGCTGGACGACTTCCGACTTTAGTTGTCCTACGAAAAAAACGGAATCGGCAAGTATCTTCTCGGCAGAACTGATGATACATTTGAGAGTCATGCACTCGCTGTGTGGTTTTACCAAGTACGTCCAGTAAGAATCCCAATTCAACTTGGTTAACCTTTTGATGGATTCTGCCCTTTCTTGAGCCTTCTGTCTCCATCTTGTCTGAGGATGCTGTACATTTGGTAGATATTTACATACCACTTGAGAATATTCTTGATAAATACTAGCGGTTTTAGAGTTCAAGTTTTGCCTTTTGCTTTTAGCACTTTTTCCCTACAAATTTCCGGGCTTACAGGCGACTGAGTGATTAGAGGCTTTCCATCTCGAGGGTTTTTGCCTGGCGATCAGAAACTGCCTCCGTTTCTCGATCCGGGCTTCCCTAGTGTGATTTTCGCCTCTTGCGTGCTTTTTGTTAGAGGATATAAAGCTTAAATTTTGTGAAAATAACGACTCCGTGAGTTCGTGGTTTTGAGCTTTAAATTCTCTATACGTGATATCAACATTATCTAGTACCCATTTAACCATGTCCGTGTATGGAAGAATTTTGGGCCTTGCCGCTATCCTGTGCAAGAACGAACATGCTAGTTCTGTAATAGACGCCTCAGACGACTCGTGTGAGCCTGCAATAGCCGTAACCTCCATTACCTTGGGATTTTCTTCCTCGAGTAGACTATACATGCCTTCCCAAGTAGTAATACTGGCATCTTTGTTACAGGTGGTGTCTGTGTATAAGGGCGTCATTTCTTTATCTTCAGAACTCGGAGCTTTACCCTTCTTTCCCATAATATCCTGAACACTGCTATGTATACTTCTCTGCTCTTCGCTCCTGCAGTTTATAAATGAGGTGAGAATAATGATAAGAAAAAGGTGACGGGAAAGCTTTAAATGCGGATCAAAACCATATTTCATTAATTATTGCCAACTAACTCATTAATTAATATTAATGCGCATAACCGGGCCTTGGTTTATGGAAAAAGCTTTTTTGAACAACGAGCCCTGAAGATCTGCGATAAGGCGATTTTGCGATTTGCTTCGCAATATCGCAGATCGCAATATCACAAATCGCAATATCGCATATCGCAATATCGCATATCCGTTGCATGTGGCAATTATCTATTCAATGTGTTTTCCATGAAATGCGATTTGTGAGATGCGCCATCGCATATTGGCGGTTTGAGGCATTTCAGTTTTAAGTGATATTTGAGGCATGCGATGCAATGAGTGTCTTTTAGTGCGTGATTTCGCATCGCGATTTCACATTTTTAGGATTCCGCTTGTAGGAAGGCATCCATTACCCTTTTTGCGATGCGACGCGCTTTAAGGAGTGATTTTATTCTAACTTATCATAAAACTTAAGTCTTTTTTAGATTTTTCGAGGGTATTCTCCTAAGTTTATGATAGTAAGTTCTATTGAAAAAGGAAATACAAGCATTAATCGATTTTTAAATTTTTGAATAAGGGTCCCCACTTATTTAGTATTAGTTATAAAACTAAATAAGAAGGGGGGTTGTTGCTGGCCACAACAATTGGCGATTCACTTGGAAGAACCAGTTATCTCTGCTTTTCTTTTGAATTTTCTAAACTTCCAAAACAGAAATTTTTCTAGAAAATCAAACTTTATTATAGAAAGATAAAATACATTATGCTTTTAGCTGTCTATGATAGTTTGTTTCTTCTGTTATCACTCAGGTTGTTCCCTTTGACTCCCAAGGGAATACGGCAGAGGTAACCACTAACCAATCTTTGGGTCACAGGTTCTAGCCTACCTATGACCAGAGAGGGCTATCTCTTTATGATTTAACTTTGTTTGTATAATATTTTAGGCTAGTTATGATGCTCAAGGTTTTGTTTTGAATTTTGCTGGATGATGACTTCAGTCAAGATAGATATATATATATTTATCAGGGTGCTCTAGGCCATTGGGCATGGAGTCAACGATGCTTAATTTGCTTGATGTGTCTGTGTTGATACAACAATGATACTGCAGAGCTAGATAAGTGTCTAAGAAACAATTCTTTAAATCTGTGATTGGGTGTGATGTAATCAGGGCATGAAAGGCAATTAAGGATCTTTCAGTAATCTGATATGGAGAATAGTGGGAATATTATTTAGGAGCACTCAAGAATTCCTATATAACATTCATATTTGTAGAATTAATGTAAACATGAGCAATTAAGAATTCATGTTCATTATTAATTCTGAAGAAAACATTTTCAGCAACAGAGATTGAGCACAAGGTGTAATTAAACATTTCCTGTACTATTCCTTTTCTCCATTGTTAGATTAGTGAAAGCATGTGTATGATTCAAACAAACATAAGAAGATAAAACATAGATTGAGAAAACTTATTGTTCCATTAGACAACACAGGAATTCTGCAACAGCACGCAGAGCATCATCAAGACATCAAACATCCAAGAAATCACTGAGCTTTTCCAGCCTCTTGCATTAGATTATCTGAAAGTATACAATACATTTGCCTTAGAGTGAAAATCACCAACCCCTAATACGTTGCCAGGGGAGGTATATATACAAAATTTACATCAGAAAATATCTAGCTAATGAGTTAATGGCTCATTAATATCGTGCCAACTCCTGGAGCATTGTAGCTGGGAAAGTAAATGCTGCAGTAACTCCTAAGTGTATTAGCTGTCCAAAATGGTCAGAGAATGTTGACTTTGTGACCGTTGGAGTCGGCTGAAGATGTGCTGCCCAAAATTTGCGCATTTTCCTATATTTGGCTTGTTGCCGCTGTCTTTATGCTGAGTCACCTTTTCAGCTGCCTTGTATGCTGCCCAGATTCTGCTTTTTGCTTTTGGCTGAGTGGAAGCTGACTAGGATTGATCAACTGAGATCACTGAGGCAAAATTTGCAGCATTGCCTGCCACCAATCCTCTTTGGGCAGCTGGTGTCTTCGAATTTTCACCAAGGTTTCATCTGCCTCTGTATATCTATAAAAATTAGGAGGAACCTCAAATAGGTGATTGACTTCATGTTCAATGAAAAATAGATTTTCAAGCTTATCATAGAGGCCCTGTCCTGTTGGAGGCCCTGTTTCCTCAGAAGTGCTGGCAGATGCAGTAATTTGATTTTCAACAAAATTTGTCAACCTGGTAGCATATTGCTCACGAGGGAGCAGTCTTCCTGTGCTAGTTAGTAGGCTGGGTAATCCCTTTCCTTGCAGTGTTCCTATTTTGAGCTTGTACTCATCTACCTCAGCTTGTATTTCATGGCATTTTCTCTCTACAGTCTGTACAAAATTCTTGAGAGTTAGAACCTTTTTAGATGTAAGGACAACCTCTGTTCTGTTAACAATGTTGAGGGCTGCCAGCTCTTCCTTAGTCTGATTGTTCAGAAAATTTATCATTCTATTGGCCTGCTCAGGCCTGTTCCCTAGTACTGTCCTGGCCTTTTGGATCTCAATGTGTGCTTGGCCAATCAATTCCATTTGTTCATGCACAGTCTTGATTGACTTCCATTGTCTAGTAATGGATTGGTCAATCCGGGCCCACAAAATCCTCTTTATTTCTGCCAGAGCATTTTCAAGCTTGAGCTCTTTTTCTAAGGCCTTGATTTTGTCTTTGAGGGCCTTAATTTCTCTAGACTGCTCTGCTACAGTCATCTTTGACTTGTCATATTTGGCCTCTAGTTCTGCTAATTTTTCCTTGGCCTCCTTGATCTCAGTTGCCTGAAGTTCCAGCTCTTTGATAGCCTTTGTCAAATCTTCCATGTTCAAGCTGGACTCAGGAGCTGTTGTTGTTGTTGCTGCTGCTTCTGTTGTTGCTGTTGTAGTTGCAGGGGCTACTGCTGCCTCTGTAGTGGTGGCAGTGGTTGAGGTAGTTGGAGGAGGTTGGGATGTGGATTCTCCCTGTTTATTCTGTAGTGCCCCTTCTAGCTCCTTCTCCAGATCAATGACCTTTTGATTGAGCTGCATGATTAGATCAAGTTGCTCATCGGCTTCCTTTTCCTTCTGCAAGTCTGCTGTTTGGGGGTGCTCAGTGGGAAGCAGTTTCAACCTTTTCTTCAATGCAGTAAGATCATAATCCTTCTTTTTCATGAGGGCCCTCACGCCCTTTGGGTCCTTAGGATCATGTCCTAGGTCTATGATGATGTCCTCTAGTGATTTAATCTTGTTGTCCTTGGCCATGGAGGACATTCTCTCAAAATCCAACTGAATGTTGCTATTCTTCAGTGATTCTTTCAGTTCATGGGCCATTGTGGCCCTCTCTACCAAGGTAGCATAGACCATTTCCCCCGTTTGTTTGTGCAGCTCTATTTGGTCCATGGGGTGAATGTCCTTTGCCATGACCTCCACCCTTGTTCTTACAAAATCTGCAGCTGATTTAGGCTGCGGTACCTTGGGTTTGAAGTGACTGAGGATCATCTTCTCCTCTTATATGTCATATACTGACATCAACCTCTCTTGCTTGGCTGGTGTTGCTTTGAGGAATTGCTTATACACCTCTATTCTTAACAACTCATTTTGTGCTTTTATTTCTTTGAAGGAAGCCTTGGTGCTTGAAGGCTTCTTGCTCTGTTGAGAGGAGGAGGACACCTCCATGCCAAGCTGCAATCCTTGCTCTTGTTGGAAAGAGCTTGTGCCCGTTTGCTGACTGTCTTCCCCTTCTTTCCTTGGGCTCTCAAGGACTTCTTCACTTATTTCTTCTATGATCGGGGAGTCAACCTTTTGCCTCTTGGCCTCAGGTTGCTGGGAGGATCCACTAGCAGGAGTGGACTCTTCTCTGTCTCTCTTCTTGCCCCTTTCCTCATGTGCAGGAGTCTGCAATATAGGTGCTGTTGGTGGTTCTGTTTGCGGTGGAGGGGTCTGCTCTTGTTGCTGCCCAATTGAGGAGGCAGGCTGTTCTTTTACTGTTTCTTCTTCAGCACCCATTATTCCTTTACCCTTATCTGTACCTGATGCTGCTGTAGATGGCGCCTGGGTGGCTGGTGCAGTTGTTGTAGCTGAAGTCCCTTCTCCCACTGGATGTGGTTGCTTGAAGATTACCTGCTGCACAGAATCCAAGTCAAGAGTTTTTTCCAAATCCTTGACATTCTTTTGCATTATTTCTTCTTCAGTTAGTTTCTCAATCAATGTATCTTGCAACCATTCTTGCTGATTGGCATACTACTCAATATGTGGATATTTACAATGCTCATAGCCTAGCAGCCTATACTTGACCCTTCTAGCACAGATGAAGCCTTCAGGGTCATAAGGGACCCACCGGAAGCTTTTTGATAGCTTGTACTTGTCTTTGAGGATTTGCTCAACATCTTGCCATCCCTCTTTTTTGTTCATGATGAAGGGGCCCAGGTGGTGCTTAAACTTGAGATGGGCTTTCTTTTTAGCACTATGAAAGTGGGTGAGGTCAGAGTGAATGAGCTGCCTATAGTACTCCAAGGCAAACAGTCTCATTGGTACATATTTTGAGAGCCTGTATGGACAGAGCTCACAGCCATAAATTCTGATGACTGTATGATCTTGGTATAGGTACCAATCACCTATTTTATAATTTTTGGACAGCTGCAGAGTTTTCTGGATTTCAAATGAGACTCTAGGAGGAGGGGACCTCATCAATAAGCAAGAGACTGGGTATACAAATTGATCAATAAATTCACAGTATGAATATGTTGAATCTTGGACTTGGTGAAAAACAGATGTCCAAAAGATAACATATCTTCTTTCTCCTCTAGAATCTAGCTTCTTAATATGGCATTGAAAGGCCTCAGACTGGTAATACATGAACAAGTGGTAGATGTAAGATGAATATTTGAATATGCCCTCCCTGTCTACTTTGAACAGTTGGTCATGTATCTTGTTGGCTATGAATTTAGCAAAATTATATTTGTAGGCAGGGGGTTGGCCTGGGCTATAAGCAGCTAAAAACACCAGCACAGTCTCATCAACATACTCACTGGTTTTATAGCCCAACACATATGCAATCATGTCTAGCAGAAGTTTGCCTACATCAGTAAAATGGACATACAAGAAGGGAGGTGGACCTGTGGGCTGGCGGTCAGCTCTCATAAATGTTTGGGTGATCTTCTAAATGTCAGCAATGGAAAGCTTGGCACATATATCCAGCAGATAGTTCATGGAGAAAGGATGCAGCAGCTGAGTTTGTTTGAAATTAAGCATCTGGTTGATGGACTCAGCATTAATGTGGAAGAGGATGCTCCCAGATGGAGACTTGACAGCTCTGTGATTTGGATCATAATTCTCAGCACATAGGCAGATAATCTCTGGAAAAATGTTGACAGATGGGAGGAAGTAATAAGGCAGATTAGATTCCCATATCCCATATGTATCATTGTTGTTCAAATAGTTATCCCTTAATTCCCGGAAGGTCTGCAAATGGTTCCTGTCACCCACAAAGTCTTGGATGAGGTAATCCCTGTCAGCAAGCGGCAGGGACTCAAGCTCTTTATTTGGTGGATTCATGGGGGCAACACTAAGAGCCGTGGGTGCTGGAGCAACCATTGTGTAGCTTTTGGGTGCTATTTTTAAAATGCAGTTTCTGAATGCAACAAGGTAAGTGCAATAGCTTGCAAACTTTTCTAGAAGTCAAGTGGCAGATTGAATGCAGATGATAGATATGTTCTTCAAAGAGGAGTAGGTGGATTGAGCAGGCTTGTTTCTGCCCAGCTCTGGTGAACTCACAGGGATTGTGGATAATAAGGATGAATTGCAGAGGGAGGGCAGGACTAAAAATTGGTAAAATGCAGCTTTTCAAGCATGTACTCGGCAAAAGGGAACAATGACGGGCAGTTTGGAGGATAAATTGTGAATTAAGGCCGCAAATGATTTCTCAATAGTGAATTTTGGGGCAGGGGGCAATGTAGGTTGTTTTGGTCCAGAATTGAATAAATGACAGTCTTTAATGTTGGATTTACCAGGTATTTAGTGGACAATATTGCAGAGAAATGGCATGAACATGGGCAAAATAGGTGAATTGCGGTGAATACCTGGATAAATGATGCCGAGAGCCTCCGGGTTGAACAGTGGGTGCAGAACACAGTTGAATTGGTGAATGATGGCGTCCGGAGCTTTGAATTTGCAGCGTAGAGGCAATTTTTGGAGCGAACGAAAAACAACGACTCTGTCCTTTTCGTATGAAAATGACATAAAACGGCTCTTTTGCGCGTTTTTAACGACAATTTTGGAAAATGTGGGTTATTGGCGCTTTTCTGCCGATGACGTCAGCATGACGTCATGGCGGGCCCGGGTACGGATGGTGACGTGGATGCTGAGCTGGAGGCCAGCATGGCAGGACACGGTGGCGGGATGTGGGGGCCGCGAGAAGATGTGGAGGGTCACGAGGCGCGGTGGCGGGGGCCGGTGGTATGACGTCACAATGATGCGGGGGTGAAGGGTTTTAACGTATGTGGGTTAATCTGTCGGGTTTAGAAAACCTTTGAATGCTAGGTTTGAGAGGGGGGAAGGGGTTTTTCATGAATTTTTTCGGAAAAAGGGTAAATGAGGGTTTAGTGTAGGTTATTACTCTAACTGGAGGTTAGAGTAATCCCAAAGCAAGGGTTGACTATAGTCCCTGGTGGACTAATGTCTCCCTTAGAAGTGTTATTTAGCTATAATGCTAAAGGGGGGGGGATATTTATACATTTTATGGGGTTTTATACACCATGGTGTTATAGTAATAGGGAAAGGGGAACATAGGGGATTTAGTGTAGATAGAGTTAGTAGTTAGTATTGGAGGGGAATGTGAATGGGAAGTGATAGATACTAAGTTTTTGGGAAACAAACTTAGTTAGGGAGTAGATCAAAATGAAAAGAATTTTTACACAGGAAATGTGGCTGCTTTTCAAAAAGAGAAGTCACTTCTGACATGAAATTTTTACAAATGAGGAGTGTAAGGAGGACTGATCAGGCAGATCCTGCAGTGCTCATGGGGAGGTTAGTAAGAAACTTTTGGAGGGGATGAGGGAAGTTAGTGATGGTTTAGTAGTTTGCCAAATAGGCCATTGCTCTTGCCTTTCTCCTGCTGGTGACATCATTGTGATTTTTCCCATGTCATATGCTTAGATCTTGCTTTCTGCAACCTTCAACTGCCTACCCTGCCTAATATGCCTAACATTTTTTCTTCCTTTGGATGGGTGCACTTAGCCTTGCAAACCCTGATAATTCTCTTTTCTTTTTGCTGCCCTCCTATCTAAGTCTACCCTTATGACTTCCAAGGGCCCAGATTAAGCAGTTGGGCTCCTTTCTTTCTCTATCCACCTAGTCATCTGTCAAGCTTGAACTGTTTGAACAGGTACTTCCTCTCTAGTCTACAACATACAATTTAAAACATGGTGAGGCCCAGCTTGAGCTGTTGGACCACCCATCAAAGTAGTAGTGGCAATTTGGACTAGCCACTTTCATGGTCTTTATTTGGGGTTCATTTCTTTTATTTTTTCTTTGACCAATTCATTTTCTTGCCCTTTGATTTTTCTTTTAAGGCATACCCTCTTTACATTTTTTAACTGTCTGCTTCTTTCACAAAAATGGAACCTTAGTAGCATGGAAGGTGAACATTTTTGGCACTTCCACTGTCAATCATGAGAAATGAAAACCTATTGGTATAGGAGGCTAACATCTTCTATGTTAACTTTGATTATTTACTTCCTAGAGCTAGTCATTGTATCTACATCAGTCACTACTTGGTTTATAAAGATAAAAACAAAGCCTTCTCTGTAAATTAGTTTTAAATTTTCTCATTTGTCGTAGGTGCCAGCAGACGTTTATAGCCTCGACAGGGTTACCTGTTACCCAACAATGATCCTGTATCCCACTTGGAGAAATATACAATTTTCAAAGAGAAATCCATATCCACACTTATTGATTTCATTTTCTTTTAATCCTTAAAGAACAATGCCTTGGTTTGGTAGCCAAGTTATGATAGTGCCACTCACTTGATTTATAGCTTTGCTGAACAAGCTGGCTTGTGATGAGACACCTTGTCTTTTGATTGCAACAATCTTGAGTCATTGCTATGTTGTGGTATGCAGTTTTGGCAAAGTCAGCAAGTTATAATATCTATGATCATGATAAGTCGGCTCGTGATGAGACCTCTTATTATTTAAGTTAAAGTGTATCGTTGGATTATTCCTTGAAGCTCATAATTCCCTAGGTGGGGAGGAAGTCATTGTTTCCTTAAGAATAGCTCTGGATGACAATGGTAGAGTTTTTGGAAAGAGCTTTTCTACAGAGAATCTTCGTTTTGTTATTGATACCTTTCATTTGACTGATATAAAACAAATTCTCACTAAAGGTCGCTTTTTATCAAAATTTACAAGGTTGAAACTAGTATCATTTTCAGGCTTATAGCCTTTGACTGTATCTTTCAATAATAATGACCAATTTTCTAAATCATTTCTATTTATACAAGCGAAAAAACAAAATCTAAAAGAAATACTTGTCTTTTTCGTGAATTCCAAATGTAACCATTTACAACTGGTTTTATTATCAAAATAAAGGAAAAACTAATCTACAAAAATAGAAGAATGATCTCCTATGGAAAGTATTTTTTGAGGATCTTCCCGTTAACAGGTAAAGATTCTCTTTTTCCTGTTAAATCCTGTAACATAAAAGTAGATGGGCCTATGATTTCTGCAATTTGGAAAGGGCCAAGCCACATTCATTGAAATTTCGTATGTTTGCCCTTTTCCTCGTGAGCCTTGTCCCATTTTAAAACTAGATCTCCCATTTGAAAGTCCTTTCTGGATATCATGTTTGAATCAAAAGAAGCTTTTACTAATGCTTGGTGATGAGCATGAGTTATTTTAGCCTGTTCTCGTTGCTCTTCTAGCTTAAGGATTTGCAGCTGCCTTAGTTGTAAGGAAGAAGTTGGTGCTTCATCAATATATTGAACTAAGGCCAAAGAGGGAATTGCTAGATGAGTTGGAAGAACCACTTCTTTCCCATAAACTAAATTAAAGGGAGAAGTGCCAATAGAGGCTTTCTGTGTTATTCGGTCTGCCCATAAAGCATATATTAAAGACTTGTGCCAATTTTTGTGAGTTTGATCAATGGTTCGCTTAATGATTTTGATTAAGTTTTTATTCATAGATTCAGCTAACCCATTCCCTTGTGGGTAATAATTGGCAGAGTATTTAAGTTTAAAACCTCTTTTGAGTGCAAATTTGGTCATAGCATTGCCAGAAAAATATGATGCATTATCAAACATTAAAGCAGAGGGTAAACCAAACCTAGTGATTATGAACTGATCTATGAAATCAATGATGTGTTCGGCATTAGCTGTCTTGAGAGGAACTGCTTCTACCCATTTAGTAAAATAATCTGTAGCTATAAGGATATACCTATGCTGTTTAGAAGAGTGAGGAACGATCTCACCTATTATATCCAATCCCCATTGATCAAAAGGCTGTTCAATGTTGATTGGTTGCAAAGGCAACGATGGTTTCTTTTGTCTCCCAGCAGCAGTTTGACAAACTTGACATTTCCTTACGTAGCTATGCACGTCTTTGAATAGTGTGGGCCAGTAATAGCCTGCGCAGAGGATTTTATGTGCAGTAGCATCTCCAGCATAATGTCCACCTGCTGGTCCATCGTGGAGTTCCTGCAACACCTTTTCAGCTTCAGATTTCTCAAGACATCTAAGGAGAACAGAATCATAATTCATCCTAAAAAGTACATCATTCACGAGCTGATATTGCTTAGCCTTCAACCTTAGAGCTCTTTTCTTTGTATAATCGAGGTTTGAAGGGGCATATCCATTCTTTAGATAAAATATGATATCAGCATATAATGAATCAACATCGTTTAGGCTTACCTCATACATTTGTATCTCTGTAGATGGTATTTCGGAAATAAGCGATGCTCCAGCTAGCATTTTGCAAAAGCCTTGACCTTTTACAATACTTGTTGCTTTAATTTCAACGTCATATTCTTGTAAGGCGGTAACCCAATTGGCTCTTTTCTCACCCATGTCTTTCTGTACTAAGATATTTCTTACCACCGGAAACGGTACTATGATTTTTGTATGGGTTTTAAGCAGAAAGGGTTTGAAATGTTTGATCGTTTTGAAAACAGCATAAGCTTGTTTCTCGACGTCTGAATAATTTAACTCAGCCCCTTATAGATTTGAACTGAAAAAAGCAATTGGGGATTCTGCTTTGTCTTGATTTGCTTGAGTGAGTATCGCAGCATATGATCTATCAGAGGAAAATGTATATAAAATGAAAGGATCGGAAAAATTTGGAGTTGCTAAAGATGGAGCATTAACAATCGCTTGTTTGATCAGATTGAATGCTTCATATTCGTCTTGGCCCCATTTGAAGATTGAGTTATTTTTAATCATTGCTTGTAAAGGAGATACGATTCTTGAAAAATCTGGAACAAATCTTTTTACAAAATTAATCTGGCTAAGGAAAGATTGCATAGCTTTCTTGTTGTGAGGCAAAGGTATTTCGGAAATTTCCTTGAGTCTGTCGGGATCAATATGGATTCCAGATTTTTCCACTATAAATCCAAGAAGTTTTCCTTCACTTAATGCAAAAAAGGATTTTTTTGGGTTAAGTGAAATTCCATACCTTAGACAACATTGGAAGATCTGTTTTAAATCTCTGAGATGATTTCCTCGTTTCTTGGAATATACAGTTATATCATCCAAGTAGATTACTATTGATTTATTTACTAATCCGTTAAATGCGATGTCCATGGCCCTTTGGAATGTGGCACCAGCATTGATCAGACCAAAAGGCATCTTTTGATATGCATAAGTACCCCATTTGGTTCTAAATGTGGTCTTTAATTGATCATTGGGATGGACCAAAACTTGGTTGTAGTCTACGAAACCATCCAAGAAGGACATTAATTCTGATCCTGCAACTGCCTGCATATTTGCTCCATAGGAGGCAAAGGAAAATTATCTTTTTGGCAAGCTTTGTTAAGATTTCGAAAGTCAATGCAAATTCTAATGTCTCCGTTCTTTTTTCTAACAGGAACCATGTTGGAAACCCATTTAGAATGTCGAACGGGAAAAATGATTTTGGCTTTCAATAACTTATTGAGCTCAGATTTGATCTGGTTTTCTAGATTAGGATGGATCTTTCTCAGCTTTTGCTGGACAGGTTTTTCATCGTTTATCATTGGGATAGTATGTTGGATGATAGAAGTGTCGTAAGTCTTAAGTTCATCGTAGTTCCAAGCAAAGACACTTTTGTATTGTTTCAAGAGACGAACATACGCTAATTTTTCTTCAGGAGCTAGGCCAAGGCCTAGGTTGATATTCTGTGGCTTGGTATCAGTTCCTAGATTTACTAATTCATAGTTCAAAGTTGAACTTTGAAGTTTTGAATTGGTAGATCTTTTGAATCGATCTTTCAAATCATATAGGTCTTCTAATTTGACTACTGACTTTGGCATAACATTATTAGTGCTATCTTGTTGCAATTGTCTGTCATGTTGGTCCTCATCAATTATCTAATTGGTGTAAGATCCCTCAGATGTGAGGAAGCTTACAATATCAGGATCATCGTTGAAAATTCTCCAATTGGTAATGTTATCAGGAATCAAGGGTCTAAAGATTAATTCGATTGAAAATCTATCAGGGCTAAAGTCTTATGAGGGAATGAGCTTGGAAGCTACGTTTGCCAAGAGGTCGGCACTAGCATTTTGGAGTCTAGGAATTGATGAAATATTAAATGCTATAAAATGTTCAGTCAGATCTTGTACTAAAGATTGGTAATGCTTTAAATGACCTGATAGACAATGTATAGTATTCCGTACCTATCTGATAACAATTTTAGAATCTCCGAAGACTTGTAGATATTTGATGTCTAATCCGATTTCTTTGTATAATCCTTGGACTAAAGCCTCGTATTCTGCAGTATTATTGGTGCAATCGAACTCGAGTCTACAAGTTAGCATAGTTTTGTTTCCCTCTGGACTGATTAATACGCATCCTACTCCTGCTCCTTTGTTAGACTTAGAATCGTCAAAAAATAACTTCCAAAATAAAGATTTATTTACAGGACTATCTATAAAATTAATACATTTAGAACTATCTGTTTGAGAAAAATTTTCTACTTGAGATAAAACAAAATGTTCTAAGTAAGGTGAAGTGTGAGCATTAAAATTTCCTAAGAAAGAATCAACAGAATAGTTTCCAATAATATTGTTGGTGTATGCTACCGATTCATTTTCTCCTTCCAATTCTGTTACTATGTATTTCTGATGTCTTTCTCGCTCAACCTTTATCTGATTTCGTTTACCATTGTAAGGGAGCCACATTTTCGACCAATCGATTGCAAACTATCCAGTAAGTTTTTCTGACCAATCTCTGCTAAGAATTAAGCCATAAAATTCTGGGATATCTGCAACTAAAATGTTGATAACTTGACATACCTTTGGATTAGATGACAACCTTATGGTAACCTGATTTAATTCACCGATCACTTCAACTTGCGACCGATCCAGTTGCACTATGCGCACAACAGATTTTTGAGGTTGAACGTTCAACTTTGCACATATCGATTTAGGTAAGATATTAGATGAAGCTCCAGAATCAACTAAACAATTATGCAAATTTTTGTTGAAAACTTCATAAGTAAGAAGAAATGGGGGAGTATGAGATCTCGACCTTCCTCCAATTAAAGCGATATCGTTTGGATCAACTTTATTAATCACATTAGTTGGAGGTCTTCCCATCTCATGGGAAGCTTGAGAGATTACAGTGGTGGGCAGAGGTGCAACTGGTACTGCATGTAATTCTTTCAAAAGTACCTTTTGCTGATGTTTTAACTTGCTCAATTCATAAAAAGTAATATTAGCCCTAGTCTTCTTCATGTCTTCTATGATATTATACTCCATTTCATCCGAAACAATCAATGTTTTAGATGGAGTTGGTGAATCTGTTTGGACTGGGCTTGTTTGAGTCGCTTTGGATGTTGTTTTCTTGGCTGCGACTTTATCCTTAGGCATTGAGCTTGCGCTCTTTGGCTTAGGAGTAGGTTGAGGAGGATTGAGTTGATTTCTACTTCGAGTACTAACCGGCGATGCCTCTTGATCCTCTTCATCTGGGAGGATGAAATCCCACATACCTTGTACCTCTACAACTTCTTCTTCATCGGTAGGCTCTTCGGTAGCAATTTCCTCTTCTTCTTCTTCTGATTCAGCATTTGTAATAGCGTTGGGAGGCTTTGAATCAGTCAAAGGATTTCTTCTATAAGGCTTGTATGGATTTTTAGAAGAAGTTTCTGCTACTTGTTTCTTAATGTCAACCATTTCGTTAGACATGGTTTTTAAGACTTTCTGCAATCCTTCTAAATCGAATGGGTCTTTTGATTACTTTTTCTTGGGATCTTCCTTAAAAGTAACCTTCTTAGATTTTCGTTCATCAATGGCGTTTTTCTTTTCTAAGGCTATGATACGTTTCTCTACCGCTATTGCTTCCTTCATATTGTCAGCTAAAGTTGTTTTATTAGCCCTATCAACGAAGATTGCTATGTTTGATGGTAAAGCAGAGATGTACCATTCACTTCACACTTCTTCGCTAGGCTTAGAAGCAGTAGGAATTTTGTTCAACAGTTTATTGAAACGTGAGTTAAAATCTTTGATAGGTTCCTTTGACTTAGCCCTAAGGTTAGACAGGTCATTGATCAATGTCGCGGTAGACCTGTCATCACCGAACTTAGTCAAGAATTGTTCTTGGAAGATATCCCAACTAGTGATAGATCCAGATGGTAATGAGAAATACCATGATCCGGCTGCTCCTTGCAAAGTGTAAGGAAAGAGTCGGACAACAACATCTTCATTAGTAACTCCATTGAGATTTATAGATAACATAAAGTTGTTTATATGTTCTTCCGCTAGCATGCCTGCTTCGGGATTAAACTTAGGCAGCCATTTTTTAGGATGGGCCAGTATTTGACTCAAGGGCGCAGGCATTAAGACTGCCCCTGGGTTATTCCATGGAGATTGGGCCATCGCTGAACTACTAACAGAGGAAAGCGCAGAAGATGATCCCTACGGTTGGGAAGATGAGGATATTACAGTTCCAGAGGATTGAGAAGGAGATGTTGAAGTTCCAGTGGACTGGTGGACAATAATCTGAAGTGGAGGGGTGGATGGTTGACTTCACAGTGGAGATGTTGATATGGATGATGATGAAGAAAGAGTTTCACTATCAGGCCCTTTAGGTGATTTCCTTTTAGGTAGAGGTAACTCAGTTGGCTCAATACCAAACTTTTTGCTCTTTAATCTGGTGAGAGGATGAGCAGGGTTATATTGCGAAGTCACACTGCCTTGAGATTTATCAAATCTTTGAGGTGATATAGAAAATCGCTGAAGTTTATGAATCAAAGATTCGACTTCAGGAGGTTCAATAGTAGATTTCTCTAAAATTTCAGGGTTTGTGGCAGTGGCTGTTATTCTTTTGACTTCTTGCTCAAGATTTAAAGATTCTAAGTGCGATGGAGAAGCCGGTGATCTGAATTTGAAACTACTTGAAATTTGTTTGCAAGGTATTCAATTCAGACATAAACATGTTTAAAAGACTTCCATGTCTTGCAGAAAGGAAACACATGAAATTTTCAGCTGTTTATGACCCATCTAAGCATAGCAGAATTATTTCCTTTTACTGTTTAACACATTAAAACGAATTTGTTCTGTAAAATAAACCAACCACATATGCAAAAGAAGTTGATAAAGCAGTTCACCCCCTCCAGGGCTACGTCTGCTGGGTCCAAAGCCCCCGAATGGGCTTGTCCTTGTTTTTATAAAATGCTCAAATTGAAAATACAGCTGAATAGAAGCATCTAAAGGAGAAATAGATGGTAGAAATGGATTCAGAACACTTGAATCCTTCAGGATTGACTATTGGATCACCTCCAATGGATACCTGCAACCCTGTACAGTCTTCCCAATACTGGCCCCTGGTGGCTCCTAGAACTTTCACGGCTTCAAAACGTATGCAAATGACCTCTGATGGCTGTAAGACCTACATCAATGGCTTCATAAGGTCGAAAATACCCAAAATAAAAAAAAAATTCGTCCAAAACCGACTTTCCTAGCCAAAGTTATGGCCATTTACTCCTGACTGCCAGTTTGGCCTAACAAAACCCCAGTTACATTTAGTGACGGCTAGTTAAGCCTGCCAAATATGGCGGGACCGCCAAATTTGGCGCTCCGCCAATTCTGCCGCCAACTGAACTGCAGTCAAATTTAATGATGACCTCGGATTGCGTGCTGACCGTTTGCATAGGATTCCGCGCCGGGTGGTTAAGGGTTTAGCTCCTGGTTCTGGGCGCTGGTCGTATGGTGTTGGGGGGCTGGCCCTTAGGGGCTGGCCCCCTACTTTCCTGCCTGTAGCATATTTTAAAATTTAAAACAATTTCCTCCACCCACATAACACAATGGTCGTTGGTGGCGTGCTGGTCAAAACGTTGAGTTAATATGTGGTAAGTCGGGGGTTCGACTCCCCATCCGGCCAAAATAACCGTTTTAACATTCGCCCAACAAAAGTCTGCTGACGTCATCTGGGGCCACGTGGCGCCCTCCGGGCCTGCCACGTGGTGCCCTCTGATTGGTGACTGGAAAGGGAATATTCCCTGGAATATTCCAAGGAATATTCCACGGAATATTCCAAGGAATATTCCACAGAATATTCTTTTTTTAATTTTTTTAAAAAAATTCAAATTTCTAATGTTTTGGGCAAAATATTCTTTTGGCCATATCTTCCTCATACGGCGACCGTTTTTTGAACCGTTTGCGGCACCAGAATCGGGAGGACAAGCAATTTCCAGTCGTTCAGCTTTGAACCAGTTCTGAGCACTTTGAATTTTGAGCATTTTTACGACACTTAGGACATGAGCACCTGATCACGCCTCCCCATTGGGAAGCTTTTGGACCCCAAAAGCCTTCAAATACCTGTTAAAGAGGTGAGGGTACAGCTCCCTCACTCTATCCACCTCCATCCACTTTGCCTTGTTCGGTTTGTTGCCTTTGAAACCAACCCGAACATAATCTACACTGCCCCTTCTTGAAGTGCGTGTCCTTCTGTCAAGGATTGTATCTTCTTTCAGCTCATCTAAGAATTCTAGAGAGAAATCTTCTATAGAGGGTAGCTGAACAGCACTTTCATGATCAGCAATCAAAGGAGGTTCATACAAACGTAAGTTCTCCACATTGACAACAGAATACATTTGCATGTAGGAAGGCAAATCTAATTGAAAAGCATTATTTCCAACCTTCTTGAGGATTTTGAATGGACCATAACGAATAGGCTTCAGCTTTTTACCTTCTCCTTGCATCCTTTCCTTACTAATGTACAGCAATACCTCATCCCCTTCTTGAAACTTGTGATCGACTCTATGCTTGTCGTGTCTTTCCTTGTACTTGCCTTGACTCTTCTCAAGCTGTTCTTGAATTTGCTGATGTATTTGCTGAATTCTTTCAATGAATGAACAAGCTTTGTCAATATCACTATGTCCCTCAATGGAAACATCTTTCTCAAGAATGAAATCAAGAGGTGATTTTGGTAAGTAACCAAAACAAGCTTCAAACGGTGAGGTGTTTGTGGAAGAGTGCTTGGCACGGTTGTAAGCATGCTGTATGTAGTGCAAATGTTCATCCCAAATCTTGGGATGCTTGCTGCAATAACCTCTCAAGAGGTGCACAATGGTTCTGTTCACAACTTCTGTTTGTCCATCTGTTTGCGGATGGAAAGCAGTGCTTTTCTTCAACTTGGTGTCCATCATCTCCCATAGGTTGGACCAAAAATTCCCCACAAATCTGGAATCCCTGTCACTAATAATGGAAGTAGGCAAACCAAAGTGAATCCATACATGATGAAAAAATAATTCAGCAGTTTGTTCAGCAGTTATAGTTTTCTTACAAGGCATAAGTATACACATTTTGCTGAAACGATCAACTACTACATATAAATAATCATGCTGCTTTCTAGATTTTGGCAAACCTCCTACAAAATCCATAGAGATTCTCTCCCATGGTCTAGAAGGTACCGGCAAAGGAGTATACAAACCAAGCTTCCTATTGCTAGGCTTGCTTGTAGCACATAATTAACAACCTCTTATGAACCTTGAAACAGAATCTACCATGCGAGGCCAATAGCAATACCTCTGTAGATGTGCAACTGTTTTGCTCACACCAAAATGGCCAGCAATAAGAGAAGAATGAGCTTCTCTTATGACATTTATCCTCTCCCCCTGTGGTATACACAACTTGCCCAAATGAAACAACAAATTGTTATGCATGTGATAATCCTTTTCCTCTACATGATTCCCTTTACTCAAGTTAGCATACACATCTTTAAAGTCATCATCAGATGCATATTGTTCTATGTAACTATCATGTACAATGGAATCATTCTTAAGTAAAGTAACAACACCAATAATAGGCCTCGAAAGCATATCAGCAACCTTATTCAAAGTACCTTTCTTGTACCTTATTACCAAATGGAACTGTTGCAAGAAGCCCATCCATCTGAAGTGTCGTGACTGTTGTAACTTGCTTTGTGATTGCAAGTACTGTAAGGGCTGATGGTCGGTATGTATAACAGTTTCTTTGCCCATCAAATAGTGTTTCCACTTTTTGACGCTTTGTACCAACGCATACAACTCCTTATCATATGTAGGATAATTTACAACAGCACCATTAAAAGTTTCAGAATGAAAAGCAATAGGCTTACCATGCTGTAGAAGAACTACACCCATAGCATAATCACTAGCATTAGTTTGTATCTCAAATGGCTGTATCAAATCCGGTAATGCAAGGACTGGAGCTGAACTAATCTTCTCTTTCAAAGATTCGAAAGCTTTTTGCTGCTTGCCTCCCCATTGGAAAGCATGCTTCGCACTTGTCAGTGCATGCATAGGAGCTGCTATAGAAGAGAAGTTAGAGATGAACTTCCTCCAATATTGAGCTGCACCCAAAAAACTTCTTACCTCTGTTATGGATTTGGGAGTAGGCCACTTCACAATAGCCTCAATCTTAGCAGGATCAATTCTCAAAGAACCTCCTCCTACTATGTGTCCCAAATAAACCAAAGAAGTCTTTCCAAATTCACACTTTGACATTTTAAGAAATAACTGATTCTTCTTCAAAACATCAAGTACTTTTCTAACATGCATGACATGATCTTCTCTAGACTTGCTGAAAATTAAGATATCATCTAAGTAGACAATAACGAAATCATCAAGAAAAGGACGCAAGACATCATCCATTACCCGCATGAAAGTTGCAGGTGCATTGCACAAACCAAACGGCATCACAAGCCACTCAAAGAGTCCTTGTTTGGTTTTAAAGGTTGTCTTCCAAATGTCACTTTCTTCAATTCTTACTTGATGATATCCACTGCGCAAGTCTAGCTTAGTGAAATATCGAGCATCTTTCAGCTGATCTAGCAAATCATCTATCCTTGGGAGTGGGTAACGATTCTTTACCGTTATCTTGTTCAAGGCTCTGAAATCAACACACATACGCCAAGTGCCATCTTTCTTTGGAATCAATACAATCGGTGACCCACATGGCGAAGTACTTGGCCTTATGAAACCCTTGTCCAACAAGTCCTTGATTTTCTTCTTTATTTCAGCATTCTCCATAATAGACATGCGGTACATGCCTATGTTTGGAAGAGGACAATCTGGATGCAAATGGATTTCATGCTGAATCTCCTTCTTAGGAGGCAAACCTGTTGGCTCCTGAAACATCTCATGATATGCATCAACTACATCATACAGATCTGATTTAAGTTTTGGATCACAATTGTCCAATGACTCATGATTCACATCAACCTTGGGCTTAATCATAAGAAGAACAAAATTCTTGAATTGACCAGCCTTTTTACCTGTCTTGCATTCACCATCGCTATATTTGTCTTCTTGTGATGAGCTCTAACAATGAACTCCTTGCCATCTTTGAACAGATGATATTTTTTTTCATGGCGATGAAAGATAGCTTTCCTGTCAAACAAATAAGGACTTCCCAAAACAATTCCTGCTATATCAAAAGGTACCACATCAAGTTCAACTGTGTCAATAAAATGTGCAGTAATTGCAAAGCGCAATGTGCACTTTCTTGAAACTTGTAATTTTGCATCCTTGCAAATCCATCCAAGTGGATATGGCTTCGGATGTGGAACGGTCTCAAGTTTAAGCTGCTTGACCAAGTCCTCTGATATAAGGTTTGCTTGTGACCCACTATCAAAAAGTGTGTCTATCTTAGTATGTTTTGAAATCACCCTCACATGAAACAGTTCAATTCTTTCTTCCTCGTTAGGAGCTTGTACATGGCAGTTTGAGGTACTAGTGCTGGCTTGAGTTTCAATTTCTTTTCCCTTCAAGTTTTTCAAACCCATGGCTACAATTTTGGTTTCATAACCTGAATCTTCCCCTAAATCTTGTGGTGTAGATGTAGCAGCAACAATTTTCTGTTTCCCTTTGGATTTGTTAGATTGAGGTCTTTTTTCAGGATGTAATTTCCAACAGTTTTTCTCCTCATGGCCTGGTTTAGAACAGTGTTTATAGATCACTTTCTCACTCTCCTGCTTGACAGATGCATTCTTTTTTCCTTTTCCCTTGGAGGTTTTCTCTTTGCTTTTCCCCTTGGGGGGCTTGTTTCTACCCTCTTCAAATGTGTTTTTTCCCCTTGCCTCTAAATGGGTAGCTTGGACACAAACCTCGTCTAGGCTAGTAGGGTTAAACATCAAGATGGTGTGTCTAAGGTAGCTATGCAAGCCTCCAATATATTTCAGCAAGGTTTCTCGGGTCTGTAAATCCACCCCTAACAAGAGAGCTCTTCTCCTGAATTCTTGGGTGTAGTCTTGGACACTCTGACCCTTAAGTTGTCTGAAATTTTTCCAGTTCATAATGGCTTTCTGCATGTGAGCAAGAGGATAAAACTGTTTTTTAATGGCTAACAGAAATTCAGGCCATGTTAAGGTAACCTTACCAAATTTCTTGATCTCCTCTTTAGTCTTGGCCTCCCACCAAACCAAGGTTGCTCCATCCATTCTCAAAGAAGCTAACTGAATCTTTGTGGCATCATCATGCATATTTTGGATCCTCAAGTAAACTTCCAACTGCCTAATCCAGTTGTCAAGCTTTTCTGCATTCACTTCACCATTAAACATAGGTAATTCGAATTTTACATCAAGCTTCAGAAAAGGACTTTTTCCAGAGGATCTATGCTTATGAACAGAAGAAGACGAGGATGAAGAGGAAGAAGGTGAAGATGGGGGTGGTGGATCACCATTACCTCCATGTCCTTTCTTGGAATGATCATCATCCTTCTTACCTCCTGAATAGCCCTCTCCTTCATGTGGATGTTTGGACCCTTCTCCAGCCAATTTCTCATTTCTTTCTTGGTACAATATCCTCACCATTTCAGTGAGATCTAAGAAAGCCTTTCTGAAGACTCTTTCTTCTTCTCTTGGATCTGTCTCTATAGGAATTTCTCCTTCATGTTCAGACATCCTTGAAGCTTCTGCTGAGACTCTTGAGGGTGAAATTGAAGGTGGAGGTGATGGCTCTCTGGCCTTCCTTGACTGAGGATTCTCTCGTTCTCTAGTCAACTGTCCTTCCCCTCTTTTAAGTTTCAGCCTGGTAAGCATCAATACTTGCAAGACAATTAGAAGATCTTTGCACAAAAACAATCAAAAGACAACTACACCATAGATTGACTGAAAAGAGCATTTATCTACTTTGCAATTGTATAACAAGAGCATTTCGAAGGCTTCCTGGCTCATTTCAGGCTCTGTCTATAGCTTATTTGACTGATTTTGATACAAAGAAGCAACAATCTAGCTCTGATACCAACTTGATTTGAATTTGAAACTACTTGAAATTTTTTTGCAAGGTATTCAATTAAGACATAAACATGTTTAAAAGACTTCCATGTCTTGCAGAAAGGAAACACATGAAATTTTCAGCTGTTTATGACCCATCTAAGCATAGCAGAATTATTTCCTTTTACTGTTTAACACATTGAAACGAATTTGTTCTGCAAAATAAACCAACCACATATGCAAAAGAAGTTGATAAAGCAGTTCACGCCCTCCAGGGCTACGTCTGCTAGGTTCAAAGCCCCCAAATGGGCTTGTCCTTGTTTTTATAAAATGCTCAAATTGAAAATACAGCTGAATAGAAGCATCTACAGGAGAAATATATGGTAGAAATGGATTCAGAACACTTGAATCCTTCAGGATTGACTATTGGATCACCTCCAATGGATACCTGCAACCCTGTACAGTCTTCCCAATACTGGCCCTTGGTGGCTCCTAGAACTTTCACGGCTTCAAAACGTATGCAAATGACCTCTAATGTCTGTAAGACCTGCATCAATGGCTTCATAAGGTTGAAAACACCCAAAATAAAAAAAAAATTCATCCAAAACCGACTTTCCTAGCCAAAGTTATGGCCATTTACTCCTGACTGCCAGTTTGGCCTAACAAAACCCCAGTTACATTTAGTGACGGCCAGTTAAGCCTGCCAAATATGGCGGGACCCCCAAATTTGGCGCTCCGCCAATTCTGCCGCCAACTGAACTGCAGTCAAATTTAATGCTGACCTCGGATTGCGTGCTGACCGTTTGCATAGGATTCCACGCCGGGTGGTTAAGGGTTTAGCTCCTGGTTTTGGGCGCTGGTCGTATGGTGTTGGGGGGCTGGCCCCCTACTTTCCTGCCTGTAGCATATTTTAAAATTTAAAACAATTTCCTCCACCCACATAACACAATGGTCGTTGGTGGCGTGCTGGTCAAAACGTTGAGTTAATATGTGGTAGGTTGGGGGTTCGACTCCCCATCCGGCCAAAATAACCTTTTTAACATCCGCCCAACAAAAGTCTACTGACGTCATCTGGGGCCACGTGGCGCCCTCTGATTGGTGGCTGGAAAGGGAATATTCCCTGGAATATTCCACGGAATATTCTTTTTTTAATTTTTTTAAAAAAATTCAAATTTCTAATGGTTTGGGCAAAATATTCTTTTGGCCATATCTTCCTCATACGGCGACCGTTTTTCGAACCGTTTGCGGCACCGGAATCGGGAGGACGAGCACTTTCCAGTCGTTCAACTTTGAACTAGTTCTGAGTACTTTTAATTTTGAGCATTTTTACGACACTTAGGACATGAGCACCTGATCAGTCGGGGGAGATGGTGAGGGCGATTTACTCTAAGAATGGTATTTAGATTTAGATTTACTTGCCATTCACAGTTCGGGGCCCTCCTTCTAGTGCCAAATATGTTGAAGCCCCGAAAATCGGGTCTACAACAAGGGGGATACCCACCCGGTCCGGACCTTGGTTAGCAGCTCCTTTTCCGTTTGGTATAGTGGGTCCGACTGGGGATATGGGACCAGTTTCCCAATATATGTGTGTGTGTGTTGAGAATTGATATTTCCTTTCTAATAATTCCTAAGTAAAATGCTTTTTATTCTAAATCTAATCTAACAACATGCAATTGTATTCTAATAAACAGAAATATCTAATTCTAAACTAACCCAGGATGTAATCTTTCAGTTATGCAATCTAAAATGATTTCAAATGACAGTTGGTAATAAAGATCATTCAACTTCTATGAGAAAAGAATTCAATAAAGATAAACCATTTCGTATAAAAAGTTAGACGAGACAGTTGTGAAAAACATATCGCATAATACGCTACTCATATATTAAACATAAATAAATAGCTATCACCGTATAGAAGTACCAAATGATAACTCAAGCATTCACGTATTCATATATAAATAACTGAACATGAATATCACCTTAACACATAAGCAGAAATAGTTAAGAGATAAAAGTACCATTTATAACTGGTTCTACTCATGAGATTCAAGCAATAATGAATTATCTCTTCTTAATCCAACATCCACTAAGAGTACAAAAGTGCAACATCAGTAGTAGATATTGAATGCAGATATCAATAAATCCTGTTCCATTCATTCATCAAAACCTCCTCGAAGGGTGCAAAAGTGCATGTTCTGAGGACAAGTTTTTGACAAATTTCAGGACCCTTCTCTAAATGCATGAGAAGGGTTTAAATACTACTAACTAAATCTAAAAATAATTTATTACAAAACTGTAGGATGCGGTTTAAATGACCGTCCTCATTTCAGGCAAAAATAAAGCAAAATTAAAACTAAAACTGAATCTAAAACTAAAACTAACAACTAATTATCTGTGTATCTGTTCCTTGTAATCGCAAGCGTTCAGCATTTGCTTGAGGAGAGTTGGCTGGCCGACTTCCGACTTTAGCTGTCCTGCGAAAATGGAATCGGCAAGTGCTGGCGCCATCTTCTCGTCAGAATTGATGATACATTTGAGAGTCATGGACTCGCTGTGTGTTTTTACCAAGTACTCCAGTAAGAATCCCAATTCAACTTGGTTAACCTTTTGATGGATTTTTCCCTTTCTTGAGCCTTCTGTCTCCAGCTTGTCTGAGGATGCTGTACATTTGGTATATATTTACATACCACTTGAGAATATTCTTGATAAATACTAGCGGTTTTAGAGTTCAAGTTTTGCCTTTTGCTTTTAGCACTTTTTCCTGTGCAAGAACGAACATGCTAGTTCTGTAATAGACACCTTAGACGACTCGTGTGAGCCTGCAGTAGCCGTAACCTCCATTACCTTGGGATTTTCTTCCTCGAGTAGACTGTACATGCCTTCCCAAGTAGTAATACCAGCATCTTTGTTATAGGTGGTGTCTGTGTATAAGGGCGTTATTTCTTTATCTTCAGAACTCAGAGCTTTACCCTTCTTTCACATAATATCCTGAACACTGCTATGTATACCTCTCTGCTCTTCGCTCCTGCAGTTTACAAATGAGGTGAGAATAATGATATGAAAAAGGTGAGAGGAAAGCTTTAAATGCGGAAAACATATAAAATATACCACCTTATGTGAAATGGCTCTTCGATCAAATCAAAATCATATTTCATTAATTATTGCCAACTAACTCATTGATTAATATTAACGCGCATAACCGGGCCTCGGTTTTTGGAAAAGGCTTTTTCGAACAACGAGCCCTGAAGATTTGCAATAAGGCGATTTTGCAATTTGCTTCCAATATCGCAGACCGCAATATCGCAAATCGCAATATCGCAGATTGCAATATCACATATCGCAATATCGCATATCCGTTGCGTGTGGCAATTATCCGTTCAATGTGTTTTCTGTGAAATGCGATTTGCGAGATGCACCATCGCATATCGGCATTTCAGTTTTAAGTGATATTTGAGGCATGTGATGCGATGAGTGTCTTTTAGTGCGTGATTTCGCATCGCGATTTCGCATTTTTAGGATTCCACTTGTAGGAAGGCATCCATTACCCTTTTTGCAATGCGATGCGCTTTAAGGAGTGATTTTATTCTAACTTATCATAAAACTTAAGTCTTTTTTAGATTTTTCGAGGGTATTCTCCTAAGTTTATGATAGTAAGTTCTATTGAAAAAGGAAATACAAGCATTAATCGATTTTTTAAATTTTTGAATAAGGGTCCCCACTTATTTAGTATTAGTTATAAAACTAAATAAGAAGGGGGGTTGTTGCTGGCCACAACAAGGTAGAAGCCTGCGTATTGGTATAAGTCTGCACTAGTACAAAATTGTAAATAAGTTTCTTATTATTTAAAGAAGATATAGACGATTGTAGCAGGTGGTTTTCACCCACATTGGTTTTCCACCTTATATCTTGTGTTCATGTGTGTGATTGTCTGTTCTGTTTTTACTGCACCTGGTTACTATTTATGTGGTTCTGATGCACTGATTAAAGATCAACATATGATGAATTAACTGAATCATAAGTTTGCAGGATATACGCTAGTTTCCTTAAACACAGTTGCGTATACACGCAAGTTCCATTAACTTAAGTAGCATATATGAATCTGATTATGGAAATGAAAAATTGTTTGACTTGTTAATATTGATTCACCCCCCTCTCAGTATTATTTCCAACAATAGCTTGCAAAACCTTTACCTGCATTGGAAGGTTTGTTGATAGACCATGCCCTCCCCCTTAATCTCAGGTTGAGGATAATGGTGGATGCCGATTATATGTAGTAGTCCTGTAGAGACTTGCAATCTTGTAAAGCTATGCCTCCATAAATCAAATTCTACACATATGCTGGATATCCATCTTTCTGCATAATGGATTACTTAAGGAAAATAACACTATCTACTTGAATAACCCAGATTGATAGGGTAAGCCCCTCTGGAGATTTTATAAAGATTTGAAAGTTAAGATTGTTTACCCAGAACCTGGTGCTTTCCTCCCGCTTGTTGCCCCCAGGCCGCACGACAGTGGGAAGGGCACAAGCCACCAAGGGCCGGTCTGAGCAGATGATGGCATACGAGAAATTCAGAGCCCACGCCTCAACTTCCAAACTCAACGAGTGGGTCAGCTGCATCAAGGGAAACCTGCAAAAGGATAGTTTCGAGAAGAGACAGAGCATCGCCTCCTCTATTTTTTCGGAGTCCAGAACTGCCAAGAGAAGGAAAGATCCATCGCTCGTGACGTCAGGTAACCAGAGTAGGAGGAGCGTTCGAATTGTGTCCACCCCAAGCCATAAATTCCGCCAGGAAATCCCAGCTCTACCCCCTGTGACATACCTTGGGCAGAAAGAAGCCCATGCCCAAAACTTGGGTCACCACCGGATGCATACCTTGCTTGACCCACTTCCTGAGCACGAAGAAAATTGTGGAGGGAAGCCCGCTTCAACCGTCAGGACTCCAAAACCATCTGGATCAACAAAACACAAGGCACCCATCACATTCCAGTTGGCTTGTGAGGACAGACCACCGAGAGCCATGAGGTAAAAATAAACCAATTAGACCAAGTGTTGATGATGAAGTCGCATGGTATAAACCCCTCCATCACCTCCATGAAACATGGCCACCATGATCACCCTTAAAGCCATCTAAAGGATAGAGCAAGGCGGCCACACCTAGAAACACATTCTTGTGCAGTAAAAACCCTAACTCCATATTTTTTCCTTTCATTTGAACCTAATTGTTCCCGTGATATTTTCTCCTGTTGCCAAGGTAGATTCTATTAGATTAATTTTATCTGTTGCTGCTGCTTTTGATTTTGAGGTAGAACAGATGGATGTGAAGACAACATTTCCTCACGGGGATATGGAAGAAGAGATCTACATGAAGCAACCTGAAGGATTTGCGGTGAAGGGTAAGAAATACTTGGTATGAAGGTTAAAAAAGTATCTGTATGGGTTAAAACAGTCACCAAGGATGTGGTATCAGAAATTTGATACATCTATATGGGGAATTGCCTTCACCAGAAGCAAAGCAGATCACTGTGTGTATTTTAAATTAATTGGTGACTGTGTTATTTATTTGGTCTTGTATGTGGATGATATGTTCCTGATTGGAAATAACAAAGAAATTATCCAAGATTTGAAGACCCAATTATCCTCCAAATTCGACATGAAAGATATTGGTGCTGCAAACTATATTTTGGGCATGGAAATTAAATGGGATGGGGCAAAGAGGAAGATCTGGTTAAACTAGAGGAAGTATGTCGATACAATATTGCAAAGGTTTAATATGCAGGGTAGTAAACCAGTGAAGCTTCCTATTCTTGCAGGTATAAATTTATCTGCTGAATAGTGTCCCAAGACACAAGAAGAGGAAGAGGACATGTCCCATGTTCCATATGCAAGTGCATTCAGCAGTATGATGTATGTAATGGTCTGTACTAGACCAGACATTGCACTTGCAGTGGGAGTATTGAGAAAGTTTATGTAAAAAATAGGGAAGGAGAATTGGACAAGAGTGAAGTAGGTTTTCAGGTATTTGCGTGGCACTAGTGATTATGGTCTGTGCTACCAAGGAAGACCAGGATTGGACAAAGTTTTGTACATCAATGGCTTTGTTGATCTAGAATGGGTTGGAGATCTGGATCAGAGAAGATCTACAAGTGGGTATGTGTTTAAGATATTTGGAGGTGCAGTCAGTTGGATGAGTAAGAGACAGTCTATAGTGGAACTTTCAAGTATAGAGGCAGAATACATGGCAACCACTCATGCAAGCAAGGAAACAATGTGGTTGCAGAGATTATGTTCAAGTATGGGGTTAGTACAACGAGCTATAAGGATAGATTGTGACAACCAAAGTGAAATTTTATTGGCAAAGATCCCTTCTTATCATTTAAAGAAAAATAACACTGATGTTCAATATCACTTTGTAAGTTTATGGTTGAGGACAAAAAGGTGTTGCTGGAAAAGGTGGACACTTTGAAGAATACTGCAGATGCATTAGCAAAGTTTGTGAGCACTGAGAAATTATCTTGGTGTAGAGAAACAATGGGTTTTGTAGGGCTGGACCAATGAACAAGCTCTCATATGACCCCCTGTGTGGAAAAGAAAACATCTAGTGGGGTAGTGATGTGTGTGTGTTATATTCTTTCCATGACTAGCCCCACGTGCGAAGCTGGGGGGTTAGACGAGGGGAGGCCAACCCCCCTTCATTACGTTAGGTGTAGCCCCCCCCTATCGGGGGGTTTGCAACCCCCCCCATGGTCGAGCTATACATCTGCCGCTATATTAACCACTTCCCGAATGGTCATAGTTCATCATTAAAACTACATGGATGTGAATATGAATTGGTTCAAGTGCAAGTAGGTGATGATGGTTGGAAAGGGCGGTGGTTTAGATAATAATTCCATGTAATGGTCATGCAAGGTTAGATTTGGAGTAAGGCCATTATTATCAGGTGATGAGTTTTTCAAGGAAAGGTAAGCATTGGATTTCGGGAGAATCATACCATCCTGCATTTACTTCATGATCTAACATAAGGTGTACTTAATACCCATTAAAAATATGAGATTTCACAACCTAAAATATCTTTGTACTTCAACAATTTCTTCCTAATTTGGTAAACAATTTCTTCCTAATTTCTTCATAATAAAAACTGAATGCCATTATCTGTAGGTGGTATGGTTATTCTTCCTCTACAAAAGTTCATGAAACAAAAGATAAGCTTTCAATACCCATTTTGGCACCAGGTGTTCCTACACCAGAACATGTGTTTTATGAATTGGGCGTGCCCAGCTGTGCAGATTCCTGTATTGAACGTGCTTGTACGGGACGTGCTTGTACGGGACATGCTTGCATGAACCATGCCTGCAACGTGAATGCTTGCACTTAGACATGCCCACACCGAGCATGCTTACAGTTAGACATGCCTGCACTACCCATGCTTGCACCACAAGGTCCGGGGCACCACCCTAATATTTATTTATTTATTTTGGACCGTATATTAGGTGGGATTACCTACCTATGGTTTTGTGCATGGATTTCACACACGGTTTTGGGCATGATGGTTTTCTGCCCATGGTATTTTGTAGATTCGGTCAAGGGAACTACAATTATGTTCTAATCCAGGGTTAATGGATGCTTTGACATGTATATATATGTATTGTAACATTGGAAGGGATAAAATGAAAAATAAATCTAGTAGTCCTGATTTTGGGATCTAGGGGAAAATCTCTGTGTATTTGTTTTGTGTTTCTCGCTATTGTATATTTTCTATTTGTTAAGAATTCATTTGTAGTTAATTTCTGTATAGGGTTAAAACCTACACCTTGAAATGTGGAAGGTCCATTAGTAAGGCCAAAAGGCATGACCAAAAATTCATAATGACCTTCATGAGTTTTAAATGCTATTTTCGGAATGTCTTTAGTCTTCATTCTAATTTGATGATATTCTGAATGAAGATCCATCTTAGTAAAGTAAATTTCTCCATGTAATTCATCCAGCAATTCATTAATGACAAGAATGGGAAATTTATATTTAATAGTGAGCTTGTTGAGCACCCTATAATTTAGACACATAAGCCATGATCCATCCTTCTTGTGTACCAATACTATTGGGGCAGAGAAAAAAAATTGACTAGGTTGAATTATACTTACCTCTAGCATTTCTGGAATCATACATTCAATTTCAATCTTTTGGACATAAGGATATTTGTAAGGTCTGATGTTTGGAGAAACACTTCTTGGAATCACGTGAATAGCATGATTATGATTGCAAATAGGTCGGAGGCCTTTGGGAGTCTCAAATACCTTGGAATGATTGTCCAAGATTCTTTGGAGATCTAGAGAAACAAATGATTTCGATGTTTGAACATCTAGTGAGCATAATTGTGCAATTATGCCTCATTGTTCTTTCTTCAAAAGATTTTTCATTCCATTAGAGCTGATTATCTTCCCTGTTTTCCCTACGATGCCCCTTAATTCAATTTCCTTTCCTTCCCAGGAAAATTTCAAAAAACGTTCTTCAAAATTAAAATCTATTCAATACATATTCCTCCATGGCCTTGGATGCCCACGACCCCTAAGGATGTGCCTCACCCATCTCCTCATCTCCTCCATCCGTTGGGGGAGGAGTCATGTCTCCATCGAATGTGTCGATGTCTAAAAAATATATAGTACACAACAATAATTAGACAATTTCATTAAACATTTTAATAAAACAAGTTAAAGAACGTGCTAGAATAAATTTTATTTTAATTAATTAAAACAATAAAATGAAACTAGATTAATTTAAAGAAAACACTAATATTACCTCTATCATCTGGAGGCTCAACCAGTGTGAAGAGGATGTTGGGAAGTTGTTTCAAATCAATCCCCATGTGCGGAAATTCCAATGACATTAACACATGGTCATCCTCACTAGCCAGTAGCGCCCATGCCTTGGTGAAAGTCTTAGCTGGATACTCCGACAGGCCCCTCTTGGGCATCATCTTCCTCCACATGCACATCCGGACCTCAGTGACCAAACTAGGAGGGCGACAGTCAAATGTAGGCCTCATCTCTAGAAACCTCTCAAAAAATAAACAAAAAATATTTCAAGTGAAAGGGAAGGTCACCCTCCCATGTATAAATGCACGACACCTATCTAAAACTATACAAAATTGTCTCAAAAAAATGGCGAACCATCTGATACAATGTGGCCCTTGAATGAAAGAGTCGACATAATACAAAATATGGAAACTAATGTGTTTCCCATTACTAATAAAGTGTGAAATGATGGTGACTAATAACAAGAGGTACCTAACCCCCAGTGGAGCAAAAGAAGCAATCTGTAGATGTCCACCACGTACTTGAAAATCTACTGGAAGTACTACATGAGACTTGACATATCTCTGAGTGTAGGAAAGCTAACTCTCATCTACAACCCAATGGTAGGACATCAAGGAACTAGGGAAAATCCTCTCCTCCTAGATAGGCTAGTGATAAAGTATATGTCCTCCTCAGAGGGCCTATACGATGCCCCGAGACCAACATGGAAACCTTTCTCCTAGGAACTCCATTGACAGATCAGATGCACCAATAAGACAGAGTGTGCCTTTAGGGATGTAGCCTCCTCATAGTACTTGAGGAGGCCTACATTCCTTAAGAGTGCTCGGGTCATTGCAGTAATAAGGAGAGGGTATAAATCCCTCTCCCTCTCTCTGGCCTCCCATGGTCAGACCATATTGTATTGGTTTGCCATTTTCTCCTGCTCCCTCTGCTAACATCTCTGCTACATGATTGACATATAAAATACATCAACCTCATACATAAAATACAATTTTTTTTATTAAATGAAAAATGTATTTATAAATATGGAAACATAACTTTAAATTAAAAAAAAAAATCATCGCTGCGCCCAAAACACATTCATGCACCAGCTCTAGTGCACTGTAAAAAACAACCACACCAACATCGGTGTGCACACATGTATGACACACCGCTGCTGGTTCACAAATTTAAATTTTCATTGCGGTGAATCACACTTATGCATCAGTGCACACATATAACCTTTTCGCACCTGTATGGAATGTTCAAGTTACTGAACGTACCAAGCTATAGCTATATGTTTAAATCTTATTTTTACAGCGTGTTTGGTAAATATAAACGCACCGGGCATAACCTAAAAATTCTACGCACTGATGTACAATTTATAGCTTTCTCAGTGTGTTTTCATTTACGAAACACATTGCAACAATAGTGGTGCATTATGTTCATGCACCGAACATCGGTGTGCCCTTTAAATTTACAAGGTGCACCACTATCGATGCGAGCCAAACATATCGAGCACCCTACATAAGGTTTTTTTTTTTTTTTTTTTTTCAAAAGAAATGGAAATTTTAAGTTAATTTTCAATTCTAATCCGCTAAAAAATTAAATTAGAAAGAAACGTAGACATTACCTAGATATTTTCTCGCCAAGGAGGCAATGTTGACACGTAATGAAGAAAAACAAATTTTACCATGGTTTGAAAAAATTGGAAAGTCAAGTAGGGAATACGTATGGAAGGATGGTGAGCAAGAAAAGTACCAATGTCAGGGCACTTGCATGGGGTAAGAGTGGCATCAACACTTCAAATCTCTCTAGTACTGTAGATGGTAAAAATGAAATTTATGGCCGAAAGGTTTTTTAATTATTTAACCCTCCTCCGATATGTTACTATAACTGCATTGGTGCAGAAGATATCCAAAAAAACCATGGATTTTTTTAAATTAAAAAATCTATAACAATGCATTCTAATACAGGTACCGCACCATTGCTTTGTTTGACTATAGAACCACTCTTTAAAAAAAATTTAAAAATCACATAGTGGTTCTCTTTAGAAGATGCCTTGAGGTGTTTTAATACATTTACAACGCTCGTGCGCCATTGGAAAATAACACCACATTTTTTTGAATTATAGAAAATATAGCGATGCTTCTTCTTGGTATGCACCGAAGAATTTTACTACATGAAGAGCATTGGTGTTTCGGGTGTATATAGCACCGAAATTTTTTAAAAGTTAACCTTTTTCTGGTGCTATCGATTATTCAAACATCGGTGCTTTGTGTTATTTAACACACTGTCTTTTTTTATTTTATTTTAGAAAATAAAATTTCCATGGTTCACCATGTTCTATATGACGTCGATGCTTGTATGGATAGTAAAGCACCTGCGCGTTTGTAGATTGTAGATGCACTATCCAAAAAGCATCCGATAAAACATCTGCCTGCCCACCTCTGCTACAAACATATTTTTGGGCTATTTTTATAGGGGCTTCCGCAAAAACCTACTCTAGAAGGTATTTTCCTTGTAGTGTAACCATCCACACACCATTCATGATCTTATTCAATCTTCAAAATGCAATTCTACAATTCTTGAAAGTTTTGGGACTCATCAAGGAGTTGAGGCACTTTAAATTTCGTTGGTGGTTATGTTAGGTTCTTGCGACTCTGGTAAGATCCTCGAACTAAATCATATTTAGATTTTCTTCTGAAATTCTTTCCTTAGCATGGTTTCACTGGATGTAAATTCCCTCTTGAAAGATGCTTGTATTTTGGATACAACTCTTTTAAGTTTCAAGATTCAATGTATGATCGGATTAAGGATTCTATTTTAGTTAGTTCATCTCCATGCAAATCTCTTGTGTCAAACACGGGTTTGGAATGTTTGCCTCTCATGAATGAACAAAACTATGAAGATCGTTCTAAAGATTATAATTGGCCGAAGGATTCTTGTCTAGTAGATGCATTTGAAAGAAATTACCTCCTATCTTTCAACAATGTAAACTTTGAAACGAGAACTGTACCGAGTATCTGTTTTTTTGAGGTAGCAAAAAATGATTCGATTTTGAAAAATGTTGATTCAGAATACACTTTTTTTTAGCATATTTTTGACACTCTAAATTTTGTGTGTATCAAGTATGAACATTTAAAAAAAAATGTTAGTGATTTTCATGCTAATTTTGCAAAGTGTTGATGCAACATCAACCCTTTCTTTAGAGGACTTATTTTTGACACTTTAAATTTTCTAGTGTATTAAGTGTAGATATTTTTTTTTAAAATCTTGGCAATTTTCATGTGGATTTTGAAAAACATCAACAATTTTTTTTCAAGGCATATTTTTGGCACTTCAAATTTTGTTGTCCTATGTATACATAATTTTTTCTAAATGTTGATTATTTAACTATTTTTTAACTTGTTTTATTGATCTTCATGTTTTTTGTACTAAGAATTTGTTTTTTAAGGGTTTTCCAAATTTTGTTTTTGTTTTCCTTTGCAATGTTGTTTCATAATGAAATTTTCTTTTTTTTTGGCAAAGTTAAAAAAAAATAATAAAATTATTATTTTGAGATTACAATTCTTTTATTTATTTATATATCGTTAATTAATATTTCCATACACATAAAACAATTGTCACTAAGACATAATAATTTTGAAAACTCAACAAAAAATACACATTTTGCATAGAGATATAATTAAAAAATATGTATTTGAGGACATTTTCACTAAAAATGACATGTTAAATAAAACATTTTTATGGAAAAATTAAATAAAAGAAATTGGAAAAATAACAAATTTTATGAATTTTATATAAAAATGATTACATTTGAAAAAAAATAAAAAAAATGATTAGAAATTTAAGTAAAAATAACAAGAATAAAATAAAAAAAAATACAATTAAATTATTAAAAAAAAACATTAAAATAAGAAAAAAAACATTTAAAAAAATAAAATTTAAATTAAAAAAAAAACAATTTAAAAAAAATAATTTGTTTTTTGAAAAAAAACAATTTAAAAAAAAAAATTAAAAAATTAGAAAATATATATCTATATCTATATATATCTATATATATATATATATATATATATATATATATATATATTTTCTTTTCTTTTCTTTAAGGGAAAATCATTATTGAAAGAAATATATTAAAAAAAACAGTTATAAAAAAAAACATAAAAACAATTTAAAAATTTTAATAAAAAAGTAAACATGATAAAAACATTTAAAAAACATTTAAATATATTAAAAAAAATAAATTGTGGCCCCTTGGGTGGGGTTCGACCGATTCTCAGAATTAGCCATGCCCTGCCTAGGGGCTCGAGGGGCGTTGACCCTGGGCATATGGGGCCCATACGCTCAGGGCTGAGGCCCCTAAGGCCCCTCGGCGAGTGGGCTCACATGAGCTCCACCTGTCCAGGGTGGAGGCCCCTTGGGCCCCTAGGTGGGGATCGACTGATTCTCGGCCCCTTGGGCAGGGCTCGGTCGATTCCGAGAATCAACCGATCCTCGCCCAAGAGCCTCGACCCTATATAAGTGGGCTTGTGTGAGCTCCACCCGCCCAAGGCCAAGGCCTCTCGAGCCCCGATCCTTGCCCAAGAGCCTCGACCCTATATAAGTGGGCTTGTGTGAGCTCCACCCGCCCAAGGCCAAGGCCTCTCGAGCCCCTAAGCGGGTGGAGGTTGTGTGAGCCCAACCACCTAGGGCCCCAAGAGGCCTCATATATATATCTATATATATATATATATATATATATATATATATATATATATATAATTTTCATATTCAGGTTTCTGTGATCCATAATGAATAAGCAAAGTCTTTCGGTAAAAATCACATAAAAAATTTTGTTGGCCAACACATTTCGAACCAACAAGTGTGGTTCATCATCAAGACCAGATGAAGAGGCAAACCATTTTTATTTTTAATGTTTATTTATTTATTTTATTTATTTATTTCTTAACTTTTTAAATTTATGTTTTATTTTTTATTTTTAAATAATTTTTTTTTTATAGTTGTTTTATTTTTAATGTTTTTTATTTTTAGTATTTTAATGTTTTTTATTTTATTATTTTGAATTCTTTTTATCAATTATTTTGAATTTCTTATTTTTTAAAATCTTTATTTTAATGATTTTTTTTAAACGTGTTTTTTTTAATGTATTATTTATTTAATTATTTTAATGCTTTTTATTTTTGTTTATTTATTTTTTAATTGTCCACTTGTTTTTGTTTCTTTTGTTAATTTTTTTCTTTAATTATGTTTTTTTTGTAATTTGTTTGTTTTTTACATTTTTTATGTTTTATTTGTTGTTGTTGTTGTTGTTTTATTTTTTATTTTTATATATTTGTTTTTCTTTTGTCTTTTTATTTTTATTTTCTTGTTCTAATATATATTTTTATTTACTTGTTATTATTTTTTTAAACTTTTGTTTTTTTTCATTGTTTTAATTTTTTGTTTTCTTTTGTAAATTTTAGTTTTCATTTTTTTTTGAAATTTTAAGGTTTTTCAGAGTCATGATATTTGATCTTTAACGCCATTATTTAAAAATGTTGAAAATTTATCCTTAAAAAAAAGACATTATTCCAACATCAACACGTTTTATTTTCATGTTGTTTTTTGGACAAAAGAATTGATTTTCACTGCCATTTTAAAAAAATGTTGAAAATTTACCCATGGAAAAAGATGTTATTCCATCATCAACATTTTTTTGTTTTCGAGCTGTTTTTTCATGGTTTTTGGGGGTTTTTTGGCTAGAGTTCTCGTTTTGAGTTTACAGTTTCTGTTTGATAGTTTACATTGTTTTTCTTCTAAATATCCTGATGCTAATCATTTTCTTTGTGGAACAAGATATCTTCTTTATGTTATATACCTAGGGGGGATAATATGGGGTACCAAGGGAGGTACCCAAGGTAATAATGTAATAATAGGATGGGCCATAATAATAAATAAGGTGGTTAACCCATGTCATGTAAGGGACCACAAGTAGTTAATAATAATGTAATGGGCCCATGGTATTAGTTTGATGGTATGAGGGAACCATGGTAATGATACATGGTATTGTATGTATGAGGCCTATATAAAGGCTAGAGATTCCACATGGAGGATATGAAGTCAAGGATTATTGTATGAACATGCATATGGCTTGTGGAGTGTTCTCCTTCCTTAAGGAGTGAATGTATGGTGTTGCCCTACCTTAAGGGTTTGATAAGAAAGAAGCATTTCTATCTTATTTCTGGGTTTATTTGTATTCTCTTATATTTTTGGATCAGATCTACAACAATTGGTATCGGAGCTACATTTTCATATCAGATCTACAACAAGTGGTATCAGAGCTACATTTTCATATCAGATCTGCAACATAATCCCTAAGATCTCTACGAGATATGAACAGGCATATGGCTTGTGGAGTGTTCTCCTTCCTTAAGGAGTGAATGTATGGTGTTGCCCTACCTTAAGGGTTTGATAATAAAGAAGCATTTCATATCTATTTCGATCTTGTTATTCTTGGGTTATTTATGTTATTATAATATCTTCGGGTTAGATCTACAACAAGTGGTATCAGAGCTACATTTTCATATCAGATCTACAACATAATCCCTAAGATCTCTACGAGATCTACACATATCAATTATCCCTGATATTCTCACATAGTTGAGAATATTTCACAATTGAAAACATCACACATAGATTTCTCACTCAATCTATACAAGATTCCTAAAAATAATTAAAAACATCACCCCCTAAATCAACCAAATGAACAATAATATTCTGAGTAGGATTTTCCTACATCAGATCTACTCCCCCTGAGTATATTATCTCCCTTTTTCTTCCACGCCTAGAAATGATGAGTTTGGTTAATACCATAAGTTGATTTGCTCCATTGGTTTGCCTGATTGGGTGAATTTCTGACAAACCACTAATGTTTCCTCTTATTAACACTAATTAAAAATCCAATCTACATTTTACCTCTTGGTCTTGTTTCTGACTATGTTCCCTTGGAGATCTATCAGTGTTGATGCTGCTTTTTTGATCCGAATAGAAAATGGCATCAACCCATGGTATTCATGCACCTATGGAATTTACCCATGGTATTGTAAGTGGCATCCACCCATGGTATTGTAAGTGACATCCACCCATGTTATTCATTGACCCATGGTATTTTCCCATGGTATTGAGACATCCACTGATGGTATTCATTCACCCATGGAATTGACCAGTGGTATTGTACCTGATAAATACTATAAGTAACAAGTCACATTTTGTAAAAGGATAGTTTGTCCAACACAATGTAGGTTTTACAGTTATTATATGTTTTAATAATTTTTTTGTTTTTTGTTTTTTGCTTTTTTTTGTGGTTTTGTTTATTGGGCATTCTCCTCTTTTTCTTCCGGCATTTCAATTTTTTAGATATTAGGGGCCTCCCCCCAAGATCTGGATCAATGGTATTAGAGCAGGTTATGATTCCATGGGAATGAGGGTTTGATGCATATTTTAGTTTCAACTTTTGCAGCAATATTCAACAAACTTCAAGCACGTGCTACGTTCCCCACAGAGCATTTTCTTAGGTCAGCAGGAAGAATTTTTCTTTTTTCATTTTTTTGCAGGAATGTTTTTGCGCAGCGCATTTGCAAATCACATCTGAAATTTTGGTGAAATATTGACGAAAAAAATAACATATCTGGTTTTCTTGCAGAAACTACCCAATTTCAAAAAACAAATCGGCTGAATCGGAGTCCGGATGGGGGAGATATCGCTGATTTAAAATCATCTATGTTGCAGAAATGTTTTTGACGACAATTCGTGGATGACGGCTCTCCTATATTTTTTTTGCAAATGTGGTGCATAATTTCAGAAAAGTGATTGTAGATTTGAGCTCTTCTCAAAAAATTGCTCAATTTCAAAAAAAAAATGGGTCGAATCAGAGTTCGGATGTGGGAGGTATCGCTTTTTTTAAATAAGCTATTTTTTTCAGAACTTTTGTGACGACAGAACAGTTGTAGCACGAATCTAAGACTCCAAAGTGTCTAGATAAAGATTTCCAACACATGGGAAGATGCAAAATGGTCCTTCTATTTCCAAAAACAGGTTATAATAAATATTCTAAGTTATATTGACTGAGTTATGTCCATTTTAATTCTGGAGCAACTTTCAGAGCAGGTTCCCTTTGGGGACATGCCCGCCCACCCCGCTTTAGTGGGCACCTAGTTCACATTCATCAGTTTCAGCATAGCAGCATCCGACTTGGGTTCTTTGGAGACGTGCCCTCCCACCCCAGGCTATGTAGGCACCTGCTACTTCATCAACAACCAACATCATGGTTATGGGTCAACCGCACAAAATCCTTGTCATTGAAGTCCATTTGCTAGGCCACACTATTAGTATCACAGTTGGTCACAAGCATTACATGGTATCTCTATCCTTGGATCTTCGTTTTTCATGGTTATGGGTCATACAAAAACCCACACTTTATCGAACTCCATTTTCTAGGCCGCACACTGTCAGTATCACAGTTGGTCACAAGCATTACAGGGTATCTCTATCCTCGGATCTTCGTTCATCATGGATATGGGTCATCCAAAAACCCACAGTTCATCGAAGTGAATTTGCTAGGCCGCACACTGTCAGTATCACAGTTGGTCACAAGCATTACAGGGTATCTCTATCCTCAGATCTTCGTTCATCATGGTTATGGGTTAACCACATAAAACCCTTCTCTTCAGTGGCTCTTCATATTCAACAAAGGCTTTGCAAGAGGGAACTTCACGCAATGGGGACCATTGCTTCTTAAGGAGGGAGGAATGATCCGAATAGAAAATGGCATCAACCCATGGTATTCATCCACCCATGGAATTTACCCATGGTATTGTAAGTGGCATCCACCCATGGTATTGTAAGTGACATCCACACATGGTATTCATTGATCCATGGTATTGTGACATCCACTCATGGTATTCATTCACCCATGGAATTGACTCGTGGTATTGTAACTGAAAAATACTATAAGTAACAAGTCACATTTTTTAAAAGGATAGTTTGTCCAGCACAATGTAGCTTTTACAGTTATTCTCTATTTTAATAAAAAAATTCTTTGTGGTTTTTTTTATTGGGCATTCTCCTCTTTTTCTTCTGTCATTTCAATTTTTTAGATCTTGGGAGCCTCCCCCCAAGATCTGGATCAATCTTTTAACTGATTGGAGTCTTTTCATCTTGCGGGTTATATAAGAGAGATCAACTATTGGAATTTCAAAGACTGATATATTAAATCTCTGCTAATTATCTTCAAAATAAACACTATTTTGTGTTTCCTCCATGCACCAATCGATCTGCCTTTCTTATGAGTGCTGAAATAAATCCTACAAATTTCTCTTTCCTTGCTACCCTCATGAACCATACGTCTATTTACAATGTTATGGAAAGAGGTTTTCTTTACAAATTTGCAAGTAGCTGCTTTATGGCCATACTTCTTACACTTGTGGCATTCATCACTATTCAAAAAGGGGGCAAAGGAATTATTCTTCTTACTAAATCTTTTACTTGTCCAATTTCTTTAACTGATTCTCTCTCTCTCTCTCTCTGAATATCTATTCAAATTTCCCTTCTGAGGAATTCGTGGTTGTAGCTAAAATAATGCATTCCACCTCTACTGCTGCAGCTTCTTTTTCCTCACTGGACACTTGGAGGCAAAGTTCCCTAAGTTACTACAATAGAAACATATGAGGGGATGCATACCTTTGTTTTGATTCCTGGAGGTCTAGTGGTCTCCTTGATGTTGCGTTCTTTTCTCTTCCACTGCAGTGCTATGAGATCTTCCTTTAACCAAATTTGTGATTCCATTTAGCTTTGCTGCTGAGTCACTGTCATTTCCCAGTAATGTCTTTATGTGAGACGAACAATGGCTAGTTTGAATCTCCTTAAATGCTTCAAAATTCTTTGCATGCTTCTGAAGATTCATCAACTGCTCATTTAATGTTCTATTCTCTTCTTCCAGCTTTGTATTTATGGATTTGAATCTCTTGATCTACTCAAGAGCTAATATAAGCTGCCTCTTCAAATAGATATTTCCTTCAAGATCTTCCAAGTCAATAGAGGAGCAAATGGATTAAAAAAAATGTAAATTTCACTCTCGATTTTTTTCCTTTGATGACTCCAGGGGTTCTTTTTGTGACATGTGAGATGTCCTTTCTTCCTCTTCACCAGAGGTGGACCCATTTTCTTCTTGACCAATGTCCAGATCTGTTATTGCTATTAAAGTAGCTCCTTCTTCACTACAACTAGATGAGCAACTCTCACTTTCACCAGTACTTGCAGTCGAGTAGTTTGAAGATAAATGTCCTATTGTTCTACAATAACAACAAAACACCAAATTACTTGCATATTGCATCTCCTTTGAGTGTTGACCAATAATTTGGCCTCTTGTTACAAGAGAATCATCCTTTGATTCATGATATTCAATTCTCTTCGAGACTTTGAATGCTCCATCCTCCAGGGAAAGCCTCTTGACCTCACATGAAACTTGCATGTCTATATCATAGATGGAATGCAATTTATCCCATATGTTCATGGTAGTCTCACAATATATTACTTTCTCAATTTATGACTTAGTAAACCCTCTCATGATTTCCTTCCTAGCTTGTTTATCAAACTTATCATTTATTACTCCATCTTCCAAAAATATCCATACATCCAAATCAAGAGCTTGCAAATAGATTCTCATCCTTACCTTCCAAGTTGAATAATTTGAGCCATTCATAAATGGAACTCTAATTGAGGTAATCCAGTCTTGCTTTTCCATGATCCCTAATCTTCCTTCTAGTTGTTAATATGATCCTGAAGGAACTTGGCTCTGATACCAATTGTTAGAATCAATGGAAACCAAGACACTATTGGGGGGTAAATCAGTGGTGTGGTATGTTAGTGTCCTATGTTATAGTAGTAAAATCCAAGATTAGTTTTTTATTATTATTTTGGTTAATTTGTAAAGTGCTACTATGATATCATTGAGATCAAGTCTTAGTGTCAATAGGATATACTAAAGTTTGAGTGGTAAATAAAGATAAAGTTGTCGAAGTCTTAAAAGGCCTAGGTTTAGTAAGTATAGGGTAATCTGTTATCCAAATCATGAGTGAAGATAGTAGTGCGTCTTTGTTTTATCGTCATTGGAACAATTCAGTGGTGTCTTTTCAAGTCAATTGCAAATTCACATCAAATACTTCATCATATCATTATCACCACAAGCTGTTGTTGTGCTTCTCCTTTGCGTTGCGCTTTCTTGCTGCACTTTCATAGTTGCTATGGTTTCTTGCACCTTGATGACCTAAATTTTCTATAAGTTTGTTTTTCTTGTTAAATTTGTTTTTAATACCTCAAAATTCATCTCAAAATGTTCAAGAGGGCACTCAACTAGTTAGTTTCACATCTATTCCTTCACCACTGCGCTTTTTTGTTACGCTACTGTCAAAGAATATAAGATATGAAAAAAATCAATGATTTTTCACTTATTTTCATAAGTGGAGTTTCAAAGAGGGTTCATGAGGTTTTAAAAATCATCTAAAAACTATTTTTCTCAGTCATAGATTTCAACACTTGGTCAAACCCATGCAAATAAAATTCACTGCACTTAGGTGTTGCACCTCTGTTGTAGGCGGTGTTTTTCAAGGATGCTGATGAACATATGTTATAAAATAGGTATTTCATGTTTTATAGTTTTTATTTCACATATCTGACACATTTATAAGTCCGAGAGGTGATCATAAGCATGCAAATCATGAACTCGCTGTGTTTTTTTCCAAAGAAGGAAGAAGCGCAACGAATGCATTGCTCTTCCGCACAGTCAATAGTTTGACCTTTCAATTTGACTCCCCACCTCTTGAAATCAGTTTATATGATTATGAAAAGTGTCCTTAAGTGTATTTCAGGTTCAACATTCAATCATTTATCATATAATATGAAAAGGAAGCTCGCTTTGTTTTGGCTGCAGGGGATTTGTTGTGTTTTTTACTGTTTTAGAAGTTAACTTCAAAATTGGTTTTTGACCAAATGGAAATGAATCTTGAAAAACAAAAACAAGTTTTTGTCAAACACAAGATAAATTACAAAAACCTCCTTAATTTTTGTAACGGGTATCATATATTGGAAGATTCAAATGAATATTTACAACCTATTTTGCAGATTTCACCATTTCCTATTTTAGTCATGATCCTTGGGCACAGATTCCGAGGAGTTGGAGAATAATTTTAAAAAAATGATAGAGTATTCTCTCAAGAAAAATATCATATACAAAAAATTCCTTTTATTTTGTAACAACTATCATGATTCGAGAGATATGACCTAATATTTGATCCCTATTTTCCATAAATTCGGTCCCTATTTCCTAGCAGGCAATTTCTAAATCTAATGTAACTGACTCTATCTTTGGGGAAATGGTTGAGCTCACCACCCTAAGTCAAAGGATGAGATAATTGTATATATTTCATGAATTTTAGTGTGCAAAAGGTTGGTTGGCCAAGGTTTAATAGAGAAGACATTGAACATTGTACATTTTCATTAAAAAGTTTCAGTGAATGATGAAGGCTGAAGTCTACTTATTCAGGGATGTTGGCATTATGATGCATGTGTTGTACTTGATGGCAACCCACTCGTAGAAGAACAAATCACTTATATATAACTAGATGAATCTACAGAAGAGATATCAGATGTGACAGAATACATGGGATGCAGGATAGCTCAAAGGAATCAAATGATAGTTCTCAGTACGACAAGTTAGCTTTGCCATCAAGTCCAAAGGGGGAGATTGTTGGCATTATGATACAAGTGTTGTCCTTGATGGAAACTCACATAGATAACAGATCATAGGTGCAACAGGTCAATAGCAAAGAGTTGATAATCAGACTACAAAGAATGAAGAAAGAAGAGTATATACGCAAGTTCACTATATACCAAGTAGGGTATACATGCAGGTTATACGCAGGTTCACTATGTACCAAGTCGCATATATACGCAGGTTCATTATATACCAAGTAGGGTATACACGCAGGTTATACACGCAGCTTCACTAATACAAAGGAGCGTATACACGCGAGATTGCTGATCAAAAGTCGCGTATGCGTATGCACGCACTTTCATGTACGGAAAAGCGCGTACATGTGGGAAAGATTATTTTTGGGTCCGTGGTATTTATACCTATGGTTTTGGTACTTGGTACTGCATCTGAAGTGTTGAACCCAGGTATTGGGTCCCTAGTATTGGTTCTCAATGGTTTTGGACCATGGTATTGAGTAAGGCCTAAGACTATATAAGGAGAAGATCATTAGGCCAAGGGGGCAAGTGCAAGGATTGAATATTTGATGAAGTGTAAGATCTAGTATGCTGGTCATGGGTTTGTGATGCTTAGCTTGATCTGGACCGAGGATGCACTCATGTGGATGATGATGAATGATGGATCGGGATCTTAAGGCTTGGAATGTTTATCATTATATGGTTTGACTAAGGATAGACTAGATCTGAATTATTGACGCATATTTTATTGTATGAATGTTATTATCTGGGTATGACTGATGTCTTGAATAGCTGCAAAGCTAAGAGTAAGTATTTGCAGATCTGTACGCGGGTTGGCTTTGGTAAAAGCGCGTATGTATGGTGGTTTGGTTCTTCATAGTAGCGTATACATTATGAGATATGATATTTGAAGTTGTAGTTGGATCTAGTTATTGTTGCAGAGTTCTGTTGTCTATTCTGTGTTTTGGTGACAGTGTTTTTGACAGGGTTTCAGTGATTTAGTATTGGGTGATTCAGAGATTGATGATGCTAGTGTTGATTGATTGTGTGCTTCAATGTAGTTGATGGGTCTAGTATGAAAATTGGATGAAACATGGCCTTCAGATTATGGTGTTGTGCTTCAGGAGTATCCAGTCTGAAAATTTATGAAACGTGGTACCTGGAGGAAGAAAGAGAAGGTTGTAGCCTTCTGTAGGTCGGCACCTACGTACTAGTACATCAGCTAGTACAAGAACAAAGGGGGTGGTAGCTCCCTTCCAGTAGCAGCTGGAGAACGAGTAAAGGTTGGAGCATTTCAGTAGGCCGGCACCTACGTACTAGTAAATGGATCGGCTAGTACAAGAGCTAAGGGGGTTGTAGCTCCCTTCCAGGAGAGTCTGGAGAATGAGAGAATGTTGTAGCCTTCTACAGGTAGAAGCCTATGTAATGGTATAAGACTGCACCAGTACATAAATATTGTAAAATGAAGTTTCTTATTAAAAGAAGATAGAGACGACTTGCAGCAGGTGGTTTTCACCCACATTGGGTTTCCACCTTATATCATGGTGTTCATGTGTGCTTCTTGTGTGTGATGATCTATTCTATTTTACTGCACCTGCTTACTGTTCATATGGTTAATGAAGTTCTGATGCACTAACTAAAGATCAACATTTAATGGATTAACTGAATCATAAGTATTCTGGATATACGCTAGTTGCATTAAACACAGTTGCGTATACACGCAGGTTCCATTAACTGAAGTAGCGTATATGAATCTTAATATGGAAATGGAAAAGTTTTATTGATTTGATAATACTAATTCACCCCCCCCTCTCAGTATTATTTCCAACAATTGGTATCAGAGCAGGTCCTTTGGTAGAAGCTTGATCGCTTGAAGGAGATCCGTAGATCAATGGGAAAGAAGCTTAAGAAGAAAGCACCTAAGAAGAAGAAGACATCTCAGAAGAGCTATGACAGTGGGAGAATCGATTGGGGAATATGTGGAAGAAGCACTTCAGATTCAGAATCACTTCAGAATGAAGATGAACAAGCAAAAGAACTAGCAGGTATGAATTTGTTATACTCTGGTGATACATTTATCCATCCATTTGAAGATGATGAAAGTGATAGCGAAACAACTGAATTTGCTCTTATGGGTGAGCAAGAAAGATATCAAATAGAGGCAGAATTTAAAAGGCTTACAGACAAAATTAGAGATCAACAAGATCTATTGAACAAAAGGGAATGTGCCTTCAAAGAAGAAGCTACCAAACTAAAAGCTCAACTAGAGGAAGGAAACAAGGTAAGGAAGTTATTCAAGGACAAGGAAGATCAATGTCAAAAGTTGCAGGATGAAGTGACATCATTAAGAAATGAAGTCAATGAAAGGAGCACAACAATCAAGAAACTCAGAGATAGATCCAGTTATTATGAAAGGCTTGAAGCTACGATCCTCTCGCTAAAGGAAGATCTTGAAGAATCAAAGAAGCAGAATAAATATCTACTCCAAGCTCTTGAAAAACAAGAAAATGAAGTTCTTGAACTAAGACATCAGTTAGAAGAAGGAAGAAAAGCTGAAGAAAACATGAAGAAGCAATATCATGAAAAGGAAGAGCATCTCCAGGTTGAGGAGATGATAGGTCAATCCCATCATCAACCAAGGAAAGAAATTCTTCAAAGAAAATCTTTTACTCCTCTAATGAACAATGTTGAATGTTATGTATGTCATAATCTTAGACATGTTGCAGCCAAATTCAGAAGAAGAATGGTTCAAGACCATCAAGCAGAAATATCATCACGTTCCAGGTACTTTAAGGGATATTGCTTTGCTTGCAACATGTTTGGTCATAGAGCTGTTGATTGCTATAGAAGGAATATGAAACATATAAGATGTTATGCATGTAACAAGCTTGGACATATAGCAAAGGAATGCAGGAACAAAGTACGGGCATCACACCAAAAGGAGAAAACATCATCACACTTGAAGATATGGAAGAAGAAGGAAGTACAGATAGAAAGATGTGGCACAACACAATATACAGACATGACAGACTCAGAGGGAGCTGAAAGTGTAAAACTTCAGTGTCCTAAATCTCATACGCAAGTTGCATAAAGGGGAAGTCACGTATATACGCGAGTTAGTCATTGCACAGTCATGTATATGTTAGTATGAGGAAAAGAAGTAGGGACAGGTTCAGAAAAAGGGTCTGATATGATTTAGTCCATTATTTGCTCTGTTTGATAATGGTTACAATCTGCTGATGATGTGTGGAAATGCCTTGACACTTGTAAGATGTTTTAAAGTGTTTTGATCCTAAATCAATGATGATGATGCCTTGATACTTCTTTCTCATATATGCATGATCAGATCTGACAGTAATCAAGATGGCACAGGTTCAGGGGGAGCATATGCCTTTAATAATGCATTGTTGGCATTTAATCCTTGGTGATAATGATTATATGGTTAAATGATACATCTTGCTATGATATGGTTATGACTTGTCCATGACAAAATCTCATACGATTCTTGGGGTTACATAGTTGATATTCAGATCAGATTTGTGGATTGATTCTCTGATGGTGCATATATGATACTTACATGGTGTTCTTCATAAAGACAAGGAGAAGTTCAAAGCTTGAATACACAACCTTATGATGAGTCACTCATGTTTTACTGTAGACATATAATACAATTATGATGCAGGATTCCTACAGTTCTTGGCGCTCACATGGATGAGGATTGTTGCAATTGATGATATCAAGAAGTCTTGACAAAAGATCTTGAGCTCAAGATACATAGTGCTATATACAATATTTTGGATACATGGAGTTGCATTGTTGAAGATATGATGATGATGAGTTCTTACCTATATGATGATAGGTTGATACTTACACATGTTGATTGATGCAGATGTTCTCAAGTGATGATACATGGATGATATATAAGATCATGAAGATCTTGATGATGATGAGATGACTATGGTGTTTTTCACATATGATATAATGTGAATGATTTTATGATGATGTTTAAAATGATGGGTTGATATCTATATACAGACATACCTTGTTACAAGACATTTACAGGTTGCTGATCTGGAAGTGGTTGTACGCGAGTTTTATGAGGAATATCCGCATATATAAGCCTATTTATGTGGATACAGTCGCGTATATGTTGGTTTGGAGGAAATCAGTGGGCCAGACTCAGGCTGAGAAGAGTCTGATATGGGTCTGATAAAGACCATCTGGCACAGATGGAATAGGTGCAGAGGGAAAACATGATTGCTGATGATTGACAGATGCTGCTAGTTGCTGATGACTATCATACTCTTGATATTTGGTCTCTATGTCATGTATTTCTTTTATTATCAAGGTCATGTAACGGCCTATGTTGGTTTCCTCACTATGCCTGGGATGGATGATGTAATGTTCTTGTTTGATCATGTGTAAACTTTTGATGTATCCCCACTTGGTTGGGTGGATGAGTCATTATTGGTATAACCCCACTAGGATGGGAGATGGATGTATTTATGAGTCTTTGGTGATAGGAAGGTCATTTATGATAGAGTCATGTTCTTCTTGCAAAAAATCTTCTTGTAGACCTTGCTTACAGTCAGGGGGAGCATGAATAGCACTCTTCAGCAGAGCAGAGACTTCAGCATGTACTCAGAGGGAGCATGGACAGATTGGTACACCTTGGCATATACAAAGGGGGAGCTCATTCAGAGATTTCAGCAGGTACTCAGGGGGAGTATGGACAGTGGAATGTTTATCAAGGAAAGAGAATATCTTGGTCTGCCCTTTGCCCTTGATGTCAAAGGGGGAGAGTGATTTGGTGTTGTTGCCATCAAGTCCAAAGGGGGAGATTGTTGGCATTATGATGCATGTGTTGTACTTGATGGCAACCCACTCGTAGAAGAACAAATCACTTATATATAACTAGATGAATCTACAGAAGAGATATCAGATGTGACAGAATACATGGGATGCAGGATAGCTCAAAGGAATCAAATGACAGTTCTCAGTACGACAAGTTAGCTTTGCCATCAAGTCCAAAGGGGGAGATTGTTGGCATTATGATACAAGTGTTGTCCTTGATGGCAACTCACATAGATAACAGATCATAGGTGCAAAAGGTCAGTAGCAAAGAGTTGATAATAATACTACAAAGAATGAAGAAAGAAGAGTATATACGCAAGTTCACTATATACCAAGTAGGGTATACATGCAGGTTATACGCAGGTTCACTATGTACCAAGTCGCATATATACGCAGGTTCATTATATACCAAGTAGGGTATACACGCAGGTTATACACGCAGCTTCACTAATACAAAGGAGCGTATACACGCGAGATTGCTGATCAAAAGTCGCGTATGCGTATGCACACACTTTCATGTACGGAAAAGCGCGTACATGTGGGAAAGATTATTTTTGGGTCCGTGGTATTTATACCTATGGTTTTGGTACTTGGTACTGCGTCTGAAGTGTTGAACCCAGGTATTGGGTCCCTAGTATTGGTTCTCAATGGTTTTGGACCATGGTATTGAGTAAGGCCTAAGACTATATAAGGAGAAGATCATTAGGCCAAGGGGGCAAGTGCAAGGATTGAATATTTGATGAAGTGTAAGATCTAGTATGCTGGTCATGGGTTTGTGATGCTTAGCTTGATCTGGACCGAGGATGCACTCATGTGGATGATGATGAATGATGGATCGGGATCTTAAGGCTTGGAATGTTTATCATTATATGGTTTGACTAAGGATAGACTAGATCTGAATTATTGACGCATATTTTATTGTATGAATGTTATTATCTGGGTATGACTGATGTCTTGAATAGCTGCAAAGCTAAGAGTAAGTATTTGCAGATCTGTACGCGGGTTGGCTTTGGTAAAAGCGCGTATGTATGCTGATTTGGTTCTTCATAGTAGCGTATACATTATGAGATATGATATTTGAAGTTGTAGTTGGATCTAGTTATTGTTGCAGAGTTCTGTTGTCTATTCTGTGTTTTGGTGACAGTGTTTTTGACAGGGTTTCAGTGATTTAGTATTGGGTGATTCAGAGATTGATGATGCTAGTGTTGATTGATTGTGTGCTTCAATGTAGTTGATGGGTCTAGTATGAAAATTGGATGAAACATGGCCTTCAGATTATGGTGTTGTGCTTCAGGAGTATCCAGTCTGAAAATTTATGAAACGTGGTACCTGGAGGAAGAAAGAGAAGGTTGTAGCCTTCTGTAGGTCGGAACCTACGTACTAGTATATCAGCTAGTACAAGAGCAAAGGGGGTGGTAGCTCCCTTCCAGTAGCAGCTGGAGGACGAGTAAAGGTTGGAGCATTTCAGTAGGCCGACACCTACGTACTAGTAAATGGATCGGCTAGTACAAGAGCTAAGGGGGTTGTAGCTCCCTTCTAGGAGAGTCTGGAGAATGAGAGAAGGTTGTAGCCTTCTCCAGGTAGAAGCCTGTGTATTGGTATAAGACTGCACCAGTACAAAAATATTGTAAAATGAAGTTTCTTATTAAGAGAAGATAGAGACGACTTGCAGCAAGTGGTTTTCACCCACATTGGGTTTCCATCTTATATCATGGTGTTCATGTGTGCTTCTTGTGTGTGATGATCTATTCTGTTTTACTGCACTTGCTTACTGTTCATATGGTTAATGAAGTTCTGATGCACTAACTAAAGATCAACATTTAATGGATTAACTAAATCATAAATATTCTGGATATACGCTAGTTGCATTAGACACAGTTGCATATACACGCGGGTTCCATTAACTGAAGTAGCGTATATGAATCTTAATATGGAAATGGAAAAGTTTTATTGATTTGATAATACTGATTCACCCCCCCCTCTCAGTATTATTTTCAACAAGGGATTCATGTGTCAGTATCCTATGGTGATGTTTATATCATATTTCTATTTCATTAGATTATGTTATTTCCATGATTAAATTTCATGTCTTCAATTTTTAGTTAAGACAACATTTATTTCAGAATTCACATTAAAGATCTCTGTTATAGCTAACTGAACATTTTAGGGTTTTTCCTCCATTGTAATATCTAAAATTCATCCTTAGCTAGATTATTTATATGTTATCAATTCCGCTACTCCTCTTCTCACCTATATACATTGAAATTTGACAAAGACACCATAAGGATTGCTTACCTTGCCCCTTTCTAAGGATTCCTCATTTCCCATCATATCACTGAAAATCATTAGCTCAATATGACTCCATGCCCAATGGATTTTCCCTCTTCCCTTCCATCAAACTATTAAAAACTATTCCTCTTTGATCTTAATACTGAGCCTAAAACCTAAGACAACCAATCATCTAAGAGACTGAAGATTCATATAGAGAGATCCCTCTCTGAAGCTATAAGGGCTCGATTCCAGTGTTAAAGTGGTTTGTGGTTACCTTTGGGTTCCTCTCCTCAACCTGGAGGAATTACAAAGTGATAACATGGCCAAATTATATATTTTTTCACAAATTATACTTTTCAATCACTTTATCTATTGTTCATGGATCAAAAACACAACTCAATCATGTAAAACATAACATAATCACCAAGCACATGAGAAAGATATACATAAGACACCAATATTCCTTTTATTACAAGCTTCAACTTGATTACATCAATGCCCCACAAGCTACTACTTATAGGTTTATCAGCTATTACTAAAACAAACTTCTATCCTTACTCATTTATTATTCTTCACTAAAATGGATTGCTGCCCCTGCTCGTTTACCAGCCTATGCTGAAAGGGACTCTTGCCCATGTTAATTTATCATCCTATACTAAAAGGGACTCTTTTCCCTACTCGTTTATTAGATACTACTGAAAGGAACTGTTGACCCTAAATATTTACCAACACCCACTTGAAGGAGCTACAACCCTTGATCTGCAAGCTACCACTTGCTGTCCCTTTTGATTCATTTTTCATCCATTTTCAAACTAGAACCAATAAACCTCTTACCTCATAAACAAACAATTTTTACTCACTGAAACTACTCACCAAAACCACCTTACAAACATTGTTAGCAATTTATGATTACTGATAAAAACACCATTACCTTCTGCAATTTCTCATTTTTGAACAAATTACCAAACTATATGCATCAACATCAACACCAAAAGTCACCTTTGATGAACACATCAAAGCACTAATAAAAAATTCATCATTCACCTATTAGATATCAAATATGATCTTTGATTCACCCTTGATGCACAATGCATCTCGTTGCACCAACAACCTCTCATCCACACACCTGAAAAAATTTACTGCTCAAATTCTTCTTTTAAAGAATTCTTGACTGATATTTTGGTGTGAGACTTTATTTAACTTATTCATTGATGCTTGCATGGATTTCTTAAAATTTTCCTTTCTTTTGTTCATTGCAGTCTTCTGTATGTGCTCTAAAATTCTCAATCTCTGATCTGCAGTTCTGGGCTCAATTTGTAAGTTTTTTTTGCTAATTTTGCTTATTCTGGAATTTTATAGAATTTAGCCGACTTTCTATTTTTGGAAAACCTTCAGTTTTACAAGAACTACTAACTCTTCCTCTTAATTGTTTCCAACTTGTTCATGCATTTAACATTCTACTATTATGTTTGTATTAATTTCTAAACAATGCCACTAAACTGTCACACGCTACTGACTCATCTATCCATTTTCCCAAAGGCTCTGTTAATCATAACACACTGTCAAAATAGTTGCCGACTCAACCATCCAAGGCCTTTGTTTATGGCCCAAATAATTTACTCCAAAGCACTACCACACATATAGCTGTCGTCTGTTCATACTGTAGTACTTTAAACACAGGCCTGAAGCCTTTTAATACACTGTCGTTGCTAAACACTGCCACCATATAAGTATTGGCCCCACAAGCTTACACATGCCAAAATAACTTTGCAACCCTTTTTAATTATAGATCCTCTTGTTCTCATGCTTAGCCTCTTGTCTGCCATAGGACTCAGTGCTATGACCGCTACTCAAACCTTTAGGTGCTAAACTCTTTTTAAGCCTGCGAGGGTTTATTTTCCTTTACAAAACCTCTGTTCCCTTGGTCTTGTTTTTCCATCCACCTCTAACTCTGCAATATTTTGACTTGGGGCCATAGAACTTTGACTAGCTCTATCTCTCAAATTTCAAGCCATTTTTAGACTTCCACATACCATTGGAAATATATTTCAGATCTCTTCTGAACTAGGTGGGTTCCATTTGCATCTTAGATGTTCTGCTACACAAAAAATATATCCAAAGTATCTACACCTTCTCCATCCATGCTGTTTCATCCCTCTGTCTCTGATCCTAAACACCTCTGTCATCCTCTAACAATTTCCAACAGCATCGTCAATACTTTTCGGTTGCCATGCTTTTACTTTGCCATCAATGAAAACATATTTCCAACACTTTCCCAACTCAAACTATAGATAGATGAGCAAAGGACATATATTCTCTTCAATATCTACTCTTGGTTTGAAAACTCTGGATCTTGGAATAACTAGGACTTAGGCACTATTCCTACCCACTTGAATCCCCTATCACCTCTCTTATATGTTGAACATCTTGTCATTGTATATCCTTAGATTTGACCCGCGGATAAGGTCTGTACACCTACATAATTAGGTAGGGCTATCAATCCGAACATCTCTAATCTATGATCTAATCGCCCCAAGTCTAGAATTTGGAGTAACATATGGCACCTTGATGGGCTTCACAAGGTGAACATCTTATGCTGAATTGCAACTTATGGAAAAATTCTTAAAATAAAAAATTTGTGAAAACATTGTACATGTCTTATGTTGTTTGGCTAGTGAATCCATCCCCCATCTCTTTATTGACTATAATTTCTTTAGGTAAGTCTGGAAACATTTTTTTCAAGGAATGAATGTTATATGGAATTTTCATCTACGGATAAACACATCTTCCATAGGTGGGTGACTACACCTAGAACAACAAAATGAAAGTAGTTTAACCTTTTCTTATAGAAGATAGATGAGATGGAGGAACTTACTTGTTTCCTTTCGCTTCCTAAATCTCTTTTGAATCACTCCTGTCTCTCCCACTTGAACTAAATCTGCTCAAAAGGTACCTACATCAAGAGAAATAGAAACAAGAAACGATCAAAGCATACATGATCTATGATCTATCTTACTATAAAAAAATGGAATCAAAGACAATGAAACAAATAATAATCACAGATATGAACAATCATATGTGTTAGGGCCTAAATCTACCTCAGGCTGAGAAACATCAAACCACGCTTAACCTGGTAGCTAGCCCTACCAAGTCGAGAGAGGGCTCTCTCCTTGTCAATATCAATGAAAATTTATCAAGGAAAATATAGAAAATGAGGCTTGAGATAACTGATGTAAAGACTAATTTTAGGCTAGGTATATGCTCAGAGGAGTTTGATTGAATTTTATGTTGGTTTGCTAGATCAAAAGTGAAAGGCAGTTTTGGGTCTGTGGAATGGACTCAGTCTTGCAGAGGTTTCTACAGGGCGAGGTGGGCAAATGATTTAGTACTCTGAAATAAGTAAAATGGAAAGTCTTAAGACTGGTGAGGAGTTGGAGAGGGCATGAAAGTATCAAGAACCCTCTTTAAACAGTAGAAAACATATAAAACTAAACAAACCCTAAGGTAGAGCATTGCAACATCAATGATTTCCACCTTTATACTTGATTCATTTAGTTAAGCTGAAAAAGAGAGAGATAATGGCACACATAAACACATGATAAATTGAATCATAGAAGGAAAAAAAATACTAAATCACCTTGCCACAAGAATCCCACAAAATGCTGCAAACCCTGGTCTATTTCCTTGCCAAACTGCAAAATGAATGTACAATAATGCTCAAAGCATTCACAAGAGTCCAACCTTTACAAATGACTGAAAAAACACATGATATAGACCTCAAAACCACCTATGCTATCCATCAGGGGTCGAATCCATGAGAAGAGGGGTGGTTTCAACCATATCTAAATTAGGAACACAAAAATAGGTAGTGGAACAACTTGCCTCTAAAACCTAGGAAACTGATTCATTCAACTCCAAACCACCTACAACTGATGTATCTACCTTATCAAGTCAATTTTTATCATTTTTACATCATATTACATCAATTTACATCATGTTAGCTCATGAATTTTACCATAAGAGAGAAAAAGTCAAACTAGAAGAAAACTAGGCGAAAAACAGAGTTTTTAGGCAAAATTGGCACTTTTTCATCCTGTGCGTAGCGCTTTTTCCCAGCTGCATTTGGAGGCCTTCCCCTTCACCAAATTTTCTCCAAGTAGGCTTTTTGGAAAGGTATGTCTATCTACTTTCTAGAACAAGTGGAATTTCTAAATTTGGTGCCCATTTTCCCCTCCAAAAATCAATTCTCCCAACACTGCTTCCTGTGTGGCCAAAAAGTGGCAGAGAGGGCATTTTTGAGGTGTTTTTGGCCCTTTTGGTGACCCAAAACTTGTCCAAACTTTCTAGTAATTTCTGGGTATTCATAATTTTCCATGAGGAATCCAAAAATGTAAAGTTTTCCTCCAGAGTAGGTCCCTAGAAAAAGCGAGCACCAGGTGGCGCTACGCACCTGCCAAAAAACCTGTTTTTTCCTTGAAAAATCCAAAATTGCCAAAAAGTTTACCAAATTTCTTGAAATTGGCATGAGTGATCTGCATCAAGTACTATGCTAGGCCAATGAAGCTTCAGCCAAGATCTTGAACTTGTCTTGCTCCTTTTTTCTCTTTAAGGCCTTTTCCAACTTAGCCTTAAGCCTCTTTATCCTCGCATTACAAATCTTGTTCCAGGTTAAGTAGTGGTAGGCTAAGTGACGAAGCATTTTTTCTCTTTGTTTGCCTTCCCAAGCAACCTCTCCAAGTGCATGTTCATATTCTCCAACCAAGAATCCTTGTCATTCTCTATCTCTTTTTCAATGGAGGTCAACTTGACCTTTGCCTTCTTGGCCCTTTGCCGGTTTTTTTTTTGATGATTTGCAACTCCATGAGGTCTTGTTTGTCAGTAATTTTCTTGTTTTCTTGTTCAAGGTCTTAGTGTCTTTGACCTCCTACTGTCCTGAAGGTCCTCCTTCCTCTTGAGGCACTGATGAAAATATTTGAGGTCCCTCTCCATAGGTTTTAATGATGTAGTAGTTGATGAGGAATGGAGGGATGAGGTGGGGACAAGAAGAGTATGAAGAGATTTTAAAAGATAAGATGAGTGAGGTGTATGGGGATGATGAGTCCTTGAGGGAGTGGAGGTTTTGAGGTTTTAGGGAATGAGGGGAGTAAATAGGGTTTTAGAATGTAGGATAAGGGTTTGATAGGGAAGTAGGAGTAGTGAAAGAGTAGGATATGGGAGTTAGGGTTTGGGAGTAGGGTATAGGGCTAGGGCTTGATGTAGAAATTAGGGTTTAATAGAGTGAAGTTTGATGAGTAATGGATAGTGAGGAAGATTTGATAACAAGCGTAAATGGAGGAGAAAGGCAGCCAATGACCCTTAGTGGCTTATGAGAGGTAGGTTAGCTTATTTAGGGTTTATGAGAGAAATCTCAATGCCAATAGAGTTTGTTATGAAATGACACCAAACACACTCAAGAAAACAAGCACACTTCTTTCTTAGCAATGAGGGATGGTAAACTTACTTGGCACCAGCATTAAATAGCTTTGAAGGTGTTTTGATAACAATTTTTAGGTGTTTTCAATAGGTGCATAGCACCAATTCTATGCGTAGCGCCAATGTAATTTTACACTGGAAACCTGTCATAGGTGCATAGTGCTAATTTTGTGCGTAGCGCCTTTTTGCAGACCAGTTTTGAGGGCCTTCTTGGTGTCCAAATTGGGTGCACGATAGCTTGTTCGAACGCTTTTTGAGACTACTTTCCAACCCAACTTGAATTTTTCAATTTGGAGTTCATTTTCCCTGTCAAAAGTCAAATCTCTCAAGACTGGTCAAAATGTGCAAAATGAGGCTTCCTAAAGGTAGAGTGCTGACTCAACAAGCAAGTCATTTGGCCAACCAAGCTAGGATAAATCTTGATTTGCCCAAGGTCACTTCAGAGGTGCATCAATTCTCCTGAGGCAACTGTATTTTTGACATTTCTCTAAAACCATGACACCTGTGTAAAAAGTGAAGGAGGTTTTTCTTCCTTGGCCTATTTTGGACAAAAACCTCTCTCACTTTCTCCAAATTCATCTTCTATTTCTTAGAAACATCATTTTAGTAAAACCTACCCCGATGTGTGGAACAGGGGATTTGTCGAAACGAAGGGAAATGAAGGGGCTTCTAAATTCTTGAGGAAATTTCAAGAAGTAGGGAAGGATGTTAGGAAATAGGGGAAAGTGGAATTTCAAAGATTGAGTGAGGGGAAGGGGTCCAAAAGGGCTAAACACATGCCAAGCCTAGAAAATTGTCAAATTGTAGCAAGAAACTAGGGTTTGTGGAAAAGTGAGGAATTTGAGAGATATCAGTGATGGGAAGTGTTTAATAAGGTACATTAAGGATAGGGGAAGGTGTATGAACATCAGGACACAAGTTTTGTTGATGATTTGACCATCCAAGAGAAATTACCTTCAAAACCCTAGGAGAGGGAAATGAACCTTACCTAGGCACAACTGAAGCATGAACAAGGTGTAAAATGACCCATTGGAACCTAACATGATGATGACAACCCTCTGAATGATGGTACACTCAGCTGAATGGTGACATGGACCGACATTTGGACAACTTTGAAAGGAGTGAAAACAAACCCTAGACCTAATACCTAGTGACCAAATTTTACTTGAAGATTCTCTGAAATGACAAAATTTGACTGTAACATCCTAAAACCACTTTGTAAGAGCATATTTGATCACTGGTGGAAGGTTTCAAAGACTGACACTAACAATATGAGAAAAGGAATAATATCTTTATTAATGTAGAAGGAAGAGTATCACCCAATATAGTTCGATCCTGTGCCACTCCTCTAGCTTCAGTTCAACCCTTGCCACAACAAAAGCTCAACACTTCGGAAGCATAACATTGCTTAACATAAGCTCAATCCTTAAACTAATAGAATTTCCTTACAAACTTCAGATTCTAGCCCCTTGATCACTATGATGAGTGTTCAATTTATAGGAAATGGAGGTGGTTTTGTCATAAATGAGGGTATTGAATAGCTTTCCAATCTTGGAGTAAGTTTCCATGGAGCAAGGGATGAGAGGATATGAGGTTAATGGATCCTTAGCCTATCTAATTTCAAGCTCATAGGAGGGAATAAGAGATGGGAACCTTGTAGAGTCATCTATAATGAAGGAATATTCCCAAAACCCTTTGCAAATTTCACTCAATCTCGCCCAGCGTAGGCTAAAGAGGGCCTAAGTGCACTGCAGTGCAGGCCACAGTGGGCCTACCTGCTCTGCAGTGCACTGTCTCAAGGCATAAGCTATGCTGGTATCCCAAGGAGGCTTTTCAGGAAGGTTTTAGGCCATGAAGCTTTCATAGAAGGAGGTATTCAATGAGTTGACTTCTCTAGGGCATGCAACAATTGAATTAGGGTTTGATGAGCCCTAAAAGTACTGATCTGAATGTTGGGAGTGATGTGCCCAAATAGACCTGTAACAGTTTCCCCCTAAAGCATGAAGTCGAAAATGATAATATCGAGTGTTATGCTTTACGATGTGACAAAGAGGAACTGAAGTGGATGGTGACTTTCATCGATTACAATAAATTACATCATGATATTTGATTTTTTTCATGACTTGCTGAGGGAAGGCATACCCATCCTCAACATTTAGAATTTTCATTACATGTACATAGATATTCGTCTACCGATATAGACCCATGATGGCATGAACATCAGTGTAAATCCATCGTACAGATTATTTAGTACTTTCCTAAAATCGCAGCCCGGATGGATGAAACTAGACCTGGGGTCTTCTATCTCATCCAATTGTTCACTCAAGTACGATTCTAACCATGTGAATATATGATCTGAAGTTGAACATGGGAAGACACCGTCTGATTACCAGCTAATGATGTAAGCCGTTAACAGATGCGAGAGAGATCACCAATAATGATAATGATTCTCAAGGTACTGGAGTAAATTCTACATGGTGTGAATGGATGTTTTGATGTCGAACACCATACAAAGTCTTTCGGTTGAAGGCCAGTGATGTCAACCTGTCGCTGGAAGCGAGAAACTTTCCATTGATGTATGCAAGCCTCAATGTACTGAAAGGGTGTTTCTAAGTCAACTTCTTGAAAAATGTGCTCATGTCGACAAGAAGTGACTTGTCGCAGGAGGGCCTTGATGTATCCCACATCAACGACACGAAATGAGTCTAATGATTTTGGAGACGGAATGTGACTGACGACACAAGGTTCAGGAATGGTGGTCATGAAAATGAAGGTTTATGAGTATTGCAAAGGATGAGTTTTACTGAATGACTTCTCTTGAACATGTCAGCGACACTGAATGAATTGGTAGCATTGACTCAAAACCAAAGTGATGGATGGTGTGATAGACCATACGTATGATAACCATCAAGTAGATAAACCAAAATAGTCACAGAGATGAAGTGAAAGTGTCATGTTCAAGAGCGACTTGCTACCATAAAGTTATTTATCCCTTTTCCCATTTTCCCTAGTCATTGCTGACCAATACCTTTTCATTTTTTTACAAGCTTGAGGAGGATAACATATGATTGTAGTATAATTCCACCCTTCGGGTGAATCCATCGCTATATGATGTTTTAATGAGCCTAGCGAAGGTGAAACTCGGTCTTGTCATCATGAACAAGTTTGTCGCTATTTGATGTTTTAACGAGTTTAACGACAATGGGAATTCAGTCCTTTTCATATTTAGAGAGCTTGAAAAGGGACAAAAAGGAAACTCCACAAGTTATTTTTCATAAATTTGTCTCTCAAGTCCGAAAAAGCGTAAAATAATACAAGAGAGAACCTATGACAATGTTCAATCAATGTATTCCTTTTTTGTAAATAATCTATCTTAGTCTAGAAAAGGGTTAAACTTATACTGAGTAGATGTCATTTCAAATCTGTTAACGAGTTGAAAAGGACATGGGCTTGGCAATCTTTTCATATTTCGAGAGTCTAGAAAGAGCTTAAAGAGGACTCCAGTTAGAGGAACGAGTGGTGTCTAGGATAGCAACTGGTTTCAGTGATGTTGGAACTTCTCAAAACATGTTGATTTATGTGAAGAGGCTAGCTAATAAGACCACTCATTGCAACCATTCCAAGCAGATAGTGATGATGGAAGGAGAAAAACCAAGGCTCATCTGACGGAAGAGGTTGATAGAATGGCAATCACGAGGGTTAAAATGGATATGGGTTCATTTTTACACAAGCTTGAACCATAGGGAACTATGCTTGGATTCAGTTTCATGTTTACACAAGCTGGAAACGAAAAAACTATGCTTGAATTGGTTTACATGCCCCAAACATGATGACTTGGTTTAGGGGGAAACTGTTACAGGTCTATTTTGGCACATCACTCCTAACATTCAGATAGGTACTTTTAGGGATCATCAAACCATAATTTAATTGTTACATGCCCTAGAGAAGTCAACTCATTGAATGCCTCCTTCTATGAAAGTTTCATGGCCTGAACCCTTCCTGAAAAGCCTCCTTAGGATACCAGTGCAGCCTATGCCTTGAGACAATGTGCTGCAGATTAGGCAGGCGCACTGTGGCCTACACTGCAGTGCACTTAGGCCCTCTTTAGCCTGTGCTGGGCGAGATTGAGCAAAATTTTCATAGGGTTCTAGGAATATTCCTTCATTCTAGATGACTTTAGAAGGTTCCCATCTCTTATCCCCTCCTATGAGCTCGAAATTGGATAGGCTAAGGATCCATTAACCTCCTATCCTCTCATCCCTTGCTCCATGGAAACTAAATCCAAGAATGGAAATCCATTTTCTTCTTCTTCCCTTTCTTCTTCTTCTTATCCACCTGGTTACTAGTGTCAATATTTTCACCAGGCGAAGAGGAAGAAGGGGAGGAAGAAACAACCGACGAAGAAGGTAAAGGGTCAACTTTAGGATCAACTGGAGGTTGATTTTTTCTAGGTGGAGGAGTACTCAATTGCAGAGAAATCATGACATTTTGAACCAAGGAGGTTGAAAACAACCATACTGGCAAGCCAATGGTAAATCCTGAAAGGGATAATGTAGCCATATATGGAGCACCAATATTTCCGAAAGGAGGAAAAGGACTAGGATTCCCATCAAAACAAATTCCTTGATCGGTAGACTCCAGAGTTGTTGCCATATGTCTCAACCTAAGATAAACTAAGGAGTGACGTGGAGGACGTTATCCGTGGTCAATTAATTTTATTTTAATCAAAATAACATAACACAACAAAAGAGGGATAATCTAAGCAAAAGGATTACCAAGCAACTGTGAACTGCAATATACTGCCTCAGTAAACCAAGGACTTAACATACGTGCAGGCAATCTCCCCGAATGTTGTGTTCAGTGTATCAAAATGTGCAAGGCAGCCGACTCAGCTACCTATGGATGGATGGAAACCTAATGGAGTCCTCCCATATATACCCAAAAGTATGTGGAGGCCCAATTCGTATTAGCACTGTCTAATGTGAAACCACACAATGAGAGCATTCCTTTATACTTTCCGTACTATAAAACCGCCCTATATACCCGAAGGTACGTGGACGAGCTACGATATAATTACGTACATGGAATGAGGTATCACACTCGGAATGTATCGCAGACAATTAACAATAGTTTCTATGTTTAACGATGTTGGAACACATCTCTAGCCTAGACCTCTAAATGTTATGTGTTAAGTTACAATGCTCCATTAGGTTAATTGAGATAAATTTTAAGTTGATATTCTTAAGAATTTTCCTTTCAAGGTTCACCGCGTGATGTATGTTTGAAATTCCTAGAATGCAACTAACATGAGAAACATCCTTTCATTCAATTAACAATGAAAACCATAGCTAGTAAGGGATAGAGAAATCATATCTTTGACAAAGAGCAAAGAGCACACCTAATGCAATTTCTATAGCTATTCCTATCAGATATTCACAAACTACAATGTGCACAATGAAATTTTTTCTTTTCAGTCCCTTTAGTGTTTAGATGAACAAAAAGGAACTATATGCACTAACAATCAATCAATTCTTTTCACAAGAAACGAAGACTTTACAACAGCTCCTTTTTCAAAGAAATGAAGACTTTACGACACTTCCTTTTCAGAAAAGATTAATAAACTATAAGCTAACTTTGACAATGAATTGATAATGATAAAGAAATCATTTAAGAAACACTAAACAATCAAGGTCAAAGTAGGGCTAGGAGAGAAACTTCAAATTGATTTCAAAACCATAGAGAACATTGATCTTTCAGCAAACAAAAACAGAAGCAACTTTGGAAAAATCAAACCAAAGGTTGGTTTTTTAGCCTAAGAGGGATCAGTGCAAGCCAGAGTGGGAGAGACTACACTGTAGAGCACTATCTCTAAGCCAAGGGTGCATTGCAGTGCACTGTCTCTAAGCCAAAGGTGCATTGCAGTGCACTGTCTCTAAGCCAAGATTGCGCTGCTGCCAGAGAGTCAAATCAAGAAACGTTCAAGCATAATTTTTTACTAAAAACACTTCAAAAAGATTGAAATAAGATCAATAAAGTCAAGCAAACTCTACTAGGGTGTGATATGATGAGGGTAAGCCAACAAGAATGACATTCCTCCCACTGTGGTCATCAATTTGTTATATGGAATTTGATTCTATGGATAAACACATCTTCCCTAGGTGGGTGACTACACCTAGAACAATAGAATGAAAGTAGTTTAACCTTTTCTTATAGAAGATAGATGAGATGGAGGAACTTAATTGTTGCATTTCGCTTCCTAAATCTCTTTTGAATTGCTCCCGTCGCTCCCATTTGAACTAAATCCACTCAAAAGGTACCTGCATCAAGAGAAACAAAAACAAGAAACGATCAAAGCACACATGATCTATGATCTATCTTACTATAAAACAATGGAATCGAAGACATTCAAACACATAATCATCACATATATGAACAATCATATGAGAAAAGGAATAAGCTCTTTATTAATGTAGAAGGAAGAGTATCACCCAATACAGTTTGATCCTTTGCCACTCCTCCAGCTTCAGTTCAACCCTCACCACATCAAAAGCTCAACACTCCGACAACATAACATTGCTTAACATAAACTCAATCCTTAAACCAATAGAATTTCCTTACAAACTTCAGATTCTAACCCCTTGATCACTATGATGAGTGCTCAATTTATAGGAAATAGAGGTGGTTTTGTCATAAATGAGGGTATTGAATGGCTTTCCAATCTTGGATTTAGTTTCCATGGAGCAAGGGATGCTAGGGTAGGAGGTTAATGGATCCTTAGCCTATCCAATTTCGAGCTCATAGGAGGGGATAAGAGATGGGAACCTTCTAGAGTCATCTAGAATGAAGGAATATTCCCAGAACCCTATGCAAATTTCGCTCAATCTCACCCAGCGCAGGCTAAAGAGGGCTTAAGTGCACTGTAGTGCAAGCCAAAGTGGGCCCGCCTACTCTGCAGTGTACTGTCTCAAGGCATAGGCTATGTTGGTATCCCAAGGAGGCTTTTTCAGGAAGGCTTTAGGCCATGAAACTTTCATAGAAGGAGGCATTCAATGAGTTGACTTCTCTAGGGCATGTAACAACTGAATTAGGGTTTGATGAGCCCTAAAAGTACTGATCTAAATGTCAGGAGTGATGTGCCCAAATAGACCTGTAACAAGAGACATTAGGGGAATTTTGAGATAAAAATGGGCTTCAAAACAAAAAATGTAGTAACAAAATGTTATGCTTTCTATTCAATTAGCTTATAAATGAATCCTATTTATTATTAATTAATGTGTATAACTTTGTTGTCCTTTGTTGTGCCTGGGTTAAACGATTAACAATGAAGTCTTGTTAATAAGAACACTAATGTTTTTCAAAACCACCCCGATGATTCTTGGAAAGTTATTCTTGGGATGACTTCAATTTTATAGTACTTCTTACACTTTCATTTGTCTAGTATTTCTCATTAGAATTTAGGTTATTTTCACTTCTTAAGAAAAACGAGGCTTTCCACACATAACCTTAGCCATTAACTAGGCTCATATGTATGCAAGTACACTACATTTTTTTATAAAGAGAGGCATCAACCTCTTGTCATCACATATATGTATCACCTAGAATGATGTATCATGGCCTTTGTGCATTGCTTCAGTGCATTTATAAGATGTCACTTATGATAGGTATATTGTGGTATGTTGACTATGTGTCTCACTTTGAAGAGTATCACTGATTTAAATTGCTCATGGGGAATCACTTGTTTCATAAATATAATAAAAAAAGAGAACATTCTAAAGAAAGTTCATATAGAGAAAGATTATGTTGACCTCTTAGGTTATCCATAGTTTTAAAACCAGAACTGGTGACTGGGCTGGTCCACCTAATAAACTGGGTTTCAAACCAGAACTCGTCAAATCAGGACTCTAAATGGCCATTTAGAGCCTATAAATTCCAAAAACAATGCTACAATCTATGAGGCCATTGGCCTACTACAAGACTACAAGTATATAGATGATCAATCATCAAATTCATCACCACTACTAGACACAAGATCATCATTAGGAGCTACATAGCCATCATCTGGTTTAGAGTCTAAGGACTACTCCAGTAAAAACTCAACACTCTCCATGTTGACTACTCCAAAAAACAATTAACACTCTCTAGGCTCCCAATCAAACTCACAAAAACTCCAAATGAGATGTGTGAGACAAATGAGAGGGGTAAGATCCTTTTAAAGGCTTGGAGAGGGTGTTTTTGGATGGAAAAAAACCTTTATTTTCTCTCCAAAACACCCCGGAACCTTCCTAAACAACGCCGTGTAGGTTCGCCGCGGCCTTGGCAATGAACTGATCGATTTGACCATAAACCGACTGGTTCCATCCTAAATCGGCCGGTTAGGGCCAATTTTTTCTAAAACTTTGGTGAAATGGACCCATGAACTAGGTTTTTTGGCTAGTTTGACCCGGTTTCCCAATGAACGAGTCAGTTTGACCGGTTTCCGGTTCAAGCCGACCAATTTTTAGAACTATGAGGTTATACACACTTCGCCTTAAGTATCAAATAGGTTTTCCACACTTAGCCTTAGCCACCATAGCTTAATACAAGTTGGCACGAGTGAGAATTTCCAAACTAAAATAAGAAACCTTAGCCACCAAATAGGATTTTAAAATTCCACAAAATTAGGGTTATCAAATTCCACATTACTAGGGTTTTCAAATTCCACAAAACTAGGGTTTTCAAATTCCACAAAATTATGGTTTTAAAATTGCACAAAAATATGGTTTTTGAAATTCCACTTCAATATTCTCCTCACCTTCTCATATTTGTGCTTACAATACACTTTTTAGAAGGACATGCATCAACCTCTTGTCAACATTGGGGATTGGTTAATATAAGGTAGAAGTTCCTTACATATCTTCTCATGTACATTGTAACCACTATGTACAACGTCCAATTTAGATTATGTGTATTTCTTATGGTATGCCAATTATGTGTGCCATGTAAGAAATGGTGCATTGATGGTTATGTGTTGATGGTCATGGTTCATTTCTTATGTGCATCACTTATGTCTTGTTAGTTAAGGTGCATCACATATATGTGACATCTAATATGATGTATCATGGCTTTTGTGCATTCCTTCAATGTTGATTCTTAACCATGTCACTTATGGTTGGTATATTATGGCATTTTGAATATTCGTCTCACTTTAAGTAGTATCAATTATATACATTTCTTATGGGGGATCACTTAATTGTGTCACTTATGTGTGTTGTTTAAGTGTCTCACTTATGGGATTTTTTGATGTTGCATTGGGTATAAATTAGTCACTATGGTATAAATAAAATTCCATCCATATAATGTTTCATTAGTTCATAACATTCATAAATGTAATGATCACATATAATTGTATCCCAAAGAATATGCATAAAGAGAAAGCTTATGTTGGTCTCTTAGGATAAAATTCCACAAAACTAGGGGTTTTCAAATTCCACTTCAATATACATCGATAAACATTTCCAATTTGTGATTCAAAGCCAATATGGTGTGTTTAATTACATTGTCTAATTATGCACTCAAATTTGAACTCTCTATGTTGGAGTTTTGGTTCCCAACTCTTGGAATTTTGCATTCTATTCTCTCCACCTTATCATATTTATGCAAGTACACTATATTTAAAAAGAGGCACCTCTTGTCAATATTGAGGATTGGTTAACAGAAGAAAAAATCTCCTTACATAGCTTGTTGAATATATTGTAGCCACTTGTTGACGGTGCTGGACCTGCCAACATGTCAATGGATCTCCTCGATAAGAAGTCCCAACTAGACCTCAGATCGTTTGTGATCTAGGAGGATTCTCTAATGTTGACATGTTCCAGTTGGCCTCAGATACAACCAACACAGTCCAACCAAAAAAGAACTCACATGGAGAGCCTTTAAAAACCCTTCTTGGGAATCAAGAAGAGGAGAAGAGAGCTTGTCGAGAGCTTCTTCAAGGCTTATTGATTCAAGGATTTTGTAAAGGAGAAGTAGATTGTTGGTCTACTTATTTTTCCCTTTTTCCTTCAAGAATCAATAAAGCAGGTTCATGGGATTCATGAACCCGAAGAGGTAGCCAAGGAGGTTGTGATCGAAGAGGATCCTCAAATGCCAACATGTTCCGGTCGGCCTTAGATACAACCAACACAGTCCAGTCAACAAAGAACTCACATGGAGAGCCTTTAAAAACCCTTCTGTTGGAAATAATACTGAGAGGGGGGGGGTGAATCAGTATTATCACATTAATAAAACTTTTTCATTTCCATAATCAGATTCATATATGCTACTTCCACAACTTCTTATGATTAAGTTAATTGATCTTCAATGAGTGCATTAGAACATTATCAACCATATTATCAGATAACAGATGCAGTAATAGAGAATAGATCATCACACATAAGGCACACACATGAACACCATGATATAAGGTGGAAACCCAATGCGGGAGAAAAACCACCTGCTGCAAGTCATCTCAATCTTCTTCTTAATAAGAAAATCCTTTTACAATATTTGTACTGGTGCAGTCTTATACCAGTACGGGAGCTACAACCCCCTTTGCTCTTGTACTAGCCAATCCATTTACTAGTACGCAGGCTGCTACCTTCTACAATGCTCCAAAGATCTCCCTTAGCTTTTGTACTAGATTAGATACTAGTACATAGGCGCTGGCCTACAATATTCTCTCCTCCAGGTACCACGTTTCATCAATTTTCAGACTGGATACACTGAAGCACAACACATAATCTGAAAGGCCACTTTTCATCCAATTTTCATACTGGGCCCAACAACAACATTGAAGCTCATAATCAAACAACCTTCTGAATCACCCAATCACCAGATCCATACATATACAATGATATTATGAGAGTTATCAACCAGATCTAGTACATAAATATAAGTCATTAATCATGCTGTTATCTGAACTCAATACCAGTAACCAAACATCAGTTATGCACCCAAAACCCTGCAGAATAGTCAAAGGCAGTTAAAACAAATTTTAAGCAGGGATCGCAACTTCACTGGTATAGATCTGCGGATATCTGTACTACCTTCGCACCTGCGCCTTCTGTGGCGCTGCGACCACCGCGCCTGCGCCTTCTGTGGCGCCTCCGGACTGCGCCTTCTGTGGCGCCTCCGCACTGCGCCTTCTGTGGCGCCTCCGCACTGCGCCTTCTATGGCGTCTCCACACTGCGCCTTATGTGGCGCCTCTGTGGCGTCTCCGCACTGCGCCTTCTGTGGCGCCTCTATGGCGTCTCCGCACTGCGCCTTCTGTGGTGCCTCTGTGGCGTCTCCGCACTGCGCCTTCTGTGGCGCCTCCGCACTGCGCCTTCTGTGGTGCCTCTGCACTGCGCCTTCTGTGGCGCCTCCGCACTGCGCCTTCTGTGGCGCCTCTGTGGCGTCTCCGCACTGCGCCTTCTGTGGTGCCTCCGCACTTCCGCAGCTGCAGCGCTCGAGAGATCACCCTTCACAGATTCGCTTTCAACTTCCCTTTCATAGATCAAACTTTTAAAACAATAACCCAATCACAATATTCCAGATCTAACACTTTATCAGATATTCGATAATTCAGAAGATGCTTTGCCAAATGATCTCCTTCCTCTTTTATAGTCTTAGGCCTTTCACAATACCACGGGCCAAAACCATAGGATCAAAAAACTGTTGGACAAATACCATGAACCAACCATGAAAGTACGTGAGATCAACACTTTTGGATGCAATACCACGGGCCAAAACCATAGGATCAAAAATTGTTGGACTAATACCATGAACCAACCATGAAATTGCGTGAGATCAACACTTTTGACGAGGTACCATGGTCCAAAACTGTAGGTTCAAATACCAAGGACTAACTACCATGGACCAAAGGTAAGTTCTCCAACATATACGCGCTTTTCCTCATAGGTTCAAATACCAAGGACTAACTACCATGGACCAAAGGTAAGTTCTCCAACATGAAAGTGCGTGAACTTTTTCTCTACATGAAATAAACTTTTCTCTACATGAAATAAACTTTTCTCTGCATAAAAGTGCGTGAAATTTTCTCTACATGAAATAAACTTTTCTCTGCATATAAGTGCGTGAACTTTTCTCTACATAGAATAAGCTTTTCTCTGCATATAAGTGCGTGAACTTTTCTGCACTATAATTTATCATCTGAGATGAGTGGGTTGCCATCAAGTACAACATATGTATCATAAAGCCATACCAGAATCATAATGCCAACACCTTCTTGGGAATCAAGAAGAGGAGAAGAGAGCTTGTGGAGAGCTTCTTCAAGGCTTATTGATTCAAGGATTTTTGTAAAGGAGAAGTAGATTGTAGGTCTACTTATTTTTCCCTTTTTCCTTCAAGAATCAATAAAGCAGGTTCATGGGATTCATGAACCCAGAGAGGTAGCTAGGGAGGTTCTGGTGAACTCCGTTATCAAAGTTTCTGTGTCATGTCTCTATCTTGATTGCTTATTATAGTTTCATATGTTTTGTTTGTATGTATTTAAGAAATGATGAGAATGAATATTGTAAGCCAATTTTTCCATTATGTTTTAGTGGAGAATTGAGAGATGAATTGAATTGAAATATGAATTAGTAGCTAGGGCTCTAATTTTAGATCAGGTGGTATCAGAGCACTAAGATCAGAGGTTGTTTATGTGGATTGTTAAAGGACAACCATGGGCAAAGGTTTGAAGCGGTGAGGTGGACTGAGATTGGTGGATCTGCGACTAAGCACTTGTGAAGCAATCATTGTCAGCAGCACCTTTGGTTGGTGGATATGCAACTTGATTGGTGGATCTGCGTGGTCTTGTAGGATCATTGGTGGAGATTGCATGGTAGCTAGTAGTTTTTATGTGGAAATTTTGGAATTGCTTCAATAATTTTTTTTTTGCCTGTGGTGCCTAGTCTGTCTTCGTGGTTTGTAGTTTGCGTGGAAGCGTGTAAGTATTGCATATTTCATTCGGTGATCAAGGGTGGCTTGATGTATCGTCGTGAACTGTGTGCTACGTGGAAGTGATGAACTATGTGTTGTGTGCTGCCAGAACTGTGTGCTATGTGGAAGTTGCTGATATATCCTCCTTCAAATCGTTTGAAGCAATGATCGTATAACTGAAATCTCGATGGATCGTGGATGAAGCTGTAGGCATGAGAGTAAAGCTTGCCTGTGTCAACTGGGTATCGTATTTGGAGCCCATGGTCACAGAGGGGCTGAATAGGCAGCCATTGAAAAACATTACCAGAATACAAACTGCCCAAAAATGTCATGGCGTCGAGGATCACAAACTTGAATTAGTCGATTTCTGCGTTTGTGAAGCCTTTCTGGGCAACTTAATTGAAAACAAATTGGGATGTCAAATTTGTGATACGCCATTATTCAGCAGTGTCGAATTAACAAAGAACAAGGATTTGTTGACTCATCACATGAGGGGCTCATTTTTTAGAGCCATTGTCAGCTGCAAACCTGAGGTGGAGGTGTTGTTCTAGTTTGTGCCGCGTTGGAGCTGAGGGTTTCCATAATTGCAAGGCTTTTGGATACGTTTTATCAGATCCAATCTTCTTGTGTCTGTTCATGTGCACTTTGGATATGTTGCAGGAAATCTGATATCAATCCTGTTAACAAGAGATTTATTTCTCAGTGCTGTTGGTTTTGCATCGGACAACGAAAAATTGGATCTTGGGATTCATTTCTCGTTTCAGATCGAATTTCGAGCTCAACCACGTGAATGTCGAAACCCAAAGAGGCGATCCCTTGGATGTGTGTAGTTTCGGAAGGACAAACGTTGCTCTTGGTGGTGATGAATGTGACAGAGAACCCATGGTTGGCTGCTAAAATTCTTGCGAGATGTTGAATCTGATATGCTTTTGTTTGTTTGCAAGCCTGTTGCCATAGCTAGGGGTATTCTGCCGGAGAAATTTGCAGAAAATGTGAAGATGGTGATTTCCTTTGCTTTGTTCATGCTGATGCCTAACTAAGTGTTTGGAAAGAGAGATCATAGCATCGACAAGAAAAATGGAAGGCAACGGTTTTGTTATGTTTTTGAAGATTTCAAAGCAAGGAAAATTTTAAGGATGGAAAATTTTCTTGAAGTTTCAAACATTGGCGAATCTCACTAATCCCTAATATGCAAATTATAAATGTTTATTGATATATTTGTAAAATTAATCAAATTTATAATTATTTTATATATAGTCTCTCTATAATGTTGGCGATTTTTAAGGTAAAATAATTTTATATTCTAAAATTTGGGCGAATCGTCTTTTATAAAATTGGAAATTGGTGAATCTTTTTTTTGGAAAAATCATGGAAAATTAGCCCACTGGGCGAACATTAGCCCCTAAAATTTTCCATGTTTCAAAGCACGTCGAGTTGGCTGGATCAAAACGTCGAGTTGGGAGGTTCTCTACGCAGAGGGATTTCACAAGCGTATTGTGTTGCCCAGTCGTCGAGTCCTGCTTTCCCATATGATAGTTGTACACAGTATGGAATCACTGGTTCTGATGATCGCCTTGTCAAAATATGGTCCACGGAAACTAGATTTTGTTGGTCTAGCTGTCGTGGACATGAGGGTGACATTACGGATTTGGCAGTGAGTGCAAACAATGCCTTAGTGGCATCAGTTGTTTATGTGTGTTTCTCACAATTTGGCTAGTGCCCGCCCCTTCTGAAAGTGCTCCAAGGATTCAAGTGTTTTTGGGCATTCCTGTGATTAGGTGGATTCAAGTTTCAGTTGATTGATTCAATCTGCAACCATGCTTCTCAGAGCTCCTGCCATTGATTCTCCTGCTACTGATGCTTCTTCTCCATGGAAGCAACAACAACATTGCGGTTTTCAGAAAGGTATTTCAACAGAAAAATGTGATGTTGGTATACTATAACCTATATGAAGTCTAAGAGTGGGGCCAAGCATTTTGTTCATACCATTCGAGCTGTAGGTGGTGAAGGGAGGACGACAAGTGTGTCAAACCATAAAAAGGGTCTTTTTCACCTCTATTTACCTCACATTAACTTATCAATCCAGGAACGATTTGTTATCTCAAAGAGTGTACTCAGTTTGAGGCGGTCATTTGTCAGAGTAATGCTAGTAGTATAGTGCTCAAGAAAATACAAGAGTAAATGGATGCTTGAAATAAGATCTACTTATAGCAAAGCACTTTAAGACTTAAATCATGCATTCAGAAGACTAAGTAAATTATCAGTCAAGGGTACAGTAACAATAACTCATCCCTCTGTAAACTGATGTAACTAAAGACAATCAAGGAACAGATCATCAACCTGGGAACTAGACAACGAATGTCAATGCTCACTACAGTTTCAGATCGTTCAACGCAATGGCAATGCAAACAACAAGAAATGGAACAACAACTATAATTGAAACAACAACTAGGAAATGGAACAACAACTAGTCTTGATAAACAGTGAAACCTTACTCTAAGGAAATAAAGGCAGCAATCGTATCCTACAGAAATCAGAGAGCAATCCTTACTCTAAGAATAAATTGGACAACAAATGGAAATAGAACGGCAACCAATTAGCAATGAAATATAGAACAACACTTAGAGCCAATTGTGAATGTACAATAAACCGAAATAAATAACACACACAGCACACCTTGATATTGAGAGAAATAGTAATCTGACTCCGATACCACAAATATTAATCTCAGTTATAAAGGATAATGATCGCAATTCGTAATGGAACAACAATGTCAATTGAACAACAATCATAATTAAGTATAAACCATAGATGAATACAGTAATACCAACTTAAGAATGTTACAGCCCGGTTACTCTGTAATTGAACAGCAATAGCATTCTGTAAAGAACAGTAATGTTACATCAATGATTTAAAGGAACAACAATGCATTATAAAGTCAGAATGAACAATACAACATTCCTGTTACAGAGAACGATATTGTAAATATAACAGAGCTGTGATATAAAATAACAAAACACACCAGATTACCGAAAAAAGCTGATAATGAAAACTGCACATGAATTAAAGATAATGGTATAGGAGCAAGTGTTCCACCAGGGTCGGGCCCTTAGCCTCCAAGGATACACCGCTGAGATTATTCCAGGATCAAAGATGGAACAACAACCATATTTATATTAAAGCATCCAAACAAAGTTACAGTGGATCACTTCTCAACGAGAGTCGATGATCAAAGTTTTAGATACAAAGAGAAATTACATAAGAGTAACAACAACCGGTCCTTTGGGCTAACAGTGCTGCCCTTTTTATAATAGCCGAGTGGAGATATCAATGATGCAAAAATAGTTAAGATTGCGATCCCTCAGGATCCCTCAGAATCAAAGGATCCTGAGGGATTTGCCAAACTGTTAATTCCAGTTATCCCTTTGTTTTCTTGCGCCGATTCAATATCTCCTTTTCCTCTCCTTGGCTGATATGCTTCAGTTTGGATCGCCTTGTCTGCATATGGTTTCTTGCCACAGGGACAACAATTAACTTTTCCCTGTCTTTTTCCTTGGGATGACAATCTTTCGTTTTTCCCTTTTTCTGCATAAGAAAATGGCGATTATTAGTTGTTTTTCTTTACATACAAATCTCATAGATTTTGCCATAATTTCTTATTATTTACCTAGTTCATGATGCAAAGGGATTATGAGTTTTTAAAGAAAAGATGACAAAATAATCAATAAAACATACCTTCTTTAGTACTCCACACACCCCCTTGCTTACTCTTTTTCATGCCCTCATGAAAACATTGTAGTTGACATGTAAGGCAGTGAGAGAGTAAGCTGGAGACGAGATCTCATGTGGTGGTCTACAACCATGATGCCTAACTAAGTGTTCAAAAATATGGCCTGTTTGGCCCTCAGGCATCTCATACAGGGCTTGATAGCCAGGTGCAGGGTGCCAAATAATTGGACTCCTGAACCTATATCCTAACCAACATGGCCCTACCCTCAAGATAAGTTCACCATAGAGGCTCAAGTGATCAGCAGCTAACTTAAAGTTTTCATAATTAAATGGTTCCCCGAGTTGGATATTCGGATTAGAGGTCTGATAATGAAATTTAGTAGCTGCAATGGCAAGGTCCTTCATGGTAAAGAAGTATTCTATCCCTTTCCGATTGATTGTTGTATGAATGGGTCCTAATGCTTCAATCACACCCAGAGTCCTCATGAGACTCCTGTGTTTATTCCATAACTGTAATGGATCTCTAGGCTCAGCTCTTACCCATAAGTCTAATCCGTTTTCTTGTCTTTGGAAGGCATTATAGGCTTTAAGCCATTTGATTTGATTAACTCCAAATGAAACAAATGCCTGTAGTTGGATATCCCCAATGAAAGGGTCGGGGTTCTGCTCTGTCTCTTGATCTAACACGAGGTTATGTAGATAGAATTCACACAGTAGTCTTTGAACCTTTACTCCATAGTGCTTACAACAATTTATAAAATCATCAATAGTATTAATTTGTATAGGGGCTCCTGCTTTGACAACCTTAATTTTCAATTGCAAATATCGTTCCATTAAAAACAAGGCATAATTCTTAGCAGGGGCTCTACATGCTAGGATGTCAGTGTACAAAGAGCATAAGGTATCCATCTGCTTGATAACTACATCTAACCTATGAGTTACCTTTGCGACTTTCTCTTCTTCCTTTCGCCATCCTTCAAAAGCCTGGCTTTCGGATAGATTGACATTCCTTAGTTGTTGTTGTAATTCTTCATACTTTTCTCGAGAAACCGTTTGTTCTGTGAGTTTTTCTACTGCTTGCTGAGCTTGCATCAAACCCTCTCGTAGGGTTACTGTCCTCAGATCACTGTCCCACGTAGTAGTGGCAAGTGGAAGATTTACTTGAATCTTCTTATTGCGTCGCCTCGTGTTTATAGTCTGCATTCCTTCAGAGGATTGTGCCTCTGTCTGAACTTCTTTGTCACAGGCCGATATATCATCTGTTTGCACTTCAACATGGGCAACAGTTGAATGTTGTTCCTTTTTCTTTTGAATGACAGTCTGCACTTCAACAGGGTTTTGAACGACAAACTGTTCTTCAATAGTGTTTTGAACAACAAACTGTTCTTCAACAGGGTTTTGAACAACAGGCTGAACGTGGGTCCTCCGAACCTTTTTCTTGCAGGGTCTCACTGGAGTGGTTGCATGTCTTACCCTCGAAGTCCTTTTTGCTTTCTTTCTCATTTTCAAAACCTTGATTTGTTGTCGAAGTCGTGCTATCACATTCAACAATCTTTGCTGTTCTTTTCGTAGTCTTCTAATTTCTTCTGTTTTCTTAGAAAGAACAGTTGTCTGTTTAGTCGGGCCTGGGCTATCACCTTGGTCAATTCCCTAGTTTTCTTCTTGGGGTGCTCCTTTGTTGTTTTGTTCGGGTTGCTCAGGAGTAAAAACCCTAGTTGGATCTGTTATTTCCTGGGTGACTTCTTTTTCCACCCCTTCTTCTTCCAGGAATTCTTTCGGTGTAGTCTGGCTAGGAACGGATTGTTCCTCCTCTGTATCACTTTTTTCTCCTGTCATACTTTCATCATGAACATGATGATTCTCTTCTTCTACTTCCTTGTCACGTAATTCCTCGGGTGCATTTTTGTCCTGAGCAGAATGCTCTTTTGGTTCTTCTTCAATATGGAGGCCTAGTGGGCTGAGAGGTTGGGCATATTCGCCCATATTGACCAGAATTTTGGCCAATTCATCCTCTTGGAATGGATTTTGAAATGGACTATCTTCCTGTTGGAAATAATACTGAGAGGGGGGGTGAATCAGTATTATCTAACACTTTTAATAAATCTTCCTTATTTGTTCTTTGAATTAGTTTTTCATGTCAGTACCATAAAATAACGAGCATGAACAAAGAAAACATATAGTCACACCAAAGAACACAAGATGTAAGGTGGAAACCCAATGTGGGTGAAAACCACCTGCTGCAATATGTCTCTATCTTCTTTCAAATTAGAAACTCCTTTTACAATGGTTTTGTACTGGTGCAGTCCTTTACCAGTACGCAGGCTGCAACCTGCAGAGAGCTACAACTCTCTCTCGTTTTCCAGTCTCTCCTGGAAGGGAGCTACAACCCCCTACTTCTTTTCTTACAAGGACCACTTTTCATAAATTTTCAAACTGGATCCATAAGCATCAAATGATCATAAAGTATAAGAAAATCACCCAGTCAACTGTAGTAACCAGATCAACAATAATAGAACCAAACCCAGAACACAACAATGATAAACAAAGATCTTAAGAGAAGTAAGCACCCTGCTCAACTGCTCGCCTGCTTACGTAAGCACCCTGCTCAACTGCTTGCCTGCTTACAGTACGCATCCTGCTCAACTGCTTGCCTGCTTACGGTACGCACCCTGCTCAACTGCTCGCCTGCTTACAGTACGCACCCTGCTCAACTATTCGCCTGCGTACCTCGCTCTGAGTCCATTGAACTGCCTGCGGACCTCCGCACCTGCAACCCTTCTGTGCCTGCGTATGTACGCACCTGCAACCCTTCTGTGCCTGCGTATGTACACACCTACAGCCCTTTTGTGCCTGCGTACCTCCGCACCTTCAACCCTTCTGTGCCTGCGTACCTCCGCACCTGCAACCCTTCTGTGCCTGCGTACCGACGCACCTGAAATGCTTCGTTCCTGCGTACGTACGCACTTTTCTTTCACTGTACCTGCGTACCTTCGGGCATAGATGATTTCAAGACTTCAGAAATAACCCAGATAGTCATATCTACAGATCTGAACATGCGCCGAAGAGATCTCAATCCATCAGTAGATTCGCCTTATTTAGATCTAGACATACTCCCAAGAGATCATAATATTTCAGATCTAGCCCTCATAAGATATTCAACCAAAAACATACTCAAGCCAATTGATCTCCTTTGCTTTATATAGGAAAGCTCTTCCTTAAAACATGGATCAATACCACGAGCCGACACCATAATAACCCAATATCGTCGGCTAAATACCAAGATTAAAACATAAGAAAACCCCACATGTGAATTTATTTGCCTTGAAATGTGTGCACTGGGGGTACGCACCTCCTGAACGGCTGACCTGTGGGTATGTACGCACTCTATGTAACTCCGACCTGCGTGTACGCACCTTATGTAAGGTGTACATGCGTACCCTTTATTTTCTTCAATATTTGATAACTGATCATCAATCTCTGCTGCTGACTTGAAGTACTGTGATCTATCACCTGAATGGGTTGCCATCAAGGACAACACTTTAGCCATAATGCCAACACTTCCGTTGCTCTGTTTCTTCCTGCCCAGGCTGCTCGGTCTCTTCCTCCGTTTCTCCTTCCTCATTTCCTTCCAATCCTTTCTCATTCTCTCCCCTTCCTATTGTAGGGGTTGCTCATCCCCTGAATCGTCTATCTCCACTGGTTGGCTAGTATCCCCTTGGGAATTTTCCAGCCTCCCTCTAATCCATGCCAATCTGACTGATTTCCTCCATTTCAATGGTCTATCTGGTGTACTGGTAGCATGCTTACGTTTTGGGGCCGGCATAGTCAGTCCCCCTTCTATCATGGAAATTAGCTCTTCCCAGTTGCTCTGTTGCTGAGAAAGACTGTGGCTAACTATTAGCCGTATCAGCCCATGGTGACTTACTACCGATTCTACATGTTGTGATTTCCTCATACTTCGGGCGACATCATGAAGTAATGAATTTAAAAATGCAGGTAAGTTCACAGAGCATTTCTGTTTTAATACAACTAAGAGTTTAAGGTGTCGTGGTCTTACCACGTCTTTCCTGCCTTCACAGGTGATGTAGCTCTGGATGATCTTTGCCAATTATGCCCACGGATCGCCCAATGCTGCTGGTAGGACTCCCTTTCCTCTGACTGTCAAGTTCTGGCCTTCATCTTGGAAGATCTTCATGATCTTTCACAGTCTCTCCTTCTTTAGAGTCCACACAGGTCCAGTGGCTGGTAGTCCCGAGACCTCTGCAATTATGTCATCGGTGACTGCTATGTGTCTCCCCCTCATTGTGGAGTGATATTCTTGCAAGTTCTGCAAGAATTCTATTGCTACGGTCTCGTTGGATTCCTGTAAATGATTAAGATAAACTAGCCATCCTACCCTTGCCAGGATTTCCTGTGTAGCATTAGAAACTGTCAATACCTATGGTTCTCTTCGAATTGATCTTCCTCCCATGCTTTAGCTCACTGTAAAAACGTAGAGACGGCAATGGAACAACAGGCTGTTCAAACTGTTAGAAATACAGAGAAAATAACGAAACAACAGGGCTCATTCAAATCCTGGGTTACTTACTAATTGCTACAGAGCATAATACAGAAATGGCTTAGGAACAGCAAGCCATGCAGATTGAAAACAATATACCGTTGAGCCTTGCTATTTCCAAGTAAACAATTTTCCAAATAATAGTCTGACACGTATACCAGTAAATTATGAGGTCACCTGCCTCCCCCTTGCAATGTGATAGGCCGCCCTCGGCCATCAAATGAGGGAGTGGTGTGCCGACTTGCCATAGTATAGAGTCATAAAGGAACAATGTATGCCGAAATGCCATGTTTTACAAAAGGAGCAGATTGCCGAAATCGAGGTGTATAGTAGGATCGCTTAACAAATAAGAGAATGCTATGATATGATGCGAGGCTGGGAGGATAGGACAACTGACGTGCACAAAAAGTCTGATGCAGTCATTATCAACTTTTTCCGTCATGATTGGCTGTAATAGATTTTCATGTGTTTAATGGTTCGGGGAAATGATATACATAATCTTATGTGACATATTACAAAGGTATAAGACAAAGAAGGGTGTTAATGATTACTATTGGTGTATAAGGAATGTGACTTCAATACCATTAACAGAGCTCTGCTGCCGACAAGTGTCCATAACCTTGACAGAGTTGTTTGTTTCACCCTTGGAACCATGATCCTTTGTGTATGCTTAGGAAGTGTTGTACAATTTCAAAATGGAGGCCATTATGCTAGCTTGGTAACTAGTTAAACCGTAATGCCATTCACCAGGAAGGAGTGAAAGGTGGGCAGGCCGGCTCGTGATGAGACCTCCTGTTCCAAGGACTCTTTATTTTGTCTGATGTGCCTCTTGGATCATATCCCTGGTGTGGTGGCCATAGTGGGAATGGAACTTCACTTTCTTCCTTATGATCATGGTAGGCTGGCTCTTGATGAGACCCCCTATCCTGCATTTGACAACTCATAGGTTATATAAACATTTTTCTCTTTTCTTTTTTCTCTTATAAAGTACTTTCCTATGTATACACAAAGGGTGGTTCAGCACTCCTTAAGAGTAGGAATGGTGGAAGAAGTCTTAACATATCAATAGAAAAATATACCCTTTGTTCTTATTCCTTAATAATGATGAAAGAAGATTATGGGAATTTTAAAAAAAGAACCACCATGATAAAGATAAGTAATCATATCAGTATTAGTAGGATAATGACAGCAAAAGTGATGGATAATTGTGTCCTTTCCTCTTTCCTCTTATCAATTCAAAGCAATTTCTTGTAAAAATAGCGATTTCATATAATTTACTGATTTCAGTATGCTCTAGTTTTGTATCCATTGCATAAGTGTATAGCTGTGCTCCAAAAAGACTCGAAATTATCATATATTGAGAAGAACGACAGCTGTCCTTTAATTGGAACAACAAGGAGAACAAGCATCAATAAAAGGAATATGAGAATGTTGTTATTTCAAGAAGGAAGAGAAAAAAGTACAAGTGTTGTTCCTTTGGAAAAGGAACAACAGAAAATGCCATTGCCATTCCTTTGGAGAAGGAACAACAAAAAAAATGCAAGTGCTATTCCTTTGGAAAAGGAACAACAAAAACCAAAAGTGTCATTCCTTTGGAAAAGGAACAGCAAAAAACACAAGTGTCGTTCCTTTGGAAAAGGAACAACAAAAACCAAAAGTGTTGTTCCTTTGGAAAAGGAACAGCAAAAAAGCAAGTGCTGTTCCTTTGGAAAAGGAATAGTAGAAACCAAAAGTGTTGTTCCTTTGGAAAAGGAACAACAAAAAACACAAGCAACATACCTTTGGAAAAGGAACAACAAAAACCAAAAGTGTTGTTCCTTTGGAAAAGGAACAACAAAAAACGCAAGTGTCGTTCCTTTGGAAAAGGAACAACAAAAACCAAAAGTGTTGTTCCTTTGGAAAAGGAACAACAAAGACCAAAAGTGTTGTTCATTTGGAAAAGGAACAACAAAGTGAAAAAGGAATAGCTAATACAAAAAGTGATGTTCTTTCGGAAGAGGAACAACAAAACGAAAGTGCTGTTCCTTTGGAAAAGGAACAACAGAAAAACAAAAGTGCACACAAATGCTATTCCTTTGGAAAAGGAGCAACAAAGACAACAATGTTGTCCCTTTTTGAAAAAGGAACAACAGAAAAATGCAAGCTGAAAGAAAGGAATCAGCAAGATAGTGAAGGTGTTGTTCCTTCTAAAAGGAACAACAAAAACAATAGAATTGTTGATTCTTCGAAAAGGAACAACAAAGTGCAAAAAAAAATATGTATAGAGAATAATTTATGCTAACAAAGCAAAATAATTATGTACAAAATGTAAAAACAGTTAAATCACTTTAATGAACCAGAGGTGAGGAAGATTTCCCTTCCTCCACCAAAATTTGCATGTCGGAGTCTTTGCGGAGTTGTTGGTAAAAGGATTCTCGAGTAAGTGGTTTGCGGTATAGTCGAACTTAGTGGCCGTTTTCCTTGAAGGTATGTCTAGATCCGTCAATGGTGATTAGGGTAAGGGTGCCATTATCATGTACCTTTTGGATTTCGTATGGCCCCAGCCAATGAGTCTGAAGCTTCCTGGGAAAATCCTGAAACCTGGAATCGTATAAGAGCGCCCAATCTCCTTCGCGGAAGACTTTCTTTTTAATGAGAGCGTCATGCCATTTAGCTCGCTACTGTTGGATTAATGCAGTGTGTTGAAGGGCAGAGAGCCTGATCTCATCTAGCTCATTGATCTGCTGTAATCTATTAATCTGTGCCTCGTTTAGATCTAGACCAACTTCTTGTGCTGTTCGCAATGTTTGGATTTCAAATTCTATGGGAAAAATGGGTTCCTTTCCGAATACCAATTGATATGGTGAATAGCCAGTAGTGCTTCTCCATGTTGTTCTGTAAGCCCACAAGGCTTCTGGTAATCTTGCAGCCCAATCACGTCTATGTGATGCAATGGTTTTTGTCAAGATTGCTTCTATTATTTTATTGCTGCTTTCTACTTGACCGTTTGCCTGTGGGTGGTATGGAGTAGTAATTTTATGCTGGATATGATAGTTTTTTAGTGTTGCAGCAATCTTGTTACCAGCAAACTGTGGTCCACCATCTGTAATTATATCTCTTGGAAGCCCATATTGCACAAATATATGGAATAGGAACTGTATGACGGAATCCTTTGTAGCTCTTGGCAATGCCTCTGCTTCAACCCATTTGGTGACATATTCTATTGCTACCAGAATATATGTTTTCTGGTTCGAGGATGGGTTAATTGGACCAACAAAATCGAGTGCCCATCACTCGAATGGTTCAATAACCAACTATAGATTTAGGGGAATTTCGTCACACTGACCAGGGTGTCTTGTTCTTTGGAAACTGTCACAAGCTTGAACAAACTTCTTTGCATCTTTGAATATCGTGGGCCAATAATACCCTGTCGGCAGCACCTTATGTCTAGCTCTCCAATCGGCAAAGTGTCCGCCACATGGTCTGTTGTGACAACATTTCAAAATGTCAAAAATTTCATCCTCCTGGACACATCTCCTGATGTGCATATCTGCTCCTGTATGGAACAGGTGGCCCCCAATCCAGAAAATCGAGCACTTCGCTAGACAATCTACATTCATTCATTAGGGGTCAGATGTTTCGGTAATTTGCCTACTACTAAGTAATTCACAACATCAGCATACCAGGGTGTCTTAATAGTGACAGCAAACATATGCTCATTTGGAAATTGATCTTCAACTGCTGCTGCATCCACAGGTTTGGGCATCCGCGAGAGAAATTCAGCTACAAGATTTTCTCTTCCAGGGCGGTCCTTGATTGTGATATCAAATTCCTGCAATAAAATTAGCCATCTGGTTACTCTACCATTTGTGATTGGTTTATTTTCTAAATACTTTATGGCAGAGTGATTTGTATACAAGATAACATGATATCCAGTAATGTAATGCCTAAACTTATTGACAGCATGTATTACAGCTAGAAATTCCTTTTCAGTAACGGTATAATTCAATTTAGTAGGGGATAAATTCTTACTAATATAATAAATTGCATATGGTTTTTTATCTTCTTCTTGCCCAAGGACTACTCCAATAGCTGTATCCGAGGCATCTAATGAAATTTGAAATGGCAGGTCCCAATTTTGTCCTCTAAGGACTGCTATTGACACAAGCCTCTTCAGATCCTGGAAAGCACGGTCACATTTTTCTGTCCAAAGAAAGTCAACATTACCTATCAATGCATATAGAGGTGCAACAATATGCGAAAAATGTTCTATAAATCTTCTATAGTAACCATAAAATCCAAGAAAACTGCGTACCTCTGTTTGAGTGGTAGGCGTGGGAATTAGTAAAATTATTTGAATTTTGGCTGGGTCTACCTGTATGCCAGCTGCTGAGATATAATGGCCTAGAATAAGTCCTTCAGTCATCATCATATAACATTTTTCATGGCTCAAACAGAGCCTAGTGGCAATGCAGCGCTGCAGAACTTTTTCCAGTGTGTCCAATGCTGGATCAAAATCGTCTCCGTATGGTGTAAAATCATCCATGTATACTTCAAGTCCTTCATTTATTAAATCTGAAAAGATGCTGAGGATAGCCCTTTGAAATGTGGCAGGAGCATTGCATAAGCCAAAAGGTAGAACTCTGTAGGAAAATGTTCCCCAAGGACAAGTAAAAGTGGTTTTGTCTTGGTCTTCAGGGGCAATCTGAATTTGATTGTATCCACTGAAGCCATCTTAGAAAGAAAAGAATTTCTTTCCTGCCAGAGTGTCTAATACTTGGTCAATGAATGGAAGGAGAAAGTGGTCTTTCTGTGTTGCTTTATTTAGTTCTCTATAATCTACACAAATCCTCCACTTCCCATTCTTCTTTGGTACCACAACAAGTGGAGAGACCCATTTACTATCGGAGATAGGGTAGATGAAGTTCACATCTAAAAGTTTTTGAAGTTCAACTTTTACAATGTCTTTTAGGTGAGGATTAAGTCTCCTTTGTGGTTGGCGAACAGGTCTCACATCTTTTTCTATGTAAATGTGGTGTGTACATAACTGGGGATCAATTCCTTTCATATCAGGATAGTCCCATGCAAATGCTTCTTTGTATTTCCTCAGTAGTTGGATGAGCTTCTCTTCTTGTTCGGAAGTCAGGTTGGCATTAATGTTTAAAGTCTTTCCTAGGTCAATTTCTACAATTTTACTATTTGAGACAGAGGTAGTAGGTATTGTTTGATCGTGCGTATCTTTAAGAGGATCTTCTTCTAGTTCATTATCAAATGCTTCTTCTATCATGTGACATTATATGCAGGATCTGATTTCAGTTTGGCTAATAAAATTGTTAATGGCATTGTCTTCTGTTTGGTCTTTGAAATTGAGGGCCTCTTCTATGGTTAATGGAGATCTAATATTTCGGTGAGGTATGTTACAAGATGCTTGTTAGTTTTTATTATTGTGACACTTGCCTGCGCTAGGGGATATAAAGCTAGATTCTTGATATTTGACCCCCTAGCTATGGTCATACTGCCTTGTCAGCAGCCAATATAAGCATCGACAGTTGCAAGCCAAGGTTTACCTAAAATCAACGGATGTCCATCAAGTCGATTTTTGGGGTTTATTATCAGAAAATCAGCTGGATACTCCCAGGAGTCAACGAATACCATGACATCATGTAGTGTGCCTTCTGGCCGAACCATAGATTGGTCAGCCAGTTCTAATAAAGTGGAGGTCGGTTCTACTGATGTAATGCCCAGTTTTTGGCAAGTGGTGGTTGTTAAGATATTAATTGCAGGTCCTAGATCAACTAAGGCATTTGAGAAGGTTTGTCCATTGATTTGTACGGTTACTATTGGATTTCCTGGGTCTTCGTATTTAACGGGTGTTTCTTTCCCTGATAATAAATCGGATAGAGTGCCAACTACTTGGACTTTTGGGTTGTTTTTTATTTTCCTCCTTGGTTTCTTTATACATAGCTCTTTGATAGTCTTTTCATATATCAGAATGTCTTGAATGGCTTGGAGGAGTGGGATTTTTATGTACAAGTCTGGTAGTTCTCCCAGAATGTCAAAATCAGAGCATTGTATAGGTAGAGGTATAATTAGGCGTTTTGGGAATGGAGGAGAGGATGTGGTTGTTGGATTATGAATTTGTTGTCTGGTCACTTCCTCTTCTTGTGGCGGTTGTTCCATAGGTAATTGATTTTCAACTTGAGCTGTTTTATCTCCCTCTGTTTCAATGATACGCCCAGATCTTAATTGAAGATCATTACACTCCCTTAGATCGGTTCCTATCTCTGGTGTCTCAATTATTTGAATGGATTGGACCAGTCTATTATTTGGATTGGGTTTGGGTTGGGCTGGGGGTTTTGTTGTAATGCTGGCAGTGTAGGTTGAGGGAGTGGGATGGTTCCTACTGGTTGATTCATCGGTCTTTGCCAATTTGTCTGCCAGGCTTGAATCTGTGAAGTAGGAGGAGCCCATTGTGCTGGATATGCATTGTTTTGCCAATATGGTGGGGTATAGGGAAAATTTGGCCAATTGGGTTGGCTTGCTTGATTCGGCCATGGGGATGATGAAAGAAATGATTGTTGTGACCAATTCGGGAAGGGAGGTTGATTTTGCCACATTGTATTATATTGTTGAGCATGATATTGTGGAGGCTGAAAAGAAGAAGCTGGGTCTAGAAACATACCTGATTGTCGCAGCTACCATTGATGGCGCTGATTAAGTAGATACACCGATTCTGGCTCTTCTTCTGCTTCCTTGTATATTGCTTTCAATCCAAGAAGTGAGGGGTAGCTCTCTGTGGAGTGGTCTTTTGTACAAATGGCACAAACTTGGACTGCATCTAATGGACACTCCTTATGGCTGTGTTTCTCTATGCTTCTGGGACAAAATATTGCCAAATTTTGTTCTGCTTTTGCTTGCTTTTGTTTGGCTTGCATAATATCAAGTTGTGTTGTCAGTGTCCCCAATATGTCAGTTTTAAAATTTTCTAATAAATTTCCAATTTCTACACAAGTTACTCCTTCTGCCGAAGTTCTGTTATCTCTTGCAAACCGATCATGTTCTGCTGGTTTTAGTCTTGTGCTGCCTCTCGAGCTCCTGATACATAAATTAATAATGTTAGCAAAATTTTCCTGATAAATATCTCCTTTTCCCATAATATTTAGTGTTTCAATCCATTGTTCCTTCATTCCCCTAATTAATGTTGTTTTTAATACATTATCAGGTAAGGGTAATGATGCATAAGGAGATCTTTGAAGATTGTACTGGAAACACTCTACATATTCTTCTAATGTTTCATTTGGTCTAGCTACCATCTGAAATATTTCATCTTTTAACTCTCTAGACCTGCAATAGTCCTGATATTTTTTTAGAAAAGACTCTTTCATTTGGTCCCCGTTATTTATAACACCACCACATAATCCCATAAACAATCTTAGAGCAGCCCATTTTAATGTGGAGGGAAATAATTTCAGTTTTTGGGGGTCGGTGGTATAGTCATATCCTCTACACAACACGTCAAATTCGAATAAAAATGCATTCGAATCTTCTGATTTAAGGCCATGGAATGTAGGGATATGCTGGAGAGGAATTGCTTTCATAGGTGCATTAGCTGCAGTATCCACAATGGGGTATTGCAGTGTAGAGGTTTGGGTGTTTGGCTGCTTCTGGGCCATTTGGTCAAATATATGCCAATAACCTTCTGGGATGTCTAGGAGGGTATGCCTAGGTTGTCGAGGGGGAATGGCTCCAATGGGAATGGCCTTAAAAACACTTCCTTTATCTGGGATGATGAGAGTATCTAATGTCTGGGAGGGTTCAGGTTCTTGAATTTATTCAACTTTGTTATAAATGATTTTTGCAGCACTTCCCTTATCTAGGCTCCTTAATGGCTGTATTACCCCAGGAGGAGATTTTGGTTCTTCAGTTTCTCCTGTTTCTCCTCTTCCTTCACAAATATTGCTAAGGTTCCCTTCTTACAATGATTTTGGACTAGAATTTTCAATTTCTTGAAAATCTTGCTCTTCGGTTTGACTGTGCACCTCAGCAAAGGCTATAGATGGTGATCTTGTGGCCTGAAGGGTACTAGTAGGCTGTCTAGAAGCAACTTTTCGAGGTCCTACTAAAGGCTGAGATTCTGCTTTTTTAAGAATTTCATCTATAAAGGTCGATCAGCCAAGGGTCACTGGCCCCTTAACTTTATCGGGCTTGGGTAGAGGTTTGCGATTCTTTTCAGGCTTTTTATGCTTAGTCATGCACTCAAATCAACAGCTAAGTTCTACCCAAACAAAATAGCAACAAATATGTAGGAAAGAGGGCAGAGGAGCAGGGCTATTACATACTCCACACATAGGTTCTTACCTTTCATTTTTAAAACCCAGTTCTTTCCTAACAGGTTCTTACACTACTCTTGAAAAGAAACAAATGGCTACACTCTTCCCCAGCAACGATGCCAAAATGTCGAACCATAAAAAGGGTTTTTTTCACCTCTATTTACCTCACATTAACTTATCAATCCAGGAACGATTTGTTATCTCAAAGAGTGTACTCAGTTTGAGGTGGTCATTTGTCAGAGTAATGCTAGTAGTATAGTGCTCAAGAAAATACAAGAGTAAACGGATGCTTGAAATAAGATCTACTTACAGCAAAGCACTTTAAGACTTAAATCATGCATTCAGAAGACTAAGTAAATTATCAGTCAAGGGTATAGTAACAATAACTCATCCCTCTGTAAACTGATGTAACTAAAGACAATCAAGGAACAAATCATCAACCTGGGAACTAGACGACGAATGTCAATGCTCACTATAGTTTCAGATCGTTCAACACAATGGAAATATAAATAATAGGAAATGGAACAGAAACTATAATTGAAACAACAACTAGGAAATGGAACAACAACTAGTCTTGATAACAGCGAAACCTTACTCTAAGGAAATAAAGGCAACAATCCTATCCTATAGAAATTAGAGAGCAATCCTTACTCTAAGAATAAATCGGAAAACAAATGGAAATAGAACGACAACCAATTAGTAATGAAATATAGAACAACGCTTAGGGCCAATTGTGAATGTACAGTAAACCGAAATAAATAGCACACACAACACACCTTGATATTGAGAGAAACAATAATCTGGCTCCGATACCACAAATATTAATCTCAGTTATAAAGGATAATGATCACAATTCGTAATGGAACAACAATGTGAATTGAACAACAATCGTAATTAAGTATAGACCATAGATGAATACAGTAATACCAACTTAAGAATGTTATAGCCCGGTTACTCTGTAATTGAACAGCAATAGCATTCTGTAAAGAACAGTAATGTTACACCAATGATTTAAAGGAACAGCCGTGCGTTATAAAGTCAGAATGAACAATACAACATTCCTATTATAGAGAATGATATTGTAAATATAAAAGAGTTGTGATATAAAATAACAAAACACACCAGATTACTGAACAAAGCTGATAATGAAAACCACGCACGAATTAAAGATAATGGTACAAGAGAAAGTGTTCCACCAGGGCTGGGCCCTTAGCCTCCAGGGATACACCGCTTGAGATTATTCCAGGATCAAAGATGGAACAGCAACCAGAATTATATTAAAGCATCCAAACAAAGTTACAGTGGATCACTTCTCAATGAGAGTCAATGATCAAAGTTTTAGATACAAAGAGAAATTACATAAGAGTAACAACAACCGGTCCCTTGGGCTAGCAGTGCTGCCCCTTTTTATAACAGCCGAGCGGAGATATCAATGATGCAAAAATAGTTAAGATTGCGATCCCTCAGGATCAAAGGATCCTGAGGGATTCACCAAACTGTTAATTCCAGTTATCCCTTTGTTTTCTTGCGCCGATTCGATATCTCCTTTTCCTTTCCTTGGCTGATATGCTTTAGTTTGGATCGCCTTGTCTGCATATGGTTTCCTGCCACAGGGACAACAGTTAACTCTGCCCTGTCTTTTTCCTTGGGACGGAAATATTTCGTTTTTCCCTTTTTCTGCATAAGAAAATGGCGATTATTAGTTGTTTTGCGTTACATACAAATCTCATAGATTTTTCCATAATTTCTTATTATTTACCTAGTTCATGATGCAAAGGGATTATGAGTTTTTAAAGAAAAGATGACAAAATAATCAATAAAACATACCTTCTTCAGTACTCCACAAAGTGCTCTGACTGGAGTTGTATTTGAGCCTTTTGCTGAAGTCCAGAATGAGCTTGTGCTAGTTTCTCAATCATTCTCTCAGTCTTTGGTCAGACAAAAGTTCTCAGATCACTGTGAAGGCGCATTGAATGAAAAAATCAACATGGAGTACAATGTTTCATATGTCTATCGTGCTCTCTTTGCATACTTTGATAGGGACAACGTGGCTCTGCCATGCTTTGCTAAGTACTTCAAGGATGCCAGTAACGAAGAGTGGGATCATGAAGAAAAGCTCATGAAATATCAGAACATCAGAGGTGGGAAAGTTAAACTACAGTCCATTTTGATGCCTGTTGTCATGGAGTTTGACAACGCTGAGAAGGGTGATGCCCTTTATGCCATGGAGCTGGCCTTGTCTTTGGAGAAACTGACAAACCAAAATCTTTTGAACTTGCATGTTGTAGCCCAAGAGGCTAACGATGGTCAGATGATGGATTTCATCGAGGGAAATGTTGCAAGAAGTGAGGAACTCTTTCTCTTGTTGCAACGAGAGTCACATTATGATGAACATCTCTTACGTAGACGTCGGAAGACATGAGTATCATCTTTTCAAAATATATCATGAGAGTTTGGCAGTGGACATTAATGGTTTCATGGGAGTGTTTCACTTGGCATGTCCAAATAACATCAATAAAGTTGATGATCCGAAGGCAGTACTCGTCCATCCAGTAGTTGAAGGCACTTTGAACGTGTTGAAGGCATCGATTGCAGAAAATATGAAACGCGTAGTGGTAACATCATCGATCTCCTACATGATTCCAAACCCAAGTCAAGTAGATTTGTTGAATTATGAGAGTCTGCAGTAAGAACCTTAATTAAAGTTTTTAGTGCTTTATGGTACTTAGAGCACTAACCCCATTATTTGTACATGATAATATGATGGCAAGAAACAATAAAACATAAAGTGTTTTAAATGGCCATCAAGGGGATTTGTAGCCACTCTGAGGTGATGAGAAAGTGAGAGGCATTATGCCTAAGTTTTTGTAATGGGTTTTGTAATCATCATTATGTAATCGATTTGAAAGAAACAATTTTCCTAAACCATATTGGCAATTCCATGTAAACTTGTCCAAAGAGTATTTTATAAACTCTTGGAAAGTAAATTGCTTCATTGTAATCTTGATAATGTCAGCTACAAATGCAAGTAATGGTTTCATTGTTCAAGCTACAAAGAACAGAGGTGAAGGAGACAAAGAAGATGTTTCAAAGACATTGCATACAGTTGATTGATGATTTGATACTTTTGGAGACCAAAAGTTTTCTCCATGGGGAGGTGTGATCCAGGAGGATCCTCAAACCTCTACATGTTCTGGTCAGCCTTAGATACAACCAACATAGTCTATCCAACAAAGAACTCACATGGGGAGCCTTTAAAAACCCTTCTTGGGAATCAAGAAGAGGAGAAGAGATCTTGTGCAGAGCTTCTTCAAGGCTTATTGATTTAGGGATTTTGTAAAGGAGAAGTAGATTGTAGGTCTACTTATTTTTCCCTTTTTCCTTCAAGAATCAATAAAGCAGGTTCATGGGATTCATGAACCCGAAGAGGTAGCCAGGGAGGTTCTGGTGAACTCCATTATCAAAGTTTATGTGTCATGTCTCTATATTTATTGCTTATTATAGTTTCATATGTTTTGTTTGTATGTCTTTAAGCAATGATTGAGAATGAATATTGTAGGCCAATTTTTCCATTATGTTTTAGTGGAGAATTGATATATGAATTGAATTGAAATCTAAATTAGTTGCTAGGGCTCTAATTTTATATCAGTTTGGTGTAGGAGTCCCAGCAGTGGGTCATACAGTACCACCTTGACCACGGTTGCGTGCAGAGGCAAGTAAGATGTCCCTGTTGGTAGCAAAGGTGTGACATATGCAACAAGTCAAGGAAGGTGCATGAATAGTTCTAACACACGGAGGGTGAGGTGAGTGCACCCCTTGGAAACCTATGAAAGCACGGCGTTAAGAAGGGAACACACGAGCAAAGATGTATCACAAACTAGAAGGAAAGTAAGCTAGCAATCCAAAGTGATGGTTTAAACCAACAATGCATTTCAGTAAGATTCATACATACATATACATAAAGAGTCTATACACAGATGCGTAAGAAAACATATTCATATATCATTTAGAGTAAATGAGATAGCTGAAATACAATACGACATATGCATGAAACATGCTGGCTCTGTTATATTAAGAAGTGAAAGTTCTAGTCATAAAATACAACCATGACTAGCCACTAGTTTCGACAACGGAACATTACAATCACTACCACTTGCTCCTCCAAAGAGATATACTAGCTCCGCATAGTGGAGAAGCCAAGGCTCATTACAATACTCTCCAAGCTTTCTCTAAGATACTCTTATCAGAAGCTTGGCTAAAAAAAAACCTCTACAATGAGTTATGAGGTACTTTATATAGCAAAGGGTGGGGTGACCCTTGACATTCCCCTCTATGACTGTTCGCCTACCCTCATGACTCTTCAACTACTCTAAACTATCAACACTTGAACTTCCACTTGACAAGATGTTACATACAATCTGCACATGTACCCATGTGAGACAAAATAGGCTTGAGAAAGCCATGCAAGACATCACTAACACTCGGACAGTTGTGGTAAAACCAACTCTTTGACATCCTTGCGATGATCAACGATGTCGAACTGATGCGAATCTTGGTTGTCCGTGATGGTGTCCGTGCACTCAATGGTGACATCCTGCTGAAAGTGAACTCTTGCCTCTATTCCATCTGAGTACACTGATATGGCTCCTTTTTCCAACTCATCTAATAACATGCGCATCATCATCTTGAGTGTATCTAGACCAACAAGAAACTGATGCATAATGTTTGTGCTGATCTCCAAGTGCGTGCTAATGACCATGCACATCAACTTGTCAAAATACATGTTCAACTCCAGTCAGACTTGATTCTTGTCTTCGCTTAGGTGAGTGTGCCAAATGGGTGGGATCGCATGCGTGCACACATTGACATATATGCTCTTGAATACCCTTGCATGCGATCGACAACACTGCTCATCTTGTCTGCTCCATGCTGGCTGCTGAATGGATCTATAACTTGTACGAGCACAATTTCATCAGTCTGTGCATGTTGCGCCTCCTGCTGTACCTGTTCCTGCTACAACTCCTTCTCTCATCTGTGCAACCCCTATTCTTACTTCACGTGATTGTCTTGTCACACTATTACCTCATAGCCTCAGTCTCTAAAGCTTCTTTCATCACAAGTGGATCTGCTTGAACTTGCAACTTTTCTCCACCTCTACGCTGTCAACAACCTTCCTCTTGCATGTGTCGCATGCAGGTGTGCTACCTTTTGCTGTTGCTGATGGTGTTGCTCACTGTGATGCTGCTACCATTTCATCTTGATATCCTTGTCCATGAACAACTTGATGTATTCATAGATAGGCAAGTTCATAGACACTTGATTGACTACATCCCCAATTTTGCTCTGAACGATGTCATCGACTCTGCTCTCCTGGAAGCCATTGTACTTGTGCTGCTGAGAGGTAGAAAAACACCTGTGATACCTGGAGACATAGAAAAACTCATGACAAGAAATCTGTCAGTCGAAAACTAAAAAAAACTGGAGGACTCACATGCAACATACATATGTGACTGTTTGTGAAGATTGCGTAATTTTCACCAGGAGTCTGGGAGACTGACTGCGAAAACTACAAAAGGCATAGTCCAAGATATCGGAAGGCTGACTGACTACTGGAACTATGCAATGCATAGACTAGCCTGACCCGCTGAGGACTAAAACTACGTAATGCATAATTTCAGTCAGCAGTGACATGCAAACCAGTAAACTACATTGCATAGTTTCTGGGGCCAGCAAGGCACTGCCTCCTAGAATTGCGCAATGCAAGCCTAGAGGTCAGTGCTGGGCTAGATTTGCATAATTTTTGGAGGGAAGGCAGAGCCTTCACTTCCAGAAATGCACAATGCTAGCTGGGCAAGGCAAGGTCCGGGCTAAGGTAGCCTAGACCCGCCGACGGGCGACTGAAAACATGAGAAGTCTGAATGCATGGTGATATTGATTGTAAACAAGAGTGAACAATCATGCATGCAAACAACAAGTGTAGGATTCAATAAACGGGAAAACATGCATGTATGTGAAGCGAGTCGTTGCAACGACGACCGTCAGTGCAAAAACAATGTCATGCATGAGACAACAGTGAGATGCGAACAAAAATTGAAACAATGCTTCTATAAGATAACATACATCAAAACAACAACAAGCGGTCACTGAAATCAAGTAGAAAACACTCACACAAGCTGAAACACAAAAAGAGACATAAACGCAGTGCAAGACATGCAAAATAGGATTACCCCAAAACAACTGAGCTGAATGTGTCAACAACTCCTAGATGCAATGTGGGATGTTAGCGCTACAAGATAGATGTGAGGGATGATCTTTGCAACGTCTAGTTCATAAGTTTTGATAAAATCGAGGTTATGACGCAAATGCTACAAATCTAGGAAAAGCGACACTTGGCTAGATATTTCTAAAATGAGCATTGCATGTAACCTCCATGTGTTAAACATGGATCCCTAAATCAAGGGATGCCTTTGCATGCTACCTTGGGAAAAGCAGTCCATGCATGAAAATTAGTTTTGCTCGGTCCTAGAGGGAACCGATCAACTTGAAGGCACATGCATCGGTCTACGAACTTGGGATGAAAATGGAGTTCTGGCCTGAGATGGGCTAGCTGTCCCAGAGGGATTGCACAATTCTCGGGGTCAGCAGGTGATTGCCTCCCAGAATTGCGCAATTTCTAGGCTGAGAAGTAGTGCTGGGTCAGATTGCGTAGTTTTCTGGAGGAAGACAACCTGACTGCTCTATGCAATTTTGGAGCCTAGCAAGCTACCAGGCTAATTTGCAAAATTTCTGGAGGGAAGGCTGGTTCCCCTCCATAATTGCGTAATTTTTTGAGGGAATCCTGACAGACTGATTTGCGCAATTCTTGAGCTTAGCAGGTTGGCCAGCTGATTTTCGCAATTTTTGGAGGGAAGGCTGGTTCCCTTCCAGAATTGTGTAATTTTCTGGGGGAGATGCTTGGCCAGCACATGGTCTAAGTCTGGAAAGACAACCTGTGAGGGGAGTGAAGCAAACTAACATACACAGGTTAACAAGACACTGAGAAACAACTAAAGCCTATATGCTTGACAGTGCAAGACATGCTGCTGAGGATGGTTGGTAGGGAGGCTCCAAAACGAAGCTAAGGAAAATTTTTAAAGGATGTTTTTAGCCACTACAACATCACTATGTATAATGGTTAATTTAGAACATGTGTGTTTTTTATGGTGTGTCAACTATGTGTGTCATTTAAGAACATTGATTATGTGTCACTTATGGTGCATCCCTTATGTGCATTGATGGTCATGGCTCATTGCTAATACGAATCATTTATGTCTTCTTAGTTAAGGTGAATCACTTATACATAACACCTAATATGGAGTAACATGGATATTGTACATTACTTTAGAGAATATATGCTTCACTATGCCATTTATGGTAGGTATCTTGCAACTTGTTTGATTATGTGTCTCCGTTTGGAAAGTATCTGTTGGCTTGTTGGGGCCTCACCCAGGTTCAGAGTTAATTAGCCAAACAAATCCCTGTACTACTGTCCCTTTCGGCAACAGTCCGCGAAGCATGGACTGAGGTCTCACCCAAAGTAGTATGGGGGGGTGCTAGAACCAGGTTTCCGCACCCTTGAGATATCTGAGGGGTTGATTTAGTCCAACAAGGAATACCTTCGTGCAAGTTACTTTGTGCACTTCTCTGGCCTACGAGGCCTTCACGCCCTGATATATTTGCCTTCGCGCATCCCTACCCAGTAGTTGTGGGCTTTCGTGCTACTGGAGCAATGATCTACACTATTTCCCCAAGTCACACCATAAATCTTACTTATCTTCTTATAACAATTAGTTATCTTTGCATAAATAGACACCTTGTATTATATTCACTTACTCAACAGATTTATATAAGTTCATGCAGTAAATAAATAGTAAACTTGCAATTCATACCTAATAATGCATAAAATAGGAAAAGATACACAGAAATATGGTAAAACTTCTCTTTATTAATGCTTCCAACAGTTATAGACTCGACCTGCCCTGCGCACTCAGTTGCAAGAGTCTGCACACTCAGTTGCAGACTACTAGTCCTTTGCGCACTCAGTTGTAGAGCCTTCTCCTACTCTACGACCCATGGACACAATTCTACACTTCAGATACTCTACTATGCTTCTATTCCATGATCATCATTCCATGTCTTAACTACTTAGAGCCTCACTCTATTTATACAATCTTATGGTCCGCGAACCATGGGTAGATCTCTCAAACCAACATTACATTACAAAAATGAGGGTGGACAACCCTTTGATTCATTGACCATCTTCGCGCTCCACACCCACAAATCATGGAGTCTTTACAATAGACTTAGTCAAAACTTGGTCTTTAAGCCCCAAAACTTGCCTTGGGGGGATACCATGCCTAATAGGCCCCTAATACAAACATAGTAACTCGCCCACGAGTCACTCTGTCGGTGTGGAAATCTTCACGTGGAGACCTCCTAGCTCAGCTCGGACGACTACAAGGTTGGTAGCGCATTGAGCGGCTACCTGCTAAATCTCCTATACTCATTGTTTTGAAACCGTGTTGTCGAAACTGCTCCCCTGCATCTGTTCCTGTGTCCCATGCATCTGCATTCCTTCAAAGATGATGTCATCTGGGAGGAGTGGAGTCTGCTGAGAGTTCTTGCTCTCATCGAGGTCCTTGGGCACCTTTTCCTTCCCTTTCCACGGGGGAACATACGCGGGCAGCTTTGTTGGAAGGTGCGTAGACTTGGTTTCTTCCTCCATGCCCTCCTCCCTGTCTTCTTCAACTATGAGGTCAAGGTCTTCTTCCTCTTCATTAGTTTCCAAGTTAATCACTTACCCTTTTTCCTCCATAGTTAATTTGGTTCGCAGCGGGTTTCGAGGGGACACACATATCAAAATCATTGGTTATTTATCTTTCTTTGGTCTCGATGTGCGCGGTGATTTAGGGATTTCTGCCACAATCCTGGTGCTCTTAGGGGCATCTTCTATAGTCATGGCCTGCGCGGCTTCTTCGACAGTCATCTCTATGATTTCCCTGGCTTCCTCAGACGCTGCCATCTTGTTCGTCTCGAAATCTCTCAACTGCTCACTCAGGGGCTCAAACAACGCTCTACATAGGACAAACATATCTCGCTTCGGAATACTCGGGGTGTTCGACAGCTCAATTCGTAAATGACCAAGTGTTGTTTGCTGGGTAGCCCTTTTTATTTTATAGTGCCTTTTGAATTTGAATTCGACCATTCCCCCCAAATCCGGTCAATTAATGCTCCCTTGGCAGCATATTTGCCCAAATCTTGCCCATAAGACTCATCTTAAATGACACCGTTCACTCCATTTGGTCTCAAGTCAAGCATCACATCATGAATAGTGACTACAATGGTCACTTTCCATCCAAATCGCGTGGCAACACAACCCCCCTTGTGCGGTCACGGACCTTGTGACACCTTGCTTCTGCACACACCCCAGACATTTCATAGCTCTCAGGTAGAGTAATTTATAGTCCCACGCTTCCTTCCAACTGTCAGGAGCACTAAGACTGTACTTCCCACGGCTAGTCAGGTGGCTGCGTCACCTATATAAGGTTCCAACCGGTCATCCATCATTATTCCTGGAACAAATCTGTCTTTTATTTTTACTATCTGCGTCGCATACTTTACCATCAACATTGCGCCACCATGGGGGATCCCTTTAGTAGTTTGCGGTCCAATCCAAGCCATTAGGCTGATCAACTCTCGGAGGTAGTCCCCAAATTCGTCAAAATAATCATCTGCACCCTATTTTATCACCCTGGTTTCCTTATCGAGAAAATCCTTCGTTATTTTTTCCTGAAGCTTCTTGACTTTCTCTTCCACCAGAGCACTTTTCTCCCTTAATCACACCCTTTCTTTCATAAGTTCTTCGAGCCTAAGATCACCCTATCAGATTTCTTCCGCAGGTCCCAAGCATTCTGCTTCATTCAGTTGCACGATCCCTTCTTCCAAGGCTATGTGAACCGTTATATCTACTGGTGCTACTATGTGCGGACTAGGTTTACTACACGCTATTGGAACTACAATGTTTGCTCCATAGGCCAATGTAGAAGGCGTTTTCCTTGTTAGTTTCTTGCACATTGTAGTATAAGCACATAGAACTGCTGGGACGCGTGGGTCCCAATCACTCTGCTGTGCATTATATACCCTGTTCAGTGCTTCGCACACTCCATTAAAGGCTTTTACGTGGGTAGCCTTTTGCACACGCGTTCTTTCCAAGCTTCGTTGTCCCAACTGGAGGGATTGTTCACACAATTGCCTTTCAAACACCTGCTTATTGACCGTGTTTTCGAACGCGAATTCCATGTGCATCCACGCAGGTTGTTTACCATATGCATGTACCCACCTGGACAGATATGTGCACGGATCATCCCATCCATCATACTTGTTGTTTAGATGCATCTAAGGCTTCCCAAAACGCATGCGCATCATTCTCCTGCATTCACGCCACTCCTCAAAGCTTCCTTGGTGCGTACCCCACCACCTCACAGGTGTAGCACATAGTACCCATTTCAAAGCATCGAAACGTTGTTGTTCCGGCACGCCTCTTTCCAATTTGTTCAAGAAGTCATCTACCTCGCTTAACCCATTGTATGTAGGCAGATCCCTTACTTCCCTTGATACGCAGTGCGACGATCTTGTCAGCATGTTGTAGTTCAGCATGGTTACCTCGTGTAACCGGTTCTGCCATTGCTCTATCTCTTCATCCGAATCCGACATATACGATCTTTCATGCTCCCATGAGATTCGTCCATCCGTGGTGGGATTTACCCAGTCTTGCTCTCGTGTGGTTATCTTGCAGATGAAATCTAAGTCGTCGTCGCTTTCATAGTTGCGCACTAGCTCTGTGTAGCGCGATCCTTCTGCAGGGTCCAAAGTTACAACTACGCGCAGAGACGTTTTCTCAAAAATCATCTTGCACTTCTTCAGATTTATCACCCCATTCATGTTAGTGGCCCAATCTATTCCTAATAGCGCAGGGTAGGGATTGCTGTCATCAACAATCTCTATCACTTCAAAATTTGCCAGCGCGCTTTCTCCTTCAATATCCATGGTGATTCCCTGCAATCTTCCCATAGGTAGGATCTTTTGCTGGTTCGCCATTCGTAGTTTGATGAGAGACAATTGCAACGTAGGCCTTCCCATGCTCTCGCATGTCTGCTTCAGCAGAACGTTCGCGTCTGATCCTAAATCCAGAATCACTTGGTCCATCTCATATTCTCCAATCTGTGCGGTCAATCTCATTTCTCTTCCTGTCCTTGTCGCATGCTTTCCAATCTTCCGGACTACGCGTGGTTTTCCTTGCACAGTCCCAACGCATCTATTAATGAGTTGCTGCAACCCCTTTATAGCCTTACTATCGCCCACAAGCTTCATGCATGTTTCTAGGAATGTTGTGAGCATTGATGGGCCCATTTCTGGCTCCGGTCTGTCTTTGCTTCCTAAAGTGGAGGAATCTACGAAGCTCTTCCTTGCTTACATGAAGGTTTCCTTGGCGCACTCCAAATCAAACTCTGGTTCTTTCGTCGGAGCCTTGAGAACCCAAGTCCTATCTTCCGGCTGCTTGCCTTTATCATCCCCCATCGTTATCCCACTTCGGAGCAAAATGTTTACGCTAGGGTCTTCCTTGCGTGGCTCAGACCTCATCATTTGCAGGTTCTGGGTCGAGGGAGGTTGGAGCGCTCCCTTGTCGCCAACCTCGCTATCAGTGTGGGACAATCCTCCATCTCATGACTAAACAATGTACAATACAAGCATGATGGATGCGTCAGATTCATACAATCACGGGCATAATGTCTTGGCCCCTTGTAATTGTAACATATCAGCTGTCCATGACCTTTTCCAGGTCCTCCTCGAGCTCGGCCTTGTCTGCACCCCTGAAAGTCGGTTCGCGCCATTCCTGCATTCTGGTTAAGGGGTCATGTTTCAGAATGAACTATGTAGGTGGGAGTCCTATCCATCATCAGCTCATAATTCCTACAGGTGCACTCATCATGTCCTATTGATCTATAGAAATTACAGAACAACAACTGCGAAGTTTTCGTGTACTTCTGCAACAAATGGCAGTTGTCTGTAGCATACTTTCCTCCTATTTGACAAATCGCACATCACAACGTAGGCATCGTGCAAGGTACTACTTAGGCCTCCGGTCTTAACGACATCGATCCTCCTCCCGCGAGGTAATTCGCGAACACTGGGCAGTGGTCCTTTTCATGACCCTGACCCTTACATTTAACACACCATACCTCGTCGCGCACTTCTGGGTGAGCTGTCCTGTCCTGTTTCAGACTCTGCATCTCAAGGCACAAGTTTTTCAACTGTGCATGAATCTACTGAACTCCCAGGTTGGGATCCTATATCAGGGTCTCATGCAGCCTCATCACGATTTCCAAGGCCTCTGCCTAAGTTGTTAACCTTTGTTGTGACAACGCATTCCTCAAATGCAACATTAACGATGCTACAAATCATTTGCGGTGTTGTCCATCCGTCAAAGTCATGTTAGCTTCGTGAATTATACACTTCAGTCTCTGATCTAATTCCCAAGGGGTTTCTCCTAGTAGCATCATGATCTCATTGAATCCAATGATCGACTACGCATCTGACTTCGACCTACTAAATTCTCTGTTCAACGCAGTTTGGATATCCACGATCCTTGCATTCATATTGTCATTAGAATACTTAATATACCAGGTCAACACGCGATCCTGCAGAGTGGTGACCAATGTTGCCTTCTTTATATTGTCGTTTGTAACTCCCTGCACTTCCCATATAGCTTTTATCACCAACCAAAACTAGTCTGGATCTTCATTTCCTACTCACTTGAACACTAGTAACTTGATCGCGCTTGCCATATTGACTTGCGGTGGCAACGGAGGTGGTATGGGCAAAGATGGAGGTGAAGATGGTGAAAATGGTAGTGGTGTGGGTGGGGGTGGTATGCGCGGAGTCCTCTACCTTATCAAATTGATCGCACTTCTTGGTGAGACCTTCACAAGGTCTTCCTCGTCCCCTCGTGGAGGTGAAATCATGGGGCTAGTTTCTAGTTTTGCACTACCTTCATTTCTGTAAATTCTCCCACTTCACGTAGCCCCAAACATCAATGTATTTGCATAATACACTTTTCATACAGTATCATTTTAATCCAAATGTTCAGAGACTTAGCGTACTTACCTCGCGGTCCCTTGAGGAAGCGTCATTCTGCCTCGCTATAGCTGATTGAAGTATTTACCGCGAAATCAGTAATGAATCCTCCTATAATTCAATCGAGCCAGTGATCAACACCATGCGTGATCTTATCATCCGATGCTTCCAATATGCGGACCAACTCTAGGGTCCACACAATAGGACTGTCGAGCTTGCACCTTCCTTGGCTATCTACTAACTTTGCAATCCACTCGTACATCTCAATAGGGAAAGATGCAAAGAAAATTTCATGGATTTCTCTGTATAGGTGGCATTCTAACCACTCTTCTTTTTATGGTCACAGATTCTTGTTCTCCTGCGCTGTGAACTCGTGAATTCTCTTGTACAACCAACCTTCAATTTCTTTCTTAGTTGGATTCCAAAGATACGACATCAGACATCTCTATGCAGATTCCGGTCCCGACAATGGAACCATTTGTTGGCTTGTTGGGGCCTGACCCAGGTTTAGAGTTAGTTAGCCAAACAAATCCATGTACTACTGGCCCTTTCGGCAACAGTCCGTGGAGCGCGGACTGAGGTCTCACCCGAAGTAGTATGGCAGGGTGCTGGAACTAGGTTTTCACACCCTTGAGATGTCTGAGGGGTTGATTTTATCCAACTATGAATACCTTTGCGTAGGTTACTTCGTGCACTTCTCTGGCCTGCGAAGCCTTCGTGCCCTGATATATTTTCCTTCACGTAGCCCTAACCAGTAGTTGTGGGCTTTCGCGCTGCTGGAGCAGTGATCTACACTATTTCCCGAAGTCACACCATAGATCTCACTTATCTTCTTATAACAGTTAGTTATCTTCACATAAACATATACCTTGTATTATATTCACTTACTCAGAACATTTATATAAGTTTGCGCAGTAAATAAACAATGAACTTGCAATTCATACCCAATAATGCATAAAATAGGAAAAGATACACAGAAATATGGTTAAACTTCTCTTTATTAATGCTTCCAACGGTTACAGACTCGACCTGCCCTTCACACTTAGCAGTAGGGGTTTGTGCACTCAGCTGCGAACTTCTAGGCCTCTGCGCACTCAGTTGCAGAGCCTTCTCCTACTTTACGACCCAAAGACACAATTCTACACTTTAGATACTCTACTATGCTTCTATTCCATGATCATCATTCCATGTCTTAACTACTTAGAGCCTCGCTCTATTTATACAATCCCATGGTCTGCAGACCATGGGTAGATCTCTCAAACCGACATTACATTACAAAATTGAGGGCAGACAACCTTCTGACTCATTGACCATCTTCGCGCTCCGCGCCCACAAATCGCAGAGTCCTTTCAATAGACTTAGTCAAACTTGGGATTTAAGCCCCAAAACTTGCCTTGGGGGGATCCCATGCCCAATAGTATCACTTATGTACATTTCTTATGGGCAATGGGAATAACTTAATTATGTCACTTATAGGTGTCTCTTATGGTGTATTTGGTATAAAATTAGCAACAATGGTATAAATAACGGTTCCATCTGTTGTAGCATCCATTGTCCTTTTAATTTTCTTTTTCAGTTTTATTGCAAAAATGGAAAAAAAATCAAATATTGTGTTATAGCAGAAATAAGAGGAAATGTGGAAATTTGAAAGAAATGACTTATTTTATATTATTAATGGCTTTTGAATGTGAGAAACCCGTGAGAAGATATGAGCCGTCAGCTTGGAAGGCAACATATCTGACGGTAATCGCGCGGTTAACAAGCGTGAGGGTTAATTCAAAAACAGAAACGATAAATTATAAAATGGAGTTAAAAACTTAGTTATTTAGGGTCGTCCGCTTGAAGGCAACAGATCTGATGGATATTCCGTCGAAAAGTGAACGGGTTTTATTTCAAATTTCGGACCCAAAAAATATTTTAACCGTAGTTTAGTTTTCTATCTGGTCCATGGGGAAGTCAAAGGCTTGTGGAAAAAGCGGACGTGATAAGGTTTTGTTCAATAGGTTTAAAGTCTCGTTGAGTTTCGAAGGATCGGACCGTCCATTGAATGGGCGATTGGACGATGATTGCACTCAAATGTGCGCATGGGTTAACGACTCAGGTGGACCCGATATGTAATGAACTGGGGCTTAATTCCTTTGGTTTCTAGCGACGGTGATTGGTCGTGTTTCCTTGTGTTTTGGCCAATCACAACACTTCTGATATGTACATGGGCCCATAACCCACAAGTCCACGCATGAAGTTCTTGTAAAGTTGTAGTTTACTATGTTAAAACGGTCTAACTGTCATTAGGACGTCTACAGGTTTACAGCTTGCAGAATAACACTCAGACCACATACTCAAGCCACAGATTCAAACAACGAACAACCATCACCTTCTAATTTCTGTTACCTCTCGTTATTTTGTTTTCTTGAGGAGAATGAGGTGTCTTTTACCCTCCATTGTAATATTTTGTAATAACTTTTACTTTAGATAGTTAGAAAATAGTTAAGTAGTTTGACAGTTTTGGTGATTACCAACTGTCTCATAATGTATAAAAAGAGGAAAATTTACAGAGAAAGGGTTCGAATTTTGAAGAACCTGGAGACTAGGCCACTGTATTCTTGATAAAACTATTGATTAATGAAAGAATCAGAAGTTTTCCACACATTGTTGGGTATGATTTTGTAACTTCTCTGTTATGTGTCATCATATGTCTTCTTTCCTTTAAGTATGGTAATGAAGCTGCAGGTCTTTGTTTTCTTATGTGAATGAAGTTAAATTTCCTTAAAAGAGTGCTCCTATACTTGAAGTTCCTACCTCTGCAATTCTTCTAAGTTACAGATAGTAGTTTATGTGTAAAACAACATATTGTCTTTAACTTCCCTAAGTGTCACAGATAATAGTTTCTGTGTAAAACAACATATTGTCTTTGACTTCTCTAAGCATTCTTCATTCAACATTTATATTTAGCAATCAAATGGCATTTTGAGACTTTCATGTCACCTAAGTATTGAGGGTTTAAAACCAGGTCTTTCAAGTCCTTCATTTGAGAATACAACATACAACTAAGTGACATAAACAATAAACATTAATGTCTTAAGCACAATTTCTACACAGCCAGGAAATTGGTTTCTTAAGGGACAACACCATCCATACAATTCCATTCCTTCATATTTAATATTACTATGGTTTTCAAATTCCACAAAAAGGGGGTTTTCAAATTACACAAAGTTGCGGTTTTCAAATTCCTCAAAAATGAATTCCACTTCAATATACATTGACTAACATTTCCAACCTACAATGCAAGGTAAATAGGGTGTGTTTACTTATATTTTCGAATTATCCATTGAAATTGGAACTCACTTTGTTGGAGTTTCCACATTCCATATTACTAGGGTTTTCAAATTCCACAAAAGTAGGGTTTTCAAATTGAACAAAACTAGGGTTTTCTAATTACATAATGAGCTTTCCAACTTTATACAAAATACCCACACTTATTTTAACTTTGATACCCATAACCAACCCCATGCAAGGTTGAATTCAAAATTGCAGCGACAAAAATGTTGATTGAAAGTCATACATATAGATAAGGTTTTTCTCTTATTACTTTAGTTGTTTTTCTATCTTTTTTGGAACCAAGAAATGGATGTTAAAAACCAAATAAAGAATAAAAACCATTTTTAGAAGCCAAATAAACAAGAGAGGCTTGAAGAGAAATGGTGCACCTTGGTTTTTACACAATCAGACAAAATTCAACATATGTCCCTAAATAACTCTTGGAAGTGAGTTATATCTCGCTATAAAATTCAAACAAAGACTGAGATGGGAAAAAAATCGATTTCATTGGACTCATAGCACCATGTTACAAGTAGGGACACCCCTTTCTAGGATTCCATGGGTTGAAAATTGATTTATTTGAGGATATTTAGAGTGAGGGTTTTGCTCAGTAAAGATAAATGCAAAATTTGCAGGAGGGGTTGGATTTTATAAAACACTCACTCGAGCCATTGTGGGTAGTGTGCTCACATGGACCTTGGATTAAAAAAATGTCGGAGCTTACAAATTTTTTTCTATCGTTGGGTTTGTTTTTTATACGCCCGAACAAAATTCATAATATATCCATGAATGGCTCCTACAAGCGTGTTGCAACTCACTATAATATTCAAAATGGGACCTAGTTGGGAAAATTGTCCATTTGTTTGGACTCCTAGCACTAGGTTATAGCTAGGGACACCCCCTCCTAGGACTCCATAGGTAAAAAATTGAATTATTTGAGGATCTTCAAAGCTAGGGTTTTGTTTAGTAAATATCAATGCAAATTTTGTACAAGGAGTTTGGATTTCACAAACAAAACGCTTGCTTGAGTGATCATGGGTTGCATGCTCACATGAGCCTTAGTTAAATGTAAATTTTTGAACTTATGAAACTTGTTTTTTCTATTGGGTTTGTGTTTTATATCCCTGGGAAAAAGTCATAATATGCCCCTAAACGGCTCTTGGAAGCAAGTTACAACTTGTTGTAAAATTCAAACTAAGACTTCGATGGGAACATCCTCAGTTTAATTGGGTTTTTGTATTAAGTTACAACTAGGTAAATACCTCCCACCATGTCTCCATATGTTAAAATTTGATTTATTTGAGGATCCTCAGAGCTAGGTTTTTTAGTAAAGATTAATGCAAAATTTGCACAAGGGGTTTGATTTTACAAAGCTCTTGCTCGAGCAGTCGTGGGTAGTGTCCTCACATGGGACTTGAACAAAACAAATTCTTGAGCTTATGACCCTTTTTTATGCTACTCATTTTTTTTAAACCCCTAAACAAAATTCAAAATATGTCCCCAACTGGCTCTTGGAAGCGAGTTACAACTCACCATAAAATTCAAATTAGGTTTCAGATTTGAAGACCATTCGCTCCATTAGACTCCTGGCATCGAGTAATAGATAGGGACACCCCCATCCTAAAACTAAAATGTCAAAAATTGATTTATTTGAGGACTTTCATAGATAAGGATTTGTTTAGTAAAGATCAATGCAAATTTTGCATAAGGGGTTGGATTTTGCAAAACACTCACTTGAGTGATTGTGGGTAGTTTACTTGCATGGGAGTTACCAAGTACAAATTCCAAAGCTTATGAAACTCTTTTGTTCAAATCAGTTTATTTTTTTACCTACAAAAAAAATTCACATGTCTCTAAATGACTCTAGAAAGTGAGATGCAACCAACCATAAAATACAAGCTAGGACTCAAATGGGAAAATCGCCAATTTCATTGGACTAATGGAACTAGGTCACATCTAGAGGAATCTCCCCTCCTAGGATTCCATAGGCTAGAAAATTATTTATTGATTATCATTAGATCTATGGGTTTTGTTTAGTAAAGGCCAATGCAAATTTTGCACAAAGGGCTGGATTTTGCAAAACAACCACTCGAGTGATCATGAGTAGTGTGCTTGCACGAGCCTTAACAAACTTTGGAAAGATTAGGTAAATCATTTTTTTTACTCTATTTGGTTATTATACCCACGAAAAAATTCCACAATATGTCCCTTAATGGCTTGAGAAAGTCAGATGTAATTGGCCATAAAATATAAAATGGGACTGATATTCGCAATTCATCGATTCTATTGGACTCTTGAAGCCATGTTACATCTATGGGCACCCCCTGCTAGGATTTCATATGCCAAAAAAATATTTATTGAGGATATTTGGCGCTAGGGTTTTGTTAAATAAAAGCTAATGCAAATTTTGAATAGGGGTGAATTTTGAAAAACATGTTCAAGCGATTATGTGTACTACGCTTGCATGAACCTTTACCAAACACAATTTCTAAAGCTTATGGAAATCATCTTTTCTACTCAGTTTGGCTTTTATACCCATGGAAAAATGATGCCAAGGATTAGAGGCCAACAAGAAAGGGTGCCTAAGGAACCCACCTAAGTACTAGACATCTTATCAAGGTCCCACATCTAGGTTAAGGTGAAAGTGGCTCAAGGGAGATGTTCCATGACATTACATTAGTAGTTGAGTGGGATGGTATCATCATTATATGGGTCATGCAGGAATATGACATAGAAGTGGATTGTAGAAGATACCTTGCATGCGTAGGCATATGTGAGTACCTAAGGACAAATCTTATAGGCTATAAATTCCATTGACAAAACGTGGGAAATTTATTACACATATAAGATAACAACAATGAGATCCTTCTTTCTAAGGCATAAAAAATGTATTTTTTTATAACTTCTTATTAAGTTATTTATGGCGGTACACTAATGATCATATTTGAGAAAAAATAATAAGGAATCCACTATTAGAGGCCAGGGAAGAAAAGTGTACCACTCCCCATCTTTGACACCAAGGATTTTTCTTGCATGTATTTGGGTAGTTGTTGACAAATATAGCTAGTGCATGACAATATATTTTTACAATGTGAATGGAAATGCATGTGAAAAATAAGCATCTAATAAAATAATTTATATTTGCAATACAATGGGTGGCTTCTCAATTTGCTCAGGTGTGGTTCTAAATCTATCAATCAAATGAAAATAACATTGGGTACATGTGGCAGATAGCTAGAGGAGAATAATCTTGCACGAGGACACTTGGATAGTAAACCGTAGAAGAGGAAGATTTGGACTAAAAACCTGTTAGAGAGTACACCATATTAGAGGAGAAGTGTTGATCCCAATCAGGATTGTGCTTGGATGGTGTTTCACTTATATGGAATTATGTCCTTATTATGCTAGCCTTCCTCAACTATTGTATATATAAGGGAGGATAACATTTTTGTATATTTTGTAATAATTTTACTCTATTAATTGTATTTTCTTAGATAAGTATTGTATGGAGAAATATGTTAAGATCATAAGGAAATTCTGGTAGTATGTCATTAGGGTGCATGAGGAAACCCTATAATAAGAAAAGGGGATAGAAATGTCTTTATGTTTCATGGAGAGATTTATTTTCTGAGAATTTTAGGTTTTCTCATGTGATGCAAGGGTTTATGCTATGCATGTAGACCCTATAGAAGAACATGGAGTTGGTGTGATTCATGATTATGCCTATGATGGATCTTGTTGTACTACTAGATTTTATTTTCTAGTAGAAGACATGGACAATGGAGGTTACACCTTGAATGATTTTAAAACTTTGTTCTTATGGGATGCGAGGCTAGGGAAAGATCATGGTTATATGAAATTGATGAGTCTTGAGCATGGTGTAATTCCTTTCTTAGAAGAAAATTTGGTATTATATCTTTCATGATGTTCCATGGAGGTGTTTCTATTTATGTTGATGTAAGAGTTGAAGGCCAAGGATTTGAGTACACAAATCCTAGGATGGACAAGTGTATAAGGAGACTAGCACTAGAGTTGTCTTTCCATGCAATTGCATTATGAAACATGTTGACACATAATCTTTGGGATTAGGAAATTTATGTAAATAATGTAAAGTATAAAATAAGGAGATTAGGAATATGACGAGACACCGTGAGGTGAGGCCTAAGAGTCTCTCCCTCCTATATATATCCATGAGAAATATTAATGCAAAAACACAATTCGCATTGTGGAGTTACCTCCTGACCTAACATGGTATTAGAGCCAACTTCAATTTAGCCTCCCTCTATCCTTGTAACTCGCTCTTGTTCTGCCTATTTGCAGAATTGGAACCTCTTCTTATAGGGCTAATTTGTAGCCTTATTGATTCTATGGATTCTCCTCTCAGCTCATCGGTTAATACTAAGGACCATAGTGTTGTATATGTTGTATAATTCGTGGTGCTAGTTGAATATGCAACTCGAGCCCCTCACTCTCTCCACTGCGTAGCTCTTCGACTCCCATACTCCTGGTTGAATACTCCTTCTCATATTACACAATTGGTGCTAATATCACTCCACAACCCGGTATATCACTTCCCTCGACTGATAATACCACAGCCCCGGTGATTTCTCACATTCATACCACAGTTGATTTCTCTCCCACAATTGGTTGCATCGCCCCCTGCAGTTCCCCATCACCCATTGCACAGTTTATACACTTACATCATACCTCTCTACACCCTCCACTCCTCTCATCGCACCCATAGAATCCATACCCACATTCGACAATCGACTCCATTTTGTTTTACACAGTCGACCTCAACCCTTCAACCCTTGGCTGTGCTCCTCACACTAACTCTTGGTTACTTCGGTCTCTCGCACACCAAATTGTTAATGTCTCTTGAAATTAGTCCCATTTTAACTCCCATTGGTCCCCTCACAACCCTTCCCAGTATGCAGTCACTCTTCCATACCATCGTGGCTCCCATCGTATTCTCCTCTGCATGGTCGGTTGCTCACCTGACTCGATTTGGTATATGGTATATGTATCCATACGTTGAATCTCCCCCATATAATACCCTTCCCATATAACCCCTCCCCCATATAATTTCCTCCCCATATACCCCCTACCCCAATTATACCTCAGTGATATGTATAGAGTGCAATTTTTACACCATAAGTACTTTTTTTGCCACTAGAATTGCATTTTTTTGACACCATAATTACAATTTTGTTTTGCAGTACACATATTTTTAATGCATTCATTGATATAAATTTTTGGAGTAGTTCTCTTTGGAAAAGAGAACTATCATGAGTGGTCCTAGAAGATAAAACACACTCTCATTTTTAATGAGTTTTGGAAAGGAGTTTGTGTAGGAGAAGGAGATAATGAACCTGCAAAGCCCACCTCAGATAAGGAGATCACCATTTGGGAAAAGAAGAAAAACAAGGCTTATGTATTGATTGAAACATTTGTAAATGAAGAGGTGAGTCACCATATTTCACCATTTTCTAATGATTTGGAAGCCCTACAAAAGTTTAAGGAACTCTATGACTCACACTCTGAGCTTGAAGTTATCCAATTGATGATTAAATTGTTCAGTCTTGAATTGAAAAATGATTATCCACTTGCTTTAGCATCAAAAGTAAGATCTATTATGCATGATATCAAAGCCACTGGTGTTCAAGTAGACATTCCTCTTATAGCTTATGTCAAGGAACTATATCCCACTTATTCAAATTATCTTGAGTCGTTGCAAGCAAGTGGAAACCTCAAGGAGATTACCTTTGACTCCCTTGAGAAGAAGTTTGCTGAGAGAGAGAGGGATTTTGGGAAGAAGACAAATCGCCAGTCTTCTAAAGAAGATGCATGCATTTCACATAAAGAGAAGAATCATGCTTAAGATTATTATAGAGGAAGAGGTGGCTGAAGAGGAAGAGGAAGAATTTTAGAGGTGGGGAGGCAGACAATTCCAAGGAGAAAATTGTGATCTTCATTGCATACATTGCTATAGAGATGTACATGATGCATACACATGTAAATTTCCTTGGGACAAAATTGAGCAGGAAAGAAATGAAGCCAAAGGTAAAACCCATGACAAATAGAAAGGTAAATCACCCAAATCCTCTCATCATGTTATGGCACATTGTAATATTGGAGTAACTAAAGACTTGTTTAATGCTTCATTCGCTTCTTGGAAAAATGATTGGTTGCTTGATTCGTGAGAAACTTGACACATGACCTTTATATGAGTTCTTTTTGAAGAATTTACTGACAATGTTGATGGAGCAGTATACTTTGCAAACAAACCAAAACTCAAGCCATCAGGGATTGGCACCATCAGGCTCAAATCTCCTGGTCTTCCAGACTTTCTTCTACATGATGTTTTATCCATCCCAGAGTTTAGGAGAAACTTGTTGTCCTTGGTCCACATCCACCAGCAAGGACACTCCATTCATATGTTTGATGGCAAGGTTGAGGTCAGAAAAGCATCAAATCACTCACTTGTTATGACAGGGATAGAAGAAGAAAGAATTTCGAAGCTGCAAGGTACATTTACTCATGCACAAAACTTCTTATACAGTTCTCATTATGATGAAGGTAAATTTCCATCAAGTCTTTTATGGCATGCTAGATTTGGACACTTGAATTATGAAAGCCTTTGTATGCTGAAGAAAAGTGGTGTTAGTGGTTTGCCTACAATTCCTAGGAAACTTAAGCAATTTGATGCTTGTATTCTAGGAAAGCGTAGTAAACAATCTTTTCATGATTCTCATTCTAGATCACATAGAAAACTTGAAATTATCCATTTAGATTTATGTGGCTCAATGCCTGTTCCTTATGCAAATGGAAATAAATATATGATGACATTTATTGATGACTACACCAGAATGTGTTGGCTTTATTTATTTAAGAACAAATTTGATGCTTTTCAAACATTCAATAAATTTCATGCATGGATTGAAAATGATGCACAATCTCATATTGGCTCTATTCACACTGACAATGGAAAATAATAAACTTGAAATGAATTTGAAAACTATCCTCACCAGCATGCGATCAAACATAAAAAAAAAACCGTGCCTTATAATCCCCAACAAAACAGAGTAAATGAAAGAATGAACATGACAATCTTAAATATGGTACGTCCCATGATGTTTTTCAAGAATGTAAAATTGATGTTTTGGGGTGATGCGGTTCTATGTGATGTGTATGTAAAGAATAAGTGTCCATGTAATTCTATTAGAAACAAGACTCCTTATGAAATGTGGTATGATCACATTTGTTGGCTTGTTGGGGCCTGGCCCAGGTTCAGAGATGATTTAGCCAAACAAATCCTGGTACTACTGGCCCTTTCGGCAACAGCCCATGGAGCACGAACTGAGGTCTCGCCTGAAGTAGTATGGGAGGGTTCTAGAACTAGGTTTCCACACCCTGGGGATGTCTGATGGGTTCCAGTGGTCCGTGGTTTGACCTTGCGCACACATTGCTACACGCACTTATCGATACCTCGCAGCTTGTGATGCTGCCTTCGTGCAGCCCTACTCGGGGGATGAACAGTGTTATTACCCAAATCCTTACTAGAAACTTGATATTAGTTGATTAACTTAGCTTATTTGTATGCTTTCAGTTATACTTAACAATATTCACCATTCATACAAATGCGCATAGTAAATAAACAATATAATTGCAAATGATATCAAATAGGTAATAACACAAGAATAGATACACAAAATTTAGATAAAACTTCTCTTTATTATTCTTCTTCCTTGGTTACACACTAAACTCTGCCTTGCGCACTTAGCTGCGGACTCTACTAGGCCTCTGCGCCTACTACTACGACCCAAGATAATTAGACTCTTGCTCTATCCTTGCTATTTTTCAGACTCCATCTGTTGCTTAACTAAATTAATTACTTTACAACTTAGAGCCTCACTCTATTTATACAATCCCATGGTTCGTGGACCATGGGTACGCTGAAACTACATCCAAAACTTAGGGTGGACAACTCTATGACTCTAACATACAATTCGCGCTCCACGCCCACAATTCACTGGCTTTTTACAACAATATTACTCAAAAATTGGGCTTTGATCCCCAAAACATGTTATGGGGGGATTCCATGCCCAACAGGCCCCCAACACAAACATTGTGACTCGCCCTCGAGTCACTCTGTCAGCACGGCGATCTTGGCACGGAGTCCCTCCAAATTTTCTCGTATGGTATTGATGTTTGCATCGGACTGAGCTGCTACTTGATGAACTTGCTGCATTCATTCCTCCATGTATGAATTGTGTCCTTACATCTGTACCGACATCTGTTGCTTATGCTTATAGTCCTGCGCGCTTGTCCAGCTCCTCAGGTCGCAAAGACTGTGCTTCGGTTGATTAGTCAGATAGCCGACCCACCTGTGTAGGGCTTCAAGCGGCTGCTGTTTACTTTGCCTGGGAAGGGTTCTCCATTTAGTTTGACTAGCTGGACCACGCCTTCGTCTGTGACCTCCTTAACCACGTATGGTCCCAGCCAATGCATTCTGAATTTTCCCAAAAATTTTTCAAACTTACTGTCATACAGCAACACTAAGTTTTTTACCTTGAATGTTCACAACTTGATATGGTGGTCGTGCCAGGATTTTTCATGCTTCTTTTGTACCTGTTGATGAAATCCAACAAAAAATCATTCTTCCTCAAGTTTTTCTAATTGTGAAAGCCTTTCCTCTAAAGCTCCTGGCAACAAAACCATTTGTTGGCTTGTTGGGGCTTGACCCAGGTTCAGAGATGATTTAGCCAAACAAATCCCGGTACTACTGGCCCTTTCGATAACAGTCCATGGAGCGCGGATTGAGGTCTCACCCGAAGTAGTATGGGAGGGTGTTAGAACTAGGTTTCTGCACCCTAGGGATGTATGATGGGTTCAAAGTGGTCCGCGGTTTGACCTTGCGTGCACGCCGCTATGCACACTTATCGGTACCTCGCAGCCTGTGATGCTGCCTTCGTGTAGCCCTACTCGGGGGCTGAACAGTGTTATTACCCAAATACTTACTAGCAACTCGATATTAGTTGATTAACTTAACTTATATGTATTCTTTCAGTTATACTTAACAATATTCACCATTCATACATACGCGTGTAGTAAATAAACAATATAATTTAAAATGATATAAAACAGGTAATAACACAAGAACAAATACACAGAATTCAGATAAAACTTCTCTTTATTATTCTTCTTCCTTGGTTACAGACTCGACTCTGCCCTGTGCACTCAGCTGCGGACTCTACTAGGCCTCTGCGCACTCAGACTCAGAGCCTCTTCCTACTACTATGATCCAAGATACTTAGACTCTTGCTCTATGCTTGCTATCTTTCAGACTCCATCTGTTGGTTAACTAACTTAATTACTTTACAACTTAGAGCCTCGCTCTATTTATACAATGGTCCGGGGACCATGGGTAGGCTGAAACTACATTCAAAACTTAGGGCAGACAACCCTATGACTCTAACATACAATTCACGCTCCGCGCCCGCAATTCACGGAGTTTTTACAACAATATTACTCAAAACTTGGGCTTTGAGCCCCAAAACATGTTGTGGGGGGATTCCATGCCCAACAATATTCCTTTGGAAAAGCATATTAGGATCTTTGGTTCCACCCATTATCCCTTGATACCAAAGGAACAAAGAAAAAAAACTTGGTGTAAGGAGTCGTAAATGTATCTTCTTAGGGTTTCAAATATCTCCAAAGCATACTGTCCCTATGATGAAGTTAATAAGAAGTTTTTTGTATCTATAGATGTGATCTTTCTTGAATCTTCCAAAGTTGACAATTTTCTTGAGCAACAAATTGATCGGTTGGATAGATTCAAACATGAAAAGTTGTTTCAAGAATTTGATTATCAGATTCCACATCTTGAAGGGGGGATTCCTATACTGGATCAATCTGTGGAATCTTCTTTTGAAGCACTCTCTCCCCCACATGAAGCTCCAACCACTGATGACAATTTGAGTGACGTGATTGAAAAAATTGGGAGACTCAAACTTGGTTTAGTCCCAACTCATTCAACTAAGCATCTCGAGCCATCTCAGAAAGGTCCTCCAAAATGGATGACAAAGACAATTGAAAGTTCTCATCCTGATGAGGTTGGAAATATAGAAACAAGAAATTCAACTAAGAAAAATGGAGGTGATGTAGACCAACCTGATTCACTTGTTGATATGGATGTTTCTTATGATTGTGAACTGAATTTGTCTACATATTTTGAACCAACTTCCTTCAAAGAAGCCTCTTCTCATGATGAATGGAGAGAAGCAATACAGAAAGAGTATGATGCCTTAATAAAGAATGGCACTTGGAAGCTGGTTGATCCTTCATTGGGAACCAAACCAATTGGTTATAAGTGGGTCTACAAGAACATGTATAAAGTTGATGGCTCACTTGACAAGCACAGAGTCAGGCTTATGGAAAATGGTTTTGTATAGAAATAAGGGGTCGGCTATGAGGAGAATTCCCCCCCCCCACAACAACACAATGGATACCATATAGACACTATTTGCCTTGGCAGCTTAGAACGGTTGGAAAGTCCATCAAATGGATGTAAAAACTGCTTTCATGAATGGATATATGAAAGAGAATGTTTTTATGTCCTAGCCAAGAGGATTTGTTGTGAATAGCCAAGAACACAAGGTATGCAAGATTTTGAAATCCTTGTATGGCCTTAAGAAAGCACCGCGAGCCTGATATGAAAAGTTAATTGAGCATCTTATGAAACTCAACTTCAAACATTATGATCTTGATGATGCAACTTTGTTTGTCAAGAAAGTTGGCAAAACAATTGTATATCTTTTGGTGTATGTAGATGATATTTTGATGGCAGGAAATCCATAACGAAGGAATTGAGGAAATGTTTTAAAATCTCTGTCTTGGGCTATGTTCACTACTATCTTGGTATTGAAGTAACTCAACATCCGAAGTTTATATTCCTCTCTCAGAAGAAGTACTCTGGAGATATGTTGAATAGGTTTGGCATGGTTGAGTGCAATCCTTTGACTACTCCAATGGAACATAAATTGAAGCTCACATCTATTGAAGGAAAATAATTTAAGGAAACAAAGCATAGATAGCTTGTAGGAAGTCTCAACCACCTGAATACTACCAGATCAAAAATTTCATTTTCTATTGGAATCCTCTCTGGGTTTATGCCAAAGCCTTGTGAGGGACATTGGTATACTGTAGATAGAGTTCTGATGTACTTGAAGGGAACTCAAGACTTTGGACTCAAGTATACACAGGTGGGTGACTTCATCTTGATTGGATGCTCTGATTTAGACTTCGATGGAGATAAAGAAACTTGGGTATCTACTTCAGGTTATGCTATGAGTCTTGGATCAGGAGCTGACTCCTAGAGGTCACGCAAACAAGAAGTTCCAGTAGATCCCACAACAGAGGCAGAATATGTGGCAATAACTGAAGCAACAAAGGAAATTGTGTGGCTCAGGAAATTTCTGGAAGATTTCTAGGTGAAACAAGTGCATTCAACTCCACTCATGATTGACAACACTTCTAGAATAAATTTGGACAAGAACCCAAAGTCCATGATCGAACAAAAAACATTAATACAAAATACCATATGATTCGACATCATGTTGAGGCAGGGACAATCCATCTATGCCATTATTCCACAAATGAGAAGATTGCAGGCATCTTCACCAAAGTGCTTGGAAGAGAAAAGTTTGAAAGATTCAGAATGATGCTTGGACTCACCAACATCCCTTGATATTAAGGGGGGGAATGTTGACACCTAATCTTTGGGATTAGGAAATTTATGTAAATAATGTAAATAGAAAATAAGGAGATTAGGAATATGAAGAGACACTGGGAGGTGAAGCCCAAGAGTCTCTCCCTCCATGTATATATCCATGAGAAATATTAATGAAAAAACACAATTCGCATTGTGGAGTTACCTCTTGGACTGACAAAACATAACTAGGGTTCGTAAACCATAAGGAAGAAAATAATGCTAGTGTGAAGAGAACATGTGATACAAGCTTGTTGAAGCCAAGGGGGGACTTCCTGGTGTTTATGCTATCTTGTTGTGGATCTTTTATGTTAGCTATGGTTTTCATGACTTTACCTTGCTACAATTTGGAAATTTAGAGTTTATACCATTTTTTTGATAAATATGTTCACATGTTTTTCACTACTTCTATATATGTGTAAAGTATCTTGCCATCAAAATTTGTGTGATTATAAAATTGATTTTTTTTCTTGCATAGTATTCATGATTAACTAATTTCCAAGGCTTATCATGCTTGTTGACTTGATATAACATAGGGTTGAAATTATTAAGTGATTTAATATATAAATTGAAGATAAAAAACATATTTCTATTACATAAATTATTGTAATAAAATGATTTCATATTTGGTATATGTTTGGAGAAGTGTGCCCTAAGGAATAAAATTTGTTTCTATTTGTTTGGGATAAAATGTAGGGCGTTGGTTGATTTACGAAAATGTGGGGTGTTGGTTGATTTATGAAAATGTGGAGCATTCCCAGACATATGATCCCAATCATAGAGATATGCTACTAAGTATATTGAAAGACTAAAATGAATAATCACTAGGCTAAAGTGTTGGTAAAGGTAAGAGCCAAAGATAGAGATCTAAGTTGAGGAAGTGTTGAGGTGGGAGGGTAGTCTCATTGAAGCACAATGTTGTTGTTAGAATGTAGTTGATGGAGATGTAAATCATATTCACAAGAGAGGGAATGCAGGGTGGGAGGAAAACCAAGAAAAAACTGTAGAACATTGCTAAAATATGGTACACTTGGTGGGCATTGAGCCAATAGAATCAAAATTAAATAGAATAAGCACTAGTTAGATATTTTTCTAGGTTTCACACTAAGAAAGGTTTGGGTGGGGGTGTACTTGAATAGAACCAAATATAAGTTAGATGATGTGTTGGGTGGGAAAGTGGTGTCCAAGAAACATAATGCTATTGAACACCAGAAACGATATGAGATAAAGAACCAAATTCAAGTGGAAAATGAGCCTAGCTAAAGACCTCTAGTACAAAATGTTGAGGAGCATAATATAGTTTATAGTTAAAAACAACAACAATAAGAAATGAATGTGATATAAGAACTAATTACCATACTTTATTCATGTCATGAAAGGTGTCTTTGATGTTTTATTAATTGTTCTTAAATTGGCTATTTATCTAGTTGCGTGTGGTCCAAAAGATAAAGAAATAATAAACTAAGTGCCCTTGGATTGCATATGCAGGAAACTAAAAGGTTGAAACATGGAACTAACTATACATGAATTATGAATATGGAAATGAAATCTTAAGAGTGATGTGTTTGTGGAAGGACATCCTTAATGGGATTCACCACTAACAAGGCATCCTTCCTGGGAGGTGTGCCCATATGTCTTAAGTGAAACATACTGTTTTATACACAACACAAAACATTGACATATATAACAGAAAAGAATGCACATTAAAATAAATGACAAATTATATGAACCAATATAATGGATTCAATCCAAGTTTTTTTTTGTGGGGTAAACACAATAATATTAGATTATCAACAAAGGGTTGTGTTAATATATATTTTAAAAATATAACATTAGGACTTTGCTTGTTTTGCACGATCATCAATTTCATGTATTACCAAGAATATACCTAATTGATATGTCTTTAAAAACCCAAGATACACACCTTTTGAGAGTGTTTATTTCATAGTGCTTACTTCACCATAGATGATAATGCATCATCACCAAATACATGTAAATTCAAAATAAACATTGAATAAACAATTACTTAAATTCATAGAACATGTACCATGAAATATATATGTATATACACACACATACATACTCAAAATTGTCTCAAATATAAATTTTTAACAAAATGACACAACATGCCCAATATACAACATAGCACCTCATGCCTAAACATGGAAGTATGACATATGGTGACCTATCTAGAAAACTTCTCTAATATACAAACATCTCATTCCAAAACATAGAAGTATGGCATATGATGTTTTATATACAAAATAGGTCTCATTGGTCACACATTGACCACTTATACCCTCACCACCATCATTTGCATCCTGGAATTCAATGTTTCTTATGTTATTAGAAGAAGAATCTCACCCTTTTTTCTTTTGGGGCATCCTTTGTCTCTTTAAGGAATGCACAAAGATGTTGAAAAATGCAGCAAGAAAGTCTCCAATTGACTTTGCCTTGGTCAAATTGAGTAAATTTGAATTTATACATCAATAGACAACTTGGATGAAACTAACTTGTGTGACATAGATCTTGTCACTTAGTTAGCTTAGTAGATTCGACTTCGAGGGCTTGGAGTTTAGTTAAGCATGTGTGATTGCTAATTTGTAGCAATCGAGGTCAATTATTTCAAGTTGTTTTCAGTTAAATTGGTTCTAATAGTTGGAGGAACTATTGGAAGGTCAATTGTGCAGTGAGACAACAGTCTAACTTAGTGATCATCCAGTTAATTGATCAATAAACCCAAAATATCCATTTCGTGCAGATAATTCAAGTCCCCTAGCTGTGGTGGAGATTCCAAGGTAGTGTAACATCAGTTGTAGACTAGTCTTAAGTATACATATGTTGCATGCAGTTAGATGATCAACCTTGGGAATTACACAATGAATTCAAGGAAAATTCCTAAATAATAGGGGCCTAGTTCCTCAAGATTTTCACAAGGAAATAAGAGCTCAAGCTGAGGAGAAAGTTGACCAAGTCTGGGCCAGAGCTTCTCATTGAACTAAGAGATAGGTTATTCACTTGCATGTTGAGCTCAGACAGAGGTAGCAATTGTAATACATCTCTATTCATCTGATTTAATGCAAGAAGGCTTAAGGGGTTTGTAGTAGTTTCTTTCCTATAGAAAATATTGTGCATGTGTGTTATTTCTTATTGCATATTTTCGATTGTTGTTCTAAATTGTGAATTGAATTTCGTAGACTAGTAGAGTAGGACTATCTATCTTCATTTAGATTAAAATTTCATGAGAATTTTCAATTCTACATCATAATTTCTACATGGTACTAGAGCAAGATTCACATTAGAACAAGAAGTTCGAAGTTTTTTATCAGGAGGATCGAATTTGCAGTTCAGTGTAGCGAGGTCTCTTCAGAGTTGGGAAGATGACCTTAAATGGGTTGAGATTAGAGTATGCATTAGAAGGCAACTCAAATTTCATTGCATGGAGGCAGTGCTTGATGAAAACAGATTGCTAGAATATGTCAAGACAGACATTGCAAAACTAGGATTAGTTGATTCCCAGAACCTAGCTGAATGGAAGAAAGACGTAGCCAAGGTGAGGAGAATAATCTTGGTTGGAGTGCAAGACCAAATTGTCTCAAATATTCATGGGAAATAAAATCCTTTCGCAATGTGGAAAGCACTGACAGAGCTGTTCGAGAATAAAAATGACCATAGGAAACTGACACTCAAAGATAGACTTTGAAAGATCAAGATGCAAAAGAATGGCACTATTCCATAGTATTTGATCAGATTTACACAAATTCGTGATGAGCTTGGCAGAGTTGGTGTGCATGTTGCAGAATATGACCTAGTGAGCCTAGCTCTTCTAGGCCTTCCTAAAAGCTGGCATAGCTACCAGGACTCGATGAACAAGAGGGAGAAATTACCAAATTGGGAACTCTTGTGGTACGATTTGGTGCAAGAAGAGATTAGGCGGAATACCAAAGATGAAACCTCATCTAAGGGCGAGGATGAAGAAAATTTTGCATGGTTGGAAAGAGAAAGAATGTAAAAGGGAAGAAATCTCAAACCAAACTAGAATCTAGCTGAGGAGGCAAGAAGAAAGACTTGTCCAAAATAAAATGCTTCAATTGTGATGAATTCAGGCACTATGCCATGAAGTGTCCACACAAAGAACCGAGCAAGAAGAAATCAGGAGGAGAAAAAGGTGAAGATTTAGCTTCATATTTCGAGCTTGACTTCACCCTTATCGCATGCATGGCTAACACAATGATGGGGAGTGTGTGGTACTTGGACTCAGGTGCCTCGTTCCACATGACAGGGTGTAGAGAGTTTTTAGTGACCTAGAGGAGTAATATCTCCAGATGCATATTGAGCTGGGGGATAAAGAAATGTACAGTGAAATCGGGATTGGTATAATCACATTTCAGAGGGAGTCAAGATCTCCTCTTTGCTTCAAAGATGTCATGTTCGTTCCAGGCCTAAAGAAAAATCTCATCTCTGTAGCAGTCTTGGAAAATTGTGGTTATTATGTGATCTTCAGTAAATGGAAATAATTCCTGAGACACATAGCCACTGGACAGGTGAAGCATATCGAGGTTTGTGTGAAGAACCTATATAAATTTGATGTGGAAGACTATGTTGCATTAAGCAGTAAGGTAGAGAAAGTGCAGAGCCACGATGTCAGTGAACTTTGGCACAAAAGACTTAGCCATTTGCATCATAGAGCGTTAAAGATTATGAAATAAATAACCATTGGCCTCCCTAAAGGAGCACTTGAGCATCATGATGTATGCAAAGGATGTACCTTGGGGAATTATGCAAAATATACATTCCATAATTGAGATAGAAAAGCACATGCATCCTTGGAAAGAATCCCCTCTAATGTTTTTGGACCTTTCTCGATAGCCTCCATTGCCAGACACAAATATTTTTTTATTTTTATTGATGATTTCTCAAGGAAGTGTTGGATATTCTTCATGCGTAAGAAGGATGAGACATTTTCCAATTTTGCAAAATTCAAGGCACTAGTTGAGGAAGATCCCAACAAGAAGGTGAAGGCTATTAGGAGTGACAATGGAGGTGAGTGTGTTTTGAATGACTTCAATAACTCCTGTACAAAAGAAGGAATTCAAAGAGAGATGACAACACCCCATAACCCATAGTACAATGGGGTAGCTGAGAGAAAGAACCAGATCATTGTTGGAGCTACGAAATCTATGCTACATGACTAGGGCCTGCCACTACATTTGTGGGCAGAGGCATGTAACACAAAGGTCTACTTGCAGAATCAGAGTCCTCATCTGATTCTTGGTATGATTACATCAGAGGAGGATTTCTCAAGGAGAATGTTGGATGTGTCTCACTTCAATATTTTTAGAGTCTCTATTTACTGCCATGTCTCCAAAGATTCTAGGAAAAAGCTTGAACTGACATCAGAGTTGGGAGTTTTTGTGGGTTACACACAAACTCCACACAATTATCATGTGTACTTACCTTCCCTCAGAATGATCATTGTGTCAAGGGATGTAAATTTTGATGAGGAGAAAGCAATGCGATGCTCTCTTGAGAGGGAGCTTCAGATCCTACCAGAAGTAGAGATTTTAGCTCCAAAGGAGGAGCCTCAAGAAGTTGTGGAGAAACCAAAAATAGAGGAGTAAAGAGTAGAGCTATCCACTCAAGAAGAACAATTCAGAGAAGCCAGAAAAAGAACCAGGGAAGCTAATAAACTTGTACAGGATATGAGGGAGAATGTGGGAGCTCCTTCAAATTTGCACAGACAAAGGAGGTCACTTGAGAGGTACATTTGCTACATGTCTCTAACGACTGAGCTTGTAGAGACTGAGCCATCCTATTTCCAGGAAGAAGTTGAGAAACTTGTTTGGGTTGATGAAATAGTGGAAGAATATGAATCCATTGTAAAAAAAAATGTTTGGGAAGTGGTCCCAAGACCGAAAAATAAATCAGTTGTGGGTTCAAGATGGATCTTCAAGGTAGATTATACAGCATATGGAAGAATGGTGAAATATAAGGCCAAATTTGTGGCGAAAGGATTCTCTCAAGTTGAGGGAATTTAATATGAGGAAACCTTTCCTCTTGTAGCAAGATATTCATCCACTAGATCAATTCTTGCACTAGTCGTGCAGATGGGGTGGAAGATCCACCAAATATATGTAAAAACACCATTTCTCAATGGGGTTATTGAGGAGGAGGTGTACATCAAGAAACAAGAAGGTTTTGATACATTTAATCAAGACTCTCATGTGTGCATACTCAAGAGAGCATTTTACAGTCTCAAACAAGCACCTCGTGCTTGGTACACCAGTATCTCACTGGTTTGGGCTTTACCAAAATCGAAGCGGATGTGAACCTCTATGATATTTTGCTAGAAGGTAAATTGCTTATCATTGTTTTATATGTTGATGATTTAATATTGACTAGTGATGAGAAACTAATCAGCTCTTGTAAGGAGGACCTTGTAAGGGAATTTGAAATGAAGGACATGTGTCTCATGCACTCTTTCCCCGTGCTAGAAGTATGGCAAGTTGATGGGGAATTGTTTGTGTCTAAATGAAAGTATGCCAATGAGATATTGTAGAGATTCCGTATGGAGATTTGTAAACCCATGGAGACACCTCTAGTGACCAACTAGAAGGAGACTGCCAATTTAGGTGAAGAGGTGGACACTATCATTTATCAACAACTAGTGGGTTCACTGATGTATCTTGTGAACACACGACCATATATGTTCTATATAGTCAACTAGCTAAGCCAAGCTATGGTTAGGCCGACCAAATTATATTGTAAGGTAGCGAAGCATTTTTTATGGTACCTCAGAGGCACCACCTAGTTTGGTTTATGGTACAAAAAGATAAAGGAAGTGAAGTTGTGTGGCTTCACAGATGCATATTGGGAAAGGAGTCCATTTGACCGAAAGAGTACATTCGGTGAAATTTTCAGTGTTGGGTCCACAATGTAGGTGTTAACCCTGTACAAAAATTACCTGCAAATGGATTCTAAGAAATAGAAAATATACAATAGGGAAAAATTTAAAACAAATACACAAAGATTTCCCCTGGATCCCAAAACCAGGACTACCAGATTGATTTTTCATTATATTCCTTTCAATGTTACAATACATATATATACATGCCGAAGCATCCATAAACCCCAATCCATTAAACCTCGATTAGATCTTGACCAAATCTACAAAATACCATGGGTAGAAAACCATCATGCCAAAAACCATAGGTAGGTCCGCCCACCTAATATAGGGTCCAATTTTTTTTTTTGGCACCCGACACAACGAAGGGGAGGCTGGCCGTGCCCCCCCCCCGGCTTTAACCCCTTAGCTTTGCGCTTGGGCTAGTCGTGGAAAGAATATAACACACGCACAAGATTCTCCCACTTGTTGTTTTATTTCCATAGGGGGCCACAAGAGAACTTATTCATTGGTCTAGGCCTGCAACACCCATTTTTTCTCTACAGAAAGAGAACTTCTCAGTGCTCATAGACTTTTTCAATGCATCTACAGTATTCTTGAATGTTTCCACCTTTACCAGCAACACCTTTTTGTCCTCAACCATATCCCTCACAAAGTGATACTGAACATCAATGTGCTTTGTATTTGAATGATAAGCAGGGTTCTTTTCCAAGAAAATTGCAATTTGGCTATCATAGTCTATCCTTATATCTCGCTGTACTAACCCCATACTTGAATACAATCTCTAGAACCAAACTGTTTCCTTGCTTGCATGAGTGGCTACCATGTATTCTGCATCTGTAGTTGAAAATGCCACTACAAAATGTGTCTTACTCATCCAAATGACTGCACCTCCAAATAGCTTAAACACATACCCACTTGTATATCTTCTCTGATCCATATCTCCAACCCAGCCTTCATCAACAAATCCATGGATATCCAAAACTCTGTCTAATCCTCGTCTTCCTTGGTAGAACATACCATAATCACTAGTGCCACACAAATACCTGAAAACCCGCTTCACTGTTGTCCAATGCTCCTTCTCTCGTTTCGACATAAACCTGCTCAATACTCCCACTACATGTGCAATGTATGGTATAGTACATACTATTGCATACATTAGGCTACCAACTGCACTTGCGTATGGAACACAGGACATGTCCCCTTCCTCTTCTTGTGTCTTGGGACACTGTTCAACAAATAACTTTACACCTACAGGAATACGAACCTTCATCGATTTACTATCCTGCATACTAAATCTTTGCAGTATTGTCTCCACATACTTCTGCTTGCTTAACCAAAGCTTCCTCTTTTCCTGATCTCATTTAATTTCCATGCCCAAAATATAGTTTTTAGCACCAATATCTTTCATGTCGAATTTGGGGGAAAATTGGGTCTTCAAATCCTAGATAATTTTTTTATTATTTCCATTCAGCAACATATCATCCACATACAAGAAAAAATAAATAACATGGTCACCAATTAATTTAAAATACACACAGTGATCTGCTTTGCTTCTGGTGAAGCCGAGTCCCCTTATAAATGTATCAAATTTTTGATACCACATCCTTGGTGACTGTTTTAACCCAATATACAAAGACTTTTTAAACCTGCATACCAGTGCTTTCTTACCCTTCACCGCATAGCCTTCCGGTTGCTTCATGTAGATCTCTTCTTCCAGATCCTCATGAAGAACTATTGTCTTCATATCCATCTGTTCTACCTAAAAATCAAAAGCAACATCAACATATAAAAGTAATCTAATAGAAGCTACCTTAGCAATAGGATAAAAAATATCACCAAAATCAATTCCCAACACCTGGGAATAACCTTTTGCTACCAATCGAGCTTTTTATTTCTCCACGTTGCCTTTTGCATTCTTCTTCTTCTTAAACACCCATTTTCTTCCAATGGGTTTCCTTCTAGCTAACAACTCCACCAGATCCCAAGCCTCATTTTTGTCCAAAGATGCAATCTCATCAACCATGGCCTCTTTGTAGAGTTTTCCATCCTTTGAATCTTCTGCCTCCCTAGCAGTTCTAGGATCATCATTAGTAATAAATGAAGCAAAATTTGAATAGAAAGCAACTCTACTATACCTTTCTAGTTGCCTTCTCATAGTTGAAGTTTGTGGCTCTTCATCTTCTGATTCCTCTTCTGCTGTAGAGTCCGATTCTTCCTCCTTTAGCTCAAACTCTATCTTCTCAAGTTCCTTTGGGAGGAATTCATGTTTAATAACATGTTTCTACTTTCTAAACACCACATTGTAGTTGTACACAACTTTGCTTGTTTCCGGGTTCCAAAGCTTATAACCTTTTAAACCATCCTTATACCCAATAAAGATGCACCTTTCAGATTTACTATCCAATTTGGTTCTTTTCTCCTTTGGAACATGTACATATGCATCACAACCAAATACCCTCAGATGTGAAAAAGAGAGGTTTCTCACCAATCTATACCTCTTGTGGAGTCTTTTTCAGAACGGGATCCTCCAAAGGGTGGTTTTGGGGCTAAAAGCCCATGTTTGAGTCAAATTTTTGTAGTAAAAGTGTAAAGACTCCGCATTTTGTGGTCATGGAGCGCGTAGGTGTCATAAGTCATAAAGGGTTGTATGCCCTTAGTTTTGTAAAGTAAAGTCGGTTGTAAGAGATCTACCCATGGTCCGCGGACCATGGGATTGTATAAAAAGAGCTAAGCTCTAAGTAGTTTTAGAGAGACACACAAGACAGGAGAGTCATAGCTCTGAAGTAAGAAGTATAAGTTTTGGGTCATAGCGTAGGTAGAGGCTCTGTAGCTGACTGCGCAGAGGCCTAGGGTAGAAGTCTGCAGCTGAGTCTACGGACCGCTCCAGTTGTGTGCGCAGGGTGGATAAAGTCTGTAATCACTTGGAAGAGATTAATAAAGAGAAGTATTTTGCAATTTCTATGTCTTTGTTCCGATTAATGCATCTTATCATTTTATGTGTGAATTTACTTTATAATGCTTATGTGATGCACGAATTTGTATGATTATGTTGGATCATTGAATGCATATAAGAATATATGTTTACGTGGTGCTAACTGTGAGTATCTAATAAGATAAGTAAGAAACTTGGACTAGTTTAGGAATATGCATGGTACGTTGCCTCAGCAACACAAAAGTGTCTAGATCAAGGGTTAGGGCTGCATGAAGGTCAGTCGTACCCTTTCGCGGAGGTATTGAAGGACAGAAGAGAAGGCTCATTTGCCAAGCCCTAGAGCGAAGTGTCTTGTGCGAAGGTAGGAATAAAGGGAATAAAATGACATAACGACCATCTCAGGGTGCGAAAGCTTGGTTCCAGCATCCCCCCATACTGCTTCGAGTGAGACTTCGATCCGCAGTCCGCAGGCTGATGCCAAAAGGGCCAGTAGTATATGGATTTGTTTGGCTAATTAACGTTGAACCTCAGTCAGGCCCCCTCAAGCCAACAAATGGTTCCGTTGCCGGGACCAGAATCTTCATAAGAGATGTGTGATGTCATACCACTGGAATCCAACTAAGAAAGAGATTGGAGACTGGTTGGATAGAAAGATCCACGAATTCGAGGCATAGGAGAACAGAAACCCACAACTAACAAAGGAACAGTGGCTGGACAGGTACCTGTATACAAAGATCCATGAGATCTTTTTCTGCTCCTTTCTGATTGAGCTATACGAGTGGATCGCGAAGCTAGCAGATAGCCAAAGAAGGTGGAAACTAGATGGTCCTATTGTGTAGACCCCGAAGCTAGTGCAAAGGTTAGAAGAATCAGAGGATAAGATCGCATGCGATGTTGATCGTTGGCTCGATCGTGTCATAGGAGGATTTTTAACTAAATTTGTGGCAGACACCTATGTCAGATACAACGAGGCAGAGCGACACTTTTTCAATTGACTGCGAGGTAAATAAGTGAAATCTTTGAATACTTGGATTAAATGTTATTGTGCAAAAAACATGTTATGCAACCACCTTGATGTTCAAGGCTACGCGAAGCAAAAAAACTTAGAGAAACAAAGGAAAAAAGGGTCCTAAATATAGTCCGTTGATTTCACCTCTGCGAGGTGATGAAGAGGGAATAATGTAGGTTTCTCCACGAAGTGCTATTTAGTTAATAAGGCAAGGATTCCCACAAATACCACCTCCACCCACACCACCTCCAACTTCACCATCATCACCTATGACTTCACCCATACCACCTCCGCTTCCACTGCAGTTCAGTATGGAAAATTCAGTGAAGCTGCCTTTGTTCAAGGGCTTGGGGAATGAGGACTTGGACCAATTCTGTTTCGTTGTAAATTCTATATGGGAAGCTCAGGGCATTACAGATGATAACATGAAGAAGGCGACATTGGTTAGCGCTCTGCAGGATCACGCGCTAACCTAGTATATCAAGTACGCTAATGATAACCTGAATGCTGGAGTGGCAGACATCCAGACAACACTGAATAGAGAATTCAATAGGCCTAAATCTGAAGCACAGTTGATTGTAGGGTTCAAAGAAATCGTGATGCAACCAGGCGAGACACCTTGGGAACTAGATTAGAGGTTGAAGTGTACAATCCGTGAAGCTAACATGAACCTAATAAATGGACAACATCGCGAGTGGTTTGTGGCTTCGCTCTTGCCACACTTAAGGGTTGTGCTATCACAACAGAAGATAACAACTCAGGCAGAGGCCTTGGAGATCGCAATGAGGCTGCATGAAACACCGATGTAGGATCCAAATCTGGGGGTTTAGTAGATCCATGCACAGTTGAAAAATCTTTGCCTTGAAATGAAAAGCTTGAAACATGATAGAACAGTTCGACCAGAGGTGCACGAAGAGGTATGGTGTCTGAAATGTAAGAGTCAGGGGCAAGAAAAAGACCATTGTCTGGCCTTTGTGAACTACCTTACAGGGGGAGGACCAATGCCTTTGAGGCTGAAATCTCAAGAGGTACCAAGCGCAGGGCCTGCATTGTGGTGCGCGATATGTTAGGTAGCAAGAAATCATGCCACGAATAATTGTCATTTGTTGCAGAAGTTTGTACAGACACCGCAACAACTGTTCTGCAACTTTTGTAGGTCGATAGGGCATGATGAGCATAATTGCAGGAGTTATGAATTGATGATGGATAGAACTCTCGCCTATATGGTTCAGGTCGAAATGTGCCCCCCTGACCAGAGCATAGGGATGGCGCAGACAGGATTTGAAGGGTGCGGACGAGGCCGAGGTGGAGGAGGACCTGGCAGAGGTCGAGGACAGTTGATTTGCTACATTTGTGGAGGGTCAGGACACTATGCCCGTGATTTCACTTACCCAATACATCCATCGTGCAAGTATTTCACTCTGTTTGATCATGAAACGGAAGATTGTCCTGCGCTGATAGCTAGGACACGTGACAAAGGGGTGCTACCACCTCTGTCAACTCAGAACCTGCAAATGATGATATCTAAGCTGCACAAAGAGGATCCAAACGTGAATATAGTTCTCCGGAGCGTAATCACAATAGGAGATGACAAGGGGGAACTGCCAGAAGATAATACATGGGTTCACAAAGCTCTAGCAAAGGAAACTGAGTTTGATTTGGAGTGTGCACGTGAAACCTTCATGGAAGCAAAGAAGAGCTTCATTGAGGCCTCCACCTTAGGAAGCAAGGATAAGCCTGATCAGGAGATGGACCCTTCTATGCTTACAACTTTCTTGGAGACCTGTATTAAGTTACTGTGCGATAGTAATTGTGAAGGGGTTAGAAGAGCTCATCAATAGATGTGCTGGAACCACTCCAGGTGAGCCACACATAGTGCGAAAGATAGGTAAGCATAAAACAAGGATGGGATGAGAGATGAGACTGACCGCGTAGATAGGAGAGTATGAGATGGATCAGGTTATCTTGGACCTGGGGTTAGACGTGAACGTCCTACCTAAATAGACTTGGGAATGGATGGGGAGACCCATGTTACAATGGTCTCCAATTCAACTAAGGATGGTGAATCAGCAGAAGATCATTCCTATGGGGCGGCTGCAGGGGGTGACTATGGATATTGAAGGTGCGAGCACGCTGGCTGATTTTGAAGTAATAGAAATTGTGGATGATAGAAACCCCTATCCTGCACTCCTTGGAATTGATTGGGCTACTGATATGAACGGGGTAATCAATCTAAAGAAGTAAAAGATGATATTTGAGAAGAAATCGCTACGTGTGATAGTACTCCTAGATCATGCTGAGGGATCGTGCTATACTGAACCAGTCCGTGATTATGAGAGTGATGATGATCTGGACTGTATCTATAAGATAACAATGCGAGACCAAGATTGGGTGAATCCAACAATGGATGGATGGATTACATGGGATCGCGAGAGTTCATGCACCTCAGACTCTGATGAAGAACTAGAGCGCTGGAAAAATCAGTTACATGAAGTAACTACGCTGAGCTGTAATATGATGACCTGGTTGTTGCGCTGTGTGTCGTCAGAGGTAAGGAATCTACCTACTTATGATGGCCTGAATGATGTAGATATTTTTCTGGATGCATTAGAAAGGGAGGTGTTAACACCCAGGTTGTTCCCTATGACTCCCAAGGGAATACGGCCGGGGTAACCACTAACCAATCTTTGGATCACAGTTCCTAGCCAAACTGTAATCAGAGAGGGCTCTCTCTTTATGATTTGTCTCTATTTTGATAGTGTTTTTAGGCTAGCTATTATGCTCAGGTTTTTGGTTTATGTTTTGGTTGAAGGATTTCTTTCAGTGCATTAAGATGTAATGTTCAGAGAGTAGTGTATCATTGGGCAATGGAGTCTAGAGCTGTGAAATGTTTTGAAATGCTAGAGTGGTGATGTTCAGACTGCAAGGCCTATTGAGTATCTCAAACAAACAAAATTTAAACTTAAATGGTGATGTGAAAGTGAAACATGTTGCTCAGGAGCAAACTTGAATTCCTGAAACAAAGGTCACTGTGAAAGATATATTCTGAAAATGCAGCAATTAAGAATTACACTTATCAAGATTATAGCTGAAGAAAACATTCATTAACAACATAGATTGAACTCAGGGTACTGCATGAGTAAGTCCTGAAGGTTATTCTTTTTCTTTGTTGCTAAACACTTAGAAATTAGAAACATATATGGATTGTAACAGATTGAAACACATAAATAGAGTTACAGAAAAACTTATTGTATTGTGAGGTACACAGGAATCCTGCAGTTTTTCAACAGACACCAGAACGCATTCAACACTTCAGAACTCCGAGAAATTCCATCACTTTCTTTATTAAACTATGAAAGGATTACAGCATGAGAACTTCTTTAAGTGAAATCAACAACAACCCCTGCAAGCTTGTGCGAGGGGTCAATATATACCATCGGTTATACAAAATATCTGAGTGCTAAGTTATCTCAGAAATGAATACGTTCACCAACTTTTCAAGATATTTGATAAGAAAGTTATTACATCATTGAATACAAAGTAAATGCATCTTTATGCTTGTCAGAAGATATTTTGGCCTTTGGAGGCCACTGAGTTGGTTGGAGTGATCTGCATTAATGCTGAGAAATGTGCTTTTGGAGCTGCTCTGCTGTAGCTTCTCGGCCTGAACACCTGTAGCTGTCCGTCTTGATTTGCTGGCCGGGACTTCTGCTGAGTTGGCTCAACTTTTATCTTTAATGCATGCTGATTCTTTAAACTGTCCTGTGTATGACAATTTGCATTTTTCATGAACAAAATTTATTGAATGGCTTCCTGTTTATAAAATCATCTGCAGTGTAGGTAGTTGATGCCTGAGAATTGCATCCATAGTCTCCTCTGCCTCTGTATATTTATAAAAATTGGGAGGCACCTCAAACAGGTGTTTGATTTCATTCATTATAAAAAATAAATTTTCTACTCTGTTGTAGAGAGTCTGTCCTGTGGCTGGCCCTGTTTCCTCTGAGGTGCTGGGCTTCTCATTGATCTGACTTGTGGCAAATGCATTAACCCTTTTAGCATACTGCTCATGAGTGAACAGTCTCCCTGCGCTGTTCAGTAAGCTAGGGAGCCCTCTGTTTTCTAATACCTGAAATTTCTCCAAAAACCTGTTTACCTCAGTCTGCATGTCCTGGGTTCTTCTCTCTAGTGTCTGCACCAAGTTTCTCAGTGTGAGAACCCTCTTGATTAACTGAATGTGCTCAGTTCTGTTTGAAATTCCCATGGCAGCCAACTGAGTACTTGTTCTATTGTTAAGCACATTAATCATCCTGGTGGCAATTTCAGGCATATTGCTTAGAGCAGCTCTTGATCTCTGAATTTCAGTCTGTGCTTTTGGAATGAGCTCTAACTGCTCATGGATTGTTTCAATATATTGCTATTGGTAATTAATAGATTGGCCAATGTTAGCCCACAACACTATTTTAAGCTCAGCCACAACCTTATCTAATTTGAGCTCATTCTCTAGCTCTTTGATCCTGTCTTTGAGGGCTTTTATCTCCCTGCCCTTTTCTGCCATAGACTGCTTGGATTTGTCATATCTATCATTTACTTTGGCCAATTTATCCCTGGTCTCATTCAGCTCTGTCATTTGAGCTTCCAGGGCCTGGATCTCATTCCTCAGCTTTTGCATGTCCAGGCTTGGGGCCTGCTCTGTTGCTGGTGGTGCTGCTGAGGTTGATGTTGCTGCCTGTTCTGTTTGTCGAGGAGGAGGAACCAGGGAAAATTTTAAGAACCCCCCCTAAATTTACATGTATAATAAATGGGCGAATCTCCATGGTATATAGGAAAAATGGAAGGCGATTTTATCAATAATATGATATGTATATATAATTTTTTGGCGAATCTCTCACCAGGCATGGCGAATATTTTACTCAATTATAAAATCTTGTGTTTATTGAATACACAAATAAAAATTATAAACCTGGATCTCAAAAATTACTATTAGTAATTTATAAAAATTAATAAAATTAATAGTTGATTTTTATTTTATTTTTTATTTTAACCAAGCTAAAATGTTTAACATACATTAAATTACAACATCCATTTTTACTCTTGATTGGATCAAATATTTTTTCACTCTATGCTAGTTTTCATATCACGATATTTGATACCTCTCGAGGGTTAGTAGATCCAGAGTAAAGATGGATCTATCCTCGTTTAATTCTCCCATTTCATTTAAATAGGCTACATTCTAGGTGAATACCATGGGTCAATACCATGTGCCATTTTGGTGAATACCATGGGTCAATACCATGTGCCATTTTTATTTTTATTAATACTAATATTAGGGTTAATAATGCTTTTTTGCATGGTATTAATAACAATCTAGTCCATGGTATTTGTCCCATAGTATTTTGCCCATAGGTTTCACCTAAATATAACGCATTTTTTGAGTGTTCGTAAATATAAGGTGACTTATGGAGTAAATATAAAAAAATGTTTTATTTGTTTATTATATTTTTATTAATTTACCATACCTCTTTTACAAATATGGTATTTGGCCCATAGGATTCACTTAAATAAAACCTCTTTCTTGAACCTTCATAAATAGAACGAGGGTTATGGACTAAATATAAAAAGAGGTTTTATTTATTTACCATGCGTCTAGTTTATTTATATTTTTATTTATTTACCATACCTTTTGAGTAAGTATAAAAAAACGTTTTATTTATTTACCATACCTCCACTTTATTTATATTTTTATTTGTTTACACCCTTGCATGTATATAAAGTGACTTATGGAGTAAATATAAAAAATGTTTTATTTATTTACCATACTTCTCATTTATTTATATTTTTATTAATTTACCATACCTCTTCTATAAATATGGTATTTGGGCCTTTGGCCCATAGGATTCACTTAAATAAAACCTATTCTTGAAAATAGGCGAATGGATTCACTTAAATAAAACCTATTCTTGAAAATGGGCGAATGGAAAGTTGTAACTCCTAATTTCAAGGGCTAAATTTACCTTTTTTACCCTCTCCCTAAAAAGAAGGTGGGCTATTTGAGGTGATTTGTAAAAATGTACTATGATACAAAATAATCGCCCACTAAAAATTTAAAACCCCTTAATTTCGCCAAAGGGCGAACATTCGCCCCTAAAATCACCCCTGGGAGGAACAATAGTTGGAGCAGTTTCCTCCAGGTTTATTACTTCAGGAGGAGGCTGGGAGGTCTGACCTTCTTCTCTTTGTTTCAAAGCTGCATGTGCAGCCTCTGATTCTCCCAGCTTTTCCTGTGTCTGGATTAACTGCTTATATAGAGACACCAGCAAGGCTGAGGCATCTTGATCATGCCTTTGCTTGGCAACCTCATCTGTTTGAGGGTGAATTGTGGTTGGAATTTTGATCTTTTTCTTCAAAGCGGCCATGTCTGCATCCCTTAACTTCAATATCTCCTGTATGCCCTTGATATCTTTGGGATCATGCCCAATCTCAATAATTATATCTTCTAAGGACCTAATTCTGTTGTCCTTAGCTTGTGAGGATGCCCTTTCCAACTCAAGTTGGGCAACTGTATTATTAAGGCTATTTTCTAGCCTATAATTGTCCAATGTTTTGTCTGCCAAGGAGGCATACACCATCTCACCCGTTTGTTTGTGTAACTCAATTTTGTCCATCGGGTGGATGTCCTTGGCAAGGACCTCAAGATTGGTCCTTATATAATCTGCAGGAGACTGGGGTTGTGCTACAGCTGGCAAGAAATGACTCATGATCATTTTGCCTTCACTAACATCAAAAGCAGACATCAGTCTTTGCTGGTTAGTGGGAGCCATCTTCAACAAATGATTGTACAGCTGTATTTTTATGGGCTCATTCCTTTTCTTTATGTCTATGAACTGCTGTTTAATGCTCAGTTCACCCTCTCTCTGCTGGCTAGAGGAGCTGACTTCTCCTCCCACAGTTCTGTTCTGTTCCTCTTGGAAGGAACTTGCAGATGCTTCCCTGCTAGCTGGGCTCATGCCCAGAGACTGCCCTGTTGGCATTTCCTCTTCAGAGAAAGGGTTCAATCTCTGTCTTTTTTCACAATGACTTTCTGATGTGGTCAAGGGAGTCTCTCTGTCCCTTTTTCTGCTAGTATCCTCCTTTTGTGGAGTTTGGAGGATTGATGCATCAGCTGATGTTTCTTGCCTAGGAGGCACCGTGTTTTGTGCCTGCTGTTCTGTGAAAATTGGGGCCTCAACTGCCCCTTCTTGCTGTGGGGGCTGTTCTTTGTCATGCTGCCCTTCTTCTTGCTGCAATTCCTGTTGTTGTTGTTGTTCTACCTGCTGCTGCTGTTGCTGCACCTTGTCATGAGGTGGTTGTTCAGTCTCCATTTCCTTTTCCTTGCCCTTGCTAGGTATATCTTCAGTGGCTTTGGGTGCTTGCTGATTTGCAGTCGAGGAGGATGCAACTGCTCCCGCTTGTGTGCTTGGAAGGGAGAACACCTGTGAAAAAAGTTCAAGGTCAGCCATCTTTTTTAGATTCCTCACCGCTCTTTGATTCAGCTCCTCTTGTGTCACCGGCTCTTCTAGGGTTCCTCTCCTCCATTTTGCTTGGTTTGCATGTTTTTCAATGTGAGGGATCTTTACATGATCATAGCCAGATAGCTTATATTTGAGCCTTCTCAAAGTGATGAAGTGGTTGGGGTCATAAGGTTTCCAGAGGAAACTGGTTTGAAGGCCAAGGGACTCAAGCATCCTGTCTGCTTCTCTCCAACCTTCCTCCCTTTGGTTATAGACAAAGTGGCCCAGTTGGTTCCTGACTTTCAACTGTGCTTTCTTGCCTTTGCCTGAAAAGTGAAGCACATCAACATTGCCAAACTGCCTGAAGTATTCTAGGGCAAACAGCCTCATAGGCACATATTTGGGTAGTCTGTAGGGAGGCAATTCACACCCATATATCCCGATGACGGTGTGGTTCTGGTAAAAGTACCAGTCCCCAATGCTATATGATTTGGATAACTGTAGGATCCTTTGCATTTCATCAGTGAGCCTTGGAGGAGGTGAGCCCATCATCATTGACATAGCTGGGTGGATGAAGTGATCTATGAACTCACAATAAGTATAAGGAGACTCGAATCTACAGTGGAAAACAGAGGACCAATAGACCACTGATCTTGGATTGCCTTGGGCATCCTCTCTTTTGATTGGAAAAGAGAACTTCTGATGTTGATGATATAAGATCAAGTGGTAAATGTAAGAGGTATATCTGAACACTCTTTCTCTTGCCAGGTTCATTAGTTGCTCATGTATTTTGTCTGCTATATAGGTGGCATAGTCATAGCAGATAGGAGACTTGCCAGGAGCAAACATGAGCATCATTACCAGCACAGTTTGATCAACAAACTCAATTGAGTTGTAGCCCAAAATGGGACTAATCATGTCTGCAAGATCTCTGCCCAGCTGGTTGAGGTATACTTGATTTATAGGAGGATACTTCACAGAGTCAGAGTCAATGTATAGCTGGTTTAATTTGGTGACCTGAGCATCTGTCATTCTGGCTCCTTGATTTATCAGGTCTACAAGTGATAGAGGGACCAGTTTCTTCTCAGTCCTGAAGCAAAGCATATCCTTGATAGCTTCTGGGGTGACATAAAACACACCTGATCCTGAAGGGTCAAGAATTGCCCTCTCAGTGGGGTCATAGTTTTCAGCACACAGATGGATCAAATCAGGGAATTGTCTAACCTGAGGGAGCTTAAAAATAGGGAGGAATGAGTCCCATATGCCCAGCACATCTGTTCCAGTCTCATGCTTGGCCTTCAATTCATTGAGCAGGTGGATGTGGAACTTAGTCCTCATCAACATTTCCTCTGAAATCTGATAGTCCATGTTTGCCAGAGACTGCCATTCCAATTGTCTCTGAGGGGCATTCAATGGAGCAACGTTCAACGCTATTGGAGCTACTGGTGGATCCATGATTTCTCCTAGGATTATGGATGGAGTTGCTATGCAGAGCAACACAAAAGAGTTTTCTTCAACGAAAAAATGTGAATTGTATGGAACAGAGGGTGAGTGAAACAGCTGCAGCAATTGAAATACTGCTTGAAGTGCAAATAAGACCAATGTGTGGTCTCAATTTGTCTTTTTTAACAGGTAGGTACAGTTTGAGTAAGTTGTTTCGCGATTGCACGAACAGAGTACAGTTTTTTATGAAAATGTGGGCAAACAAGGCTCAGCTGGTGCTTTTCGAGCTCACAGTTGTAAATGGGGGCTAGGCATAGAGATTTTACCGGTGAATTTGCAAGTTTTTTGTCTTTTAAGCTCTTTTGAGGGAATTCACAGACAAAGTAGGCATATGAAGGATTTATAAGGGAAAATACCTGGTAAAGAGCGAGCAATGGTCACGAATGACTGTAGAAATGGCGCGCCGGAGGTCTCCGAATTGATTTTAGCAAAGGTGGTGCAAGTTTGGACGTAAAATCATGCAGAGAAAGCAATAGTTCTTGTGGCAAAAGGTATGAAAAAACGTGAAAATTGGCCTAAATATGGATTTTTGGCATATTGGCACGTTTTTGGATGACGTCAGCATGACGTCATCAGGTGGGGTCAAGGTCGGATGACGTCAGCATGACGTCATCGGGTGATGTGGCGAGCTATGATTGGTCCACGGGGATGATGAGGTGGCGGACGTATCAGCGCGGGGGCGGACGAAGGAGCTGACGTGACGGCGGGGTGGCACTGACGTGGGTATGACGTGGTGGTGACGTTGGCCGGGCGGATTGACCAAAAACCGGAAGCGGTTAGCGGTTTCCCATCGCACCGCTTTTGATACGGAAGGGGAATTGTCAGGCGTACCTCCGATAAGCTGTGGGGATGACGCGTGGCGGAGGCCTGACGTCACCTTCTGACAGATATCGGAAGGTATCTGTCGGACGTCGGGGCCGGTCTGATATGGATTAGGGCCGTCCGATCAAAAGCGCTCGATCGGACGGTTGACGGGTTGATGAGATGATCGGTCGATACGACAGTGGAAATGGATTAAAATAATATATTTTGGGGTCTGCGCCCGGCGGAAAAACTTTTGGGATATGGTATTTGGTAATGTTTTCCAATGCAAAAAATAATGCGGCCCCGACACTTTGGATAAGCGAACAAAGTGGGTTTTTGTGTTTATTTTACACTTTAAAGCGGGTATGGGTAGAAAAAGGTCTTTTATAGGGTTTTCTTTAGCAAATGAGGGTTTTATTGGGCCAAATGAATTCAGGAGAGGGGAGGGGTTTAGACTTAGGTTTATCAAAGTGACCAGATGTCATTTGATCCCTGACAGAGGACTTATTGGCTATAATGCCAAGGGGAGGGATATTTATACAATGCTTGGGGTTTATACACCATGGTGTTATAATACTAGGGGAAAGGGAATCATAGGGGAATTATATAATAGAGTTAGGGTTAATATGGATGAAAGGAGTGGATGAGGGGAGATAACGCTAAGTTTATTTGAAAATAACTTAGCTTAGGGAGTAGATCAAAATGAAAATAGTTTTAGACAAGAAATGTGGCTTCTAATAGGACTAAGAACCACTAAAAACCACCAATTCTTTCATGAATATCAACTGATGAGGGGATGTTAGTAATGAATGGAGAGGGGAAAATTGGGAAGTTAGACATGCTTCTTTGCTTGCTGCAACCTGATGGAGAAGAACACCTTCTCACTTCATTGATTTTGCTTTGTGAACAAGGCTAACATACCTTCAATTGTAAGGAGTGACATTTCTGCAACCCCAACTGCCTACCCATCTACTTACCTAGCATTTTTTGTTTCTTCTTGGAGGGTGCACTTGGACTTGCAGACCCTTATCTGCCTTTTCTTTTCTTTGGCTTTTTTCTTTTGTTTTTCTATCTACTTCTACCCTTATTTCCTCCAAAGTCCCAGATTAAGCAGTTGGGAGCCTTTCTTCTCTACCTAAACTACTTGTCTGCCAAGATTACACAGTTTGGACAGACTTCTTTCTCTATTCTACAACTGAAAATTTAAAACATGGCATGATCCAGATTAGGCTGTTGGACCATCCATCAAAATTGAGAGAACATCAAGCTATATACACAGATTGTTTTCTCTTGGAAATATGTGATCTTTGCATCATCAAAGCAGAGCATATTTGGACCTTTTCATTGTCAATCATGAAATATGAAACCTATTGATATAGGTAGCTAACAGTGGCTCCACATGGGGATGGTTTTTCATCTGAAAGACCAAGAACAGCAGGTCAGATTGCCTTGGCCCTTGACTGCTTTTATCAAAATTTTGAAGTTTGCTGCTTTGAAATGCCAAAATTGTGTACTTCCCTTTTTGGTAGACCTCTGATCCTATTTACCTTTTGCTGATATTCAATAAAACTTTGAGAAGCTGCATTTTTACATCTTAACAAAAAGTAATATATACATCTGGATATGTACAAGGGAGAACTCAGGCTGTACTTATGGGTGGTAGTCAAAATAGTGCTTGAGCATCCTGCCATTCACAGGACCTTCATCCAAATCAGTTTCATTAAGACTTTTAAGGAAATAAGTGTTGTTTCCTTGTACTGCTTGGACAACAAATGGTCCTCTCCAAAGGGAATCAAATTTTCCGTGCTTTCCCTTATCCTCTCTTCTTGAATCCCACTTGAGGACTTTGTCACCAATGTTGAAATCTTCTACCTTAGTTCTTCTATCAAAGGCCTTCTTTAATTTTTCTTGTAGAACTTGAACCCTGCTGAAAACTTGATCTCTAGTTTGCTGTAAACATATTATTTGATTGATCCTTCTTTGCATATCATTTGGTTCAGCTTGGCTTTCTTGAAGAAGTTTCATAACAGGCACCCCTAGTGATGAAGGGAATTTGGCTTCTAATCCATAAACCAACTCATATGGGCTGGTCCCAATTGATCTCTTGGTTGTTAGTCTATCTGCCCATAGAGCATTCACAAGCTTCTTATGCCAATTATTTTTGTTCTCTTCTAGCACTTTCTTTATAATGTTTACTAGGCTTTTATTTGATGACACAGCAAGGCCATTTCCTTGGGGATAGTATGCAATAGAATGGCCTAAGGTAATGTGAAATTTGTGGCAGAAATTCACCATTTTCTTGGATCTGAAAGCAGCAGCATTGTCTGTTATTATTTTGTCAGGACAACCAAATCTAGCCAATATGTTGTTCTCCAAAAACTGAATGATTGTTGAATCATTTGCTTGTCTGCATGGAGCAGCTTCAATCCACTTGGTGAAGTAGTCTGTGGCTGTTAAGATCCATCTATGTTGGCCTGAAGATGAGGGATGAATTTCCCCAATGAAATCCAAGCCCCATTGTTGAAAAGGTCTCTCTGTTGCAATAGGTCTTAAGGGAAGTGGCAGTAACTGTCTCTTTCCCTCAAACACTTGACATTTATGACATGAGGTGGTAAATTTCTTGACATCAGAGAACATGGTGGGCCAGTAGTAACCAGCCCTTAGTATTTTATCCACAGTGGACTTCCAGTACAAGTGTCCACCACAGTCACCTGCATGAAATTCTTTTATGATATTGTCAGTTTCATTCTCAATTAGGCAGTTTAGAAATATCCCTTCATGGTTTTTCCAAAATAAATTTCCATCCATAACACAGAATCTAGAAGCTTTCATTTTTAAGAGCCTACATTTAGTTCAGGACAATCCTGGGGGAGCACACAGGTTTTGCAATACATAACATATATCAGAGTACCAAGGGGATTTCTCAAAGGCTACATTGATCTTTGGAGTCGCCAGCTCCGGTTCACTGTCCAGCTGGTTGATGTCTAAGGCTTGGAAGTTTGCTTCTGTCATTAGTTTGGCCAAACCTTGCCCTTTTATTAGTTTTGTAGGTTTTATCTCAATATCAAATTCCAAGATGTTGGCAATCCATTTTCCTCTTCTGCCCTCTAGGTTTTCTTGAGTGAGTATGTCTTTTACAATAGGACTTGGCACATATGCTATAACATGGGAATAAAGGATGTAAATCCTAAAGTCTTTAATGGCTTTGACCAAAGCATAAGCTTGCTTTTCCATGATTTGATATTTTAAAGGTGCATCTCTAAGAGCTCTGCAAAAGAAAGCAATTGGCTTCTCATTTCCTTGGTCATCTTTCTGTAACAAAACAACAATAATAGTATGCTGGGAGGCAAAAGAGAAAATGATAAATTCTCTGTCAAATTGAGGATTGGTCAAGACCGGGGTTTGGGTAAGGGCCAGCTTTATACCTTCAAAGGATTGATTTTCTTCAACTGTCCATTTCACTTTTGAATCTTTCTTTAGCATGTTGTTTAGTAATCTAATTAGTTCTGCTAAGTTTGGGATAAACCTTCTCAAGAAATTGATTTTTCCCAAAAATCCCTGCAATTCTTTGATATTTCTTGGGTGGGGCATTTGTAAGATAGCTTGTATCCTGTCTGGATCAATCCTAATGCCATCTTTAGAAATGATGTGGCCCAATAATTTACCTTCCTCTAAACCAAACAGGGATTTCTTGGGATTCAATGAAATTCCATATTTCCTGCATGTTAGGAAGATCTGTCTCAAATGTTTTAAATGTTCTTGGTCAGATTTTGAAAAAGGGGTGAGGTCATCTAAGTAAATAACTAAAAAGTCATGAATCTCCTTTGCAAAAGCAATATCCATTGCTCTTTGAAAAGTAGCCCCTGCATTTTTCAGCCCAAAAGGCATTTTTACATATTTGAACGTTCCCCATGGGGTTGTGAATGCAGTTTTGTCTTGATCATCAGGGTGTACTAAGATTTGATTAAATCCTGAGAATCCATCAAGTAATGAGATCCTTGAGGCCCCTACCACTCTTTGGAGAATGTGATCCATCTTGGGTAAGGGATAGTTGTCTTTGAGGGATACTTGGTTCAGATTTCTTAGATCCACACACAGCCTTATTTCTCCAGTTTTCTTTCTTGTGGGAACTAAGTTTGAAATCCATTCAGAGAATCTGATAGGTGCTATGATGCCTGCCTTGAACATTTTCTGTACCTCTTGTTCCATTGCTGGGAGAAGCATAGGATTGATCCTCCTTAATTTTTGTTTAAAGGGTTTTTGATCAGGCTTGAGAGGGATAGTATGCTGGATAACAGAGGTGTCATAGGACTTTAGGTCCTCATAACTCCATGCAAAAACATCCTGGAACTCTTTAAAGAGGTCAATGTATTTAGGCTTTTGATCAGGAGGTAGAGATGCAGACAATTTTATTATTTTGGGTTTGTCAATGGTACCAATGTTGCATTCTTCAATGGCTGCATTTAAGGGCTGCATTTTTGGTTTTCTGGGAATATCATTTGAATCAAAGATGTCCTCTAGTGGAGTTAGACCTGTTGGTAGAAAATTGTCTTTCAGCTCTATGATTTCAGTTTCAGCATTGGCCACTTCTTCACAACTGATTGGTTGAATTTGCTGAATGTTTTCCTTGTTGAAAATAGTTGGATTTAGCATTTGTTTTGCTGTTCTAGGTGATATTGGGTGGTTGATCTGTTCAAACTGTATTTGTGATGGACTTGCTCTTTCAAGTATTTGTGATTGACTTGCTCTATCAAGTATTTGTGATTGACTTGCTCTATCAAGTATTTGTGATTGACTTGCTCTATCAGTGTCAATATTTAATCCTGCAAACTCTTGTTGCAGCGTTAAAAAATGGTTTATTTGCATATCATCCTCAAATACTTGCCAATCTTTAACATTGTTTGGAATGGAGGGTCTGTATTTTATCTCAGCTGTGAAACAATTGTTAGGTTCCAATGGTAATTTGCAAGTACTAGCAAATGTGGCCAAACTATGAACATGCAGATTGTGGGTTCTAGGAATTTTAGTGATTTTGAATTCAGCGAAAAAGTTTAGTACTTCAGCAACAGCAGACCTATAAGACCTTAATCTTTTGTCATTGGTGACAAAATTTCCCTTCACTTGTTGGATAACTAAATCTGAATCTCCCATGATTGAAACCCTGGCAGCTTGCAAGAACTTTACTAACTTGAGGCCTAGTAAAAGAGCTTCATATTCTGCCATGTTATTAGTACATCTGAAGTTTAATCTATAGGCTCTGCCTTCCGCATGACTGTTTTCTTTATTGTGTACCCAAACTCCAGCTCCTGCCCCTAATTTGTTGACTGAGCCATCAAATTCAAGGAACCATAGAATATCTTGTTGTGAAGGAGATTTAATGATCTGTTGATGGACTGGCAATGTAAGTTGAAGTTCTGGCGTTTCATCTAGCTTGTCTTCTAAGACAGTCTCATCATTTGATTGAATATGCTTGACAACTAGAGCAGCAGCAGTGTCTAGTGATTGATTGACTGTTGTTTCATGAGTGATAGTTCTTTCATTAGAGTCTTCCTCTTGTATGAGTATCTTGGCTTCAACCTCATTTTTTGAGGGAGTTGTGCTGTCATTGAAGAGAATGTATGAGTCTATGTCTGAATGGACAACATATATGGGAAAGTTTTGAGGCTTTTCTTCACTGCTGACCATGTATTTCATGAGTGTTTCTCTGTATAGTCTTTTTGGTTGCCCAAAAACAGAGATGGTGGCATATGACATGTCTAATTGTAGGGAACCTTGGAGTTTAGCTCCCCATGATCTTGATAACAACATCCCATACTTCGGTGGGATATCAGCAACTACAACATCCATTAGAATTGTCTTGTTTGGGTATTGTACCAGAGACACACATAAATCTTTTATGAGACCCAAACACTTGACTTGGCTGGAGTCAAAGGAAAATAGGTCGTTGTATGGTCTGGTTATATCTAGATTCAATCTCTCCATGACTGCTTTTGGCATGAGATTGTGAGAGGCACCTGAGTCAAACATTGCATTATGTAATATTTTATCATGAATATGTAAGCTGACATAAAAAGGTAATACCCCTGTGACTACTATTTTTCCATCCACTTCTGGGCCAAACAGTAATTCTGGGGTATCATCCAACACATTAACATCATCTTTGTTGCTAGTGAGTTGAAGGGACTTCTTGATCTATTGTTTATAGATGTCATGCTTGGCTAGTTCTGAGAGAGGAATTGCTATCTTTAGTTTGCCAATTTCAGTTTCTAGGTCAAAGGGTTTTTCAGATTGGGCCTTAGGGTTGTGGATAACAGTCCTTTCCTTGTTCCCTAACTCTTCTTGTTGATCCTTATCTTGATTTTGGGACTTGTCTTTTTTACTCATCTCTTGGGGAGTAACATTTACATTAGGGTGAGAGGATGAAGTAGCCAGAGGCTGCTGTTTTAAGGAGAATGGTTCAGTGATCTCTTCAATAATTACTTCTTCTGCAGGTGAATTTGTTTTGTCATTAGGCTCTGTGACTATGGTTCTTTTAGGCTGCTGATTATCCTTTATCTTTTCAGGCTGATTTACATTCACAGTTCTGCTCCTTAGCTTGTACTGTTTATGGACTTCATAAACAGCAGTGTCATAGCCTTGTTTAAAGTCAAAGGATTCACCTGATTTAGTTTGGAACAGTTTGATTTCATCATCCTCATGGTCTTCTTGTGTTAAAAAGACTTGACTTTCACCATCTAGACCCATTAAATTAATCTGAGGATCTTCATTGGGTTCAGTTGATGTGGAAGTCTCTGCATAATTTTCTTGGAAAGGGGGCCTTATGTCTTGGTCAGCACTGGGCTTGCCAATGCCTGGGTTTTGAGTTCTCCTAAAATTTGGATTCCTAGGAGGGTTGTTTTGTGGTGCTTCCCATGATGATTTTCTCTCAACCGATTCCACTCTATCACCCAATCTTTTCATTCCAGTGAGTATTGCATCCAGCTTTTGATCAAAAGCAGAGGGTTCTTCTTTGAAGGCTGTTCTCTTTTCCAACCTTGCTCTGTTTCTTTTGGAAATCAGGTTAGCTTCCATCGTGACAACAACCCTTTGGGCCTCTGCAAGGGTTTGAGGGTCTCTTTCCTTTAACTGATAGGCCATGTCAGGGTCAAAACCATCAGGGAATTTGTACAAAGCTAAATCCGAAGGGGGTCCTAAATTTTGTGGGATTGCGTTATATACATTGTTGAATCTTGCACAATACTCCAAAACAGTCTCTTGGGGACCTCTTTTGATAGTGTCATATTCACCAAGTATGTGCAGAGGATCCTTCTTCTTTTCCCATCTGCTAGTAAAGGCTTGATACAGTTCATCAGGAGTTGTGATGGAATTTGCATTCAGGGATCTAAACCAAGTTCTTACATCCCCAGTTAGGCTTTGAACAAACATCCTCATTCTCACACTGTCATCATCTATTTCATAGGTCTCAAAATGGTCTTGCATCCTTTTGGCATGCTGGACAGCTGTTAAAGGGCCGTTGGAGTCAAAATATGAGATTTTGGTTTGGTAATCTTGGGGTAGGGCTGCAGCATTAGCTGGTATTTGCAAGGGTGCATATCTGTTAGCCATATTCATAGGGTTTGAGGGATTTACAGGAGTAACTGGGATAAAAGGGAAGGTGTGTACCACAGGTGTAACAGGTGTGGCAGCACCTGGAGTGTTGTTCAAGGGGATATGTGCAGTGGGTGAAGATGTGAAAGGAGGGCTTTGAGATGTAGATGGTGAACTGGGGGAGACAGGGGTAGAGCGAAATAGAACCTTGATAGGGGTAGGAACTAGTTCAGGGTGGGCTATCTCAGGACTCAAATCACTAGGATTTTCCTGCCTTTGTTGCTTCCTAATTCTTCTAGGGATTATATTAGGATTCTCAAAAACTGTTGGATTTGGGTCAGGGTTAGACCTAGTGTGCCTGGTTTCCTTTTTAGGAGCCAGTTTCTGAATTTGTTTTTTGGTATTTTCTAAGATTTTTTAGGATTGTTTAAGGGACTGTTTAAGCTTTTTGAAACCACTGTCTATGGACAGACAACGATTTGAAAAGTATGCTTACTCCCCAGTGGAGTCGCCAATTATGTTAACACCCAGGTTGTTCCCTATGACTCCCAAGGGAATACGGCCGGGGTAACCACTAACCAATCTTTGGATCACAGTTCCTAGCCAAACTGTAATCAGAGAGGGCTCTCTCTTTATGATTTGTCTCTATTTTGATAGTGTTTTTAGGCTAGCTATTATGCTCAGGTTTTTGGTTTATGTTTTGGTTGAAGGATTTCTTTCAGTGCATTAAGATGTAATGTTCAGAGAGTAGTGTATCATTGGGCAATGGAGTCTAGAGCTGTGAAATGTTTTGAAATGCTAGAGTGGTGATGTTCAGACTGCAGGGCCTATTGAGTATCTCAAACAAACAAAATTTAAACTTAAATGGTGATGTGAAAGTGAAACATGTTGCTCAGGAGCAAACTTGAATTCCTGAAACAAAGGTCATTGTGAAAGATATATTCTGAAAATGCAGCAATTAAGAATTACACTTATCAAGATTATAGCTGAAGAAAACATTCATTAACAACATAGATTGAACTCAGGGTACTGCATGAGTAAGTCCCGAAGGTTATTCTTTTTCTTTGTTGCTAAACACTTAGAAATTAGAAACATATATGGGTTGTAACAGATTGAAACACATAAATAGAGTTATAGAAAAACTTATTGTATTGTGAGGTACACAGGAATCCCGCAGTTTTTCAACAGACACCAGAACGCATTCAACACTTCAGAACTCCGAGAAATTCCATCACTTTCTTTATTAAACTATGAAAGGATTACAGCATGAGAACTTCTTTAAGAGAAATCAACAACAACCCCTGCAAGCTTGTGCGAGGGGTCAATATATACCATCGGTTATACAAAATATCTGAGTGCTAAGTTATCTCAGAAATGAATACGTTCACCAACTTTTCAAGATATTTGATAAGAAAGTTATTACATCATTGAATACAAAGTAAATGCATCTTTATGCTTGTCAGAAGATATTTTGGCCTTTGGAGGCCACTGAGTCGGTTGGAGTGATCTGCATTAATGCTGAGAAATGCGCTTTTGGAGCTGCTCTGCTGTAGCTTCTCGGCCTGAACACCTGTAGCTGTCCGTCTTGATTTGCTGGCCGGGACTTCTGCTGAGTTGGCTCAGCTTTTATCTTTAATGCATGCTGATTCTTTAAACTGTCCTGTGTATGACAATTTGCATTTTTCATGAACAAAATTTATTGAATGGCTTCCTGTTTATAAAATCATTTGCATGGCCTTAGTCCACCATTCTAGTGTAGGTAGTTGATGCCTGAGAATTGCATCCATAGTCTCCTCTGCCTCTGTATATTTATAGAAATTGGGAGGCACCTCAAACAGGTGTTTGATTTCATTCATTATAAAAAATAAATTTTCTACTCTATTGTAGAGAGTCTGTCCTGTGGTTCGCCCTGTTTCCTTTGAGGTGCTGGGCTTCTCATTGATCTGACTTGTGGCAAATGCATTAACCCTTTTAGCATACTGCTCATGAGTGAATAGTCTCCCTGCGCTGTTCAGTAAGCTAGGGAGCCCTCTGTTTTCTAATACCTGAAATTTCTCCAAAAACCTGTTTACCTCAGTCTGCATGTCCTGGGTTCTTCTCTCTAGTGTCTGCACCAAGTTTCTCAGTGTGAGAACCCTCTTGATTAACTAAATGTGCTCAGTTCTGTTTGAAATTTCCATGGTAGCCAACTGAGTACTTGTTCTATTGTTAAGCACATTAATCATCCTGGTGGCAATTTCAGGCATATTGCTTAGAGCAGCTCTTGATCTCTGAATTTCAGTCTGTGCTTTTGGAATGAGCTCTAACTGCTCATGGATTGTTTCAATATATTGCCATTGGTCATTAATAGATTGGCCAATGTTAGCCCACAGCACCATTTTAAGCTCAGCCACAACCTTATCTAATTTGAGCTCATTCTCTAGCTCTTTGATCCTGTCTTTGAGGGCTTTTATCTCCCTGCCCTTTTCTGCCACAGACTGCTTGGATTTGTCATATCTATCATTTACTTTGGCCAATTTATCCCTGGTCTCATTCAGCTCTGTCATTTGAGCTTCCAGGGCCTGGATCTCATTCCTCAGCTTTTGCATGTCCAGGCTTGGGGCCTGCTCTGTTGCTGGTGGTGCTGCTGAGGTGGATGTTGCTGCCTGTTCTGTTTGTCGAGGAGGAGGAACAGTAGTTGGAGTAGTTTCCTCCAGGTTTATTACTTCAGGAGGAGGCTGGGAGGTCTGACCTTCTTCTCTTTGTTTCAAAGCTGCCTGTAATGCTGCCTGTGCAGCCTCTGATTCTCCCAGCTTTTCCTGTGTCTGGATTAACTGCTTATATAGAGACACCAGCAAGGCTGAGGCATCTTGATCATGCCTCTGCTTGGCAACCTCATCTGTTTGAGGGTGAATTGTGGCTGGCATTTTGATCTTTTTCTTCAAAGCGTCCATGTTTGCATCCCTTAACTTCAATATCTCCTGTATGCCCTTGATATCTTTGGGATCATGCCCAATCTCAATAATTATATCTTCTAAGGACCTAATTCTGTTGTCCTTAGCTTGTGAGGATGCCCTTTCCAACTCAAGTTGGGCAGCTGTATTATTAAGGCTATTTTCCAGCCTATAATTGTCCAATGTTTTGTCTGCCAAGGAGGCATACACCATCTCACCCGTTTGTTTGTGTAACTCAATTTTGTCCATCGGGTGGATGTCCTTGGCAAGGACCTCAAGATTGGTCCTTATATAATCTGCAGGAGACTGGGGTTGTGCTACAGCTGGCAAGAAATGACTCATGATCATTTTTCCTTCACTAACATCAAAAGCAGATATCAGTCTTTGCTGGTTAGTGGGAGCCATCTTCAGCAAATGATTGTACAGCTGTATTTTTATGGGATCATTCCTTTTCTTTATGTCTATGAAATGCTGTTTAATGCTCAGTTCACCCTCTCTCTGCTGGCTAGAGGAGCTGACTTCTCCTCCCACAGTTCTGTTCTGTTCCTCTTGGAAGGAACTTGCAGATGCTTCCCTGCTAGGTGGGCCCATGCCCAGAGACTGCCCTGTTGGCATTTCCTCTTCAGAGAAAGGGTTCAATCTCTGTCTTTTCTCACCATGACTTTCTGATGTGGTCAAGGGAGTCTCTCTGTCCCTTTTTCTGCTAGTATCCTCCTTTTGTGGAGTTTGGAGGATTGATGCATCAGCTGATGTTTCTTGCCTAGGAGGCACCGTGTTTTGTGCCTGCTGTTCTGTGAAAATTGGGGCCTCAACTGCCCCTTCTTGCTGTGGGGGCTGCTCTTTGTCATGCTGCCCTTCTTCTTGCTGCAATTCCTGTTGTTGTTGTTGTTCTACCTGCTGCTGCTGTTGCTGCACCTTGTCATGAGGTGGTTGTTCAGTCTCCATTTCCTTTTCCTTGCCCTTGCTAGATATATCTTCAGTGGCTTTGGGTGCTTGCTGATTTGCAGTCGAGGAGGATGCAACTGCTCCCACTTGTGTGCTTGGAAGGGAGAACACCTGTGAACAAAGTTCAAGGTCAGCCATCTTTTTTAGATTCCTCACCGCTCTTTGATTCAGCTCCTTTTGTGTCACCGGCTCTTCTAGGGTTCCTCTCCTCCATTTTGCTTGGTTTGCATGTTTTTCAATGTGAGGGATCTTTACATGATCATAGCCAGATAGCTTATATTTGAGCCTTCTCAAAGTGATGAAGTGGTTGGGGTCATAAGGTTTCCAGAGGAAACTGGTTTGAAGGCCAAGGGACTCAAGCATCCTGTCTGCTTCTCTCCAACCTTCCTCCCTTTGGTTATAGACAAAGTGGCCCAGTTGGTTCCTGACTTTCAACTGTGCTTTCTTGCCTTTGCCTGAAAAGTGAAGCACATCAACATTGCCAAACTGCCTGAAGTATTCTAGGGCAAACAGCCTCATAGTCACATATTTGGGTAGTCTGTAGGGAGGCAATTCACACCCATATATCCTGATGACGGTGTGGTTCTGGTAAAAGTACCAGTCCCCAATGCTGTATGATTTGGATAACTGTAGGATCCTTTGCATTTCATCAGTGAGCCTTGGAGGAGGTGAGCCCATCATCATTGACATAGCTGGGTGGATGAAGTGATCTATGAACTCACAATAAGTATAAGGAGACTCGAATCTACAGTGGAAAACAGAGGACCAATAGACCACTGATCTTGGATTGCCTTGGGCATCCTCTCTTTTGATTGGAAAAGAGAACTTCTGATGTTGATGATATAAGATCAAGTGGTAAATGTAAGAGGTATATCTGAACACTCTTTCTCTTGCCAGGTTCATTAGTTGCTCATGTATTTTGTCTGCTACATAGGTGGCATAGTCATAGCAGATAGGAGACTTGCCAGGAGCAAACATGAGCATCATTACCAGCACAGTTTGATCAACAAGCTCAATTGAGTTGTAGCCCAAAATGGGACTAATCATGTCTGCAAGATCTCTGCCCAGCTGGTTGAGGTATACTTGATTTATAGGAGGATACTTCACAGAGTCAGAGTCAATGTATAGCTGGTTTAATTTGGTGACTTGAGCATCTGTCATTCTGGCTCCTTGATTTATCAGGTCTACAAGTGATAGAGGGACCAGTTTCTTCTCAGTCCTGAAGCAAAGCATATCCTTGATAGCTTCTGGGGTGACATAAAACACACCTGATCCTGAAGGGTCAAGAACTGCCCTCTGAGTGGGGTCATAGTTTTCAGCACACAGATGGATCAAATCAGGGAATTGTCTAACCTGAGGGAGCTTAAAAATAGGGAGGAATGAGTCCCATATGCCCAGCACATCTGTTCCAGTCTCATGCTTGGCCTTCAATTCATTGAGCAGGTGGATGTGGAACTTAGTCCTCATCAGCATTTCCTCTGAAATCTGATAGTCCATGTCTGCCAGAGACTGCCATTCCAATTGTCTCTGAGGGGCATTCAATGGAGCAACGTTCAATGCTATTGGAGCTTCTGGTGGATACATGATTTCTCCTAGGATTATGGATGGAGTTGCTATGCAGAGCAACACAAAAGAGTTTTCTTCAACGAAAAAATGTGAATTCTATGGAACAGAGGGTGAATGAAACAGCTGCAGCAATTGAAATACTGCTTGAAGTGCAAATAAGACCAATGTGTGGTCTCAATTTGTCTTTTTTAACAGGTAGGTACAGTTTGAGTAAGTTGTTTCGCGATTGCGCGAACAGAGTACAGTTTTTTATGAAAATGTGGGCAAACAAGGCTCAGCTGGTGCTTTTCGAGCTCACAGTTGTAAATGGGGGCTAGGCACAGAGATTTTGCCGGTGAATTTGCAAGTTTTTTGTCTTTTAAGCTCTTTTGAGGGAATTCACAGACAAAGTAGGCATATGAAGGATTTATAAGGGAAAATACCTGGTAAAGAGCGAGCAATGGTCACGAATGACTGTAGAAATGGCGCGCCGGAGGTCTCCGAATTGATTTCAGCAAAGGTGGTGCAAGTTTGGACGTAAAATCATGCAGAGAAAGCAACAGCTCTTGTGGCAAAAAGTATGAAAAAACGCAAAAATTGGCCTAAATATGGATTTTTGGCATATTGGCGTGTTTTTTGGATGAAGTCAGCATGACGTCATCAGGTGGGGTCAAGGTCGGATGACGTCAACATGACGTCATCGGGTGATGTGGCGAGCTATGATTGGTCCACGGGGATGATGAGGTGGTGGACGTATCAGCACGGGGGCAGACGAAGGAGCTGACGTGACGGCGGGGTGGCACTGACGTGGGTATGACGTGGTAGTGATGTTGGCCGGGCGGATTGACCAAAAACCGGAAGCGGTTAGCGGTTTCCCATCACACCGCTTTTGATACGGAAGGGGAATTGTCAGGAGTACCTCCGATAAGCTGTGGGGATGACGCGTGGTGGAGGCCTGACGTCACCTTCTGACAGATATAGGAAGGTATCTGTCGGACGTCGGGGCCGGTCCGATATGGATTAGGGCCGTCCGATCAAAAGCGCTCGATCGGACGGTTGACGGGTTGATGAGATGATCGGTCAATACGACAGTGGAAATGGATTAAAATAATATATTTTGGGGTCTGCGCCCGGCGGAAAAACTTTTGGGATATGGTATTTGGTAATGTTTTCCAATGCAAAAAATAATGCGGCCCCGACACTTTGGATAAGCGAACAAAGTGGGTTTTTGTGTTTATTTTACACTTTAAAGCGGGTATGGGTAGAAAAAGGTCTTTTATAGGGTTTTCTTTAGGAAATGAGGGATTTACTGGGCCAAATGAATTCAGGAGAGGGGAGGGGTTTAGACTTAGGTTTATCAAAGTGACCAGATGTCATTTGATCCCTGACAGAGGACTTATTGGCTATAATGCCAAGGGAGGGATATTTATACAATGCTTGGGGTTTATACACCATGGTGTTATAATACTAGGGGAAAGGGAATCATAGGGGAATTATATAATAGACTTAGGGTTAATATGGATGAAAGGAGTGGATGAGGGGAGATAACACTAAGTTTATTTGAAAATAACTTAGCTTAGGGAGTAGATCAAAATGAAAAGAGTTTTAGACAAGAAATGTGGCTTCTAATAGGACTAAGAACCACTAAAAACCACCAATTCTTTCATGAATATCAACTGATGAGGGGATGTTAGTAATGAATGGAGAGGGGAAAATTGGGAAGTTAGACATGCTTCTTTGCTTGCTGCAACCTGATGGAGAAGAACACCTTCTCACTTCATTGATTTTGCTTTGTGAACAAGGCTAACATACCTTCAATTGTAAGGAGTGACATTTCTGCAACCCCAACTGCCTACCCATCTACTTACCTAGCATTTTTTGTTTCTTCTTGGAGGGTGCACTTGGACTTGCAGACCCTTATCTGCCTTTTCTTTTCTTTGGCTTTTTTCTTTTGTTTTTCTATCTACTTCTACCCTTATTTCCTCCAAGGTCCCAGATTAAGCAGTTGGGAACCTTTATTCTCTACCTAAACTACTTGTCTGCCAAGATTACACAGTTTGGACAGAATTCTTTCTCTATTCTACAACTGAAAATTTAAAACATGGCATGATCCAGATTAGGCTGTTGGACCATCCATCAAAATTGAGAGAACATCAAGCTATATACACAGATTGTTTTCTCTTGGAAATATGTGATCTTTGCATCATCAAAGCAGAGCATATTTGGACCTTTTCATTGTCAATCATGAAATATGAAACCTATTGATATAGGTAGCTAACAGGAGGTACCAGAAAAGCAGTGCTTCCAGGCATTGGATTGGGCACTACGCCATAAGGGAAGCTTTGATGATTGGTGCGAATGTAGGAGAATGATGAGGAAAAAATTTGGGAAGCCGAAGGTACGAATGACAGACAAGTATGATAGGTAGGATGATCCGCGTGTTCACTTGGCCAAATGGGCTCAATCTTATGGAGAGAAGCCCAAACTTGAATGGGTGCACTTGTTCTGTCACACCCTGGATATTGTCTCGATTAACTGGTATGTAGAAACAGAGCTCCGCCACGGGATAGGTGAATGGGATATTCTGCGTGAAGGATTCATAATGACATTTAGGTTTGAAGACAGGTTCAACAATATTGATGAAGCGTTACAAGAGGTGAAAGAAGCAATCTATAGGATACCGCAGGATCCTTTAGACCTGATTCAGACTGAGTGGGCTACTCAGCTAAGTCACATGCTAGAATGCTATAATGTAACGACTGAACAGGAGGATGAGGATATGCGAAAGATCAACATTCCAGAAACAGAAGTTCACCGCGAGGTTGAAGGACCACAAGTTGAGAATCTGGATATAACTGCGATGCTGAAAATGAAACAAGTAAACATTGGCATGGAGGAAGAACCCAAATTCGCAAAGATTGGAGATTACTGGGATGACGCGACGGTGGATAAGGTTGTTGAATTGCTCCATGAATACTAGGATTTATTCCCTACCAAGTTTATGGATCTGAAGGGGATAATTAGGGACCTAGGTATGATGAAGATCACATTGAAACCAGATGCGAAGCCAGTTAAGAAAATGCCTTACCATCTCAACCTAAAGTAAAAGGAAAAGGTTCACTTAGAGCTATATAAGATGCTCACGGTAGGCATTATTGAGCCTGTGGAAGAATCTAACTGGTTAAGCCCAATGGTGATATAAGAGAAGAAGCAGAAGGATGAAATAAGGATATGCGTGGATATCAGAAAGTTGAATGACACTTGCGTACATGATCCTTTCCCAACTCTGTTCACTGATGAAGTGTTAGATAATGTAGGTGGCCAGGAAGCATAAACCTTTACTGATGGGTTCGCGGGGTACCACTAGATCAAAATCATGCTGGAAGATAGGAGCAAGAAAACCTTCACGATTGAGTGGGGTTGTTTCTAGTACACTGTAATGCCATTCGGATTAAAGAATGCACCTATGATTTTCTCACATGTAGTTGTTGCTGCGTTCAAGGAGTTTATTCATAAGTTCCTGGAAGTATACTTTGATGATAGGACTGTGTTTGGGCTGGTGAAACGCCATGCAGCAAGCTTGCGCCTGATGCTGGATACCAGTCGAAGAAATTAGATCACGCTAAATCTGAAGAAGTGCTTATTTTGTGTTCCTTTTCGGACCCTTTTGGGTCATGTGGTTTGTAGAAAGGGACTAATGGTAGACCCCGTGAATATTGCGGTGATATTGAACTTGGAAGTGCCAAGGAGTGTGAAACAGCTGCGTGCTACCCTAGAATGTACAAGATATTACAAAAATTTCATCAAAGGCTACGCCAAGATCACTGCGCCTATGGAAAAATTGTTGAAGAAGGATGTCACATTCTGCTGGAATGAAGATTGTAAGAAGAGCCTGGATGTATTGAAAGAAAAGATGGTCACTGCACTGATCCTAGTCTTCCCAGATTAGAAGAAGGAGTTTCATGTACATGTCGATGCATCATGTATAGCACTGGGAGCAGTACTGACACAGGCTGGTGGAGAAGACCTGGACCACCCTATCGCGTTTGCAAGCAGAAGGTTATCTAAAGTAGAGAAGAACTATTCCACTATCGAGCGCAAAGGGTTAGCCATGGTGTATGTGCTCCAGAAGTTTAGACATTACTTGTTGGGAGGCCATTTTAAGATGTACACAGATCATTCCACGCTGAAGTACCTGGTCAATAAGCCTGTGTTGGGGGGGAGAATCTGCAGATGGCTCTTATTGTTCCAAGAATATGATTTTGAGGTTATTGTGAAGCCTGGATGACTAAACGCGGGACCAGACCATCTATCGTGCATCAAAACAGGGGAAGAGCCCACTAATTTGGAGGAAGGATTTCCTGACGCACAACTATTTGCAGTGCACGTCACAGATGGTCATTTTGAAGATATAATACACCTCCTAATGACAGGAACTGCCCTGGAAGGATACACTGTCTAGCAGAAGAAGGAATTAGTGGTGCGCGCGACATATTTCTCTGTCATAACTGGGAATTTGTACAAAATGGGGTCTGATGATATATTGCGACGATATGTACCTGAGTTTGAAAGAGGCAGCATCCTTGTGGACGCTCATGGGGGTGCCTGTAGTGGCCAATCTAGGGTGCTAGATTAGACTAGATTTATTATCAACCAAGGTAGGTAAACTTAGAGGCACGTGTCTAAAGTCTATAGACCTAAAAGGATCTCATCTACCTAACTAAGTGTTTACTGTGACAGGCTACATTACTCCTTTACAGGAGGTCAAAATGTGTTCCCTCTCACACTTTAGCACTTAGATCATCTAGTTTATCTAACTGTCCTAAAGATACAACGTATTGTTAGACTGAGCTTTCAACCCTCTTACAAGGATGTTATGCACAAAAGCTCTTTCTAGCTAACACACTAAGCATTCATGAAAATAAAAAGCACACTGAATTTTAAATGCATGGAAACAGAGTCTACGAAGATGCTTTGAAATCTAATGATCGATCAAATCTTTTACAAGATATTGTTCAATGATCTAACAATCAAATCTTCAAGCTATCACCATGAATATCATTTGCAAGAATTTCTAATCAAATCAATAAACTCACAGACATGGAAATAACGTTAAACACTATGCACACTATTCAAATTCAAAACGCTATGGAAATGAAATTAACAGTATGCCAATCCACGTAGGGCCTGTCCACGCTTCAATGGCACACTAAAGAAAATTCAAGCAACGAGAATGTTAATGCATAAGCACTGTTGGAGTAAAACGGTGACTGTAATTAAGTTCTGAAGATTGAAATCACATACAAAAGGAGCGTTTTGGAACAATACACAGAGATAATAATCGTTTTTGAAACAATACAATACACAATCTTTATCTGCTTGTCTCCTATCTAAATCGAATGTACATACATTAAGCAGATGTTTCTGCTTTTACAAAAGAGTGATTTTTGTCCTTTCTAATCTAAACCGATTTCCAAAAGAAAAATGAAATCAGTTTGGGAAACCATGGCTTTTTGCTGCCTTTGTGACCAAAAAGGCTGGGTTTGACCAGCATTGAACGCATATCCAGGAGCGTTAGATTTGCTGTTGAATCGATTTTTCACCATGCATGTACATTCCAGATCACGTTCCTATCCATTGCTTTGACTTGCCTGTCATGCCACGTGTCACATCATAAACCATTTACAGGAAGTCATGACATCCTGTAATCTTTTTGTTGAAAATTCCTAATTTTTAACATAAAAATTCACAAATTAACTTTAATGTAAACTAACAACTATAATGCTATTGATTAATCAATTTCGATGGATATGAGGGGTTTATGGAAGAAAAAGATAGACAAATGATGGTGTTTCTAGAAGAAAAGGATGGCAATGAAATGGTACCAACATCTCCCCGAGGCTTAATGATTTAGCATGTCCTCATGCTAATCCTGATGTACTCCCTTTATACTCTGTTCTTGCCTGTGCCTCTGCTGCTTGTAACAATGCATCTATATTCTTCTGAGCTTGGGCATCCTTCTGAATGTGGAGCTCATGTTTCAAATTCTTGTATTTCTCTTTGAGAGCTTTCTTTTGAGTATACCATTTGGTTGCCCACTTGCAAATGTCAGTCTGTTCAGCCTCGCGTTCTTTGATTTTCTCCTTCAGCTTCTCATTTTTCTGCTGAGTCTCCTTGCTCTGAGCTCTCAACATTTCATTCTCCCTCTTGATGACCTTCTCTAGCATGTTGGCCTCCATCAGTTCTTCTTTTAACTGTTCAATTTGTTTTTATAACCTCATTTGTTTCTTGTTTGCAGGTGGTGACTCTTTCCCTTGTCTGTTGTTGTTCTTAACTTCCATTTTGGCTTCCAATCCAGGTTGTGAATGAGCACTGCTCTCAATGTCCATCGGTGCATGTGCATTTGAATCTAGTTGATCTTCTTGTGTCTGGGTCTTTTGTCTTCTCCTTGATCTTCTTGTATATGTAGTTAAAATTTTGTCTTGCTCAATTTTCTGGGCAGCTTCTTGCCTCATCTTTCTCGTCCTTACACTATTGCTGGGTGGAGGGACATTGCTTGTCTTGCGCACAGGGATTTCCTCATCAATGTCAAGCATAAATCCTGAGTTCTCTTGTTGATGTTTCTATTCATCTTCTCCATCTTTGATTTGATTATCAACCAAAAATTCCTTCCATGTCTTTCCCCTCCTCTGCATTTCAAATTCAATTATAATTTTAATCAACCCAACATGACACAAGCTTTTATCCTCATTACCCTTTTGCTCTTGAATAGTTTTTGACATCTTAGTCAAGCTCTATAAGAGGAAATAGGGTAGACTAATGGTGCATTGCCCTTTTAGGTGCAACAGGAGTTTGATGTGATATAAATAGACTATGCTGTAATGACCCTCACACGTAACAAATTTCTGAATAATATATACCATTTCATCCCATGGGTGCATCAGCCAGCTCCTAGGGACACCCTTTTTCCAGTTAACAGATGAAACCCTCGACCTAGACATGAATTGGGTCCATGATTTTTCCTTGAATTGTTTTGTTTTGAAATATTTTTCTCCTTCTGGGCTGATCCCCAAGGATTGTGCTATGGTGTCTTCTGAAATCCTAAAAGAGAAGTTGCCTATCAATTCTTTCTCTCCATTAAATGTAAAGGCAAATTGCTTAGTTACTTCTTCATTGTTCCCATTAAACTTCTCCAAGAAGGGTAGCCATTGCTTTTCCCTTAAAATTGTAATACAGTCATCATGATACTGGGAACTATCAAATGTATTAGGCTCTTCTCTATTAGTAATTTTGACAAAGAAACTCCTGTTCTAACCCTCCTTGTTTATGCTTAATAATTCAACAAGGGTCTCTTGATTTTTTACCTCTATTTTTTTCGCTCCACTCAACCGACCTGGTAGCGCCCTCTGTTCTTGGGGTCAGCTTCTTCAATGGCTTAGGCAGCGACCGGATGAATGTCCTTGGATTATGGCGGAGGTGGAAACTTACGAGCCCAATTACTATGCTCTCCCTTTGTAGCACCTGTTGTTCTCGGCCTTCTTTGAAATCACAACGTTTGAATTACTAGTACAGAACGCCCTTTTTACAAACTGAGAATGAAATGGAACTTTAACAACTGACTTGACCCAATTTACTATAATGATAATGACAGAGCGTATTCATATTACAAAGATAGAGGAGTAGTTGTACAGGGTTGTATAGGTACCATCATGAGAATGTCGTAAGCATATATGGAGTGCTGGAGTGATGATAACAGATAGTTGTTTGCATGAGTCAACTTGGGTCGAACGATCATGTTATAACTTGGCCGATTCAAAAAAACAATGAATGAAATCGTTGAACACTTGGCTCTCCAATGATTCACCACCTGTCCCTTGCTCATTGGTACTTGGCCGATTAGGAGAATGTTGGACCGATAATAAGGTTGGATGGCCGATTCAAGAATAAGGAGTTAATAACAAGGTTTGAAGGGTGGTGTAGGAGAAGATTTAAAAATCGTAGGAGGAGTATGGTGATAGGCTAGAGTGTGTTGGGAAATGATAGTAGTTAGGAATATGACAAGGGTGATGGGTATAGGGGTGTTTTTGAAATTGATCATAAGCAATCATAGTCATCACATTTAACACTAAAATAATCCAAGAATTTAAATGTTAAAAATAAAAATTACAACAATACATTACACTTTATTGGTTGATCAAGAGTTGAGTTGGCATGCATAGGTAGGACTGATCTTTATTGTTCAGATATGACTAATATTCACTGTCCATAACAGGTCCCTTCTGAGATGAATTTGGATACAACAGGTCCCTCTGAGATCTGGAGAATGTTTGTGCAGCTTCTTTGAAATCTGGAAAAGAACTATGTGTGTGCAGCTTTCTTGATCTTTGGTGTTGATGGAGCCTCGGTGATAAGCAACCTTTGAAATTCTGTTGAAACCTTGTTGAAGCTTTGCTGAAGTAGCTTGAGATAGCAGTCTTTAATAGGTCCCTTTGATGTTTGTTGAATGGGTCCCTCTGATTAGAAAAAAGACAAAATCAACTTCTTTATTGAAATACTGAAGTGCTGAAACAAACTCTTTGAGAATTTACAATGAGGAGATGAGATAAGGAAAACAAAAATGTGCTGATGCTTCTCCCCCACTAAAGCTTTGACTTGTCCTCAAGTCATTATTGAATCTATGAATCAAACAGGAAACAAATAAAACAAGGAATTCTTACCAGCCAAAGAATTGGTTTTCAAGTAAGAATTCTGGGTTAGAGTGTGCCAGAGTCTGGTTTTCACATCTAAACCATTTTTTTTTTTTATTATTATTATTTTTTTTACGTATTATATATATATATATATATATATTTAAATTGAAATGAAATGAACTAAGGTAGAGATATCACAGCTTAAGGCTGCAATATCTCAACCTCCCTTTGCTGAGATACAGTTTGAAGAAAATCCTCCTTGGTGATGGGCCTATGATAGAGTTTCAACCTATGGCCATTGACAAGAAAGGGGTGACCTTCTCCATCAATGGTAATAAGCTTGACTGATCCATTTTCATAAACTTGAACTATTTCGTATGGGCCCATCCAATGTGTGGTAAATTTGGCTTTATGATCTCTGAATTTAGAGTCAAAGAGTAAAGGCTAGTCTCCTTCTTTGAACTGTTTCTTCTTGATGTGTGCATCATGCCACTGCTTCCTTTGTTTCTGCATTAGGAGTGTTGTCTCCTCTGCTTGCTGCCTCATTTCATCTAGCTGGTTTAATTGTTGAATCCTCTCTTGTTGGGCTTCATTGAGATCAATTCCTAAATCTGCAGCCATCTTATAAGTGTGTATTTTAAATTCAATAGGAAGCATTACCTCTTTTCCATACACCAACTGATATGGTGTAAATCATGTAGTGTTCTTCTACGTGATTCTGTAAGCCCAGAGTGCATCTTTGAGCTTCTCTTCCCAATTCTTTCTATTCATTGCTATAGTCTTAGTGATAATTCCTTCCAATGTTTTATTGGTAGATTCCACCTAGCCATTGGCCTGTGGATGGTAAGGTGTACTTTTTCTGTGTTTGATTTGATATTTTTCTGTGATGTCTTTAACTAGCTTTGAAGTAAACTGAGTACCTTGATCTGTCACTATCTCCCTTGGTACTCCATACCTTACAAAAATCTCTTCAAAAAGGAAGTTTACCACTGTTTGTTCAGTTGCCCGGACTAGTGCTTTGGCTTCAACCCATTTTGTCACATAATCAGTACATACTAGGATGTACCTTTTACCTTTGGATGTGGGATTGATGGGTCCTATGAAATCAAGAGCCCATTTTTCAAATGGCTCTAAGTGTACTTGAGGCTGAAGTGGCATTTCATCTATGGCTGTTGGCCTACCCATTCTTTGACAACTATCACAACTCTTCACATACTTCTTGGAATCCTTAAAAATAGATGGCCAGTAGTATCCAAGACTAAGAATCTTGAATGTTGTTCTTTTAGCTACAAAATGCCCACCACACGGTTCATCATGGCAAGATTTTAAAATATCAATTATTTCATCATTTCTTACACATCGTCTAATAATAATATCATAACCAGTGTAAAATAAATCTCCATTAACCCATGAGTATCGAGCACTTTGTTTGATTAGCCTCTTCTTTTCCTGTGGAGTAAAATATGGAGGTGTTCTTCCTGTGGAAAAATAGTTGGCCAAGTCAGCATACCAAGGATTCACTATTGAAATTGCAAATAAATTTTCATCTGGAAAAGAATCTTCAACCGGAACAACCTCACCTGGATTTTGCAGTCTAGAAAGAAAATCTGCCACCTGATTCTCCTTACCTGGTCTATCTAACACTGTGATATTAAATTCTTGTAATAATAATAGCCATCTGGTAACTCTGCCATTAGTTACTGGTTTATTCATTAAATACTTAATGGCAGAATGGTCGGTATGTACAAAAACCTCATAACCAGTTATATAATGTCGGAATTTATTCACAGCATGTATGATGGCAAGCATTTCTTTTTCAGTGACTGTGTAGTTTAATTCTACAGGTGTTAGATTTTTGCTAATGAAATAGATGGCATAATGAAAAGACTCCTCTTTTTGGCCTAATGAGGCACCTACTGCAGTATCAGATGCATCTGTAAAGATGTGAAATGGTAGGTTCTAGTTAGGTCCTTTTAACACTGGTGTGGTTGATAACTTTTCTTTGAGTGTTTCAAATGCTTGCTGACAATTCTCATTCCAGTTGAAAGGTGTATCTTTTGCTAGAAGTTTAAACAGAGGTGAAGCTATTTTACTAAAATGTTCAATAAACCTTCTGTAATAGCTTGCATACCCAAGGAAACTTCTTACCTCTTTTTGAGTCTTCAGAATTGGCAAATTGACAATGATCTAGATTTTTGATGGATCAACTTTAATGCCTTGAAAAGAAATATAGTGGCCTAATACTATCCCCTCATTTAACATCATAAAACACTTTTCATTGCTCAGGGACAGATTAGCTTCAATACATCTCTTCAAATTTTTTTCAAGATTCTCTAATGCATGCTCAAATGAATTACCATACACTGAAAAATCATCCATGTAAACTTCAACACAATCATGAACTAAATCAGCAAAAATAGCTAATACAGCTCTCTGAAATGTAGCTGGAGCATTGCAAAGTCCAAATGGTAAAACATTATAAGCATAAGTGCCCCAAGGACAAGTAAAAGTGGTTTTGTCCTGGTCCTCTAAGGCTATCCTGATCTGGTTGTAGCCACTGAAACCATCAAGAAAAGAGAATGATGATTTCCCAGCTAATGTGTCTAGCACTTGGTCAATAAATGGTAGTGGGAAATACTCTTTGAGGGTTGCTTTGTTTAATTGTCTGTAATCAACACAAATCCTCCACTTACCATTTTTCTTAGGCACTACTACCAATGGGGATACCCACTGACTGTCAGAGATAGGATAGATAAAATTGACTTTCAACAGTTTTTGTAATTCCTCTCTAACAATATCCTGAAGCATGGGATTCATTCGTCTCTGCGGCTACCTCATTGGTTTGATGTTACTATCCGTATAAATATGGTGAGTGCATGTTTCAGGGTGAATTCCGTGCATATTGGTGTAGTCCCAAGAAAATTCTTTCTGGTATTTTCTCAATAATTGAATCAATTTTTCCTCCTGAGATGAGTCTAGGTGAGTGCCAATGTTCAAAGTTTTTCCTAGACTAATCTCTATGGTCTTTCTCTATGTGTTTGTGATAGATTGGATAGGAAAAATGTTGTGAAATGTTGTTTGCAAAGAATGAGTGGTGCATGTTCCCTGAAAATTTTGTGCCAAATGTTCATCTGCAACATGGTATTGGTAATTTCTCAATTCTTCGGAAACATCAGGTTGAGAAAGGAACAATTCTACCAAATCATCATTATTATGTTGTTGAAAATCATAGATTTGGTTGATGCTGAAAACAGATTGAACTTCTTCCTTGTCACTGTATTTATTGTCAAGCCATAAGTTGTGTGCTACTGCTGGTGATTGTGCTGAAGGGTAAAGAGTGAGTTGTTTTCTTTCAGTTCCTTGTGAAATGATCATATTACCCGATCGACATCCTATGAATGCATCAACAGTTGCTAACCATGGTCTACCAATGATGATAGGGTGTCCTCCTAAATTGGATTTTGGCTGAAGAACTAAAAAGTCCACTGGATACTCCCAAGAGTCCAGTGAAACAATTATGTCCTCCAAAATCCCTTCAGGAAACACTTTAGACCTATCAGCAAATTCTAGAACAATTGTTGTTTGCTGCAAGTTTGTTAGCTGGAGTGTTTTCATGGTTTCAAGAGTCATCACATTTATTGCGGCCCCAAGGTCAATTAAGGTGTTTGGAATATGTATGTTGTTAATGATTGTAGTGACTCCGGGAATACCAGGATCAACATACTTTTCCATTGAAATGGTGTTTGTCATAAGGCCAGCTAAATGTCCAATAACATGAATAGTTTGTGGATCAACTCTTTTCCTAGTAGGCTTTTTAAGGCACAGTTCTTTGATGGCTTTAGTATATATGGGAATGTCTTTTATGACTTGTAGTAGTGGAATTTTTATATATACATTCTTTAGCTCATCTAAAACATCAAACTGTGGTATAGACATGGGAAGTTTTGTTTGGACCAATCCGTCTGGAAAAGGTGGTGGATGCAACGATTGCATTTGTTTATTTTTGATGTCATCATTTGTTTTCCTTTGAATTGGAGTTTCATTTTTATTTTCTTCATTTTCTTCTTGTTTATCAGCTGCAAGAGATTCTTTGTGAAGTATCTTACCAGACCTCAAATTGATATTTTGCAAAGGTAATGTGGGATATGATGGTCCCTCATCTACATTATAAGCTGGTCTCTCTGCTCTGTTATTCGGATTTGGTACAGGTTGAGCAGGGATTTGAGTAGGTCTAGGAGGTTGTTGGTTAGATGGAAGTTGTAATTGTATTGGATTTATTGGTGGAGGAGCAGGTAATGCTTGTTGAGTGGGTTGGGGTTGATGTGGGTAAACAACTTTCTGCTGAGGATATTGCTGATATGGTTGAGGATATGGCGAATATGGCTGATGATATTGTTGATATGGCTGCGAATATGGTTGGTATGGTTGAGGATATGGTTGATATTGTTGAGAGTATTGCTGAGATGGTCTCCATTGTTGTTGTGGGTAATTTTGGTGTTGCCATGGCATGGGTACATTCCACGAATTTTGAGCATACATATGATCATGTGCAGAAAATTGCAAATTCTGGTTTGGGAACATACCTTGAGGTGGAGGTTTTGGCTGCCATGGTCTCTTTGTGCCCATGAAATACACATTTTCCATATCTGTGTTAGCTGCCACATTACAAATCTGCAAAATCTTGACTTTAGAGCAATGAAATATGTCATGATTTTCAGTACAAAAGGCACAAACTTGAATGTTTTCTAATGGGAAGTGTTTTAAGGCATGTTTCTTCCGGCATTTTGGACAAAAGATAGCCATCATTTGATCTTCCTCTTCTTGTCTTTTCTTAGCTTTGAGAGTGTCAATTTGAGTTCCTAAGGTACTCAATAGATCTGTTTTGAATTCCTCTAACAGGTTTCCTATTTCAGCTCTTGTGACACTTGCTGAAGCAGATTTTGTGGCCTTGGATGATATGGTTCTTTTTCCAATTTTGGCTTTGCTCCTAGAATACTTTTCACATAACTCAGCAATTTCTTCAAAAGTTAAAGTCGAAATATCACCTTTGCCCATCAAATTAAGATCATCTAAGTATTCCTCTCGAATGCCCTTCAAAAATATTGTTCGAATCAGATTAAGAGGCATGGTTCGGTGTTTTGATTTTTGTAAATTGTAAACAAACCGCTCTAAGTACTCCTCTAAATTTTCATCCTCTTGTTGGTTCATCCTAAAGATATCATCTTTGGAATCTTTCGATCTACAATAAGGCTGGTATTTCTTTAGGAATATTCTTCTCATGCCATCCCAACCAGTTATTGCATGTTCACCAAGCCCCATGAACCATCTTAATGCTGTTGCTTTTAATGTTTCTGGGAAGAGTCTAAGCCTATGGGCATCATCTGTGTAACCATATGTTCGACATACTTTGTCAAACTCAAACAAGAATGAATCTGAGTCTTCTGAAGCCATACCATAAAAGTTTGGTAGCACAGATGGAGGTATGTTTTTCATTTTTATTTCGTCATCCTCTTCTGGTTCTTCGATAGAAAATTTAAAGGTTGACTCTTCCTCCTCTCTTCGACCTTGATTTGGTGTTCCTCTTGCTGATCCATCTCCTTCCTCATCCATTTTGATAGGTTCCTCTGTTGATTTAATTTCAGTGTCACTTGTTTCAAAGAGAAGTTCAAGGAAAGATTGTTGAGTTACTGTGCTACTTTCTCTTTTTATAGAGGATTCAGGGAAATGTTTCTTCTGTGATTCATGTGCTAATAGAATTTGCCTCTTGATGAGTGTAAGTCTTTGCCCTGATTTCTGTTTATCCTCTAATGTTTGTATGGTGACTTCCTCAGCTGGTGTTGTGTGTTCAATTTTTCCTAAAGGGTCTACTCCTGATGGTAAGTTAGTTTTTGGATGGGGGGTTTTTATGAATCTACCTTTATTATCTCTAGATCTAGGAATAAGTAAACATGACTTCTAAAATGATGAATTAAAATTAAATTTATGTTTTTGCTTGTTTTTGTTTTTGTTTTTGTTTTTTTTTTTTTTTTTTTTTTAGAAATCCTCTAGCTGCGCCTCCCCAGCAACGGCCCCGAAATGTAGTGGCCAATCTAGGGTGCTAGATTAGACTAGATTTATTATCAACCAAGGTAGGTAAACTTAAAGGCACGTGTCTAAAGTCTATAGACCTAAAAGGATCTCATCTACCTAACTAAGTGTTTACTGTGACAGGCTACAATACTCCTTTACAGGAGGTTAAAATGTGTTCCCTCTCACACTTTAGCACTTAGATCATCTAGTTTATCTAACTTTCCTAAAGATACAGTGTATTGCTAGATTGAGCTTTCAACCCTCTTACAAGGATGTTATGCACAAAAGCTCTTTCTAGCTAACAGACTAAGCATTCATGAAAATCAGCAGCACACTGGATTTTAAATGCATGGAAACAGAGTCTACGGAGATACTTTGAAATCTAATGATCGATCAAATCTTTTACAAGATATTGTTCAATGATCTAACAATCAAATCTTCAAGCTATCACCATGAATATCATTTGCAAGAATTTCTAATCAAATTTATAAACTCACAGACATGGAAATAACATTAAAAACTATGCACACTATTCAAATTCAAAACGCTATGGAAATGAAATTAACAGTATACCAATCCACGTAGGGCCCGTCCACGCTTCAATGGCATACTGAAGAAACTTCAAGCAACGAGAATGTTAACGCATAAGCACTGTTGGAGTAAAACGGTGACTGTAATTAAGTTCTGAAGATTGAAATCACATACAAGAGTAGCGTTCTGGAACAATACACAGAGATAATAATCGTTTTTGAAACAATACAATACGTAGTCTTTATCTGCTTGTCTCCTATCTAAATCGAATGTACATACATTAAGTAGATGTTTCTGCTTTTACAAAAGAGTGATTTTTGTCCTTTCTAATCTAAACTGATTTCCAAAAGCAAAATGAAATCAATTTGGGAAACCATGGCTTTTTGCTGCCTTTGTGACCAAAAAGGTTGGGTTTGACCGGCATTGAACGCATATCCAGGAGCGTTAGATTTGCTGTTGAATCGATTTTTCACCATGCATGTACATTCCAGATCACGTTCCTATCCATTGCTTTGACTTTCATGTCATGCCACGTGTCACATGATAAGCCATTTATAGGAAGTCATGACATCCTGTAATTTTTTGTTGAAAATTCCTAATTTTTAACATAAAAATTCACAAATTAATTTTAATGTAAACTAACAACTATAATGCTATTGATTAATCAATTTTGATGGATATGAGGGGTTTATGGAAGAAAAAGATAGACAAATGATGGTGTTTCTAGAAGAAAAGGATGGCAATGAAATGGTACCAAGCAGGAGGAAATTATGCAGGAAGAGAAACTGCGCAGAAGATTCTATGCGCAGGGTTGTGGTGGCCAACCCTCCATCAAGACTCAAAAGTGTATTGCAAGGCATGTGATGTATGTCAAAGGACTGGCAGGCCATCATGAAGGGATGAGATGCCTTTGAATCCTCAGATGACATTGCAACCCTTTGAGAAATGGGCAATAGATTTTGTGGGACCCATTCAGCCCCAAGGAAAGACAGGAGTGAGGTACATTATCACCGTGACAGAGTATTTGACTTGTTGGGTGGAGGCACAACCTGTGAAGGATTGCATAGGCATGACTGCTATGAAGTTCCTCTTTGAGCATGTACTAACTCAATTTGGCTATCCAAAAATCTTGATGAGTGATCGCGGTACACACTTTCTGAATGAGACGATCAACGTGCTAACAGACGAATTTCAGATATACCATCAGAAGAGCACACCTTATCACCCGCAGGCTAATGGGACAGTGGATGCATTCAATAAAGTTTTGGAGAACTCACTGACCAAGGTTTGCAATGCAACGAAGTGATTAGGACCTATGCATACTTGCAGTACTATGGGCTTATCGAATGACATGCAAGAAGTTGACTGGACAAACCCCCTTTAGGCTTGTCTATGGTGTTGAAGCAGTAATAACTATGGAATATATTGTGCCTAGTCTACACATAGCAGTGCTCACAGGTATGACGGATCACGGAGCCCTGGAGGAAAGGCTTGCATAGCTAGATGAACTTGAGGAAGAGAGATTTCTAGCTGGATTTCACCAACAGGTCCAGAAGCAGTGCGAAAAGGAATGGCATGATCGGCATATTAAGTTGTGCACCTTTAAGGTAAACGACCTGGTTTTGTTATATGATAGTAAGTTTAATAACTTTCTAAGGAAGTTCAGGATGCACTGGTTAGGGCCCTATGTAATTAAGGAGATTACCGACGGAGGAGCGATACAACTGGTCAAATTGAATGGAGATCCCTTCCCACGGAAGATGAATCGCAATCGCTTGAAGCCATACATCGGCGGTCCGGCCATGTGAATATATGAAGGTAGCATAGTCTTACGCTCAAGGCAGTTGAAAGGAGGTGCAGGACTATAAACTACACCACCCAAGTGGGGAAGCTACGCGATTGGAGGATTGTGTGAAGCAAGGAAGTGTCACAAGGTTCACGACAATGCAAAGGGAGCTGCGATACCCAGGGAGAAATCACGCAGGTTAGCCAGAAAGTGTCCATTAAAGTCACTGTTCATGATTTGATAGTTGAAATGCGGCCAAATGGAGCAGGAAACCAACATTAAGACGAAATTTATGGCTTAGATCCTTGAAAATCTGCCACCAATCCGACATTAATGAATCGAGTTAAGAAAGATTCTTCGGCAAAAATCACATGGAATATCATTTGTCGACGCGTTTCAAACCAACCAGTGTGGTTCATCGTCAGGACAAGTTGAAGAAACAGATCAAGCTCATCATGTTAAATAGACTAAGCGGAGCCTCCAACAGCTATCCTTTCTAACGGCTAGTTTGACTCAAGGACAAGGGTCAAAATTTGGGGGGAAAGGTTGATGAGCCCCATAAATGGGTAATTATATGGGCTCATTTTGCCTCCTAACTTAGCTTAATCCACCATTCTCATTAGTTTATTACATTTTTTTTATTATATTTAGGCTAATAGAGTGAATTGGGTTGGTCATTATGCCATGGAGTCTAATGTGTGCTTAATGCAAATTTTTGGTCAATTTTGGAGACAAAGTCAAAGATTTAATGGACATTTAGTAGCAAATATTTGAAGAAAAAAAGGGAGAGGATTTATAGGAGGGTGTCCCCCTCATTTATGACTCCCTACTTCAAATTCTCCTTCAGGAAGCTAGAAGCACAAGCAGCCACATCAATGCACCAAAGAGGCAGTCGAGCAAGTGAAGGATAACTTATGTCTATCTCAAGTTTGGGAGCCAAGCATCCCTGATTTTAAGGAAGCTGTTGGGAGCTTTAGTTGTATAAGTAGAGAGGCCTAGGGCCTCATTAGTTTGTTGAATGTTGGTCAAATTTTCGAACTTTTGTTGCAGTTTTTCTTTGCTCAACTTCGAGCTTACTTTTGTGGACAATTTTATGTATTCCTATTATTATTTTGATAATGAAGATGAGATTCTTTTTGAGCTATCACTGAGTCTTCTCAGAGGGCTGAAGCTCTTGGGTTAGGGCCCGATCCAAGAAGCCAAGCTCCTCTTTTCTTGCACTTTTATGTTTCATTTCAGTTTATGAATTCTTTGTTGTTAGATAAATTTCTTTCTTGATGAAGAATAGGTTGCTTTTGGTAATTTATAAGGTTGTTTCCATTTCAGTTGTTGTAGAAGATTGAATAGTGATAGGAAAAAGATACAAAAAGGCCATCAATAGAGCCTTGGCCTCCTTTCCTCCCCTTGGGACCATGAACTAAGGCCAAGACCCTCTTGCTGCCACAAAAAACAGATTTGTCTTTTCCATAGGATTTCCAGTGTTGCAGTCTATTAGAAAGTTAATGCTTTGCTGTAGATCCATTTCACCATGCTCATTTATTTCTTTGCAATAAATTTCCTTCCATGCTTTCTTTCCATGTAGCATTTTTTAGCATTTACTTTCCTAGATCAGAGTTTAGATCAACTTGATGCAAAGTTCTGTTTTTTTATGTAGCTAGTTTCCTTGTTTGCTTAATCTCATTGTTTGAGTTACAGTTCTCTTGCAGCAATTTTCCCCTCACAATAATTCAGCCAATCAACCATCACCGTCTCTCTTTGATCTATGTTCGACAGGTCATCCAAAGTCCCTCACAAATCTGCCTTAATTTTCTGCACTTTTCTCATAAAATTTCCTCTCTTTCTTTGAACAAGTCCAACCATATTTCTCTTCCCTAATCCTTCTTGATGAACCCTAGACACCTTAACACATCCTCCTAGCCATCAGCTACCATTTCCACCCATTTTCCTACCTTCAAAACCTCTAAAAACAGCTCTCGGCATCCTCCTGTAGACCTCCTGTAGATCCCCTGCAGCCTCCTGTAGATTTTCCTGTAGGTGTCTTTTTGAAGTCCGATTGTAGGGAAAGCCTCCAGAAGGCCACCTGGGACCTCCTAGGACCCCTCCACACCTTCTCACACCTCTGCAAACTCCAAAGTCGCCCTCCATCACCACCTAATCGCTGCCACATTCACAAACAAATAAATTACATGCATGACAATTTCACCGAAAAATACATAAAAATCCAAAAAGATGTTTTTTTCTCATTTCCTTGTAGAAATAGCTTGAGTAGATGATGTTTACTTCCTAAGTAGGTAATAGCATTCATTTCATGGTTTTTCATCTCTCTTTCTACAAAAATAGGATTAGTTGGTTAATTAGGGTTTGCTAGGTTTACTTGGCATTTTAATCTTCTTTCTCTTTCTGCAAGTAGAGTAGCCTCTGTAGAGTAAGCTTTCCTTTCTTTCATCACATATAAAGCTTCTTCTAGAATTCATAGAAGTTGGCTTGAGCTCCTAGTGATCTTGCGCCAGCTGACCAAGTGATAGCCTGTAGTAAGAACTAGTACTTGTGCATAGAGCACCGTCGCTTCCAAGTTTTTTATGAACTACCGGGTTGATAAAAGTAAAATAGGAAGCCCAGGAGTTGCTGCATTATTGCTGCAATACTGGTGCTCACCAAAGGTTGGATTTGAATTCAAAATGGCCTATAAATTACAAGTGGCTGTCTAGCGAAAAAAACTTGGCATTTTGAGAATTGAGTTGTTGAGCTCTCAGACACCCATGGACTGAGAATTCTTCGAGGCTTTCAAAGAGACCCCTGCATTTGCAAACTTGCTAGAGATGTTGCAAGCACTATTAGAAAGCGTTATGTCAGCACCCGCAGAAATTATAAATACCAAACAAGTAGTAGACGAGCCAGCACCTGAAATGGAAAGAGAGGTAGAAGTAGCTACTCCGGAAGTAGCCGAAGTACTGGTAGAGGTCCCTAAATCACTGAGGATGTCGAGACCAAATCCCCAACCAAGGAAATCGTGAAGGGAAAGAAGGGCAAGCAACCTACTATACTAGTGTGCGCATCACCAAGAAGAAACCCACCGAAGCCTACTGCACAGGAGAAAGGCAAGGCCATAAATTCAGAACCAGAGGAGGAAGACATTGAAGACATCCCGAAGGCCGACAAGGACGTGGGAGTTGAAGTAGAGGAGGTTGAAGCCGAGGGCGAGGACCCTATTACTCAATTACCAGAGTACGTCCCTCCATGCAAGCCTAAGACCAAGATACCAAAGGACATCGATGGGAGCAAGACTCCCCTGCAAACACCTCTGCTACCAGATGAAATTGTTTTCGATGGTTCGCAATTGGCACGAGTGCCGTTGCTGAAACTTGAAGACTAGGACTTGGCGGACCACGAGAAGTTCCCACATCTAGCGACCAAGCAGCTAATGCACCGCATCACTGATACGAATTTGGGAATGACTGCATTGGAGTTGCAGAGGTGGCTCAAGTGAGTAGAAAAAGCAGGGTTTCTCAACCTGCTCTGGGTGTCACACTACATCTGCACCCCGGTTCAGTTTTGGTCATCAAGCAGCTGCTGTGCTTGGTGCATGATGGGTGTCTGTGGACGAAGGAGCCAATACCCATCACAGATAGGTTGATTCACTGGATAACGCAACTACCATATATAGGAAAGAATCTGGCCATGATCTTTGGTGGAAAAGGTGGTGAACAAGCTCTCGCGGAGTCAATGAAAGAAAAATTTAAACTAGTGAAGAAGCTGCACGGTTACGCTATATCCAGTATCTGCGACCCCACTGTGAAGGTAGCCACACAGTTCTTAGCAGGGAAGGTGATGAGGAAGTGTCACTCCAATCAGGTGCTGGTGCCTGTCATTGCGCTCGCAGCACAGTGCGGTGAAGGAGTCCAGTTCAACTGATCGGACTACCTTCGCGGAGAGTTCCTGGCGAACTGCCGCAAAGCACAAGAGCTCAGCAAGATGTTCCACTACGAATGGCTCTTGCTGTCAATTGTGCTAATAGCATGGGAGTAGCCAGAGGACATCCAGTTCACTTCGGTCACACCAAACCTCCTTGAAGTAGCAAAGTACGCTTCACTATGGGCAACCAAGGACGCGCAGCGAGTCAGGGACAACAAGATCTTTTGGATCTTGATGGAAATGAACATTTAGATGGCCGTTAATCACAAGTTGTGATTGTCACCTATGGTGTATACCAACTTGCAGGGCTACACCGAATTCAAAGCAGACTTCCATCGAGTATCCATCAAAGTACGAAAGGACCCTGTACAGAAATGGTACGAATTGCCGTATCTGGCAACGGATGATGCCATTGTGCGGTGCTTGATCAATGGATAGCATAGTGGTGCTCTACAATAGATTTGGCAGTGGGTGGAAGCAAGTCTGCCACACAAAAGAAAAAGGAGGAGGCCAAGCTTAAGATGACATAGCTGGCCGAAAAGAGGAAGAAGGAGGTTGCTGATAAGGCTCAGGCGGAGTGCAAGGCCACGAAGCAGATAGGGAAGCAGACAGGTGGGATAGAGCAAGGCTCTGATAAAGGCACGAGGTCGCCTTCACCTTAGACCGAGGAGGAAATAGATGAACAACAAGGTGCGGACCCTCAAGAGACGTCCGCCCGCATCAAGCGCCCAAGAGAGCTACAGAAGGGAGGGTCCAGGAAGAAATCAAAGGAAACCAAGACATTACTGGACCCCATCACATTAACAGAGGGCGATTTACATGATATCGGTGACACAGTGAGGGATGTCACCGCAGAGGCTTGCAACAATTTGAACAGCAACAACAGATCATCCGAGGGCTACCCAGACAGGGTTGCAGGAGCTGCAGACCCACGCGTCGCAAGCTGGAATGGTGTCTACCCACTTGGCTATCAGCACTTCAGAGGTTGCCGATATGCTGCGCACGAAGGCTTCCAGTGTGATAGTGCTGTCAGATGGAGCACTGACCACCGATAATGAAGCTGACAGGCCCAATGTCAGCGCCTTGAAGGGAATAGGGTTGAACCTAGTAGTGCTCCTGCGCGAAGCAATCCACCTCTTGCAGGATGGAGTAATTGTGGAACTGAGGGCCTGAGAGCACCGCGCCCTGCAGGTGATCAGTGAACAACGGATCAATAACAATCAGATGGCCCTACAAAGAAATGTTGCCATCGCTGTTGAGACCGAGGCAACAAATCAGAGAAATAACATTTTTTAGGTCATTGAGGAGGCATGCAGAATGGTCCGAGAGTTGGCCATTCTGGAGGAGGAGCCAGTCGAGGTACGCATCCGCAATTTGGCCACAGGGGTGCGTGAAACTCAGATTGAGATGGCACGGGTTCAGTTGGAGTTGAACCTGTAAATTAGAGAGTTATAGTTGAGGGCCCAGCCTTCAACTCCGCCAGAAGTGAAAGAAAAGCGACAACCGCTATCACAGAAGCAGTAGCGGTGGTGGACAGTGCAATAACAGACTGCATGCGTCTGTTTGAGTAGTCATTTGAGGTCCTGACAAGCTTGTAGGAGGACCCCAATGTACAGAGCCTAGAGACGGAAGCGCGCGAGCTACAACAGCGCTATGATGAGGTCAAGAGCACAATCTGAACCATCGCACTGACACAAAGACTAGCCAAGCTGCAGGAGGCCAAGAAGCTAAAGGAATAGGTGGACACAGCGCTGCACAAGGAAGTAGTGTTCAAGGCGAGACTAAAGACCTGGTTGGATGAGGCTTACGCGGTGACAGGGAATATCAAAGGCAAGCTTGCAACTTTGTAGGCAACGCAACAAAAGCTTCAGGTTGACAACGCAGGACCAGTGACCGAGAAGACAGTGGAATATGTGAAGGGCTTCGCGCAAAGATCTCTGCACCTACCGAGTGAATCGAGGGCGAGTCACGATGTTTGTGTTATGGGCCTGTTGGGAACGAGATCCCCCGAAAGGGCAGTTTTGGGGCTAAACGCCTATGTTTGAGTCAAATTTTTGTAATAAAAGTGTAAAGACTCTGCATTTTGTGGTTGCAGAGTGAGTAGGTGTCATAAGTCATAAAGGGTTATCCGCCTTTGGTTTTGTAAAGTAAATTTGGTTGTAAGAGATCTACCCATGGTTCGTGGACCATGGGATTGTATAAAAAGAGCTAATCTCTAAGTAGTTTTACAGAGATACACAAGACACGAGAGTCATAGCTTTGATGTAAGAAGTCTAAGTTTCGGGTCATAGCATAGATAGAGGCTCTGTAGCTGAGTGTGCAGAGGCCTAGGGTAGAAGTCTGCAGCTGAGTGCGCGGACCCCTCCAGCTGTGTTCGCAGGGTGGATAGAGTCTATAATCACTTGGAAAAGATTAATAAAGAGAAGTATTCTGCAATTTCTATGTCTTTGTTCCGATTAATGCATCTTATCATTTTATGTATGAATTTCCTTTATAATGCTTATGTAATGCGCAAATGTGTATGATAATGTTGAATCATTGAACACATATAAGAATATCTATTTACGTGATTCTAACTATGAGTATCTAATAAGATAAGTAATATACTTGGACTAGTTTAGGAATCTTCACGATAAACTGCCTCAGCAGCGCGAAAGTGTCTAGATCAAGGGTTAGGGCTACGCGAAGGTCAGCTGTACCCTTTTGCAGAGGTATTGAAGGACGGAAGAGAAGGCTCATCTGCCAAGCCCTAGAGCAAAGTGACCTACGCGAAGGCAGGAATAAAGGGAATAAAATGACATCACGACCATCTCAGGGTGCAGAAACTTGGTTCCAGCATCCCCCCATACTGCTTCGGGTGAGACTTCGATCCACACTCCACAAGCTGATGCCGAAAGGGCTAGTAGTGTAGGGATTTGTTTGGCTAATTAATGTTAAACGTAGGTCAGGCCCCCTTAAGCCAACAAGTCTTATCCTCCAACACTAATGAAGATGATCTGTTGACCAGGTAACATGCAGTCTCCACCGCCTCTGCCCAGAATTCCTGTCTTAACCTGACACCACTGAGCATGCTTCTTGCCTTTTCCATCAACGTCCTATTCATTCTTTCTACAACTCTATTTTTCAAAGGTGTGTGGAGTAGTCTTCTGCTGTGCTATACCACACTTCTTACAGAACTCTTCAAATTCCTTCTTGTAGAACTTTCCACCGTTATCTGTCCTCAACACCTTTATCTTCTTCTTTGTCTGGTTTTTCACCGGATCCGTAAATTATTTAAAAATGTCAAAGACTTTAGATTTCTTCATGAGGAACTATATCCATGTATTCCTTGAGAAGTCATCTATAAATGAGACATTGTACACAAACTTACTGAGTGATGGAACCGACACAGGTCCAAACACATCACTATGCTTCCCAAATACACAATGTTCATAGAAATGGAAACTCACCCGATTTTGCTTCCCAAATACACAATGTTCACAGAAATCGAAATCTAGAGAGAAATTAGACATACCTTTTACCATACAATTACCATGAAGTATTCGAAGGCCCTTCTCTCCAATATGTCCAAGCCTTTGATTCCATAGCATGGTATTTTCTCCAGAGACCACTATATTTTCTTCTCCACTTTCAGGAACCATAGAACTGTTACACCCATCAATAACAGTGCTACCCAGAATCTTATACAGAGTTCCAATCCGAACTCCCCGCATCAATACCAATGCTCCCCCAACCATCTTGCAAGTATATTTCTCGAACATTGTTTTTACACTTGCATCATCCATCTTTCTTACAAAACTGAACTTTCTGGCCAATGCAGGAATATGCAGAACACTCGGAAGTGGTCTAATCCTTCCACCTTGCAACTTCAACTTGAATTTTTGCATCTGACAATTCTAGCCTTCCTATCATCCCCTAATTAGACATCACCACCATCATATTTCTCATACTCGCATAACCACTCCCTGTGGTGAGTGAAGTGAAAGGATGCACCTGAGTCAATCAACCATGCCTCATGATATATATGTGTACTTGAAGAAGAAGGCAAGTACACATCCCCACCTTCATTTGAGGTGGATTTCACATCTGCGGAAGGAGCATCACTAAGTCCATTTCCTTTCTCAGGAGCTTTAGATTTACAGTTTCTTTTGAAGTGCACTTACTTTTCACATTTCCAACACACCTTTACAGGTTTTCCTGGAGATTTAGATCTCCCACTCGAGGAATTATTTTTGTTTCTGTTATGGGACCTGTTAGCTTCACTAAAAAAATCCCCAAAATTGGATCCATATATGTCGTAAAGGTCTCCACCTTTGCTTGGAAGCATGTCAATGGATCCATTAATGAACTTGAAATTTTCAATTTTGGCTCAAAGATCATCTAATGATCAAAATCGGCATAAGAGGAAAGCCCTTGCAAGGGAAAAAATGCACTATCGGGAGGCTCAAAACACTCTAAAACCATGAAGAAGCAGTATCGCGGGCTTAAACAAGTGATTGCACAGCAGCCTCTAGATATGGCCGATCAACAGCCCAGATCTAAGCATCAAATCACATATCGGTTGAGCAGAGGGAACAATGATTGATTATATATATATATATATATATATATATATATATATATATATATATATATATATATAGATATATATATATATATATGGGCCCAGGCATTGAGCGATCAATGATTTCGATCAGATCGCATCGCTGTATTGCATCGGCTATATACCAAGGGATGGAGCCTATGTGCATACATGCGGGCGGCTCGAAGAGCCGGACTCGACGAAATTATAGCTAGAAATTTATATATTTTGAGATCTGCGCTTAAGCCATTTCAAATTCATTTTGGTATATTTTCATTATATAATGAAAATTACAAAGGGAGCCTGGCACCGCTGATAGTGATAAAGCCCAAGCCCTTTCAAATATATGAAATCTGAGATCCGCAAGAGGGCTGTTTTCAATGTATTTCATGTATTTCCATGGTTTAACAAAATACACAAGACAGGGCCAAGTGTGACTTGCGATAACCCTGAGGGCGGACCCGATGGGTAAATAAACCATGTTTGAAGATCTTTGAAGTCCGAAAAGGACAGGGAATGGCTGGATTTCGCAGTATGGTTGTGCTTTCTGTTGATAACAAAAATAGTCATAGTTTGCAGTTGAAAGAGAAAACAAAGGCACACAGACCCTTTCCACTACCCAACAGAGGCCGAGAGACAGGGATAGAGGTCGGAAAGCATCAATAGACAGTGCAGCACATCCATAGAACAAACAGAATGATCGTGGAGCTCTCTGGCACAGGAGAACTCCCAGACAGCGCAATAGACAACCACCCCAACAAATGTTATGGAACATCTCTGGCACAGGATAACTCCCAGACAGCGCAGCAGACTATCCAAAATATCTGAAAGCTGTTATTCCTCTGTTAGAAGGAGGAAAAATTGCCAAGCCATGCTTTCCTAGAGGGCATCAAATCAGTTAAACAATGCATATCAGGCAGATTAAGACTCCGAGCCTTCTAGAGAGCTCAAGAGCATTGTAAATAGGCTATAAATAGCTGTTAGTGAGATGTAATAAGGGTTCAACTTTTGGAGATTATTCCTACTCTGTTCCTTTAAGCTTCTCATCTTCATTCTAGAAATACAAGCTTCTTTTGCCATAATATGTTCAACACCCATTCTCTTTGTTGTTCTATGCTTGCACTTGAACAGTTTGTTCATGTTTCCTTTGTGTTTAAGGCCATATAATTGTCATCTTATCTCTGCTTTAATAACTTAGAATTGCAAGCTTCTTTGTTTCCTATAGCTAACCATTCATATGTGGTCATATATGCATCTGCCAGTACAGTCAGTATTCTCTTTTGCTGCCTGTAGCTAGTCATTCATTTATGTTTATATATGCAATCTGCTAATACAGTTAGTATTCTCCATCTATCCATTAAATCTATAAAATATTGAGCATTAGTGGTTTAAAGCCTTGTGTTGTTGAGAGTGTTCATGCATGCCTTGAGTGGGAATAGAGCTGAAATGGTCATCTAACTTGATCCAAACCATCATCCATTCCAATAGTTCTGAGAATAATATTGAAGATTATATGTTACCAGGCATCTCCAAGCTGCAACCTAGGAGAGTTTCCTGGAGTGCTAACATAATTGGAAACATTGCCGCGGAGAGGAAACTAAAGCTCGGCTTCCATGGGAAACGACACAAATCCAGCTCTGATGATAGACAAAGTTTGGGCACATTTTTGGTTGTAATCATCTATTTGGTGACTCTACTGGAGACCGAAACTCTTGGCGACTCCACTTCATAATTCTGGCTCAGTTTGTGAGACATACTCAGAGAAACCCTTAGAAGTCACAAGATGACCCAGTACTTGACCCTAAAAAGATCATCAGGTTCGTGTAAACCTAAACAATATTCTATATATCTTCACGAAAATCTCACAATAGAACAAATACATGATGGGAGTACATATTCTAATACTAGCAGTGAAGAAAAACTCTCATAAATTCATACAGCTCCTTATTCTTTAGGTTCTCCTTTTGTTGTAAGCCCAAAGGAAACCTCTCCTCCTATTCGTCATACTCCTTCAGTCTTATCAATCACTCCTCAGTCCTCTGTCATTTAGACTGCCAGTACTCTTTTAGCCACCACAACTATGGCAGGTCCACAAGCACCTACCAAAATGGAAAGAATCATAGCTGCTAGGTATGGGCCTCTAATACTGCCCACTCCTTTAAATGCCATGCCTACTGGAGAATATCATAAATATAGGCCTAAATTCACTGGGACTGAAGGTGTTACTGTTGAAGAACATCTTGAGTCATTCTATAGCTATGCTAATAATCTGGACATTAGTGAGGATGATGTGTGGATGAGAGTCTTTGTCCAAAGCCTAGATGGAGAGGCTAGGAAATGGTTCAGAGAACTAACCCCAAGATCTATAGTAGACATCGAAGCTTTAGATGATGCATTTCTGAAGCATTGGGGGGATAAAAAGGACCTCCTCTACTACCACACTGAGTTTGGAAACTTAAAGAGAGAAAATGGTGAGCTGCTGTCTGATTTTAACAAGAGGTTTAACTGTATGTACAACAAGATACCAGCTGAAGTAAAACCTACTACTACCTCTGCTAAACTCACCTATGCCAGTGCTTTTGATTCTGACTTCTGCCTACTGTTGAGAGAGAGGCGATGTGCTACTTTGGCTGACATGCAGGATGCAGCCTTGGAAGTAGAATCAAACATCATGGCTGCAGAGAAGCTCAAGGGAAATGTTGATAGAAGAAGACAGAGGGGCGAGTCTTCATCATCCTCCGATCCTAAGATAGATAAAATGACCAAAATGATCGAGTCATTAGCCTCTGAAATCTCTAAATTGAAGGTTGAGCAGCACCCAAGGAAAGGAAGAATGCCTAATACCTTTGCCCCAAGAAATCCAAATCCAAATCCATATAGAAGAACGAATGAGCAGTTGCAGATTTTGCAAAGAAACAAAGATGCAAATGAAGACCAAAGGGTGAAGGCTCCTTTTCAGAATGCAGTCATGGAAGAAGAGCAGTTTGAAGAAGATGATGTGATCCATTGTCTAGAAGACAAAGGAAATGCTTCCTTTTTTATCTCAGCTGCCTATGAAAGGTCATTTTTCAATGACCAGATTAACCAAGAATGGGATGGTGAAGCTGCTTTACAAACTATAGATCAGCAAAGATATGATCTAAGGTCAAAGGTAAATAATGCCAAGGAAACTCCTGTTCAAAGAGCTGTTGTCCCTATAGTACAGCCAGCTAATAAGCAAAAGAAACCAGCAGTTAATCCTATCAACCTCAACGCTCCAGCTCATGAGGTAAGAGGTCTTGAAAAGTCTCCTTCTCCTTTCAATTTTCAATATGAAATTCAAAAGCTAAAGATACCCATGCCTCTCATTGAACTATTGAATAATGAATCGTTCAAAAGATCCATCCTCAAGGCCCTTGAGCCTAAAGCCATCCAAGCCTCCACTAATTGTGTGAATCTGTAAGATGAAAAGCCAGCTGTTATTCTCAGCCCAATGATTGAAAATTGTGAAGACAACTCCCCATCATTCTATGTCTCTCTGACTATTCATGATAAAATCCTTCACAACTGCCTTCTGGACACTGGAGCTAGCCATAATCTAATGCCCAAGGCTATCATGGATGAGTTGGGTCTTGACATCACAAAGCCTTATCATGACTTGTTCTCTTTTGACTCTAGAAAAGTGAAATGTCTGGGATTAATCAAGGACCTAGCCATCACTTTGTCTCAGCTGCCTATGAAAAGCATGATGATGGATATTGTGGTGGCAGATGTACCCCCCAAGTTTGGTATGTTACTTTCCAGAGGTTGGATCAAGAGACTAGGTGGATCATTACAAAATGATCTGTCTTATGCTACTGTCCCAGTCTTCGGAGGAGAGAGCAAGAGATTATACAGAGAGGCGCAGTTGGCTTATATAATCAGTGATGAGAGGAATCCCACCAATCATCCCATATATGCAGTGGACACCGATTTTGGAGCATGTATTCTCCATATTGAAGAATCTCAGTTGGCCTCCACATAGCTTGAGAAACCAGTTTGCTAGATTGCAGAGGAAGAAAACCAACAGGTTTGGGATACGTTTTTTGATGGGGCTTTCTCTAAAGAAGCTGTAGGGGTAGGCATAGTCCTTGTGTCCCCAACGCAGGAACATATTCATTTATTATTCAAATTAACCTTTCAGGTCACAAACAGCATCTCAGAGTACGAGGCTTTAATTCTGGGCTTAAGTGCTGCTAAAAAAATGGGTATCAAAGGCTTGAAAGTGTTTGGAGACGCAGATCTCATTATTCAACAGGTAAATAAAACTTTTCAAGTGAAGAATCCAAGGCTAAAGGCATACAGAGATGAGGTATGGAGGCTCAAGGATTCCTTCAATGATTTCAACATTTCTTATATTCCAAGAATAAAGAACCAGCTCGTCAACTCCCTCGTTGTCTCTGCTAGCATATTTATTCCTCCGTTGCCTCCAAAATTGACATATGAATTTCAGATAAGATACAGACCATCTCTACCTGACAATGTCAAATATTGGAGGGTTTTTTAGGACGATGAGGAAATTAATAGGTTTTTGCAAGTCGTTGGGGAATTTTCTGAAACACGCATTGACCAGGAAAACGAAACCATGGAAGAATGCGGCCAATCCAAGTTCAAAAGTGAAATCGGCCAAAAAAGAATTGTCCAACTACCCAGTAATCACATACCAAAGGGATTGGTGCCTCTAGAGAGGTTGTTCGATCATAATGACATGCCCTATAATGTGGCCAAAACAGAGAACGAGTCTGTTGTCTGTAAACACAATATAGGCAGCCCAACCTGTCCAAAAAACATAAATCTGTCCACGCATTTATCCTCTGCCCAGAATTCTGACTATTGCACCCTCATGAAGAAATTCGCTGACATTTTTTCCTAGGAATACAGTGATCTTAAAACCTATGATGCAGACATCATTCAGCATAAGATCCCGCTGGAAAAGAACACCATCCCTTTTAAGCAAAAATTAAGACCTATCAGCCCTCTCTTATTGCCTTTGATCGAGAAAGAAATCAAGAAGCTGTTGGCTGCCAAAATCATAGTCCCCCTAAGGTATTCAAAGTGGATAGCCAACCTTGTGGTGGTAAGAAAGAAAAATGGAGAAATCAGGCTTTGTGTCGACTTCAGAAATCTGAACAAGTGCTCTAAAAAAGATAACTATCCCCTGCCCAAGATGGAACACTTGCTGCAAAGAGTTTCAGGGGCTAAAGTCATGTCTTTCTTAGATGGATTTTTAGGTTACAATTAGATTGTTGTACATCCTGAAGATTAGGAAAAGACTGCCTTCACTACTCCTTGGGGCACTTTCATGTACTCCAAGCCTTTCGGACTGATGAATGCTGGGGCTAATTTTCAGAGGGCCATGGAAATAGCCTTTGTGGGAGAGAAGGACAAGTTTGTCCTTATTTATCTTGATGACATAATAGTGTTTTCCAGCAGCCACAAAGACCATTTACATCATTTAAATAAGGTCTTCCTTAAGCGCAGATAGTTCGAAATCTCAGTGAACCCAAAGAAGTCACAATTTGCTCTAGAAGAAGGAGAACTTTTGGGACATATTGTTTCTGTTGAAGGTGTGAAGATTGATCGAGCAAGGGTCCAAGCCATTCAGACATTTTCCATCCCAAGGTCGAAACATCCAATCCTTCCTGGGTAAGATTAACTTTGTAAGGAGGTTCATTCCAAAATTTGCAGAGCTAGTAAAGAATATCACTTCCATGCTGAAGAAAGGATCAGAAATAAAATGGACATCTACTTCAAGAAACTCTTTTGAAGCCATCAAGCAAGCTATCATGGAAGTTGCCACTCTAATCAGCCCAGATTACACTAAGGAGTTTTGCATCTTCTCTTTTGCCTTTTATGATACACTTGCGGAAGTTCTGTTGTAGAAGAATGATGAAGGAATAGAGCACCCCATGGCCTTTTTCAGCAAAACTCTGAGGGATGTTGAACTAAGGTATGACCTTATTGAAAAACAAGCTTATGCTCTCATTAAATCTTTAAAAGCATTCAAAATTTATATTCTGCATTCCAAAGTAGTTGCATATGTACCGTCAGCCTCAGTAAAGGATATCTTAACTCAACCAGATATAAATGGAAAGAGGGCAAAATGGATTGTGAAATTCATAGAATTTGACATAGAGGTGAGGCCCACTAAGCTTGTCAAAGGCCGAAGGCAGAATCAGTATTTGGCTGAAAATCTGGCCACATGTGAATGGTATTACAACATAGTTCATTTTTTGCAAAAGTTAGAAGTCCCTCCAGGGCTTAGCTCAAGTCAAGCTTGTGCCATTAAACTCGAATCAGTAAAATTTTGCATTAATAAAAAATTTCTTTATTGGAAAGACCCATCAGGAATCCTCTTGAGGTGTCTAGATAAAGAATAGTCTGTAGAGGTCATACACCAGTTCCATTCTAGCATCTATGGAGGACATCATTATTGGAAAACTGCAGCTCAAAAAATATTGAGGGCTGGATATTATTGGCCTACTCTGTTCTCTGATGTGTTTTCTTTTGTAAAAGCTTGTGACAAGTGTCAGAGGTTTGCAGGAAGACAACAACTAAAATCTCTGCCCCTGAAGCTAGTGCATGTCAATGGTCCCTTCCAGCAGTGGGGCTTAGACTTTATAGGTGAAATCAACCCACATTCCAGTGGCCAACACAAATGGATTTTAGTAGCCACCGATTATTTCACCAAGTGGATTGAGGCTATACCCACTAAGAATGCCAATCATCAAGTTGTCATAAAATTCTTGAATGAGAATATTTTCACTAGATTTGGTTGCCCAACCATACTAGTAACTGATAATGTAGCAGCTTTCAAGGCAAAAGAATTGATTGATGTGACTGAATCCATGGGCATTCAAGTGGTGCATTCTACCTCTTATTATCCTCAAGGAAATGGCCTAGAAAAATCATCTAACAAAAGTCTGGTAAAGGTAATAAAAAAACTATTAGAGGACAACAAAAAGAGCTAGTATTCCAAGTTGAAGTTTGCACTATGGGCTGACAGAGTTACCATCAAAAAGTCCATATGGAATTCTCCATTCAAATTGGTTTATGGTGCTGATGATGTTTTCCCCATCCAGCTTATTCTCCTTGTGCTAAGTTCTTGCAAGAAGAACAAGATGAAGAGAATGATATGGTAAGAATAATGAATAACTTGGTTGAACTACATCAGATAAGAGAACAGTTGGTTGAGAAATGAAAGGCTCATAAGAAGTCAATCAAAGAAACCTTTGAAAGGAAGGCAAAAGTGGACAATTTCCAAGTTGGTGATTGGGTGCTTAAATGGGATGCATTTGAGGAAAAGAGAGGTAATCATGGCAAGTTTGACTCCTTGTGGACAGGTCCTTTTGTCATCGCTCAAGTTCAACACAACAATACATTCATCCTGCACAATCTGGAAGGGGAAGATACTTTTGGTAGCCCAGTAAATGGGCGGTTCTTGAAACTCTATTTCATTTAAGGCCTTAAAGCCTTGGTATTGTAAATATGTTTTTCTTTCAGTTTTTATGTTTATGCTAAAAAGACTCCATGCCCAATGGAACACTAGAAGGAAGATTTAATTTTTGTTTTACAGGAAAGGCATTGATCTGAGATTCTTGAAACCTCACAGGGAGGATTTCATCCCTAGAAGGAGCCAATGTTAGCTTCGCTGACAAAAGCCCCAAAATTGGATCCATATATGTCCTAAAGGTCTCCACCTTTGCTTAGAAGCATGTCAATGGATCCATTTATGGACTTGACATTTTCAGTTTTGGCTCAAAGATCATCTAATGATAAAAAAATCGACATAAGAGGAAAACCCTTGGAAGGGCATAAATGCACTATTGGGAGGCTCAAAACACTCTAAAACCATGAAGAAGCATTACTGCAGGCTTAAACAAGTGATTTCACAATAGCCACTAGATTTGGCCAATCAACGGCCCAGATCTAAGCGGCAAATCGCATATCAGTTGGGCAGAGGGAATAGTTTAAACGCAGGCTCATGACACTGTCGATCAGCGATCGCCGATGATCAGATTGGCGGGGAACAATGCTTGATTATATATATATATATATATATATATATATATATAAAGGGCTTGGGCATTGAGCGATCAGATCACATCACTGTATCGCATCGGCTATATACCAAGGGATGGGGCCTATGTGCATACATGCAGGCGACCCGAAGAGCCGGACCCGACGGCATTATAGCTGGAAATTTATATATTTTGAGATCCGCGCTTAAGCCATTTCAAATGCATTTTGGTATATTTTCGTTATATAACAAAAATTACAAAGGGAGCCTGGCACCGCCGATAGCGATAAAGCCCGGACCCGAAAGGGTCTAGGAAGTGAAATATATGAAATCTGAGATCTACAAGAGGGTCGTTTTCAATGTATTTCGTGTATTTCCATGGTTTAATGAAATACATAGGACAGGGCCGAGTGCGACTTGCGATAACCCTGAGGGCAGACCTGATGGGTAAATAAACCATGTTTGAAGATCTTTGAAGTCCGAAAAGGACAGGGAATGGCGGGATTTTGCAGTATGGCTGTGATTTTTGTTGATAATAGAAATAGTCACAGTTTGCAGTTGAGAGAGAAAACAAAGGCACGCAGACCCTTTCCACTACCCAACAGAGGTCAGGAGACAGGAACAGAGGCCAGAAAGCATTAGTAGACACCGCAGCACATCCATAGAACAAATAGAATGATCGTGGAGCTCTCTGGCACAAGAGAATTCCCAGACGGCACAACAGACTATCACCCCAACAAACGTTATGGAACATCTCTGGCACAAGATAACTCCCAGATAGCGCGGAAGACTATCCAAAATATCTGAAAGCTGTTATTCCTCTGTCAGAAGGGGGAAAAACCGACAAGACATGCTTGCCTAGAGGGAATCAAATCAGTTAAACAATGCATATCAGGCAGATTAAGACTCTGAGCCTTCTAGAGAGCTTAGGAGCATTGTAAACAGGCTATAAATAGTTGTTAGTGAGATGTAATAAGGGTTCAACTTTTGGAGATTATTCCTCCTCTGTTCCTTCAAGCTTCTCATCTTCATTCTAGAAATACAAGCTTCTTTTGCCATAATATGTTCAACACCCATTCTCTTTGTTGTTCTATGCTTGCACTTGAACAGTTTGTTCATGTTTCCTTTGTGTTTAAGGCTAGATAATTGTCATCTTATCTCTGCTTTAATAACTTAGAATTACAAGCTTCTTTTTTGCCTATAGCTAACCATTCATATGTGGTCATATATGCATCTGCCAGTACAGTCAGTATTCTCTTTTGCTGCCCGTAGCTAGTCATTCATTTATGTTTACATATGAAATCTACTAATACAGTTAGTATTCTCCATCTATCCATTAAATCTATAAAATATTGAGCATTAGGGGTTTAAAGCCTTGTGTTGTTGAGAGTGTTCATGCATGCCTTGAGTGGGAATAGAGCTGAAATGGTCATCTAACTTGATCCAAACCATCATTAATTCCAATAGTTCCGAGAATAATATTGAAGATTATATGTTACCAGGCATCTCTGAGCTGCAACCTAAGAGAGTTTCCTAGAGTGCTAACATGACCGTCCTCGTACAGACAAGGCATCACCATTCTGGCCCTCCATATTTTTCCGTCTCATCTCCTCCAACAACAAGGATTATACTATTTCATTAAACTACAACGTAGTTGGATTGCTACCTATTGAAACAACCAGAATATCCCACGAATCTGGTAGAGAACACAATAAACTGATGCACTTATCTTCATCTAAAATTTTAATATCAACAGATAAGAACTGGCTTACCACAGTGTTAAAGGTGTTCAGATGTTCTGTCACCGAGTCTCCATCCTTCATCCTCAGGTTATATAACTTTTAGATTGCTACAAAGTCCCTAACTTGTCCCACAAACCCTTCACCATAACTTCCCTTGATACATTCAACAATAATGAATCTAAGATACACAACCGTATTGTGCTCTTTACTTTCCGATCCAACTTCTTCTAGTCTTCATCGAACACTGTCATTAGTTTAGTACCTGGATCTATTGTGATCCACTGATCTTTATCCACCAACATATCCTCCATATTGTGTTTCCACAACTCAAAACTTCGACCATTAAATTTATTATGTCTATCTTTCCACTGCTCACCATCTTCTTTCACCACAAGAATCCTGCAGATCTCCCACTGAACAGGGTCTACCACAGGCCTGATCAAAACCACTCAGCAGCAAAGGCATCCCCTTGAAGCTGAAACAACTTTGATATCAAATGTAGGTTTTAACCCTGTACAAAATTTACCTACAAATAAATTCTAAAAAACAGAAAATATACAATGGCAAGAAATATAAAACAAATACATATAGATTTCCCTTGGATCCCAAAACTAAGACTACCGGATTGATTTTTCGTTATATTCCTTTCAATGTTACATTACATGTATATACATGTCGAAGAATCTATAAACCCCAATCCATTAACCTTGGATCAGAACATAACCATAGTTCCCTTGACCCGATCTACAAAATACCATGGGCAGAAAACCATCATGACCAAAAGCATGTGCGAAATCCATGCAAAAAACCATAGGTATGTTTTCCCACCTAATATCCGGTCCAATATATATATATATATATATGTTTGTGGCGTTACCTCAGACCATGTGCAAGGGGGCTACCGCCCCCCTCGCTACGCCCTACACAACGAAGGGGGGGTTTTCCACCCCCCCCGGTAACCACCCAAATTTGCACCTAGGGCTACTCATGGAAAGAATATAACACAAACCCAACACACAATGGTCCCCTAGTACAACATGAAGCAAAGATATGTTGCGCTCAACTCAGCATGAGCAGAATACAAGGTTGTAAGTCAAGCAACATGTGAGGGGATCTAGATGAGAAAGATACTTGTGGGACTGTTTGGTCAAATGATGGATCCAACTATGATATATTGTGATAATAAAAGTTGTGTTAAGCTCTTTGAGAATCCAATATTTCATGATCGATCCAAGCATATAGATATCCGGTATCATCATTTACAGGGTTCTGTAGAGGCATATAGTGTTGCTACAATACATTCCAACAGAGGAACAAGATGTTGACATCTTGACAAAGGCTTTGTCAAGAGGGAAGTTCGAATTCCATATGTGTAGCATATGGGTGGTTGATAATCCCTTTCTTGGTGAGAGGGAGTTTTGAAAAATGCAGCAAGAAAGTCTCAATTTGACTTTGCCTTGGTAAAATTGAGAAAATTTGAATTTCCACATCAACAGACAAATTGGATGTAGTTAACTTATGTGATATGGCTCTTATCACTCAGTTAGCTCAATAAATTTGATTTAGAAGGCTTGGAGTCTAGTTAAGAATGTGTGATTGCTAATTTGTAGCAATCAAGGTTAGTTATTTTAAGTTGTTTAAGTTAAAATAGTTCTAATAGTTGGAGGAACTAGTGGAGGGCTAGTTGTGAAGTAGGACAATAGTCTAACTCAGTGACATTGAGTTAAGTAGTAAATCAACCAAAAATAGCTAATGCATGCAGAGAATTCAAGTTCCCTAGTTGTGGTGGAGATTCCAAGGCAGTGTATCATCAGTTTTAGACTAGTATTGAGTGTACAGGTGTTGCATGCAGTCAAATGATCAACCTTGGGAATTGCACAATGAATTGGAGGAAAATTCCTAAATAATATGGGTCTAATTTCTTAGGATTTTCACAAGGAAATAGGGGCTCAAGTTGAAGCAGAAATTGACCAAGTTTGGGTAAGAGCTTCTCATTAAGCAGAGAGATAGGCTATTCACTTGCAATTTGAGCTCAGACATAGCTAGCGATTGTAATACATCTTTATTCATTTGATTTAATGTAAGCAGGCTTAAGGAGATTTTAGCAGTTTCTTTCCCCTAGAAAAATATTGTGCATGTGTGTTATTTCTTATTGCATGTTTTTTATTGTTGTTCTAAATTGTGAATTGAATTTTGTAGAGCAGTAGAGTAGGATTGTGTCTCTTGATTTAGATTAAAATTTCATGAGCACTTGCAATTCTACATCATAAATTCTACAAAAAGAAACAACATTCTCATTAGTTTTTTTTGTTCAACAATAAATTACACTTATAAACTAATAATTTATAATTCAAACCTAGATAACTCATTGAATATGATATAATCAGCCATGAGGGTTTCATCCACCTCTACCCCAAACCTCTTTTCATTCCACCTTGTAATAGTTACACAAGTCAAAGCATAGAATTTAAACAAAAAAAGCCTAGAATCAATTCAATTCATCATAAAGAAAAAAATCATTAGTGAATGATCTCATCGTGAATGTATTACCTAATGATGGAGATTCACTAGTGGGTGGAGTAGTCAGATGCACAACTTGTTGAGAGGAAACATCTACTATTACATCCACTAAACTGGCATCATGGGTTGATGGTCGAGGGGATGCATGGGGGCTATATGGAGAAACTGACAAGGATGAAATAATGGTAGTAAAAATGGTGGGGTAGGAGGGTTCTATTGGATGGTATATGGATGCAACGTCTATGGGTGGATGAGATGGAAAAGGTGGTGGAGGTGGGTGACAATAAATATCGACGGGTTGCACTAATGATGGAAGTTTCCCAACGGAGGTAAGATGGATACCAAAAATCGGGGCAATGTGACAATATTAATAGACAATTGATGTGGGAATAGTAGATGGTTGTGAATGATATGTAGGGGATAGTGTGGAAAAATGGGAAAATTAATAACCTACATACACATTTATAACATTTAGTTAACTAATGTAAGATATTGAAATAAACATTTAAACAAAATCTAATTTGACACTTGATACCTAGGAAGGGGATGATATGTTCATCCCAGTTAGGCCTACATCCTTTCCTGGTGTCATTGAAATCTATAAAAACATTAAACAAACAATAAAATTATATCCAAAATAAAAGAATTTGTAATACAAACTAAAAACATATGATTTTTTTTGCAAAGAGGGATTGTATATGGTATACTAGATGAGCAAGCAACACCCATTGAAACATTAGTGGACGAAATTGGCACTAATGCATCTGAAGGGATGGGTAGTCAATTATAAGGGCATAGAACCTAAAAACAACACATAACTAGATATATAAAGAAAACACACAATAAGCTTTATATTATATACATATACATATAAATATGGTCAAGATAATGGCATTCTCAATAAAAATCTATTTCCTACTACCCTTCATCTGCCCATAGAAACTTTGTTTATAGCTGGTACAACTATGAGTTTCAAGTTAGTCTCCATGTGGCCTTTTCTGGTCAAAATATGCTACATAGTTGGATGGTCCCTTCCCTCCTATAATGCCAGCTGCTGATGGATCCTTGTGCGATGATTCTACCAAGCTGCCATGCTACACCAGGGTGTGAGTCAATGCCACTATTGATGTATGGGTTTACATAACGCTACCCATTACAGGAGGATCTTGTGTAGGGGGGGTAAAGCCTTCGTCTGGGTGGACAAGGACCTAATGGTTAGCTGTGACTAACATTTTTTCTATCTTTTGCAAACTCATGACCCATCACTTGGAATTCTCCCATGTCAAAGTAGTTGACATGGAGTCCTAGTTGAAACTTTGCCCATAATTTCCTCATGAAATATAGAGGTACCTCTTAATTATTCTAGGGATATTTATAAAATACCATGAACTAAATATCCATTCAATGGTCTCAAAATGGTTGGTAGGTGCACCAATCCATATAAATGCATTTTTTGTTGACTGTTAAAGGTTGGTTGGTTCTAAGGTTACCAAAAAAAGACAAAAAATATAGTTTAGTAATGTTGGGATCTCTGATTTGGCCTTTATTTAGATTGGTTTTGTAATGTTGATACGTTTTAGCCCTACAATCATAAATATTTGTTAACTTGCTTTGGACCTTAGAGATGGACAACACAATTGTGTTTAATGAACTTGCAAGAGACAACCGTGACAACTCTCTAGTGTTTTTGAGATCATGTGTCAGTGACCTCAAAGTAGCTAAGGATGCATCAATTTCATCATTTGGATTTCTTTGCTCTTAGTTAGTTTTGGTTGTTCTAAATTTTTGTTTGGTTGTGCTGGGTTTGGGTTCTGATTAGGTTCTATATTAACCAATTTCCCTACAATTCAATATGGTGATTGTGTTTAGGACATTATTTAAAATTTCTTTTTCAAATTTGAACCAAATTTAAAAGAAAAAAATCCATTACATGGCTTACATGGAATCCAAAAATGAGGTATGGTGTTGAGTTGGACTTCAAGGTAGACGAAGAATCAACAATTTTTACCCATGATACCTTGATATGTGTTGATCACTCCCAAGATAATAGAAACAGGACATAAGAAAATGATTTCACCAGCAACACATGCACATTCCTAAGAACAAGTGCACATTCTTGAGCCATGCCAAGATGGTGGCCTAGCTAGTGTCTAGCTTGGTTGGTGGCTAGAGGCCTTACGCCCAAAAATACATATATGTTGTTGAGAACAAGCTTACATTCATAATGTCCACATTGCCACTTTTAAGACCATCATCTTCACGGTCCCACTCCCAAAACTTACAAATAAAAAAATATCACTATGCTCATCCTCATTCATCCATCCATCAATATATATATCATTGTGTGTGTGTATGCACACGCAAAACACAAAATTAAAATGTGTATTCAATTTTTTTTAATTATAACATTTGAACTTGTGATTGGAGGAAATCAAATATTCAATTGTTGAAAATAAATAAAATAAAATAGATATCACATCAACATCAGGTCTGCCATCACAATGTTTCTTGCTAGTGAGGTCATTTGGATGAGACCTAAATATACACCACATGTGTAATTAAATGTTAGAGATCGATAATGAAGTGACGCTAACAATGTAAAATTTAGGGATTCTTTCTTTAATTTTACAGTATGGTAAAATGTATAAACATTGAAAAATGTGTTCATATGTATTATATTTTATCTCATAGCCTTGCACAATGTTGGGATCACAGTGCACCAAGAGAGATGGTGGTGTCTAAAGACATCATTACTTTGTTCCCAGTGGCCACTGAGACAATTTTGTTCGAGAATCTAGTATGGTAGCTATTTAAACAATTCTCCTTATCCTTAATAATTGCTTGTGAACTTTAGTTAACTTTTTATTCTTCTTTATTAGATTATTTCATCAAAATATTATCAAGAGCATAAACAATAAAGACAATAGACACAATAAGTAGGCTCGAAGCCAGGGAAAAACCCCTCCAAAGGGGGAAACCCAGAAATAATCTCTTCTCTTCTTATAGAATCAATTCTAATGAGAAAACTGAGACCCTATGACCAAAGTTAAGACCTCCTCCAAGCACCAAGTAAGATCTCCAAGAAATCCTTCCTCGAGCAAGTGAAAGTCAATTTAAGTTAAACCCTTTAAATATGCTTCAAACTCAAAATTTCAGCTCTCAGTCACAAAATTTCAGACCTGTAGTGATTTCAGAAACTTTGGCCCTTCAACAGCCTCCCAGAAACCCTATTTTCACACATGTGAGATAGACATAGGTCCAAAACTAAGATTCTTGATTCTTCTTTGACTTTGAATTCCTCCTTTGAATTTCACTCCTTTAGATCTTATTTTCTTCCTTGAGATCGAATTGCAGTATGCATTCCAAATGAGGTCAAGTTCTTGTTATATATACCCTTCTCATGTGGTCGAATATCATCAATTTGGGTCGATTTCCTTTGGCAAGACCGACTTGGTCTTGGGGGTAAAATTTTACTTTCTAGACTAAAAAATAATATCTTTTACATGTTAAAACTTTCCCAATAGGGTTTTATACAAGTGATGAAGACTCTTATGACTCAAGAAAAATATTATTTTGACTTGACAAACCCTAGGAGCATGAAATGCATGCTTGACCTAGTTGACCAACAAAAAGGAACATGAAATCTATGCTTAAAATAATAATTTTCTTTCTTATTTTTCTCATAACATAAGATATACATAATGACATGAGTATAATGACAATTATGAAGACCGAAACTAGTTACATTTTCCAATAAATTTAACATAGATTTATCCAACCTTTAAATAGGCTACATCAGAGATGAATACGATGGGAAAAACCATGGATGACCATAAAATTGAAGCCCAAAACCATGGGTAACTTGAATGAGTAAAGTTTACTAGATCCACTCTGACATCCCCCCCTTAAACTTGACTTTGGATGATTAACTTAGTCCCATTAATTTTTGTTGAAGTCCATATAAAAATTTTTCCATCTACGGGATTACATGGTTAAGTAGCCATTGTATCTACTAGTTATTTAGGACACCTTTTCGCATATATGGTTCAACAACCATCTCACTTGAGATCTCACATTCCCCCCCTCAAGCCAAGATACCAGTACACCTACCACCCTGGTACCTCTCCAAGTGGTCCATTCCACAACTTGTTAACTCCAAGTGCCACTTGCATTACATGTATTCCTGATAAAGCTCTTAAGGCCTTACAACTATGCTGCTCCCATGCAACATGTCTGCCTGAAAATTAGGGCTTACAACTTCCTAGGTAAATGCCTTGGACCAAACAAAGTGATTCGAGTGTTCACTCATCACACACTGACTCCTTAAATACTCTTTATTCCATCTTTTGCTTTGTTCCTAGTGGCCGTTGAGACAAATTTAACATTGATTTATCCAACCTTTAAATAGGCCATCAAAGATGAATACCATGGGAAAAACCATGGATGCCCCTAAACTTGGAGCCCGAAACCATGGGTAACTTGACCGAGTCAAGTTTACTAGATCTACCCTAACACACAATAGGTGTTGGTTGTTTCCATTGGGTTTTATAAATTTGATTCATCATCTGGAAAAACAAGTGGCCATTTTACAAGGGTTTTACCCAAACTAAAAGCTAATTGATATTTATTACTCCTTTAATTTGAAATTCAAGGAGTTAGCAAAACCAAAATCTAATTAGTATTATTTAACTTAAATGTAAAGGGTTAGCATAAAAAAAGCTAATTGATATTGGTTGATTTTAAGGGTTTTCTCAATTCGGTTAATCATTCATCTGTAAACAAGTGAAGCAACAAGCTATTGCAGTTGAAACTGAATGGGCAATGCCATATCAACTTCTCATGATGCAGGTTAATAATTCAAATCTTGTTGAGTTTTAAATCCCGTAAATAAGTCATCCTAAACCCTGGCTTAATACTTTACTTTGAAATTCAAGGAGTTAAGGATGTGTAGACATTTCAAGAAATCAACGTACATTACAAAATGAAGTATTGTTTATTTCTCTAATTGATTCATATGACTCCATGTTATAAGTTCGTTAAGATAGGAATCACACTCTGTATAGGCCATGATCACAAGTTCAAGCACCCTCATAATGAAGTAAATATTTTCAATTTTGTGTTGGCAGCCATAGCTGCATGCAATTTTCTCCTAGCAGATACACTTTGTATGACCTAAAATTCAATTTATATTGATTTTTAAAATATTTATTTTTTAAAATTATTTTGGATTGTGAAATAGAAATACATTATTTTAAATATTAAAGAAATCAATTTATTGATAATACACTTTTTTTTTCTCTAATAGTGATTCTAATGTTCCTTTTTGACCTAGCAAACCTAAGATTCATCTCTTCTTTCCTTGCACCTATATAATACTATTTTCACTCTTTTCTAATCAATATGCTTTGTTTAGTCTTTGAGAAAGGGTGGAGTTTCCATCATAAACATTCATCGCTATCATTGTTAGGTCCCTATAATACTAGTGTATTCCCTCATTGTTATTGTCAGTATAGCCCCCTTATTGTTATTGTTGTGCCCATGTAGTCCCCATATTCTTATTATTGTGCCCCATAGAAGCCCACTATTGTTATTGTTGTGCCCTTACATTACCATTGTTGTGTCAGCTCTCATTATATTGTGACACCTTAGACTCCTATATATAGAAATGAGATTTTTTCATTTGAATCATCTAAGAATTATTTATTTGTGTAATGTAAATGAGGCTCCCCCCTTGAAGAGGTTATTTTTTAAGTCATTTATCTATTTCTTCTTCTATTTTCTGATTTGGTTGCATATCATTTGGTATCAGAGCTTTGCATTCTAGGGTTTTTATGCTTCAAACAGGCCATCGTGGAATTTTCACTACAACTTTTTTTCTACGAAGCTTCAGAAGCTAATAATTGAAACCACATTGAGCTGGAATCATAGTGAACCTTGTGTATGAGTTTAAGATATTTTCTCGCTATATTTTTGGATATATGATCTAAGGAAATTAGGGTTTTTGTAGGCTCTAGAATTCCATATCAAACAGGTGACCTTGGGGAAATCCTAATATCTTTCTCTCTGAGCATTAGATTCAAATTTCGTAAAAATTTCTAGAAATAGGATGGACTTTAGTTTTTGGGTATCATTTTCAAGGACGAAGGTATAAACACTGACACATGGCACTCCGTACAACTTCGCTCTACTAAACCAGTCTATAATCAAGTCATCATGGGAGATTGGGCATAATTCATTCTTGAAGAATCCAATCTCAATCACACTTGTGGGGTTGGAAAAAGGACTTAAAGGGATACCATAAGAAAAAATTTCAGACCTTGGATATCCTAAATTATAGAGTTAGAATAGATTCAATTTTGAGCCCCTATAAAGCAAAAAAAAAGTGTGTAGTTTTTAAAATTTTCATAAGTTTTGTTTGAAAAAATAGTTTGAAGTGATTCAAAGGGAATAGTGAACCATACTTATCATTAATTCATGCCCCAAAGAAATAAATGGAAACACCTAGTAAGCAACCCGGACTATCAACTATGACACTTGCAGAAGAGGAAGAAATGCAACATGATATATCAAAATTGCGAGACCAAGTGAAACAAATTTCAATCTCAAAAAAAGTAACAAAAGCTAAGATCAATGGTATAAAAGAAAAACTGAAAGGATTATATGTTGAGATCGTCTGATGACAATTCATCGTATGGAAAAACCATGTCTGATGACAGTTCATCGTATGGAAACACCGCAGATAAATCGAATATGGACAAAGGGTTTTCCAGATGTAGGGAAAACAACACAATTAGGAGATATGGCTACAGTTCCACTTGCGGCCATAGCATAGATACGAGGCTTGACAACCACAACAACGCTTACCAGAACAAAGAATGCCAGAAGTTAGATCTCCGTTATCAGTCTAATAACCACCAGTCAAATTATGACAAAACACATTCCAGCATCCCACGTAAGAACAACAGCCCATCTCATGGTTTGTCAATCTCTCATTCAGAAACCCATTCCATAAATCAAAGATGGAAATTAGATAATGCCCAAGTCATTAACTTAACAGACATCCACTTAGATTATGCAACCGAATCCATCTTAAAGAAAGGTCTAAATTTTGCTATAACTCCTAATAAAATACCTGTGGATGATATCATTAGTAACATTGAAGTAGCTATTAAGGATGTAGATATAGCTAAAAGTGAAGAAATTAGACAAGATATTGCGAAAATTCTCAGAACCTCTAAACCCCTTCATCCAACATATCCTTAGAAGAAAAAAGAGCTTTAAACAACCTCAGAAAAAACAAAAACATAGTCATCCTATAGGCTAATAAAGGCAATGCAACTGTAATCATGAAAAGAATCGATTATGACAATAAAATGGAATAACATCTAAGTTTAGTGGTTGTTATAAAATTATCAATAAAGATCCCAATGATAAATTATGCGTGAAGTAATTAATAAAATTAAAGAATCATCTCTCGATGACATCACAAAAAAGAAAATCATTCCTAGAATCTATGGTCCTCCTAAAGTCCATAAACCTAACATACCTCTCAGACCTATAGTCAATACCATAGGTTCCCCTACTTACCTTCTTGTTAAATACCTTGCTAAAAAACTTAGACCCTTGTCTGGTAAAACCCCTTCGTATATCAAAGACTCATCCTCTTTTGTTCAATGGATCAATAACATGGAAATGAAGGATGAAGACCTCATGGTTAGCTTTGAGATTATTTCTCTTTATACCATGATCCCTATTGATGAAGCCATTAATATCATGAGCAACATTATTGATAAAGAAACTATGGATCTTTTGGAACTTTGCTTAAAATCCTCTTACTTCAGTTTCAAGGGAAAAATATACGAACAAACCCATGGTGTGGCTATGGGCTCTCCTCTATCCCCCATAATTGCCAATATCTTTATGGATCACTTTGAACAGAAGGCTTTTAAGTCATTTCCATACACCCCTAAAGAATGGAAAAGGTTTGTTGGTGATATATTTTCCAAATGGAGTCACGGAAGAGAAAAACTTGACCTATTCCTCAATCACTTAAATAGCCTCTCTGACCATATAAAATTCACTATAGAAATTGAAAATAATAACCAACTTCCCTTTCTGGACATCCTTCTAACTAAAAAAGAATGGTCACTTGGTTTCCAAGTCTACAGGAAGAAAACCCATACAGATCGATATCTGCATGAAAATTCTCATCACCACCCTAAACAAAAGATTGGTATCATAAGGACCTTAACCACTAGGGCGGCTAGAATATCTTATCCTGACCATTTAAAGGATGAACTCAACCATCACAAAGTGTTTGAACTAAATGGCTATAATAGGAATACCATTAAGAAATATATGCACCTATCCCTAAACAAGAAGAATAACGATATCAAAGATCAAAATTTATCAACTCCTAAGGTCTCCCTTCTGTACATAAAAGGAACCACTGATAAAATTAGTAAAATTCTTAATAAACACAACATTAATGTAGCCTTCACCCCTTCCAAAACCATCATACAATTATTCAACTCAGTCAAAGATCGCATAAACCATAACTTTCAAAAAGGTGTTTATGTTATTCCTTGCTCATGCGGAAAGGAATACATAGGTGAAACGGGTAGGTCTCTTAACATCAAAATTAAAGAACACACTACTGACTTAAGAAGAGAAAGGACCTCAAAATCGGCCTTAGCAGAACATGTTTAGTCTTCCTCTCATTACATCTGCATGGAAGAAGTCAAACTAGTTAGAAAAAAAGACCACTATCTTAAAAGAAAAATAAAAGAGGCCATTGAAATAGAAAAAAGCAAGAACAACTTGAACCGAGACGATGGATTAAAACTAAGCAACACTTGGAAACCTTTACTTGAAATCTTAAATGTTATAGCTCCAAACCTCACTCTTATGGTTTGTGATGCTGCACTCATGGCCTAGGGTAACCCCTCCTTCCAAACCTGGTCCAAAATTCTAAAAACAGTGTTTTATTCTCTATACGCGACATTTCCCTGAGCTAAATACGTGTATACATGGGTCTGTGTATACCCAACCCGCGTATATGTCTTAAAACACTTAAAAAAAAAAATCTCCTTAATTTCGGGCAGAGATCGCGGGTTTTACCTGCTGATCACCTGTTAGTGCCCGTGGCCCAACTGTTCCCAACGAATTCCCAACTAAAAAACTACTTTGGGAGAAGTATAAAAAGGCTTCAATGGGAAGGCCTAAGGGAGGAGAGAAGAGAGAGAAAGGTTATTATGCTGAGATTTCCCTGACCAGGTCTGAAGATCCTTGTGCCTCCTGCACTTCCCCCATTTTTACAGGAAACCCTTGTTTCCTTGTGTGATGATGTCCATCTACTACTTGTGATATCATGGAGTAAGTCATGGAAGGAGTTTGTTAAAGGCTTGAGACTGGACAAATCCGGAGGACGGTTTCGCTTGGAGCCTGCGAAAGGACGACTCAGGTGAAATTATTCCTTTCTGTACTTTATTTGTCTATAATAAAAGAAGCACTTGTCTTTGTTCCTGATATAAATCTTCTTCATGTTTATGATATTCATGTTAGAATTCATATGTGAATGGTTGTTTAATTGCATAACTAACTACCTTTCTTTATAATATGAAGATGGTTTCTTTATAATGTTTAGTCCATATACTGTTGTACTTTCTTGAATTGGTTGTTTTGCAGGTCAAAGGAGCAAAAGGAACTCCAAGAAGGGTTTGGACCCTGGAAGGACCTTCTCAAACGTAGGACCTCAGGTACGCCCCTTATCATAGAGTTTGCTTATATTAGCATTATGGCTGTATGGAATGTGTGTTTCTCTGTATAGACAACTTTCAGTCTACTAGGGTATCAGCCCAAGACCCTAGGGGAACTTTTCCCTTAACATTAAAGAATCAATAATCAACTCATATCCCTCATAATAATTTAATCCCTCCTCTCTCATTAAAAATCAATAAAATAAAAAACAAAACAACAAGCAAACATTATCTAACATCCTCCTTAAAAAATAAAAACAACCTCAAATATAAACATAAAATCAAATAATTGATTATTTCATAACTAATCATTTGATAATATTAAAATAAAACTCAAATCATAATGTATTAATTATAATAGTAAAATATGAATTTAAATTAATCAATTTTTAATTGATTAAAAAAATTAATTAATTAATTAATTAAACAGATTAATTAATTAATTTTTAAAGCCTAAATATTAATAAATTAGTAAGATAATAGCCGACCAAATTTATTATATTATTTCTTTCATAACCTATATATATACTCTGAAATATAGCTCATGGATACATCATTAATAGCTTCAGAATATCTATTGACGCATCCCCTGATGATGGACTCACTTGGTAGTCTAAAACGTTGGGTTTATAAAACTCTATAACAGGTCATTCCTCCTCTATCTAAAATTTTCCTCACCTGTATGGATTCATTATTTAATAATATCAAGTCCTACCATGGAAGGGACATGATGGACAGTGCATCAGAATTCGAGAAATTAAGATTATCCAGAGTAAAACTGATCCCCAATCTAAATTTTCTTAAAAATTATAGAGATAATAATCTTACTCCTAAATTCGCTACCTGCAATCATCCTCTTCACCTAGGCAGAAAATTATCCATTTGTAGAAAATTAAGTGAAACCCTAATCAGGAATGAAATTAAATGGGTTAGATCAAAATTAGTAAAAACTTCTCAGAAACTTCTTTCCTCACATCTATACCTTTCCTCATAACTCAAACAAGATCTATGGCAATCCTTGGATGCTATTACATTCATAAAATCTGATAAATGGTTAACAAAAGATAATAACAAGAAATTAAAGAAGTTGAACAATTTGCACAGATCTGTTAATGATCCATCTAACTCACGCTCTCTCTCCAATTTACAGTTCTTAAATAGCACCTAGATCCCTAACTCTGACAGCGATCTGCCTATTTCCCTCCGCACTATCAATACACAACCATTTATAAACATTAGACACACACAATCTCCTGATACAACATGTAGTTACTCAACCATAGGTAAGGATCACAGATTTCCGTGTAGAAATAGTGTTGAACATTGTTGGCTAGTTGAATTGTTTATTGATTAACAATCAAGTACCACATTAAATTTTCAACCTGGGAAAGTCTTTTATTTCAAAGGCTACTGCATACTGTATGTACTTAACTCTAAAAGCATTAAAAAGTTGTAGTATATGTAATTCTCACGTTATGTCATAACAGTGTACTGTAAAGATAAAATGAAAGTAGTTAATTTAAGATGACAAATCTGAAAAGAAGAGTGGTGGATGCTCTGTTATCAGAGGATCAGGACCCTATCCTCCAAGCAAGGATGTTCAGCACCTGCCCCTGTAACCAGATTGCTAATACACACTGCAATTTTAATTCACCGGTGAAGTACAGCTTCAAACGATTAACAAAACAGAGTGCCAGCAGAAAGGAAATTATCAGAGGTAATGCTACAGAATCCAAAACAGAGTATCAGCATAAAGAAATCACCAAACACACTTACACACTTGACAGAAAAGTAAATGGGTGAATCTTGTGAGGAAGGTGGGCCCGGTCCCTCTCACAAGATTCCCCATAACACAATTGCTAGATTAGGTACTCAGAACAATCTTCTATTCATCTGCCAAAAGATTCAGCTACAATAAAAGTTCAAACTTTGTTGTTGTCTTTTCAAAATTCCCCTTACAAAACTATTTTTTCTCCCCCCTTCTCTAATGTAGATGTCTCCTCTTTATAGAGGAGACATCTATTACAATAGATTATCACAGTTCATTCGGTTAACCAAAAATAAGAGTTACAAGATGTTATTATAACAGTGCGACAGTGTATTCTTTCTTGAGTTTGTTTTCGTTACACAACTGGTAACCGAACTTCGACTGTCCTCTTGGGATCCTTGTATTATCCTTCGTCGTTTCCCCATGGTTACTGATTTAGTAAACCCGTGCTGTTCCTGATACTTTAGCAACTGTAACTGTGTTTTGCCCTTTTTGGACAGTTGCCGATCATGCCGCGTCAGTGTGGAATTCTGGCGATCTCCAGATAGTTACCGTTTGTTATTTCCAGTTGTTGCAAAAATAACATTCCCCTGCTTTAGATGGTTGCCGCCGCTGGCTGTAGCAACTGCGTAGTTGCTGCTTCCGGTGTTGCAGCAACTGCGTAGTTGCTGTTTTTGGTGTTACAGCAACTATAAATTATAATTCCTGCAGACTTTAGACAGTCCAGCGATTACTTGGCAACTTAATTAGCTTTTCCAAAGATAAATATAAAGATATTCATGAATATGCAATGAACAATTAAACATATAGATATGCGGAGAGTTACTTCGTACCTTGGGGTGATTAAGTCATTATATAATCAAAGCTTTCAACCTATGACTGAAAAAGGATAATATTATGGCAAAAATATAAGGTCAAAATTGGTCAATTCTGAGTCCTAACATCCCCCCCAACTGAAGAGATTGCATGTCCCTATGCAATGCTTACTCTGAGTCTGAGTCGGAGTACTGGGATGAACAGTGTAGATTACTGAGACAATAGTTATAGGAAGTGGCATCAAACTTCTTCCTGAACCCACAGACAGTCTGTATTTGCCTCCATGCTGCTGCTTCTTCCTTGTTGGATAATCCAAACTGGCCCTTGTATTGTTCACCAGATAACCATAGAAGTGGAAATTTAAATCTGTAGCCCATCCAATTTTCAGCACAGTGTTGCATGCATCTAACATAGTAAGGTACCCTTGAGAGTGCTACCTGTAAATTAGATGGATTATAAGGATGATATTCCTGCCTCTCCTTGGGGCAGTTTTCCCAAAACAAGTTATTTGCCTTGACAGCCAAGGGTGCCTTAGTTCTCATATAGTGTTGACAGTCTCTCAGGACCACTGCTTGTAGTTGCCTGACGTGGTCCTTCATTTCAGGACCGCTTACCATTCTTAGATGTTGTGCAATGAAGGTGGCTGCGTTCTGCGGTTCGGCTCTAATCCACAGAAGGCAATTCTGTTCATTATGTTGAGCTGAGGTAAAGGCGTTCTGCCATGTAAGTTGGTTAGCTAAAAAGGAGATGAAAGCTCTCAGCTGTATGTCGCCAACAACAGGTATCATATTCATGTTTCTTTCTTCAGACATGGCTTCATTATGGAGATAAAGCTCGCATAACAAATTTTGATCATTTTTAGGTGCCTCTGCAAAGGTTTGCATAAATTGCTCTGATGTAACCACCTGATGAGGTCTACCTTCTCTAACAGCCTTTATCTATAAGAATGTGAGTCTTTCCCTCAAAAATGTTGCATAATTGAAAGAGGGTTTCCTTGTGGCAAGTATTCTTTGGAATAACTCAAACATCTGGGACAATCTGGCTTTTAGCTCCTTAATTTCTTTGTACTGAGCTCTACACTGCTCAAGTGCTTCCCAGTTCTTATATGCATAATTGAAGCAGGTCCCCTTTTGCTGTTGGAATGCTTTGCCTTGTGACAGCTCATATTCTCTCTACCATTTTCCTTTTAGTTTCTGAAAATTATCTGTTTCTGTGCATGCATCACTAACAGAGGGAAGTTCTGTTTGTGTAAAGGCATCAACAAGGGTAATCTGCCCTGTGATAATTGGAGTAGGCCGAAATGATCCAATGTCTTCCTTTCCATTTCCAACTACTGTTTCTTCTTCATGTTCTATATTCTGTACTGATTCCTGTGTATTTGCTTCCTCTTATTGTTCTATGGCAATTTGGGTAGGCCGGGGTGAGTCTCTGCCTTTTTCCTCATTTCCTCTTGTAACTATTTCTTCCTTTTGGGTAGGTCAGGGTGAGTCTATGCCTTTTTCGTCATTTCCTCCTGTAACTATTTCTTCCTTTTGGGTAGGCCGGGGTGAGTCTATGCCTTCTTCTTCATTTCCTGTTGTAACTATTTCTTCCTTTTGGGTAGGCCGGGGTGAGTCTATGCCTTTTTCCTCATTTCCTCCTGTAACTATTTCTTCCTTTTGGGTAGGCCGGGGTGAGTCTATGCCTTCTTATTCATTTCCTGCTGTAACTATTTCTTCCTTTTGGGTAGGTCGAGGTGAATCTATGCCTTCTTCTTCATTTCCTATTGTAGCTTCTTTTTCTTCTCGTTCCATGGCAGTTTGAATAGGCCTGGGTGAGTTTATATTTTCTTCTTCATTTTCTTCTTTTTCTATGGCAGTTTGAATAGGCCCGGGGGAGTCCATGTTTTCTTCCTCTCGTTCCATGGCAATTTGGGTAGGCCGTGGTGACTTGTCCTCTTCTTTATTCCATGTTACCTCTCGCATAGTCTCTGGAGAACTTGCTGGTTCTTGTGTTTCAGCAAGTTCTTCTATTTTCTCCCGTGCAGTTTCTGGAGAACTTATTGGTTCTTGTGTGTCAGCAAGTTCTTCTGTTTGCTCTGGTGCAGTTTTTGGAGAACTTACTAGTTCTTGTGTGTCAGCAAGTTCTTCTGTTTGCTCTGGTGCAGTTTCTGGAGAACTTACTGGTTCTTGTGTGTCAACAGGTTCTTCTGTCTGCTCCTGCACCTTTTCTGGAGAGCCTATTGGTTCTTTTGTGACAATAGGTTCTTATGTCTGCTCCTGCACCTTTTCTGGAGAGCCTGTTGGTTCTTGTGTGACAACAGGTTCTTTTGTTTCCACCACAACAGCAGGATCTTCATTCATTGGTTCTGCCACTACCTTGTATCCTGCTTGAGTAAATATCTCACCACAATTGGCACACACATATTCATTGTCCTTACTCTTCTCCGCTGCAGATGCTACTTGTGCTAAAATATGCAGGTTAAATTCATTTTGATCGGCTTCCTTGATCCTTATTATTTCCTCCTGGTAGTCCTGAATCTGGGACTTCAGAAATTCAATTTCTTCCTGCAGAGTAGCTATGGTAGGCTGAGCTTGTGGAGTAGCAGGTTCCAGTGGGGGCAGAGGTTGTGCTTCATCATTGATTTGATCCCTTATACCTTCGACAGGTGGTTCTTGTGTGTCACCTGGGGTAGTGGCTGTTTCTTGTGTTGCAGCTTCTTGGCCAATATTACCTTGGGTGTCGGCAGCTGGTTCTTGTGTGTCAGCTGTCTTAAAATATGATGTCACGAAACTGTGAACACTCTGCATCTCAGCCTCCGAGGGTGAGGGAGAGGAGTTTCCAGGGCTGGTGGGAATGCGGGTTTTTAAGGTGATGGGTGGTGAGCTAGGGAGGGTATGGCTAGGAATTTCAGCTATTACAGACGACCGAGTCCTTTGCTTTGGTAGAGAAGCAGGGAATTCAGACATTTTTCTTTTCCGGCTGGCTTTCTTTAAGATAGGGATGGTGGCAGAAATAGCAGTTGTTTTAGTCGAAGCCCTAGTTCTTCTTCTTTTTGGTGGGGTTCCCTTTTTCTGCTGTATTTTCCGTTTGAGGAGAGTAATAGGGATGTTATCCTCAGAGTCATCGGTAGAAATACCAAGTATGGGAATGGAAGGATTGGTTCTATTGGGGGATGGGATTGTTTCTGCAGGTATCTCTACCGCTGATTGTTCATTTTCAGCAACTTGTGGGGGTGTTTGCTGGAGGACTTCTTTGGACATTTGTTCTGGAATGTCGTCTGCTTGCTGAGGGATTTCTACGGGTATTTGCTCAGGAATGTCCTCTGTTTGCTGAGGGATTTCTACGGGTATTTGCTCAGGAATGTCCTCTGTTTGCTGAGGGATTTCTTCATCTTGCTGAGGTGTGTCTTCAGCTTGGTGAAGAATTTCCTCTTCTTGATGAGGAATTTCATGTTCCGGCTGTGGAATTTCTGCCTCTTGGTGGGGATTAATGGGGGGTGGAGGGTTATTTAAGGCGAGGCCTCTATTTATCAGCAATTGGGCTAAACGGTGGTGTTTCAGGGAAAGAAGCGGATGCTTTGCGTTGACAGTATAACGTGACATATTTTTGAGACATCCCAATAAATAATATGGCATATTTATCAACTGACCATTCCTTAAATGATTCAACAAGACAAAATCGTGCTGGTAAATTACCTGGTACCGGCCTTCGCACGTCAGATATTGCTTCACAAATTCAGCAACTTTCGACCACGGTTGAGGTAATGACTGAAGTGTTATGCCTCTGCCCTTGGGTTCTACCTGCTCGCCTGGTCGAAGAAAGTCTTGCTGCGCATTAAGGATCAAGTGCTTCCTACTGAACCATCGTATGCCATTAGCTGGTAGCCCGGTAACTTGGGCTATGGCTTCCTCCGTGACTGGAATTCGAACTCCTTGAACGATAGAAAATGCCTCTGTTAAATTGCATGCAAACTCGAGGACTTGCTGCGCGTCGAAGTCTGGAAGTCTCCTGGAATAATCTATCCATCCCGCTTGCAGAAAGATCTGATAAACCTCGGGATAGAGCTCAAGAAGTGCTGTTGTGCCGGGTTCATGTGTAATGAGGTTTCCTCCCATAGCTGTTATTTAAGTGAATTTCACAGTTCAGAGCCGAGCTTCCGAATTCAGTTCAGAGTAAACCGTTGCAAATGGTAACATGCCGTGATAAGGTGACTTTTACATATTACCGGGAGAGTTAAGGGCGACGACAGTTGGCGTAGTATGTAATTATGAAAGCGCTTTGGTAATCCCCCCCCCTACGCGTAAGTGATATGATTGGAAGTACAATTATTTGGTAGTCCTATCAGCTTCTCCGCATTAACTATTATTTAATGTCCATACATAATCATGCGTACCTTTATGTTTTACCTTTTTGGTTGCTGCATCAAAAAGTCTTGTCTTATCTTTTGCTGGATCATAATGATTACAGCGGGTCTAGGAGCATGGGAATACCAGCGATTTTTAATAATAATGACGGGAAGTGATAGTGGAGTATTGTAATCATCACAAGAAGTGGTGTATTTTATAAAAATTCGTTTCTTGGGGGCTGAGGTGATAAGACTGGTGTTTTTGTAAATGAGAGGATTGCTAAAAAGGTATTACGGGATCGGGAAGTGGTGTTGCAGCAACGGGATTGGTGTTGCAGCAACGGGATTGGTGTTGCAGCCACTGGAAATGATGTTACGTCATCGGGAAAAGATGTTGTAGTAACGTAAAAAGGTGTTGCAGCAACGGGGATCGGTGTTGCAGCAACGGGAAATGGTGTTGCAGCAACAGGAATTGGTGTTGCAGCAACGGGAATTGGTGTTGCAGCAACGGGAATTGCAGCAACGGGAATTCCAAATCCGCAAAGTGATTCCTTTAAAGCTTTCGTTCTCAGCTATTTTCCACAGCTCAAATCTGCAAAATACTGAAACATAATATGGTAACCCTTGGCAGGGATTATTAGTAGTTAAATAAAAAGAATATCTAATCTAAAAAAAATGCATAAATAAACAAAGATTTAAGTGCTTTGAGGGACAACAAGTTCCCCCAGAAAAGAATACTGTTTAATTGCCATGTAAGTGGCTTTAAAATCTTCTTTAGAAACAGGCCTCTGATATAGCCAAAGTCGATAGCCATTCACTAATAGTGGTGTTCTGCTTCCATCAATTGTTAAAAGTCTAACTGTCCCATTTGGAAAAACAACATCCACTTCATAAGGCCCTAACCACCTTGTTCTTAACTTACCTTGGAAATTCTCGAAACGGGAATCATAAAGTAGAGCCCAGTTACCTTTCTAAAACTGCTTTTGCTTGATGGTTTTGTCATGCCACCTTCTTCTTTGTTGTTGTATCATGGTTGTCTGATGGATGGCATCCAGTCTTTTATCATCCAATTCTTGAAGCTGTTGTAACCTGGCTGTCTGTGAATTAGTCAAATCAAGGTTAACAACTAAAGCAGTTCTTAAAGTTTTGATCTCAAACTCTATAGGGAAAATAGTATTCTTTCCAAAAACTAATTCATAGGGTGAAAAACCTGTGGTATTCCTCCAAGTAGTTCTATGATCAGGTGCTCATGTCCTAAGTGTCGTAAAAATGCTCAAAATTTAAAGTGCTTAGAACTGGTTCAAAGTTGAACGACTAGAAAGTGCTTGTCCTCCCAATTCCGGCACCGCAAACGGTTCGAAAAACGGTCGCCGTATGAGGAAGATATGGCAAAAGGAATAATTGGTCCAAAACATTAGAAAATTTGATTTTTAAAAAAAAATTAAAAAAGGAATATTTCGCAGAATACTCCTTGGAATATTCTAGGGAATATTCCCTTTTCAGCCACCAATCAGAGGCTGCCATGTGGCAGGCCCAGAGGGCGCCATGTGGCCCAGATGACGTCAACAAAGCTCGTTCATGGGCCGGGTATAAAAGTTTGGCATGGGCCAGGTTTGAACCCGCGACCCCTACTCCATCACTTCAAAGGCTTACCAACGCGCCACAAAGGGCTCATTTGATTTATGAGCAGAAGAAAGTTATTTTAAAGTTTAAAAATGTTTGAGCGGGAAAACAAAGGGGGCCAGCCCCCGTACCATAGGACCGGCGCCCAGAACTAGGAGCTCAGCACTAACCGCCGGCACAAAATCCGAGGGAAACCGCCAACCGCATATTGTGGTCACTTGCGCATTTATGAACTGCAGTTACAGCTGGCGGATTATTTGGCAGTCCCGCCATATTTGGCAGGCCTAACTGGACTCCACTAAAGTTAACTGGGGTTTTGTTAGGCCAAACTGGCAGTTGGGAGTAAATGGCCATAACTTTGGCTAGGAAAGTCGGTTTTGGACGAATTTTTTTTTGATTTTGGGTAATTTCGACCTTCTGAAGCCATTGGTGCAGGTCTTACAGCCATCAGAGGTCATTTTCAGATGTTTTGAAGCCGTGGAAGTTCTAGGAGCCACTAGGGCCCAGTATTGGGAAGACTGTATAGGGTTGCAGGTATCCATTGGAGGTGATCCAATAGTCAATCCTGAAGGATTCAAGTGTTCTGAAACCATTTCTACCACATATTTCTCCTGTAGATGCTTCTGTTCAGCTGTATTTTCAATTTTAGCATTTAATAAAAATAAGGACAAGCCCGGTTGGGAGCTTTGGACCCAGCAGACGTAGCCCTGGAGGGGGTGAACTGCTTTATCAACTTCTTTTGCATATGTGGTTGATTTATTTTTCAGAACAAATTCATTTTAATGTGTTAAACAGTAAAAGGAAATAACTATGCTATGCTTAAATGGGTCATGAACAGCTGAAAATTTCATGTGTTTTCTTTCTGCAAGACATGGAAGTCTTTTAAACATGTTTAATTCTGAATTGAATACCTTGCAAACAAATTTCAAGTAGTTTCAAATTCAGATCAAGTTGGTATCAGAGCACAGGGTTTTTGTGCAAAGATCTTCTAACTGTCTTGCAAAGTATTGATGCTTACCAGGTTGAAACTTAAAAGAGGGGAAGGACAGTTGACTAGAGAACGAGAGAATCCTCAGTCAAGGAAGGCCAGAGAGCCATCACCTCCACCTTCAATTTCACCCTCAAGAGTCTCAGCAGAAGCTTCAAAGATGTCTGAACATGAAGGAGAAATTCCTATAGAGACAGATGCAAGAGAAGAAGAAAGAGTCTTCAGAAAGGCTTTCTTAGATCTCACTGAAATGGTGAGGATATTGTACCAAGAAAGAAATGAGAAATTGGCTGGAGAAGGGTCCAAACATCCACATGAAGGAGAGGGCTCTTCAGGAGGTAAGAAGGATGATGATCATTCCAAGAAAGGACATGGAGGAAATGGTGATCCACCACCCCCATCTTCACCTTCTTCCTCTTCATCTTCGTCTTCTTCTGTTCATAAGCATAGATCCTCTGGAAAAAGTCCTTTTTTGAAGCTTGATGTAAAATTCAAATTACCTATTTTTAATGGTGAAGTGAATGCAAAAAAGCTTGACAACTGGATTAGGCAGTTGGAAGTTTACTTGAGGATCCAAAATATGCATGATGATGCCACAAAGATTCAGTTGGCTTCTTTGAGAATGGATGGAGCAGCCTTGGTCTGGTGGGAGGCCAAGACTAAAGAGGAGATCAAGAAATTTGGTAAGGTTACCTTAACATGGCCTAAATTTCTATTAACCATTAAAAAACAGTTTTATCCTCTTGCTCACATGCAGAAAGCCATTATGAAGTGGCAAAATTTCAGACAACTTAAGGGTCAGAGTGTCCAAGACTACACCCAAGAATTCAGGAGAAGAGCTCTCTTGTTAGGGGTAGATTTACAGTCCCAAGAAACCTTGCTGAAATACATTGGTGGCTTGCATAGCTACCTTAGACACACCATCTTGATGTTTAACCCTACTAGCTTGGACGAGGTTTGTGTCCAAGCTACCCATTTAGAGGCAAGGGGAAAAAACACATTTGAAGAGGGTAGAAGCAAGCCCCCCAAGGGGAAAAGCAAAGAGAAAACCTCCAAGGGAAAGGGAAAAAAGAATGCATCTGTCAAGCAGGAGAGTGAGAAAGTGATCTGTAAACACTGTTCTAAACCAGGCCATGAGGAGAAAAAACTGTTGGAAATTACATCCTGGAAAAAGACCTCAATTTAACAAATCCAAAGGGAAACAAAAAAATGCTGCTACTACATCTACACCACAAGATTTAGGGGATGATTCAGGTGATGAAACCAAAATTGCAGCCATGGGTTTGAAAAACTTGAAGGGAAAAGAAATTGAAACTCAAGCCAGCACTAGTACCTCAAACTGCCATGTACAAGCTCCTAATGATGAAGAAAGAATTGAACTGTTTCATGTGAGGGTGATTTCAAAACATACTAAGATTGACAAACTTTTTGATAGTGGGTCACAAGCAAACCTTATATCAGAGGACTTGGTCAAGCAGCTTAAACTTGAGACCGTTCCACATCCGAAGCCATATCCACTTGGATGGATTTGCAAGGATGCAAATTTACAAGTTTCAAGAAAGTGCACACTGCGCTTTGCAATTACTGCACATTTTATTGACACAGTTGAACTTGATGTGGTACCTTTTGATATAGCAGGAATTGTTTTGGGAAGTCCTTACTTGTTTGACTGGAAACCTATCTTTCATCGCCATGAAAACAAATATCATATGTTCAAAGATGGCAAGGAGTTCATTGTTAGAGCTCATCGCAAGAAGACAAATATAGCGATGGTGAATGCAGGACAGGTAAAAAGGCTGGTCAATTCAAGTAAGAATTTTGTTCTTCTTATGATTAAGCCCAAGGTTGATGTGAATCATGAGTCATTTGAAAATTGTGATCCAAAACTTAAATCAGATCTGTATGATGTAGTTGATGCATATCATGAGATGTTTCAGGAGCCAACAGGTTTGCCTCCTAAGAGGGAGATTCAACATGAAATCCATTTGCATCCAGATTGTCCTCTTCCAAACATAGGCATGTACCGCATGTCTATTATGGAGAATGCTGAAATAAAGAAGCAAATCAAGGACTTGTTGGACAAGGGTTTCATAAGGCCAAGTACTTCGCCATGTGGGTCACCGATTGTATTGATTCCAAAGAAAGATGGCACTTGGCGTATGTGTGTTGATTTCAGGGCCTTGAACAAGATAACGGTAAAGAATCGTTACCCACTCGCAAGGATAGATGATTTGCTAGATCAGCTGACAGATGCTCGATATTTCACTAAGCTAGACTTGCGCAGTGGATATCATCAAGTAAGAATTGAAGAAAGTGACATTTGGAAGACAACCTTTAAAACCAAACAAGGACCCTTTGAGTGGCTTGTGATGCCGTTTGGTTTGTGCAATGCACCTGCAACTTTCATGCGGGTAATGGATGATGTCTTGCGTCCTTTTCTTGATGATTTCGTTATTGTCTACTTAGATGATATCTTAATTTTCAGCAAGTCTAGAGAAGATCATGTCATGCATGTTAAGAAAGTACTTGATGTTTTGAAGAAGAATCAGTTATTTCTTAAAATGTCAAAGTGTGAATTTGGAAAGACTTCTTTGGTTTATTTGGGACACATAGTAGGAGGAGGTGCTTTGAGAATTGATCCTGCTAAGATTGAGGCTATTGTGAAATGGCCTACTCCCAAATCCATAACAGAGGTAAGAAGTTTTTTGGGTGCAGCTCAATATTGGAGGAAGTTTATCTCTAACTTCTCTTCTATAGCAGCTCCTATGCATGCAGTGACAAGTGTGAAGCATGCTTTCCAATGGGGAGGCAAGTAGCAAAAAGCTTTCGAATCTTTGAAAGAGAAGATTAGTTTAGTTCCAGTCCTTGCATTACCGGATTTGAGACAGCCATTTGAGATACAAACTGATGCTAGTGATTATGCTATGGGTGCAGTTCTTCTACAGCATGGTAAGCCTATTGCTTTTCATTCTGAAACTTTTAATGGTGTTGTTGTAAATTATCCTACATATGATAAGGAGTTGTATGCATTGGTACAAAGCGTCAAAAAGTGGAAACACTATTTGATGGGCAAAGAAATTGTTATACATACCGATCATCAGCCCTTACAGTACTTGCAATCACAAAGCAAGTTACAACAGTCACGACACTTCATATGGATGGGCTTCTTGCAACAGTTCCATTTGGTAATAAGGTATAAGAAAGGTACTTTGAATAAGGTTGCTGATATGCTTTCAAGGCCTATTATTGGTGCTGTTACTTTACTTAAGAATGATTCCATTGTACATGATAGTTACATAGAACAATATGCATCTGATGATGACTTTAAAGATGTGTATGCTAACTTGAGTAAAGGGAATCATGTAGAGGAAAATGATTATCACATGCATAACAATTTGCTATTTCATTTGGGCAAGTTGTGTATACCACAGGGGGAGAGGATAAATGTCATAAGAGAAGCTCATTCTTCTCTTATTGCTGGCCATTTTGGTGTGAGCAAAACAGTTGCACATCTACAGAGGTATTGCTATTGGCCTCGCATGGTAGATTATGTTGCAAGGTTCATAAGAGGTTGTTCATTATGTGCTACAAGCAAGCCTAGCAATAGGAAGCTTGGTTTGTATACTCCTTTGCCGGTACCTTCTAGACCATGGGAGAGCATCTCTATGGATTTTGTAGGAGGTTTGCCAAAATCTAGAAAGCAGCATGATTATTTATATGTAGTAGTTGATCGTTTCAGCAAAATGTGTATACTTATGCCTTGTAAGAAAACTATAACTGCTGAACAAACTGCTGAATTATTTTTTCATCATGTATGGATTCACTTTGGTTTGCCTACTTCCATTATTAGTGACAGGGATTCCAGATTTGTGGGGAATTTTTGGTCCAACCTATGGGAGATGATGGACACAAAGTTGAAGAAAAGTACTGCTTTCCATCCGCAAACAGATGGACAAACCGAAGTTGTGAATAGAACCATTGTGCACCTCTTGAGAGGTTATTGCAGCAAGCATCCCAAGCTTTGGGATGAACATTTGCACTACATACAGCATGCTTACAACCGTGCCAAGCACTCTTCCACAAACACCTCACCGTTTGAAGCTTGTTTTGGTTACTTGCCAAAATCACCTCTTGATTTCATTCTTGAGAAAGATGTTGCCATTGAGGGACATAGTGATATTGACAAAGCTCAGTCATTCATTGAAAGAATTCAGCAAATACATCAGCAAATTCAAGAACAGCGTGAGAAGAGTCAAGGCAAGTACAAGGAAAGACACGACAAGCATAGAGTCGATCACAAGTTTCAAGAAGGGGATGAGGTATGGCTGCACATTAGTAAGGAAAGGATGCAAGGAGAAGGTAAAAAGCTGAAGCCTATTCGTTATGGTCCATTCAAAATCCTCAAGAAGGTTGGAAATAATGCTTTTCAATTAGATTTGCCTTCCTACATGCAAATGTATTTTGTTGTCAATGTGGATAACTTACGTTTGTATGAACCTCCTTTGATTGCTGATCATGAAAGTGTTGTTCAGCTGCCATCTATAGAAGATTTCTCGCCAGAATTCTTAGATGAGCTGAAAGAAGATACAATCCTTGACAGAAGGACACGCACTTCAAGGAGGGGCAGTGTAGATTATGTTCGGGTTGGTTTCAAAGGCAGCAAACCGAACAAGGCAAAGTGGATGGAGGTGGACAGAGTGAGGGAGCTGTACCCTCACCTCTTTAACAGATAGCTGAAGGCTTTTGGGGTCCAAAAGCTTCCCAATGGGGAGGCGTGATCAGGTGCTCATGTCCTAAGTGTCGTAAAAATGCTCAAAATTTAAAGTGCTCAGAACTGGTTCAAAGTTGAACGACTAGAAAGTTCTCGTCCTCCCAATTTTGGCGCCGCAAACGGTTCGAAAAACGGTCGCCGTATGAGGAAGATATGGCAAAAAGAATAATTGGTCCAAAACATTAGAAAATTTAATTTTTTTTTTTAAATTAAAAAAGGAATATTCCACAGAATATTCCTTGGAATATTCCAGGGAATATTCCATTTTCAGCCACCAATCAGAGGCTGCCACGTGGCACCAGATGACTGTTAGGATATTTCGACACATAGGATATAGTTAAGTTCAACTTGGTCTAGTATAGAGTTAGGTTAGAGTTAGGTAAAGTGTGTTTCTTTACCGTTGTACATTTTGTAACTTACAATCCGACGGTCACGATATGTAGTGATCCGATGGTTCACTCTCACCTCGGTATTACCGACACTTGATCCGTGGCTTGACACCCGATTGGTCCATGAGTTCTATTTAAAGCGCATGGAGGGTCATTGTTCGGGTAATCCGTGCATGAGAGAAGCTTATGTAAATTTTCATTCTTTGATTAATAAATTGCCTGTAGTACCCACGTTGGGACAGGCCGTGGACTGTTTCCCTCCTTGCACTCTGAGGGTTTTAACCACGTCAAAAATACTGGTGTATTGATTTGAGATCTGGTTGTGAGCGGTGTCCTTTTGGTATTCTTTCTGTGGAACTTACCCTGTAAATTCCTACATGGTATCAGAGCTATTTGAGGGCCGCGTCCGTTGGTGATCCAAATCTGAAGCCGGTAGAACTGCATGCGGCTGTCGTTTCCTAGATTTGCTGTTTCTGACTGCTTTCGGGCCGAGAGGACTGCTCTGTTGCGTTCGGAGCATCTGTTCCAGTGAGGAACCCCTTTCGTTTCACGCGAAAAGGTTTCCGGTAGCCCTAGCTGCGTCATTTTTCAGATTGGGAGGTATATAGTGTTTTTTTTGCAGTTTACTGTTATTTTCTCTCTGCTTATTTCGGTCTCAGTTTATTTAGCCTTTTTTTTAACCGGATCTATACCTTTCATTTCTGCGTATGCTCTTTGCCCTGCGACTCTGTGCGATCTGGGCAAATCAGAAACAGAAAGGAAGGATTTTTCTCATGCGTATGCTCTTTTCCCTGCACCTTAGTGTGATCTCGGAAAATCAGAAACATTGAGAAAAATATTTAGTTTTTCGGCTAAAGCTAACTTTGAGATTTTTTTAAAATTTCTAGTTTTTTGGCTAAAGCTAACTTCGAGCCGCAAGGTTCGTTTTTCTTTGCATATTCGTGTTGGGTTTTGTGTTTTGTGTTTTGTAGGGAAAAAGAGCTTTCTCAAGGCAAGCACGCAAACCGAGGCCCCCCCCTCTCTCTCTCTCTCTCTCTCTCTCTCTCTCAAATTTTTTGTATAGATCAATTGGTTCAAAGCTATTTTAAGAGAGTAGAGGTCTTGGGTTCAAGTCTCCATTTTGTGGGGGCGGATTTTTTCATTCCCGCACATTCGCGCACTTTGCCGGCAACTTCAACAATTATTTTTCAAAAAGCCATAACTTCTTCATCCGGAAGCCTTTTTCAGAGCCGTTTTTTTTAAAACCGCCTATTTTTTCGAGATCTATCCATTGGAACACTTACTTTCAGCATCTTCAGCTTCAGTTTTTTTTTAAAAATGGAAAGTCCATGCCAAGTCATTCTTGACAGCACTAACTACTTCCAATGGGTAGCCTACATCGAAGATTTACTTAGAAGTAAAGGTCTCTTCAGAATAGCCACAGACCAAGAGAAGAAACCAAAAGATGAAGACAAGGCGGCAAAATGGGAAAATAGACAAGATCAAGCACGTGGTTTGATAGGGATGTCTATTTCTCCTGATCTTAGATTCCACATTGCGGAACTTGAGACTCCTCATGAAGCATTAGAAAAACTTGCTAAAGTTTTTGGGATTAAAAATGAAATTAGAGCCCATCAACTTGAAAATGAGCTGCTTACTTTGGATCCTAATAATTTTTCTTGCATTGAAGATTTCTTGTCCAAATTCAAGAACCTTAGATATCTCTTGGAAGGTGTTAAAGTTAAGAAAGAAGATGGTAACCTTATTTATTCCATCCTTACTAAGTTGGGACCAGCCTACTCTGTATTTGTTTCCACTTTCCATTCTACAAGAGAAGCTTTCATTTGTCAAGGACAAGACTACAAGCCCCCTTCCTTTGACTCCTTTTGTGATTCCTTAATAAGAGAACAAGAAAAACTCTTACACCTTGGTCTTCTTAATCTTGGAAACTCTTCCACGAAAGCGTTAGCCGCCCAGCAGCAACCAAATTCAAAGAATCCTAAGAAGTCATATCCTCAAAAGAATGGTCCTAAACCATTTCAGCCTCAAAATGAAAGATCATTTCAGCAAAATGATAAGACCAATAAAAACAAATGGAAGAAGACTGATAGACATTGTAACTTTTGTAATCGAGATGGCCACTTAGAATCTAAATGCTTTAAGAAGATGGAAGCCTTGGAAGCCGCAATGAAGAAACATAACATCCATGTGGAGCCTACTTCAACTTCAACTTCCGGAATGGCACTTTCTGCATGTCATTGTCAATCATCTCAGTCTGGTTATGCATTAAATGTATCTTCTTCTTCTTCTCATTCTCATGAGTGGCTCATTGATTCTGGAGCCTCTTGTCACATGGCCAAAAACCAAGCCATGTTTTCTTCTTTAAATGATTGTAACACCAAAAATATATATATTGGTGATGATAGATCTCTTAATGTTGTAGGGACTGGAACTGTTCATCTAGACAATGGTCAGTTTAATGATGTATTATGTGTTCCAACCTTATCCTGCAACCTTCTATCTGTCTATCAGATAACTCATTCAGGTGAAGGTAAAATTGTTGAATTTTCACCTCATGATGTTGTAATCAAGGATCTAAAAGATCCTAAACAGATTCTAGCTACTGGTCTTGCTGATGATTCCAAAAGGTTGTATAAGTTTCACAACTTTGGGTCATCCAATCTTCCCTCAGTATTTGTTGCTCATAATGATGAAGTGAGCAAACTTTGGCATGAGCGATTTGGTCACTTAAACTATCGCTCCCTTCAGCATCTATGTAAAGAAAATATGGTGACAGGTCTTCCTATGGTATCTTGCAGAGATGGTGTTTGTTCCGGATGTGTACTCGGAAAACATCATCGGGACAGTTTTGACAAACGTGCCTCTTGGCACGCCTCAGCCCTTTACAGCTTGTGCACAGTGATTTATGTGGTCCTCTTCCTGTTGCTTCATTCTCTGGCTGCAAGTACTTCTTAACTTTCATTGATGATTTCTCTAGACGCACTTGGGTATACTTCTTAAAACTCAAGAGCGAAGTATTTACCACTTTTTTGGCCTTCAAAGCATTTGTTGAAAAACAATCTGGACATCAAATTCTTAAGCTAAGAACTGATAATGGTGGAGAATATGTTAAAAACACATTCATCAACTTTTGCACCGAAAATGGAATTCAAATGCAACATACTGTTCCATACACTCCACAACAAAATGGTGTAGCTGAAAGGAAAAATCGCACCTTAAAGGAAATGGCTAATTGTATGCTGCAATCTAAAGGACTCAGTCTTAGTTTTTGGGCCGAAGCAATTAATTGTGCAAATTATATAATCAATCGCACTCCTACTAAGGTTCTAGAGAATATCACTCCAGAAGAAGCTTGGAGTTCCATTAAACCAGATGTAAGTCACTTTCGTGTGTTTGGAAGTGAAGCATGGGCCCATATTCCAGATGAAAAGCATAAAGCTTTAGAACCTAAGAGTGAGAAATGTACTTTTGTTGGATATTCTGAAGATGTAAAAGGTTATAGACTTATTCCATTTAAGTCCAAAAATGTTATCATTAGAAGAGATGTAAAATTTGATGAAAATAAATCGGCCTGCGAGCCTAGTCCGGCGGATGTGCCACCTCTTCCTATCTCTTCTATCTTTGAAAACATTTCTTCTTCAGATGATGAAAGCGAGGATGATAATCCTCCCCCACCTTCTCAGGATCCTCAACTTCCAAGATGGGTCTGTGCTACTCGGGATGCAGCAGGTGATCTTGCCGGTGATCCTACAGATCAGCGACGTACACGTTCTCAGTTTGAAAGAGCCTCTTCTTTACTGGCTCAAGCTCCAGTAAATCATGATCCTGACACTTTTGCAGAAGCTTCAGGCCATCCACATTGGGAAGCAGCTATGAATGAAGAATATCATTCATTGATGACAAATGATACATGGGATCTTGTTCCTCTACCAAAGGGACGCAAACTTGTTAGATGTAAATGGGTTTACAGAACCAAGTATGGACCAGATGGGAAAGTTGATAAACATAAAGCTCGTCTCGTTGCTAAGGGCTTTTCACAGGTTGAAGGCATTGACTACACTGAAACCTTTTCTCCTGTTGCCAAAATGAACTCTATCCGCCTTGTTCTTTCCCTTGCTGCCTCTTTAAAATGGGAAGTCCATCAGATGGATGTTAAATCTGCCTTCTTGCATGGGGACTTGCAGGAAGAAATCTATATGGAACAACCCATTGGCTTCATACAAACAGACTCCAGCCTTGTTTGTCGACTTAAGAAATCCCTTTATGGCCTCAAGCAAGCTCCTCGGGCTTGGTATGCCAAAATGGATAGCTTTCTTTTAGAATCTGGCTTTTCTAGGTGTCATTCTGACAATACTGTCTACACCAAGAAAGTGGGCAACTCTCTTATCATCCTTGTTCTTTATGTTGATGATCTTATTCTTACTGGTAGTGATCCCAACCTTATAAACCATGTGAAGTCCAGCCTTAAAAAGAAATTTGAAATGACAGACTTAGGACACTTACACTATTTTCTCGGTCTTCAAGTCTTGCAATCCCAAGAGGGTATTTTCCTTTCCCAGTCCAAGTATGCTTGTGATATTCTTCGTCATTTTCACATGGAAGACTGTAAGCCAGCCCCTTCTCCCTTTCAGTCTGGAGTCAAACTTTCAGTCTCTTGTACTTCTCCTGAAGTTGATGCTACCTTATACCGTCAACTTGTCGGAAAACTCTTGTATTTAACCCATACTCGTCCTGATCTTTCCTTTGCTGTTGGCCTTGTTGCTCGTTTTATGCAAAACCCCCGTGAAAGTCATTGGAAAGCAGCTAAAAGAATACTTCGTTATGTTCGAGGTACAGTACAGTTTGGGATTCATTACAGTGCCAAAGCAGCTCCTCTGTTAGTTGGTTTCACTGATTCTGATTGGGCTGGTGACCCTGATGATCGGAAGTCTACTGCCGGTTATGTCTTCACTCTTGGTTCAGGACCTATTACATGGGCTTGTAAGAAACAGGCTGCCATTTCTCTTTCGTCAGCAGAAGCAGAGTATCGTGGTGCCGTGGAAGCTAGTAAGGAAGCCTTGTGGCTTCGTCAGATCCTATCAGAGTTTGGCTTTGAGCAGCAGCATTCAACCACACTTTGGTGTGATAATCAAAGTGCCATTCAGCTATGCAAAGATCCAGTCCAGCATCAGCGCAGCAAACACATTGAACTACACATGCACTTCATCAGAAAGCTCATTCATGACCATGTTCTTGAAGTGCAATATTGTCCAACAGATGATCAGGTTGCAGACATCTTCACAAAGGCTCTCACAGAGGCGAAGTTCACTAAACTTCGATATATGCTTGGAGTTCAGGAAGTTGTCACTAAGGGGGGATAGGCTCTAGTGCCTCCTTCCTTCTCCTATTGTGTCATATTTGTAAATCCTTCAATCCTATCCCAAGTTGTTCTTAAGGGGGGATGTTAGGATATTCCGACACATAGGATATAGTTAAGTTCAACTTGGTCTAGTATAGAGTTAGGTTAGAGTTAGGTAAAGTGTGTTTCTTTACCGTTGTACATTTTGTAACTTACAATCCGACGGTCACGATATGTAGTGATCCGACGGTTCACTCTCACCTCGGTATTACCGACACTTGATCCATGGCTTGACACCCGATTGGTCCATGAGTTCTATTTAAAGCGCATGGAGGGTCATTGTTCGGGTAATCCGTGCATGAGAGAAGCTTATGTAAATTTTCATTCTTTGATTAATAAATTGCCTGTAGTACCCACGTTGGGACAGGCCGTGGACTGTTTCCCTCCTTGCACTCTGAGGGTTTTAACCACGTCAAAAATACTGGTGTATTGATTTGAGATCTGGTTGTGAGCGGTGTCCTTTTGGTATTCTTTCTGTGGAACTTACCCTATAAATTCCTACAATGACGTCAGCAAAGCTCGTTCATGGGCCGGGTATAAAAGTTTGGCATGGGCCGGGTTTGAACCCGTGACCCCTGCTCCATCACTTCAAAGGCTTACCAACTCGCCACAAAGGGCTCATTTGATTTATGAGCGGAAGAAAGTTGTTTTAAAGTTTAAAAATGTTTGAGCGGGAAAACAAAGGGGGCCAGCCCCCATACCATAGGACCAGTGCCCAGAACCAGGAGCTCAGCACTAACCGCCGGCACAAAATCCGAGGGAAACCGCCAACCGCATATTCTGGTCACTTGCGCATTTATGAACTGCAGTTATATCTAGCGGATTATTTGGCGGTCCCGCCATATTTGGCGGGCCTAACTGGCCTCCACTAAAGTTAACTGGGGTTTTGTTAGGCCAAACTGGCAGTTGGGAGTAAATGGCCATAACTTTGGCTAGGAAAGTCGGTTTTGGACGAATTTTTTTTTGATTTTCGGTAATTTCGACCTTCTGAAGCCATTGGTATAGGTATTACAGCCATAAGAGGTCATTTGCAGATGTGTTGAAGCCGTGGAAGTTCTAGGAGCCACAAGGGCCCAGTATTGGGAAGACTGTACAGGGTTGCAAGTATCCATTGGAGGTGATCCAATAGTCAATCCTGAAGGATTCAAGTGTTCTGAATCCATTTCTACCATCTATTTCTCCTGTATATGCTTCTATTTAGCTGTATTTTCAATTTGAGCATTTAATAAAAATAAGGACAAGCCTGGTTGGGAGCTTTGGACCCAGCAGACGTAGCTCTGGAGGGGGTGAACTGCTTTATCAACTTCTTTTGCATATGTGGTTGATTTATTTTGCAGAACAAATTCATTTTAATGTATTAAACAGTAAAAGGAAATAACTCTGCTATGCTTAAATGGGTCATGAACAGCTGAAAATTTCATGTGTTTTCTTTCTGCAAGACATGGAAGTCTTTTAAACATGTTTAATTCTGAATTGAATACCTTGCAAACAAATTTCAAGTAGTTTCAAATTCAGATCATTCTATAGGCCCATAATGCCTCGGGCAACCTTTGAAACCAGTCCCTTCTATTCTCCTTTATTGTTTTTGTTAAGATGGCTTCTATGACTTTATTGGTGCTTTCTACCTACCCATTTGCTTGGGGGTGATAAGGTGTAGTCATTTTGTGCTTAATATGATATTTCTGAAGCGTATTTTTGAAGCCATGAGAGTTGAAAGGAGGTCCTCCATCTATGACTAATTCTCTAGGAAATCCAAATCTAACAAAGATTTCTTCAAATAAAAATGTTAGTACTGCTTCTTCATTAGCTTTCAGGAGTGATTTAGCTTCTACCCATTTAGTCATGTAATCTGTGCATACTAATATGTACACTCTTTGATTGGATGGAGGATTAATGGGACCTATAAAATCTAATGCCCATTTCTCAAAAGGTTCAAGAATTACCTGGGGATTGAGTGGCATTTCATCCCTATGATTAGGCTAGCCCATTCTTTGACATCTATCACAGGCCTTGACATATTTTCTAGCATCTTTGAAGAGTGATGGCCAATAATAACCCATTCTGAGTACCTTGTGTGCTGTTCTTTTATCTGCAAAATGTCCTCCACAAGGGCCATCATGACAAGCTTTTAGTACATCATAAATTTCATCTTCACCAATGCACCTTCGGATTTCCTGATCGATTCCTGTATGGAAAAGACACCCGCTTATCCAGCTGTACCTAGCACTTTGCTGGATGATCTTTCTTCTTTCCCTGTGTGATAGGTGTGATGGTAATTTTCCTGCAACTAGATAATTGGCAATGTCTGCATACCAAGGTGAGTGAGCAGATACTGCGAATAAATATTCATCAGGAAAAGAATCATCTACTGGAGCATTTTCATCAGTTTTTAATCGAGAAAGGAAATCAGCAACTACATTTTCTTTTCCTGGCCTATCTACAATTGTGATGTCAAATTCTTGCAATAATAACAACCATCTGGTGACTCAGGCATTTGTAACTGATTTATTCATCAAATATTTAATGGCCGAGTGATCAGTATGCACAAAAGTAGTGTAGCCAGTAATATAATGTCGAAATTTATTTATTGCATAAATAACTGTTAGGAATTCCTTCTTAGTGACTGTATAATTTAATTCAGCTGGTGTCATGTTCTTACTGATAAAATAAATGGCATAGGGAAGACTATTTTCTTCCTGACCCAAGACAGCTCCAATTGCAGTGTCTGAGGCATCAGAGGATATATGAAAGGGTAGTGCCCAATCAGGTCCTCTCAAAATGGGAGCTGCAGACAACTAATGTTTAAGTTCATTAAATGCTTTTTCACAATCATCAGTCCACTTAAATTCAACATTCTTTGTTAATAACACAAATAAAGGAGAAGCTATTTTGGAAAAATTCTTAATAAATCTTCTATAGTATCCAGCATGTCCTAAAAAGCTTCTTACATCAGTTTGCGTTTTGGGGATAGGGAGAGTCTGAATTACCTGTATTTTAGCTGGATCGACTTGAATTCCTAGGAATGAGACAAAGTGACCCAATACAATACCTTGATTCATCATCATATGGCACTTTTCAGTGCTTAAGGCAAGGTGTGCTTCTATACACCGCTTAAGTACTTTTTCAAGATTCTGCAGTGCATCCTCAAAAGTCACTCCATAAGGAGTAAAGTCATCCATAAATATTTCTAATGAATCATTTAGCATATCATAAAAAATCCCTATCACTGCTCTTTGAAATGTTGCTGGAGCATTACATAGCCCAAATGGAAGTACCCTGTAAGCAAAGGTCCCCCAAGGGCTAGTAAACGTGGTCTTGTCCTAGTCTTGGGGTGCAATCTTAATCTGATTATATCCACTAAACCCGTCCAAGAATGAAAAGAATTTCTTACCTGCCAAATTATCCAATACCTGATCAATGAATGGTAAAGGGAAATGGTCTTTCTGAGTGGCTTTATTCAGTGCTCTGTAATCCACACATACTCTCCATTTACCATTTTTCTTGGGTACGATTACAAGTGGGGAAACCCACTCACTATCAGATATAGGGTATATAAATCCTGCATTCAAGAGTTTTTGAAGTTCCTCCTTCACAATTTCCCTTAGATTGGGATTCATTCACCGCTGGGGTTGACAGACTGGCCGGGATCCCTCTTTAATATAAATCCGGTGAGTGCATAGCTCAGGGGAGATCCCTTTCATGTCTGTATAGTCCCATGCAAATGCTTCTTTATTTTCCTGGAGTAACTTTATTAATTGTTGTTTTTCATTGTCAGTTAAATTAGGATTTATATTTAATGTTTTTCCAGGCTCAATTTCTATTGTTGTACTTTTGGAGGGGCTGCCTACTGCTGTCTGAAATAAATTTTTATCTTCCAAGTTCTGCTGAGATTCAGATTCCAAGATTGCAGTAAAGTGACTGTACATTTCTGGGTTGACCGAAGAAGGTTCAGAAATGAAGCTGCTGATTAATTCATCTTCGGTAGAATCTTTGAAAGTTAAGGCTTGTCCGATAGTCAATATAGGTTGGGTTTCTTCATCCTCATAATCTACCCATACAGAGCTGTCATTATTAATCATGGGTGTAGCATGAGGATAAAGGGTAAGCTGTTTTGTTTCCTGTCCATTAGAGATGGTCATTGATCCTGATCTACAGCTAATGAAAGCATCTGCTGTAGCTAGCCAAGGTCTTCCTAGAATCAGCGGATGACCCCCCAACTTTGTTTTAGTTTGTAATACCACAAAGTCAGTTGGGTAATTCCAGGATTCTACAGAAATTATTAAATCTTCAATGACCCCTTCAGGTTTAATTGTAGAGCGATCAGCCAATTCTAGGATGGTTGGTGTTTCCCTAATAAATTTTTTTAACTGAAGCAATTGTGTTGTTTCCAGTGTCATAATATTTATTGCAGCTCCTAAGTCTACTAGAACTTTAGAGACAAGGGTTTTTCCAACCTGAACTATTACTGTAGGGTGACCAGGGTCACCATATTTCACAGGAGGATCTTTTTCTGTCATTAAAGCAGTCAGTTCTCCCATCACATGAACTGTGAGGGGGTCCTTAGCTTTTCTTCCAGGTTTTTTTATGCAGATATCTCTAACAGTCCTAGCGTAAATGGGAACATCTCTTAGCGCTTGAACAATGGGATTTTAACGTATAAGTTCTGTAGTTCACCTAAAAGGTTAAAAGCAGGTTGCTCCAGTGTTTTAGTGAGAGCCAATCGTTCAGGGAATGGTGGATCTGTTGTTTGATCATTGTTGTTAGATGTTGATTCGACTGTTTCAGCATTATTGTTAGCTGGTTTTTCTTTTCTAACTTCCTCTTTATCAGAGTCAGTGATGTCATCAATGATGGGTTCAACAATTCTCCCTGAACGAAGATGGATATCATTACATTGCATGGGGAAGACAGGCTGATTTTGAATATCAATTACTTGCAAGGCTTTATTATTATTTGGGTTGGGGTTGGGTTGCACAGGCAGCTGCGGTCTAATTGCCTGGTTATTTGGAGGAGTATTGGATGGTAAGGAAAGAGACTGTTGTTGTTGAGGAAATGGCATATGTTGGGTTGCCCAGCCTGGGTTCCATTGATTGAAATACGGTTGCTGGGGAGCCCAAGGATTCCATATGGTAGGATCAGGAAAAGGGAGATTTGGTTGTTGCATAGGTGGAAAATTCATTGTGTTAAAGGGTGGGTACTGCATTTGGTTCATGGGTGGGTAATTTGTTTGAAAAGGAGAATGATTATTCCAACGATTAAATGCTGTGTTAGAATTCATACCTTGTCTTTGTGGCCATTGCCTCCTCTGTGTCATCAGGTACACTGCTTCAACCTCTTCTTCAGTTGACTGCAATGCTGCTTTAATTCCAGGCAGAGAGGGGCATTGCTGGGTCTCATGGTCCTTTTCGCAGATCGTGCAGATTGGTACCTTATCTAGTGGGCATTCCCTGAGTGGGTGTTTTTCTCTGCATTTGGAACAAAAAATAGCTAGGGCAGCTTCTGCTTCTGCCTGTTTCTTCTTTACTTGCAGAGCATCAATTTGTGAAGCAAAAGAGCTTAACATCTCAGTTTTAAATTCTTCTAATAAATTACCTATTTCAGCCCTTGTTGCTCCTCCGCTTGCTGACTTCTGAACTCTTGAATATACATTGTCCCTGCTTTTTGATCTGCTTACTGCTCCTCTTGAACATCTCATGCAGAGATTGATAATTTCATCAAATGGTTCCTTGGAAATGTCCCCTTTTCCCAGCATGTTTAACATGTCCAAGCAGTCATCTCGTACCCCTTTCAGCAATATAGTTTTCAGGATATCTTTACTCATATTAGGGTGGTCAGACCGCTGCAGATTATACTGCAATCTTTCCACAAAATCTTCTAGATTCTCGTCCTCCTTCTGAACCATTTTAAACAATTCTTCCTTCCTTTCTCTTGTCCGACAGTAATCTTGATACTTGGCCAGAAATCTTTCTTTCATCTGATCCCAGGTAGTGATTGCCTGAGCTCCCAAGCTCATAAACCACCTTAATGCATTCCCTTTCAGTGTTGCTGGAAACAGTTTTAGTTTCTGATTAGGGCTCACATAATCATAACTTCTACATAGTATGTCGAATTCAAAGAGGAATTCATCCGGGTCTTCAGAGGATAACCCATGAAAGTTGGGTAATGCTGAGAGTGGAATGTTTTTCATGGGAGTTGCCCCTCTCGGGAGCTCCCCAATAGGGAATTCCAGGGTAGAGAGCAAATTTTCCCCTCTTCCTTCTGTTCTGTTATCCTCCATTGGTCTTTTTCCTGAATCACTTGCTTTATCTTCTGTATCTTCTGTTTCTTCAGGTTCTTCTACCGGTTCCTCAGTGTATTCTGGTACTTCTAGCTTCCTTTCAGGTCCCAGTACTTCCTCCGTCTGTCGATCTATTTGTGAGGAATATTGGATCTGAGGTCTTCGGGAACTTGTCCTCTGTGATGTTTCAGCCTTTGAGATGATTTCGTCAATAAAAGTTTTTCTTCCTCCTCCGCTTTTGCCGCCTGTGAAATTAGGTTTCCTGCATCCTCTCATGCACCTGTTATTCTCAAAAAGAAATCATTAATGCTTTTAGAAATCTCTAGTTGCCTTCCCCGGCAACGGCACCAAAATGTTGGCTAGTTGAATTGTTTATTGATTAACAATCAAGTACCACATTAAATTGTCAACCTGGGAAAGTCTTTTATTTCAAAGGCTACCGCGTACTGTATGTACTTAACTCTAAAAGCATTAAAAAGGTGTAGTATACGTAATTCTCACGTTATGTCATAACAGTGTACTGTAAAGATAAAATGAAAGTAGTTAATTTAAGATGACAAATCTGAAAAGAAGAGTGGTGGATGCTCTGTTATCAGAGGATCAGGACCCTATCCTCCAAGCAAGGATGTTCAGCACCTGCCCCTGTAACCAGATTACTAATACACGCTGCAATTCTAATTCACGGGTGAAGTACAACTTCAAACGATTAACAAAACAGAGTGCCAGCAGAAAGGAAATTATCAGAGGTAATGCTACAGAATCCAAAACAGAGTATCAGCATAAAGAAATCACCAAACACACTTACACACTTGACAGAAAAGTAAATGGGTGAATCTTGTGAGGAAGGTGGGCCCGATCCCTCTCACAAGATTCCCCAGAACACAATTGCTAGATTAGGTACTCAGAACAATCTTCTATTCATCTGCCAAAATATTCAGCTACAATAAAAGTTCAGAATTTGTTGTTGTCTTTTCAAAATTCCCCTTACAAAACTATTTTTTCTCCCCCCTTCTCTAATGTAGATGTCTCCTCTTTACAGAGGAGACATCTATTAAAATAGATTATCATAGTTCATTCGGTTAACCAAAAATAAGAGTTACAGGATGCTATTATAACAGTGCGACAGTGTATTCTTTCTTGAGTTTGTTTCTGTTACACAGCTGGTAACCGAACTTCAACCTTCCTCTTGGGATCCTTGTATTATCCTTCATCGTTTCCCCATGGTTACTGATTTAGTAAACCCGTGCTGTTCCTGATACTTTAGCAACTGTAACTGTGTTTTGCCCTTTTTGGACAGTTGCTGATCATGCCGCGTTAGCGTGGAATTCTGGCAATCTCCAGATAGTTGCCGTTTGTTATTTCCAGTTGTTGCAAAAATAGCATTCCCCTGCTTTAGATGGTTGCCGCTGCTGGCTGTAGCAACTGCGTAGTTGCTACTTCCGGTGTTGCAGCAACTGCGTAGTTGCTGTTTCTGGTGTTACAGCAACTATAAATTATAATTCCTGCAGACTTTAGACAGTCCAGCGATTACTTGGCAACTTAATTAGCTTTTCCAAAGATAAATATAAAGATATTCATGAATATGCAATGAACAATTAAACATATAGATATGCGGAGAGTTACTTCGTACCTTGGGGTGATTAAGTCATTATATAATCAAAGCTTTCAACCTATGACTGAAAAAGGATAATATTATGGCAAAAATATAAGGTCAAAATTGGTCAATTCTGAGTCCTAACAAACATGACAATCAAAACAGCATGGGAAAAGCAGTAGCGCACCCCTCTAACACCACGGATGATGACAATTCACCGTATGGAAACACCACAGATAAGGAGTATAAATCGAATTTGGACAATGGGTCTTCCAGATTCCATTGTATGGAAAACATCGCAATCAATAGATATGATTACAGTTCTACTTGTATCCATAGCGTAGATACAAGGCTTCACAACCACAAGAACACTTCTTCCAAAATGCAGTCGATTATCAATCACCATCCACAAGCCATAAATCTGTATGTGAATAATCACAATAACCCTAAAACTCCTGATACAGTGTGTAATTACTCAGTCATGGGTAAGGATCACAGATTTCCGTGTAGAAACAACGTTGAGCATGATAATCAAAGCAACATGGGAAAAGCGGTAGTGCACCGCTTTAACACCACGTCTGATGACAGTTCATTGTATGGAAACACCGCAGATAAAGAGTATAAATCGAATATGGACAAAGGGTTTTCCAGATGTAGGGAAAACAATGCAATCGGAAGATATGATTACAGTTCCACTTGTGGCTATAGCACAGATACGAGGCTTGAAAACCACAACGCTTACCTGAACAAAGAATGCCAGAAGTTAGATCTCAGTTATCAGTGTAATAATCACCAATCAAATTATGACAAAACGCATTCCAGCATCCCACGTAAGAACAACAACCCATCTCATGGTTTGTCAATCTCTCATTCAGAAACCCAATCCATATATCAAAGACAGAAATCAGATAATGCCCAAGTCATTAACTTAACAAACATCCACTTAGATTATGCAACCGAATCCATCCTAAAGAAAGGTCTAAATTTTGCTATAACTCTTAATAAAATACCTGTGGATGATATCATTAGTAACATTGAAGTAGCTATTAAGGACCTAGATATAGCTAAAAGTGAATAAATTAGACAAGATATTGTGAAAATTCTCAGAACCTCTAAACCCCCTTCATCCAACATATCCTTAGAAGAAAAAATAGCTTTAAACAACCTCAGAAAAAACAAAAACATAGTCGTCGTAAAGGCTGATAAAGGAAATGCAACTGTGATCATTAAAAGAATTGATTATGACAATAAAATGGAAGAACATCTAAGTAATAGTGGTTGTTATAAAATTATCAATAAAGATCCCAATGATAAAATTATGTGTGAAGTAATTAAGAAAATTAAAGAATCATCTCTCGATGACATCACAAAAAAGAAAATCATTCCTAGAATCTATGGTCCTCCTAAAGTCCATAAACCTAACATACCTATAAGACCTATAATCAATACCATAGGTTCCCCTACTTACCTTCTTGCTAAATACCTTGCTAAAAAACTTAGACCCTTGTCTGGTAAAACCCCTTCGTATATCAAAGACTCATCCTCTTTTGTTCAATGGATCAATAACATGGAAATGAAGGATGAAGACCTCATGGTTAGCTTTGACATTGTTTCTCTTTATACCATGATCCCTATTGATGAAGCCATTAATATCATGAGCAACATTACTGATAAAGAAATTGTGGATCTTTTGGAACTTTGCTTAAAATCCTCTTACTTCAGTTTCAAGGGAAAAATATACGAACAAACCCATGGTGTGGCTATGGGCTTCCTCTATCCCCCATAATTGCCAATATCTTAATGGAGCACTTTGAACAGAAGGCTCTTAAGTCATTTCCATACACCCCTAAAGAATGGAAAAGGTTTGTTGATGACATATTTGCCAAATGGAGTCATGGAAGAGAAAAACTTGACCTATTCCTCAATCACTTAAATAGCCTCTCTGACCATATAAAATTCACTATAGAAATTGAAAATAATAACCAACTTCCCTTTCTAGACATCCTTCTAACTAAAAAAGAAGGGTCACTTGGTTTCCAAGTCTACAAGAAGAAAACCCATACAGAACGATATCTACATGCAAATTCTCATCACCACCCTAAATAGAAGATTGGCATCATAAGGACCTTAACCACTAGGGCGGCCAGAATATCTGATCCTAACCATTTAAAGGATGAACTCAACCATCTTCACAAAGTGTTTGAACTAAATGGCTATAATAGGAATACCATTAAGAAAGCTATGCACCTATCCCTAAACAAGAAGAATAATGATACCAAAGATCAAAATTTATCAACTCCTAAGGTCTCCCTTTTGTACATAAAAGGCACCACTGATAAAATTAGTAAAATTCTTAATAAACACAACATTAATGTAGCCTTCACCCCTGCCAACACCATCAGACAATTATTCAACTCAGTCAAAGATCCCATAAACCCTAACTTTCAAAAAGGTGTTTATGTTATTCCTTGCTCATGCGGAAAGGAATACATAGGTGAAACAGGTAGGTCTCTTAACATCAAAATTAAAGAACACACTACTAACTTAAGAAGAGAAAGGGCCTCAAAATCGGCCTTAGCAGAACATGTTCACTCTTCCTCTCATTACATCTGCATGGAAGAAGTCAAACTAGTTAGAAAATAAGATCACTATCTTAGAAGAAAAATCAAAGAAGCCATTGAGATAGAAAAAAGGAAGAACAAATTGAACCGAGACGATGGATTAAAACTAAGCAATGTTTGGAAACCTTTACTTGAAATCTTAAAGAATAAATAATCAACTCATATCTCTCATAATAATTTAATCCCTCCTCTCTCATTAAAAATCAATAAAATAAAAAACAAAACAAGAAGCAAACATTTTCTAACATCCTCCTTAAAAAATAAAAACAAAATCAAATATAAACATAAAATCAAATACTGATTATTTCATAACTAATCATTTGATAATATTAAAATAAAATTCAAATCATAATGTATTAATTATAATATTATAGTAACATATGAATTTAAATTAATTAAAAAAATTAATTAATTAATTAATTTGTTTAATTAATATAACAAAATAATTAATTAAACTAATTAATTAATTAATTAACTAATTAAAAAAAACCTAAATATTAATAAATTAATAAGATAATAACTGACCAAATTTCTTATATTATTTCTTTCATAACCTATATATATACTCTGAAATATAGCTCATGGATACATCATTAATAGCTTCAGAATATCTATTGACGCATCCCCTAATGATGGACTCACTTGGTAGTCTGAAACGTTGGGTTTATAAAACTCTATAACAGGTCATTCCTCCTCTATCTAAAATTTTCCTCACCTGTATGGATTCATTATTTAATAATGCAAGGAAGTCTCAAGAAAGGTTCTGGAACTCTATTGTACTAGGCAGCTCAAACAAGAATCTCATTGAACGATATCATTTCAAGAAAGATTCAAGGTGAAGATTTCATCTTCACATGACAAGTAAGTATCCTTTTATTCTATATTCAAGTTTGGTTAAACAACTTCATGGTTGCAAGGACATCTATGAATTGGATGGGTTATCAAGATTCTTTGCATGAAGGAGGAGAACAAACATAGTCCTCTAAGTAACCGAAGTCATCAAATATCTCCTCTGAATTTATGAAAGATTCCCTCACATAGTAAAAATTGGAGACATCAAAGTGATGTAGATGATAAAATCATTCTCTTAAAGTGCAATGAAGAAGGTCACATGAAATCTGATCTACATGAAAGTAAAGGGTATCAAAGGATGTAGGATATATTCCATATACAAGACCTAGGAAGGAAGATAACCATAATCGACTAACAATCAAGGTAAAAAATGTCCATGAACAAGAAGGTTACCACATTCAACAACTTGTGGTCTCTATTCCAGATAAAAAAGGAAAAGTTTATGGAAAAAATATTGAAGGTTAAAAGAACTCAACCCTGTGCAAAAAAGGAAGGCAAGGTTGGTCCTCAAGCAAGACAAAATAAGTATAGTTAAGACTCAATGCTATAGAAATATTTTGGAAGCTCATATCACTAAAAGATGGAGGAAGCTGAAGAAAAGAGCCAAGGAAAGAGGGAGTAACAAATCTCTCCTATGAATAAGATAGTATCCCTCACAAAAAGGTCTTATCATAATATCCTAGATCTTGTGTTATAAGATATGACAATGATAATAAGATGCATCATGGAATCATGGAAGCATTAGAAATAAGATCACGTCCATAGGGATCATGAAGGAAAAAAATCTATGGCAGACAACATGTAGGATATATAACTCTTGGGAACCTTAGTGGACATTGAAGAAAAGAAAGGGGTCATCTAAGACTCATCATACATCAAATAAAAAAGGAAGCATCTACCAGTTGGGGATATACAAGATCCTAAAAGATTCTTTGATGGAATCCTCATCGTAGGGTTCACTAATCTAGAGAGGAAGCAAGTGTTTCAATAGGAACTCCAACTTATAGAATCCATGAGATGATAATGTGATGACATGAAGCAAATCAAGGGATTGAAAATATTTTCAATCAGAGAAGTTGCTAGAAGAAGCCTCGATGACCTGAAGGTAAAACAAGGTATGTATGCTTATGTTTAATATTATAATGTCATTTCATATGGTTGCAGGTAACATGGATCATTGCTTCTATCTTGAGAAGCACAAACAAGATAAAAAGGATCTCTTCCTTTGAAAATATGCAGGAAGGTGTAAGTCACACTAGATGAAATCAACATTATATGTTATCATATGAAGTATGAGGCGATTGACTACAACAAAGAAACTATGATTGAAAGTTATGGAATATTCGAGGAAGGAAACCATGATGAAAATAAATCAACATCCAAAAGACCAAGAAGATTTGAATAAGAAATATCCGAGAATGATATGAAGACTTTGATAAAAGTCTGAAAAGAATGAAGACCCTTGATAATGGATATCTTTGGGAGATGTGACAAGATGTGTACAGGATTCTAATACCTACAAGAAGATGTCATGATGAAAAGCCATCTCGTAAAGTATGACTTAATTTAACATAATTTCTTGAATAATATATGGATAAGTTAATGCGGAGCTACTAGAACAAGACTTGTAAGTGCAAGTGCAACCAACATTCATGTCATGGATGAAAACTCCTGAAAGAAGCATGGAGAGAAAAGAAGTAGCCATATGAAGAAGGTTTTAGATATGTACCAAGAAGGCCACTTTCCATGAATAAAGGAATGACATGACAGAATAAGACAGAAAGTGATTGATGGTTTTTTCCCTACAAGGAAGAAGATCAACTAAATCTAATGACATAAAGGAGAGAAGTTGATCAAGAAGCTAAAGGACCCACAGATAAAAAGTTGCTGATATATAGAAGAGTCCCTAGCTAAGAGGGAGCTATTATGAATATAATTCACAACAAGTTAATAAATAAAATAAATATAAATATTAAAGGTAATTAAATATTAATTAGGTTAAATAGTGGTTAAGTTAAGTGAAAAGGCATGTCTGAGAGACATGCCTAATCGCGAAAGGTCACCTGCTGAGGTATAAAAGTGGGGCCTCATTGTAATCTTATATCATCTTATACAATTATATATATAATAATAAATTATTATTTACAAATACCTATGTGTATTTTTATATTCAAGTTTCCAAGCTATCAGTTTCATACTTCAGCCATAGTTTTTATGCTACAGTGGTATTAGAGCCATGGCACACGATATAATCATGCAGGCCTTTGAACGTAGTTCGCCGCACAATGTGCCATTACGTTCACATCCTGATTACGTTGAACAGTTTAATAAAATTCAAGAAGTATTTCAACATTTAGAAAAATCATGTGCCGAAGCTACAACATGTTTTAAGGAGACTTATGCAGAAATTGATAATAAGGAATCTTCTCCCGTGCATAATCAGAAATCTATTGAAAGTGATGTCATTATGACAGATGGGGATATAAGAAATCCGACTGAAGGTAACACACAAGAAAAGAGTGTAGCTAACCAAGAGGACCAAAAGGATAATAAGGAATCTTCTCCCGTGCATAATCAGAAATCTGTTGAAAGTGATGCCGATATGACATATGGGGATATAAGAAATCAGATTCCTTATCAAATAAATCCCCAATTAGGTGGTTCAGTTGGAACTCGTCTATCAACCTATATGCCTGCTCCACCAACAAGTCAGTATATTCCCCAACAGACCAATATGGTTGTCAAAATCACTCACCCTGAGACTCATGAAGAGCTGGAGTTTGGTCCAAAAGGTATGAAGTCAGATTCACAAACAGACAATAATGTTGTGTCATCAATTAAAGATTACATTCCTCCATTAGCAGTACTGACTACATATAGACCTCCACTTTCAGGTTCTATTTCTTTCAATGGTTCATGCCCAATGAATTTCTACTCATCGATGCCAGCTGGGTCATATAGTAACATTTAATCTATTTTCATCAACCTTTAAAGACAAAAACCTGCATATCAAATGATTCACGCCCCTTAACAGGACAAAATAAACTGGCTACGATCCATTATGGTGAGGTGTTGGATATATTGAAACCATTCCCACAAGCTTCAGAAACCACTCAGGCTCCAGTTCAAGTTCTTGATGGAAAGACAAACTCCTTGCCAGAAACTCTTGGTAATGAATCAAGCTCTCTTGCAGTTGCAGTTGTCACCAATGAAGATAATTGTAGTTTAAAGTTTTCGATCCATCCTCCATTTGAAGTATCTGCTATGGATAAAGTAGTAGATGGAATTAAACTGTCACCAGTGACCATGACTGCTGTGATAGCATGTGATATCTCTGATGGTACAGTTTCAAATAGTTATGTTATTTCTGCACTTGATTCTGGATTAAATCATCATACTAGTGAAAAGCAGAAAAGTATATCTAAAAAACAAGCAGGTCCTGTTTATTCCAATGTAATATACCACTTAGTCAAAGAAGGGAAGGAGAATGAAGCTATAGTAGTTGCGCAGGCACTTTGGCCTGATGAAAAGAGTAGGGCCGAATTTCTAAATTTTGAACCGTTCCTGAAGGTTGTTCCAGCAATCAAACATCAGAAGAAAGATAATAAGCAAGGGCATGGGGTTAATGTTTCACATGCATTTTGTGGCAGTCCTGTTTAGAGATATGGACTGTATACTTGCAAGTGGATTTATGAAGTTAACGAAAAAGGAACCCCAGATCTGCAAACATTTGTAGGTGTCATAAAAGAATTGGAGAATGAGGCATTCGTCCGTGTGAAGACCATACAGTTGACTCGGAAGCCAAATGTCTTCAGTTTAAAGCAAGACCTGCATTACTGGCCTTCCTGGGAACTCATCTTTGATCCTGAAACAGCAACAATGTTTATATCTCTGCGTCCTTCGTCACTCAACGGATCCCCGCCGCTGTGTTTCCGCTGGCTTTTCGACCTATCCACGCTGCCATATCCGCCTAACCACACACGCTCGCTCTGATCTATTGCCTCTGTGGAAAACCACACCCCTGCTGTAAATTGCCTCCAGCTTGGTATGCAGAAAACCCAACAACAAGTCTCTGCTGCTCGGAAATCCCTTACGTTGAGCTCTTGTATTACTAATACTGGTCCTGCTCAGGAGATAATTAAGAAAATGCAAGCTCCAGCGGATCACTGTCCGACTACGACGAAGTGGCATAATCCAAATCAGCAATTCACCAATTACCGCAATGAAGGCCAGTCACATTCGATTCAATTCCCCATCGATTTATGATGTAGTCAAATAGTAGGGTTGTCTTTGACGAATAATCAAATAATGGAGGAAAGTTGTAGTGGAATGCAGGGCAACCCTCAGAGCCTGTTAGGTCCCTATAATACTAGTGATTACCCCATTACCATTGTAGTTGTATCCCTTATTAATATTTTTGTTCCCCTATTGTCTCCATATTTTTATTACTGTGCCCCATAAAATCCCTCTATTGTTATTTTTGTGGCTTTATATTGTTATTGTTAGGTCGACTGGGTTATATTGTGACTCCTTAGACTCCTATATATAGAAAGGAGGTTTCGTCATTTGAATCATCAAAGAATTGTTCATTTGTGTAATGTAAAGGAGGTTGCCCCCTTGAAGAGGCTGAATTCTAAGGCATTGATCTCTCTTTTCTATCTTTTCATGAGCTGGTTTCATAGCATTTGGTATCAGAGCTTTGGATTCTAGGGTTTCGCTGCTCCAAATAGGTCATCGTGGCATTTTCGCTATAACTTTTTTTCTGTGATGTTTCAAAAGCGAAAAAAAAAAAACCCATTTGAGACGAAATCACACTGAACATCGTTTCCAAATTTCAAAGCTTTTTGCACTATATTTGTGGAGATATGATCTGAGGAAGTTGGTCTTTTCGCAGACTTCTGAATTACATTCCAAACAGGTGACCTAGGGAAAATTGTCCTTACTTTCTCTCTGAGCATCGGATTGAAATTTTGTAAGAAGGTATAGAAAGAATATGGATTGTAGTTTCTTGTAGATATTTTTTAGTGCAAAAGGTTGAAACAGTGACACGTGGCACTTCATACAAGTTCGCTCTTCTGGAAAGGTCTATAATCAGGTCATCTTAGGAGATTGTGCATAACTCTTTCTTGGAGAATCCAATTTGGATCAGACTAGTGGAATTGGAAAGAGGACGTAGAGGGATACTATAGGTCGCAATTTCAGAGCTAGATGATCCGAAATTACAGAGATACATCAGATTCAATATCAAGCTCCTACAAAGTGAAAAAAAAGGTGTGTAGTTTTTTTTTTTATTTTTGCATAAGCTTGGTTTGAAAAATTAGTTTGAATGAATTCAAAGGGCATATTAAAGCATTATTATCGGTAATTGATGCCCCGAGGAAAGAAAATGCAAACACCTAGTAAGCAACCTGAAAGCTCTAGCATGACTCATGAAGAAGAGGAAGAAATGCAACATGATATATCAAAATTACAAGACCAAGTGCAAAAAGTGTCTCTTGCACAAAAAGTAACAGAATCTAAGATGAAAGATGTAGAAGCTAAGATGGATGGTTTAAAGAAAGGTGTAGAAGCTAAGATGGATTGTTTAAAGAAAGGCATAAAAGCTAAGATGGATGGCATGGAAGCTAAGATGAATGGCATGGATGCTAAAATGGATGGCATGGATGATAAGATGGAAGAATTGAAGATAAATATGAATAAGTTGCTACAAGAAATGGTCACTAATGGTGAAAGGGTACTAAAGGAAACTTGTGATGAGAACAAAAGAAATGTTAATCATGATTCCATAGACTCTAATGTTGGATCGAAGACCCACCATATTCCAAAAATCGATATGAGGAAGTTTGATGGCAAGGATCCCGCAACATGGATATTACAGATGGAGCAATTTTTCGATCTCAATAATGTGTAGAACACACAAAAGGTACGTATTGCAACTTTATATTTGGAATCAAATCAGTTTGTATGGTATCAATGGCTTTGCTCTTGTAAACAAATTATCACTTGGGAAATTTTTACGGAAAAATTGACAGCACATTATGAGGATACAAAAAGCAACACTTTTTTTAGCCAATTGATAAGTCTCAAACAAAAGGATTCAATAATGGAGCACATTGAGGAGTTCCAAAAATTGAACATAAGGGTAAAAAATATTCCAGAGGAGCATAGGATTGATGTGTTCATAGGGACTTTAAAGGATAATATCCAACATGATGTTCGCCTTTGGGAACCTGATTCATTAGAGAAGGCATTCAGGTTAGCAAGAAAAATGGAAAACAAAATCATGGCAACCAGGAAGCATACCAGTCACAAATATAAAGATGGAAGTGTTGTTACCCCTAGCCTTCCACAACCTATAAGGTTGACACCACAACAATTGGAAGAAAAAAGAGAAAAAGGCCTTTGTTACAGTTGTGATAGCAAATACACTAAAGGTCATAAGTGTGCTGAGAAGAAATTATTCTACATAGATTGTGAAGAGGAAGAAGAAAAGGAGAAAGAAAGGTCAAAGGAAGAGGATATACTCCAAGAACAAATCCTAGATAAAGAAGAAATGAATTCGACCATATCTTGTAATGCATTGGCTGGAATTACCACTCCTCAAACCATAAAGATAGAAGGACAAATCAAGAAGAAAAAGGTAATAGTGTTGATTGATTCAGGAAGTGCCCACAATTTTATTCATTGTAAGGTAGCAAAAGAATTGAATTGCTTCCTATATCCAGCACCAGAGTGTCAAGTGATGGTTGCAAATGGAGGAACTATAAATTTCTCTGGAAAGTGCCATAATATCAAGCTATCCATGGGATAACATGTATTGACTAGCCCAATGCTTTTAATTCCAATGGGAGGTGTTGATGTTGTACTAGAAGTCCAATGGCTGCAATCCTTGGGTACAATAGCTTTTAATTTTCAAGAATTTTTCATGAAATTTTCTATGGAAGGAAAGGAAGTTGAATTAAGGGGTATTGCAAGGAAATCGGGAAAGATAATCAACTATAACAATATGACAAAGCTTCTAAAAAAGGAACAAAGAGCTGTAATTGCACAATTATGTTGGCTAGATGTTTCCACATCGGAATCATCTATTTCTCCAGATCTCCAAAAAGTCTTGGACAATCATTCCAAGGTATTTGAGACTCCCAAAGGTCTCCCACCTATTCGTGATCATGATGATGCTATTCATCTGATTCCAGGAAGTGTTCCTCCAAACATCAGGCCGTACAGATATCCCTATGCCCAAAAGAGTGAAATTGAACGTATGGTTGCAGAAATGCTAGAGGTTGGTATAATTCAGCCTAGTCAAAGTCCTTTCTCTGCTCCAGTAGTATTGGTGCACAAGAAGGATGGATCATGGTGCATGTGTCCAGATTATAGGGAACTCAACAAGCTCACTATCAAAGATAAGTTTCCCATTCCTTTCATTGATGAATTATTGGATGAATTGCATGGATCAATTTACTTCACCAAGTTGGATCTTCGTTCAGGATATCATCAAATCAGAATGAAGACTGAAGACATTCCGAAAACAGCATTTAGAACTCATGAGGGTCATTATGAATTTTTGGTCATGCCTTTTGGCCTTACCAATGCACCTTCTACATTTCAAGGTTTGATGAATTCCATTTTCAAACCCTTCCTTAGAAAATTTGTGTTAGTATTTTTTGATGATATACTAATCTACAGCAAGTCTTGGAAGGATCATGTTGAACATGTTGACAGGGTGCTACAACTATTGGAGGAGAAACAATTATATGCAAAAAGATCCAAATGTTTCTTTGGAGTACAAGAGGTGGAATATCTGGGTCATATTGTATCTCATGAAGGAGTTAAGGTAGACCCTAGCAAAATTAAAGCCATTAAGGAATGGAAAATCCCCACATCCATAAAGCATCTGCGAGGATTTCTTAGGTTGACAGGGTATTATCGCAAGTTTGTTAAGAATTATGGGAGAATAGCAGCACCTCTAAAAACATTATTGAAGAAAGATGCCTTTTCATGGACTCCAGAAGCAACAAAGGCCTTCGAACATCTTAAAGAGGCAATGTGCCAAGCACCGGTCTTAGCTACACCGGACTTCACAAAAACCTTTATTGTGGAATGTGATGCTTCAAGAAATGGAATTGGTGTTGTTTTAATGCAAGATGAAAGACCCATTGCTTTTGAAAGTTGTCCAATCAAGGGAAAGTTTTTACACAAAGCTATTTATGAGAAGGAAATGTTGGCAATACTACATGCACTTAAGAAATGGTGACCCTACCTAATGGGAAGACACTTCAAGGTAAAAACGGATCATGATAGCCTTAAATACTTTTTAGAACAAAGATTATTCTCTGAAGAGAAACAAAAGTGGGTCACAAAGATGTTGGGTTATGACTTTGAAATCATCTATAAAAAAGGGAAGAAAAATGTGGTGGCAGATGCACTCTCAAGAAAGGATGAGGATGTGGAAGCATTGTTGTGTGCCATTTCTATTATCCAACCAGATTGGATAAACGAAGCAAGGGAGGAATGGAAGAATGATGAAGAAGTGTGGGCACTTATTCGAAAGTTACAACAATATTCCAATACATTTGATACATTTAGCTGGAAAAATGATTCGTTATGGTACAAAGATTGCTTATACCTCTGTAAGAATTCGCAACTCAAACAAAAGATTCTTATGGAATTGCACACTTCTCCCTTAGGAGGGCACTCGAGATTTTTAAAACTTACCACAAGGTTAAGAAGGAATTTTTTTGGGATGGCCCTAAATCGGATGTTCAAAAGTTTGTGGGTGAATGTTTGGTTTGCCAACAAAATAAAGCTGAAAAAATTAAGACCTCGGGTCTATTACAACCTTTATCCATTCCAAGCCAACTTTGGGAGGAGGTTTCAATGGATTTTATCATAGGTTTACCCAAGTCTGAGGGAAAGAGTGTCATCATGGTGGTAGTTGATAGACTTACCAAGTATGCACACTTTTGTGCATTATCACATCCATTTAAAGCCAGTACAGTTTCTATGGCATTTATGGAAACAATTCAAAAGCTACATGGAAACCCAAAGATTATTGTAAGTGATAGAGATCCCATTTTCACTGGAAATTTTTGGACAGAATTATTTTCTTGTCTTGGTACTCAGTTAGCTCATAGCTCATATTATCATCCTCAATCTGATGGGTGAACTGAGATAGTAAACAAATGTTTGGAAGGATATCTTCGTTTCTTTGTATCTGATAAACAGACACAATGGGTCAAATGGTTGCCTCTGGCTGAATGGTGGTATAACACTTCCTTCCATACAGCAACAAAAATGACCCCATTTATGGCACTTTATGGATATCAACCACCATCCATCACATCATATTTAAGAGAAAATTCTAAGGTTCAAGCAGTGGAACATCACATCGAACATCAACAACAAGTCCTCCAACTCTTAAAGGATAACCTCGTGTTGGCACAGAATAGAATGAAACAACAGGCAGATCAACATCGCAGTGAAAGAAGTTTTGATGTAGGTGATTGGGTATTCCTACGGCTACAACCATATAAACAAATGTTCCTCAAGCAAGCTAATAAGGATGATAAATTATCACCAAACTATTATGGTCCGTACAAGGTGTTGCAAAAGATTGGTACTATGGCATACAAATTGGAGCTTCCTACAGCATCTCGAGTGCACCTAGTTTTCCATGTGTCATGTTTAAAGAAGGTTATAGGTGACAAACTTCCAGTTCAAACAATATTGCCAGAACTTGATGAGGAAGGAAAAATTATATTGGAACCGGAAGCAGTCACAGAAACAAGAACTCGACAGCTATGAAATTGATCAATTTCGGAGTATCTCATCGAGTGGAAGAACTTATCCGTTGAAGATTCCACATGGGAGGATGATAATTTTATACAGAAGCATCCATAACTACTCAAGCGTTGAGGACAACACTTTTTTTGAAGGAGAGGGGCATGTTCGGTCCCTATAATACTAGTGATTACCCCATTACTATTGTAGTTGTATCCCTTATTAATATTGTTGTGCCCCTATTGTCCCCATATTTTTATTACTATGCCCCATAGAATCCCTCTATTGTTATTTTTGTGGCTTTATATTATTATTGTTAGGTCAGCTGGGTTATATTGTGACTCCTTAGACTCCTATATATAGAAAGGAGGTTTTGTCATTTGAATCATCCAAGAATTGTTCATTTGTGTAATGTAAAGGAGGTTGCACCCTCGAAGAGGATGAATTCTAAGGCATTGATCTCTCTTTTCTATATTTTTATGAGTTGGTTTCATAACAGAGCCTATTAAATGCTGGACATCCACTTGGTGGGGCTAATGAAACCAATCCTCATGAAGAAAACGAGAATCTAGTTCAAGAAAAAGGAAAACCCATCAAACGAGTCTTGCGGTTTCTGTCTCTGGGAGTAGAATACCAGTTTTTCCCTGGTGCCACATTTGAGAAATAGGTTACAAAGTTTTTGGATGCCTGTAATGGATTGCCGTTATCCACCTCCAAGCGCCACATCTCCCCCGCCTGTTGTCCCGTCCTGATCCATCACAATCTGTCGTATGGATCGGCATCAATTCAACAACTCTCCGCCAGTCTATGCCCTCGTTTACTCACACACTACCATTTGCTCCATCCTCCCACAGTTTTCTTTCTATCCACAGCCGACAGCCCAGCCACCATTTCATTCTTCCCAATCGACCACATCCATCCAATAGTCGCACCCTGTCAACAACATAACCCGATTCAATCAAATGACGGTTGGGTTAGTCATAATATATAATTTAATTATAAATTATATAATATAAAACTTATATATATATATATATATATATATATATATATATATATATATATATATATATATATATATCTATATATATATATATACATATATATACATATATATATATATATATATATATATATATATATATATATATATATATATATATATATACATATATATATATCTATATATATATATATATATATATATATATATATATATATATATATATCTATATATATATCTATATATATCTATATATATATATATATATATATATATATATATATATATATATATATATATATATATATAGATAACACAAAGAAAAAAAAAATTAGAGTTATTAAAAAAAAAAAAGTGAAGATAGAGAAAACTTAGCTTAAGACAGCTTAAAAAAATGAAAAAAAAAAAAAAAATTAGAGATATTAAAAAATAATTAAATAAAATCGAACGGAATAGTTTTTATGAGCTACATGACGAGGGAATGACCATATTATATACATCAAGACGACATACACTAAGTGAAGTAAATCCACAACAATATAGCTTTGAGGACAAAGCTTCTCAAGGAAGAGGCTATGTTATGAATATAATTCATAACAAGTTAATAAATAAAATAAATATAAATATTAAAATAATTAAATATTAATTAGGTTAAATAGTGGTTAAGTTAAGTGAAAATGCATGTCTAAAAGACATGCCTAATCGCGAAAGGTCACCTGTCGAGGTATAAATGCAGGGCCTCATTGTAATCTTATATCATCTTATACAATTATATATATAATAATAAATTATTATTTACAAATTATTGTGTGTATTTTTATATTCAAGTTGCCAAGCTATCAGTTTCATACTTCAGCCATAGTTTTTATGCTATAGGAGCTCTAACAGGTCCTTGATCAAGAGGGAGTTTGAATTAAGGTCACCCCTGATTACAAAGGAGTGACAATTATGTTTTTCCATGTCATGTGTCATGCACTAGACCAATACTAACAACAGTACGTCTAGATGAAGGCCATGAATGGAAATGTAGACACATGATAGACACAACATTCTTGTCTTCACTTTGGAAGAAAGAATGGGAGGATTGGGTAATCATCTAGAATCTGATACTCTTTGAGGATGTGTAGGGCATCCAAGATAAGAGTAGGCAAGAGGATCAATATTCTTTGAGGGTTAAGAACCCAAGATAATAATAGTCCTAGAGGGTCATTCTTAGTGAACACCCAAGTGGGTATGTACCTTGAGAGACAATGATGAAGGTGCCTATCATCATTGGTCTTGCCAATATTGTGCTCTGATCTATTAAGAGATAGAGTTGTTAGTCAAGGCCTTGCTATGTGACAATGTTGGTTATCATGATGCTATACAAATGGATTATTAATCTGACTCTTTTTATGAGATCTATTTAGTGATGAATAGCCTTGTACCATTTAATAAATACCTCCTAGTTAAGAGGGAGCATTGAAGAAAACATAACTAGGTTCGGTTTCCATTATGACTTGTAAATATAATATTATGAAAAGAAACATTTATTCCTTGCATCGTGGGTTTCATGAGCAGGATGTGTGTACCATAGGTCAAGTACATCTTCTTGATGACTTTAGGATTTTGTGTCTTAACATAAATATTATGGAAGTCATGTCAAAAATATCTACGCTTCAAATGAATATGTGTCACTATCCCTTGCAATTCAGCCTAAAATAAAAAGCAATTATCTCCTTAAGTTGGCCCAACTCATGGCTCACATGTTGGCCTAATATATTTCAACACTGACTCATATACATAACACATGATGTGTCATTACAAGCTTAGAACTTCAGATCACCTCTGAAGAATAAAAATCGAAGAAGGAAGACACAAAATCGTAGTAACTCGGAGAAGCTTAGATAACAAGTCTGTCGATGAAGTATATCTCTCGGTGGAGTGCAGAACACAGTCTATCCAATGAAGAAATCATCACAGTAAGGACTGTCTCTCGATGAAGTATGTCTCTCAAACATGGATGATCTATAATCTCTAGGTGTAAGACTGTTGTATCACTCCCAGATGTTAGGATATTACCACACATAGGAAATAGCTAAGTATAACTTGGTCTAGGGTAGAGTTAGGTAAAGTGTGTTTCTTTACTATGTACTTTTGTAAATTACAATCTGATGGTCATGATATGTTCTAGACATGAAGTGATCCGAGGGTTCATTCTCTCCTTGACATTACCTACACTCAATCCGTGGCTTAACACCCAAATTGTCCATGATCTCTATTTAAAGAGCATGGAGGGTCATTTGTAAGGTGATCGTTCATGAGAGAAGATTATGTAAATTTTCTTTGTTTTACATTAATAAATTTCCTAAAGTGGTCGTGTTGGCTCAATCCATGGATTGTTTCCCTCTTTGAGGGTTTTAACCACATCAAGTATACTAGTGAACTAATCTATGATCTATTTGTGAGCGGTGTACCTTAGTGTTCTATCTAAGTAATTTACCCTGTAAATTCCTACATGGTATCAGAGCTATTTGAGGGCCGCATCCATTGGTGATCCAAATTCGGAGCTGGTACAACTGCATCCGAATGTCGTTTCCTAGATCTACTATTTCTAACTGCTTTCGAGACGAGAGGAATTCTCTATTGTGTTAGGAGCATCTGTTCTAGTGAGGAACCCCTTTCATTTTATGCGAAAAGGTTTCCAGTAGCTCTAGCTATGCCATTTTTAAGATCTGGAGGTATACAAAATTTATTTGCAGTTTTATTTATTTATCTCTCCATTTATTTTGGTTTATTTATCTCTCTATTTTTATTACCAGATCTATACATTTCATTTCTACATATGCTCTTTTCCCCACGACTCTATGTGATCTAGGCAAATCAGAAACAAAAAGGAAGGATTTTTCTCATGCGTGTGCTTTTTTTCCGGCACACCTTAGTGTGATCTCGGAAAATCAGAAACATTGAGGAATATTTAGTTTCTGGCGTGTTATCCGCCACAATGTCCTAGGTCAAGAGGAAATAATGGAGGTAACGAAAGACCAAGATTTTAGTTTGGTAGCTAGCTCTACCAAACCAGAGAAGGCTCTCTCTATGAAATCACAGCCAATAGATGACTGAGATGTAAAGGATTTTAGGCTAGATATGTTTAGATCAGGGTTTGATTTGATTTTGATTGTTTACTGGATGATGGCTTAGGTCTAGGGAGCTAGGTCTAGGCTTTGAGAATCATATTTGCAGAGATGTAATGGGGAAAGGTAGGAACACACTTTAGCACTTTAGGGTTGTCATTGTGTATATGGGAGATAGGTAGGGTTTCTAAACGAGCATGAGTCTCATGAATTCGTTTATATCAGAAGAAAAATGAACAATAATGTGAAAGCTTCTCCAAAACAGAGCATTACATGAATGAATTATGTTTATTATCTTAGGAAACAAGCACATGAAACATGGAAATGGAAATGAAAGATACAATACATTCAAACTTATGATCACAGAAGGAAAAACACTGCTAAAACACATACCACAAGAATCCCACTATAATAGCTGCAAACTTTGTCTATTAGTTCTTGCCAAATTCTCAATTACACTAGCATTCAAGGCTTAATTCCACTGCATCCAACCCTTGAAAATGATTACAAAAGGCCTCATATAGGCTCTGAAGTCAAAATCCTCCCTAGGAGGTCGAATTTCCAGCAAATAAAGTCAAATACATGCACCTATCCTATATACTAGAGAGGTTACTCAACCATTTCCTCTTTTATCTAACTATCACAAGATATTTATCCAAAGCATTAAATGGAAGATAAGAAACTTATTTACCCACATAGTAACCCATTTACATTTACATTTGACCATTTTCATTCATCCACTTTCACCTTTTGACTTTTACAAAAGTCAAACTAGAAACTTTGAAAAATTACACAGTGAAAATTTTAATTAAAATCTTAGAAAATTGCAGAAGCATAGAGCCAAGTTTGAGGCTATTTTTAGGTGCCTCCCTGAAGTCAAAATTGAAATATGAAATAACAGTAAAGTAGCCTTGTCTAGTTTCCATAACATCTTGAATTTTTTAAAATGATCCATGGGAAGGCCTCCAAAAACTCATTCTCCCAAGGTGTCTCTATAAGGGTCGTGCCAGGACCAGAAGGGTCACACCAGCCATCAAAAAGGTCACACTTCCTCAGAAAGGTCGCGAAAAGGGACGCACCTCCTCAAAAAGGTCGCAAAAAATATCACACCTCGCAAAATCCAAAAAACCCTCGATTTTTTACAAATGTTTCTCCTTTTTGAGTTTGCACGATGATGACTGAGAGATCTTGAGATTTTTAAGAGTGCAAATGAGTTAAAAAAAACTCATCTTACCCTTTTAAACTCAAATTTGGAACCTTGACACTTTATAACCTTTGAAATTTGAACCTTTGTAACTTTATTGGCTTTCTTGAAACATTGGATCTTTTTGGAACTCTGAACTGCAGCCTTTGGAACTTTGAAGTACTTATTACATATAAAAACATAAAATTACATTTGAAATCAAAATTTATTGAAGAGACTTGCTTATTACCACTCCTCCTTTGTTGGATTTTATGCATGAAATGAAAGTTTTAGTGACCTTGAAACCCTAATGACCTAATGGAGACACTGAACTGAATGAAATCATGATGGTGATGACTGACATGATGATGATAGTCTCTTAATGATGGTACACTTAGCTGAGCAATGAAAGTCGCCGACATGTGAAATTCTTGAGAGAGTGGAAATAACCCTAGACACACTGACCAGTGACCAAATTTTATTATGAAAACCTAGTGACATGATAAAATTTGACTTTAAGACCCCTAACAAAACTTGGTAAAAGCATATTTTATCCCTGTTGACAGGAAGAACCCACTGACACTAACATTGGCTCCAGCTAGGGATGGGAGCTCCTTGGAGGTGTCAAGAACACCGTAGACCTAGTAGCCTTGTTCATTGGGCATGGAGTCAAAATGAAAAGACTAAACTCAAATTGAAAACTAACTGACTGACTTGACTATAAAAAACATACTGACTGAAAAACTGACTTTACAACTTATTTAACAAACAAAAAAACATCAGTTGATCATAGAAGCCTTATGGCCTTCTCCTCGGGCTTCAAAATTCTGATGATAACTGCCAACTTGCTGAAGATGTATATACAATCATGTGTAATGATCCCTCCAGTGTAACCAATCCAACAAATGGCTACTTTTTTTAATTATGTTTATACTTTCCTTGAGCAGGCATAAAAAACAAAATCTAGGCCACTCCAAGTGTCCACTGAACATGTGTACATGATCCATAAATATAATAAAACTCATATTCCTTGATGACTGCAACAACTTAACAAAAGGATCCTAAAACTCGTGAATGACTACCTTTTCTTGATGATCAACAACGAGACAATAATCTTCTTCCTTTCTAGACATTGGTTGTTTTATAAAATAAAATTTGTCATTGTCAAGAAAAAAATATGTGGAATGCAAATTTTTGGATGAAATTTGTAACGAGACTCTTGCTAAACAAGGAAATGAAGCCAGGTGACTGATCAAATTCATGTCATCTTTGTTTCAAATCTCATAGTTAACTAATGGAGAAGGACTTTGACTACAGATAACATCCACAACATCAGATATTTCATCAAGGAGAACTTGAGAGGACTGCTGCAACTTGTCATACATTGTTTCCAAAGAGGCTACATGATTTTCTATAAACTCTTTGTGTTCCACACTTCCGGCTGCATTTTCAAACTGAATGTTGCATGGTAATGATTATTGTGGACTGAAAAAAGGTTCTATATTACAAACAACATTCTCAACAACTTTAGGAGAAGGTTGCCGACTGCTTATTTTCTTCCTTGGTAACCTCAAAGTTTTCTTTTATTATTTCGAATGAAGAGAAACACAAATGTAAGGAGTCTTGGTCAAGAATTTCATGATCTTCTCCTTACTCCATATCAAAACTGAAAGATTGCTTAATTAAAACCTCCTCGCCCTTGTTTTTAGTTTCACAAACAACTAAAGGAGGATCACTAGGGTTGCAGAACCCATCCAAATAATCAGATATCAAATCATTCAAAATCAAATAAGGTTGTTTCCATTTTAAACTAGCTTTAGATTGCTTCTCTGCTTTGTTGAGTTTATGATCTTCCTTTATTAATTCAAATGTAGCATAACATAAAGGTAAAGAGTTACCTTCATCCATTTCATTACTTTCTTTGTGTTCATTGTCCAAGTTTTAAAACAACTTATCTAATTTAGAGTTTTCATCAAACTCCTCCTCTCTGTCATAAACCACATGTGCACGCTGACTGTCTTCCTTAAAGTGCTAAAAACATGCTACTGGTTGCTCATCGAAATCATCATCATATTCATCGTACTTAGGAAAATCAGGTTCAGGAGAAACGTCATCAAACATGAACATTGATAAAGAAGATTGTTTTCCTTCATGTTGATCTATAAATCCAGTTTCAGGACTGTCCTCAAGCAAATACATAAAATAATCATTTTATGATCTATGATAACTAAGATTAGCAACAAAATGGTTATGGTCAGCAACCTCTTCTTCTTCTGCAATAAGTGGGACATGGTGTCTTTGAATAACAAGTTCATCTCTCATGGTGACCTTTTGCATCATTTCTTCCATTGTGCTTACCAAAATGTTGAGCTTCACTTCTGAAGATGTTAGATGTTCCTTCTCTATGTTCTCCCTTGCTTCTTCTTTCAACTTTGACCTTTTGACCAACAAATTAGCTTCGACAACTATTGCACTGTCCTGTATTTTTTTGAGTGTGGTAGGATCCCTTTTTCTCAATTGAAATGCCATTCCCGGGTCAAAGGCATCTGGGTAGTGTAAGAGAGATAAACCGGGAGGCGGTTTTATATCAGCAGGCATTGAATGGTATACTTGATTGAACCTTGTTGAAAAGTGTTGCACTGTTTCTCCTGGTTGTCTTTCCAAATGATTATATTCTTCTAAAGTTAGAAAAGAATTTCTCTTTATCACCCATATATCAAGGAAATCTTTCACAAACTGATGAAAATCGAAAATTCTTGCAGCTGGCAAGTTCTTAAACCATTTCTTAGCTTCACCTTGTAAAGATAAAGCAAAAATCTTGATACTGACATCATCTTCTTCAACCTCAAAAATGTCGAGAAAATTTTCAAAATTCTAAATGTGTTTCTCAGTAGTGATGTTACCATATTCTACATCAAACTTGGGAAGATATTTGTAATAAGTTTCAGGGAAATCATGGAGTATAGGAGGTAGGATGAGTGGCTTGTATTTATCTAGAATTTTACAAGGTGTAGGAGTATGTACAAAATATATAGGATTAGTCTTGATCTCTTGAGGCTCATCAAGTTGAATATGGTCATCATAAGATTCAGAAGAAGGGTCTTGATCAAAATCAAAATTTGTATTCACAATTTTCAAAGGAAAGGAATCAAATGCAAGTCTGGGATCTTTTCTCAAATACAGTATATTCTAGAAAACATTCTTGACATTCTCAGGAAAAGAGAAGAAATAATTTATAATAAAGAACATGAAGTCTTGGATGAAAGTCCAATTTGAATACCTGATCTTCCCATATTGTCCTTTCATTTTTATGTTGGTAAGCTTCATCTCGTAGTGGAGTCTTCGAATTAAATTTGAAACTAATTTGGAGTCATCAAGTGAATGATTTTAGCCTTCATATGTGTCTAATCGTTGTCCACCATCAGCAATTTGGATATGATCCTTGTCGTTCTTTCCCAGGGAAGATATGATCTCGCATGTCCCCGACAACGAAACCAAAATGTTATCCCCCACAATGCCCCAGGCTAAGAGGAATAGATGGAGGTAATCAGAGACCAAGCTTTTAGTTTGGTAGCTAGCGCTACCAAACCAAAGAGGGCTCTCTCTATGAAATCATAGCCAACAAATGACTGATATGTAAAGGTTTTAGGCTAGATATGTTTAGATCAAGGTTTGATTTGATTTTGATTGTTTGTTGGATGATGGCTTAGGTCTAGGGAGCTAGGTATAGGGTTTGAGAATCCGATTTGAAGAGATGTAATGGGGCAAGGTATGCATGTTGAAAATTGGCAACAAGAAATTGCTAAAAATAGAAGTGATAAAAATAGCAGTTTGGGCATCAGTGCTGGATTGGGCAACAGGGAATGAAAAATAGAAGTGCTATGTTTAGATCAAGGTTTGATTTGATTTTGATTGTTTGTTGGATGATGGCTTAGGTCTAGGGAGCTAGGTATAGGGTTTGAGAATCCGATTTGCAGAGATGTAATGGGGCAAGGTATGCATGTTGAAAATTGGCAACAAGAAATTGCTAAAAATAGAAGTGCTAAAAATAGCAGTTTGGGCATCAGTGATGGATTGGGCAACAGGGAATGAAAAATAGAAGTGCTAAAAATAGAAGTTCTATTTTTAGCAGTTCAAGTTGGATTCCTATTTTTAGACAGTCCCTGGTCTAAAATAGGAAGTAAAATTCGAATTTGGTCTTACCAACAGTTTGAATATTAATTAATTAGTTCTCCATGAATTAATTAGTTAAGGAAAATCAAACTTGAAGTCTTTGTGAGAACATGCAATAATTTCTCCACTGATTGGGGAATGTGTCCTTGATTTTCTCCACTGATTGAGGAATTAAGGATGAGTTCTATATTGAGAGGATCAGTTGACTTAGTTTAACTTAGTCAAGTTCAGTTAGATTAATTTAACAAGTTGTTAAATTAATGAGATTCAGTTTGTTGATGCTTGCATGCATGTGACAACTGGTATTTTCAGATAACTGAGTATTCACTCATGGATAACTGATGCATGGCAGTTCAGACAGAGACCCAGTTGAGATCAGATGAGGGACAGTGTACTATCAGATGCTAGGATATTCCTAGTGAATATTCCTTGCATGAGGAAGGAATCTTCTTCCTTCTATGACTGCGTAGTTGGACCTGAGGTGACAGCAGGTATGATTTGGGCCAATTCACACATGTTATGTAATTGGACCCCAATCAAAATTGTGCAAGGAAATAGGGGCTTGGAGGACTTGTGCAGCCTATATATACAGGCCTAGATAGTCCATGAGCTACATCATCAGAGTACAGAGAGAACAAGATAGCTTTTGAGCTGATTCTTTTTGTATGTTGTTGAGGATTTCCACTTGATTGATAATATAGAGATGGGGTTTTAGGCTGGTGCTTTTCCCTCATAAATTCTTCTATGTTATGTGTGATTTATTCCTTCTTATCAGTTATATGTGTTCATGCTTGATGTTGCTCATGGTTGATTAGCTTCTGCAAAGTTTATGGATGTAGATCTAGTATTATGCTTTAGTACATTGCATATATCAGTTTGATCTGCACGTGAAATTTGTACATGATATCAGTGAGCTAGCTAATTTGTAGAGAAAATTATACATGGTATCAGAGCCAGGTTATCAAGGAAGAACAATATAGAAGAAGGGAGAAGTTTAAGTTTGTGGCTTCTGAATATTGAATTGAGTTCTTATCACATCTATTTCACCGATGGCGTTCTATGGTTTGAGACTCGAATATGCCCTTGATGGCAGTTCAAATTATATAGTCTGGAAGGATCGCATGGAGACAGTGTTAGAAGATAATGGTATTAAGAACTTCATTGATCAAGAAGTCTCGAAGCCGACTGATGCTGCTCAACTGGCGGAGTGGAAGAAGTGTGTGGCTAGAGATAGGAGAATCATCCTGGAGGGAGTTCGAGATCGCATAGTCTCAAACCTCCATGGGAAGGAGATTCTATTTTCGATGTGGAAAACATTGAAAGATCTTTATCAAAATAGTAGTGATCAGAGGAAGTTGGCACTGAAGGACAAACTTCGAAAGATAAAGTGTGAAAAGGGTGACACTATCTCTATGTATCTGAATAGCTCACCTCATGCAGGGATGAGCTTGCAAGTGTAGGGGTCGTGACATCTGATGATGACAAGGTGAGTCTAGCACTCCTTGGCCTTCCTAAGAGCTAGCACAGCTACTAGGACTCGGTTAATGGAAGGGAGAAACTGCCAGATTGGGAATTACTATGGTCGGATTTGATGCCGGAGGAGATCAGATGGAGCACCAGAGACGGTTCTTCATCCACGGAGGATGAAGAGAACTGTGCCTTAGAGAGTAAGGCGAAGAAGGGGAAGGAGAAGGTTTCTCTTTCCGAATCCAGTTCTCCCCATGGTGGGAAGAAGGTTGACAAATCGAAAGTGCAATTCTTTCGTTGTCATGAGGTGGGTCATTTTGTTACAAATTGTCCACAGAGGAAATCCAAGAAGGGATCCGAGGAAGGATCTGAAGGTGAGGCACTTGCTTCACAGTTCGATTTGAATTTCACACTCTTCACATGCATGGTTTCATCCATGGTGGGAAGTGGTTGGTTTCTTGATAGTGGAGCTTCTTTCCACATGACCCACGGTAAGAGTTTGTTCAGTACTTTGGAGGAGAAAGATCTCTAGATACTCATAGCGATGGGTAATGATGAAAAGTACAGTGTCTCACGTGTAGGCACGGTTATTTTTCAGAGGGAGAATGGAGCTCGCCTTACCTTGATCGATGTCAAGTATGTACTAGGACTGAAGAGAAACTTGGTGTCGATCGTGATGCTGGAAGACAGAGGCTATGATGTAGTCTTCAATAAGGGAAAGGTTTTCCTTAGACACATCATCACTAGAGAGGTGAAGCAGATTGGTTCATGGGTCAAGAACCTGTATGCTCTTGAGGTTCAAGATGCATGCAAAGCCTTGAGCATCAAGGCAACTGATGGAGACTTGGTGGTTGAGAGGGAGATTTTATTACCTATCAACATGCAGTGCCAGAAGAAGTCTCAGACAATTTTGGAGGAGCCACGATTGGTGCAGCAGCTTCAGGAGGTTGTGGAGTAGCCACAACAGGGGAAGCAAAGTGGAGATCGAGTAGAGACATCTATCCATGTAGATACCTCCAGTAGGGGGAGACTTCAAGCCAGATGAGCAGAGGGATCACATGCAGTGATACCTCCAGGTAGGAGGTGGGGCGATGTGGAGTGATCGTCCCAAGGAGGAGGGGCAGGATCCTTGAGGTACCCAACCTCTTGGATGAGACCTTGCTACGGGAGCCCTGATGTGGAGTAGCAGGAACTGACTGATTGGGTAGAGACAGATGCGGATGGAGTGGCAGAGAGAGCTACAGTGCAAGGAATCCCAGGACAGCGCAGAGCATGCAGCTGCAGCAATGCGAGAGGCACAAGTGTGTTACACAGTGCAGGGTAGCGCAGAGAAGGGTGCAACAGTGTGAGATGCATGGAGATGTTGCAGTAGCGTACAGGTCAGAGAGGGAGCACTTGTCAGCAGCAGGCAGAGCTTCAGCATCAGAGTATGTTTCTAGCCCAACAGAGAGGTCAATTGGGAGTTTTTTTTTTCCGAGAGTTGTTGGAGCAACCACACTTGGTAGATGTGTTGCATACAGAACATTCCAGAGGTACAGGATCAGGTTCGAGAGGAAGCCTTTCTTGTTGAGAGGGAGTGTTGAAATTGGCAACAAGAAATTGCTAAAAATAGAAGTGCTAAATGTTATCACTCAGGTTGTTCCCTTTGACTCGTAAGGGAATACGGCTGAGGTAACCACAAACCGATCTTTGGATTTCAGGTTCTAGCCCACTTGCAATCAGAGAGGGCTCTCTCTTTCTAATTTAGCTTTGTTTTGGGAATTTTAGGCTAGTTATGATGTACTGAATTTTGTTTAAAGTTTGGTTGAATGATATCTTCTAACAGCTGAAATGCAATGTTCAGAGGGTTTTAGTCCATTGGGCATTGGAGTCTGTGATTATGTGTTGCTTGAGGTATTTAGTGAGAGAGCTCGTACTGCAGAGCCAGATGGGCACTCATGAAACAACCTTCAAATTTGGTAAGTATGGATTGTAATCAGTCAGTGAGAGGAAATTAAGGATCTTTCACTATGCTGGTGAGATGGAGAAATGAAATATTGCTCAGGAGCAACTCAGAATTCCTGAACAATATTTACTATGAAAGATTCAGTGTAAATGTGGGCAATTAAGAATTTCACATTCATAACTAATTCTGAAGTAAACATATTTAACAACAGAGATTGAGCTTAGGGTGTTTAATAAACAAATCCTGAGCTATTCTTTTTCTCTAATGCTAAGACCAAGAAACATGCAGCACATATGGATTTTGTAAGCGAATGGAACATAAAGACACGGTTCAGAAAACTTATTGTATCATGACATAACGCAGGAATCCTGCAGCAGCAAGTAATCTCATCATAACACATCAAACAACGCAGAGTTTCAGGAACTTCATCAGCTTCTTGTATTCAAAGTCTGTAATTACAGTGTAGCTCTTCAGAAGAAAAATCATCAACCCCAAACAAGTTATGCGTGGGGATATATATACAAAAGTGTTTCACAAAATATCTGAAAGATGAGTCATTGACTCATAACTTTCTTACCAACTTTCCAAAAATAGCAGATACAACAGTTATTGCTATTAAAAGATTAATAAACAGTTGTTTATCTTTGTCAGAGTTCTTTGACTTTGCAACCAACTGGGCCGGCCGAGTGCTTTGCGTCCGCTTCGAGGAATTTTGCCTTTTTTGCTGCTAGACCACGACGCTGTTGTTGCGGTCGCATCATTTGTAATCATTCACTGGTGCCTAGTCATCATCTTTGTCATTGAGTTGCCCTCCCTATTGCCGCCCAGGTAAGCCGAACATGTGAGTCATTTGAAAAATGCTGACTCGAGATTGATCAAATAAGATTTCAAACAAAATTTGATTTTTCAAAGCAATGTTTCTATCATGCCTCTCCACCATTCTTCAGTAGGCAATTGGTGTCTCTGAATTTTAATCAGAGTCTCATCGGCTTCAGTATATTTGTAGTAATTTGGAGGTGTTTCAAAAAGGTGCTTGATCTCATGCTCAATAAAAAACAAATTTTCTAACTTTTCATAGAGAGTCTGCCCAGATGGGGGCCCTGTTTCCTCTGAACTGCTTGCGGATGTTGTTATCTGATTTGTTGCATAATTGTTGAGCCTCTTGGCATAATGCTCATGTGATAATAACCTTCCTGCACTAGTTACCAAGCTGGGAAGGCCTCTGTTATGTAATTCTGTGATCTTTGTAATAAATTCATTTATGTCTGTCTGCATCTCCTGACACCTTCTGTCCAATGTCTGTGCATAATTCCTCAGGGTAAGCACCCTTTTTATTAGTAAAATGGTATCAGTCCTATTTCTGATACCCATTCCTGCTAGCTGAAGGCCAGTGCGATTGTTGAGCACTTGTATCATTCTGTTGGCTATTTCAGGCATACTCCCTAGGGATGCCCAGGCTCTTTGACTTTCTGCTTTTGCCCTGCCTAGGAGATCCATTTGCTCATGGATAGTTTCGATGGACTGCCATTGGTCTGTAATGGATTGCCCAATGTTGGCCCACAGAATCTTCTTGACTTCACTTATAACTTTGTCCAGAGTAAGCTCTTTTTCTAACTCCTTTATTCTTTTTTCAAGAGCCCTTACCTCTCTTGTTCTTTCAGCTATGCTCTGCTTTGATTTATCATATTTTTCTTCAATCGCAGCCAATTTTTCTTTAGTCTCATTCAGTTCAGCCATCTGTACTTCTAGTGCTTCAAGCTCCTTCATCATATTCTGCATGCTGAGGCTGGGCACCTGTTCTGATGTTGTTGTTGGTGTTGTCACTTCTGTAGCTGGTGCTGAGCCTGAAGGGCCTGCCTCTGATGTTTGTCCGGTGGGAGGACCTGCTGCAGTAGTTGCAAGTGGCACATCTTCAGTGGCTGTAGATGTCTGTGCTGGCTGAGTTGGTACTTCACCTTGTTTTGCTTTTAATGCTACCTCCAATGCACCCTCTGTTTCCATCAATCTCTTATATAAAGTCAAGAGTAAAGCAACCACATCCTGATCCTTCTTTTGCTCTGCAACCTCTCCAGTATGAGGGTGAAGGGTAGCTGGTAGCTTGATATGCTTTCTCAGAGCTGCTATGTCTTCATCTCTTTTCTTCAATAGTGCCTGCACACCCTTAGGGTCCTTTGGATCATGTCCCAACTCTATAATAATTTCTTCCAAGGACTTGATTTTGTTGTCCTTGGCTTGAGATGATGCCTTTTCTAATTCTAGCTGAGCAGTAGTATTGTGTAGAGAATTTTGCAATCGGTGTGCTAATAGAGTTTTATCAGCCAATGTGGAATAGAGCATCTCCCCTGTTTGCCTGTGTAGCTCGATCTGGTCCATGGGGTGGATGTCTTTGGCAAAAATCTCCAAATTGGTTCTGATATAGTCAGCAGCTGATTGAGGTTGCTGCATAGTAGGCCTAAAATGACTGAGAGTCATTTTTTGTTCTTGAATATCATAAGCCGACATTAGCCTCTGCTGATTAGTTGGTGCCATCTTTAAGAGTTGATTGTAGATCTGGTATCTGAGAGGCTCATTTCTTTTCTTGATGTCTATGAACTGCTTCTTGATACTAGAGTCCGCCTTGGACCGCTGCCTTGAAGAACTTACCTCTGCCCCATGTTGCATCTCTTGTTCTTGCTGCAAGGAGCTGGCCGATGTTTCAATGCTAGGAGGGAGCATAGTATCGGTTGGTCTTTCAGGCATTTCCTCCTCAGAGAAGGGATTTAGCCTTTGCCTTTTCTCACCTTGCTGATCTGTTGAAGTGGTAGGAGGAGTCTCCTCTTGCCTATCTCTTTTCCTCATTCTTTCCTCATTAGCTGGTGTTTGTAAAACTGTAGACTCAACTGTTACCTCCTGCCTTGGAGGGATTTGCTCTTGTGTTTGCTGCTCTGTGGAGGCAGGTGCCTTAGCCATGCCTTCTTGCTGCTCTACTTGCTGCTCCAAATTAGGAGGTGACTCCTCTTGTTGTACTGCTTTGCCTTTAGCCATGTTTGCTGCTTGATCAGTTGCTTTGGCAGACTGCTGGGGAACAGTTGACGATGAGGCAGTTTCTCCAAGATGCCGAGGGACTGGAGACCAAACGTGTCCAAAATATTCCAAGTCAACTGCTTTTTCTAATTTCTTAATGGCTTTTTCTGCTAATTCTTCTTCAGAATAATCCTCCACTAATGTGCCTTCTTTCCACTCTAGTTGGTTAGCATATTTTTCAATTTGTGGAATGCTAAAGTGATCATAGGTAGCAAGCCTATACTTGATTCTTCTAAGGCTTATGAAATGATTAGGGTCATATGGTGCCCAATAGAAGCTTGTCTTGAGATGGAGGCTTTTTAGAATGTTGTCTGCCTCTTCCCAAGCTTCTTCCCTCTTGTTAAAGATAAATGGACCCAGTTGGTGCTTAATTTTCAGCTATGCTTTCTTATTTCTGTTGTGAAAGTGGATCATGTCTGCATTTCCAAACTGCCGGAAGTATTCTAATGCAAAAAGTCTCATGGGAACATACTTTGGCAGTCTGTATGGGGCTAGCTCACAGCCATATATTCTGATCACTGTGTGGTCTTGGTAGAAGTACCAATCTCCAATGCTATAGTTCTTTGAAAGCTGGAGGATCTTCTGCATGTCATCGGTGAGTCTAGGAGGAGGGGAACTCTGCAGCAGGGACAAGGCTGGATGAATGAACAGATCAATGAACTCACAGTAGTTGTATGGAGAGTAAAAGATATGGTGACAGACTGGTGTCCAGTACATTACTGACCTCCTGTTTCCCTTTGCATCTAACTTCCTGAGGAAAACAGGAAAGCTATCTGGCTGATTGTACAATAACAGATGATATATATAGGAGGCGTATTTGAATACCCTCTCTCTCTCCAGATTCATGAACTGTTCATGAATCTTGTCGGCTATAAATGTAGCATAGTCATACTGGACAGCAGGGGGCTGTCCTGGAGTGAACATGGATAGCATTACCAGGATTGTCTCATCCACAAACTCACTGGTTTTGAATCCTAAGATAGAGGATATCATGTCTACTAGCAGTCTCCCTATGTCATTGAACCAGACATGTAGATAAGGGGGAGGCTGCCGGGGCTGGCAATCTGGGAGCATGAACAATTGGCCAATTCTTGTAATTTGTGAGCTGGACAGCTTGGCACCTTGCTCCAGCAAAAGTTGCATAGAAAGAGGAGTCAGTGGCCTTGCAGATTGGAACTGTAGCATTTGGTTGATGGCTTCAGGAGTGATATGGAATAATACAGAGCCTAAAGGACTCAGAACAGCCCTTTGATTAGGGTCATAACTTGTGCAGCATTGGTGAATTAAATCAGGGAAATCATTCACCTGAGGGAGATAATAGATTGGTAAGTGGGACTTCCAGATTCCCAAGATGTCAGTACCATCTCTGTGTTTTTTCTTTAGCTCACAAACGGTTTCTATGTGATATTTGTTACATAGTTCAACCGTTTCCTTCATTTGATAATCTCTGTCAGCAAGGGCCAACCATTCTAGGTCTTTATGTGGGGCATTCAGAGGTGCAATATTCAATGCCACAGGGGTCTCCATTGTTTAGCTGTCACTTGGAGTTGAATTTTACTTGATTTTTGGACAAAGGTAACACAGAGCAGTGAATTTCGATGGATAAGGTAATTTGCAGAGAGAAAAGGGCTAATATGGGTGAAACAGAGGTAAAATGCTGCTTAGAGAGGTAAAATTGTGTAGCTGTGGTTCTTCCGCAAGGCGAGAAATGCTCGCTATGGGGTCTGAGTTTAGCGAGAAAGCAATGAGTGCGGGAATTGGATGGATTGAGGCCCAGGAATTTCCCTTTGAATGACCTTGGTTTACATTTACAGTCGCAGGGGAATTCGGTGGTTATTTGAGCTTTTAACAGTAGGTGATTGAAAATCAGGTGCGCAGAGGTAATGGTAAATACCTGATTTTTCCGCGGCTTGGGGGTTGCTGATAACTGCAAATCCTCGGCGGCAGCAGCTCGGGGATGAATTTCTTGAGGTTGGCGGAGGACGACGTAAACGGCATGCAAGTTACACAGTGCGCGTTTAGTGAAAAATGGGAAAAAATATGATTTTTGCGCGATAATATGGAAAAATTGGTTTTTGGCGCCTTTTTGATGGATGACGTCAGCATGACGTCATTGGTCCGGTCGGGTACGGAGGAATGACGTGTCAACTGGTGATTGGGTCGACGTGGACGAGCGACGTGGCGGACAGGTCGGAACAATGGTGGAATGGAAGCTGACGTAACGCTGATGCGGCAATGACGTGGAGCGGAAAGGGAGAGCGGTAAGCGGTATTGTCGGACCGCTCTTGGTACGGGCCCGGTTTGTGTCGGAGGCCGCCCGATCCAACAAGAAATTGACACGCGCCTCAGGCCCTACGTCATCCTCTGACACTTTTCGGGCGGTAAAGGACGGCGATCGGGGGAGGTCCGAAATTGCTGAGGACCGTCGGATGGGAGGGCCCGGATCCGACGGATGACGGGACGCGAAGATGACAGAGAGATACGGCGGGGCCCGTCCAATAAACAATTATTATTTCTGGAAAATTGCGCCGGGATAAAACTTTGGATAAATGAAATTGTGGGTTTTCTGAGGTTTTCGGGGATAAATGGTAAACGATATATCCATTTATAAGGTGCGCTTAGGGTTATTAAATCAACCGGGTGTTGATTCAATTCCCAAAAATAAAGTATGAACAGATATTCCATGGGACTCTGACTTCATCACACTTCCAAACTTTGGGATATATGGCTAGATTGCCCAAGGGGGGGAAATATATATATTTCTGGGATTTTTTGCACAATAATGCTATAATAATAGGGAATGGGAGAACTTAGGGAGCTATATAGTAAGTTTAGAAGTTAATATGAATTTGAGATGTGGAAGAGAAACAGAGAGCTAAGTTTAAGGAGTAAACTTAGATTTAGAAGCAGATGAGGGTGAGGAATGATTTTACACAAGAAATGTGGCTTCTTTTTGGAGAAGAAGGTCACAATTTGTCATGAATTTTCAAAGGAGAAATGCAAGGAGGACTATTTAGGGAGATCCTGAAGTCCTTAAGGGGATGTTAGAAAGAGAGTCTCTGGGGAAAACAGGGGAAGTTAGACATGATTCCATATTTTACCATCAAACTGCTTCATGGATACCTCTGCAAGTGTTGATATGTGCCTTCTTGATCAAGGTCAAAACTGAATAGAATCAGGCTTCTGCAACTTCTGGCTACCTACCCAGCTTAGTACCTAGCATTTTTTGTTACTTCAGGGAGGGTGCACTTAGACTTGCAAACCCTCAATTGATCTTTCTTTTTCTTTTCAAATGATTTGCTATCTAAAACTACCCTTATCACTTCCAAGGGCCCAGATTAAGCAATTGGGCGCCTTTATTCTCTACCTAACTACTAATCTGCCAAGCTTGAACTGTTTGGACAGATTTTCTTTCTCTAGTCTAGAACAGGCAATTTAAAACATGGCATGGCCCAGCTTGAACTGTTGGGCCATCCATTAAGATAGCAGTGGCATTTTGGTTGGCCACTTTCCTAGTCTTTCTTTGGGGTTCACTTCAATTATTTTTTTTGACCAATTCATTTTCTTGGCTTTTGATTATTCTTTTAAGGCATACCCTCTTTTCATTTTTTTAACTGTCTGCTTCCTTCACAAAAATAGAATCTTTGTATCATCAAAGATGAACATTTTTGGCACTTCCACTGTCAATCATGAAAAATGAAAACCTATTGGTTTAGGAGGCTAACACTAAAAATAGCAATTTGGGCATCAGTGCTGGATTGGGCAACAAGGAATGTAAAATGGAAGTGCTAAAAATAGAAGTTCTATTTCTAGTAGTTCAAGTTGGATTCCTATTTTTAGACAGTCCCTAGTCTAAAATAGGAAGTAAAATTCGAATTTGGTCTTACCAGCAGTTTGAATATTAATTAATTAATTCTCCATGAGTTAATTAGTTAAGGAAAATCAAACTTGAAGTCTTTGTGAGAACATGCAATAATTTCTCCACTGATTGGGGAATGTGTCCTTGATTTTCTCCACTGATTGAGGAATTAAGGATGAGTTCTATATTGAGAGGATCAGTTGACTTAGTTTAACTTAGTCAAGTTCAGTTATATTAATTTAACAAGTTGTTAAATTAATGAGATTCAGTTTGTTGATGCTTGCATGCATGTGACAACTGGTATTTTTAGATAACTGAGTATTCACTCATGGATAACTGATGCATGGCAGTTCAGACAGAGACCCAGTTGAGATCAGATGAGGGACAGTGTACTATCAGATGCTAGGATATTCCTAGTGAATATTCCTTGCATGAGGAAGGAATCTTCTTCCTTCTATGACTGCATAGTTGGACTTGAGGTGACAACAGGTATGATTTGGGCCAATTCACACATGTTATGTAATTGGACCCCAATCAAAATTGTGCAAGGAAATATGGGCTTGGAGGACTTGTGCAGCCTATATATACAGGCCTAGATAGTCCATGAGCTACATCATCAGAGTACAAAGAGAGAAGGATAGCTTTTGAGCTGATTCTTTTTGTATGTTGTTGAGGATTTCCACTTGATTGATAATATAGAGATGGCGTTTTAGGCTAGTGATTTTCCCGGATAAATTCTTCTGTGTTATGTGTGATTGGTTCCTTCTTATCAATTATATGTGTTCATGCTTGATGTTGCTCATGGTTGATTAGCTTCCACAAATTTTATGGTAGATGTAGATCTAGTATTATGCTTTAGTACATTGCATATATCAGTTTGATCTGCACGTGAAATTTCTACATGATATAAGTGAGCTAGCTGATTTGTAGAGAAAATTCTACAAGGCACACACTTTAGCTCTTTAGGGTTATCATTGTGTATATGGGAGATAGGTAGGGTTTCTAAACGAGCATGAGTCTCATGAATTCATTTATATCAGAAGAAAAATGAACAATAATTTGAAAGCTTCTCCAAAACAGAGCATTACATGAATGAATTATGTGTATTATCTTAGGAAACAAGCACATGAAACATGGAAATGGAAATGAAAGATACAACACATTCAAACTTATGATCACAGAAGGAAAAACACTGTTAAAACGCATACCACAGGAATCCCACTATAATAGTTGCAAACTATGTCTATTAGTTCTTTCCAAATTATTAATTACACTAGCATTCAAGGCTTAATTCCACCGCATCCATCCCTTGAAAATGATTACAAAAGGCCTCACTGGTAAAAGCATATTTGATCACTAGTGACAAGCAGAACTAACTGACACTAACACGGAAAAATCTAATTTTAAGTCGTAAGGCTTGTTTTATTTGCATGTTTGTTTTGGGTTGGGTGGTTTTTTTTTGTTTTGTAGGGAAAAAGGGCTTTTCAAGTAAGCACACACCCCAAAGCTTCAGTGAGTAAAAAAAAAAAAACCTTCCTCTTTTCCAAAAATCATTGACCTTTTAAACTAGCTCACTTGGTCCAAAGTTACCTTATGAGAATAGAAGTATTGGGTTCAAGTCTTTCTTTTTGTTGAATTACTTTTTCAAAAAGCACATGTAACTTATGTTTTAAAGTTACTTTATGTAAAAGTGTTCTCACCCATTATAAAAAGTGAGTCACTTATAATTCTAAATTCACTTTATCTTTTATTTTAAGTTACAATTTAGTGGGTAGCTCATAAAGTACCTTTGTAAAAGTGACTTTCACTTATTTATAAAAGTGGGTCACATAGAGTAATCTTTTCTAAAAGTGAGCTAATTAGATTAAGTTTGGAAAGGGATTTTTTTTTTAAATATAACATTATAATTCACTTCTGAACATTCACGTACTTCGTCGGCATCTTCAACAACTTTTCTTCAAAAAGTCATAACTTCTTCATTCGAAAGCCGTTTTTTTTAATCTGCCTAATTTTTCGAAATATTTCCATTGGAACACTTCATTTCAACATCTACAGCTTCAATTTTTGTTAAAATGGAAATAAAATGCCAAGTTATTCTTGACAACACCAACTACTTCTAATGGCTGTCCTACATTGTGGATTTACTTAGAAGTAAAGGTATTTAAAGAATAGCCTTAGGCCAAGAGTCTAAACCTAAAGATGAAGATAAGAAAGTGAAATGGGAAAATAAACAAGATCAAGCACGTGGGTTGATAGATATGTCTATTTCTCGAGACCTTATATTCCATATCGCAGAACTTGATACCCCTGATGAAGTAATGAAACAACTCAATAAAGTTTTTGGAATTAAAAATGAAAGTAGAGCCCATCATCTCAAAAATGATTTGCTTACGTTGGACCCCAATAATTTTTCTTCTATTCAAGATTTTTTGTCCAAGTTCAAGACCCTTAGACTTCTCTTGGAAGATGTTAAGGTTAACAAAGAAGATGGTAGCCTTATCTATTCCATTCTTACGAAGTTAGGACTAGCCTACTTTGTGTTTGTTTCCACCTTCCATTCTACTAGAGAAGCCTTTATTTCTCAAGGACAAGCCTACAAGTCCCCCTCTTTTGATGCCTTTTGTGATTCTTTAATAAGAGAACAAGAAAAACTCTTACATCTTGGTCTTCTTAATACTAGAAACTCTTCTAAGAAAGCCTTAGCAACCTAGCAGCAACCAAATTCAAAGAATCCTAAGAAGCAGTATCCTAAAAAGAATGGTCCTAAACTAAATAAGGGTCCTAAGAAATTTCAGTCTCAAAATGAAAAATCATTTCAACAAAATGATAAGGAAAATAAAAACAAAGGGAAGAAGACTAATAGACATTGAAACTTTCGTAATCGAGATGGCCACTTAGAATCCAAATGCTTTAAGAAGATGGAAGCCTTGGAAGCAATAATGAAGAAGCATAACATCCATTTGGAGCACTCTTCAAATTCAACTTCATCTTGAGGAATAACACTTTCTGCATGTGATTTTCAAGAATCTCGATTTGGTTATGCACTAAATGTATCTTCTTCTTCTCGTTCTCATGAGTGGCTCATTGATTTTGAAGCTTCTTATCACATGGCAAAAAACAAAGTACATTTTCTTCTTTAAATGATTGTAACACCAAAAAATATATGTTGGCGATGATAGATATCTTAGTGTTGTAGGGATTGGAACTATTGATCTAGACAATGGTCAATTTAATGATGTATTATGTGTTCCTAACTTATCCTGCAACCTTCTATCTGTATATCAGATCACATTCAGGTGAAGGTAAAATCGTTGAATTTTCACCTCATGATTTTGTAATTAAGGACGTAAGAGATCCTAGATAGATTTTATCTACTGGCATTGTTGATGATTCTACAAGGTTGTATAAGTTTAACAACTTTGGTTCATCAACTCTTCCCTTGGTATTTGTTGCTCATAATGATGAAGGGAAAAAACTTTGGCATGAACAATTTGGTCACTTAAACTATCTCTCTCTTCAAAATCTATGTAAAGAAAATATGGTGACAGGTCTTCCTATGGTATCCTACAAAGATGGTGTTTGTTAAGATGTGTACTCGAAAAACATCATTGGGATAGTTTTGAAAAACGTGCCTTTTGGCATGCCTCAACCCCTTTTCAGCTTGTGCATAGTGATTTATGTGGTCCACTTCCAGTTGTTTCATTCTATGGCTACAAGTATTTCTTAAATTTCATTGATGATTTCTCCAGACGCACTTGGGTATACTTCTTAAAACTCAAGAGTGAAGTCTTTAACATGTTCTTGGCCTTTAAGGCCTTTGTTGATAAATGATCTGGACATCAAATTCTTAAGCTAAGATCTGATAATGGTGGAGAATATGTTAACAACAAATTCATCAACTTTTCAGAGAACATGGAGTTCAATTGCAACATATTGTTCCATATACTCCATGCAAAATGGTGTAGCTGAAAGGAAGAATCACACCTTAAAGGAAATGGCTAATTGTATGCTTCAATCTAAAGGACTTAGTCTTAATTTTTGGGCAGAAGCAATTAACTGTGCAAATTACATAGTAAATCACACTCTTACTAAGGTTTTAAAGAATAACACTCAAGAAGAAGCATGGAGCTCAATTAAACTAGATGTAAGTCACTTTCCTGTTTTTTAAAGTGAAACATGGGTCCGTATTCTAGATGAGAAACATAAATCCTTAGAATCTAAGAGTGAAAAATGTATTTTTGTTGGATATTCTGAATATGTCAAAGTATATAGACTTCTTCCACCTAAATCCGAAAATGTTATCATTAGAAGAGATGTAAAGTTTGCTGAAAATATATTGGCCTACGAGCTTAGTTCGGCGGATGTGCCACCTCTCTCTATCCCTTCTACTTATGAAAATATTTCTTCATATGATGACAACGAGGATGAAAATCCTCCCCCACCTTCTTGGGATCCTCCTTCAGCTCCTCAGCTTCCAAAATGGGTCCGCGCTACTCGGGATGCAGCAGGTGCTCTTGCAGGTGATCCTACAGATCAACATCGTACACGTTCTCAGTTTGATAGAGCCTCTTCTTTACTGGCTCAAGCTTCAGTGAATTATGATCCTGACACCTTTGCAGAAGCTTCAGGCCATCTAGATTGGGATGCAACTATGAATGAAGAATATCGTTCACTATTGGCAAATGATACATGGGACCTTGTTCCTCTTCCAAAGGGACAAAAATTTGTTAGATGAAAATGGGTTTACAGAACCAAGTTTGGACCAGATGGAAAAGTTGATAAACATAAAGCTCGTCTTGTTGCTAAGGGTTTTTCACAATTTGAAGGCATTGACTATACTGAAATATTCTCCCCTGTTTCCAAAATGAACTCTATCTGTCTTGTTCCTTCCCTTGCTACCTCTTTCAAATGGGAAGTCCATCAGATGGATGTTAAATCTGCCTTCTTGTGTGGGGACTTGCATGAAGATATCTATATTGGACAACCTCCTGGGTTTATACAAACGGACTCCAGCCTTGTATGTTGGCTTAAGAAATTCTTTCATGATCTCAAGAAATCCCCTCTAGCTTGGTATGCCAAAATGGATAGATTTCTTTTAGACACTGGTTTTTCTAGGTGTCATTCTGACAATACTGTCTACACCAAGAAAGTGGTAAGTATCTTATCATTCTTGTTCTTTATGTTGATGATCTTGTCCTTACTGGTAGTGATCCTAACCTTATAAGCCATGTGAAGTTCAAACATAAAAAGAAGTTTGAAATGACGGACTATCACACCTTGCAACTTGGACTTTTGTAATTTGAGCCCAGGGTATTGCGCTCCAACACGACCCGTTCAAAGTACAAATTCTCACATGTGAATAGATGTGTTGACATCAAACATGCAAGAAAATCGCTCGATTACCAGTCGATGATGTGAATTGTTAATAAGCGCGAGAGAAACGGCCAATAATGACAATGGTCCTCAAGGTACTATCAGAACAATTCAAGGAATGTGAATAAAGGAACTGAAGTTGAACACCCATCAAATCACCCGATCGAAAGCCAATGACTTGAACTTGTCATCAAGTGCGAAGAACTTGCCATTAAGGCATGCAAGCTCTAAGGTACTGGAAGGGAGTCTCTCAGTCAACTTCCTAGATAATGAGTTGAAGTCGATAGGAAGTGACCTTGTCGAAGGAGGGCCATGATGTATCCCACATCATCGACATGAGATGTTGGAAATAATACTGAGAGGGGGGGCGGGGGTGAATCAGTATTATCAAATCAATAAAACTTTTTCATTTCCATATTAAGATTCATATCCACTACTTCAGTTAAGGATACCTGCGTATATACGCGACTGTGTTTAATGCAACTAGCGTATATCCAATAAACTTATGATTCAGTTAGTTGATCTTCAATGAGTGCATCAAAACATTATTAATCATATGAACAGTCAACAAGTGTAGTAAACAAAATAGATCATCACACATAAAGAGCACACATGAACACCATGATATAAGGTGGAAACCCAATGTGGGTGAAAACCACCTGCTGCAATTTGTTTCTATCTTCCTTTAATAAGAAACTTATTTTACAATGTACTGGTGCAGTCCTTTACCAACACGCAGGCTGCAACCTGCAGAGGGCTACAACCCTCTCTCGTTCTCCAGCTTCTTCTAGAAGGGAGCCACCACCCCCTTATCTCTTGTACTAGCTGAAATACTAGTACATAGGTGCTGACCTATAGAAGGCTACAACCTTCTCTTTACTTCCAGGGACCACATTTCATCAATTTTCACTACTGTAAGACAATCTTCAACCATACCTGAATCATCAATCACTAAATCACCCAGTACTAAATCACTGAAACCCTGTCATTAGAACACAGTTACCAGAACACAAACCAGAGCCCAGAACTCTGCAATAACCACTAGAACCAACAGCAACCTGAAACATCAAATCTCTTATACGCTACTTGACTATATCAAAACCGCATGTATACGCGCTTTCACCAGAGAGAACCTGCATACAGATCTAAAGATAATTACTTATACCTTCGCTGCCATTTCCAACTTGAGCCAAGCATCACAAACCCATAACCAGCATACTAGATCTTCACACTTCATCAGACATTCATTACTTGCTCATCCACCTTTGCCTAATGATCTTCTCCTTATATAGGTTTAGGCTTCTCTCAATACCATGGTCCAAAACCATGTAGAAACAATACCTTGGACCCAATACCTGGGATCAACACTTCGGACCAAATACCACGGACCAATACCAAAATACCATGGACCAAATACCACGGACCAAAACTTAGTTTTCCAACATGTACGCGCCTTTCCTTGCGTGAAAGTGCGTGTATACGCATACGCGTCTTTGGAACATCTAACCCGCGTGTATACGCGGCTTGGTCATGATGAACCTGCGTATATCTCTCTCTTGACCTGCTGTACTAAGATCTGTCCTCTGATTGAGTTACCATCACCTGTATCATACCTCTGAGTGAGTTGCCATCAAGGAAAACACTTGTATCATAATGCCAACAATCTCCCCCTTTGGACTTGATGGCAACCACCACACCAAGTCACTCTCCCCCTTTGACATCAAGGGCAAAGGGCAGACCAAGAATTTCTCTCCCTCTGCTGTCCATATTCCCCCTGAGTACCTGTTAACATCTTTGAATGGGCTCCCCCTTTGTATATGTCAACATGTATCAATCCATCCATGCTCCCCCTGAGCACATGCAAGTTCAAAGACCAGCAATCCATTCAAGACCATGATAGTCATTAGCCACTATCATACATCATATATGATCTGCACCACAAGCAACAGCATCTAAACCTACAATACCATTCCTTTGATCAAACAGCAAGATGTATCATTTAGCCTCATAAACTTCATCAAAGACTTCTAACCATAATGCCAACAATACATTATTTGAATTATATGCTCCCCCTGAGCCTGTGCCAACCATTATATATCATGACCGAACCATTCCTGAGTCTGTTCTGCTGCCTTTTCTTCTGAACTCCATATACGTGACTCTGCAGCCTCTAGCTCGTGTATATACGCGACTTATCTTCATTATATCAGCATATGCAAGATGGAATACTAAAGGTCTTCACTTTTAGTTTCCCCTGTGTCTGTTATGTCAGCTAACTGAGTTATGTCACACCTTTCTGTCTCTAATTCTGTCTTCTTCAATTCCTGGAATTGTGATGATGTATAGTCCTCTTGCTTTGAATTTTGAAATTTGCTCCTGCATTCCCTTGCTTTATGTCCAAGCTTGTTGCATGTATAACATCTTACATGTTTCATGTTCCTTCTATTGCAATCAATTGCTTTGTTTCCAAATGCATTGCAGGCAAAACAATATCCTTTGAAATACCTGGATTGTGATGATCTTGTGCGATGTTCTTGAATCATTCTACTTCTACATCTAGCTGCAACATGTCCAAGATTATGACATACATAACATTCAATATTATTCAATGGAGGAAATAATCGTCTATCACTTCCTTAGTTAGGAGTAAAGGATTTTCTTTGAGGAATTTCTTTCCTTGATTATTCCTTGTTGAGCATTTCAGATTTCTCATTAGAGTTCCTTGCCTCACCTTGTGAGCTAGATTCACCTTCAACATATTCATAAAATCCAAGACCAGTTTTGATAGTAGGGGATCTTTGACTACCAAGAATTTCATCCAAAATCTTAGTACTATCTTGAAATCGTAACAATTTATCCTTTTCTTCTGATTTACTTTTTAAGATATTTACCTCAACCTGATGTTGTTCTTCCTTTTCCAGATACTACTTCCTTATGTTTTCTTTAGCTTTTCTTCCTTCTTTCACTTGTTGCCTTAATTCGATCACTTCATGTTCTTGTTCTTCAAGAGCTTCTCTATTCTTCTTCTTTGATTTTTCAAGATCTTCTTTTAGAGAGAGGATCTTCGATTCAAGTCTTTGAATTGTTATGCTCTTATCTTTTACTACATCCTGCAATTGCTCCCTTACTCTGGTTACTGACTCCAATTGTTCGTTTAAACTGGTAACTTCTTCTAGTTCTACATCCTTCTTTTCATATGCCATGAGACTTCTAATGTATTCACTACTATTGAATGAGTCATTACTTTTAACATGGGTATAATAGCTTCTATTACCTTCTTCAGACATCTTTCCTTTGTTATGAGGGCATCTAGCAGCATAGTGACCAACTCTACCACATGAAGAGCATTTGAAAGGTAGCTTACCTTTGAACCGTCCAGTTCCCTGTTCAAGATTCTTGACAAAATTTACCTCATCTTCTCCTTCTGAAATATATCCTGATTCATTTGCTGATACTTTGAATGCGACTTCTCTCATATCTGATGGTCCTCCTTTTCTCATCTCAAAAGCAGTTAAGATTCCATGAAGCTATGACATAGTGATTTTCTACAGATCCTCCTTTTCTTCTATGGCAGAAACTTTGGAATCAAATTTAGCAGATAGGGATCTTAAAACCTTTTCAACTAAGACCACTTCCTTAAATTGTTCACCCAGATTCCTCATACAATTGACAATTTCATCTATACGCAGAAAGTAATTAGCTATGCTTTCATTACTATGAATTTTAAGATTTTCATACCGTATTCTGAGAGTTTGAAGCTTTGCCCGTTTTACCTGTTCATCTCCTTCGTAGCTTAGAATGATCTTGTCCCAAATTTCTTTGGCTGATTTGAAATGCATGACCTTCATAAATTATGATTGTGACAAACTTCCCAATAAGACAGTAACAGCTTTGGCATTGAGTTCATATTGCTTTCTCTCTGCTGTATCTGTAGGAATTGCTGATGGATATGTGTATCCTCCTTCCACGATGCCCCAAACATCTGTTCCAAGCGATTGTAGATATGTTGTGGTTCTTATCTTCCAGTGGACAAAGTTGCTCCCATCAAAAATTGGTGGCCTGATCGATGCCTCTTTCTCGTAGCTGCCCATGATGATAGATCTTCCTTCAAGCGGTCAAGCTTCTTCTGAAGAACCTGCTCTGATACCAATTGTTGGAAATAATACTGAGAGGGGGGGGTGAATCAGTATTATCAAATCAATAAAACTTTTTCATTTCCATATTAAGATTCATATACGCTACTTCAGTTAAGGATACCCGCGTATATACGCGACTGTGTTTAATGCAACTAGCATATATCCAGTAAACTTATGATTCAGTTAGTTGATCTTCAATGAGTGCATCAGAACATTATTAATCATATGAACAGTCAACAGGTGCAGTAAACAGAACAGATCATCACACATAAAGAGCACACATGAACACCATGATATAAGGTGGAAACCCAATGTGGGTGAAAACCACCTGCTGCAATTTGTTTCTATCTTCACTTAATAAGAAACTTATTTTATAATGTACTGGTGCAGTCCTTTACCGGCACGCAAGCTGCAACCTGCAGAGGGCTACAACCCTCTCTCGTTCTCCAGCTTCTTCTGGAAGGGAGCTACCACCCCCTTAGCTCTTGTACTAGCTGAAATACTAGTACGTAGGTGCTGACCTACAAAAGGCTACAACCTTCTCTTTACTTCCAGGGACCACGTTTCATCAATTTTCAGACTGGATCCATAAGTACAAAACAATCACTACTGTAAGACCATCTTCAACCATACCTGAATCATCAATCACTAAATCACCCAATACTGAATCATTGAAACCTTGTCATCAGAACACAAACCAGAGCCCAGAACTCTGCAATAACGACTAGAACCAACAGCAACCTGAAACATCAAATCTCTTATACGCTACTTGACTATATCAAAAATGCGTGTATATGCACTTTCAACAAAGAGAACCCGCGTACAAATCTAAAGATAATTACTTATACCTTCGCTGCTATTTCCAACTTGAGCCAAGCATCACAAATCCATAACCAACATACTAGATCTTCACACTTCGTCAAACATGCATTACTTGCTCCTCCACCTTTGCCTAATGATCTTCTCCTTATATAGGTTTAGGCTTCTCTCAATACCATGGTCCAAAACCATGTAGAAACAATACCTTGGACCCAATACCTGGGATCAACACTTCGGACCAAATACCACGGACCAATACCAAAATGCTATGGACCAAATACCACAGACCAAAACTTAATTTTCCAACATGTACACGCCTTTCCTTGCATGAAAGTGTGTGTATACGCATACGTGTCTTTGGAACGTCAAACCCGCGTGTATACGCGTCTTGGTCACGATGAACCTGTGTATATCTCTCTCTTGATCTGCTGTACTAAGATCTGTCCTCTCATTGAGATACCATCACCTGTATCATACCTCTGAGTGAGTTGCCATCAAGGACAACACTTGTATCATAATGCCAACATGAGACAAAGGGATTCAAATTATTTTGGATGATAGAAAGAATCAAGGGTAAGTGTAACTGGAGAAGGAAAACTCATGAACATATCAGCGACACAACTCGAAGTTTGGAAGCTTTTGGATCCATAGGATTGGTGGTCATGATGACGTGGCAGAGATCAAAGGAAGGCAAAAATAAAAGGCCCAACCCAGGAAGGTCGAATATGAAGTGAGGATATCCCAACCCAACATGAAGCAGAAAGTGTCATGTTCAAGAGCGAGTTGCTGACACGACTGATCGAATTTCCAAATTTTCCCCTACCATTTCTGGTAGGTGCCCCAATTATTTTTTATCACAAGCTTGAAGGGGATAGCATATGCTTGCACTGTAAGTTCATTCTTCAAACGAATCCGACCTAGTAAGTTTAATGAGCCCTAGGAAGGAGAAACTCATGTTCGTTGCAATGACAAATCCAATGTCGTTTAATATTATAACGATTCCAACAAAGGTGTAACTCAGTATATTTGTCATGTTTAGAGAGTTTGAAAAATATACGGAAAATAAAACTACACATGGTCCCTTTTCGTACATTTGTGTATCTCAAGCCCAAAAAGGTAGGAAACGATACTCGAGAGAACCGCTTGACCATTTCAGTCAAGGAGTACCTTTTTCGTATATAGTGCATCCCAGCCTGAAAAAAGGGTAAACGTATATTGGGTGCACGATGTTTCACATCCATTAATGAGTTCAAAATAGCAAGAGCTCGGCAATCTTTTCGTGTTTAAAGGGTCATAAAATAGCTTGAAAGCGGACCCCCCATTTTATTCTCTTTTATGAGTCAAAAAGGAAAAATACTCAGCAATCTTCTCATTTGAGTTTTATGAGTCAAGAAAAGAGTTGAAACGTGACTCAGTACCATCATCTAACATCCATCAACTGTCACTACGCAAAAGTTAAAATGCATTATCCAATTCGTTAGGCAAAATAGGTAAAAAATACTTTAAAACCCTAATATTTCATGAAAAACTGAATAAATGGAGGGAAAATTAATTATTTTTTACCATTTACCATTTTACCTTTGTGTGAAAAATGTTTTACCCACTTGTGCCCTAATTTTTCCAGAGCATATCGTGGGAGATCCGGGAGGTCATTCGCTGAGCCATCAGTTGTAGATAAGAGCCAAGCCCTTAAGCTCCATTTCCATACTGTTTGTTCCTGTTTTTATCCATTTTTTGGATCTCTGTGGGAGATTTTGGCAAAAACATTTTGCCCTTAGTCGACGCGATTTCCGGGCACAAAATCACGCTGACCAGGGGTTGCTAAAACTAGCAACCGCGTTGTAGGTGCAACTGTTTTTAAAATAGGTGTGCTGACATCGTGAACAAATAAAAAAATCAAACTTTCTCTTAAATCCACCATTTGAATCCAAATTTCAGTTTCCAAAAATGATTATTGACTTGAATACATGGTTTTTCTAGGAAAGAATCGTCGAAAATGGTGGATTGGAAAGAATGTGAGAACGAAGATGTGGACACCCAAGAAATGGCTGATACGGATTGCTTGAATGCCTTAAGGAACTGTTGGCTCCTCAAGTTCTTTCTCACACCAGGGATGTAGGCTCAACCTGAGCTGCTTCGATACTTGATTAGTCTCTGGGACATAAATCGAGAAACTTTTATCATTGGTGACTAGGAACCGGAGTTGGAGACTTCAGATATTTATTTCATCACAGGACTATCCTGGAGAGGGGAACTAGTCAACCTATATGGGTCAAGGCTAATTGGGGCAAGCATATCCATGCTACTTGCCAAACATTTCCCATAAGCTCTCAAATCAAAAAGTGGCAAGATTGAGATTGCACTTGTGCGAGATCTTACACTAAGAGTGTTGTTCTTGACCATCAACAGAGAGGCTAGGTCCCAATCAGAGCATGAAACCAACAAGTTGAAGTTTCTATATGCTATCAACTGTACAACACCGACGATCTTCAATTGGGTGGAAGCCATGAAGATCAACATGAAACGCCAGCTATCAAAAGCTAAGGCGGGGAATCTGAAGCAATTTTGCTTCGGATCTGTGCTAGTGACCTTCTTCTTGGAGCGGGTTCTGCTGTTCCAATACCAGTTGACTGAGGTGGATCCGTTGATGCCACGAGACCCACGGATGGTCCATTGGATTCGGTTGATGCCTAGAATCACCAAGGGCCAGCATATGTCCTACAAGCCCACCTTTTTCTCATGGCTACGACGACAACTGATTGTAGTGGAGGATTGGCCTTACAGTGGTACCGATTTCCGTGGAGATCCGGATATGCCGCTTCCAGATGGGGAGGATTTCGACGATGAAGGTAAAAAAACAATTTTTTATTTTTTGATTTTTAATTGTTTTTTATATATATGTGTTTATAACATTTTGTTTTATCAATGCAGATGTTGGACTAGAGCATCTTGTCGGGATGTCCCCGATAGCTAAGCATGTCGCTCGCTAGTTTGATGTCACTCCTTATTAGGAAGGAGGCAACAACGAGGAGGAGATTGCAAGGAACCTCAAGGGGTTGACTTGTGGGATCCCAAAGTATGCTCAGGTGGGAGACATCCCACGCCAATACCAGAGGCATACAGTGGGGGTATCTGATCAGATCTGCCGATTGCTGACTTGTGTAGCACGAGAAGTTACATGTTACCATGATCACCATGTTGATTAGTTCCTAGGTCCAACATTTACATTTTTGAGGCCTGCGTGCCACAGATATATGAGGCCTGCGAGCCGTGGATGTTATTTGAACACACATATTATTTTTTGGGGTTTTGATGTATCAAACATTATCGCCATATATATATGCTGTATTTTCTTGCTTACTATGGTACAAAAGATTTGTTTTAGATTTTTCACATGTTTCGTAAATGTCTATCCAACACATAATTAGCTAATGCATCTGTCAATGTATTCATGTGTAAGGGAATATGATGATATGCAATGTAATAAAAATTTATCTCCAGTAGATACATTCTCAATAACTGAGGGTTTCTGACGAAATATTCCCTGTTGAGTTGAAGGACAACAAGCTGTGAATCCAAGTTGACAACCAATTCCTGAATGTCAAGAGAAATGGCTTCTGACAATAATTTGATAATTGCGTTGTATTCGACAATGTTATTATTTGTACGACCTAAAAAAATACCTTGAAGATCCATCAACTCACGATGAGGGTCATAAATGGCCCATGTCGTGGAGGATAGATTCCAAGTACTACAGAAAGCACCATCAGCGAAACCGATGTGAGGAGTCACAAACATCTGTAAAGCAGGGAAAAACATAGAAAACATGAAAGATGTTTGAAAACTAACACGCCAAACCACACTACACAAAAATGAATGACACACTAATGTACACAAGTGACCATGCAAGATAACCTAAGCATAGTACTTTGTGAGAGAGTCCATGCTCGGACTTGGGTAATCAATCAACACAGATGACCATCGGATTTTTACCGTTGACATGACAAGTAAGCGTCAACTCGGCCAAATAATAAAGTAGAACCCTTATAATGCTTTTCCTCCATGCTCCCTAGGTGAGGGAGGGTTACGAGTCAGATGACAACCCCATTGCAAGAATGGGCAATCGGTGAAAACTCGGGGAGGGAGAAAAAACTTGAATCCATGAGGGGATAAAGGTGCCCTGAGTTGAAAGATCTTGATATTGCAGGCGAAACTAACACGTCAATAGGTAGTGGAGAAGAGAAATTCTTAAGACACATAGATATGATTACCAGGCTAGGCAGGAATGAGGAACGATGATGAGTATCGTTCCATGGTGGTTGCTCCAAAGACAGTACCTCCATGATACTCTCGTCAGAAAGAAAATTCTCGGCTAAGGGATCAGGAGATTATGAAGCACCAAGCCATGGGGATTGAGAATATGTATCAAGAGATGTCCTCGAAATTGGAAAATCAAAGGATACAGAACTTGAGGCTGAAACAATTTCTACATAATTGATTTCGAAGGGACTAAGTGGCATAACCTCACCCCAGTTATCAACAATATCTGGTGAAGGTATGACCCAAGGATCAGATTTGACTGAGATCATGTTGATAGAGGCAACATGAGGAAGTGGGAGCGGAAAAATTCCCATCAAAGCAGAATCTTTAAAAATTCCTACCTCCACACTCTCATAAGGAGCACAGGTGTGCTTGACATATGAAACGTTGCCATCTGAGGAGGAAGAGGCATAGAAGGATAGTTGGTCGACTGTGAAGATCTTCCCTTGATGGGGAAAATGAATCATACGGAACAGGAAGGAGGCTACATCATGCATGGCATGGGTCCAGCTCCGTCCGAGTAGAAGATTATAATTGAGATTAGCGTCAACAATCTCCACCTCAACTTGTATTGTCTTGCCCTCCAAAGTAATGGAAAGGTAGGGTAAGACATCGAATGGTCAAAAATCGCACCCGTCGAAATCTTCCAAAGTGTTAGGGGACTGGTTCAAAGTAGGAGAACCAATTTCCTTCCAACAAGCGACTGACATGATGCAAGTAGAGGCACCTTCATCAATGATGGTCCTATGAATGGTTTTCTCATTGATGATTACCTGAATGAGAAAGGCAATCTGATGAGGCAGTCGCGGAATGTGGTTCTCTAGATCAAAACATATAAAATTAGAATTAGTAGGATCAATACCTCCAATAACCGACAATAAATATTTCCGCCGAGACGGACAGCTATGGAGTACCTCGAGAGCAGACATAGCTAATGGCACTTGAGCCAAATCCTCAAAAATATTATAGTGCTGAGCAGCTCGAGCGTTGGGATTGTATGAGGACTTCCTTAGCACACCTCGAGAAGGTGGTCGAATGGTGGAATTAGGGTTAGGGTGCTCGATATGAAGAGGGCCAGAACTAGACAAGGTAGAAGAAGAAGGGGTAGCTTCTTTCTCTTTCCCTGCTGTCAGAGTAGGAGTTTGATAATATTTTGATCTAGTAGCCACATTAATAGGCATACTCATCATGAACACTTGTGATCCTGAGGAAGCAGATGATTGAGGCTGGTCTACCATTTGAGTCTACTGAGATGGAAATGGCTCTTTCAGGATAGTTGGGGTCCCTTTGAGCAAATGACTAACTTTGAACCGTCAGGGACAATCCTTAGTATAGTGATCCTCCTCACAAATGAGGCATAGATACTTAGGCTTCCATTGTGAAGAATCACCAATAGACGACTTAGGAGGACCCTGTTTTGGGGCATTGACTTTACCCTTTCCTTTGCCTTTCTTCTCACCTTTCGAGGACTTGTCCGCTGTGGTAGAATGAACAATGTGGACCTCTGAGGTTTTACCAGGGCCAGGTGAATTCTGGTAGGGACTATTGGAAGCAGCATTTGAGACTGACTTCTGTTTGGAAGAAGATTTCGCAGGGGTCTGGGACATTGAACCAACTGCTCCATCAACAGGAGGTGTAGCCTATGACTTCGATGTCGTTGGATCAGATGATGCCCTTGGAGCATCGAGTAACAACTCATACAAAGTGCCAGACTGAGAATAAACGAGATCTAAGTACTGGGCACGAGCAATGGCTTGTTCTTCGGTAACGCATCCACCCATGGTTATATCGCGACCAATTGGAGTGACGAATGACTTGATAAACCATTCGGTTAGCAACTGATCAAAAATCTCGAATTTGATCAGGAGACATATACGTCTCCATTCATGGATTTAATTGGAGACGTATTTCGCAGTATCTTGCTTGAGCGATGTAAGAAAATAGGTGCCAATTTCATAGTGAATTGGTAATTGGAAATGCGAGAGGAAAGCCATGACTAAAGAGTTGAAGTCATGATAAGTACTTCGAGGGAGCTCGATGTGCCACTTGGTTGCAGCACCTGTAAGGGTTCATTGGAAAAGATGGAGATGAATAGAATCATCAATGTAGGAATTCGAAGAGCACCAGAGGTGATATGTCATCACGTGGGCTTGAGGATCTTCTTTTGCTTTCCCATCGAACTTCAGACAATCGCTCGGGATCTTGGACGAAACCGGAGGCCAGTATGGCAAATGAAGAATTCGATCATTCGTGAATCGAGACACATCTGAAAACTCTAGTGTAGCCAAGAACAACAATTAATTATTGAAAGGGATTGGAGGTCGATAAGCAGGTCCAACCAGAGGAGTCCATCCCTGCTGGTAAGGATTGTTTCCCCATAGTGGAGGGTTTTTTCCATATGGCATTTGATTTTCTCCCCCACTATAGGTGACCTTGCCTATAGGGAGGATTTTGACCTTAAAAGCTTTGAAACTGTCCAGCCATAGGTTGCTAATAAGCAACATATGGGTTAAAAGGTTGTTGAGCCTGTTGGCCTTGGACATATGGATATTGCACCTGTTGTCCCTAGACGTATGGATTTTGAACCTATTATCCCTGAACAAGAGGATTTTGGCTCCGCTGCCCTTGGACATAAGGATTTTGTACTTGCTGCCCTTGGACATAGGGATTTTGGACATAGGGATTTTGGACCTGCCGTCCTTGGACAAAAGGATTCTGAACCTAATGCCCTTGGACATTAGGATTTTGGGCATGCTACTGCAAGACTTGATCCTGACCTTTTCCTTGCAAGGGTTGACCTTGTTGATATGTATATAAGGGTTACTATTTCCCCGGTTAGCTTTGTTGTTCCAATGGTTGACCTTGCAGCTGCAAAGGTTGTCCATACTGCTGCAGAGGTTGGCCTTGCGAAGACATAAGTTGGGAGGTTTGCTAAGCATACTACATCTACAGCTTCATGGTTTGCTGCAACTTTTGCAAGGGTTTCCCCTGCGGTTGTTGCAGTTGTCCTTGCTGCGGCATCATCTACCCCTGTTGCTGTGTGGATGACACTTGTTGCAACAAAGGTTTCCCTTGTTGCTGCAGAGGTTGTCCTTGCTACTGCAGAGTACTTTAACAGTTCCTGGATTAATACCTTGAAAATTTTCGAATTGTATCTGGCCATAGCCACCAGGAAAAGTGGATGGACCAGGCTAAACATACTATCCAAGCTGAAGGATGTAAGGTGGATTGACCATTCCTTGGGAACCATATGGAACATAAGGAGCTTGGCACTGAACCTGAGCCTCATAAGGCTGCTAATACTGGAAATTTCTTGACCCAGACGGACCAACGAGATTTTGGACCTGTTGGTACTGGACATTGCTCAATCTAGCAGAACCAACAGGGTTTTGGATAGCACCAGAAGAAGGTTGGTTCATCCCAACCATGTGAGCCTGTGAGCTACTCACATTCATTGGACCTGATGCCATAGACACATTCAGATTCTGCCCCCCAGGTGGTGGCACAACTTGTGCACTGACTAGAGGGATCGAAGAACTGATAGAAACATGACTCGAAACCATCGATTGAACCGGATGAGTGACTTGGATGGACTAGACAAGAGGGTTCGGAATGGTGGGTTACACCAGGGCTGAAGTAACTGCAGAAATTACTGGCTGTTGGGAGGTTGATTTCTAAATGAACGGATTTGTGGTAGGCATAGCACCAGAAGCCCAAGCAGGGTTGTGATAAAATGATGATGCAGTAGGTGTACCTGAGACCAACTGTGCTAAAGTCACATAATTAGGTGGAAAATCCCGATACACACTGATGGGAATGCTCCCCATGTAGGGGAAACCTTCAGGAGGAAATTGATGCTCTTCCTCTTCGATAGTGTGTGGAGTAGAAACTTCTGATTGATCCGGAGAGGTAACTGGAGCTTCACCTTCGGGTTCCATAGGTGGAAACAAGCGACGATGAACGACCGAAGATGTACAAGGGGATAATTCCAAAGGAACACCTGTCTAATCATACGGACTGTACGGATGTTGCGGTGATATCAAAATAGGGTTGAACAAAGGATTCAGAGGATATATAACTAGTCCAAGATGACCTTCAGTAGTCAGCGAACTCTCAGGAGTCTGGACGGGATTGTTCGAAGATTCTGGGCCAATATCAGAAGGTGACCCAGTATCTAAAGTAGGTGGAGGACGAGATGACAAAGGTTGAATGCTCAGAACGATTCTGAGTTCAACACCTTGGTCCTCGAGTGACTCTGGTAATTCAGGAAAAGGCTCCTCAGACAATCTTTCAGATGGAGGAGAGGAAGAGGAACTAGGTGAACCAGATGGTTCAGCCACGATGACCTCATCTCAGTTAACAGGAAAAGAGAGATAAATTTCAAGGCTTTAAAATGTACTTTAAGGAATACTCACGATTTGGTCTAGAAAAGACTAACAGGATGTTATAAGATCGTGGGCAACAATTTTTTAAGACGCATAAATGAACTGGTGCTCTTTCATGTTTTAAGAGTCAAGAAAGAAGCAAAGATGACTCTATCACTTTCGATTGGAAATGAGCTCGAAAGGACAAGTGATCGAATGATATTTTAAGTTTAATGAGTCAAAAATATCAAATGACTACTCTGAATGATCTAGGTAAAAAAGGATTACCAGGTAACCGTGAACTGTAGAATACCTCCTGGCGAACCGAGAAGTACAGACAGGAAGTCTCCCCGAATATTGTGTTTGGTGTATCATGGTTACAAGGCAGCAAACTTGGCTTCCTATGGATAAAGGATTGCAGCCTAGAGAGGTCTCCCTTTATATACTCAACGGTATGGGGAGCACAAGTCTGTACTAGCGTTGTCTAGTGCCGAAGTTAATGACAGTTGCTAGGTTTAAAGATATCGGAACACGTCTCTAGCCTAGACCTTCTAGATGTGATCGTTAGGTTTCAAATGCACCTTATGTTAATTGAATTCATTTTAAAGTTTATCTTAAATTATGTCTCGGTGTTCAATGCTTAGCGATGTGACTCGAAAAGTCCTAAATGCAGTTAAATGAGACAAGACTCTTTCAATTTGATGAATTGTCTACACTAGAGAGGGTAGAAAACACAATCAAATGCAAACAACCAAGCAACCAAAAGCAAAAATGATTTTTCACTACTTCACTTTTTGAAAAAATAAACTAATGAAAAACTCATTCCAATTCCTATTTTTTCTATTAAGTGTACTTCAAACAGTCCTTTCAAAAGTAAAGAGGATTCTTTTTCTTTTTCAAATGCAAATGCAACTCGTAGTTTTCGATAATGCTAACTAACGTAACATATCGATGCAACAAACTAGAGTTATGTACTTTTCATGAAATGACAAAATGAATTTCGCATAAAACACTTCAATGAAAAAGTTTTCAAGAGTATCAATCCTCAAGCAAATGAAAAGGTACAAAAGAGAATTCCTTCCAAACTAATGACGCAATGACTCTTCCAAAAGCAAGACAAGCAATGTGATCTATGCCGGAAAAGAGACATCTAAACAAGCAAACGAAACTTTTCAAACTTGTGTAATGGAGACCAAAGCAATAAAAAGGACCGCAAACGAAATGCAAGGAGTAAATTCACCAACAACTTGACTCATTGAATTCACAATCAGCTGAATGGATGACAACCTAGATGCCCTAGGGCCATAAACCATCCAAGGACCCAAGAAATCAAGCAAAAAGAAGGCAAGTCAACAAGCAAATAAACCAAGTGAAATGCAACTTTCCAGTTAGGGAGAACACAATCTAAATGGGCCACAAGGAAGAAATCAAGAGAGCAAGACACACTGGCCAAGATTTGGGGTGAACCCTAATCTTCACCTACAGGCATCAACGTGACTGCCTAACTGACAACAAGTGCTAGAAGGGGGTCGATGCGAATGTTTCTGAGAATATCGCGTTGGTCGGTGCGACTATCAGTGAAATAAGCACGCTGAGTGAGGATGTAAAGGAAAAACAAAAATTTTCAAAGGTTGAGACCAGACTTGCTACTGTGAATTTTAGACCCAGAGTAGTAAACAAAGAAAAGTAGACAAAACTAAAGTGAAATGGCGAAACTAGAAAAGTTCACACAAAACCATGAAATTTCAAGCAAGCAAACAGAAGGATTGGTTCCCTAGTGGAGTTGCCAATTTGTGGTGAAGTAAAATTCTAACTGCGCACACAAACAATTCCTGTAGCCCGAGAGTGGTTCTAGCCACAAAAGAGACATTCTACGGAATATTTCCTTAGGTTAGAACCAATTATGAGGACCTACCTCTTAGTACACTATCCATTTGATGACGACCTTTCTTCCTTGCTCCAGCAATCTTTTGTTTCTTCTTGCGAACCACCCGAAAAAATTAAACAACAGCAGACAACAACTGGGATAATATACAAATTTTATTCAACCTACTTAACAAGTCAAGAAACATTAAGCCATAAACATGTGAGACGACATCTTATGTAGGAAATCAATCGATAGTTTCATATTTATTAAATTAAGAAGAGATTACAACCGACGTCTTGACATTGTTGTTCTCCTTTGACAAATCTGAGTTCCCACACACTTCCATTTGCATTAGTCTTCACAATAAACCATATCCAAACTTCTTCCTCACACACAACTAGATATCTACAACTATGAATAACTTGTTGATTACACCAAAATCAAAACTTCAACCAGAGCCTAATTAGAACTAGCCTGTGTTTGGGAAAAAGGGATTTATATAGCATGGATGGAAGGGAGATGGTTCCTCTTCTCATGGGAGAAAGTCTTATCTCTTGAGGTATTTCCATCCTAATAGGGGAAAGGAGCCCAAACTGACCTCCTCGACTCCATTCGGCCTTACCATTTACCAAACTTTTGTTTCGAAGCTTTTAGAGTTGGAAGCTTCGGCTCCTTTAAAAAACTTTCCAAAAGAGGATCGGCGTGACAGGAAAAAGGCTCAGTCGCTCTGGTCGATGCTAGGGACAGTTGTAATCCCTGCATATCATCACGAGGAGGACACGGGTCATTAGCGTCAGTCTTATAAATTGGGAAAACCAAAAGATTTTTGGGAAATGATGCAAAAGGGAATTGTTCTGCTCATGAAGAGGGACACAATGGGAGTTTCTTCATGAAGGGAAAGCATGTAGGGTTCACTATAAAGGTCCTCCAGGGTCATGGAATGGGGAGTACAGGGACAGTGAGAAAATGTTGTGTAACACGGACTTAGGACACTTGCATTATTTTCTTGGTCTTCAAGTCTTGCAATCCAAAGAAAGTATTTCTATTTCCTAGTCCAAGTATGCATGTGATCTTCTACGCCACTTTCACATGGAAGAATGTAAGCCAACCCCTTATCCCTTTCAGTCTGGAGCCAAAATTTCAGTCACTTGTACTTCCCCTAAATTTGATGCTACCTTATATCCTCAGCTTGTAGGAAAACTTTTGTATCTGACCCATACCGGTCCTGACGTTTCCTTTTTTGTTGGCATTATTTCTCGGTTTATGAAAAACCCACATGAAAGTCATTGGAAAGAAGCTAAAAGAATACTTCGTTTTGTTCAAGGTACAGTTCAGTTTGGGATTCATTATAGTGAAGCAATGAAGAATCATCTCCTCTATTGGTTGGTTTCATTGATTCCGATTTGGCTGGTGACCCTGATGATCGGAAGTCTACTGCAAGTTGTGTCTTCACTCTTGGTTTCAAACCTATTACATGGGCTTGCAAGAAATAAAGTTCCATTTCTCTCTTCAACAAAAGCAGAGTATCGTGGCACCATAGAAGCTAGTAAGGAATCCCTTTGTCTTCATCAGATCCTCTCAGAGTTTGGCTTTTACCAGCAGCATCCGACTACACTTAGGTGTGATAATCAAAGTTCCATTCAACTATGCAAAGATCCTGTCCAACATTAACGCAACAAAAACATTGAACTACACATGCACTTCATTAGAAATCTCATTCATGACCATGTTCTTGAATTGTAATATTGTTCAATCGATGATCAAGTTGCAAACATATTGACAAAGGCTCTCACAGAGGCGAAGTTTACTAAACTTCGATTTATGGTTGGAGTTCAGGAAGTTGTCACTAAGGGGGGATAGGCTCTAATGCCTCCTTCCTTCTCCTATTGTGTCATATTTGTACATCCTTCAAATCTATCCCAAGTTGTTCTTAGCGGGTGATGTTAGGATATTCCGACACATAGGAAATAGTCAAGTATAACTTGGTCTAGTGTAGAGCTAGGTAAAGTGTGTTTCTTTACTATGTACTTTTGTAACTTACAATATGACAATCACGATATGTTCTAGACATGAAGTGATCCAATTAAAATAATTAATATTATATTGTATTAATGGAGAAATGGATACATGGTTGTAACGTACCTCCCTATTCTTTTGAGATGTATTTATTTTATTATCTTTGATAATCTAACATGAGAGTGTACGCTTCAGTTTGTGCAGTCTCTAGGTGCAACTTGCTCACCTGTGAGCTGCTAGTTAATTCAATTCATGTTTTTCTTTCCAATTTTATAACATGGTATCAAAGCTCAGACCTGGTGAGCCTGATTTATCTGCAAAGCCTTATTTGATACATTAGAGCCCTAGTGGCTATAGAGCCTTCGTGGCTACAGTGCCCCAGTGGAAACAGAGGATGCTCCGTGCTCACAATTTCAGAGTCTAGGTGGTCAGAGTGGCGTACCTTACTCACAGGAGAAATTCATTTTCTCACAGGTCTTGGCATTTCTCTAGTTGAGCACAAAGTGGTCATTGCATTTTTCGGCCTGACAGAAGCGATGATCATCGCGGATCTCAAGGTCAAACCTATGATGATCGACCTCTCCTTAGAGGGAATTTAAATCATCTTTGTTTTTCAGTCTAAAATAATGATGACATGTTTTTTATGGTTCTGAGCTTCAGATCGAGTAGTTTGGTGGTGAATTTGAGTTGCAGACATAGAGATTATGGTATTTTCGCGGAAAATCGACCAGATCAGAGACAGATCGAATAGTTTGGTGGTAGATCTATGATTGATTCAAAGGTTCTATTATGTTTTGAGAATTTTTTTTGTAGCTTTTAATTGTTCAATTGTTGAGAATCGACTGTATATATCAAGGGATTGGGATTCTGATAAGTCGAAAATGAAAAATTTTATAGAAGCTTATCTCAACAAGTCTAACAAAATCGATGGGACCAATTATTCCAATTGGAAATTCAAGCTACAAACGTTGCTTGAGGGATCAAGCGCTTAGTCGATCATTAATGGCGATGAGCAGAAGTCAACCATGGTAGCAGGCAGCACGGAAACACTAATGCAGGATAGGGATAAAAGAGAGAATAAGGCGAAAGTCTTATTGAAGATGTCTATTAAAGACAATATTATCTCACATATCAGAGACTGTAAATCCTCCATTGACATATGGACTACACTCAAGCACCTCTACCAAACGCAAAACACCAATCACATCTTATCGCTCAAAGGCAACTTGTTTTCTATGAGGATGGAGGAGAATGAATCTGTTGTCGGATTCATTGCACAGGTCAAGGACCAGAAGGATAGATTGGGAGACATAGGGGAGAAGGTGTCTGATTTCGATCTTGTCACAATTACATTGAATGGGATGATGGATGAATACCATATGTTCATCGCAAGCTTGTTTGCAAGGAAGGGTACCCCTGCATTTGAAGAGCTAACAGGGATCCTCATATAGGAAGAAGAGCGGCGGCAGAATTTGAGACCACAAAGTGTCGATCTTGCTCTGATGGCGAAGAAGAATCCATACAAAGGGAAACCACCACAGGGATAGAAAGGTAGTGGCATTTTTCAAAAGAGACCATTTAGAGGTATGTCTCCAAATAAATTTGACATTAAATGTTTTTACTGTGGGAAAACTGGTCACTTAGCTAAGTTTTGTTTTAAGAAACATGAAAATGAGGCTAGAAATAAACAGAGAAAGCACACAGGACACTTTTTTGATGAAGGACAAAGTCATGATATTTGATTATTTGTAGTTGATTATGCTCTTTCAACTATTGAGGAGGATGAGTCTAAAATATGGTTCATAGATTTAGGCGTGTCTTCACATATGACAGGTAATAGACATTGGTTCGAAAATTTTGAAGAAACTACTTGTGGAGCTAACATATATCTAGGTGATGACAGAGGTTATCAAATCAAGGGGTATGGTGATATTCTGGTGATGTTACCTGATGGTAATATCAGATATATTAAAAATGTGATGTATGTACCTGGGATCAAGAAGAACTTGATCTTTGTTTCAATGATGGAAGATGAAGACTTGCAAGTTGAATTCTTCATATCATATTGTGTCATAAAGGATAGCAAGAAGGGACCAGTTGCATCAAGAGTGCATGTGGGAGGCCTATATAGGTTGAATTTCAAGAGCATGCCACATCAAGTTCTAGCTTCAACAGGATTGACAGCCGAGAATCTCTGGCATCAAAGATTCGGTCATCTGAACCTACAAGATCTCATGTTGCTACAAAGAAAAGGTATGGTTGATGGATTACCTGCTTTTCAGAATGTTCATTTATATTGTGATGGATGTGCATTAGGGAAAATGCATAGAGAAGAGTTTCCTTTGAATGTTGATAGGAAGAAAAGAGATATTCTAGAGCTTGTGCATACAGATATATGTGGACCTATGCAGACTAGGTCGCTAGGTGGTGCATATTATTTTCTACTCTTTACTAGTGATTGCACCAGATTCTCTTGGGTATATTTTATTAGAAAGAAGAGTCAGACATTTCAATTCTTTAAAGAATTCAATAATATGGTGGAAAAGCATACATGGAAATTCATCAAGATTCTCCGCTCTGATAAAGGGGGAGAATAGAGGTTGGGAGAGTTCATGAAATTTTGCAGGAATCATGGGATTATTCAACAGTACATAGTACCTCACACTCCACAATAGAATGGAGTTGCTGAATGCAAGAACAGAACCCTTGTGGAGTGCACAAGAAGTATGCTTCAAGGTAAGGGTCTATCTAATGGTTTTTGGGCTAAAGCCATCAACACTGCAGTATACTTGAAAAATAGGAGTCCAACTAAATGTCTCAATTTGAAAACTCCATTTGAATAATTTAATGGATATAAGCCTGCAGTGAATCATTTAAGGGTTTTCAGGTCAAAAGCCTTTGCCATATTACCAAATATGACAGGAAGAAGTTAGATCCTAAGGCCATGAAATGCATCTTTGTAGGATATTGCACTAAGTTTAAAGCTTATAAATTGTTTAATCCTTTGACTCATAAAGTTTTTGCAAGTCGAGATGTATTATTTCATGAGAAGAATGAGGAAGGAAATAAGGAGAACAACCTTGAAGAGTGGCACATTCCATTGTTGATGGAAGAAAGCAGTGAGGACATGCAGTAGCAACAACAACAACAACAGAAAGAGGAAGAGGCAAGTGATGCAATCAGTAAGTCGAGCCCGCTAAGGTCTGAAGCAGATAGATTTGAGGTGAGTCCATTATTGAGAAGATCAGGTAGGAAGACTCAACTACCAACCATATTGAGAGAATATTCTTTAATGTCAAACATTTTAGATGTTATATAACCCACAAATTATAAAGAAGCTAGTCAATATCATGAATGGAGGGCCGCAATGAATGAAGAAATTGAATCTATAATCAGAAATAATACTTAGAAACTAGTTGAATTGCCTAAAGGAAAAATACCCATAGGTTGCAAATCGCTTTACAAACCTAAATTATTGCAGATGGTAGTATAGAAAAGTTTAAAGCTAGACTAGTAGCCAAACTATGAAAGAGGGCATTGACTATCAAGAAACCTTTGCTTCCGTAGCCAAACTGAATATTATTAGAATGAAAATTGTTGTAGCTACAAAACATCAGTGGAAGCTACACCAATCAGATGTTAAGTTTGCATTTTTAAATGGTGATTTAAAGGAAGAGGTTTATTTAATACAGCCTGAAGGGTTTGTTAAAAAAGGGTAGAAGAATTTAGTTTGTAGATTGGAAAAGGCCCTTTATGGTTTAACATAGGCACCCAGGTCTTGGTACGATAAGATTGATACATTTTGCTTATAACATGGTTTTCAAAGGATTAAGAATGACCCAAATCTATATACCATGTATGATGAACAGGGGAAGACAATCTTGATTTATTTGTATGTGGATGACATGATTATAATAGGTAATGCAAATTCTTTAATCAAAGAAATCAAATTACAAATGTCACAGGTTTTTGAGATGAAAGACCTCAGAAGTTTACATTACTGTCTAGGTCTAGAAGTGTGGAGAGACTCTGGGTATAATTTCCTTACTCAAGGGAAGTATGTCAGAGGGCTACTCAAAAAGTTCAGAATGGAACAATGTAAGACAACATCAGTACCTTTGCAGCAGAACCTAAAATTGTGCAGAGATGATGGCTCTAAGGAGGTGGAAGCTACTTTGTATAGGCAGCTAGTTGGTAGTCTGATATATTTGACTACAACTAGACCAGACTTAGCATACTTTGTTAGTGTGTTGAGCCAATTTATGTCTAAAACTATTGAAAGTCATTGGGTAGCGGAAAAACGTGTACTGAGGTATCTTCATGGTACTTGTGATTATGGTATTTTATGCACTGATTCATCTGATGTTACTTTAGCAGGTTTTTCAGACTTTGATTGGGCAGGTAACCTGGATGATCGATGATCTATCACAGGTTATGCATTTAGTATTGGATCTAGCGTTATAGCATGGAGCAGTAAAAAGCAAAGCATTATGTCTTTATCTTCAGCTGAAGCTGAGTACCAGGAAGTATGCGCAACGACATGTGAAGCTATCTGGTTGAGGAGGCTTCCCCATGATGCAGGAGAAGAGCAGACATAAGCGACTGCCATAAATTGTGACAATTAGAGTTATATTAAGCTGGCGAACAATCCAGTGTTTCATAAGAACACGAAACACATAGATACTCAGTTTCATTTTGTAAGGGAAAAAGTCCAGTCAAAAGAAATATTTATTGAATATTGTAAAACATGTGACAATATGGCTAATATTTTTACAAAGCCTCTTAGGAAAGTGAAGTTTGAATTGTTTAAGGGGATGTTAGGACTTCAAGTTATCCTTTCTCCATTAAGGGGGGAGTTGAAAATAATTAATATTATATTGTATTAATGGAGAAATGTTTACATGGTTGTAACGTAACTCCTTAAGTTAGGATTAGTTCCTAGGTTGTAGGAGTTTTTTCTCACCTCCCTATTCTTTTGAGATGTATTTATTGTATTATCTTTGATTAATCTAACATGAGAGTGTATGCTTCAGTTTGTGCAGTCTCCAGGTGCAACTTGCTGACCTGTGAGCTGCTAGTTAATTCAATTCATGTTTTTATTTCCGGTTTTCTAACACGGCTTATTCTCTCCTCAGTATTACCGACACTTGATCTATGGCTTAACACCCGATTGGTCCATGATCTATATTTAAAGATCATGGAGGGTCATTTGTAAGTTGACCATTCATGAGAGAATCTTATGTAAATTTTATTTCTTTTACATTTATAAATTGCCTGAGGTGGCCACGTTGGCTCAAGCCATAGACTGTTTCCCTCTTTGAGGGTTTTAACCACATAAAAATACTGGTGAATTGATCTGTGATCTGTATGTGAGTGATGTATCTTGATGTTTTATCTAAGGAGCTTACCCTGTAAATTCCTACACTAGCATAATGTAGAAATCAACACACTGTCAAGTGAAGAATTGTGGTAGCTGAGAAGTAGTGGATTGTGTTAAGAAGACGAATGCATAAGGAGGCTGAAATCTGAAGAAGTGTAGTAAAGGCTGAAGACTGTGAAACAAAGTTCGGATAGTGCAAGGGATAGTGACAAGCATGTTTAAGGTAATATTTAGTCAAATATTTTTCAAGGGTCTCGATATTCATACTAAACATATATAAGAAGAGATTCAAAGGGTTTTCCTCTCTAAGAGATAGAGGTTTTGGCCCTAGCAGAGAGCCAACATCTGTGTTCTTATCTTTATGTTTTTGGTGGCAGTTTGATGAAACACACACACTAATAACAAAAATAAGATCAAGCTAAGATAATTGTAAAAGTGCTTCACAAATTGTTATCAAGTCAAGAAGAATCACACTACACCTAATTGCCCTAGATTCTTCAACACAAAACACAAAAAAGATACACATTGCAACATTATATTTAGAACCCAATCAGTTTGTATGGTATCGATGAATTTTCTATCGTAAACAAATTGTCCCTTAGTCAATTTTTACGAAGGAAATGATAGCACATTATGAGGATACAAAGAGAAACACCTTCTTTAGCCAATTGATAAATCTCAAACAAAAGCGATCAATGGTGGAGCACATTGAGGACTTCCAAAAATTGAATATAAGGGTAAATGATACTCCATAGGAGCATACGATTAATGTCTTCATAGGGAATTTAAAGGATAACATCCAACATGAGGTTCGCCTTTGGGAACCTAATTCATTGAGAAGGCATTTAGGTTGGCAAGAAAAATTGAAAGCAAAATTATGGCAACAAGGAAGCCTACCACTCACAACTATAAATATGGAAATGTTGTTTCTCCTAGCCTTCCACAACCTACAAGGTTGACACCACAGCAATTGGAAGAAAAAAGAGAAAAATGGATTTGTTACAGTTGTGATAGAAAATACACTAAAGGTCATAAGGGTGCTTAGAAGAAGTTATTTTACATAGATTGTGAAGAGGATGAAGAAAAGGAACAAGAAACGTCAAAACAAGAGGATATACACCAGGAACTAGCCCTAGAGAAAGAAGAAATGAATCTTACCATATCCTGTAATGCATTAGCAGGAATTACCACTCCCCAAACTCTCAAGATAGAAGGACATATCAAGAATAAAAAAGTAATATTGTTGATTGATTCAGGTAGTACCCATAATTTTATTCATTGTAAGATATTCAAGGAATTGAAAGGTTTCCTATATCCAGCACGAGAGTGTCAAGTGATGGTTGCAAATGGAGGAACCATAAATTTCTTTGGAAAGTGCCATAATATCAAGCTAGCCATGGAGAATATGTATTGAATAGTCCAATGCTTTCCATTCCAATGGGTGGTGTTGATGTTGTACTAGGATTCCAATGGTTACAATCTTTGGGTATGAAAGCTTTTAATTTTCAAGAACTTTTCTTGAATTTTTTTGGGAAGGAAAGGAAGTTGAATTATGGGGCATCACAGGGAAACCAAGAAAGATAATCAACTCTAACGGCATGACAAAGCTTCTAAAGAAAGAACAACATGGCGTAATTGCACAATTACGTTCAATAGAGGTTCAAACATCGAAATCATCTATTTCTCCAGATCTTCAAAGAGTCTTGGACAATCATTCCAAGGTATTTGAGACTCCCAAAGGCATCCCACCTATTTGTGATCATGATCATGCTATATATTTGATTCCAAGAAGTGTTCCCCCAAACAATAGGTCTTAACGAATATTCTTATGCCAAAAAGAGTGAAATTGAACGTATGGTTGCAGAAATGTTAGACGTTGGTATAATTCAACCTAGTCAAAGCTCTTTCTATGCTCTAGTAGTATTGTTGCACAAGAAGGATGGGTCATGGCCCATGTGTCTGTACCGGGGCGCTGCCCCAGACCCTGTAGAGGGGAGCTACCCGCCCCCCTCAAAACCCCCAGACAGGGGGGGATGCCGCCCACCCTGTGACCCCCCCCCCCCCCCCCCCCCCCCCCCCCCCGCTGCACAATCGGTGCAATGAAGGGTGGGCTCCGCCCCCCCTCTAACCCCCTGGTTCACTACGTCGGCTAGTCATGGAAAGAATATAACACAACCCAACATTCTCCCACTTGTTGTTTTCTTTCCACAGGGGGCCACAGGAGAGCTTAGTCATTTATCCAGCCCTCAAATGCCCATTGTTTCTCCACACCAGGAGAACTTCTCAGAGCTCACAGATTTTGTCAATGCATTTGCAGTATTCTTCAAAGTGTCCACCTTTACCAGCAACACCTTTTTGTCTTCTATCATATCCCTCACAAAGTTATACTGAACATCAATGTGCTTTGTCTTTGAATGATAAGCAGGGTTCTTTGCCAAGAAAATTGTACTTTGGTTATCACAGTCTATCCTTATAGCTCCATGTACTAACCCCATACTTGAACACAATCTCTGCAACCAAACTAATTCCTTGCTTGCATGAGTGGCTGCCATGTATTCTACCTCTGTAGTTGATAGTGCCACTACAGATTGCTTCTTACTCATCCAACTGACTGCAGCTCCAAATAGGTTAAACACATACCCACTTGTAGATCTTCTCTGATCCAAATCTCCAGCCCAGTCTACATCAACAAAGCCACGGATATCCAAAACTCTGTCGAATCTTTGTCTTCCTTGGTAGCACAAACCATAATCATTAGTGCCACGCAAATAAGTAAAAACCCGCTTCATTGTTGTCCAATGCTCCTTCCCTGGTTTTGACATAAACCTGCTCAATACTCCCACTGCATGTGCAATGTCTGGTCTAGTACAGACCATTGCATCCATTAGGCTACCGACTGCACTTGCATATGGAACACAAGACATATCCTCTTCCTCTTCTTATGTCTTAGGACACTATTCAGCATATAGCTTTACACCTACAGGAATAGGAACCTTCACCGGTTTACTATCTTGCATATTAAACCTCTGCAGTATTGTCTCGACATACTTCCTCTGGTTTAACCAGAGCTTCCTCTTTGCCCAATCTCTTTTAATTTCCATGCCCAAAATATAGTTTGCAGCACCAAGATCTTTCATGTCGAATTTGGAGGACAATTGGGTCTTCAAATCCTGGATAATTTCTTTGTCATGTCCAACCAACAACATATCAGCCACATACAAGACCAGATAAATAACACGGTCACCAATTAATTTAAAATACACACAGTGATCTGCTTTGCTTCTGGTGAAGCTAAGTCACCGTATAAATGTATCAAATTTATGATACCACATCCTTGGTGGTTGTTTTAACCCATACAGAGACTTCTTTAACTTGCATACCAGTTCTTTCTTACCCTTCATCGCAAAGCCTTCAGGTTGCTTCATGTAGATCTCCTTTTCCAGGTCCCCGTTAGGAGATGTTGTCTTCACATCCATCTGTTCTACCTCAAAATCAAAAGCAGCAGCAACAGATAAAAGTAATCTAATAGAAGTTACCTTGGCAACAGGAGAAAAAATATCACCAAAATCAATTCCCGACACCTGCGAAAAATCTTTTGCTACCAACCGAGCTTTGTATTTCTCCACCTTTCCTTCTTCATTTGTCTTCTTCTTGAACACCCATTTGTTGCCAATGGGTTTCCTTCTAGTCGGCAACTCCACTAGATCTTAAGCCTCATTTTTGTGCAAAGATTCCATTTCATCAACCATGGCCTCTTTCCAGAGTTTTCCATCCTCTGAATCTACTGCTTCCTTCATAGTTCTGGGATCATCATCAATAATAGATAAAGAAAAATTTGAACAAAAAGCAGATGGACTATACCTTTCTGGTTTCCTTCTTTCTCGAACTGATCTTCTTACATCCGGAGTTTGTGGCTCTTCATCTTCTAATTCCTCCTCTGCTGTAGAGTCTGATTCTTCCTCCTTTAGCTCAAAATCTATCTTCTTAGGTTCCTTTGGTTGGACTTCATGTTTAATAACATATTTCACCTCTCTGAACACCACATCTCGGTTGTATACAACCTTCCTTCTTGTTGGGTTCCAAAGCTTATAACCCTTTAAACCATCCTTATACCCAATAAATATGCACTTTTCAGATTTACTATCCAACTCGGTTCGTTTCTCCTTTGGAACATGTACATATGCATCACATCCAAATACCCTCAGATGTGAAAGAGAGGGTTTCTTACCAGTCCATACCTCTTATGAAGTCTTATCCTCCAACACTGATGAAGGTGATCTATTGACCAGGTAACATGATGTCTCCACCACCTCTGCCCAGAATTCTTGTCCTAACCCAACACCACTGAGCATGCTTCTTGCCCTTTCCATCAACGTCTTGTTCATTCTTTCTGCAACTGCATTTTGCTGAGGTGTATATGGAGTAGTCTTTTGTCGTGATATACCACACTTCTTATAGAATTATTCAAATTCCTTATTGCAAAACTCTCCACCGTTATTTGTCCTCGACACCTTTATCTTCTTCTCTCTCTGGTTTTCCACCAGAGCCTTAAATTATTTAAACCTGTCAAAGACTTCAGATTTCTTCTTAAGGAAATATATCCATGTATTCCTTGAGAATTCATCTATAAATGATACATAGTACACAGACTTACCCAGTGATGGAACCTTCACAGGTCCAAAGACATCACTGTGCACAAGCTCTGATATCTATTTCACCCTCTTACCACCAGAGGAGAAACTCACCCGATTCTGCTTCCCATATACACAATTTTCATAGAAATAAAAATCCAAAGAGCTATTACTCATACCTTCTACCATACCTTTACCATGAAGTATTCAAAGGCCCTTCTCTCCAATATGTCCAAGCCTTTGATGCCACAGCATGGTCTTCTCTCCAGAGACCACTAGATTTTCTACTCCACTTTCAGGAACCACAAAACTATTGCACCCATCAACAACAGTGCTACCTTGCAGCTTGTACAGAGTTCCAGTTTGAACTCCCCACATCAATACCAGTGCTCCCTGAACCATCTTGCAGGTATCCTTATCGAACACTGTTTTTACACCTGCATCGTCCAGCTTGCTTATAGAAAACAGATTTCTCACTAATGCAGGAATATGCAGAACACCTGGAAGTGTTCTAACCCTTCCACCTTGCAACTTCAACTTTACTTTTCTGCAACCAACGATTCTAGCCTTCCTATCATCTCCTAAGAAGACATCACTACCATCATATTTCTCATACTCGCAAAACCACTCTCTATGGGGAGTGAAGTGAAAGGATGCACCTGAGTCAATCAACCATGCCTCGTGATCTACATGTGTACTTGAAGAAGCCAAGTACACATCCCCACCTTCATCTTAGGTGGTTTTTGCCTCTGCAAAAGGAGCATCATCAGATCCCTTTCCTTTGTCAGGAGCTTTAGATTTACAGTCCCTTTTTTAGTGCCCTTCCTTTCTGCATTTCCAGCACACCACCTTTACAGGTTTTCCTAGAGATTTAGATCTCCCTCTAGATTTAGGTCTCCTACTCGATGACTTATTTTTGTTTATGTTCTGGGACCATCCTCATATAGACAAGGCATCACCATTATGGCTCTCCATATTTTTCCATCTCATCTCCTCCGTCAGCAAGGATGAGACTATTTCATCAAATTGCAAGGCAGTTGCATTGCTACCTATTGCAATAACTAGACTATCCCACGAATATGGTAGAGAACACAGCAAACTAATGCACTTATCTTCATATGAAATTTTGATATCAACAGATGATAACTGACTTACCACGGTATTAAACGCATTCAGATGCTCTATCACCGAGTCTCCATCTTTCATCCTCAGGTTATACATCTTTTTCCATAGGAACAGTTTATTCACCAGAGACTTAGATTGGTACAAAGTCCCTAACTTGTCCCACAAAGCCTTCGTCGTAGATTCCCCTAATACATTCAGCAATATTGAATCTGAGACACACAATTGTCTTGTGCTCTTTGCCTTCCAATCCAACTTCTTCCATTCTTCATCGGTCACTCCCGTTGGTTTAGTACCTGGATCTACCGCGATCCACTGATCTTTATCCACCAACAGATACTCCATCTTGAGTTTCCACAACTCAAAACTCTGACCATTAAATTTCTCGATCTCTATCTTTCCACTGCTCACCATCTTCTTTTACCACTAGAATCGATCTCGCAGATCTCCCACTGAACAGGGTCTACCACAGGCCCGAGCGAAACCCTTCAGCAACAAAGGTGTCCCCTTGAAGCCAAAACAGCTCTAATACCAAATGTAGGTTTGAACCCCTTACAAAAATTACTTGCATACGAATTCTAAAACATAAAAAATAAACAATGCGAGAGCATAACACATAAAAAACATATACACAAAGATTTTTCCCCTGGATCCAAAAACCGGGACTACCAGCTTGATTTCTTATTATGTTCCTTTCAATGTTACAATACATATTTATACATGCCGAAGCATCCAATACCATGGACCAAAAACCATGGACCGAAACCATCGCGTCCAAAACCATGTGCGAAAATCATTAAGAAAACCATAGGTGGGTCCGTCCAACCTAATATAGGGTCAAAAAAAAAAAAAAAATTCCTGGGGCATTGCCCCAGACCCCGTAGAGGGGGGCTACCTGCCCCCCCCCCCTCAAACTCCCTAGACAGGGGGGATTTCGGCCCCCTTGTAACCCCCCCACTGCGCAATCGGCGCAACTGAGTGTGGGCTCTGCCCCCCCTCTAACCCCCTGGTTCACTACGTGGGCTAGTCGTGGAAAGAATATAACACAACCCAACATTAAAAGGAGATCAACAAACTCACTATTAAAGATAAATTTCCCATTCCTATCATTGATGAATTATTGGATGACTTGCATGGAACAATTTATTTCACCAAGTTGGATCTTTGTTTAGGATATCATCAAATAAGAATGAAGAATGAATACATTTCGGAAAAAAAACATTTAGAACTCATGAGGGTCATTATGAATCTCTGGTCATGCCTTTTGGCCTTGCCAATGCACCTTCTACATTTCAAGGTTTGATGAATTCCATTTTCAAACCCTTCTTTAGAAAATTTGTGTTAGTATTTTTTGATGATATACTAATCTACAACAAGTCTTGGAAGGATCATGTTCAACATGTTGACAGGGTGCTCAAAATATTGGAGGAGAAACAATTATACAAAAAACCTCCAAATGTTTCTTTGGAGTACAAGAGGTGGAATATCTAGGTCATATTTTATCTCACGAGGGTATTAAGGTAGACCATGATAAAATTCAATCCATTAAAGAATGGAAAAGCCCCACAACCATAAAGCATATGTGAGGATTTATTGGGTTGACAGGGTATTATCCCAAGTTTGTTAAGAATTATGGGAGAATAGCAACACCTCTAACTACATTACTGAAGAAAGATGCATTTTCTTAGACTCCTGAAGCAACTAAGGCCTTTAAACATATTAAAAAGGAAATGTGCCAAGCATCAGTCTTAGCTACTTCAAACTTCAAAAAAACCTTTATTATGGAATGTGATGCCTAGAGAAATGGAATTGGTTTTGTTTTAATGCAAGAGGGAAGACCCATTGCATTTGAAATCCATCCAATCAAAGGAAAGTATTTACAAAAAGCTATTTATGAGAGGGAAATGTTGACAATACTACATGCACTTAAGAAATGGCGACCTTACCTAATGGGAAGACACTTCAAGGTAAAACATATCATGATAGTCTTAAATACTTTTTAAAACAAATATTATCTTCAGAAGAGTAGAAAAAATGGGTCACAAAGATGTTGGGTTATGACTTTGAAATCATCTACAAAAAAGGGAAGCAAAATGTTGTTGCAGATGCATTCTGAAGAAAGGATGAGGACATGGAAGCATTTCTTTGTGTCATTTCTATTATCCAACCATATTGGATAACTGAAGCAAGGGAAGAATGGAAGAATGACGAAGAAGTGTGGGAACTCATTCAAAAGTTGCAACAAGATCCCAGTACATCTGATACATTTAGCTAGAAAAATAATTCATTATGGTACAAAAATCGTTTATACCTTTGTCAGAATTCTCAACTCAAACAAAATATTCTTCTAGAATTGCCAACCTCTCTCTCAAGAGGGCACTCAGAATTTTAAAAAACTTACCACAAGGTTAAGAAGGAATTTTTTTGGGATGGCCTTAAATGTGATATTCAAAAGTTTGTGGCAAGATGTTTGGTTTGCCAACAAAATAAAGTTGAGACAATTAAGGCTCTGGGTCTGTTACAACCTTTATCCATTCCAATTCAATGTTGGGAGGAAGTTTGAATGGATTTTATCATAGGCTTACTCAAGTCCAAAGGAAAGAGTGTCATCATGGTTGTATTTGATAGACTTACCAAGTATGCACACTTTTGTGCATTATCTCATCAATTTAAAGGTAGTACAATTGCTATTGCATTTATGAAAACAATTCAAAAGCTACATGGAAACCCACAGATTATTATAAGCGATAGAGATCCCATTTTCAATGGAAATTTTTGGGCGGAATTATTTTCTTGTCTGGGTACTCAATTAGCTCATAGCTCATCTTATCATCCTCAATCTGCTGGGAAAACTGAGATAGTGAACAAGTGTTTGGAAGGATATCTTCGTTGCTTTGCATTTGATAAACAAACACAATGGGTCAAGTGGTTACCTTTGGTTGAATGGTGGTATAACACTTCCTTCCATACTGCAGCAAAAATGACCCCATTTATGGAACTTTATGGATATCATCCACTATCCATCACATCAACTTTAAGAGAAAACTCTAAGGTTCAAGTAGTGGAAGATCACATCGAGCATCAATAACAAGTTCTCCAACTCTTAAAGGATAACCTCACTTTGGCGCAGAATAGAATGAAACAACAATCATATCAACATCGTAGCGAAATAAGTTTTGATGTAGGTGACTGGGTATTTTTACGACTACAACCATAAAAACAAATGTCCCTCAAGAAAGCTAAGAAGGATAATAAAGTATCACTAAAGTATTATGGTCCTTACAAGGTGTTGCAAAACATTGGTACTATGGCATACACATTTGAGCTTCCTGCATCTTCCCGAGTGCACCCAATTTGCAATGTTTCATGGTTAAAGAAGGTTATAGGTGACAAGCTCCCAGTTCAAACAATATTGACAAAACTTGACAAGGAAAGAAAAATCGCATTGGAGCCTGAATCTGTCACGGAAACAACAACTCGACAGCTACGAAATCAATAAATTTCATATTATCTCATCAAATGGAAGAACTTACCCGCTGACGATTCCACATGGGAGGATGAGAATTTTATACAGAAGCATCCAAAACTACTCAAGCGTTGAGGAAAACACTTTTTTGAAGGAGAGGGGCATGTAAAGTCCCTATAATACTAGTGTATTCTCTCATTGTTTTTTTCAGTGTAGCCCCCTTATTGTTACTATTATGCCCATGTAGTCCCCATATTGTTATTATTGTGCCCCATAGAATCCCACTATTGTTATTGTTATGCCCTTACATTACTATTTTTATGTTGACTTTGATTATACTGTGACCCCTTAGACTCCTGTTGTAGCGGCTATAACACTCCTCCAAAAAATTTCCTTAGCTTCGTTTTGGAGCCTCCCTACCAACCATCTTTGGCAGCATGTCTTGCCTTGATAAGTACTTATGCTTTAGTTGAGATTTCGTGGCTTATCAGCTTGTGTTTGCTAGCTTGTTTTCCTTCCACCCGCAAGCTGACATTCTATGACTTGGTCATTAACTCACTGTTGTTCTCACTTTAAGAATTGCGCAAAACTAGAAGGAAACCAGCCTTGCTCTCTAGAATTACGTAGAGCATCAAGGCAACTACTACTCTTCAGAAATGTGCAGAGCAAGCAGACTGCCTTCCCTCTGAAAATTTCAAAAAGCACCCCATCGCTAGGATTGCTCTCAAAATTTACGCAAATCTGGTTGACAACCTTGGCCTCAGTCCAGAAATTGCGCAGACCCTGAAGGGCAGCCAAAGCCACTCAACCCAGAAATTATGCAGAAGTCATCCAGAGGATTGCAGTCCATTGCATGTGCTCCCAAGTTGACCAGTTCCCTCCAGGACTGACCAATTTTGCTTTGCATGCATGGGTTATTTTTTCCCAAAAAGAAAAAATCAAAAAGGATCCCTAGATTTTAGGGATCTATTTTTAGCATTCGGGGTTACATGCAAAAACCATTTTAAAAACCTCTTGCGAAGAGTCACTTTTTCCTAGATTTGTGGCATACGTATCATAAGCCTCGATCTTATCAAAACTATTTATTCAACACTTCAGAGATCATTCTTCACTTCGATCTTGGAACTATGGCATCCCCCATCACATCTAGGATCATTCGGCACACTCAGCTCAACTTTTTCCAGGTAAGTCTGCTTTTCATGTCTTTTGCTTTTTTTGTCACTTTTTGTATTTCAGTTCATGTGAGTGTTGTTTGCTTGGTTTTGTTGAACGCTTGTTATCATTTTAATGCATGTTATCTTGTACAAGCATTGTTTCAAGTTTTTCATTGCACCTCCTTGCTGTCGCACGCATGATACTGTCTCTGCACTGACAATCGTTGTTGCGACGACTCACTTCACACACTTAATTGTTTTCCCATTTACTGAATCTTGCACTCATTGATTGCATGCATGTCCATTCACTCATGTATGCACTCATCTTAACACATGCATTCAACCTTTACCATTTTTCAGTCGCCCGTTGGCAGGACTAGGCTGCCTTGGCTCGGACCTTGCCTTGCCCAGCTTGCACTATGCATTTCTGGGATGGAAGGCTCTACCTTGCTTCCAGAAATTCTGCAGAGCTTTCCTAACACTGATCTCTAGGCTTTCTCTATGCAATTCTAAGAGGCAGTGCCATGTTGGCCCACGAAATTACACAATGCAATTTTACAGGGTTGTAGTCAAGCTGACTAAAACTATGCATTATGCAGTTTCAGTCCTCAGCAAGCCAAGATGGACTATGCTCTACGCAGTTTCAGTAGTCAGTCAACCCACTGATAGTCCGGACTATGTTCTGTGCAGTTCTGGAAGTCAGTCTCCCAGCCTCCCGATGAAAATTGCACAAATCTTCCAGTGAGTCACCCAAGTGTGTTGCATGTCAGTCCTTAAGTTGTTTTCATTTCCAACGGACAGATTGCTTGCCATGAGTGTTTCTTTGTCTCCAGGTATCACAGGTGTTCGTCCGTCTCTCAGAAGTACATGTATAATGGCTTCCAAGAGAGCAAGGTCAAAGGACACCATTGAGAGTGCAACTGGAGATGTGGTCGAGCAAGTGTTTATGAGTTTTCCCATCTATGAAGATACTAAGTTGTTCATAGACAAGGAGATCGAAATGAAATGACATGAGATCAATGACATCTTTTCAGACACATTTGAGGAGAATCTAGAGGACCATAGAGTCTATGTCAACATACACAAGTCTGGCTTGTACCGGATTGCATACAGGTATCCCGCGTTTCCATGTGCGGACATGATCCACTGGATTGTCTCGCATATTGATCTAAAGACAATGGTGTTGATTAGTGTCAGTGGAACAAAAAATTTTACCTTCAGGGTAAAGGACTTTCAGTAGATGTATCACTTGCCACAGCTGATGATCACAATGGATGTGCCCTTCACCAGGCCCAACAACAGTGCAAATTCAAGAGACATCTTGAAGAGCTAGGTGAGAGAGCCATCTAAGTTCAGGATGACACCAAACCAAGTGTACAAGACAAGGATATTGTGGAAGGCTTATCAACTCTTGGTCAGCATGCCACTTATACGGTCGGGAGAGTACATAGACCTTCTTGCCGAGTTGGGTGATTGTGTTGGATGAACTGGCGAACGAAGGAAGACCTTTCAATTAGTTTGACATGTTGGCTCTTGAGCTGAAGGGATAAGCAACAGAAGCCCGGTATCCGCCCAAGGGTAAGAAAGCAAACCTTTTCATGTCCGCTTACATACTTGATGCAATCTGTGCCCGCCAGCAGTTCCTAGGCTTGGGTTGGGCATGGACACCTTCAGAAACCTCTGTGCACACCTATTGCAACTTGTTCTCCGAGTGAAGCTTCTGTGGAGTTATAATACAATTATCAGACCACTTAGTCACCTCGGTGTACATGATTATCTTTGAGCAGGATCCACCTTGCATGTCACAGGCAGTGATGGAGGCATTGGTAAACATAACAGATTTGTATGTCTCACCCCTTTGAACCTTCATTTGAATGTACAACGTGGAGAAGGCTCCACATGTTTTGCCGAATTTTTCCATGGATAATTCGGTCATGCAAGAAGTTGCATATCACATCTCAACAGGTTTATCAGCGAGACTACACAAGAAGAAGAAGGCACCCTGGCCCGCTCTTCCTTTACGGATCAGGTTGTATGAGATCCAGAATATCAAGCATGCTGAGGCCGAGACGGAGGAATTCAAGAGGTTCACCTTTGACACTAGAAGTTTCAATCCATATGACTCACATTGCTTAGTGAAGGACCACTGTGCGAGAGTGTATCATCCTTGGATCCACGGGGCATGTCAATGAACTGAGGAAGACCCATGGAGATACTTCTATAACTTCTCAAGGATCAATGAACCAGTCAAAATTGTTGTAGAGTGGTTAGCAGTGTAGAAGGAAGCAACATCTCATACATCAACATCATCAGCAGTAGTAGAGGGTGGCAGACTTGTGTTTGACAAAGGAAAGAGGAAGGTTGTTGATAGCACAGAGGTGGAGCAAAGCTACAAGTTCAAAGCAGATCCACTTGTGTTAAGAGCAGCTTTGGAGATTGAGGTGAAGAGGTGACAATGCGACAGAAGGATCATGAAAAGGTAGAGGGAGAAGCAAAAGTTGGAGGAAGCATAAAAGGAGTTGCAGGAGTTGAAGCAACAACTCAGGGAAGAACAAGAGTTGCACAGAAGAGAGAAGGAAGCGCAACAGGAACAAGAACAACAGGAGGTGAAACATGCACACATTGATGAAACTGTACCTATACAGGTTATTGATTCATCCCAATAGTTGGCACATAGCATACAGGGTGAGTAGTCACAGGAGCAGGAATTTGCTCAGGAGATTGAACAAATGTTGGAACAGATGGACATGGATGTGGTTCAGCCAAAGTTAGATCGGGACATTGACCTCATGCCTCAGAACCAAGAGGTCACTCCACTAGCTTCACCATATTTGGGAGCAGAGCAAGTCCCAAGTGATCAAGGAGACACTGAAATCCTTGAGGACAATTCGGAATCAGATGTGCACAACATATAATTTGACGAACCACAACACATATTTGTGCAGTCACGTAGAGTTCCCACTCCAGATGTTCATGTATCTCCTACGCAATTTGAAGAATGAGTGATCGTGTACGATGTGCGCAGACATCCAGCTACATTGGTCGATGCTACCAAGGCATATGCCAGAGCCACCAACTCAAGCGTTAGATTCTTGATAGCTGAGAATGAGCGCATAGCTAAGGAGTTACAAGCAACCAAGTAGGGAGAAGAGCAAGTTAAAACATCTACTAGAGCATAGTTGAGGAAAGCGATACTTGATGAAGTATAGTCTCTCGAGACAGTCATGCAAAAGATGTACTTCATGTTCGTCACCGTGCATAAGTCAGTTGTCCATCTGAATGGTTGGCAGCAATGTTGTTCTAGGAAAGCACACATCTTGTCAGACGTACACATTGTTGTCGATCACATGCAAGTATGGACAATGAGGTACAAGGGAGCCCCATTGCACTTGCCAAAGATGATGAAGCCAAAGGCAGTGGAGCTAAAGGCACACATCCAGAGTCAGATACAAAACTATGAGGAACTCCCACAGCTCATCACTAGCTTACAGGCTTCACATGCACGAGTGTTGAGGAGCATGTATGTCATTGTGTGCACGCATGCAATCCCATCCATTGGCACACTCACCGAGGCAAAGGTAAAGAACCAAGTCTGATTGGAATTGGAAATGTACTTTGATTAGTTGATGTGCATAGCCACCACCGCAAACTTGCAGATGAGCGCAAACACTATACATCAGTATGTCGTTGGTCCAACTGCACTGAAGACCATGATGCACATGTTATCTGATGAGTTGGATAGAGGTGCCAAATTAGTGTACCCAGATGAAACAAAGGCAAGAGTTCGCTTTTAGAAGGATGTCACCACATAGTACACAGACACCATAACAGACTACCAAGCTTGGCATCAGTTCACCACCATCGATCATCGAGAGGATGTCGAAGAGTTAGTCTTCCCACAGCTGTCTGAGTCTTAGTGATGTCTTGCATGGTTTACTCAAGCCTATTTTTTCTCACATGGGTACATGTACAAATTGTATTGTAAACATGTTGTAAAGTGAAAGATCAAGTGTCAATAGTAGAATGTAACAATCATGTGTAAGTTGAAGAGTCACGAGGGTAGGTGAAGAGTCACAAAGGGGAATGTCAAGGGTCACCCCACCCTTTGCTATTTATAGAACCTCATAACTCATTGTACAAGCTTTTGGGAGCCAAGCTTCTAAAAGGTATAACTTAGAGAAAGCTTGGAGTGTATTATAACGAGCCTTGGCTTCTCCACAATGTAGAGCTAGTACATCTCTTTGGAGGAGCAAGCGGTAATGGCTGTAATGTTCTGCTATCTGGGCTAGTGGTTGTCATGATTGTATGTATGATTTGATCTTTCACTCTTTTAATATAACAGAGCCAACATGTTTCATGCATATATTGTTATTGTAGTTCGATTATCATGGTTACTCTAATGATATATGTAGCTGTAATTTACACATGTTTGTATCGAATATTCTGTATGTGTTTGTATGAATCTTATCAAGTGTGTTGTTGGTATATTCTATCACTTTGGATTGTCGACTATCCTACTTTCCATCTCGTGATGTCTTTCAGCTCGTGTGTTCCTTTTCAAGTTGCGTGCTATCATAAGCTTCTAAGGGGCGCACTCTTCTCCCCTTCCATGTGTTAGAGCCTCTCATGCACCTTCCTTGACTTGCTGCAAGGTCACACCCTTGCTTCCAACAAATACATCTTACTTACCTCTACGCGAAACCACAGTTAAGGCGATACCGTACTACCCACTGTTGGGACTCCTACTCCAAACGGCCTGAGGTCTAGTTGGGACTTCTTACCGAGGAGATCTCCTAACATGTTGGCGGGTCCAGCACTGTCAACAACTCCTATATATAGAAAGGAGGTTTTTTCATTTGAATCATCCAAGAATTGTTCATTTGTGTAATGTAAAGGAGGTTGCCCCCTCGAAGAGGCTATTTTTGAAATCATTGATCTATCTCTTCTTCTATTTTTGTGAGCTGGTTGATATGGCCAACGCCATATCAACTTATCATGATGCGGGTAAATAAGTCAAATCATGTCGAGTTTTAAATCCCGTAAATAAGTCACCCTAAACCCTGGCTTAATACTTTACTTTGAAATTCAAGGGGTTAAGAATGTGTAAACACTTCAAGAAATTAATGTACATTGCAAAATGAAATATTGTTGATTTTTGTAATCGATTCATATGACTCCATACTATAAGTACGTTAAGATAGGAATCACACTCTGTATAGGCCATCGTCACAAGTTCAAGCACCCTCCCACTGAAGTGACTATTTTCAATTTTGTGTTAGCAGCCATAGCTGCATGCAATTTTCTCCTAGCAGATACACATTGTATGACCCAAAATTCAATTTATAATGAATTTTAAAATATTTAATTTTTAAAATTATTTTGGATTGTGAAATAGGAATACATTATTTTAAATATTAAAAAAATCAAATTATTCATAATACACTATTTTTTTCTCTAATAGTCATTCTAGTGTTCCTTTTTGCCCTAGCAAACCTAGCATTCCTCTCTCCTTTCCTCACACCTATATAATCCTATTTGCGCTCTTTTCTAATCATTATGCTTTGTTTAGTCTCTGATAAAGGGTGGAGTGTCCATTAGAAACATTCGTCGCTATCATAAATCCACATACATAGTAAATATATCCATAAATAGTACTACTATGTAATAATATTCTTAACCACGAAGATTCACCCCACCTTACCATGGAAAATTTTAATTTGTAAACATGCTTTGTTACAATACCATAGGTCAATACCATGTCTTATGAATACCACATTCCCAATATGACACATGTTGACATGAAATTTTTTGTAATTAATTAATTTGAGATGAATTAAAAAAAACACAACTAACTTGGAGATAAATGTTAACCCTTGATTTGTGAATATTACTATGAATATTCTAGCATATTTCGTGGAGGTTAAATCTCTACCATCCATCTAATAATTACTGATAATTAAATTAAAATTTTGGAATTTTTATTTATTTATAAGGAAAAATAATTTGCCAATATTCAATAGGAGAATGCCTATCAACATAAATATATGATATCATAATAGAATGTCTATCAACCTAAATATATGATATCATTATAGAATTTTTATTACACTTTTAATTGTATTTTTCTAATTTTTTTTTTAAGTATCACTTTATATATTTTATTATAAAATGTCTATGTTATAACATTTTACTTTTGTATTTTTTGGGGTAAGTTTTTATATAATGTATTTTGTATCAATTTTTTTTTTGAATTAAAGATTGTATTACCTTAAAATTTTGACACACATCAATCTGTCACTAGGGAAACTAGATATGTTAACAATTAACTATAGCTCAAGTAATGCTAAATAAAAACATCTGGTATTTAGAGACTATTAAAACTACATACACTGGACTACACCAAAAAAAAAAAATGTGAGAAGGCATAACATGATATCAAGAGTATGAAGAGGTAATTAAACTTGGGTTTAAGCATTGGTACCAACTAGCGCAGGAGGTTTTAGGTTACACTAAAGATGACTTCCAAGATGAGATAGTTGGACATCCAAACTAGTAAGACAATAGCATTGATATCATTACACCCACTTGATTTCATTCAAAGAAGAGATGTTATCATTGTGGTCTCCATGCTTTTCCTTGAAGACCCTACCATAAGAGTTTTCATCTATCAATTGAGGGTGATAGATTTCTGGCATTGGCTCCACCTTTCCCTAGTATGGCCAGAGTCGGGAACCCAATTGGCTAGATTTATGAATCCGAATAAGTTTGTTGGTCATTGGTTGTGAGGGATTCAAGTTGACGAATTTCTTTGTGAATTTCAAGGGGGTGGTAGAATGGAAGATGACAACAGTTTCCTGGCCACGAGCTTGAGCACGCAGCCTGGCCTAAAGGCCTTTGCCACCAACCCATCGTTAGTTATGCATCCACTGTTGGGGCATGTTGCACCAAAAAGGAAATATCCAAGCACAATAGCTTGCCCACAACAACCCATGACTTAGAGAAATAACGTTGAGGAAGTTGGGAAGATGTAAAAACCAAGGTGTTCTAGGAAACCAAGGCGGACAAGGCCAACAGACAGAGAATGACAAATGAAAAAGAATAGAAAATGAAAGACTCCTAGCAGAGACTAGTGCATGCTAGGAATAGCGAAATTCATACCACAATATGTCCTAATTTGTTGACACCTAATCCTTGTGATTGGGTGAATTATCGCAAATAGATAAATAGGAAATATGAACAGTCATCGGGAGACGAACTGAACAGTCTCTCCCTCATGTATATAATTAGGACCTACCTGATGGAATAATACAATCAAATTATTTCTGCCTTATGGAGTTACTGCCTGGCCTAACATGGTATCAGAGCCAGCTCCTTTTTTAGCTCTTATGCTCCTTGTAACTCCTCTGTCTGCCATATTCCTTTACCTGTGCCCTCTGTCTGCCATATTCCATTATCTACGCTCTGTCTGCCATATTCCTTTACCTGCGCTCTCTGTCTGCCAGAAGGTGACTATCCATAAACGTATGTTATTCTGACATGGTTTCATAAAAAAAAAGGCTTTGTTCTGACATAGTAATTTTAGCGCTGTCAATCCACAGTGTTTTGCTCAAAAAGCGTCCTCTCCACGGTTATTCTCGCTACGGTTTTCACACTTGCGTTCAAACACCATTGTTGTTCATTGTTTTTTGTATGCATCTTGACTGGATTGTAGGACGGTTGAAATCTTCGTATTCTGCGATTCCTCCCAATTTGACTGGGATTGTCAAGAGAGTTCTGCGGAACATCGAAGCTATGCACACCGTCAATATCGATCCTGGCGAGCAGAAGGCGACTGTTAAAGGAACACTGGTGTCGGGCTGCTTGTGATTGCGTTTTACATCTATTACAATTCTGTCAATCATAGCTTGCTTCCTCCAGATCCCTCTTTGGATTGAATCAGAGAATATCCACATTCCAAACCCTTTCTCATGTCTTTAATCATTTTATGAAAAGTTGCAGATAATTTATGCCTGGAGCTAGCTGTTAGTGGTTCTAATACACATCGACTTGTAGGACATCCTGTATCAATCCTTTGATATTGTATGCCATCGTCATCATCATAACTGTTGTGTTTTTCTGAAAGTGGCAATGGCATGGATGGCCTCACTGCTACCTGCATTGATGATTTCTCTTGGACAGCATGATCACGTTGGATCTGATATTGTTTTATACCCGGTTCATCAGAGGTAGCAACAGAGAGCTCCACATCTTTTCCAATCGGTTTTGTTTGTGAGGAAAAGTATCCTACAGTTTAAACTCTCATTCATTTAACGTGCGCTATTCGATTGGTTGGTACATAAGATTAATTTATCTGTGGGTTTTGGTTGGTTTTGGGATTCGACCATTATTTTTTTGTGCGCCGGCCATTGATCTTTATTGATATCTCTGTCTATCTGAAAATAAGTTTAATGATCGAGTTGTGACACAATATCTGAGAGTCCAAATACGTCCGTTCTACGTTCTTCGACCTTTTGGTGGACGCAGTGCTTTATGCTGTTGAGGGTATTTTTTGGACTTAGTATATTGCAATATTCCAGATGAATGAAAATTGATATTTGAGTTTGTTGTCCAATCATATCATAATTATATTTTTTTTCCATTAAGAATAAAAGTTTTGCAGTAGAAGTTTTTTTTGCTACCGTATGCATTCAATCATATCCATGGTGGGAATAGTTCTCACTGGCAAGGAGAACTATCTTGAATGGTTCCGAATGATAAAACACACCCTCATTTTCAATGAGTTGTGGAAAGGAGTGTGTGTCAGAGAAGGAGACAATGAACCAGTACAGCTTACCTCAGACAAAGAGCTTGTCATTTGGGAAAACAAGAACAGCAAAGCTTATGCATTAATCGCTGCATCTGTAAATGAAGAGGTGAGTCGCCATATTTCGTCATTTTCAACTGCCTTTGAAGACTTACAAAATCTGAAAGAACTCTATGACTCACATTCTGCACTTGAAGTTGTTCAACTCATGATTAAACTCTTCACTCTTGAACTGCAAAATAATGATCCTCTTGCTCTTGCATCTGAAGTAAAATCTATAATGCATGATATCAAATCCACTAAGGTTGAATTGGATATTCCTCTTATCGCTTTTCTCAAGGAACTTTATCCTACTTACTCCAATTATCTTGAGTCATTGTAAGCAAATGGAAATATCAAAGATATAACCTTTGACTCTCTTGTGAAAAAGTTTGTTGAAAGAGAGAAAGCTTTTGGAAAGAAGATAGCCCCTGAATCTTCTAAAGACACTGTGTGCCTTGCTCATAAAGAAAAGCATCCTGCTCAAGATTCTACAAGAGGAAGAGGTGGACGAAGAGGAAGAGGAAGATATTTCAGAGGCAGGGGGGCAAACATTCTCAAGGAGAAAAGGTAGATTTGCACTGCATACACTGCAAAAGAAATGGATCACATGATGCCTCTACATGCAAGCTACCATGGGACAAAATTGAGCAGAAAAGAAACCAACAAAAAGGTAAAACTGATGATACAGACAAAGGTAAAGCACCTGAATCCGCTCACTATGTTGTGGCACAATGTAACATTGGAGTAAATGAAGATTTATTTAATGCTTCACTTGTTTCTTGGAAAAATGATTGGTTGCTTGATTCAGGAGAAACCTACCACATGACTCATAGAAAATATTATTTTGAAGATTTCATTGACAATGTTGATGGAGCAGTATACTTTGCAGATCAATCAAAAATCAAGCCATCATGGCTTGGCACAATCAGGCTTAAACTGCCTGGTCTTCCAGACTTTCTTCTGCATCATGTTCTATATCTCCCATAGCTCAAGAGAAACTTGTTGTCCTTGGTCCACATCCGCCAGCAAGGTCACTCCATTCATATGTTTGATGGCAAGCTTGAGTTAAGAAAAGCATCTGACCACTCACTTGTCATGAGGGGAATAGAAGAAGAAAGGCTTATCAAGCTGCAAGGAACCTCTGCTCATGCACAACATTTCTCATACAATTCTCATCATGAAGAAGGTACACTTCCATCAAGTTTATTATGGCATCCTATATTTGGACATTTGAACTATGACAGTCTCCGCTTGTTGAAGAAAAAAGGTGTTGCTGGTTTGCCTACAATTCCTAGGAAACTTAAGCAATGTGATGCTTGCATTCTAGGAAAGGATAGCAAACAATATTTTCATGATTCACATTCAAGAGCACATAGAAAACTTGAACTCATTCATTCAGATTTATGTGGTCCAATGCCTGTTCCTTCTGCAAATGGAAATAAATATATCATGACATTTATCGATGACTACACCAGAATGTGTTGGGTTTATTTATTGAAGAACAAATCTGATGCTTTTCAAACATTCAAGAATTTTCATAAATGGATTGAAAATGATGCACAATCTCATATTGGCTCTATTCGCACTGATAATGGAAAAGAATACACATCAAATGAATTTGAAAACTATCTTCGCCAACATGGGATCAAACATCAAACAACTGTGCCTTATAATCCCCAAGAGAATGGTGTAGCTGAAAGAATGAATAGGACAATATTAAATATGGTACGATCCATGCTCTTCTTCAAAAATGTAAAGATAATGTTTTGGGCTGATGCTGTTCTATGTGCTGCATATACAAAGAATAGATGTCCATCTAATGCTATAAGAAACAAGACTCTTTATGAAATGTGGTATGGACATGTTCCTTCGGTAAAGCATCTCAGGGTCTTTGGTTCCACCTGCTATGCCTTGATACCAAAGGTAAATAGAAACAAACTTGGTGCTAGAAGTCGTAAGTGTATCTTCCTAGGGTATTCAAACACCTCCAAAGCATACCGCCTCTATGATGAAGTAAATAAGAAATTTGTTGTATCTAGAGATGTAATTTTCCTTGAATCATCCAAAACTGACAATGTTGTTGAGCGGCAACTTGATCGCTTGGATAGATTCGCAAAAGCAAAATCATTTCAAGAATTTGATAATCAGATTCCACATCTTGAAGGGGGGATTCCTATACTAGATCAACATGTGGAATCTTCTTCTGAAGAACACTCTCCCCCACATGAAACTCCAATGACGGATGATGCTTTAATTAATCTAATTGATAGAATTGGGAGACTCAATCTTGATTCAGTCCCAACTCAATCAACGGAGAAACCTGGACCATCTGAGAAAGGTCCCCCAAAGTGGCTGACAAAGACACTTGAAAGTGTTCATCCTGATGAAGTTGGAAAGACAGGAACCAGAAATTCAAACCGGAAAAATGGAGGTGATGTAGATGACTCTAATTCACCTATTGATATGGATGTTTCTTATGATTGTGAATTGAACTTGTCTACAGATTTTGAACCAACTTCCTTCAAATAAGTTGCTTCTCATGATGAATGGAAAGAAGCGATGCAAAAGGAGTATGATGCCCTCATAAAGAACGACACTTGGAAGCTGGTTGATCCTCCATTAGGAACCAAACCAATTGGCTACAAGTGGGTCTACAAGAACAAGTATAAAGCTGATGGCTCACTTGACAAGCACAAAGCTAGGCTTATGGCAAAAGGTTTTGCACAGAAGGAAGGGGTCGATTATGTGGAGACTTTTTCCCCCACAGAAAAATGGGCTACCATCTGGACAATCTTTGCACTAGCAGCTCAGAACGGTTGGAAATTACATCAAATGGATGTAAAAACTACTTTCTTGAATGGAGATCTAAAAGAGAATTTTTTTATGGCCCAGCCTGAAGGATTCGTTGTGAAAGGACATGAACATAAAGTATACAAACTTGTGAAGTCCTTGTATGGCCTCAAACAAGCACCGCGAGCCTGGTATGAAAAACTAACTGAGCATCTTCTAAAACTCAATTTCAAACATTTTGATCTTGATGATGCAACTTTATTTGTCAAGAAAGTTGGCAAAATAGTTGTATATCTTGTGGTATATGTAGATGATCTTTTGATGACAGGGAACAATGAAAGCTACATTGCATCCATAAAGAAGGAATTGGGGAAAAGTTTTGAAATGACTGATTTGGGTTATGTTCATTACTATCTTGGCATTGAAGTAACCCAACATCCAAAGTCCATATTTCTTTCTCAAAAGAAATACATTGGAGATCTGTTGAACAGGTTTGGCATGACAGAGTGCAATCCTCTTGCTACTCCAATGGAACAAAACTTAAAGTTCACATCTATTGAAGGAAAAGAATTTAAGGATGCAACAAAGTATAGACGGCTTGTAGGAAGTCTCAACTACCTAGTTACTACCAGACCAGACATTTCGTTTGCTGTTGTAATCCTCTCCAGGTTTATGCAAAAGCCTTGTGAGGGACATTGGTCTGCTGCAAAAAGAGTTATAAGGTACTTGAAGGGAACTCAAGACTTTGGAATCAAGTATACACAGGTGGACGACTTCAATTTGATTGGATACTCTGATTCAGACTTCGATGGAGACAAAGAAACTGGGGTATCAACTTCAGGATATGCTATGAGTCTTGGATCAGGAGCTGTCTTCTGGAGATCATGCAAACAATCAGTTCCAGCAGATTCCACAACAGAAGCAGAATACGTGGCAGCAGCTGAAGCAACAAAAGAAATTGTGTGGCTCAGGAAAATTCTTGAAGTTTTGCAGGTAAAACAAGTACAATCAACTCCACTCATGATTGACAATACCTCTGCAATAAATTTGGCCAAGAACCCAAAGTTCCATGATCGAACGAAGCACATCAATACTAAATATCATCTGATTCGACATCATGTTTAGGCCAAAACAATCCATCTCCGTCATTGTTCCACAAATGAGCAAATTGCAGACATCTTCACCAAAGCGCTTGGAAAGGAAAAGCTTGAACGATTCAGAATGATGCTTGGACTCACCAACATCCCTTTAGATTAGGGGGGGAATGTTGACACCTAATCCTTGTGATTGGGTGAATTATTGTAAATAGATAAATAGGAAATATGAACAGTCATGGGGAGACGAACTGAACAGTCTCTCCCTCATGTATATAATGAGGACCTACCTGATGGAATAATACAGTCAAATTATTTCTACCTTATGGAGTTACTGCCTGGCCTGACATAATTAATCTTGAAACAAAACAAACCAAACATCCACAAACAAAAAAACAAAACCAAAAAATAATATTAATAAACCAAAAAAGTAGGACAATACTCTGAATTGTCCATTCCATTTAACTTAGACCAGCAAAATTGTGCACATTGAAGAAATGTGAACACTTCCAACTCCTACACCATCCAACTCCAATGTAGCTAGCAGAGTCCTGAAATTTTAAACCCATGTATGCCCAAAGCCTATCTCGCTTAGCTGTAGTGTTCTGTGTCGGGCACTTACAAACACAAATGCTAGTTTGTCTTGCATGCAGGGACTAGTCAGTTCAAATCCATAACAAAAGGTTTAGGCTTCGTAAAAAGCCAGTGAATTATGCTATGACTATGTAAGATTATTTTGTATCATAAAAAATTATTGTTCTCGGTCAAACATATTGTTTTCCCTCTTCGTTATTTTTTTATATAAAAAACTACAAACACAATGAAGTTTAATATAAATTTGGATTTTTGTTTTCTTTTATCCCATAATTTGGCTTTGGGACGGAGTGAGGCACATCTAAGGTTTTTGTTTGGAAATTCTTTGAGAGATTATTCAATTTGGGACGGAGTGTGGCACATTTAAGGTTTTTGTTTGGAAATTCTTTGAGAGATTATTCAATTTGGGATGGAGTGTGGCACATCTAAGGTTTTTGTTTGGAAATTCTTTGAGAGATTATTCAATTTGAAAATGTAGTTGGAGCAGATTTATGTTCAACTATTTGGCCATTTAATATTTTGTTTAGCTTTTTTTTTTAACAAATTCGGTTGCTATATTAATCTCTGAAAAAAAAAAAGAGGGAGTCAGGACTCCTGAAATACAATAGATGCAGAAGAAATTCAGGGTCTGAGGAGTTACATAGAAGAAAGTTCTCCTTAATCCTGCTTCTTGTTGTTTTAAGAAATTCTCGACAGGAATAAATTCTTACAAATTGGAACAACAGAAGTTGACATTGACATATCATTTCTGATCTATGCTAATGTAGTTGTGATGATGTGTTGTATATTCCTCCAGCTTTTCTTCACATTCCTTCGTTAATCCCTGATAAAGAGCCAACGCTTCTGCCCGATTGTTGGATAAGTTCCCAAGACCCCATTCGTAATAGAGAACGCATTCCCCATTAGCATTAAGGATCAGGCCTCCTGCTCCAGCTATTCCTGGGTTTGACTTAGATGCTCCATCAAAGAACAGGTAGTAGTTGTTGCAGTTCTGTAACCAGTTGGCAAACTCCTCCCATTTCAGCCTAATTTTACATGGATGGATTTCCTGATTGCGCTGGACTTTCTCTGTCTTACCTTTCTGAATGCTGTTGTTTTTATCCAGAATGTAACTGATGAAGCTTCTTTCCTCAACACTGTACTTTGTTACATCGATGTTGCTATGTGTTTTGACTGAAATGGTTTCGAGAGCAAGATTCTTTGCCTTGTTGCTGACAATTCTTGATGCTATATTTTTATCCTTAAAAATTCTCCGGTTTCTTGCTAGCCAGATACTCCATAGCATGGTGTAGGGGAGGGTATTCCATACTCTCTTCACTAGGTTGCTTCCCTTATTTCCCCAGGGACAGCTCTTTTTCCAGGCAAGGATCACTTCCCCTATTGATTGCTGGGAAGTCCATGGTAACTTATCAACGAGGTCTAAGTTTTTCCAACAGTCCATAGCATAGGTACAGTCGACAAAAAGATGATGCATGGTTTCTTCAGCACCACAGCAGTTGGGACAGCGAGATGGTCCATTAATACCCCTCTTCTGCAGGTTCTCTGCTGTTAAGATTTTCCCTTTAAGAAGGGTCCATGTAAAGAATTTGTTTTTAGGCAGCGCCTCAGATTTCCAAACGATTCTCCATTGATTCCATAATGGCATGTGGAGGGTGCTGTAGCTGATATGCTGATGTCCTGCTTGAATAGAGTAATCCGATCCTGAGGGGTCCCATTGGAAGTCGTCCTTCTCGTTTTTCTTGATGGGTGCTTTGCCATGGAGCAGAGACAGAAGTGCGGATAAGCTGTAATTAATATCACTAGGGATAGCAGGAAACGTCCATCCAAGCCAAATGTGAGACAAAGGGTCCCATCTAGAGATTTGATCAAGATAAAAGATCCCTCTGTTGTTGAGGAAAGTCAAAATAGGAATAGCTTCGTTATGCCTGTTTATTGGCTGCTGTCCCAAGATTTTATCAGCCCCAATGTTTATGCTAGATCCTCCCCTAGGGACTTTGGAAATATTCTGAGTCATCATAGGAATAGCTTTTTTGCACAGTCGCCAAATTTTTGAGGAGTCCCTATTGGGGATATCAGAGTCTAGGAGCTGCTGCCTGGGGAAGTTCAGATATTTGCTTTCCAGGACCTGTTTCCACCACGCCGGAGGACCAGTGATGAGCCTCCAAACTATCTTCCCTCCGAAGGCAAGATTAGTGAAAGTGGGTGACCTAACACCGAGACCCCCTCTGTCCTGAGCCTGAATGACTTGTTTCCAACTGACAAGGTTGAATTTCTTCTTGTCGTTTTTCCCCCCTTGCCAGAGAAAATGTCGTAGGACAACATCCATTTTGTGAAGGAAAGAGGCAGGAGCTTGGAAGAGAGAAAAGCGATAGAGGGGTAGAGAGGAAATACCTGATTTCAGAAGGGTGAGCCGGCCTGCTGGGTTGAGCCACATTGAACCCCATTGCTGAACTTTCCTCTTCATCTTGTCAATGATGTTGTCCCAGGTTCCTGCTTTCAAAGGTCCTAGGCTCACTGGCATGCCCAGGTAAGAGAAATGAGTCCAGTCTAGATTGCAAGAGACTCCAAAGATATTTGCAATGTTGTGAATGACCTGATTAGAAGCGTTCCATCCATAGATACAACTTTTTTGCTGGTTGATCAGGCCTCCGGAGTACTCCATAAATCTGTCAAGAAGAGACTTGAACCTTCGTGCTATGGTGGTGGAGGCTCCTCCAATGAGCAAGGTGTCGTCCGCGAACTGTGAGTGGTTGATATTCTTAGCTCCATTTCCAAATTTTATGCCTGAAATGAGACCCACTCTTCTGTTGTGGTTCAGAGCTTGGCTGAAGGATTCCGCCATGAGAATGAAGAGATAAGGGGAGAGGGGGCAGCCCTGTCTGAGACCCCTAGAAGATTGAAAGGCATCACCCGGCCTTCCATTGACGAGAGGGGAAATCCAAGGTCCAGAGATGCAAGCAGAAATAAGACTGAGGAAGGGCGACTCAAACCCCATCTTTCTTAAAACAACAAAGAGGAAGGAGTGTCTAACTCTATCAAATGCGTTGGCCAGGTCAAGTTTGAGGATGAATCCTTTCTCCTTCCTGGATAGACTCGAGTGAATGGCTTCCTGCACAAGCAGAATAGAGTCAGTAATTTGTCTGTTGGGCAAGAACCCTCCTTGATTTTCAGAAATCAAAGAGGGGAGGAGAGGTTTGAGTCGAGATGCCAGGATTTTGGACAAGATTTTATAAGAAGCATTGCAGAGGGATATGGGCCTAAACCGAGAGAAGGAAGAAGGTCGATTTTCTTTAGGGATGAGGGCAAGGAATGTTGCATTAGTATAACCACCTATCTTGCCCTTCCGCTGAATCCACCTGATCATCTTGATTAGATCCTTTTTTATTAAACCCCAGAATGCCCTGTAGAAACATATGGGGAATCCGTCAGGCCCGGGCGCCTTATCAGGATTCAGAGTCCAAATTGCACTTCTTATTTCCTCCTCTTCGATTTCTTTATTCAGGCTATCATTCATGTCCTTGGTGAGACCTTTAGGGAGGTGTTGAAGAAGATCATCATAATCCTCTTCTCCTTTGGTTTCAGTGAGCAGATCTCTATAGAACTCTGTGGCAGCGTTTCTAATGGCCTCTTGAGTGTTTTGCTGATTGCCCTCCTTATCCAAGATTGAACAAACATTGTTCCTGAGTTTTCGAGCTTTTGTTTAGCTTTTTATTACTTTGATTGAGGTTTAGATAATATTTGTGATAAAATTTTCGGAATTTATGGATAAAGTGATGTTATTTTATTTTATATTATATTTATCAATTTTTTATTTCAATTATTTGATGTAAATCTAATATATATATATATATATATATATATTTAAAGTGAGAAAATTTATTATAATTTAGTGGTCAAATTGAGGACAGTGATCTTTAACTGCTAACTTGTAGGGTCACTTATCACTTTTATTCAAAGAAAATCACCCTCCCTGGAATAATTTGTCGGTGGTCCGTAAGGGGGCAGACTTTCGCTCCTGCCATATGCCCCCTGAGCCGTTAACTTGTTTCCTCCTCCCAGATGCTTTTGGGTCTTGGGCCGTTAACCTATTTCCTTACATGTGAGGAAGACGAACTCTTAATCAAGCAAAAATAGTTTTAAGGCATACTTCAACCCCAAAATCCAATTTATATTGTCATCCTCATTTTTAATTATTTACTAAAATAAAATGAAAATAAAAATTATCAAACACAACCGAGGTTACACAAAATTTAAATTTAAAAATTTTATTTAAGTTTTTTGAATTACTTTTGCCCAACAAAACATAGGTTTCGCAAAGTTTAAAGTTAGCGTTGGTATTTAAGGTTTTCTATTACTTTTGGGTGTTTCAGTAAAAGCTGTTGAAACCATTGATGCAAAATGTTTTTAGAGCTGTATTACATCATTAGAATAGAATGGCCCAAGTTCTGCTTACAACTTCCTAAACCAGATATTCGTTGTTTCAAAGGTCTTTGTTTTCTTAATGTTATAATAATATGTTGGATTTGAATATGCACACAGAACTGCATGCGCTAAAGAACAGACGCTTCACTCGGATAGCGGTGAATTGTGGACGTCTCCGCTGCATTAGGAAATTTGTGAGCAGTAACTCCTCCAGTTTGGGGATGTAGCTCACATGGTAGAGCGCTCGCTTTGCATGCGAGAGGTACGGGGTTCGATACCCCGCATCTCCAAAACAGAAAATCAGGTGCACTTTTTTATGAGGAAAATTTGATCAACATGCAAACCAACAAGGGATTAACAGAGTAGGATGAACAAATTCAATATTTAACGCTGGGTAGAATGGACGAACTCGTTGCAAATTCAATTCCACAGATAGAGAATAATTGCAACTCCTGTCTTCGATTTAGTGGAAGACAGCACAGCGCAAACCTCTGAGTAGAACGGACGAACTCAATGCAAATTCATTTCCACAAATAGAGGATAATTGCAACTCTTAAGAGTTTGGATCATTAGCATCGCTAACTTCACACTATCTTTTTGGTTTTCCATGTATTATGTAAATTCTTATATCAAACAACAGCTGCATGCAGCGGTAGTCCCTGCCGGGAAAGTTTGATAAAGACATGTCTAAGTTTTGGCAACTGCAAAGTTTGATAAAGACATGTCTAAGTTTTGGCAACTGCAGCTAGAAAAAAGTCTCAGGAAGATGAATTGTGATTATGGAGATAGCATAAACCCTGGGAAATTTGCCTTGTCCAACCCTTTGACAGCTTTCATGTCAACATGCTTGTGCTTCTTCCCATATATGCTCACAGATGAAACCCAAACTCAACCAGGGGAACAGAGAAGAACTAACTGTCTCAGAGTCTCTTAGGGTATGAATAAGTTTGTTGTTTCTGCACTTGTAAACTTCATATAAGTAGTCACTCTGTAAAATCAGACTGCAAAATGGATCAAATGTAGCTAGTAGACATGAATCCAAGTACTTTTGAACTTGCAATCTAGTCTCAACAATGCAAATACCATTATAATACGAAATTCTCAAGCAGTATGAATGCAGATCTCCATAGACTGAAAAGTGCCGATTTCATCGCAAAACAAAAAGAAAGAAAAAACTAATTGATGTTGCTTCTTTAAAAGATGAGAAATGAGAAAACGGTTAGTGTGCATTTCTGTCCATTCCAACTGGAATATGAAACCATAATGATGGAGACTGCTTCGACAATGGCATCAAAATAAGGGGTCATGTGGATGTTGAATAATAAAGTTATAAGTAAAGAGGAGGTTGATACCCTGTCCAAATAATGCACCAGCATCTGCATATCATCTTTTGCAATCAATTTCCATGTATCTAAAATTGTATCTAAATAGCTTACAACCAATGCAGTTATGCTCAATTATGTCACAAATATCAAGATATTGTTGAAATAGCAAATGCTCATGTCACCACTGAATATTAGTGATAAGCTTGTTGGGCCTTAAGCCCCAATATTGATTCAGCCATACTAGAGGAAAAATTCATATATGAACGCACTTACCCTTGGGAATGGAAATAAACATGCAAGTATTTCCCACAGCACCATCCCCACAGTCACACACTTAATAAATCTGGCAGTACTCATGGTTGCTTGGACTCTTCCTAAAAAGTGATTATATTTGCTGGAACATTTCCCGTCTTGAATCAAGGACAAGAAAGTGTCAGTCTCCGAACATTCTAGACTGCAAAACTAATGCACAAATCAACTCCAAATCAAACTGCAATAACCCCTTGAAACCCAAATGAAAACCCATTCAGATTGCGATATGAATGCCAACAAAATGAACTTTACTTCAAAGACAACAAAACTGTAGCAACATAAATCCTGCTCCAGCCCAGAAACAAATGAATAAAAAAGAGCAGACTCAATATAAAGGAAATGGATTATTACCCAAAAAAGTTGAACTTTTCTGTCACCAGAGTTGAACCTGTAATAACCATATGGTTGAAAGTTCTATAGGTACTTGTTCATTGACCAAGTGGAGAAAACCATCCATATGCACACAAGTCCAAGGAGACATGGTGTGGAAGTCTGATGAGTCTGCAAGTGTGAATAGTGAAGCAAACATCTTCAATAAGTTTGCAATAGAATCCTCTGAAAATCCATTCTTCCCATAATTCAATCCACTTTCTGTACTGCAATGACCTGTATTCCTCACTCCATATGACAATATCCAGCACCAGGGCTGCTTCTAAATTCTAATCACCTGCAGCAAGCTATTTGCTTCTTTCAATTTATTGAGGAGAAGAGTTTGTAATAGCTAGATCATTTCATTGTTCCCCTCAGAAAACTGAGGTAGTGAATTGAACTTTCAGTCATAACCATAAACTTTGAAAACCTTCCAACATTCCACTTAATCAAGTGTACATGCTAATTACTAATGTAAACTCAGATGAAATGATCATAGGAGTGAAGAAGGCCAACAAAGAAAAATATTACCAGTCTTTGCAAATATAAAATAGAGGCTCCATTAGTACTCTCATATCATCACTTCGTTACGACTCGTGAGAAGCCTCACTGTTATACCAATAAGTATAGAATAACATAATAATTCATGTTATCCCTGGGTTTTGGCATTCTTTGCACTAACAACCAGTGATACTGCTGTTGGAAAAACTCCCGGAAACCATTACTTTTACACAACAAACTCGTGGGTAACATCTAGCTCCTATTTGGGGACATGTGGTTCTTGAGCTGTGCATGAGAACCCCAAAATTTCTTAACCCCATCTCTCTTTGCTTTTGCTCAACACATGAAATAGAACTACAGCAATTTGGAATAGCAAATATCAAGATATGGAAACAAAAAATATGTTTTAACTTCAAGATTGGCACCCTACCCCACCCAACCTTGCAACAATAAATCGAACATGAACACACAACCTCCATACATACGCAAGTGAATTTACAAAAATAGAAATGCGAACCAAACCTGTAGCGTCTTGGGACTGTTTTGATAAATTTTTAAATTACTATCCACTGCCAAACAAATATTTAAATGAACAATACTATTCTAAATCAAATACAGTTAATATAATGAATAAGCTAATCATGGAGCTTAATCTTCCAAATTCAAAGATTAAACCATATTGAAGGCCCGACTAGTCCTCCGCATTTCAATCTCGAAATGAAGTTATACATGTTAAATAGGGTTAGATTTGTGGTTTAAGATGCCAGTGCAGGAGATCACCAAAAAGAAACATAAATACAGAGAACCCAACTCTAGGAACTTTGCTACCTAGCATGAATTTGAATAAAACTTTATGCATCCAATTCTGAAGCTTGCTGTGAAAATTCTCAAAATTAACAGACCTTCTGTACAAGAGGACACAAACAAATTTGTCACCAGCTGGGATCCGAATCAAGCAACAGAAAAAAAATGAGACAGAATTTGCTCAAGACACAATGTGTACCTGTTACTGTGCAAGACTCAAATATGACATTGAAAAGAGAAAATACAAACAAAAAATTGTTATGTTCACTTGGGAACTCTTGTTGCCTGACATCAGGAAACATAATTAATCAGTTAAAATCCATATATATATATATATATAAACATTCCAGTGACAAAATAGCATCCCAAATCAGCACCATATTCAAATAAGCATTGCAACATCTACAGGTTGGAAGTTTCAGGGGCTTATCGAATCCTAGAAAATGCAGAAACAAATAGACAAACATCCACATGAAATTCCTGTTCTCCCTGTTTGCTTGCTTGGTCAAGCTGCTTGATAGCAACCTTACTACCATCCTGCAACACTCCTCTATACACAGGGCCAAAGACGAGGTGACATTTCATATTTGAAGTCCGAGCATTCAGGCAAGACTTCTATGGCTGCAGGCCTTCTGCTGGTTCCATTTTGTTGGTTCTACTGCATGGAGAGAACACAATGGAAGAAATGGAAGCCAGGTTATTTAACAGTTTGACTTAACATTACTGCTCTGCCTCTCATCCAGCAACTGTGTGCACAACCCTCAGAATTTAAAAAGTTATTTCACAACAAAGCGTAAACAAGACGAGACCTTGAACCTCAATTCCATAAAGTGCATGGACGCTTACCCTTCTGCAAGCCTATACAATGTCAGGCCCGAAGTCCAGAATATTCTTTTTCTTTATATAGGAGAGTACAAATTTCATTTCCCTTTGACATAGTGGTTGAGAATAAGGTCTTTCATAACAAGTGTCATACTGATTAGTGATGAGGTCTTATTTCACTTCAACATAACTCCAGAATGTTCTTTTTCTTTATCTATGAGAGTACAAATTTCATTTCCCTTTGTTTTCTGTATTCATTATCTAATTCACTTCAACATTTCCATTCATCCCTTTTAACATATGTTACTTAAAAAAAAGAGATAAACACTCATATCAAGAGATAAGATAAATTTGACTTACTTAACTAATTTTCATTACCATTAATATAAATTAATAATTTTATATTTTATATTAATATTTTTAAATTTTAAAATCATATTAATAGTTTAAAATTTTAAAATGATTATCAAAGTGGTGTAATTTACACAGCATTATTCATATTAAATAGTTCACAAATTTAAGGAATGGTTTTGGAGGCAATCCTTCAAGTTGATTTAATATTGTCCATTGTTTGTGTTTTATATTACAATTTATCTTACTACAATGATATATCATTACAATTTATCTTACTACAATGATATATCATTTTATTGTGATATTAGGCTATATTAATATTTTTTCATATATTATAAAATATAACTATAAAATTTTAGACAAGTGAAATGGACTTAATTCATATAATTAATTGAATTATAAAAAATTAATATTAATTTAATAAAAAAAATTATATTTTTAAGTTGAATTTAATTTTTAATGAACTTAAAACATTAAATGATAAGTTAATTAAATTTAACAAATTCAATTTATGAAAAACAATATGACTAAAATTTAATTTATAATACTAAGTAAATCTATAGAAAAAACAATATCACTAAAATTTTTCATATTTAATGATTGATTTTGAGAAATTTTGTGAGTGTGTGGAAAAGTGTTTACCTTGACCATGCCTAAATGCATTTACATGATATTATATAACTTAGTTTTATGATACAACTTGATTTTGAAGCCCTTGAAACTAATGAATCATATACCTCTAAATAGCTGGTTATAATTTGTCATAAAATAGAAAATTAAATTTGAATTCACAAACCATTAATTATGTCAAACTCATGGCATCATATTATCTTTGAGAGATTCTCTATAACAAAAGTCCATGACTAAATATTATTATATTCAATAATTATTAAGCTAAGATTCTAATTAATAAAAGACAATGCAATTTTTACATTTAAAAACGCAGGATGAAAATCTAATAAAAAATCCTTCGATTATTATAAATATGTTCCAATAACTAAAAACCTAATATATCTTATATGTATAAAGGAAAGTTTTTTTTGACTAAAGAGATATCCTTCCATCACTATAAAGTTAGAGAACTTGTTCATAACAATTTTGTAATGATATTTTTAAAATAAAATTTTTCAATTATCTAAAACTTTGTTTTTTTTTTGTTTCATTAAAATTTAATATTCAATTTACCAAAACACAATAGTCCATATACATAAAACAAAACAAAAAAAGACCATCCATAGCCTCTTGACCTCATTAAGTTGATCTTTAATCTAATCTAGCCTAATGTTCATTTCCTTTGGAATTATATTTTCCTTTCATATATCTTCTTGAGATATGGATTGAGAAGAGACTGAAAATTTGGAATCACAGATTCCTGTCCAACGCAAGGCACCTAGTCCTTATAAAATCTGTGCTCGAAGCCACACCTGTATACTGGATGTCACTCGCCTGGATTCCTCGGGGAATACTCGGCCGCATTCAACAGATATGTTGCAGATATCTATGGAATGGACAAAAGGAAGGAAAAACTTTTGCTTGGGTGAGCTGGAAGAAAATTGCTCTGCCAAAAAAATGGGGGGGATGGGGGCTAAAAGACCTGTCTGTTTTTGCACAAGCCCTTGCAGCCAAGATGAGCTGGACCCTCCTCACTTCACAGAATCTATGGACCACTGTGTCATACCATAAATACATCTGGCCGCAGCAAATCTTGGACTGGGTTCGCCTACCAGACTGGCCTCGTTTGGGCATCTCTATAGTCTGGAAATCAATCCTACAAACTATGCCTTTCATCAGATCTAGTCTGGCATGGCGCATAAACAATGGTAACTCAGTGTGCATTGGTATTGACCCATGGATAGGGGGGGAAACAGGTATCAGCTGCCACCTGACCTGATACAATATCTACAACATAGAGATACCATAGTGATCACACATATTTTTGATCGTGAGCGCAACAATGTCTTCAACCAGAAATGGAGGAAAACCCCTGAAGTTGGCACTCCTATATAGTGGCATCAGTCCTAGGCAACATATCTAATGGCATTGACTGAAGCTCATGTGCGTATAAATGATGAACCAGATGAACTTGTATGGATGCTTGATGAGCATGGAAAATATACTCCAAAGTTGGGCTACACCCACCTTCTCTCGGATCGCAAACCTGAACTTTCAAAAGAATGGTGGCAACAGATTTGGAAACTGAAAACACCTCTGTGGGCGCGACTATACATGTGGAGTGTCCTGAGCAACAAAACCCCCACAGACGAAGCCCTCTTGCACAAATCCATACATGGTCCGATCTGGTGTGTATTATGCAAACAAGACTCTGAACCAAACGAGCATATGTTTTTGCTCTGTCCGACTGTCGTCTAGTTTTGGCAAACTACAACTCAACAACTCTCTATTCAGAATACATGGTAGGGTCCCTCTATACTACAAGCCTAGAACAATTGGAACGCAGCACACCAGGGCTCCAAGAAACAATGCCTTCCTCTCATCCTCTGTTGGACTATATGGCTCACCCGGAATCACATAATTTTCAATGATGCAACTGCCCGATGGCCTTTTATCATTGCAAAGGCTGTGGCAGCCTATCATGACATCCCTAAAGTTGAAAACTCCCACATTCATAGAACTACTGCCCCCGGACGGATTGAAAAAAATAGGCCATGGGAATTTTTCGATGGAGCAGCCTAATCTCATGGATGTGGAGTGTTGAAAATAGCAACAAGAAATGCTAAATATAGAAGTGCTAAAATTATCATTGCTATAAATAGCATTTTGGGATACATTCCAATTTTAGTTAGTCCCTGAACTAAAATTGAGAATTAAAATTTGAATTTGATCTTAGCCGCTGTTTGAAAAATAATTAATTAATTCATCTTGAGTTAATTAGTTGGAGAAAATCAAACATGAAGTCCATGTGGAGACATGCAACAATTATCCATTTGATTGAGGAAGTTATCCATCAATTAAGGAGATAAGGTTGAGTTGTAATTTTGAGTTGTAATTAGTTAGCTCAGTTAACTGAGTTAAGTCCAGTTAAATTAGTTCCAATAGTTGGAGGAACTAATTGTGAGTTCAGTTAGTTGATGCATGCATGCATGTAACTAGTGTACTTCAGATAACTGAATATTCTCTCATAAATAACTCATGCATGTCAGTTCAGTTAGAGACCCAGTTGAGATCAGATGATGGGACAGTGTACTATCAGTTGCAGGAATATTCCCATGAGGATATCTCTTGCATGCAGAAGGAATTCTTTCCTTGAGGATTGCACAGTTAGATCAGAGGTCAGAGAGTGTGTGTGAGATAATTTCACACAAGTGGCAGCTTTTGGACCCCAAGAGAAACTGCGCAAGGAAATAGGAGGCTTGGAGGATTGAAGGAAGGCATATGTTGTGTCTATTCAGTCTATGAGTTGTGTTGAGGGATTGCACTAAGAGTTGGATAGCTTGTGAGCTAAAGCTTTGTGTAATCTCTAATATGTTTCCACTTGTTTGATAATATAGATAGAGGGGTTTTTAGCTGAGGCTTTCCCCAGATTATTCTTCTGTGTTCGTGTGTGATTGAATTCTCATTCTCTGTTATATGTGTTCTAAATTGATCATGCTCAAATTTATTGATCCAAAATGGATCCTAGAAAACCCTCTAAGTCTTCAAAGTCTTCTAAAATCAAAAACTACCGCAAAGGATGAACTTTTGAAAAAGGCGGATTACACTATCGGGCTTGAAAAACATGAAGTAATGACCAAAAAACAGAGTTATTGGAGGCTTGGACAGTGATGCACAGGAGCTGTCGGATCTGTTAGATCAATGGTCCAGATCCGATCAGCATATCACAATCGGAGATGGCAAGCGGAGGCTATTGGAGGCTACCATGTGAAAATTGCGACAGCGATCAGCGCGAGTCAATGAGGACCATTGATCAAGCGTGTAGATCAATGGCCCAGGTTAACTCGCAATATCGTGTCGGCAAAATACAAAGGAGCGCTTACCAACGGCCCGGGGACTATGTGATATGCGATTGCGACATGTCGCATCGCAAAATCACATCGCGACAATACAAAGGAGCGGGGCCAATACATATGTGAATTGCGATAAATCTGTACCCGACGGGTCTTATGGATAAAATTTAATATATTTTGAGTTCTGGAAAAAGGGCTTTTTCTATGTATTTCGTGTTTTCGTTAAATAAACGAAATACAAAGAGAATGCGCCCAATGCGATGAAGTCGGACCCGAAAGGGTTTAAAAATGCCACTGTATATTATTTGAAGTCCGCCATGGAGCCATTTGTCGAGATTTCAGTGTTTTAATGTATTTTTCAAATACAAAGGAAAACCACAGCACAGGGAAACTTGCGACTTGCAATAGTGATTACAGTCGGACCTGATAGGAGTCTAGGGCAGAGTTAATGATTTTTAAAATTCGATAGAAAGAGCTTTTGTAGATTTTTCCTGTGTTTAGTGTATTTCTCTATGTAAGCCGAGAACGATTAATTTGGGGATTTCAAAGGCGCCGATGGTCCCTTCTGTTATAAAACAGGTGGCCACCATCCCTGAAGACGTTTAGCAATGATTGCTTAACGCTCAAAGGGGGATTTGAGAGGACAGAGGCCAGGAGCTAGAGAGCCCAGAAGAGGAAAGGAACAGACAATGTCGATTGGATTAAAAGCCACGGAATGACAGAGACAGAGATAAGCAGTGCTGAGGCAGAGAAAAGACAGAGACAGAGAATGAGAAAAATATTCCGTGTACTCAGAGAGGCTTGAGGGATTTAAGCAAAACTCTTGTTGTTTTGTATTTGTTGTGTTGAGACTCAATTTGAGCTCACATTTTGTAAAACTATGCTCTTGAAGACATAATAGAGAGGTCACCACTGAAGGCTGGACCAGGAGACGTAGCCCAAGAGTTTTAGGTGAACTCCATATTAAACTTGTTTTGTTATGTCTGTTTGTCTATTATGCTTCTCTAACTGCTCACTGTCTATATTATTCGCAATCTTATCGATCCGTTGCACTAAGTAATATAGGAAAATCCATGCACATGAGTCTGTAATACCTGAAAATTGATCTAAGATCTTCATTTTCAGATCATTGATTAAGCTTCCGCAAGTTTGTTTGTAGAAGTAGATCTAGTATATTGCTTTAGTACATTGCATTATTAGGTGATCTACAGTGGGAATTTCTACATGGTATCAGAGCAAAGGTGATCAAAGCAGAGAACAATATATAAAGAAGGGAGAAGTTTGAAGTTTGAAGTTCCTGATTATAGAAATCGAATTCTTATCACATCTCAAATTTCACCAATGGCGTTCAACAGTTTGAGACTCGAGTATGCCCTGGATGGCAGCTCAAATTATATATCCTGGAAGGATCGCATGGAAATAGTATTAGAGGACAATGGTTTGAAGGAATTCATTGATCAAGAAGTCCCCAAGCCAGCAACTGCTAATGCCCAAGAATTGGCGGAATGGAAGAAATGTGTGGCTAGAGCAAGGATGATTCTTCTGGAGGGAGTTCAAGACCACATTGTCTCGAGTCTCCATGGGAAGGAGACACTTTTTTCAATGTGGAAAACATTGAAGGATCTATATCAGAACAGCAACGATCAGAGGAAGATGGCGCTGAAAGACAAGCTTCGAAAAATCAAGTGTGAAAAGGGCAACACGATCTCGACATATCTGAACAAGCTCACCACCTGCAAGGATGAGCTTGGAAGTGTAGGAATCACGATAGTTGATGATGACATGGTGATCTTGCTCTCCTCGGCCTTCCTAAGAGCTGGCATAGTTACCAAGACTCGGTACATGGAAGAGAGAAACTGTCAGATTGGGAATGACTTTGGTCGGATCTGATGCGGGAGGAGATAAGAAGAAGCACCAGAGATGGATCTTCGTCAAAACAAGATGATGAAGAAAAGCTAGCCTTAGCGAGTAAGGCGAGGAAAGGGAAAGGGAAGGCATCCCATTCCAAATCCAGTTCTTCCCATGGTGGGAAGAACATTGACAAATCGAAAGTGCGATGCTTTCATTGTCATGAGGTGGGCCATTATGCTACAAATTGTCCACAGAAGAAATCCAAGAAGGGATCAGATGGTGAGACACTGGCCTCACAGTTTGAATTAGATTTCACCCTCATCGCATGTATGGTTTCATTGATTGTGGGGTGTGTTTGGTACCTGGACAGTGGAGCTTCATTCCACTTGACTGGCGACAAGAACCTTTTTAGTACCTTAGAGGAGAAGGATCTCCAGATACGGATCGAGATGGGCGATGATGGAAAGTATTGTGTTTCAGGTGAAGGTATGATTATGTTTCAGAGGGAGCATGGAGCTCCTCTCACCCTGACTGATGTAAAGTATGTGCCTGGTTTGAAGAAGAATCTTGTGTCCATCGCTATGTTGGAAGACAAAGTATATGATGTAGTCTTTAGTAAAGGAAAGGCATTCGTAAGGCATATCGGCACTGGAAAGACCAAGAGGATTGGGATTCGAGTTAAGAATCTCTACAAGCTGGAGGTATACGACTGTGCTGCATTGAGTTTTGTTGACACCTAATCATCAGGATTGGTTGAATAACTGAAATTGATGTAAATAAATAATAGAAAATATGAAGAGTCACCGGGAGATGAAATGAATAGTCTCTCCCTCATGTATATGATAAAGACCAACCTGAATGAATATTATGATTTTTTTTTAGGAGTTACCTCCTGGTCTGACATGGTATCAGAGCCAGCGCCATTTTTGGCTTCCAGCGCCATTTTGTAACTCCCTTCTGCCATTTCTTCAGAAGTTCGTCCTGCATTTTCCTGCTAATTTTCCTAATGGTATAACTCTATCCCTCTGCCAATTTTCCTGGTATAGCCTCCCACGCTCCTCCACTTTCATGCTCTGCCGTGTTCTTTTCCCAGAATATTGCATTGGTGTGGTCTGACATGAAGTGCTTTGAAGGGTTTTGAACCTATGATGGTGGGGTTGGCACAGAAAAAGGAGCTGAAAATATCAAAAATCCACATGTATATTCTTCATCATCAGCTTTAATCAGTCGAAATGGAATTCTGTGTGTCATGGGTCTTGCATCCGCTGGACTCGTTTCTTGGTTATTGTCTGTTTTGATCAGTCGCAGACGTGCCCATTTTGAAGCCCAGCATTCTATCTTACCCTACGTGGCCCTCTCCACACATTGTTGTTCACCTCCATTTCGCTGGATGCAAGGGCATCAGAGCATCTGTCCCCACTCCTGCTATCACACCCAAAGCGATTTGTTGTGCGATAGGGAGATCGAGTATGCGGAGGTATTGAGGAATTCCAGCAAAGAAGTGGAATTGGTGGTGTTTGAGGAGGAAGAACATGGCTTCTTCACGCTTACGCCCAACTCTCTGGCCTCTGGATGGCTAATGGAATGTATCATTCAGTTTGTGAAATCGCACCCCAAGTGAGAATCAATCGCATCCATGAGAAGACTCCAACTTGCCAACGGAGTTTGAATAAAGCTGGTATTACTCCATATTACGCTGACCTCTATACGTTGCTGGTATATATAAGCATTGTTCCACATATATAATGTTGTCTCCACGCTAATGTTGTTTTCATATAGACGATATCCCATATATACCACGCTGTTGGGCTCCCATAATATTGTTTTCATAACGTTGTGGCTAACATAGTTAACACTCCTGTGTTTGACTGTGTTTAATATATTGTTTGTAAATACCACCATGGGGCCCGAACACACTTTGATATCCGCTCTAATACCTCTATCAAAATCAGTTTTTTTTAGTAGCAGAAGTTTTTTTTCTCCACAAAAGCACATTTTTTTGCCAGCAGAAGTATTTTTACAACACTCAAATTTTTCAATGCATTCAATCATATCTATTGTGGGAGTAGTTTTCACTGGCAAGGAGAACTATCCTGAGTGGTCCCGGAAGATAAAACACACCCTCATTTTCAATGAGTTGTGGAAAGGAGTGTGTGTTGGAGATGGAGACAAAGAGCCAAAACAACCTACCTCAGACAAGGAGTTCGCCATTTGGGAAAATAAGAACAGCAAAGCCTATGCATTAATTGCAGCATCTGTAAGTGAAGATGTGAGTCGCCATATTTCGCCATTTTCAAATTCTTTCTAAGCCTTACAAAAACTGAAGGAACTCTATGACTCACACTCTGCACTTGAAGTTGTTCAACTCATGATTAAACTCATCACTCTTGAATTACAAAATAATGATCCTCTTGCTCTTGCATCCGAAGTAAAAGCTATAATGCATGATATCAAAGCCACTAAAGTTGAATTGGATATTCCTCCTATCGATTTTTTCAAGGCACTTTATCCTACTTACTCCAATTATCTTGATTCATTGCAAGAAAATGGAAATCTCAAAGATATTACCTTTGACTCTCTTGTGAAAAAATTTGCTGAAAGAGAGAAATATTTTGGAAAGAAGACAAGCCCTGAATCTTCTGAAGAGGCTGTGTGCCTTGCTCATAAAGAAAAGAATCTTGCCCAAGATTCTTCCAGAGGAAGAGGTGGTCAAAGAGGAAGAGGAAGATATTTTAGAGGCGGGGGGGCAAACACTCTCAAGGAGAAAAGTCAGATTTGCACTGCATACGCTGCAAAAGAAATGGATCACATGATGCCTCCACATGCAAGTTACATTGGGACAAAATTGAGCATCAAAGAAACCAACCCAAAGGTAAAACTAACGACACAGACAAAGGTAAACCACCTGAATCCGCTCATTATGTTGTGGCACAATGTAATATTGGAGTAAATGAAGATTTATTTAATGCTTCACTTGCTTCTTGGAAAAATGATTGGTTGCTTGATTCGGGAGAAACTTGCCACATGACTCATAGAAAAGATTTTTTTGAAGAATTTACTGACAATGTTGATGGAGCAGTATACTTTGCAAACCAATCAAAACTCAAGCCATCAGGGCTTGGCACAATCAGGCTTAAATTGCCTGGTCTTCCAAACTTCCTTCTGCATCATGTTCTATATCTCCCACAGCTGAAGAAAAACTTGTTGTCCTTGGTCCACATCCAACAGCAAGGTCACTCCATTCATATGTTTGATGGCAAGCTTGAGGTGAGAAAAGCATCTGACCACTCACTTGTCATGAGGGGGATAGAAGAAGAAAGGCTTCTCAAGCTACAGGGTACCTCTGCTCGTGCACAACATTTCTCATACAATTCTCATTATGAAGAAGGTACACTTCCATCAAGTTTATTATGCCATGCTAGATTTGGACATTTGAACTATGACAACCTCCGCTTGTTGAAGAAAAATGGTGTTACTGTTTTGCCTACAATTCCTTGGAAACTTAAGCAATGTGATGCTTGTATTCTAGGAAAGCATAACAAACAGTCTTTTCATGATTCACATTTAAGAGCACATAGAAAACTTGAACTCATTCATTCAGATTTATGTGGTCCAATGCCTATTCCTTCTGCAAATGGAAATAAATATATGATGACATTTATTGATGACTACACCAGAATGTGTTGGGTTTATTTATTGAAGAACAAATCTGATGCTTTTCAAACATTCAAGAACTTTCATACATGGATTGAAAATTATGCACAATCTCATATTGGCTCTATTCGCACTGATAATGGAAAATAATACACTTCAAATGAATTTGAAAACTATCTTCGCCAACATGGGATCAAACATCAAACTACTGTGCCTTATAATCCCCAACAGAATGGTGTGGCTGAAAGAATGAATAGGACAATCTTAAATATGGTACGCTCCATGATGTTTTTCAAAAATGTAAAATTGATGTTTTGGGTTGATGCAGTTCTATGTGTTGTATATATAAAGAATAGATGTCCATCTAATGCTATCAAAAACAAGACTACATATGAAATGTGGTATGGGCACATTCCTTCGGTAAAGCATCTCAGGGTCTTTGGTTCCACCTGTTATGCCTTGATACCAAAGGTACATAGAAACAAACTTGGTGCAAGAAGTCGTAAGTGTATCTTCCTGGGGTATTCAAACACCTCCAAAGCATACCGTCTCTATGATGAAGTCAATAAAAAGTTTGTTGTATCTAGAGATGTAATCTTTCTTGAAACATCCAAAACTAACAATGTTGTTGAACAACAACTTGATCGCTTGGATAGATTCGCAAATGCAAAATCATTTCAAGAATTTGATAATCAGATTCCACATCTTGAAGGGGGGATTCCTATACTAGATCAACCTGTGGAATCTTCTTCTAAAGCACTCTCTCCCCCGCATGAAACTCCAACAATGGATGATACTTTAAGTGATGTGATTGATAGAATTGGGAGACTCAATCTTGATTCAGTCCCAACTCAATCAACGGAGCAGCCTGGACCATCTGAGAAAGGTCCTCCAAAGTGGCTGACAAAGAAACTTGAAAATGTTCATCCTGATGAGGTTGGAAAGACAGCAACTAGAAATTCAAACCAGCAAAATAGAGGTGATGTAGATGACTCTGATTCACTTGTTGATATGGATGTTTCTTATGATTGTGAATTGAATTTGTCTACAGATTTTGAACCAACTTCCTTCAAAGAAGTTGCTTCTCATGATGAATGGAAAGAAGTGATGCAAAAGGAGTATGATGCCCTGATAAAGAATGGCACTTGGAAGCTGGTTGATCCTCCATTAGGAACCAAACCAATTGGCTACAAGTGGGTCTACAAGAACAAGTATAAAGCTGATGGCTCACTTGACAAGCACAAAGCCAGGCTTGTGGCAGAAGGCTTTGCACAGAAGGAAGGGGTCGATTATGAGGAGACTTTTTCCCCCACAGTAAAATGGGCTACCATCCGGACACTCTTTGCCCTAGCAGCTCAGAACGGTTGGAAAGTCCATCAAATGGATGTAAAAACTGCTTTCTTGAATGGAGATCTAAAAGAGAATGTTTTTATGTCCTAACCTGAAGGATTTGTTGTGAAAGGACATGAACATAAAGTATGCAAACTTGTGAAATCCTTGTATGGCCTCAAACAAGCACCGTGAGCCTGGTATGAAAATCTAACTGAGCATCTTCTGAAACTCAATTTCAAACATTATGATATTGATGATGCAATTTTATTTGTCAAGAAAGTTGGCAAAACAGTTGTATATCTTGTGGTATATGTAGATGATCTTTTGATGACAGGGAACAATGAAAGCTACATTGCATCCATAAAGAAGGAATTGAGGAAAGGTTTTGAAATGACTGATTTGGGCTATGTTCATTACTATCTTGGTATTGAAGTAACTCAACATCCAAAGTCCATATTCCTTTCTCAAAAGAAGTACATTGGAGATCTGTTGAACAGGTTTGGCATGACAGAATGCAATCCTCTTACTACTCCAATGGAACAAAACTTAAAGCTCACATCCATTGAAGGAAAAGAATTTGAGGATGCAACAAAGTATAGACAGCTTGTAGGAAGTCTCAACTACCTAACTACTACCAGACTAGACATTTTGTTTGTTGTTGGAATCCTCTCCAAGTTTATGCAAAAGCCTTGTGAGGGACATTGGTCTACTGCAAAAAGAGTTCTAAGGTACTTGAAGGGAACTCAAGACTTTGGAATCAAGTATACACAAGTGGACGACTTCAGCTTGATTGGATACTCTGATTCAGACTTCGATGGAGACAAAGAAATTGGGGTATCTACTTCAGGTTATGTTATGAGTCTTAGATCAAGAGCTATCTCCTGGAGATCACACAAACAATCAGTTCCAGCAGATTCCACAACAGAGGCAGAATATGTGGTAACAGCTAAGGCAACAAAAGAAATTGTGTGGCTTAGGAAAATTCTTGATGATTTGCAGGTAAAACAAGTACAATCGACTCCACTCATGATTGACAATACCTCGGCAATAAATTTGGCCAAGAACCCAAAGTTACATGATCAAACGAAGCACATCAATACTAAATATCATCTGATTCGACATCATGTTGAGGCCAAAACAATCCATCTCCACCATTGTTCCACTAATGAGCAAATTGCAGACATCTTCACCAAATTTCTTGGAAGAGAAAAGCTTGAAAGATTCAGAACGATTCTTGGACTCACCAACATCCCTTCAGATTAAGGGGGGGAATGTTGACACCTAATCATCAGGATTGGGTGAATAACTGAAATTGATGTAAATAAATAATAGAAAATATGAAGAGTCATCGGGAGATGAAATGAATAATCTCTCCCTCATGTATATAATAAAGACCAACCTGAATGAATATTATGAATTGTTTTGAGGAGTTACCTCCTGGTTTGACAAGTTCCAAAGCAGAGTTGGTGCAGAGCCAAGATGTTGGCAAGCTATGGCATAGAAGATTGGGCCACTTGCATCATGGGGCCTTGAAGATCATGCAGCAGATTTCTATCGGACTTCCCAAGGGTAAACTGGAGAGAGTGGATACATGCAAAGGTTGTACCTTGGGTAAGTATGCAAAATCTTCCTTTCAAGATCGAGACAGTTGAACTGGAGAAATCCTAGAGCGAGTTCATACAAATGTGTGTGGACCATTCTCGACAACCTCCACCGCTAAACAAAGGTACTATGTTATTTTTATTGATGATTTTTCTCGTAGATGCTGGATCTGCTTTATGCAGAAAAAGGATCAAACCTTCTCAAGGTTTTGTGAGTTCAAAGCCTTGGCAGAGAAAGAATTTGGAAAGAAAATAACGGCCTTGTGAAGCGATAATGGTGGAGAGTATGTCTCCCAACAGTTTAAAGACTTTTGTGCAGCAGAAGGAATTAAACGGGAGTTGACGACACCCCATAACCCACAGCAAAATGGGGTGGCCGAAAGGAAGAACAGATCGATTGTGGGAGTAGCTCATGTGATGCTACATGACCAAAGCCTACCACTTCATTTGTGGGCTGAGGCATGCAATACAACAGTATACTTGTAGAACAGAAGCCCGCACCATATACTGGGGATGAAGACACCAATGGAGGCCTTTTCCGGGAAGAGACCAGATGTGAGTCACTTCAGGATCTTTGGATCATCAGTTTATTGCCATGTGACCAAAGATACCCAGAAGAAGCTAGATCCAACAACTGAGTTGGGGATACTTGTGGGGTACACTGATACACCCCACAACTATCGGGTGTTCTTGCCTACCAGTCAGAGGACAGTGGTACACAAAGATCTAAAGTTCGACGAGCAGAAAGCCATGCGAGTATCACTCGAGAGGGAGCTCAAGTTGCATGCAGAGGAGGAACTTTTAGTTTCTAAGGAGGAGGAGCCTCAAACTGATGCGAAGTAGCTTCATGTAGAGGATCCGGGAGTGGAGACATCCACTCATGCAGAGTCTTCCAGAGATGGGTGGAAACGCTGAAGGGAAGCTGACAGGTTGATGTTGGATGCGAGAGAGAATGTGGGACAACCATCCTCTCAGCGCAAACAGAGGAGGTCACCTGAGCGGTACATTGGTTACATGGCCCTGGTTGGGGAGTGTGTAGAGACCGAACCTTCTTCTTTTGAGGAAGCTGTGCAACAACCAGTCTTCGTTGATGCAATGGTGGAGGAGTACGACTCTATCATTCAGAACTGTGTTTGGGATGTTGTCCCAAGACCGGAAGACATGTCAATGGTGATTTCCCGATGGCTTTACAAGGTAAAGCAAGTAGCTGATGGCAGTGTTGAGAAACATAAGGAAAGTTTTGTTGCCCGTGGTTTCTCACAGGTCGAGGGGATCGACTACGATGAGACTTTTTCTCCTGTAGCAAGGTACTCATCTATCAGATTGATGTTGACACTATCAGCTCAGATGGGTTGGAAGATCCATCAGATGGATGTGAAGACTGCGTTCCTCAATGGCACGATTAAGGAAGAGGTGCACATTGAGCAGTTGGAAGGATTTGAGACCTTTGATCGTGAGTCGCATGTGTGCCGACTCAAGAGAGCTTTGTATGGGTTGAAGCAAGCACCTTGTGCTTGGTACACCATGATCAAAAACTATTTCACCGGGTTGGGATTCATCAAGGGTGAAGCAGATACAAACCTTTACCACATCATGGTAGAAGGTAAGCCATTGATCATTGTTCTTTATGTGGATGATCTGATATTGACAGGTGATGATCAGTTGATCAAGTCTTGCAAGGAGGATCTTGCAAGAGAGTTTGAGATGAAGGACATGGGCCTTATGCACTACTTTCTAGGCATGGAAGTGTGGCAGAAGGATGGGGAAGTGTTTGTATCTCAAGGAAAGTATGCCAATGAGATACTCAGGCGATTCCACATGGAGAAGTGCAAGCCCATGCAGACTCCTCTAGCTAGTAACTGGAGGAAGGAGGATGCTACTTCAGGTGAGGTAGTAGCTGCTACTGTTTATCGGCAGCTTATGGGTTCATTGATGTATCTAGTGAACACACGACCAGACTTGTGCTTTGCGGTGAACCAGTTGAGTCAAGCTATGGTTCAACCTACCAAGTTGTTTTGGAAGGCAGTGAAGCATGTGCTGAGATACCTCAAAGGCACATCTCAGTATGGATTGTGGTACAGACGGACAGAGGGAGTGAAGCTTCAGGGCTTCACAGATGCAGATTGGGCAGGGAGTCCATCAGACCGGAAGAGCACTTCAGGAGGAATTTTCAACCTTGGTTCAACTACAGTTTCTTGGTACAACAGGAAACAGAGGTCAGTTTCACTTATCTCAGTAGAGGTTGAATACATGGCTACCAGTCAGGCAGCATGTGAGGCCATTTGGATGCAGAAAATTCTAGTAGGATTGTTTGGTTAGAGGATGGATCCAACTGTGATCTATTGCGATAATCAGAGTTGTATCAAACTCTCTGAGAATCCAGTATTTCATGACAGGTCCAAGCACATCGATATTCGGTATCATCATCTTCGAGATTGTGTGGTGAAGAGGATCATGTTGTTGCTGTATGTTTCGACCGAGGAACAGGATGCAGATATTTTGACTAAGGCATTGTCAAAATGCAAGTTCGAATTCCACAAAGAGAGGATTGGGGTGACAGATAATCCCTTTCTTGTTGAGAGGGAGTGTTGAAAATAGCAACAAGAAATGCTAAATATAGAAGTGCTAAAATAAGCATTGCTATAAATAGCATTTCCGGATACATTCCAATTTTAGTTAGTCCCTGAACTAAAATTGAGAATTAAAATTCGAATTTGATCTTAGCAGTTGTTTGGAAAATAATTAATTAATTCATCTTGAGTTATTTAGTTGGAGAAAATCAAACATGAAGTCTATGTGGAGACATGCAACAGTTATCCCTTTGATTGAGGAAGTTATCCATCAATTAAGGAGATAAGGTTGAGTTGTAATTAGTTAGCTCAGTTAACTGAGTTAAGTCCAGTTAGATTAGTTCCAACAGTTGGAGGAACTAGTTGTGAGTTCAGTTAGTTAATGCATGCATGCATGTAACTAGTGTACTTCATATAACTGAATATTCTCTCATAAATAACTCATGCATGTCAGTTCAGTCAGAGACCCAGTTGAGATCAGATGATGGGACAGTGTACTATCAGTTGCAGGAATATTCCCATGAGGATATCTCTTGCATGCAGAAGGAATTCTTTCCTTGAGGATTGTGCAGTTAGATCAGAGGTTAGAGAGTGTGTGTGAGGTAATTTCACACAAGTGGAAGCTTTTGGACCCCAAGAGAAACTGCGCAAGGAAATAGGAGGCTTGGAGGATTGAAGGAAGGCATATGTTGTGTCTATTCAGTCTATGAGCTGTGTTGAGGGATTGTACTGAGAGCTGGATAGCTTGTGAGCTAAAGCTTTGTGTAATCTCTGATATGTTTCCACTTGTTTGATAATACAGATAGAGGGGTTTTTAGCTGAGGCTTTCCCCAGATTATTCTTTTGTGTTCATGTGTGATTGAATTCTCATTCTTTGTTATATGTTTTCTAAATTGATCGTGCTCAAATTGATTAAGCTTTCACAAGTTTGTTTGTAGAAGTAGGTCTAGTTTATTGCTTTAGTACATTGCATTATCAGGTGATCTACAGTGGGAATTTTTACATGGAGGGGGTTTCATTTTATATATATCTTATCAACATTTCTATAAGGTCCAATTGGGACTGGGGGAGGGAACAAACAATTATGCCGAGCTAATCACCCTCAGACATCTGCTCCACTTTGCACTAGCTCATGATTGCTCTACCATTCAAATCTATGGGGATTCAAAAATCATTATCAACTGGTTCAACAATAAAAATCAATGTCATGCTATTTCACTTCGAAATATTTTGGATGAAGTCAACATTTTCACAGTAGCTTTTAACATAGTCTCTTGTCATCAATATAATGAAGATGCTGATAGGCTTTCCAAGGAGGGAACACTACTACCTCGAGGCTTGTGGATGATCTCTGAACAGATGGGAGAAGATTTCTATCAATATCACCACAGGCCTTATATAGATCAGGAGTACCATAGGGAGGAAAGGCCCTAAAAATATACATTTTGTTGTTTTATCTTAGTCTTTTTTCTCAAAAAAACCATGTATATATTTTCTGATGATATATAGACAAACAGACGAATACCTCTACGAGGAATATGTACAGGTTCTATCACACTGAACAATCCTACAGGAAATGCCTTAGGCCATCTATATTTTTTTGATACAGTTTTTTGAAATGGTCATGGGCCAACATACTTGCATATGCCTTGGGCATTTACTATATGTAATTTTTCCACATAATGAAAGATTATGATTTTTCCATTGGAAAAAAATCTTCTTGAGATATTGTAGTAGAGATATTTACCATCCCTAGCCTCTTGACCTCATTAAGTTGGTCTTTGATCCAATCTAGCTAGATGTTAATGTACTTTGGAATTATGCTTTCCTTCCATATATCTTCTTGAGATATGTAGTAGTTTGTGGCGTAAAATGTAAAAAAGATGATTTGAATGATACATTTACATGAATATTATTTTTATGATATGTAATATATTATTTTTATAGATGATTTGAATGATACATTTACATGAATATTATTTTTATGATATGTAATATATTATTTTTATTATGTTTCTTGTAATACATCTCACATAACATTATAAAAGGGTTTTAGTAAATATTTATAGAAAAAAATAATGATGTTTTTATTGACTAGGTCTTGACGTCATGTGTTATGTAGTTACAAGTGTAGAGATAAAGATTATAGAACATTTATTTTCGTAAAATAATGTTATAAATCTAATATCTACACATATAATAATTTTATGTGCAATGAAAACAGAATATGTTTATGAGACATATCATAATATGAGAAAATATAAATATGATACAGAATTAGAATAAATGATTATCCATGTTTAAGGATAATATTTATATGATTAATTGGATATAACTGTTTTTCATAATAGTAATGGTAAATAAATTGGGTAAAAAATTATGTCAGATATGAATAGAGGAAATACTTTGGTTGGATTTTCAAGTATATATTATACTTTTAGTGCTTATTAAATGCAAATATATTTTTGTTGTAGGATCTTAGCTCCAACTGTTTAATGAAAAATTTGTTTCCATTGTTGTGTGGGTTTAAGTCTCTAGAGACATGTTGTAATCGACTTATTTATAACATTTATGAATAATTGTATAAAATGTAATAATAAAAAGACATCTATTGATTGTAACATTTATAAAACAATTATATTTGTTAAACTTTAGGGAGAGATTAATGGTAACGAAGGTCAAAAGCATCACCATCCTTAATCACTCCAGGTCCATTTGGTAACGACCGGGAGGAATTTGCCTCAACATTAACGGCATGTATATTATTTTTTTGAGTTTTAGTGTAAACTTCGTTCTTTGAATATAAGTTTAACAATAACATACTAAGGATTGAGCATCTCAAATTATGTTTTAGTGTAAACTTTGTTCTTTCAAAATAAGTTTAACAATAACATCCTAAAATAGTAGGATTGAGCATCTCAAATTATAATATGAATATACTTATTAATAAAATTTTCAAAAAAATTTAGTGTAGTTTGTTTTGGGTAATTTAATTAGCAATCGTTGGCTGTGGAAACGAAGTCTCACTAAATCAGAAGTCTTGTGTTCAAATCTTGTGCTATTGGCAATGGCTGGCTATGGAAATGAAGTCTCACTAAACCACAAGTCTTCGTTTCAAATCTTGTGCTATTGGCAATGGCTGGCTATGGAAATGAAGTCTCACTAAACCACAAGTCTTCGTTTCAAATCTTGTGCTATTGGCAATGGCTGGCTATGGAAATGAAGTCTCACTAAACCACAAGTCTTCGTTTCAAATCTTGTGCTATCCCTGATCCAGTGAAATGTTGGACATAATAAAGATGTATATTATTTTTTTTGAGTTTTAGTGTAAACTTCGTTCTTTGAATATAAGTTTAACAATAACATACTAAGGATTGAGCATCTCAAATTATGTTTTAGTGTAAACTTTGTTCTTTCAAAATAAGTTTAACAATAACATCCTAAAATAGTAGGATTGAGCATCTCAAATTATAATATGAATATACTTATTAATAAAATTTTCAAAAAAATTTAGTGTAGTTTGTTTTGGGTAATTTAATTAGCAATCGTTGGCTGTGGAAACGAAGTCTCACTAAATCAGAAGTCTTGTGTTCAAATCTTGTGCTATTGGCAATGGCTGGCTATGGAAATGAAGTCTCACTAAACCACAAGTCTTCGTTTCAAATCTTGTGCTATTGGCAATGGCTGGCTATGGAAATGAAGTCTCACTAAACCACAAGTCTTCGTTTCAAATCTTGTGCTATTGGCAATGGCTGGCTATGGAAATGAAGTCTCACTAAACCACAAGTCTTCGTTTCAAATCTTGTGCTATTGGCAATGGCTGGCTATAGAAATGAAGTCTCACTAAACCACAAGTCTTCGTTTCAAATCTTGTGCTATCCCTGATCCAGTGAAATGTTAGACATAATAAAGATGTAATATTACCAAATTTAAAAAAAAATCTTTAATATAAAATTAATTTGCTTGGGAAAACATTCAAGTAAAACTAATGATCAGAAGTTTTATCGCCGAAGGAGGACCAAATGCTGTATACAGGCATCAGACTTTGAGTTACAGGGTAAAATTTTTGTGAATGCAACGGAAATCGTAACAAAAAAATGCGCAGAAATCAAACATGTAATGGCCTATGCAGGTCTCGAACCTGCGACCTTCGCGTTATTAGCACGACGCTCTAACCAACTGAGCTAATAGGCCAGTTGTCTAAGACGGTATGTAAAAATATTAGTGATTGTTTATATACGAAGAATTAAGAATTGTGGCAACGGCAATCGAAAATTTTCTGCCGTCAATCAACGGAGCTAGAAGTAGGCACATCCAATTGCGGGTAAACTTAATTTTTTTATTTTGTATAAATACGATTTTGGTAAATTCCCAGTGAAAGTGCGCATCTCTAATTTCTATTAGTGAATTTCAAATTGTGTTAAAAGGCAGAAGTGCTGCAGAGAGATGAAGGTCCACATACATGCTGCTGCAAAAGTGAGTCTCGTCCATGAAAAGTCAGCGCTCTGAGGCCGAGGTCATCTACCACTACAGATAAACAGTGCAAGCTAATAAAAAAAAATCACATCCAATATCTACATTTTATAGAATGTTTAAATTTAAATATTCCATATCCTATCAGAATGTTTAAATCTCAATAATTGATATGTGTATTATTAGGAGATTGCTTTGCATGCAAAAATATTTACCAGAGAAACTAAAACTAAAACATTAGTTAGTATGGTAAGAAGGCTTTTTGCATGGTGTATTGTTTAAACTTACAAAAAAAAAACTTATTTTGATGATATAACATATATTTATCGACTTTCCTAATGACATTAACAATAACATATATATCTAGGTTAGTAACACAAAAATAACATACATATTTAAGTTGGTAGTGTTGTTGCGCATAAACAATATCATAAAAATAAAATGAAATCTTATCTATTTGGATAGAGTCCACCTTAATTATATCTGGATGGTCCTCCTTTTCCTTTGAAGTGGTGAACTCCACGTCTGCAATCTTCTTTGCCACGGAGGAGAAGCTGCCATTAAGCTTGTTACTCTATTTTTGCAGCTCATTAATGCAAGTCTCTCAATGCTCCATTAAGATACTTCCCGTTATCATTTTAAGTGCCAATAAATATTGATAATTTGCATGTATCTAGTGTTCCAAGTTGTGGTGTTTATAGTCCCTGGAATCCAACCACCTATCTCAGCCTTGACATTAGCATTAGTAATAAATCTATGCCCCATCCGAGCTTCTCATTCTTCTTGTTGAATCTCATCTCTGATTGCCAAAAGAATGGAGTGAACATAAATGGTTTTTGATTGCTACACTTCACATTGATACTTGGAGCTAGAGGCGACATAGTTTTGTCTCCCTCCCCTATAGGTAGCAAGGCACCCTAGCCTGGATATGGTAGGGGTTAGCAAAGAAACTATGGGGAAAACCAAGGGCAAGAAAATTCATAGTAGGCAAAAGGATGGGGCTAGCTCACTAAGGGGAGGGATCAAGATACCAAGGATAAGGGATTTGTAACAACTATAAATGAAGGGACAAGAACAAAGGTGTTGACCAACTTTAGAGAGGAGAGACTATCACAAATAGAATGAAATTTTTAGCTGAATCAAAGCTAACAAAGCCCATCCATACAAACCAATGAAACAAAGGAGGATAAACAAATAAAGTCTTGACATAGTAGGGAAATACATAGCATAGATCAAGACAATCGAAACAATTGCAAGGACTAAGTTTCCAGACCCAATAAACTACGCAAAGACCTTTAAGATTAAATGAAAATATAAAGAAGAAGATGACATTAGAAGAAGAGGAGGATGGAGATTGAACTTGCTTGCTAATGCGTTGAAACAAAGCCACTCCCATGTATTTCCATGAGCTAGCCTTACAGTCTACAAGCTTTGTAAAATTTCAAAGCCACAAAGACATAAACATGTGAGTGCAATTGCACTCAGAGTTCCTAGTCCCATATTCTATCTCCAAAGGAAAATCAAGCACAAAGAGTAAACTTTTAGTATGGAAGCAAATGAAGAATATTATGTTGTTTGAGCCAACCCATTCACCAAATAAACTCTCACAAAACCAATTATCCAAAATCCAAGTGAGATACTAGTATATCTCCAACCTCAAGCACATCCATCACCCTTATTGTTCCCATGAAGTGCCATGAAAAAGAAACAATATTGAGGCAACCTACTATGTATTTCCAGCCTACACCACTACCTTTTAATAATCCATTCTCAACTTTCTTTGATACCTTGCTCATCCATTATATCAAACAATGTCAAGTAAAGGTTGCCATCAGACCCTTATTTTTGCATTTAGATGTCATTAATGATCCTCATGAATGGATACATTTCTTTTAAAATAATATTTATAATTAAATAGAAAACTTATATTTTTATGAAACCTTACCTGCAATATGATGATAATGTAACTATATATCATAATATAAGATTTTTGTAGGTATAAAAATCTTCTAATAAAAGGAATAAATTAGATTTTAGAGAAGTTAATTTTTCTTATAAATTTATTTATTTTATGGTAAGATAAAACTTAGTATTGATTTTTTTTTTTTTTAATTTTTATTATTTTGAAAAAAAATATTAATTAACTTAATCTTCAATAAAAATATATATTTAAAAAATAAAATATATTAAAAAAAAATTAATAATAAGAAGTAAAAAAATTATATTAATCTTAATAAAGTTATTAATGGTTGTCTGGCTTGATCTTGCTCACTTGGAGCTTTTCACCATAGTGCTTTTACTTATTTATTAATTTATATTTAATAAATGTGAAAAATACTAAGATACAATATTATGAATGTAAATTTTTTCATTAAAATTTGTGATAATAATCAAATAAATAAAAATGGAAATGTTTTTAATGAATTATTAATACAATGTATTTTTATGTAATTTTTATTACAATGAATTCATTTTTATCTGGTAAAAACTTTATATATATGTTGAAATTATGAAGATCCCTGTCAAACATTATAAAAATTGGTTAATTATCTCAATTAATTATTATTAATTAAAATTATTTTCAATAATTAAATGATATGTTTTCTTTTTCAGATTTAAATTTCTGCTAATAATATTATAAATTATAATATTTTATTGTAATAAAATTATACAACTTTATATTAATTTTCAAATCATAAAAAAATAATTATTAAAATAAATAAATAAATAAAACTGAAATTTTAAACCACCATTATTAAATAAATTTCTACACCATTTTTGACCATAACACTACAGCAAATGAATACAATTGCCCATCATTGTTGAATAACAAACGAATACAAAGTCATAGATGATCTCAACCAACAATTGTTAAATAGATGGTTGTACCAACTTGGTAAATCATAGCCTAACTTAATGAGATGTATGGGAATAAGTATTCATGTAAGGAACCTTTAATGGGATAAGTATTGATGTAAGGAAAGTTTCCTTATAATTATTAAGATAAGATAAGGTATTAATAGTGTTCAATAGTATAAAATAAAGATAGCAAAATTGTAATTAATTATTTTGTAATTAATAATTTTTTTTGAGAGATAATATTATTATAAATTATTTTGTAATTAATATCGAATGTGTAGTCAGATTTAAGTGAAAATGAGATAATTCGTGTCAATAAGAATGATTGTGGTTATTGAACAGTAGCAGCGATTGTTAAGTTGCGTTTCTTTTTAAGCGATTTTCGTAATTTTATTCGAATGCCGGAAGAACTGACAACATGCTTTTATGCCTTTGACTCGGATAGAGTGGGGATCAAAGCGACTCTTCATTTGAGGTCAACGTTGGTCTGCAATGAATATTAAAGGAACATAACCACATTTTATACTTTTTGCGGTCAAAAGAATTATAAAGGAATTCTCTTTTATAAGCTTATGACTTTAAAGCATTTAAAGTGTCTCTTCTTTCCAAATATTTGAGTGGAAGCATGGACTCATGGTTAATGATTATGTTATTTGAAAATTGAGAATTGTTTTGGTGGTAAACTAAAACCTAAGATTTAATGCGGAGGATTTGAAAGGTGTAAGACGGTGTTGTGAGGTGTTCTAATCTTTTTTCTGTTCAACCATTAAAGCTTTTGGATGTTGTCATTAAAAAGTACAAATTTGTTTCCGAAGTGTTACATTATATTTATTTGAATCTTTTTTGAAATAGTTAATTGTTGGAAATTTGGAAAAAAAAAATTGTATTGAAATTGTTAATTCTCTAGCATAATCATGTTTAAATGAAGTGTTGAAGTTGGATGGCGTTAATTATGTGAATTGGAAATTTAAGATGCAGACATTGATGGAGGGATACAATGTCTAGTCAATAACAAGTGGTGATGAAGTGAAGCCAGATACAACTGCACCAATTCAAGATTGGGAGAAGCGAGAAACTAAGGTGAAAGTGTTGTTGCGAATGTCCATAAAATACAACATTATACCATATATTAGAGATTGCAAGACATCGAAGGAGACATGGACGCCACTCAAGGACTTGTATGAAATGAAGAATACAAATCGACTCCTGTCCTTGAAAAGTAAGCTTTTCTCTATTAAAATAAAAGAAAATCAAAGCATCAATAATTTGATTTCAAGAATTAAGGACCTTAAAGATCAACTTGGAGATATAGGAGAAGCAGGATCTAGCACTGACCTAGTCATTATAACCTTAAATGGAATGTTAGATGAGCATCAAATGTTCATCATAGGTCTTGTAGCAAGGGAGAAGGTTCCCACTTTTGATGAGTTGGCAGGTATACTCATGTAAGAGGAAGAAAGGCTAAGGAATATTAGGCCTCAAAATTATAATTTGGCGCTAATGGAAAAAGGGAAAGCACATTTCAAGATGAAGTCATGGGAAGGTAAATAAGGAGGAGAGTCACCACAAGGAAAGCCAACATTTGGTAAGTCACCATTTGGAAAATCACAATCAGGTATGACATCTCCAAAGGTTGATCTTAAGTGTCATTATTGTGGCAAGTTTGGACACTATTCTAGAGATTGCATGAAAAGGAAACACCATGAGTCCAAACATAGAAATAGAAGGCACATTGGTAATTATGTTGATAGAGGAGAAATGATGAATAATGGTGGCAAAAAACATAGACTATTTGTTACAGGTGCTGCACTATTTTCTAAAATAGATGATCCAAATACTTGGTTTGTTGATTTCGGAGCCTCCATTCGTATGCCATGTAATAGACACTGGTTTAAGAACTTTCATGAAACTAACAATGGTACGAATATATATCTTGGAGATGATTGTGCACATGAAATCAAAGGGTATGGTGATGTACCAGTTACATTTCATAATGGTTGTGTTAAACTAATCTATAATGTGATCTATGTCTCTAGTATTAAGAAGAATCTATTTTAGTCTCCATTATAACTGGCCATGGCTTGAAGGTTGAATTTGTAAATTCACATTCTGTGGTGAAAGACATGTAGGATCACTTCAAGGTCATTACAACAAAAGTTAGAATTGGAGGTTTGTATAAGCTCAATGTGACAACTAAAATTCATCAAACATTGCCATCCACAACAATGACAACAAAATATTTTTAGCTTCAAAGTATGGCCACATTAATTTTCATGATGTATTACTACTGCAAAAACGAGGAATGTTAGAAGGGCTTCCAATACTTAAGAATGAATATTCTTCATGTGAAGGGTGTGCATTAGGGAAGAGTTCCCTACTCAAATAAACAAAAGGAAAAGGGATGTTCTAGAACTTGTGCATACAGTGTATATGGTCCTATACAAACTGGATCATTAGGTGTAGCATATTACTTCCATATATTTATTGATGAGAGTATGAAATATACATGGGTATACTTCATAAGAAAGAAGATAGATGCATTTGAATATTTTAAAGAGTTCAAAACTATGGTTGAAAAGAAAATTGGAAAATACATCAAAATCCTTTAATCAGATCAAGGGGGGGGAATATATTTTAAATGTATTCATCAAATATTGCAAATCCCATGGAATTTTACAACAATACAAAGTACCATATATTCCACAACAGAATGGAATAGATGAAGGGAAGAACATAACTTTGGTAGAATGTTAAAAGGTAAGAATCTTACCAATTCTTTTTGGGTTGAAGTTGTTAATACTGCTGCTTACTTGAAAAATAGAAGTCCAACTAAAAGTTTAGATCATAAGACACCTCTTGAAGCACTCTATGGTTATAAACCAATAGTAATCCATCTAAGAATCTTCAGTAGCAAAAAATTCTCTCATGTTCCGAAATAAGACATGAAGAAACTTGATGCGAAAGCCATCAAGTGTATTTTCATAGGTTACTGTTTTGATCATAAAGCTTATAAGTTGTTTGATCCCTGCACTCATAAAATCATTGCAAGAAGAGATGTATTATTTCATGATCTTGTAGATGAAGGCCATAAGAATGACAAGTATAATGCATGACATATCCCTTATGAGTATGATGATATCATAGAGGAAGCAAATGATAAGTAGGAACAAAAAGAGGAGGAAGAATCCAGTGACATGGACATCTCTAGTAGCCACAACACATCAAGAGGAAGAGATGATTCACTGCAAAGTAGGAGAAGATATGAAAGCAACGAAGTATCAAGAAGGTCATCTTGTCAAGCTAAACCACCAATAAGATTTGAATATTATGCTTTAATGACCAAAGTTATGAATGTCGTAGGACCTTCAAATTTCAAAGAAGCTAATGAACATAAAACGTGGAGAGATGAAATGAAGGAAGAATATGAGTCTATAATGAAGAATTACTCGGGAACTGACAGAATTTCTTGAAAATAAGGTACCCATAGGATCCAAAATGTTGTTCAAACCTAAATTTAAATTTGATGAAAGTATAGATAAATATAAGGGCATGTTAGCTGCAAAAGGCTACTCACAGAAAGAAGGAATTGACTATGAGGAAACTTGCACTTGTATCTAAGTTAAATACAATTAGATTGATGATTGCTTTAGCTACAAATCATAAATGGAAACTACATCAGCTAGATATTAAGTCCGCCATTTTGAATGGAGAACTAAAATAATAAGTATATCTTGTTCAACTAGAAGGGTTTATTAAAAAGGGTCAAGAGCACCTTGTTTGCAAGTTAAAGAAAGATTTATATGGATTGAAACAAGCACCAAGATCATTGTATGTGAAGATTGATTCTTTCTTTCTTCAGAAGGGTTTTATGAAAAGAAAAAGTGACTCAAATTTGTATATCAAGACATATCAAAATGGTCATGTTATTATGATTTCTCTATATGTCGATGATATTATTATAATAGGTAATGCCTCTAAGTTAATTGATTAAGTTAAAGGTAAAATGTCACTAAAGTTTGAAATAAAAGACCTTGGTGAATTGCATTATTGCTTAGGTCTTGAGATATGGATAGAAGGTGGACAAACACTGGTTACACAAAGTAAGTATACTAGGGAGTAGTAAAAACATTCAAAATGGACCAATGTAGGGAAGTATCAATACCATTAGAATAGAATGTCAAACTCTGCAGTAATGATGGGATAAGAGAGGTGGATGGTACATTATATCATCAACTGGCGGGATATTTAAACTATTTCACTACAACTAGGGCATATATAGCATATTCAGGTAGCATTCTAAGTCAGTTCATGGCCAAACCTCTTGAAATCCATTAGGGAGTAGTGAAGTGAGTTATTTGGTATCTAAAAGGAACAATTAACTTTGGTATTAAATATATTGATGCTTCCAATGTTGAGCTAGTAGGCTATTCTGATTCATATTGGGCTAGAAACCGTGATGAAAAAAAATCAACTTTAGATTATGCATTCAGATTTTGCGCTTAAAAGAAGCTCATACCTCAAAAGATTTGATCCATCTAAGCTCTTTCTAGCTCTGTGGTTAAGATGGATCTATGTTGGTTTTGTATGGAAATCCTCACTCGCAATACTTTAAGACATTCTATTCTAACGACGAATTTGTTTTAAAGTTTTTTCTCTTGCTTTAACCAATCTTTCGGAAATTCATTACATATTAAGCTAGGAATTTTCTTAGGAAGTGAAGGTGTAATTCTACATGAGTCTGTTTTGAAAGAATAATCTTTGGTATGCAATATGGATAAGGTTTTTCTTTTAAGCTATACAATGATATTTAAAATGTTACATTTTGTTTAACCAACATAATTATATTAATAAATATGGTTAATATTATGAAATTTCATTCATTGATGTAGAGGAGACGAAGAGAATATGCCAACATCTTTTCCTTATAATTATAAGATAAAATTTAGATTAAAAGAAAATATAATACCAATATTATAGAGAAATGCCTACCAACATAAATACATGATATAATAATAAATATGTTATTACTATTCTCATTATATTTTTTCAATTAATTTCTTTAAAATATTGTGGTATATATATATATTATATTATTATTATTATTATTATTAGGTTTGTCAAGGATATTGTTTTCACTTTTTATTATTTTTTTATATTGAAGATTGCAGACACAACCAAGTTTAATATAAATTTGGATTTTCATTTATTACAAAATTGGGATTTGTGAGTAGTGCCTTACCTCTAAAATTTTGGTTTGGAAATTATTTTGGAGATTATTCAGATTGAAAAAGTACCTGTACATATTTATGTTCAACGATTTAGCCAACGCAATATTTTGTTTCATTTTGTACTACTTGGGTTGAGGGTCTCATGATATTTGTCATATAAGTTTCAGAATCTATGAACAAAGTGATGTTGTTTTATTTTATATTTACACGGATAAGCTTTGATCTACAGGGATGAAAGGATAAATTGGATTTGCATCAAACTGCGGCGAACAGTTTAAAGTTAGCAGTGGTATTTAAGGTTTTTAATTACTTTTGGGTGTTTCACTAAAAGCGGTTGAAGCCATCATGTTTTTAGAGCTGTATTACATCATTATAATAGAATGGCCCAAGTTCTGCTTACAAATTCCTACACAGATAATATTTGTTTCCAAGGACTAATAATATGTTGGATTGTTGAATTTGAATATGCACACAGAACTGCATGCTAAGGACACAGAATAGTGGTAAGTAGTGGCTAACAGATCGACATTGCGAAACTACTAAACAAAGAACAACCCATTTTAGAGGCTGGGGATGTAGCTCACATGGTAGAGCGCTCGCTTTGCATGCGAGAGGTACGGGGTTCGATACCCCGCATCTCCAACTCTGAAAGAAGCTCCTTCATTTACTTTACGAGAACTTAGAGATACAGAAGGAGTGGGCCATGAGATTGTTAGATTTATACGAGAACTCAGAGATACAGAAGGAGTGGGCCATGAGATTGTTAGATTTATACGAGAACTCAGAGATACAGAAGGAGTGGGCCATGAGATTGTTAGATTTATGAAGTTGTTGGAAACTTTTTCATCAGATTTATGAAGTTGTTGGAAACTTTTTCATCATATTCATTGTTTCACAATTCTAAATAATCAAACAATCCAACATTTCATCATATTCATTGTTTCACAATTTCTAAATAGTCAAACAAAAGGATTGTTGGTTTACAGAAGGAGTAGATTGTTAGATTTATGAAGTTGTTGGAAACTTTTTCATCATATTCATTGTTTCACAATTCTAAATAATCAAACAATCCAACATTTCATCATATTCATTGTTTCACAATTTCTAAATAGTCAAACAAAAGGATTGTTGGTTTACAGAAGGAGTAGATTGTTAGATTTATGAAGTTGTTGGAAACTTTTTCATCATATTCATTGTTTCACAATTCTAAATAATCAAACAATCCAACATTTCATCATATTCATTGTTTCACAATTTCTAAATAGTCAAACAAAAGGATTGTTGGTTTACAGAAGGAGTGGGCCATGAGATTGTTAGATTTATGAAGTTGTTGGAAACTTTTTCATCATATTCATTGTTTCACAATTCTAAATAATCAAACAATCCAACATTTCATCATATTCATTGTTTCACAATTTCTAAATAGTCAAACAAAAGGATTGTTGGTTTACAGAAGGAGTGGGCCATGAGATTGTTAGATTTATGAAGTTGTTGGAAACTTTTTCATCATATTCATTGTTTCACAATTCTAAATAATCAAACAATCCAACATTTCATCATATTCATTGTTTCACAATTTCTAAATAGTCAAACAAAAGGATTGTTGGTTTTGATGATATAGAGGAGTTGTTAAAGTGTATGATAAACAGATTTTTTTTAGTAAATGAAGTAAAATAACAGGTCTTTCAACTACCTAACTTTTCTGGTTAAAATATCCATAAATATATACCAGCATGAGGATTTTCATATTAAATTGATTTTCAACACCATGATTATGGTTGAAAATGGATAAACATGGAAAATTGACAAACATCATTGGTTTACGTAAACACCGATAGACCTCATCATGAAGCCTTGTACTTCTATATTTTCCCTATACTTTATTCCAAAAATTAATTAAAACAAGTGTAATTCAAGTCTAGGGCTTAACATAGTGGTTGAGAATAAGATCTTTCATCAAAAATGTCATACTGATTGGTGATGAGTTCTTATTTTACTTCAACATCAACTCCAGAATATTTTTTTCTTTACCTAAGAGAGCACAAACTTCCTTTCCCTTCGTTTTCTATATTCATAATTTAAACCACTTCAACATTTTCATTCACCCCTTTTAAGATATGCTACTTTTAAAAATAGAGAAAAACACTCCTATCAAGAGATAAAATAAATTTGACTTACATAACTAATTTTCATTGCCATCAACATAAAGTTTAAAATTTTAAAATTGTGTAATTTACAAAGCATTACCTATATTAAATAGTTCACAATATTTCAAGTTTATGTATCAATATCCTTTCTCATTTTGATATTTAATATTGTCAATTATTTTAGTGTTATATATTACAATTTATCTTACTACAATGATATATCACTTTATTGTGATTTTGTGCTATATTAATGCTCTTTTTCTACATTATAAAATACAAAAGTAAACTCTTAGAAAAGTGAAAGAGGCTTAATTAATATAATTAATTGAATTTTGAGAAATTAACATTAATTTAATCGAAAAAAATATATTATATCTTTTCAATTTCATTTTTTAATGAACTTAAAACATTAAATGATAAATTATCTAAATTTAACAAATTTAATATACAACACTATTCAATTTATAAAAAACAATATCGCTAAAATTAACTATTTTTATCAAATTCAATTTTTAATGAACTTAAAACATTAAATGATAAATTAACTAAATTTAACAAATTTAATATACAATACTATTCAATTTATGAAAAACAATATCACTAAAATTTAATTTATAATATTAAGTAAATTTATAAAAAAACAATATCACTAAAATTGAGTATATCTATATGGATGTGATCTCTCAAAACTTAATCCATCATGTTTTTTAAATGCGAACTAGTTATGTAAAAAAATGAGTGACATAATATCTAAAAATTTGTCTAAAATTAATGGGTTAAAAAATTTCTAAAATTAAACTAATGGACAAAGACATAAAGACTCTATCTTAAAATAAAGAATTTCACAATACAACTAAATTAAATAGGATTGGAATATTCAATAAATTTAATATTATGACCCAACAAGATAGCGAACTTTGTATGACACATTCTAAGTCTTACATTATTTATACCCAAGCTATTTGGGCTTTCATTTAGTTGCAACTCAATTTTATTTCTTATAAGAAATTTATTTTGATTGGATCAAACCATTATATAAAGAACAAAATTAACCATTTACTTTATTTATATCATATAATTTTATTATTTTTTATAGACTTTAAGTTTCTGTGGTCATTTTTTGGAAAAATATGATCTGATTATCCACAGTACTATGTTCATTATGTCGTCGTTTCGAACCCCAAATGGGGTCCATCATCATGACAGAAAATGAATGATTGATTGAGAAAAGAATCTATCAACCAAAAAAAATAAATAAATACCTAATAGATGATAAATTCAAGTAAAAGCTGACTAATTTAATTCAATTTTTATTATTTTATTTTAATTTTAATTAATTAATTTATTTTATTTTAATTCTTATTTTTATTAACCTAATATGAATTAGTAAATAATAAAACTAATTAATTCTATTGAAATAACATTAAATGTAATAATAAGTTTATTTGTATAATTAATTTTTAATTTTAATAAGTTTTTAATTTTAATTTTAATTTAGTAACCTAATTGAATATAATTAGTTTATTTTAATTTATATTTATATTTATTTTAACTTAATATGGATTACTATAATAATAATAGTAATAATAATAAGTCTACTTAATTTTTAATGAAATAAATAAATAAATAACTAGATAATAAATTAAATATAATTAATTAATCGACTAAATACTTAACTAGGAAAGTAATAAATGATTTGATTTGATTTAGATTTAGATTATTTTATTTTTATTTTTATTTTTATTTATAATACTTTATAGATTAATTTTGTTTAATAAATATTTAATTCCTAAGTACTTAACTAACAAAGTCATAAATTATTTATAGACTAATTTCATTTATAAATTTTTAATGTTAATGTTAAAATATGTTGTCACTGGAATTAAATTTATTATTTTTATTTTATTTGATGATTTTTTAGAATATTTATTTCAATAAGAGTAGTTTTTTTTCATATTTGATGATTGATTTTGAGAAAATTTGTGAGGGTGTGGAAAAGTGTTTACCTTACCCATTCCTACATTTACATGATATTATATAACTTAGTTTTATGATACAACTTTATTTTCAAGCCCTTGAAACTAATGAACCATGTATTTCTAAATGACTAGTTATAATTTGTCAAAAAATAGAAAATAGAAAATTAAACTTTAATTCACAAACCATTAATTATCTCAAACTCATGGCATCATATTACATTTGAGAGATTCTCTATACCAAAAATCCATGATTAAATATGATTATATTCAATAATTATTAAGCTAAGATTCTAATTAATAAAAAACAATACAATTTTTACATTTAAAAATGAAATATGAAAATCTAATAAAAAAATCCTTTGATTATTATAAATATGTTCCAATAACTAAAGACATAATATATCTTATATGTATGAAGGAAAGTTTTTTTTTTTTTTTGACTAAAGAGATATCCTTCCATCACTATAAAGTTAGACAAGTTGTTCATAGCAATTTTGATAATGATATTTTTAAAATTATTTTCTTTAAATAAAAAATTTCAATTATCTAAAACTTTTTTTTTTTAATTTAATATTCAATTTACCAAAACACAATAAAAAACCATCCATAACCTCTTGACCTTATTAAGTTGATCTTTAATCTAATCTACCTCAATGTTCGTTTCCTTTGGAATTATACTTTCCTTTCATATATCTTCTTGAGATATGGTAGTAGAGATATGTACCATCCCTAGCCTCTTGACCTCATTAAGTTGGTCTTTAATCTAATCTAGCTAGATGTTAATGTATTTTGGAATTATGCTTTCCTTCCATATATCTTCTTGAGATATGTAGTATATTGTGGTGTAAGTAGATTGTGGTGTAAAAGGTAAAGAAGATGATTTCAATGATAAGTTTACATGAATACTATTTTTATGATATGTATTATATTATTTTTATTATGTTTCCTTTAATACATTTCACATAATGTTATAAAAAGGTTTTAGTAAATTTTTATAGAAAAGAATAATGATGTTTTCATTGACTAGGTCTTGAGGTCATGTGTTATGCAGTTACAAGTGTAGAGATAAAAATTATAGAATATTTATTTTTTCATAAAAATAATGTTATAAATCCAATATTTACCCATACAATAATTTTATGTGCAATGAAGACAAAATATGTTTATGAGACATGATCATAATATGAGAAAATGTAAATAGAATAAATAATTAGAATAAATGATTATCCATGTTTAAGGATAATATTTATATGATTAATTGGATATCACTGTTTTTCATAATAGTAATGGTAAATAAATTGGGTAAAGAATTATGTTAGGTATGAATAGAGGAAATACTTTGGATAGATTTTCAAGTATATATTATACTTTTAGTACTTATTAAAGATAAATATATTTTTGTTTCTGTATCTTAGCTCCAAAGATTTGGTGAAAATTTTGTTTCCCTTATTGTGTCGGTTTAAGTCTCTAGAAACATGTTGTAATCGACTTATTTATAACATTTATGAAATAGTTGTATATGGTGTAATAATAGAAAGACATCTATTAGTTGAAACATTTATAAAACAATTGTATTTGTTGTAATTTTGGAGTGATAGCTACTGAAGTTACTAATTCTCCAGAAATTCTTGTTTTAGTGGGGAGACAAAACATTATTACACATAATATAGACTAAATATAATTGTTTTAGTGGGGAGACAAAACATTATTACACATAATATAGACTAAATATAAAATTTAAAACATTATTCTAATTTCATAAAAATGTTAAAGAAAATAATATTATGAGAAATGAATAATATAAAGCTTTAAAATACAATACTATTTATTTTAAACAGATTTTGCAAATTTGGTCTAATTTAATTCACGATGGGAAATATTAATAAGTTAAGAAATATTAATAAGTTAAATGTAAATATCACATCAAAAGTAAATTCTGTAATATATTGCTACACATGTGGAGATGAATATTACAAATCACTCTGAATTTTACAATTTAGAAATGAGAAGATGAAGACATTGGGTAAAAGGTATATCCACAATGATGAGTTAAACTTTAGGGAGGGATTAATGCTAACGAAGGTGGTGCCAGATTATCAAAATGATTAATGCTAACGAAGGTGGTGCCAGATTATCAAAAGCATCAACATCCTTAATCACTCCAGGTCCATTTGGTAACGATGAACGGGAGGAATTTGCCTCAACATTAACGGCATGTATATTAAATTTTTTGAGTTTTAGTGTAAACTTCGTTCTTTGGATATAAGTTTAACAATAACATCCTAAAATATTAGGATTGAGCATCTCAAATTATAATATGAATATCTGAACCGTTGTGGGTTCTTTTAAATATACGTAGTAATAAAATTTTCAAATATTTTTTTTAATTTGTTTGGGTAATTCAATTGGTAACGTAGAAAATTTTCTTTCAATATAAATTTAACAATAACATCCTAAAATATTAGGGTATTAGGGTGCATTTTGTTTGAGATTATTTAATTGGTAATGTAGAAATTTTAGTGTAAACTTTGTTCCCGAGTGGTTGGGAGTGCTCCTTACCCGGGTTCGAAACACAATTGACACGGAAAAATTGTTGTCTGATAACGCAGCATGTTGTGACGAATGTTGATATATTCGAACTTCCTAATGTAGAAATTTTAGTGTAAACTTTGTTCCCGAGTGCTCCTTACTCAGGTTCTATATGATGCAGCATGTTGTGACGGATGTTGATATATTCGAACTTCTTCCTAAAAATGATATATTCGAACTTCCTAATGTAGAAATTTTAGTGTAAACTTTGTTCCCGAGTAGTTGGGAGTGCTCCTTACCCGGGTTCGAAACACAATTGACACGAAAAAATTGTTGCCTGATAACGTAACTATATGATACAACATGTTGTGAGGGATGTTGTCCCCCTTCTCTAAATTTTTTTTATAAATTTAACAATAACATCCTAAAATATTAGGGTTGAGCATCTGTAAAAAAATTTGTAAATGCGACGAAAATCGTAGCGTCAAAATACGCAGAAATCCAATCTGTTATGGCCTATGCAGGTCTCGAACCTGCGACCTTCGCGTTATTAGCACGACGCTCCAACCAACTGAGCTAATAGGCCAGTTGTACGAAATAGTGGGTGATCTATTGGTGAGGGTTTATGTAAGAAGAATAGTGGTAACGGCGATCGAAAACTTTCTGTCGTCACTCAACGGACCTAGAAGTAGGCATATCCAGTTGCGGGTGAACTTACATTTTTTTCCTTCTTTATAAATACGATTTTGGTAAATTCCCATTGAAAGTGCGCATCTCTAATTTCTATTCAGCGAATTGAACATTGTGTTAAAAGGTGGCAGATGAACATTGTGTTAAAAGGTGGCAGGAGTGTTGCAGAGAGATGAAGGTCCACATACATGCTGCTGCAAAAGGAAGGTGAAGGAGTCGGTCTCGTCCATGAACAGTCAGCACTCTGAGGCGCGAGGTCATCTACCACTACAGATATACAGTGCAACTTAGATGTTAATCCCTTGAGCGTCCCACACCTCTGTATAATGCAGCGTCCTAATGCTTGGTTTTGCTCTTTTCTTTCTTTAAATACAATATTCAAAGATATTCATAATTTTCCTCTTACTTACATCAAATAAAAACAAAAAAATCACATCCAATACCTACTTTTTATAAAATGTTTAAATTTAAATATTCCATATCCTATCAAAATGTTTAAATCTCAATAATCGATATTTGTATTATTAGGAAATTGCTTTACATGCAAAAATAGTTGTTGCTACGGGTCTACTACAAGAGAAACTAAAACATTAGTATATTCCATATCCTATCAAAATGTCTAAATCTCAATAATCGATATTTGTATTATTAGGAAATTGCTTTACATGCAAAAATAGTTGTTGCTACGGGTCTACTACAAGAGAAACTAAAACATTAGTATAGCAAGAAGGTATTTAGCATGGTATAGTGTCTAAATTAAAAAAAAACCTACCTTGATGGTATAACATATATCTATCGGCTTTTCTAATGACATTAACAATAACATACATATCTAAGTTAGCAACACAACAATAACATACATATCTAAATTGGTAGTGTTGCTGTGCATAAACAATATCACAAAAATAAAATGAAGTCTTATCTATTTGGATAGAGTCCACCTTAATTATATCTGGATGGTCCTCCTCTTCCTCTGAAGTGGTGAACTCCATGTCTGCAATCTTCTTTGCCAAAGAGGAGAGGTTGCCATTAAGCTTGTTACTCTATTTTTGCAGCTCATTAATGTGAGTCTCTGAATGCTCCACCAAGACACTTTTTGTTAGTGTTTTTAATTGCCAATAAATGTTGATAGTTTGCATGTATATAGTGTTCCAAGTTGTGGTGTTTCTGGTTCCTCAAATCCAACCACCTATCTCAGCCTCGACATTAGCATTAGTAATAAATCTATGCCCCATCCTAGCTTCCCATTCTTCTTGTCGAATCTCATTTTTGATTGCCACACGAATGGAGAACATAAATGTTTTTTTATTGCTGCACTTCACATTGAGACTTGGAGCTGGAGAGACATAGTTTTGTCTCCCTCCCCTATTGATCCAGATTCAAACAATAACGCAAAAAATTACAGATATAACCATAAATACAGAGATGCAACAGAAATAACACTTCATTTCATTAATATCAAATACTGAAATATGCTTACAAACATAATGGAAATAAGACTAGCTCAGGCAATGGTAGCTTATCTTTGAGAAGAGATGTGGCAGCTACATGTCTCTGAACTGTGTTACAATGAGGCTTGAAGGCCTATTTATTATTGAGAAACAATGGAAAATCCTAAACATCCAAAAATATAACCCTGGGAGATGAAACGCCAAACTATGGGCCCCGTTGGGGTAAGTTGGTACATCAACTTCTTGGGGTGTAACTTTGGCATACAATCTCTGTTTGACGCACATGGTACCTCGTTAAAAATATATATCCAAGGATTACAACCACTGATAGCGAATACTGAGTTAAAAATTTGTTTTTGCTGCCAATGGTTTTCCTAAAAAACAACGTTTAGGGCCTCAAATTGGCTCCAGAAGTTTAGGACTTGAAAAATTGCCAAAAATAGTAAAATGTGCTACAATTAAGGAAGCTGAGAAAATGAAAGTAACAATGGTGGGGGTCCAAGTGGAATAGGCGGGTGACCACCAATATCCACTTGGATCATTCCTCCCCCCTTAGGAAGCAATGGTCCCCATTGTGTTGAGTTCCTCCATGAGATGAGGAAACTTCTGCTGAACTTGGTCCCTGGTGAGCCATTTTCCCTGGTGAAGGAGTTGGTCTGCTTTGACAACTCGATATAGTTGGATCCTTTGCTGTCGGGTGTTCTTGATATTTGTGTCCATGATCCGATCAATTTTGGCTTGTTCCATGCAATTTGAGTTTAACTCTATTGGTGTGAGTTGTTCTGCAATGTTGAATGTGTCCAACAATGGTGAAAGTAGGGTTGAAGGTGATCCACATTGAACACTAGGTGCAAAACAAGGAATGGTGGAATACTAAGCTCAAAGGCATTGTCCTCTATTGCCTTGGTGATGGTGTATGGCCCATATCAGAGCGAGCGAAGCTTGCAGTGGGGCCTAACGAGGCGATCCTTCTGCAAATGTAGCCAAACTTTGTCGCCCACTTGGAACTTGTGTGGCACCCTATGTTGATCATGTCATTGCTTGTACTTAGCATTGGCTCTATCCAAGATGTCATGGACCTATTGGAGGATATGCTAAAATTTCTCAATGAAGTTGTTTACCTTGTCAGCTTCGGACTAGATATGAGCTGAATATGCCTAAGTAGTTGCAAATGGTATGGCCACATCAATGGGACATAAGCGTTGGAATCCCAAGCCCACTTGAAAAGGGTTGTGTCCAGTTGAGTTGTGGAGAGCCAGTTATAGCTGTGCTGGACATAGGGGAGGCTCTCATCCCATTTGCGTGGATGCTTTGAGTTGTACATGCGTAGAATGTGTACAACCATCCTGTTGACAACCTCTGTCTGGCCATCAGTTTGGGGATGGAAAGCTGTGGAATTAGTGAGCTTGTTGTCCAACATCAACCAGAGAATGAACCAAATGGTACGGAGGAACATGTTATCCCGATCTGAGATGATAGATTGTGGGATCCCAAAGTGTACCCACACTCGTTCAAAGAAGAGTTTAGCAATGGATTCTGCTATGATATTCTTCTTGTAGGCTGCCATAATGGCCATCTTCGAGAATATGTCGATGACCACAAAAGCATAATCGTTACCATGCTTAGTAGAAGGAAGGCCCAACATGTAATCCATGGAGATGGATTCCCAAGTTCGACTAGGAGTAGGTAGCAAAGTATAGAGGCCTTTCTTCTTAATGGTCGGTTTGGAAATGACACAGGCAATGTAGGATCTAATGTACTTCCCGACATCTTGTCAAAGATTCGACTAATAGAAATACTTATGTAGTATTGCCACTATTTTCTCGACCCTGAAATATCCAGCGACCCGACTATAGTGTGCTTCCCAAATAATCTTGGCACGCTCGCTTGAAGGAACACAAAGGTGTCCCAGGTGGCATAACAATGCATCCTGGAGGTGAAAATCTGACACTTGCTGACCCTCCAAGAGTGTCTGATATGTGTGGTCAAATTCTGGGTCGCTTTTGTAGAGAAGTGGCCAATCGAAAGTCTCGTACCCACAAGAGTTAAGCACGGTGGTTAACACCATGATCGGGGGTCGGGCTGAGGCAATTTGCAACATTATTGGTGCTGCACTTCTTGTAATTGATATTCAAATGGAATTGTTGCAGGTATGTGGACCACTTTTGATGGCGATCATTCTGCAACTTCCCTTGCATCTGTATGAACTGCAAGGGTCGGTGGTTTGTGTGGATGACCATTTCCTTCCCCAAAATGTAATGCTTCTATTGTCGGCATGCCTGCACAATGGAATACCTCTCTTTGTCATAAGTGGGATACTTCCGGATGGTGTCTGAAAGTGTCTCACTATGATATGCCATTGGACACCCTTGTTTAGTAAGGACTACCCCAATAGCATAGTCAGAGGCATCTGTCTCGATCTCAAATGGTTTTTGCAAGTCTGGTAATGTGAGCACTAGTGTAAAGCAGAGACGATGTTTCAACTCTGTGAATGATTTATGTTGATATTTAGACCAAAATAATTTTTCTTTCGCTTCTCCATTGGTGACTTGACTCAAGGGCCAAGTGATATGAGAGAACCCCAACATGAACCTGTGGTAAAAATTGGCAAGACCCAGAAAGATGCGGAGCTCTGTCAGAGTGGTTGGGGCTGGCCAATTGTTTGGTCAATTTAGTGTGTCCTAAATTTCTATTTAAAATGTCAATCCGGGAGTCGTAAACTGTTGAAGTGAAGTGCACTATATATGCAAGATAACCGATTTCTTAGCTCTTTGTCGTTTTTGAGTTTCTGGTTTGTTTTTGGGTTTATCTTCTGTGATCCCTAGTGTGAGATGGCGAAATTGAAAGTCAAGTATGGATGGTAATGGTGATTTCTACAATGATTCAGATATGGATGGTAATGGTGATTTCTACAATGATTTTCCAAACTTTAAAGTTCTAAAAAAGAAGGTTTCAAACTAACTGTGATGAAATCAATTCTCAAAAGGAAATAAATGCACCAAAACAGTGAATTAGTGACAATGGCCCAATATCCTTACTGCTGTATGAAAAGAAAATAAAAACTGAACTCAAAGCAACTCAAAGACTGAAAGAAAGGCAACTAAATCACACTACTTCAACCCACATTCTGACCCTTCACCTTTCGAATCGCTCTGGCTATAGGAAGTAATCATAAACAAGCTGAGTAATATGATATCTAAATTGCAGGAAATCAAATTGCATAAAAGGAAACTAAGATTTAACTACTCATTCATATTTCAATTCTTGAAAATGACATAAGTAATTTAATCTCTAACTTGCAGGAAAGCAAACTAAATCATACTACATCAAATAATATTCCGATTCCTCACTAATTGAGTCGCTTGGCTATAGGAAGGAGATCATAAACAGATGAGTAATATGATATCTAAGTGGCAGAAAAGTAAATAAGCAAAGCAAAATTGAAAGAAATGACAATGCTGGAATTAAAACTCAGTAAATGAATCAACATAAAGGACAAGATGATCTCATGTCAATAATCATTAAAATTATGTAATTTGCCCGGGCTGCCTACAAGAACCTAAAAGACAAAGACTGATTAGCTAGCAACCATAAGAAAACATAAAAGGAAAAGATGAACAACAGTTAATTATAAACATCAGGAAATATATATACAGGAAACTAATTATAAAAGCAATAACATAATGAAAGAAGGCGAGAAATTATACAGTAGATACATGGCTTTGGTGTATAGGGGCCCTCTGCAACCTCAGCCAATCAATACTCAGTCACAAATGGAACTCAAGAATGTTGTCTTCTCATATATTAAAGTGCAGTAAAAATATAGAAATAGAGCATGGTACAGTGGCTCGTAAAACATAATCAATATTACATACGAAAATCTAACTGTCAAGCGTTTGATAACGCGTTATTTATAAGTGAAAATGCTGCAACTAATTCCTAGATTCTACGCTGCCAAACAGACACGTAAATCTTCACGACCTGAGATCTAGCGATATGGTAATTATGACAGTTAAATCCATGGAGTGGTGGCTGCTCGATTCAGTTCACGGGTTGATCCACAGGTGTGCCAACACCTCTGGAAATTGAGGATCGTGCCACACAAACCTTCACGTGGGCAAAACAGAGCCATGCCACCACAAAACTCTTGGTTTTACCCCTCCTTTGACCGTCTTTGACCATGGCTGTTTGTGAGTGATTTGGCTGAACTGAGGGGACACGCTCCATGTACATGTCACTTGCAGCTTACCCATGTGGCTAGATTCTCCATTGGACACCTGTAACATAGTCTTTAACAAAATGGCTGCGGAAACTTGAGCTGGCTGCGGAAAGTGACAAGTTTCCGCAGCTGCTTTGTCACTTTCCGCAGCTGCTTGAACAAAAATCTAAATCAAACAGTAGTCATAAACATAGTTAGGAAACCATTTCATAAGCTCTTTTTAGACTAATATGCAATGATTTGAGAGCTTGGTGGATCAAATAGATGGAAAAGAAGGTTGAAAAGGTATATAGGGTAGATGCAGGTTTGGGACTCAACACGAATCCCAAATGACTTGGATCTTGGTTGGATCCACATATACCCCCCGTTCATCAATAATGTATCCTAGATACTGAACCTGCGTCATGCCAAAAGTGCATTTCTCCAAATTGGCACACAACTTGTGTTGCTGTAGTGTTTGGAGAACTTGTCGGATGTGGTGGAGGTGCTCTTCCCAACTCTAGTTGAAGATCAAGATGCCATCCAAGTATACCACTACAAATGAGTTGGTGAATGGCCAAAAGATGTCATCCATCATCCTCATGAAGGTTGTAGGATCATTCGTCAACGTGAAAGGCATAACCAGGCACTCGAAAAGGCCCTCCTTGGCTTTGAAGGTAGTCTTCCACACATCAGAGGGTTCGAACGGTACTTGGTCATATCTAGACTTCAAGTCGATCTTGCTAAAATATTTTCACCCCTTGAGTTGGTCCAGAAGATCATAAATCCATGGGATCGGGTACCTATTCTTGACAATGATCTTGTTCAGCCCTCGATAGTCAATACAGGGTCTCCAAGTCCCATCCTTCTTCTGTACCAACATGATCGAGCTCCCATATGGCAATAAACTCGACCATATGTGACATTTCTGCAGTAGCTCCTCAGTCTGCCTCTTGATTTTGTCATTCTCCAAAACAAAGTGCCGATAGATGGGTCCATTGGGAAACAACACACCTAGGATCAGATTGATGGAGTGTTTTACCTGACATTGCAGAGGCACCCCTGCAGGGGAGGTGAAGATGTCCTCGTACTCCTCCACGACCTTGTGAACCTGTTGTTATCATGTGGAGGGGCCCTGTTTGGAGGTCATGGGCATCGTCTTCTTCTTTCATTGAGGGTGTATCATCAGGAAAACAAATTTCTCGGTTTTTGAAATGAACTTACTACATTGTTTTGCAGTAACCAAAGAGATGGCGGTAGGCGGTGCTACCTCTAGTATCTTGTATAATTTATTTCCCAAGGTAACAGTAACAGCGCGAGGCCTTGACTCATACACAGCATGTCGCTTCCACAAGTATGGTTGGCTGAATAATACATCACAAACATCAAGAGGAGGAACGTCACATAATACCTCATCCGTGAAGGGCTTGGTGATGTATGGAAGGCGACACTACTGGCTGACGCGAAGATCCTGTCCTTGGTGAAGCCACCTGATGGTGTATGGTTGTGGGTGTGCTATGGTCTATAAGCCCAGCCACTTCAAGGCGTCTGCTGAAATGAGGTTCTTTTGGCTCCTGCTGTTGACAATGAACTGTAGCAGGGAACCCTTTAACCACATCTGGGAGTGAAAGAGGTGCTCCCCCTCCTCTGGATCTTCAGGTTCCTCCTTTTGGATCTTCTTGGTGGCAACAGTGGCGTTGGGCTCCACATCGATAATCTGCTTCCCTTTTTCAGGTTTTGACTCAGGGTCGGAACATGCATTTGATTTAGAAGCCTTCAGCTTGACCACTAGTGATTGCTTGGCCTGACACTCACTTGTGTTGTGAGTGGAGCTCTTATGGAATTCACTCACTTGTGTTGTTATTTGCTTGCGGCTTTGGCGAGTTGTCCTAGGCCGCCTCGTCTTGGCTTTGTCCTTTGTTCTGCGGTTTGGGGGAACCTTTCCCTTGCTTTAGATTCACAAATCCAAAGTCTCGCTTTTTCTGTTTAAGCTTCTGCTCTATCTTGACATTGTATCAATATGCCATGCTGAGCGAGGAGATGTCCTGGAACTACATATCATCCTAGATGTAGCTGTGTAGGTAGCCGCATTACTTAAGTACCAAATGTTTCTCATAATCCTTGATACGCAACTTCGTGCGAAGGGTATGAAAAACATTGGTAAACTTCGGCACGTCTTGATCCCTTCCCTGTCACAACGTGGTCCACTTTATGTATTTATCCTCATAGCTCTCGACAGGGTAGTATTGCTCCTTGATGGCATCCCAGAATGAATTCCAAGTGGGTGCCGCTGACAACAGTGAGGGCACACTTTCATCCTTCTGATCACAATAGGTTTCCCACCAATCCTTAACGTGGGGGGCGGCTTTGAGAAGAGAAAAAGTAATCTTTTCTCGGTTGGAAAAATATGAACAGAAAAATGTCCTTCTAGCAGATTTAACCATTTATCTATGACGTATGCATCTATTTGGCCCTCAAATATGGGAATGTCAAAGTTTACTTGTACCTTAAAAGGAGTGGTGCCTCCAGAGTGGCTGTTGGATGTGGATGCGCCGCCGGTGGGCAACCGTTGAAGGATCTGATCAAAGTTATCCATCATCACATTCCTTTGTTTCTTGAGGGCCTCCTCAAGCAATATTTTGATAGGATCTCCTGCTCCCTCATCTTTCTTTTCTTCCCCCATGGGCGACCGTCGGGGTTTGCGAGGCTGATCTTGCAAAGGTTCAACCAGATCGAGCCCTAACTCCTTATACCCCGACCTCGTTGGGGACATGCAAAGAAAAATAGAGAAAGAGAAGACCACTTTGATACCACTGATCCAAATTTAAACAAGAACACAACAAATTACAGATATAACCATAAATACAGAGATGCAGTAGAAATAACACTTCATTTCATTAATATCAAATACTGAAATATGCTTACAAATAGAATGGAAATAAGACTAGCTCAGGCGATGGTAGCTTATCTCTGAGAAGAGATGTGGTGGCTACATGCCTCTGAACTATGTTACAATGAAGCTTAAAGGCCTGTTTATTATTGATAAACAATGGAAAACCCTAAACATCCAAAAACCCAACCCTAGGAGATGAAATGCCAAACTATGGGCCTCGTTGGGGTAAGTTTGTACATCAACTTCAACTTTGGCATATGATCTCCGTTTGACGCACACGGTACCTCGTTAGAAAGATCTATCAGAGGATAACAACTGCTGACAGCGAATACCAAGATGAAAACTTATATTCACCTACCGTGTTTTTCCCAAAAAAACGTCGTTTAGAGCCTCAAAACAGCTCCAGAAGTTCAGGACCCGAAAAACTGCCAAAAATAGTAAATTGTGCTACAATTAAGGAAACTGAAAAACTAAAAGAAACAATGGTGGGGGTCCAAGTGGAATAGGAGGGTGTCCACAAATATCCACCTGGATCACCTATGGGTAGTAAGGCACGCTAGCCTGGATATGGTAGGGGGTAGCAAAGAAACTATGGGGAAAACCAAGGGCAAAAAAATTCGTAGTAGGCAAAAGGATGGGGCTAGCTGACTGAGGGCAGGGATCAAGATACTAGGGATAAGGGGATTTGTAATGACTATACATGGAGGGACAAGAACAAAGGTGTTGACCAACTTTAGAGAGGAGAGACTATCACAAATAGAATGACATTTTTCACTAAATCAAAGCAAACAAAGCCCATCCATACAAACCAAGGAAAAAAGGAGGATAAACAAAGAAAGTCTTGACATAGTAGGGAAATACAGAGCATAGATCAAGAAAATAGAGACAATTGCAAGGACTAAATTCCTAGACCCAATAAACTACACAGAGACCTTTACGATTAAATGAAAATATAAAGAAGAAAACTGCATGAAAAGATGAAGAGGGTGGATATTGAACTTGCTTGTCAATGCGTTGAAACAAAGCCACTCCTATGTATTTCCCTAATCTAACCTCACAGTCTACAAGCTTTGTAGAATTGCAAAGCCATAAAGACATAAACATGCGAGTCCAGTTGCACTCAGAGTTTCTAGTCCCATATTCTCTCTCCAAAGGAAAATCAAGCGCAAAGAGGAAAATTTTTGTATGGAAGTAAACAAATAATATTATGTTGTTTGAGCCAACCCATTCACCAAGTAAACTCTCACAAAACCAATTATCCAAAATCCAAGTGAGATACTAGTATATCTTCAAACTCGAGCATATCCATCACCCATATTGTTCCCACTAAGTGCCATGAAAGAGGCATAATATCGAGGCAACCTACTTTGCATTTCCAGTCTACACCACTACCTTTTAATAATCCATTCTCAACTTTCTTTGATGCCTTACCCATCCATTATATCAAACAATGTCAAGTAAAGGTTGCCATTAGACCGTTATTTTTGCACATAGATGTCATTCAATGACCCCATGAGTGGGTACATTTCTTTTTAAATAATATTTATAATAATTAAATAAAAAGCTTATATTTTTATAAAACCTTACTTGAAATATAATAATGTAACTATATATCATAATATAAGAATTTTTTAGGTATAAAAATGTGTAACTATATATCATAATATAAAAAAAAAAAAATTAGGTATAAAAATGTTTTAATAAAAATCATACAAGGAAGTTTAATTTTTCTCATAAATTTATATATTTTATGGTAAGATAAAGTTTGATATTGATTTATTTTTCTTTTCAAAATTTTTATTATTTTGAAATTTTTTATTAAGTTGAAAAAATATTAATTAACTTAATCCTCAATAAAAATATATATTAAAAAAATAAAATAAAATATATTAAAAAATAAAAATATTTTTTATAATAATAATAATAATAAAATTATATTAATCATTAATAGTTGTGTGGCTTGATCTTGATCTTGCTCACTTGGAGCTTTTCATAATGTATCCACATCATTAACTTAAACACTAAACACTAGTGATTTTAGTTTTTTATTAATTTATATTTATTAAATGTGAAAAATACCAAGATACAATATTATGAATGTAATTTTTTTAATTAAAAATTGTGATAAAAGTCAAATAAATTAAAATGTTAAAAAACACGGTATGTAATTTTTATTACAAGATTTTTAGGAAGTGTTTTCAATGAATTATTCAAAATGCAATGCATTTTTATGCAAGTTTTGTTAGGATGAGTTAATATTTATTTTGTAAAAACATTATGTATATATTCAAATTATGAAGATTCTTGTCAAATACATGTTTGAAATTATGAAAATTTGTGTATTAATAAAAACTATTACAATTATTTCAATCAATTATTGTTTATGGGAATTATTTTCAATAGTTAAGTGAGATATTGATATTTTTGATTCAGATTTAAATTTCCATTAATAATATTATAAATTATAATATTTTATTATATAATTTTATTTTCTGAATGTGATTTACGCCGAAATTTCTTCTGACAATTTTATTTTGATAATTCGTGTAAAAAAAATTGATTGTGATTATTAAACGGTAACAGCGATTGCTAAGTTGCATATTTTTTTAAGCAATTTTGTTAATTTTATCCGAATGCTGGAAGAACTGACAGCGTGCTTTTAGGCCTTTGACTCGGATACCGCGGGGATCAAAGCGTCTCTTCATTTGAGGTAAACGTTGGTCTGCAATGAAAATTAAAGGAGCATATCCACATTTTATACTTTGTGCGGTCAAAAGAATTATGGAGGATATTCTCTTTTATAAGCTTAATTCTCTTTTATAAGCTTATGAGCTTAAAGCATTTAAAGTTTCTCATATTACCTCATATTCGAGTGGAATAGTGGACACTCGGAGGCGTGGACTCATGGTTAATGATTACTTTATTTGAAAATTGAGAATTTGTTTGGGTGGTAAACTAAAACCTAAGATTTAATGCGGAGGATTTGAAAGGTGTAAGACGGTGTTGTGAGGTGTGTTAATCTTTTTTGTGTTTAACCATTAAAGATTTTGGATGTGGTCATTAAAAGCACATAAGTTCTGGATGTGGTCTCGGTTCTTGTTGAGGCATAAGTTCTTGCTATGTGTGGCTTGCAGGTTGCTGCACCTAGCCTAGGTTTATAGTGGCAGCCAGTTGGATTTGATCCTGGGCCTGCCCAGGATAATTCTCACCAGTTACCGATTGTCCTAGTGTTAAAAAAAAAAGAAGCACAAATTGGTTTCTGAGCTGTTATATTATATTTATTTGCATCTTCTTTGAAATAGCTAATGGTTGGAAATTTGGACAACCTTTTGTATCGAAATCGCTAATTCTCTAGCACAATCATGTTTAAATGAAGCGATGAAGTTGGATAATGTTAATTATGTGAATTGCAAATTTAAGATGCAGACATTGATGGAGGGATATAATGTGAGGCATTGATGGAGGGATACAATGTCTGGTTAATAACGAGTGGTGATGAAGTGAAGCCATAAGGAAAGATTGGGAGAAGCGAGAGACTAAGGTGTTGCTGTGAATGTCCGTAAAATACAACATTATACCATATATTAGAGATTGCAAGACATCGAAGGAGACCTAGACGACACTCAAGGACTTGTATGAAATGAAGAATACAAATCGACTCCAGCCCTTGAAAAGTAAGCTTTTGTCTATTAAAATAAAATAAAATGAAAGCATCGATGATTTTATTTCAAGAATTAAGGACCTTAAAGATCAACTTAGAGATATAGGAGAAGCAATATCTAGCACTAACCTAGTCACTATAACCTTAAATGGAATGCTAGATGAGTATCAAATATTCATCACAAGTCTTGTAGCAAGGGAGAAGGCTCCCACTTTGATGAGTTGGCAGGTATACTCATGCAAGAGGAAGAAAGGCTAAGGATTCTTAAGCATCAAAATTATAATTTCATGCTAATGGCGAAAGGGAAAGGACATTTCAAGAGGACGCCTTGGGAAGGTAATAAAGGAGGAAAGTCACCACAAGGAAAGCCAACATTTGGTAAGTCACCATTTGGAAAATCACAATTAAGTATGACATCTCGAAGGTTGATCTTAAATGTCATTATTGTGGCAAGTTTAGACACTACTCTAGAGATTGCATGAAAAGGAAACATAGTGAGTCCAAACATAGAAATAGAAGGCACACTCGTAATTATGTTTATAGAGGAGAAATGATGAATGTCGGTGGCAAAAAACTTAGACTATTTGTTACAGGTGTTGCACTAAATTTCTGAAATATATGATCCAAATACTTGGTTTGTTGATTCCAGAGCCTCTATTCATATGTCCTGTAACAAACACTGGTTTGAGAACTTTCATGAAACTAAAAATGGTATGAATATATATCTTGGAGATGATCATGCACATGAAATCAAAGGGTATGGTGATGTACCAATTACATTTCATAATGGTTGTGTTAAACTAATATATAATGTGATGTATGTGTTTGGTATTAAGGAGAATCTAATTTTAGTCTCCATTATAACTGACCATGGATTGAGGGTTGAAATTGTAAATTCACATTCTGTGGTGAAAGAAATGTAGGATCACTTCAAGGTCATTACAACATGAGTTAGAATTGGAGGTTCGTATAAGCTCAATGCGACAATTAAAATTCATCAAGCATTGGCATCAATGACAATGACAACAAAATCTATTTAGCATCAAAGGTATGGCCACATTAATTTTCATCATTTATTACTACTGCAAAAACAAGGAATGGTAGAAGGGCTTCCAATACTTAAGAATGAATATTCTGCATGTGAAAGGTGTGCATTAGGGAAGAGTTGCCTACTCAAATAGGCAAAAGGAAAAGGGTTGTTCTAGAACTTGTGCATACAATGTATATGGTCCTATACAAATTGGATCATTAGGTGGAACATATTACTTCTGGATGTTTATTGATGAGAGTATGAAATATACATGGGTATACTTCTTGAGAAAGAAGAGAGATGTATTTGAATATTTTAAAGAGTTCAAAACTATGGTTGAAAAGAAATCTAGAAAATACATCGAAATCCTCCGATCAGATCAAGGGGGAGAATATATTTCAAATGTATTCATCGAATATTGCAAATCCCATGGAATTTTACAACAATAACAATTACCATATATTCCACAACAAAATGGAGTAGTTTAAGGGAAGAACATAACTTTGGTAGAATGTTAAAAGGTAAGAATATTACCAATTCTTTTTGGGTAGAAGTTGTTAATATTGTTGCTTACTTGAAAAATTAAAGTCCAACTAAAATTTTAGATCATAAGACTCCTCTTGAAGCAATTTATGGTTATTAACCAATAGTAAGCCATCTAAGAATCTTCAGTAGCAAAAAAATTCTCTCATGTTCTGAAAGAAGACAAGAAGAAACTTGATGCAAAAGCCATCAAGTGTACTTTCATAAGTTACTATTTTGATCATAAAGCTTATACGTTGTTTGATCCCTGCACTCATAAAAATTTGCAAGCAAAGATGTATTATTTCATGAGATTGTAGATGAACGCCATAAGAATGACAAGTATAATGCATGGCATATCCCTTATGAGTATGATGATATCACAGAGGAAGTAGATGATGAGTGGGGACAAAAAGAGCAGGAAGAATCCAGTGACATGGACACCTCTAATAGCCACAACACACCAAGAGGAAGAGATGATTCACCGCAAGGAAGGAGAAGAGATGGAAGCAACGAATTACCAAGAAGGTCATCTTGTCAAACTAAAACACCAGTAAGATTTGCAAATTATGCTTTAATGACCAAAGTTATGAATGCCATAGAACCTTCAAATTTCAAAGAAGCTAATGAACATAAAAGGCGGAGAGATGAAATAAAGGAAGAATATGAGTCTATAATGAAGAATGATACTTGGGAACTGACATAATTTCCTGAAAATAAGGTACCCATAGGATCCAAATGATTGTTGTTCAAAACTAAATTTAAATTTGATGGAAGTATAGATAAATATAAGGGCATGTTAGTTGTAAAAGGCTACTCACAGAAGATGTAATTGACAATGAGGAAACTTTTTCACTTATATCTAAGTTAAATACAATCAGATTGATGATTGCTTTAGCTACGAATCACAAATGCAAATTACATAATCTAGATATTAAGTCTGCCTTTGGAATGGAGAACTAAAAGAAGAATCATATCTTTTTGATCCAGAAAGGTTTATTAAACAGGGTCAAGAGCACCTTGTTGGAAAGTTAAAGAAATATTTATATGGATTGAAACAAGCACCAAGATCATGGTATGTGAATATTGATTCTTTCTTTCTTCAGAAAGGTTTTATGGAAAACAAAAGTTACCCAAGTTTGTATATCAAGATGGATCAAAGGGGCATGTTATTATGATTTCTCTATATGTCGATGATCTTATTATAACAAGTAATGCCTCTAAGTTAATTGATTAAGTTAAAGGTAAAATGTCACCGAAGTTTTAAATAAAAGACCTTGGTGAATTGCACTATTGCTTAGGTCTTAAGATATGGACATGAGGTGGACAAACATTGGTTACACAAAGTAAGTATACCAAGGAGTTACTGAAAAGATTCAAAATGGACCAATGTAGGGATGTATCAATACACTTAGAACAAAATGCCAAACTCTGTAGTAATGATAGGATAAGAGAGGTGGATTGTCATTTGATCATCAACTGGTGGGAAATTTAAACTACCTCACTACAACCATGGAATATGTAGCATATTCAATTAGCATCCTAAGTCAGTTCATGGCCAAACCTCTTGAAATCCATTGGGGAGTAGTGAAGTGAGTTATTTAGTATCTGAAAGGAACAATGAACTTTGGTATTAAATATATTGATGCTTCCATTGTTGAGCTAGTAGGTTATTATAATTCAGATTGGGCAAGAAATCCCGATGACAAAAATCAAATTCAGATTATGCATTCAGTCTTGGATCTAGGATTGTGGCTTGGAGTAGTAAGAAACAACCAATTGTTTCTTTGTCATCCATTAAAGCCAAGTATAAAGATTTGTGCAGTGCTACGTGTGAAGCAATTTGGCTGAGATGGATTCTTGAAGATGTGGGAGAAGTACAGGCTAAGAAAACCATTATCAAGTGTGATAATCAAAGCACCATCAAGCTAGCCAACAATCTTGTGTACCATATGTCGTAGCTCGTTTCATTTTCCTTATATATTGAAAATGAAAAAAGATATTTATGCGTATTTAAAAAAAAAAGAGAAAAAAAAAAGAACAAAATCAAATTCAACTTTTAGCCTTATGATCTTGATTAAACGTTAATGGTGGACTAGTTGTTGATTAACTCCAAAGTGCAATGTTAATGTGTAATATGGTGAGCCTGAGTGTGTTAAAAATGGATGCAAATAAAGGTTAGATGACCTGTTGGGCAGAGTGAAGTCGGGTTGTCGGGCCCATCCAATGGTGCAAACCCGATGACATAGCATGCACCTTGTTTATGCCACTGGGTGCCCCCATAAGCCTCTATCAACAATCGGGGTTGTCTGCATATAAACAGTCGATATCCATTACAGGAGTACCCCGACGGGATTTCTCTATACCAGTGAGTGCCCCCGTAGTGCTATAGCAAGCGAGTGTGTATTACATGTTGTCACCACCTTGTCACTACTCCATCACCGCCACCTCACCCTATCACCGCCATGTCATTTCCAACTTATCCTATCCCGACATATGGTCATTTCACTACATCACCTTCCACATGCGCATTTAGTACCATTCCCCTCCCCCATTTTTCCATTTATCCATAAATCCTGTTACCCTCATTCTCCTCATTTTATCATTTTTAGCATATTGTATCCCTAATACGATGCACTTTTACAAATCAGAGCTCAAGTCAGCAACAATCGTTCGGTAACCACATATTTATACATCATTCCCATTTGTTCCAATTGTAAAAATGTCAAAGAAAGCAGTGCTAGCAGGGTCTTCCTCTTACATTCCTCTCATGGACATCGAGAGGGATGTTTTCGACCCAATTTGCTCCCTGGATTTAATGGAACTTTGCCAATTTATCCTAGTCAACCAGAAATAATCCCCAATGTAGCAGTCATCAAGTCTGATCTTCTTGCGACCATAATTCCTCAAACCTATGTTTTCCCCGAATTCATTTGTTGGCTGGTATCTGCTCTCTACCCACATAAATGCTTTGTGATGAACCAATTAGGTGAAAATATTTTCCAAGTGTCTTCTCTTTTAATTCAACAAGCCCTGGTTTATCCCTCTTCAAATTTACACATCATTTTAAGAGGAAATCCTATTGTCAACTTTCCAAAATCTATCTGCAAAAGACTATGCCCATATGAGTTTCTTTTTAATTCCATTAGGACAACATTTTCCTATAGAAACTGCTGAATTTTCTCTTCAAATTTTTACTAAAAATGTAAGGCTAGTTCTGCAAATTATTGCCAAGGTTTTGGGAATGGAGGATACACATGTCATTAACTGGGTCATTCTGGGATGTTTAGTTTGATGTTGCAGCTTTAGACAATATTTGATATACCTGCTTATTGGGAAATAATGGTTAATTCACAATTAATAGACCTTGCTCTCACTAGATGTTTTAGATTTCCCTCATTGGCAAGCTACCTCTTTTTGTATACTCATGTGGAGAGATTCACGCACTTGGGACTGAATATAATGGACTTACATAAAAACAAGCAATCAATGGTGTTTTGGACAGATATAATAGGAAGTCATGCTGATTATGAGGGGTTTACATATTTTACTACTTTCGTGTCATTTTCTTATTCCATTATAAATAGCTGTCCCATACCTTGTATTTTGCTAAAGGCTCAATCTCTCCTTCAACTTAGAAAATATGTTAAAGTGGGTGATTGGTTCCAGTTTGAAGATCATGCTAAGATTAGACTATATGGAGCCGAAGTTGCCCCTTACAAAATTCCTACATTTGTGCCTATTAGGTTGTTTTCTTTGGACTTCATTAGGAAAAGTTTAAATGTTGATCAGGTGCATTTTGTCCCAGCAAAGAAGCGAAAATTGTTCAAATTGGCAAGAAAAATTGGACCTTTTATTGTGAACAATAGGCATTCCATGGAAAAAGTTCAAAAATTGCTTGAAGGTATGAAACTACACCTGGGTGAAAATTGGGCATATGATCCTCACCATATTATTTCTAATAGAAGAGTTGAAAATGCCTATGCTCCTTATATACATGAACTTCGTCCAAATCATGGAAAATTTTAGGGGCTAATGTTCACCCAATGGGCTAATTTTCCATGATTTTTCCACAAAAAAGATTCGCCAATTTCCAATTTTTATAAAAGACAATTTGCCCAAATTTTAGAATATAAAATTATTTTACCTTAAAAATTGTCAACATTATATAGAGACTATATATAAAATCATTATAAATTTGAATAATTTTACAAATATATCAATAAAAATTTTATAGTTTGCATATTAGGGATTAGTGAGATTCGCCAATGTTTTTAAAATTCAAGTAAATTTTCCATCCTTAAAATTTTCATTGGTCCAAATGTAGAAAAAATGGTAAATGGAGGTCAAACAGGTGTGCTAGGAGGAATGGAGGTTGAGATTCTACATCCAATTGAGAAAATTTTGAAAAAAGGCAGAGAAGATATTATTTATTTAGAGGATGAAGCAAGTAAATGTTTTAAGAGGGAAAGGCTATCAGAGTAGGAAGCAAAACTTGGATCTCTGGGTGAAAGTTCCTCAGCCTCAATGGGTTTTCAATTACAGTTGGGAGATGTTACTTGTACACCCTCCTCTACAATTCCAGAAGAAACTTCACATAATTTTGTTCCTATCATCAAACAATTATATAATCAAATAGAAGAAAGAAACATGAGGGTGAATGAGAATATGGAATCTCAGCTTGAAGCTCAAGCTATTTCTAAATACCATACTAGATTATTGTTTTCCATGGACCTTGAGAGAAATCAGTTGAAGTTATATTTCTCTCATCCTTCTGCATTAACTGTTTCATCATCATTTGGTTTCAAGACCGTCAACTTGACAGTAGATGCAAGAGAAATTCCTCTGCCTAACAAGATTAATTTACACAGGAAAACTGGAGAGTTGATAAATAGTGATTTGAACAAAACATCCTTGGCTGCTAGCAAAGCTAAAGCTTTGTTAGGGAAAGTGGTTAATCAATTAAAGATGGAAAAGGAAAATTCCAGAGCTTTGTCCACTCAAAATGAAGAGTTGAAAATATAATTGTTAAGATTGATGTAAACCTTGAAGACAAGGGTGTTGGTCAGAAGATTTTGCAGGGAGAGGAAATTAAAATCCAAGTGTTGAGAAAGAGGCTAAAACTGCCTTCTATGGAGCATGTTATGGCCCTAGAAATATCCCAGATGGGAAATGAAAAGGAGATTGTAACCAATGAACTCTTGTAGAGAAATAATGAGATTGCAAATCTCAAGGAGATGAATGTTGTTTTGCAACATAAATTAGATTCCCATGTTTGTACTATCTTAGTACAACCAGACTCTGAAGATCCTGCAGAAAAGTTGACCAGAGTGATTACTAAGCTACAAATATTAGAGAATGAAATGAAAAAAATTCAAAGAAATTTTGAGGATTCACAAAAAATTATAAAGAAAATAGAGAGGGAGCTAGCCATGGCTCGAGAAATTGTTATTAAATATCAAAATGATTTTTAGGTTGCTTCTAATCAGATCAAGGAATTGAAGGACAAAGTGAAGGGAAACATATCCCTTATTCAAGTCAGGGATATTATATAGAATTACATCATTCATACAGTGAGGAATGTTTGGGAATTTTAATCAATCATTACAGAAGAAAAAGCCATTGTCAGAGATCTAGAAAGCATAATTGATACCAATAAGAAAAAGCTCTAACAACATGCCCAATTTGCTAAGAAGATGATTGATTTCCTTAACTCTAAATAATCACAGGAGTTAATAGAACTAAAATTTGAAGATAGAACATAATTAGTATTGGAAATAAATAAGATGATTTTGAAGAATTTATGTAGGAAAACAACTGAGACAAAGCTGACAGAGGTTAAGGAAGTTCTTCAAAACTTCAATACTGAATTTGAAAAAAGAACCAAAGCAGAGTTGCCTTCATGTTGGGATCAACGGGGAAATTTGCTTCCCTGGGATACTTATGATACATTGCTGGTGGAAGCCAAGAGCAAGATTCACACTTCACATAGAAAACAACAGTTCTAAAGGGATCAATAATAGTGAATTATTTGTAGATGGATTTTCAGCTATTGTGGCTAATAAGAACTTTGTTTACTGACCAACCAACTTATAGTAGTATTACCAACTTTCGAATGACTCATACTAGGTTTTTCAAAAGCCCAAGCTCAGATATGACAATCTGGAAAAAGTGTAGAGAATGAATGTCACCTACAGTAGCAACTATAAAACTTGGGCCTTCAACTGCACCAGAATCTCAGTTGACTCAACGAGCTAATGCCATATGTTACTTGAGCATAATTTTTGGATTTTTTTTTTTATAAAATCATGTAATTTTGTTTTATTTTCTTCATGAATATAGTTTCAAAGGACAAATTAGTTTGTAGGCAGTTCAAGTAGTTATCAGTTTTGATAGTTGACAGTTTCATAACTGTCCTTATTGTAATTATAGTATAAAATTCAATTTTGAAGGAGGAGCAAGATTCCGAGTTTTGGACCTTAGAAGAAAAAAAATTCCTTCGTAATTTTGATCTTATTAGTGGCTTTTAATAAAGCTTTCAAAATGATTCCAAACATGTGTTGAGTGTGATATGTGTTTCCTGTTATATTTCTTTAATGTTATTCTACTATAGAAGAGAGTAATGAAGCTATTGGCCTTTAGCATTACAATTTCACTAAAATTTTGATATCTATAAGTTAAAGTTAGATAACCTTAATATGCACTCCTCTTTTCTGTATTTCATTTCATCCTACTTCCATATTTCTGCTAAAGTTTAAGACAAGAGAATCTGTTGCAAGTAGCCTGTTGTTTAAAGCTTTCTTCAAAATCTTTCATCCTCTATACTACAACTTAAAATCACATTCACTATCAAAAGGCCAATTTGAAAGAGTGTTTTTCCAAAGGAATATTTAAAATCATTATCTGTAAAATATATATTTATGAGGTTTTAAAAAATGGGATAGAAAATCCCCGATGGGGGAGAGGTCCTTGCAACACGATGAGGAGGAGCCTTATCTGTGAATATAGTGGAGTGGGGGTGAGGGGTGGTCCTTCCAGTCCCTTCACCAAAGCACATGTAATGGGAGGAGTAATATCAACAAGTTGGAAACTCGTGTGAGTATTATCATCGCGTTGGAGTTTGGGGGTGGTGAACGGTTAAGGAATGGGAAGATGAGGGAGCTTGACATTCATATCCACGCTCTAGTTTGGTGTTTAACATCATGGTGACCTTTGGGGAGAAAACAAAAGCGTCACATGAGGTTATTTGGTAGGAATGGTCTGTGTGTACTCGTCCTAGGCATTTGCTGGAGAAGTGTGTCAAGATGGACCCTGTTACAAAGCCTATTTGTTATTGTCTACGTGCGTAAGGATGGTAAGTTGCTGGGACGAGACCTATTCCATTTCATTTCCTCTTGGTTTATGGTAAGCCGATTTTCTTGGGCTAGAAGTGGAATATGGAACCAACAGTATAGGAAAATTTGTGGGTGGCGGTAGAAAACTAGTTTCAACTTCCAATTTTGTGACCTCCAGCGTGGGCGCGACATTGTTTGGCGGATTGGTGGAGGTCTTGGTGAGGTGAATTCCAAGGCTAGTCTCTGCTTTGGGGGAAGCTGTGCTCAGGCTCCAGACACTTTGTCTTCGTCTTTATTTAAATTGTCTGTGCTGGTGTGGTGGGCATCGATATTTGATTTCTTTGATGGTGGTGGTATTTTTCAGGCAGTGGGCAATGGTATTGTGTTTCTCTCATGTGGTGGGTGGTGGCATTTGGTTCCTCTGATGGTGGTGTTTGGTTTATTTGGTGGGTGGTTTGGCTTGTGGATTTTTAACATGATGGTTTTCCATCTCTGCAAATTATGAAACCCCCTACGCGGTGTGGGCATCCCCCTCCCCAGCCACCCTTGGCCCTGTGGGTGTGGCAGACTCGACAATTTCCATTGGGGTTCCTCGCCCGGGTGGAAATATTGTTGGATGTGGGCGATTGGCTAGGGTGGGAGTGCATGGAGGTCGTTGGGGAGGTAAATGAGGTGTCAGTAGGGGTGGTGGTACGTGGGTTCAGAAGCTGAGTCATCGGGGTGGAGGAACTGGGGTGGCAAGGGGAATCGTGGGTCTGGTCGAGCCAAAGTGAATGAATGGTAGGGTATCCAAAATTGTTGTTTGGAGAACTATTGAGCACTTATCAATAGCCTAATCGAAAGAGTGAACATATATTAGAGAGTCCGTCATGAGGAGCATGCAAAACAAATGGAAACGTTGGACAGAATGCACTATTTTCAGTGCCAAGTCTAGGAGAGCATAGTGGTGGTTTGCCGAGGCCAAAATCAACTGATCGAGAAAGTAGAAAAGCTGGAGACTTGGATGGCACACTTTGAAGGGAGCGTTCAATGTGACTTCCATACTCCACCTCCTCCAGGAACAACCCCGGACAACCCTGCCTCCATCACATCGGACAACTAGTATGCTCTTTGGTGTTTTTTATGTTTTATTTGTATTTTAGTGCTTGTGTCCCTACCATTTATGGAAGATGTCCCTAGTTTCCCTTTTGTATTTTTGTCATCTGGTGCAAATTTTGGTCAACAAACCTAGTCAGGGTGAGACCAATTGTTTTCTGAACCACCAAATGCACTCCTTTTTTCCTATATGAATAGAACATTAACTTACAAAAAAAAAATGGGACAACAAAATGATAATTTCCCAGTTTTGAATAAATGTCTTGGGCACTGACCTCTTCTTAGCCAAAGGTTGTCTTCCAAGGTACAACACCACACAAGATCAAAACATATTGAGATACATTATCATTTTTTCAAGGAAAATATGTAGTCCAAGGAAATTGATCTAGTGTATTGTAATACCAATGAAAATGTGGTTGACATCTTTACTAATCCTCTTGGAAAAGAAAAAAATGAAGTATGTAGGAATCAATTGTGTGTGGTAGAAAACACATTTCTCCATTAAGGGAGAGTGTTGGAATAATGGATAAATATCTAGAAGATTCTCGCATATTTAGATTTTGTTATGTGTTTTTGAACTATTTTCCCTATTTAGGCTTAGAGTTGGATGGAGATTCCCATATTCTAGGAATCTATTGAACCATAATCTAATGCTATATATGTAATGGCTTGTTTTCCTAGTGAATACAATATAGTGTTTTGGTGCAATCTCTTGAGTGAGAAATTGCATCACCAGAGAGGCATTTATTTGTTCAGGTAATGTCTTTCTATGCTTTCCGTGTCTAAATAAATTCGGAAAATGTGTATCTTAATTATATTACCCACTCTTTTTCTTTTATTTTTTTGAGTTGATTTTGTATTAGTTTTGAATTGGAAATTACATCATTGATATGTCATGATAAGCATGATGCCCATATTTCATAAAATATGACCTCAATCACCACAGTGGAAACCATATATTGTGGCCAATACCAAAATAGATATAGCAACATCAAAAGTAACTATTGTTGAACATAGAGAAACTCTAAAATAATCCATCTACTAGAAAACATACAAGATAGCAAGAAAAAAAAACTCAAGAGTTAGATGAGGTCATGAGAGTCGAGTCCCTAACACGTGTTTTAGATGGTATAGAAGGCTTCTATTCACACTGGAGATGACTCTCCAAATGTGCCAAGCGAGCATCCAATATCTCCATACAATGACGTTGGTGCGTTGTATCCTCTAGATGTCACTAAGGAATGAAACGATATTATTCCTATCTTCATGATTCTCCTTTAAGATTTGGTTGAGCAAGGTCTTCAACTGGAAATGCAAGGTGATAGAGTGCATGTATTGGTTCCTTCATCCCATGGCATGACTAGGGCCAGGTAACTAATGGGAGACCTATATTATTATTTTTGTGTCAAAATATGATTGATGATCATAAGCAACATGTGTCTCCAGCTCATGAATTTCCTCCCAAGTACTAGGAGAGGTCATTGAGTATGTAGTCGGTTATGCTAGCTGTTCCCACCCTTCCCACCAAAGCCTCTTCTATAGTGCATCATTTGTCTAGGTATGATAGTTCAAAATAGGGATACCTAGGAATAGCAATTGTGATCACTACTAACTCACCTAGGAAACAACCAAATATCCAATACCCCATCAACAACGAGCAGGCAAGACGACCTAAAAAAAAATCTCCAATTTCCCCACAAAGTCTCAACAAAGAATGAAATAAAAAATGCCCCGATAATCAACCCTGGTTGTACCTCAATTGACCTTTAAACAACAAGATGATGATCGCTGAACTAGACCAAGTTGAGGAGCTAGGGGGACAAGGAGTTAAACCACGACATAACTGACATAGAGAGGATAGAACCAAAATTCTATGTGAACACAAGGATAATCAATGAGATAGAAATAAGGAGCCCCAACTTGAAATAACACACTAAAAAAAGTAAAGGAGCACTAGACGATAACAAATCCTCTACCCCTTTTAAAAAAAAATCCATTAAGGGAATGGGCCTCCTAAGTTTTCAACACATTTTTCGTGCATTTTCAATATTTTCGATGTGGATCTACTCACGAAATATGAAAAATGGGTACTCATTAGATGTGTAATTTAATTATACATCCAATGGGTGTCTACACTTGACATTTGAGTAAACCCATAATAAGATAAGCCTAAAATTCAATTAAAAAAATATGTAGTTTTCTTCTTTTCCCTCCAAAATATTTTCCCATGGGGATGAAATCATCATATTGAATCTTATTGATTATTTTAAAGTTAATTTTGTTAGTACATATTGTGTTTTGAGGCCCATTTTTTACCTCAAAATTTCCCTATTGCACACTGGAACAAATAACAGGGTGTAAACTAATGTCCCACAATTACTACGATGGCACACTAAAATCAATAGGAATAGTGTCTTGGATATCTTAGGTAAGTCGTTGTAAACATCCATAAAAACAATGATAGGTTGGAACTCCCTTGGTACCCCCCTCTTCAATTCCTTTATCACTCCAAACACACAAGCACAAAACTGTACAATAGTAATGAGCGCCCAACTAGCACCATCCCACTCTAGGAGTGGAATTCGTTGAGAACCATCCCAGGTCACTTCCACAAATGCTCAATAGGTAAACAACCTACCTGTTGGAAAAAAATATAATACCATCCCATATTTTCATCTTACTGAGTTCAAATTCTAGTGGTTTTGAGAAGTACAAAGGGAAGTTTACTCCCACTTGTAGCGATGAAATTCTCCCACTGAACCTTAAATTAGCTACCCTTCACAAGTTTACTACACATCAGGTTGAATAAAGGAGTCATATTGGGTAATCATGTGAGATTAATCCTCATATGCACATTGCATGGGAGGGGCAAGCCATGCCACCCCCTTATTAATTGCAACAAGAGGAAACGGGGTGGTGGGCACACCTTCCAATACCATTTTCCATGTGGTGTATCACCCTAATCAGAGATATATATTCCCCTTTTTCACTAAAATGTGGTGATATACTTTTTAGCAAGATTGTAAATTTTTATTGTTTAAATTTCATTTTTAAATGTATAAATGGATTCAACATTGTGAAAATTTCTTAAACATTCACATTATATAAATTACATAGCTCAAATTTATAATTCCAACAAATCTTTACCAAATTTCAAACAAACTTGATCCAAATCAAACAAAAATTAAATAATTAAACTAATATTTTAAAAAATAAATATAAATAACTAATAATTTATAAAAATATATGATATGAATATTTTTACAAAATTATTAAAAAAAATTACGTGAAAATATATTAAAGTTAAAAATAAAAATAAAAAATACATTAAAGTAATATACATACACAAGTTCCAGGGATAATACTTTCGAGCTTTGCTCAATTCTCTAAGTTATGTTTTCATATACTCAACATTTATGCTCCTAATTCATCTAGAGATTTATGGAATCATTTGAATGACTATGGTTTGTTGAAGATTGGATCACTCATATTGGTAGGATATCTAAATTTGACAGTGGTTATAGATGAAATTTGGGGCACAAAAAGTAAGATGGATTAGATGGGGGACTATTTCAAAGAACTATTTAGTCAAAATATGTTAGTGGATTTCAATTTAGATCCAAAATTTCCAACATGGAGGAATGGCCATACTTGAGTAGACGGGATTTCAAAACAATTATATTGATTTTTAGTGCATCAAGATTTGGTGGAATGTCTTAGTAATATGCGATCATGGGGCCCCCCTTCCTTCATATAACACCATGAACCCATTTTTCTTCAATGGCGTAGATAATGTGACTGGAAGGGCATTCCATTCAAATTTAACCATTTTTGAGTTAAGGACAAGACATTTGAAATGTTGGTTTGAGATACATGGTCAAAGCCTAATATTTCTACTAAGACTACTAGGAAGGACTTGGTATGTCTAAAGTTATCTATTTTGAAGTAGGTGGTGCACATGTGGGAATGGGAAAAAATGAAGGAAAATATACAAGAATTAAATTCAATTGACATTAATTTGAAAGATTTATCACATCCATCTCACACCGTCTATTTCATTGAATAAATAAAACAAAGGTCATAAACTTGAGGGTCGTAAGAAAACATATATTAAGGCTACAAGAGGAGGAATGACAGTTGAAAAGTCGCGCAATTTGGATTGTAGCAGGGGTCCGATAAAAATGTAATTGTTTTCATAATCATGCCATTAAAAGGAGGAAATAAAATTCCATATGTGGTCTAGTGGATGGGGAGGGTAGGTATATTACTTCACTAAATGAATTACATCAAAATATCGTTCGTTATTTTGGAAGTCAATATGGAGCTAGCTAGGGCGAGCCAATAGAGAAAACTAGTTGGGACTCATTCAACTATTTCCACAAATGTTCAATGCCGAGGAAAGTGATTATATTGGGAGGCCAATCTCATATGATGAATTGAAATTGGATTTAAAGTCATTGGTCAGGGACAAGAGCCTAGGTCTATATGGGTGGACTGTTGAATTATTCCTTCATTTTCAGGACATCATGGGATAAGATCTTCTTTCTATGGTTGAGGAATCTTAGGCACACTATTCTATCTTTGGTTCTTTAAATGATACATTCATCACACTTATTCAAAAAGTTCCTAACACTTTTATTTTCATAGATCACATATCCTTCTCTCTGCAATACTTCATATAAAATTATTTCTAAGATCATTTCTACCTGGATTAAAGCATCAATGTCAAAATTAATTTCTCCAAAACAATTTGAGTTCCTCATTAACAAACAAATTCATGATGTGGTGGCTATTACTAAAGAGTGCTTACACTCCATCAAGGTAAAAAAAGAAGGATGCATGTTTAATGAAACTTTGTGGTTAGATGATGATAGTAGTGATGAGGAAACTTAGTCCTTCTCTATGATAGACTAGATTCATTAGTATGTTGAGTGCACCGAGGAGAGTCAAATATGTGACTTTCTTGGTATCTTGGATACTATGTAGAACTTTGAACTTCTTCAGAACATATTTCGTCCAAGTTTCCAAGAAATTTGTGGTCTACAATCCTTGTCACCACTACATAATTTTATAACTACCATAAAAATTCACGAGACTGACACTACACTTGTTGAGGTGAGACTAGGAAAATCCTTACATATTAGTTCAGAGCTTGACCCATCTCAGCAAGAGCATCTTGTGAAAGTGCTGCAATATCACCTTGATGCCTTCGCATTGAGCTATGAGGACATCAAGGGTATTCCTCCTTAAACCTATACTCATCACATTTATATTTAGGAAGGCACCCAACCCGTTAGACATCCCCAAAGTTGAATGAATCATGCACTCTGCAATATTGTTAAGGAAGAGCCTCAAAAACTCTTGGAAGTTGGCTTCATTTATCCTATATCTAATAGCTAATGGGTCTCCTTGTTGGTAGTGGTCATGAAAAAGGATGGGAGGTGGTGGATTTGTATCGATTATTGTAACTAAATAAATCTACCACCAAATACTACTTCCCACTTTCCTTCATTGACCAGGTACTTGATACCCTCACAGGTAAGAAGTGACTTCTCCTTTTTAGATGGTTTCAATGGTTATAACCAAGTACAAATCACACCGTAGGATAAGGACAAGACCAATTTCACTTGTCCCTAGGGGACATTCACTTATTGATTGCTCCCTTTGGACAATGTAATGCCTATGCTACCTTTCAATGGGAAATCTTGGCAATTTTTGTTGACCTCAAGTGTGTGGAAGTTTATATGGATGATTTTTCAGTATTTAGTGGTTCCTTTTAGGACACTCTCCATAATTTAGAGAAAGTGTTGATTAGGTTCCAAGAGGCCTGCCTTGCTTTGAGTGATAAAAATGTAGATTAATGTGTAAATAATGAGTGGTCCTTGGTCATCTTATTTCCAACAAGGGTATACAATTAGATCCAACTAAAATAGAAGGTATCACATACTTACCATTTCCTAAAACAAAATAGGAAGTGAGGAGTTTTCTGGGTCATGAAAGATACTGCCAGAGGTTCATTGAGAACTTTTCTATTATAGCCACTCCTCTTTTTCGATTGTTAGCTAAGGACAATTATTTCTCTTGGACTGAAGCTTGCCAAAAAGCCTTTGAGGATTTGAAGGAAAAATTAGTAAGGGTACGAGTCTTGAGGGGACCTAATTGGTCCCTTCCATTCCATAGCTCCTCTGGTTCATCAAAGACTGTTGTTGGCCCAAAGAGGAAAATCAAACACATAATACCATTTATTTTTCCAGTAAAAATTTATCCCCTGATGAGTTAAACTACATAATAACAAAGAAATAATTTCTAGCTGTAGTATTTGCTATTTTTAAATTTAGACATCACATTACTAGATATGAAGTTTTTGTTCATACAGATCATTCTAAAATTAAATACTTAATGAATAAACCTTTGACTAGTGGACGAATTACTAGGTGGTTATTGTTGTTGCATGAATTTAAAATTACTATAATTGATAAGCCTAGTAAGTTGAATGTTGTAGATGATTTCTTATCTAGGCTTAATAATTCAGGTAAATTTATTTTTGTTCATGATTCATTTCCAGATGAGAATTTGTTTGTTGTGTCTACTAATTCTCTGTGGTTTGTAGACATAATCAATTATTTGGCCATAGGAAAAACACCACCACATTTGTTTGCTAGAGAAAATCAAAAGAACATTAAAAATAATGCCTCATATTCATGGATACAAGGAGAAATCTTTTACATAGGAGCTGCTTTGATTATTTGTAGGTGTGTTCGAGAGGAATACATGTTTGATATTCTTAAGGCAACCCATGATGGACCATGCAGGGGCCATTTTGTTTATAAGAGAACAACATACAAAGTACTTCATGCAGGCTACTTTCGATCATCCCTATGCCAAAATATATGTCAGTAGAGGTGATAGCTGTCAGAAGATGGGCCGCTCGGTGCAAGTTGACAAAATGTCTTTATGTTCACATGTGATGGTTGAGCCTTTTGAAAAATGAGCAATTATTTTGTAGGACCAATTTCACCTCCATCTTTAAATAAAAGGTATATTCTTGTTTGTACTAATTTTTTTACTAAGTGGGTAGAGGCTAAAGTTGTTTTATATGCTACCAAAAATTCTATAATTGATTTTCTATTTGAAGAAAATTTTGTGAGGTTTGATGTGCCCAGGGAACTAGTTACGAACAACGAAACATAATTTACTTCTAGCCACGTGAAGGGAATTATGGAGTAGTATAAGATCTACCACAGGTAGTCATCCCCTTACCATCAATAAGCCAATGGCCAAGTGGATTCCATGAACAAAGTGATTGAAACAATCCTTACCAAGACAATCAATATGAGTAAAAAGGATTGGGAAAAAAAGTTACCTGAGGCTTTGTGGGAATATAGGACTACTTGGAGGAATAACACTGATCAGACACCATACAAAGTGGTTTATAGGAAGCAAGTCATGTTACTAATCGAGTTCTAGATCAAGACTTATAGGACTATGGTTCAATTGGGCCTAGATATTTCAAATGCATAACAACAATGTCTCTTGCAGCTGAACGAATTGGATGAGATGAGAAGATATTCCATTCAACATACTACTTTGATCTAACAACAAAATCATGTAAGTGAAACGATAAATTGAACAAGAAAAAACAATTTCAGCCAAGTGGTTGGGTACTTCTCTTAGACTCGAAAGTTAAAAACTTTAAAGGGAAGTTTCAGAGCTGCTGGCTAAGACCATGTAAGGGGGTTAGGGTCTTTGAGAATGGAGCTATTGAAATCAAGATAATCGATGAGCATGGGACTATCTTCCTGGTAAGTGGGAATAGATTCAGGTTATATCAACAACCCATCACCAAGGAAGAATTTATCAAGCAGGTTGAACAAAAAACATACTTAAAAATGGTAGGAAAGATGATATTCGACCTACTATGAGTATTTCATGATATCTTTTCCTTTAATAAAAAAAAGCAAAAAAAGAGGAAAAAATAAAATAGTAATAATTGCATAGCTACGAAAACCAGCTTGCTAGCACAATTATTCAGGGGTTCTAATTGAAAACGAGGTTACTCGCAGATAAATCCCTCATTTTCAATAAAATGGGATTATTCATTGAATCATTTCACATATATAATCTGTCTTTGAGAAGAAGAAAGTTTCTATAGGAAGCTTCTAGTGGCAGCATAAAACTAACCAACAAAAACTTAGCCCTTATCAAAGTTCATGGCAAGTGATGTGTTTCATTTTTATGCAATCGACATGGAAAATCTTGCTACAGTTAATTGTTTTATGGGTTACATCATTATATTTTTGACATAGGCATTATTATTTCAGAATCAAGTACTTCGTCTTTCTTCTTTTCCCTCTTCTATAATCCCTCTTAATTCTTCATTATCATATATATATATATATATATATATATATATATATATATATATATATATATATATATAGATATATATATATATATATATATATATATATATAACTTCTGTCCATTCTTATAAATTTGATCCCTTGCCCGACTTCTAGTTTTCCCTCTTTTATTACCCTTAAAATGTTTTTACCCCTGTTTCCTTTTTCTATTTTCCCCATCTCTTTGACACTGTTACTCAGTTCTATCTTTATTTTTGAATGTCCCTTATGATATTCCATCCCATTCTTTAAATACAATCATATTCCCTCTTCTTTATTCCCACTACTTTTGGATTCCGCTGATTTTGTTTTTCGTATGACATATGAATAACACATCGACAACCCTTGGCATCTGATCTTGTATTGCAAGGAAAGTCAGTTTAATGTCAACCCTGTTCCAGTTTAATTATGTTCATCACAACCTATCAACCCCTTAGTCTCCTCTGAATGATCAAAGTAAAAGGGATTTAGTTTTAGCTAAAGTGCGGGTATATTTTACTAGTGGAGGCACATTCTACGAGTGAAGGCACATTTTACTAGTATCGACACATTTGTTTAAGTACAATAATGCTCTAGCAATACAAACTTGCAGAAGTTGTATTCATATTTTTTCTTGCATGAATTGATTGGATATGTGATGCTTTCATCATTCAGTTGGTACTGATGTTGGGTCCTTTGTTTTAGGAAACAAGGTGACACGTTGGAAGGATGACCACATTTTTCCAAAGATAACGGTTGGGAAGTTGCAGAGGAGACAACTGGAGAAGAGGAAGGGATTCACCGAAGACCAGCGGTTGTAGAAACATTGCCATAAAAGTCGAGACTTAAGCAACCACAACTGAGAAAAAATAAATACTGACAACTGAGCAGTAGAAGCAGTCGAAAGAGGAAAAAGGTGGAGCATTCAAGGGAGAAGTGGCCATCAAAGCAAGCACAATGATATAAAAGAAGGTCGAGGGGAAAAATCTAGGGGAGAAATAGAAATGATATCGAATTGTTGTTGCTGAGTTGTTTGAGCCTGCTCTGGTTCTTATTAGATCGATTGTGTATTGCTCTTTCATGTTATTTTCTTATTCTATCCATGAGGCTTTCAAGTTAGATGTAATGTTGTATTGTTGACGGAGTTAATAGAAGAAGAGATTACAGGGATACACTAGTACTGTATGTGTGGATTTGTGCAAATTTTAAAATTTTTGATATGTTTTCACTTGTATGATGTTCTTTATCTTCACGCGTTTGATCTGTTATGATTAGGTTCCTAATTGGTCTAATTATGGATTTTTTGACATTGATATATTCCATATGATTCTTCCTGATACCGGATTCCAGTCCTTAACTAACTAAGGTCATAACACGCCTCGGGTGAGACGCCTTATTCATCTTGGATAAGGTGAAAATAACGACATTGTGCTAGACTATAGTGGAGATTTTGTTGGCCCTTGTGCTTGAACCCAGGTCTCAACCCTTCCATTATTTTTCCACCAGAAAATGGTTCTATTTCCAGAACCTGAAAATTTCCAATGAGATTTAGAATATGGTGTCGATGATCTTTAAGAAGGAACTGCAAGATTGGTGGCATGAACAAATAGAATGGTTTGCCTCTCAACAAGCTCGACTCCGTCAATGAAGTGTGAAGCAACTAAAGGAAGATGTATTGTATGCCGAAACTTCAAGTGAACAATACGAGATCTTCTGGTGCAAGTTCCTAGAGCAAGGATAATTTTAGGGGCGAATGTTCGCCCTTTGGCGAAATTAAGGGGTTTTAAATTTTTAGTGGGCGAATATTTTGTATCATAGTACATTTTTACAAATCGCCTCAAATAGCCCACCTTATTTTAAGGGAGAGGGTAAAAAAGGTAAATTTCACCCTTGAAATTATGACTTACAACCTTCCATTCGCCCATTTTCAAGAATAGGTTTTATTTAAGTGAATCCATTAGCCCATTTTCAAGAATAGGTTTTATTTAAGTGAATCCTATGGGCCAAATACCATATTATAAAAGAGGTATGGTAAATTAATAAAAATATAAATAAATGAGAGGTATGGTAAATAAATAAAACATTTTTTATATTTACTCCATAAGTCACCTTATATACATGTAAGGGTGTAAACAAATAAAAACATAAGTAAAGTGGAGGTATGGTAAATAAATAAAACGTCTCTTTATACTTACTCAAAAGTTATGGTAAATAAATAAAAATATAAATAAACTAGACGTATCGTAAATAAATAAAACCTCTTTTTATATTTAGTCCATAACGCTCGTTCTATTTATGAAGGCTCAAGAAAGAGGTTTTATTTAAGTGAATCCTATGGGCCAAATACCATATTTGTAAAAGAGGTATGGTAAATTAATAAAAATATAAATAAACGAGCAGTATGGTAAACAAATAAAACATTTTTTTATATTTATTCCATAAGTCACCTTATATTTACGAACACTCAAAAAATGGGTTATATTTAGGTGAAACCTATGGCCAAAATACTATGGGACGAATACCATGGACTAGAGTGTTATTAATACTATGCAAAAAACCATTATTAACCCTAATATTAGAATTAATAAAAATAAAAATGGCACATGGTATTGACCCATGGTATTCACCAAAATGGCACATGGTATTGACCCATGGTATTCACCTGGAATGTAGCCTATTTAAATGGGGGAATTAAACCAGCATGTAGCCTATGCTAAGATTCACTAGGACTTTACAAAGTTTTATTATTTAGTGAAAGACTTGCCAAGATCTTACAAGATTTTATAATTGAGTAAAATATTCGCCATGCCTGGTGAGAGATTCACCAAAAAATTATATATAAATATTATATTATTGATAAAATCGCCTTCCATTTTTCCTATATACCATGGAGTCGCCCATTTATTATATTTATAAATTTAGGGGGGGTTCTTAAAATTTTCCCTGTCCTAGAGGATCTCTAAAATTGGTTGAGGAGATTGCAAGTAAAAGGAAGGACTAGCAGAAAAAACCGATCTCATTGTACTTGGACTCAAGCAGATCTTGGTGCACTACATAAACTTGACACAAATTTGATGCGAGTTGTGGATTTCTGGGTGAAAACCACATTAGAGGGGCACATTATTGAGTTTGTTGCGGAACGTCATAAATCCTTCTCTAAGGCGTTTTGAAATCGGGGTTGCGGGGAAAACTACTAACGGAAATCCCATTGTGGGTTAAGGTTCTGATGGTGGAAGAGAGCTTGTTGGTGTTCCAGAGTCCACCTATGGCAACTTAAAAGCTCAGTACTCAGGAAAGGATCTAAAGGGAGGGATGATACCTAGTGGGGATCTATGAGAATATTGATGGAATGGACACAGATTACTTCCAGATGGCCAAATATTTGAGGGTAGAAAGGAGAGAACATATAGGTGAAAAATGGCAAGAGATAACTCTACAGGAGATCAATAGAAGGAAGAAAGAACTACACCAAGCAGGAGCGGTGTTAGGAAATATAAGAGAGAGAGAAAGGGAAGGATATTGGCTGAAGTCGTGGAGTGGTGGGGATAGAGATAGAGTGGAGTTTGTCCCATCAGGAAGAGCAGAGATGGCTATAGCTATAGTGGGTCAAGGAAGTGATAAGGTCTCCACCCCGCCAGCAGAGATGGGAACATCAGATGGAATGGGTTTCATAGGCCCTGAGGAAGGCCCGAATGATGACATGCACTTCGTCATGAGAAGATTGTTTGTTGAGAACGATGTGCTCATAAGGAGTAATTATTTTCCTCCCTTCAACTCAGGTAATATCTTCCCCTACCTTCCCCTGGTACTCTATCACAATCCTGATCATTTTTTCTCAAAGTTAATCAAAGTCATAAAGGTTCACAGTGTGCACACTACCTACAAGGCTGGTGCTAGTAGTAGTAAAAATAGTAATAATAGTACAAGTCTCCAAGGTTCATTACAACCAAGTTCTCAGGGATTTATACTCCTCCCACAAAGTCAATCAAGCATGGCTAGATCCTTTACTCAACATCCCAAGTTCTCGGGAAAAGGGAATGAGGACATAGCGAAACACTGATACTTATGTGAAGCCATATGGAGGATTCACTAGACCTCAGATGCCACGAAGCTAGTTGAATTCCAAACCACTCTTCGGGATAAGGCATTGAGATGGTTCATCAAATGGTCTACATTACAACAAAAATCAATAGTGGATGAAGTCAAATGAGAGTTTTTTCACATAAATTAAGCTTCCGAGACCAACCAACAATGGTTATCTGAGTTATGGAAAATCAAGCAATGGGAAGGGGAAGCTACATGGGAGATAATGCAGAGGTTTAAGGATGCAATTGGCAATCTGAGCTACCCGATTGACCCAAATCATTAATGAGATTGGTTCATTAAAGCATTATTACCCCTTACTTGCATGTCGTTGACTCAACATAAAATTGATATTCTGCAAGACGCCCTAGAACATGAGACTAGAATTGAGGCTATGCCAGGATAGCTACATGAATACCGGGGGGGGCTCACATGACCCCTATCTATTATTTCTACAACATCAAATGACAGAACTAATAGAGAAGCTAAAGGACTTGCAACTAGCACGACCTACATGGTCGCATGTATGGTGCACCAAATACCTTGTCGAGGGGCATAATGTAGAAGAATTCCCAAGGTTGCAGGGCCCAAGAACTCCCTCTACAACAACGGGGCCATCCACATCTCTTCTAGTCGTAGGAGTCACGTAGATAGGGACGCAAGGTTTATACAAAGGACACACTCAATTTCATGCATTTTTGAACCAGTAGAGTACAACATCATTAGAGTATTGTGAAATATGAAGAACGTATGGGAATCTCCCTCGTCTCTATCCAATCCTACAAAAGTATTCTAAAATTCCAGACAAAACCTTTTGTGAATTTTGTGCTCCATTAACACACCATACTAATTAGTGTAGAGCGTTGGATGCCTTGGACCTATCGAATAAATGAGACTCCTCGAGTACAAGGAGGAATAGGAACAAGGGGGGGAAGAACATGTGGCATAGGTTTGGTTCGTCGCTACAACTTTGCTCAGGAGGGACATGTCGCAAGAGACTACCCTCTACCCATAAGACCTCGGTGCTCTTAGTGCAGGGTTAACACACATGCAATGAAATATTGTCTAGAGCTAATCACTAGATGGGAAGAGCGCAACTTCCAAACAGGAGAAAATTTAATCAATGTTGAGCCAAGGCTTCCAGAGACAACTACCCTCTTAGACATCAAGATAGTCAGTCGTGGAGGGAAGAATACTGGAGCTATAAACAGGTTGCAAAGGCTTTTAACACATTGAATTTAAGCGGTGGAACTCTAGGAGAAAAACTAGGATTTTCAATATCTAGGAGCCCAGGCCTACCACAATCCAATGTCCAACCCATTGTATAATGGTTCAAGCTATTTCTGCAAATTGTGAAAGATGATCAAATGCTTGGATAGTTGCGGGAAAGTATTAAATCTGCTGTTAGGGATGGATCAACCAAGGAAGGAGTCATTTATGCTAACTTACCTGAGAGACACTCTAGGAGGGTGCGAAGGAACAAGAAGAGAACAAGAAGGGAGTTCCAGATTGATGCTCAAATTGCAGGCTTCTAGATCAAGGATACAATTTTGGATTTGGGCTCAAATGTGAATATCCTACCAAGGAAAACCTAGGAAGCCTTGGGGAGGCCAAAGTTAGCATTTTCTCCAATTCAACTACGTATGGAAAATCTATATTTTATGCTTCCGGTGGGAAGGCTAGAGGAGATAGAAGTTTACATAGCAGGGGTAAAAGCTTATGATGACTTTGAAGTAATAGACATTATGGGGGACAAAGACCCCTATCCAAAATTACTTGGAATAGATTGGGCCTTTGATAATTACGCGATAATTGATATGTAGAAGGATTTGATGAAATTTGAAGTGGAGGGAATCAAAGTGATCCAACCCCTAGACCCATACCAGGGACCAAGGTTCACTGAGCCAACATATGGCAAGGAAGAACCTGTATTGTTGGATCAACCATACCGGCTAATAGTAAGGAGAAGAGAAGACTGTATCAATCCTACGTCAGAAGGATTGATCAACTGGAGGATAATCCATAGCTTGAAGGTCATATTTGAGGCAGCTTAGGATGACTAGCAAGGGAGGAGACAAGATCAACACCAGGTGTTGTGCCAAAATTTATCATATCAATTGGGTTGGTATTGAGGTATGAGAATTCCCTATTTTCAATGGCATGGACTTGGTTAATTATTTCCTTAATATAGTTGATGCAACTATATCTAAAGAAAAAAAAAGTGCCCTTACTAGATGTCACTTTACAAGTGACACCAAAAAGGTGGTGGGGATCTCACTGCAACCACCTCGGAGAATGGCACGAGGTTAATACAACGATGAGAGTCTGATTTGGGCATTTAGAGGATTACCCACAAAAATTCATGAAGTACAGGGGGAGATCCAACCCTCGACAACACTTGCAATATTGTAAGGCTAAATCGATTAGGGAAGGTCTTCCATAAGACTTATGGGTGCACAAATTTATACACACCCTCGGGACATTTCTGAAGGTGTGGTACATGAAGGAGGAAATAAGGAGGAAGACCAGTGATTGGGACTATATGAAATATCAATTTATCAAAGATTTTTCCATTATTGATAGTGATGAATGAATTGTGATTTCTATGCAAGCCATTAAATGGGTTCTCCTCATTACATGATAGTTGGCAGAGGGATATATAAACCAAGACATCCTTGAACATCTATATGAATCTAGATTCCAAGAAGGCATAACTTGTGGAAAGATTGAATGGGAGCCAAATGAGGATGAATTGGAGGAATTGAGAAATCTGACATTCAAAGAAACTGAGGGGGAACAAAGTGTTGAATATATGTCTATAACTAATGGTCTAGAACTATTACCCTTGAAGTTGCAGAAACATAACATTGGCATTGATAAATATCTGAAACTAGCCTTGATAAATATCTGAAACTAGCCTTGATTGGAGATTACTGAGATGAACAAACTACCAAGAAAATCTTCGATCTCCTGAGAGAGTACGAATATTTGTTCCCTGCGTCTGTTGTAGATCTTAAGAGGATCAAGGGGGATTTAGGGGATATGAATATTGTTCTTAAACCTGATGTAAAACTAGTGAAACATCAACCATATAGGATTAATCCGAGAGTCAAAGAGAAAGTGAAGAAGGATATAGAAAAATTGTTGGTGGCAGGGCTTATATTCCCAGTTGTTGAGGTCGAATGGCTCAGTCCAATTATCATACAAAACAAGTACATTGAATAAATTCAGGTATGCTTAGATTTTGGGAGTTTGAACTATGCCTGTGTTCATGACCCCTTCCCTACCTCGTTTAACAATGGAGTTCTATGCAATGTGGTAGGAAATGAAGTTTACCCGTTTACAAATGGATTCTTTGGTAACCATTAGGTTTAGACCACAGAGCAAGACAAGAAGAAAAACACATTCATCACTGAATGGGGATCCTATGCATACCATGTTATGCCCTTTGGGATAAACAATGCACCAACGATATTGTCAAGGATTACAATTGTTTCTTTTAGAGATTATATTCACAGGTTTCTAGAAGTTTACATGGATTACTGGACCATCTACAGTTTCCTGAAGAAGCACTCCAGTTTTATCCGAGTGATGTTTGAATGATGTAGACAACCACAAATTTCCATAAACTTGAAGAAGTGCATATTCGATGTCCCTTTTATGACACTTCTAAGCGATATAGTTTGTAAAGATGGAATGTGTGTTGATCCTACTAAGGCCACAATGATTCTGAATGGGAGCTACCAACACCTGTTAAACAACTAATATCCACCCTTAGTCACACAAGATATTGCAGGAGGTTCATCCGCAACTATGCTTCAATCACTAAGTCACTAGAGAAGCTATTGAGAAAGGCCAAAAGGTTTGTCTGGTCAAATGACTGTGAAGCTTCTTTTAATGTGTTAAAGGAAAAATTAGCAAGTGCACCAATATTAGTTTATCTAGATTGGAAAAAGAAATTCCACGTACACATCAACACATCGGGTTTCGCCTTGGGGGATATCTTGGCTCAACCTAGAGACAAAAATATTGACTACCCCATTTACTTTGCTAGCAAAAAATTATCCATGATAGAAAATAATTATACCATGACTAAGCAGGAAGCAATTGTGATGGTATATTATTTACAAAAGTCTCAACACTATTTCTTGAGGGGTTCGTTCAAATTTTTCACTGATCATTCTTGAAATACTTGGTGAATAAGCCCATACTTGAAGGAAGGATTTGTAGATGGCTTCTATTGTTCCAGGAGTTCACATTTGAATTAATTTTCAAGCTAGGTAGACTGAACATGGGGCCTGATCACCTTTCTCGGTTAGAGTTAGGAAAAATTGGAGGATCAATAGATGATCAACTACCATATGCTGACCTGTTCTGAGTTGAATCCATATCGAACTACTTGGAGGATATTACATTATTTCTAGCCACAGGTAAATGCACGGAGGGATACACGACAACACAAATAAGGCACATGGTGGTTCGCGTTGCAGATTACCAGTTGATTTTCGGACAACTATAAAAGTTGGGCCTTGATCAGATATTGTGTAGATGTGTTCTTGATCATGAGAGACATGATGCATTGTGGGAGTGCCATTCAGGAGTTGCAGGTGGGCATGTTGGGGGGGAAGGAAACTACGAGGAAAGTGTTGTATGTGGGACTATGGAAGCCCACAATTTTCTGAGATGCAAAGGGATATGCAAAGAGGTGTGACATTTGTCAAAGGGTTGGAAAACCATGGAACTAGGATGAGCTACCTTTACAACCAGTGCGGGCACTATAGGATTTTGAGAAATGGGTAATCAACTTTGTAGGACCTATCGAGCCACCAACACAATATTCACACACTGTGCATTATTAACACTATAGAGTACCTTACCAGATGGGTTGAAGTGACACCAATGAAGGATTGCACTGCAGACACTATCGCCAGATTCATTTTCGAGAATATCATCACCCGATTTGGGTGCCCTCGAAGCCTCACTAGTGACTGGGGGACCCATTTCATTAATGAAATGGTCACCTCATTACTTCAAAACTTCATGATACAACACCATAAGAGCAACCCATATCACCCTCAAGCAAATGGTACTGTAGAGGCCTTCAACAAAATCTTAGAGAGGGGATTCACCAACCTCTGTTCAGCCAATTGAGACAATTGGGATGAACGGGTTCAAATCATGTTATGGGCTTATCGTACAACTGTCAAGTGCTTACACAAGTATACACCCTTCCGATAAGTATATGGACGAGAAGTTGTTGTACCTAATGAATTTACCATCCCCATTATCTTCATTGTGCATGCCACTCACATGGCAGAGGAGGATTCAATTCCAAAGAGGTTGGAAGAGCTCTACAAACTAGATGATGCTATATTTTAGAAAATTTCCACCAAACTGTCAAAAAGAAGAGGAAGAAGGCATGGTACGACAATCATATCAAGTAGAAATCATTTATAGATTGGAGGACATGTTTTGCTATATGATAATAATTTATTAAAGTTTCCTAGGAAGCTGCAAATGCATTGGTTTGGACCTTTCATTGTTGTAGAAGTGAACGACTCGGGAGCTTTCAAGCTCTCACAACTTGATGGTGTCTTACTACATGATGGGTGAATGGTGCATTCCTAAAACCTTTCCATGGCTCAAAAAATTATGCACCAAATTGATTGAAGCTACGAAAGTGGATTGTAGGTGGGTTTAGGTAGAGTCATTCAGTTCCTTGTAGTATATCAGTTGCGTCAGTTGAGTTAGTTGGTTTGTTGTTCTAGTCGGAGTCAGTCAAGAATAAAATTACATTAGATCTTTTAGTTGCAAAAGTACTTTCACCCCACCACAACTGCTTATGGTCTGGGAATGACACATGTCAGTAGTTGTATATGTAATAATTAAGAAATAATTCCCTATGCTAGTTCGAATTTAGGCTAAATATTTCCCGTAATACCCTTGGCATGATCCGTCATCAAATTCTAGGTGTCTTCCATCATAACACCACAATTACCCATCAATTCCACCCTCCTTTTTCATTTTTGCATCATCCGAGTTAGGTTCAGTCAACCGCCTTTATTGCTACCACAGTTGACACAAAGTGGGGAAGTTACCATATTAAGTAGTTAAGTGGTCTAATAAAAAACAATGTGTTGGGTTTTTCTATTTAGTTTGCATGGCAACGACAAGTTTCTCAGAACCAAAAGCTGAGGTGGTCGAATAGCCAAGTATGGAGTCTGTATCTCACTTTTTTTGTTCCTAGCCCAAATTCAAGCCGCCTGTGTTCTTTGTATATCAATGCCACTCTAAAATAATGACGAAGACCATAATTTTTGTTCCAGAAGTTGAACCAGATTCCAGAATTACAAATAAAGAGCCTTTATATGGAAAATACAATAAAGATATGCTTGTCGACAACGACCGCACAGGCTCATCATTCTAGTTTCTACCACTAAAGTGGGAGGTCTACACAGTACATGTTACCAAGGCTGACAAGAGTCAGTCCATAAAAGTTATCAAATATTTCAAGGGAAATCAACGGTCAACGTTACTGAATTTAATAAGTCTTCTAGTCTTTGATACACAAGGAGCAACAATGCAGTGCATGAAACTTCTCATCAATAGGATGCATGGAGGATCGTTATGGATATATAAGTAATACCCCATCCATGTTGTCAATATTCAGAGGTTCACAGGGTTGTCTACTGCCAGAGCTTCCATATAAATTGGTTTCCAAACTACGTCCAAGAGAGGGAAGAAAATCGGTGATGATAATTATTATAACAAGTATGGTACCCAACAAGGAGGAGAGGGTGCTCTGATAGAGCCTACCAATAATTCTAACATCAAGCTTTCATGTTACATAATTTCTAGGAAGCTTATGCGACACTTTTTGCGAGGTGAATGCACATTAGACACCATCTCAGTTGTGGAGGCTTGTGTGCAGGGCACATAATTGAATTGGTGTAGCTTTCTACTATAGGAACTTTTTGATGCCTATGAGGATGTGTATAAAATTTCTACTCATTTTATTTATGGATATCATGTTGTGACATTGGCCATGTGGAAATGGTGCCCACCCGAGGGCTGAGAGATGGAAATGATTATTGAAGACCAACCACTTTCTCTTGGATATGTACCATGGTGGACCTACGGGGACCCCAACATCAAAGAAATCAATGAGGCCTCCTTTTCTAGATGATATAGGAAGATGTCGGATGTCATCAAGGCCACAAAAAGTATCCAAAAGTCACTACTTAGTGAATAATCATAGGATATTTGGTTGGACATCAACCATGGAAACACCTCGATATGACGAAAGTGTGTCCATCCCGACACATTTCAGATGCGAGCACAATTTTTTTTTTTTAACTGAAGGCCTTCCATATCGAAGTTTCTTCCTAGCCGATAATTGTTGGAGAAGTTCGAGAGGGGAGGCATATATATTTGTTTGGAGGAATGGTGCCCCAAATACTACCAGGAAGATACCCTGTTACATCAGGGAAGTTGATGGTCGAGGAGACATTGAACCCTTTCATCAAGAGGCTCGAGACGCAGATGCAATTCTTACAATAAACTATTGTGAATCTTGGCACCTAAGTAAGTCCATTCCCCACATTTTCAGAATTTCACAGTTCAAAGTTTCCTGTTTCTTTGATTTATAGCCTTCTAGTTGCTTCGATTCCTGAATTCAGGCCCCACTCTCGGTCAAAACCTGCAATTTTGAATCCTCTCCTTATTATCACTAAGCCACCATCCGGGCCCAAGAAAAAGACTAATGTCACTTCCACCCATATTGCTGATCTCACTGACAAAGAACCCCACTATCACACTACCACACCCAATTTTTTCCTTTGAGATAAATCTAGGTCAATTAGCTATGCTAAAGCATCTATAATGTTTTGTTGTTTTGAATGTTTTGATGATCGGTGAACAATTTATAGACATGTGCTTCAAACTTAGATAGATTTCCAAGTAAAATAAAAGGTTGTTCTTTAACTGCACATAGTTAATTTGATTTTAATGGGGTGGAAAAGTAGAACATGAAGAAGTATAATTCATTTAATATTCAAACTGAATACTTAACCAAATTAAGAAAACTGTGTTTGCTTAATCAACAAAATAATTAAACTATTACAAAGATCTGGTGTAATTTATATTTTAAGAGGAACTCACAATAACAAACAGTTCTGTAAATTATTCTCTTATTCATAATCACAACTTCACAAAGGATTCAAAATGAGACTGAAACTCAGTTAAATTTTGAATCGAATAACTGTAAAAAGACTTAAATTATATGAAGAAAACATAATGAATGATCAACATGAAATACAACTCACTGAGAAACATACCATATGAGGTAAATGCATAATCTTTTATTATTCTAAAAAGAATGCCCCAACTTAGTACAAATCTGCTTGATAACTTGTTCAAGGGTTCAACCCATAATAACTCAAAGAAGGAGTTATTTATAGAAAAAATTGAAAAAGTTCTACGTTTTGTTGGAACAACATACCAAAATAGGACAAAATTAAAAAAATATGACAATATTGTAGGAACCGAGAAACTGCTGAAGAGGTGGCTCTATCTTTTTGGAATTTGCTAATGATCTGGCCTGAAAAAGTTGATGAGTTGTCATAGTGTTAAGATCATAAATTACTCAATTGTTTCACACAATTGATCCCATCTTTGTTCACTTGGGATTTCCACATTCACCATCTTTCTAAATGTTTCATCCACTTTAGTATACCTCTCGAAATTTGTCTTGGTGAGAAATAAATGTTTAATTTCATGCTTGATGGTCAAATCAAACTCAAAGGCTTCTAGAAAGGCCTTCCTTGTTATCTATCCTTTGATTCTTGTAAACTTGGCTCTGTCTACTACAATAGTATATAATTTCTTGAATAATCTTCTAATTTGATCAAATTATCATTTAGATCTACTAATCCTGGTGTTCCATTTCGAATTAAAGCATTAAACTTTGAATGAAACCTTTGGACAACAACATCCAAGGTTTGACATTTTGTCTCTAACTGGTTAATCAAATTCCTCTTTTGCAAGACCTTCTTAATCTCTAAGATGGTAGTTGTTCTGTCAGAAATATTTATTCCTTCTAGCTCATGTCTATTTTTTGAATTTAACACTTTGATCATATCTGTGGCTTATGCTAGCTTGGTCTTCAAGGCTGCTTTCTGTTCTTCTATCACTGCTCTGCATCTGGTGATGAGTTCCTGTTGTTCAAAAATAATTTGTATGGATGAACATACATCTGTCATTGATTGGTTGATATGTGTCCAAATAGTTTCCTTGGCATGGGCCAAAGTATCTGCCATTAGGGACTCACTTTCCAGCTTCTAGATCTTAAGCTCCAATTTGTGGGACTTTTGCATCTCTTGTACATACAAAGTATCATTTTTTACTTTCTGCAATTCTAAATTTTGGAATTTGTTAGGTCCCTATAATACTAGTGATTACCCCATTACTATTGTAGTTGTATCCCTTATTAATATTTTTGTGCCCCTATTGTCCCCATATTGTTATTACTATGCCTCATAGAATCCCTCTATTGTTATTTTTGTGGCTTTATATTATTATTGTTAGGTCGGATGGGTTATATTGTGACTCCTTAGACTCATATATAGAGAAAGGAGGTTTTGTCATTTGAATCATCCAAGAATTGTTCATTTATGTAATGTAAAGGAGGTTTCCCCCTCGAAGAGGCTGAATTCTAAGGCGTTGATCTATCTTTTCTATCCTTTTATGCACTGGTTTCATAACATTTGGTATCAGAGCTTTGGATTCTAGGGTTTCGCTGCTCCAAATAGGTCATCGTGGAATTTTCTCTATAACTTTTTTTTTGCGACGTTTCAGAAGAAAAAAAAAAAAAACCCGTTTGAGATGAAATCATATTGAACCTCGGGTCCGAATTTCAGAGCTTTTCGCACTACATTTGCGGAGATATGATCTGAGGAAGTTGGTCTTTTTGTAGACTCCTGAATTACATTCCAAATAGGTGACCTGGGGAAAATCGTCATAACTTTCTCTCTGAGCATCGGATTGAAATTTTGTAAGAAGGTACAAAAAGAGGATGGACTGTAGTTTCTTGTATATATTTTTCAGAGCCAAAGGTCGAAACAGTGACTCGTGGCACATCATACAAGTTCGCTCTACTGAACTAGTCTATAATCAGGTCACTGTGGGAGAATTGGCATAACTCTTCCCTGGAGAATCCAATTTGGATCAGACTGGTCGCATTGGAAAGAGGACGTAGAGGGCTACTATAGGTCACAATTTTGGAACTGGATGATCCTAAATTACAAAGATACATCAGATTCAACATCAAGCTCCTACAAAGTGAAAAAAGGTGTGTAGTTTTTTTAAAGTTTTGCATAAGCTTGGTTTGAAAAATTAGTTTGAAGGAATTCAAAGGGCATAGTAAAGCATTATTATCGATAATTGATGCCCTGAGGAAAGAAAATGCAAACAAATAGTAAGCAACCTGAAAGCTCTAGCATTACTCATGAAGAAGAGGAAGAAATGCAACATGATATATCAAAATTACGAGACCAAGTGCAACAAGTGTCACTTGCACAAAAAGTAACAGAATCTAAGATGGATGGTTTAAAGAAAGATGTAGAAGCTAAGATGGATGGTTTAAAGAAAGGTGTAGACGCTAAGATGGATTGTTTAAAGAAAGGCGCAGAAGCTAAGATGAATGACGTGGAAGCTAAGATGGACGATTTGAAGACAGGCATGGAAGATTTGATGATAGATTTGACAAAGTTTCTACAAGAAATGCTTACTAATGGTGAAAGGGTAGTAAAGGAAACTCATGATGAGAACAAAAGAAATGTTAATCATGATTTCATAGACTCTAATGTTGGACCGAAGACCCACCATATTACGAAAATCGATATGAGGAAGTTTGATGGCAAGGATCCCACAACATGGATATTATAGATGGAGCAATTTTTCAATCTCAATAATGTGCAAAACACACAAAAGGTATGTATTGCAACTTTATATTTGGAACCAAATCAGTTTGTATGGTATCAATGGCTTTGCTCTCATAAAAAAATTATCACTTGGGCAATTTTTATGGATGAATTGACAGAACATTATGAGGATACAAAAAGCAACACTTTTTTTAGCCAATTGATATGTCTCAGACAAAAAGGTTCAATAATGGATTGAGAAGTTCCAAAAATTGAACATAAGGGTAAAAAATATTCCAGAGGAGCATAGGATTGATGTGTTCATAGGGACTTTAAAGGATAATATCCAACATGATGTTCGCCTTTGGGAACCTGATTCATTAGAGAAGGCATTCAGGTTAGCAAAAAAAATGGAAAGAAAAATTATGGCAACCAGGTGTCGAGCTATAAAAAGGGTCTCTTTCACCTCTAATTACCTCACATTAGTTTGTCAATCCAGGAACGTTTTGTTATTTCAGAGAGTGTCTCAGTCCGAGGCTATCATTTGCCAGAGTAGTGCTAGTAGTACAGTGCTCAAAAATATAAGAGTAAATGGATGCGTGTTTACATCAAACTACTTTGAAAGACTAAACCACACATTCAAAAAACTAAGCAATTTATCAGTCAAGGGTTCAGTAGCAGTAACTCGTCCCTTTGTAAACTGATGGGGTCAAAAGAAATCAGAGAACATATCATGGATCTGGGGTCCAAATAGTAAATGTCAACGCCCGCTATAGTCTTAGATCGTTCTTCACACCAAAATAACAATAACGCAAATGACAAGAAATGGAACGACAAATAAGAAATAGAACAACAAATAAGAAATAGAACAACAAACCTGAAATGGAACAACAAACAGGAAACTGTAACAAAAATTAAGTCTAATAAGCAACAACACCTTAGTCTACAAGATCAACTACAATAATCGTGTCCTACAGGAATCAAATGGCAATCCTTCACTTTTAAGGATGAATTGAACAACACACAAAAATGGAACAACACTGATTAATAATGGATTATAGAACAGTGCTTGAAAGCCACTCATACATGCACACGACACACCTTATTAGTAATCTGATCTTGGTAATCCAGTTATCAATCTTAGTTATAAAGAATACGACTGTATTTCAGAATGGAACAACAATGTCTATAGATTCAACAATCGCAAAGAACATAATCCCTAAGATGAGTTCAGTAATACCAATGAAATAAGTGTACACACAGAGACTCTGTAATTGAACAACAACAATATTCTGTAAAGACCAGCGATATTATATCAGCACTTAAAGGAACAGTAATACGTTGCAAAGTTAATACAATGGTTCTGTCTTCAGAAACTTCAATAAATCAAACATAACAGAGCGTGTGATGTAAACTAACAGAACATATCAGATTACCGAATAACACTGATAAGAAAACCACGCATAAACCAAAAGTAATAGTACAGGAGCAAGTGTCCTCTAGGGCCGGGCCCTTAGCCTCCAAGGGTACACCACTTGAAGTTATTCCAGACTCAGAGATGAAATAGCAACCAAGTTTGTATTAATGCATAAGACAAAATTACAGTAGATCAGTTCTCAACGAGATTTGATGATCAAAGTTCCAATCTTAAGAGAAATTACATAAAACATAATAGACTCCCTGGGCTAACAATGTTGCCCCTTTTTATAATGGTGAAGGCGGAGATGTCTAGGTGCAAAAATAGTTAAAGCAGCGATCCCTCAGGATCAAAGGATCCTGAGGGATTCGCCGAACCGTTAGTCCTCAGTTATCTCTTTTATTTCTTGCACCAAGACGATATCTCCACTTCCTTTCCAAGGCTGATACGCTTTGATTTGATTTGCCTTGTTTATATACGGTTCCCCGTCAAAGGGATAGCAGTTAACCCAGCCTTGTCTTTTCCTTTGGAATGGCAGTCTTTTGTTTTTCCTTTTTCCTGCATAAGAAAATGACAATTGTCAGTGTTTTTTATCTGCATATTAATCTTACAGGTTTTATTACAATTCCTTATCATCTACCTAGTTCATGATGGAAAAGGTTTGCAAGTTTTAATGAAAAGATGCTAAGATAATCATCAAAAACATACCATCTTTAGTACTCCACACACCCCCCTACTTACCCTTTTTCATGCCCTCATGAAAACATTATAGTTGACATGTAAGGCACTAAGAGAGTAGGCTGGAGATGGAATCTCATGTGGAGGTCTACAACCATGATGCATAACTAGGTGTTCAAAGAAATGGCCTGTTTGACCCTCAGGCATCTCATACAGGACTTGGTATCCAGGTGCAGGGTGCTAAATAATTGGACTCCGAAACCTATATCCTAACCAGGATGGCCCGCGCTCAAAATGAATTCGCCATAGAGGTGCAAGTGGTTGGCGCCTAACTTAAAATTTTCGTACTTAAATGGTTCCCTGAGTTGGATATTCGGATTAGAGATCTGATATCGAAATTTAGCCACATCAATGGCAAGGTATTTAATAGTGAAAAAGTATTCGATTCCCTGTCGATTGACTGCTGTATGAATGGGTCCTAATGCTTCAATTACACCTGGAGTCTTCATGAGGTTCCTACGTTCTCTCCACAACTGTACTGGATCCCTAGGCTCCGCTCTTACCCACAAGTCTAATCTGTTTTCTTGCCTTTGAAAAGAATTATAGGCTTTAAGCCATTTAATTTGATTAACCCCAAATGAAATAAATGCCTGTAATTGGATATCCCCAAAAAAAGGGCCGGGGTTCAGCTCCTAGTCTAATACAAGGTTATGCAAATAAAACTCACACAGTAATCTTTGAACTTTTACCCCGTAGTGCTTACAGCAGTTTATAAAATCATCGATGGTATTAATTTGTATAGGAGCACCTGCTTTAACAACCTTTATTTTCAATTGCAAATATCGTTCCATTAAAAACAAGGCATAATTCTTAGTAGGGGCTCTACATGCTAGGACGTCATTGTACAAAGAACATAAGGTATCCATCTGCTTGATAACTATATCTAACCTACGAGTTACCTTCACGACTTTTTCTTCTTCCCTTCGCCACCCTTCAAAGGCCTGGCTTTTGGATAGATTGACGTTCCTTAGCTGTTGCTGTAGCTCTTCATACCTTTCTCGAGGGACCGTTTGCTCTATGAGCTTTTCTACTGCTTGCTGAGCTTGCATCAAACCCTCTCGTAGGGTTACCATTCTCGGATCACTTTCCCATACAGTGGTGGAGACCGGGAGATTTACCTGAATTTTCCTATTGCGTTGTCTTGCGTTCATGGCCCGTATTTCTCCCGAGGGTTGTGCCTCCATTTGAATTTCTTTATCGCAAGTCAATATATCATCCGTTTGTATTTCAACATGGGTAACAATCAACTACTGTTCCTTTTGATTTTGAACAACAGACTGCTCCTCAACAACATTTGGAACAACAGCCTGCTTTTCGACAGGGTTTTGAACAACAGGATGGACTCTGGTCCTCTGATCCTTTGTCTTGAGGGGTTTTGCTGGAGTAGTTGCATGTTTCCCTCCCGAAGTCCTTTTTACCCTTTTCCTTGCTTTCAAAATCCTGATTTGCTGTCGAAGCTGAACTATTACATTCAATAGTCTTTGCTATTCTTTCCGTAATTTCTTAATTTCCTCAATTTCCTTAGAAGGAATAGAAGACTATTCACTACGGCCTAGACTATGATCTAGATCAATTCCATGATTTTCTCTTTGGGGTGCTTCTTTGTTGCTCTGCTCTGGTTGCTCCGGGGCAAGAACCCTAGCTGGTTCTGTTATTTCTTGGGTGACTTCCTTTTCTGCCTCCCCTTCTTCCGGAATTTCTTCTAGTGTCGTCTGGCTAGGAACGGATTGTTCCTGTTCTGCATCACTTCTCTCTCCTGTCACATTTTCATCATGAACAGGCTGACTCTCCTCTTCTACCTCCTCGACATGTAATTCTTCAGGTGCATTTCTATCCTGAGCAGAGTGTTCTTTTGGTTCTTCTTCAGCATGGAGATTTGGTGGGCTGGAAGGTTGGCCATATTCGCCCATATTGGTCAAAATTTTGGCCAATTCATCTTCTCTCAATGGATTCTACAATGTGCTTCCTTCCTGCTGTTCCGTTTTCTCCTCCTGCTCAGGTTGCTCGGTTTCTTCCTCCATTTCTCCTTCCTCATTTTCCTGCATTTCTCCTTCCTCATTTTCCTGCATTTCTCCTTCTAATCATGGGGGTTGCTCATCCCCTGAATCGTTTATCTCTACAGGTTGGCTGGTATCTCCTTGGGAATTTTCCAGCCTCCCTTTTAGCCGTGCTAGTCGGACCGATTTCCTTCGTTTTTTTGGATGCTCAGGTGTACTGGTGGCATGTTTACGTTTTGGGGATGGTGTGGTCAATCCTCCATCTATCATGGAAATTAGCTCTTCCCAGCTGCTCTGCTGCTGGGTAAGGCTATGGCTAACTATTAACTGTATCAACCCATGATGACTAACAACTGATTCTACATGCTGTGCCTTTTTCATGCTCCGTGCAACATCATGAAGTAATGAATTAAAAAATGCAGGTAAATTTACAGAGCATTTTTGCTTTAATACAGCTAAAAGTTTAAGGTGTCGTGGTCTTACCATGTCTTTTCTTCCTTCACAGGTGATGTAGCTTTGAATGGTCTTTTCCAATTCCGCCCATGGTTCTCCTAATGCTGCTGGAAGAACCCCCTTTCCTCTAATTGTCAGGCTCTGGCCTTCCTCCTGGAAGGTTTCTATGATCTTCTACAGTCTCTCCTTCTTTAACGTCCATACAGGTCCAGTGGATGGTAGTCCCAAGACCCCTGCGATTATGTCATCCATGACTGCTATGTGTCTCCCACTCACTGTGGAGTGATTCTCTTGCAAGTTCTGCAAGAATTCAATTGCTACAATCTCGTTGGATTCCTGTAAGCGATTGAGATAAGTTAAACACCCTCCTCTTGTCAGGATTTCCCGTGCAGCATCAGAGACTGTTAACACCTGTGGTTCTCTCCGAATCAATCTTCCTCCCATGTTTATGGTTTCGCTGTAAAATCTCAGAATTTGACAATGGAACAACAACTATTAAAACACAGAGGCTGACAGACGTAGGACTCGTTCAAAATCTAAAGGGCTTTACTAATGCCGCAGAGCATACTATGGAAATGGCTTAGGAACAGCAAGCCATGCAAAAATAAAAAATAGTATACTGTTGAGCCGTGCTATTGCCAAGTACGAAATTTCTCGAATAGCGATCTGACACGTAATCCAGGGAATGATGAGGTTAACCTCCCCCCTCCCCGCAATGTGATAGGCAGTCCCAGTCGTCAAATAAAGGAGCGGCGTGCCATTCTGTTTTGAAGCAGAGTCATAAAGGAATAGCGTATGGCAATATGCCATGTTTACAAAAGTAGCAGATTACCGAAATCGAGGTGTAAGTCAGATCGCTTAATACGTAAGAGACTGTTGTGATATGATGCGAGGCTGGGAGGATAGGACATATGCCATGCATACAGAGTCTCATGCGGTCATTGTCAATTGGTCTATCATGATTGGTGATAATAGATTTACATGCGTTGTATGGTTTGGGAAATAATATACATTCTTCTTATGTGATTTATTATAAGGTATAAGAAACAGAAGGGTGCTGATAACTACCTATTGGTGTAAATAATGTGACTTCAATACCATTAACAGTGCTTTGCTACCAACAGGTGTCCATAACCTTGACAGAGTTGTTTATTTCACCCATGGAACCATGATCCTTTGTGTATGCTTAGGAAATGTTGTGCGACGTCAAAATGTAAGCCATTATGCTGTCTTGGTGACCAGTTAGCCATAATGCCATTCACGAGGGAGGAGCGAAAGGTGGGCAGGCCGGCTCGTGATGAGACCTCTTGTCCCAAGGGTTCTTTATTTGATATACCTTTTGGACCATATCCCTGGTGTGGTGGCCATAGTGAGAATGCCACTTCACTTTCTTCCTCATGATCCTGGTAGGCTGGCACTTGATGAGACCCCCTATCCTGCATTTGACAACTTATATAAACAAGTCATTAAGACATCATTGTTTGCTCTTTTTTTCCCCTTTTTCATAAAGTACTTTCCTATTTATACGCAAAGGGTGGTTCAACACTCCTTAAGAGTAGGAATGGTGGAAGAAGTCTTAACATCTCAATAGGAAGATATAAACCCTTTGATCTTATTCCTGAATAATAATCAAAAGAGGATTAAAAGGAACCAACATGATAAAGATAACCAATCAGAGCAAAGTTAGTGGAACAATGACAGCAAAAGATAATGGGTAAGAGTGTCCTTCCCTCTGTCTTCTTACCAATTCAGAGTAATTTCTTATAAAAACAACGATTTTATAATTCACCGATTTCAGTATGTTGTGATTTTGTATCCATTGCATAAGTGCATAGCTGTATTCCAAAAGACTTGAAAGAACAAGAATAGTAAGCATCCTTAATTTAGAATAGCAAGGGGAGCAAGCATAAGTAAAAGGAATACGAGGATGTTGCTGTTTCAAAAAGGAAGAGCAAAAGAATACAAGCGACGTTCCTTTTGGAAAAAGGAAGAGTAGAAAGCACAAATGCCGTTCCTTTGGAAAAGGAACAGCAAAGAATCCAGAAACCCAAATGTCGTTCCTTTGGAAAAGGAACAGCAAAAATCGAAAATGTTGTTCCTTTGGAAAAGGAACAATAGAACACACAAATACCGTTCCTTTGAAAAGGAACAGAAAAAATCGAAAATGTTGTTCCTTTGGAAAAGGAACAGCAAAAATCGAAAATGTTGTTCCTTTGGAAAAGGAACAGCTGAACACACAAATGATGTTTCTTTGGAAAAGGAACAACAAAAACCGAAAATGTTGTTCCTTTGGAAAAGGAACAACAGAACACACAAATGTCGTTCCTTTGGAAAAGGAACATCAAAAATCGAAAATGCTATTCCTTTGGAAAAGGAACAGCAGAACACACAAATTTCGTTCCTTTGGAAAAGGAACAACAAAAATAAAAAATGTTGTTCCTTTGGAAAAGGAACAACAGAACACACAAATGTCATTCCTTTGGAAAAGGAACAACAAAAATCGAAAATGCTGTTCCTTTTCCAAAGGAACAGTAGAACACACAAATGTCGTTCCTTTGGAAAAGGAACAACAAAAATCGAAAGTGCTATTCCTTTGGAAAAGGAACAACAGAAAGCAAAAGTGTTGGTCCTTTGGAAAAGGAATAGCAGAAAGCACAAAGTAAAGAAAAAGAACAAACTTAAAGAAAAATGAACGACTGTCCAAAAGGTGCTGTTCCTTTGAAAAAAGAACAGCAAGACGGAAATGCTGTCCCTTTGAGAAAGGGAATCAGTAGAAAATAATAAAATTGCCACTGCTCGGAAAAGTAACAGCAAGGTGTTAATACATAAATAATTCAACAAAACAAATAAATTATGTACAAAGTGTAAAAAGAAATAAATGACTTAATGAATCACAGGTGAGGAAGACCTCTCTCCCTCCCCCACGATTTCCATATCAGAGTCTTGGCGTAGCTGCTGATAGAAGGACTCCCGAGTGAGTGGTTTGCGATAAAAACGAACTCGGTGGCCATTTGCCTTGAAGGAATATCCAGAACCGTCAATAGTGATTAGAGTAAGAGTACCATTGTCATGTACCTTCTAGATTTCGTATGGTCCCAACCAACGAGTCTGGAGTTTCCCGGGAAAGTCCTGAAACCTGGAATCGTACAAAAGTGCCCAGTCTCCTTCATGGAAGACTTTATTTTTAATGAGAGCATCATGCCATTTAGCTCGCTGCTGTTGGATCAGTGCAGTGTTTTGGAGTGCAGAGAGCCTGATTTCATCGAGCTCATTGATCTGCTGTAATCGATTAATCTGTGCCTCAACTAGATCTAAGCCAACTTCCTGTGCTATTTTAAATGTTTGGATTTCGAATTCTATGGGAAAAATGGGTTGCTTTCCAAACACTAATTGATAAGGTGAGTAACCAATGGTACTTCTCCATGTTGTTCTGTAAGCCCACAGTGCTTCTAGTAGTTTGGCGGCCCAATCATGTCTATGTGACACAATGGTTTTTGTTAGGATTGCTTCTATTATTTTATTGCTGCTTTCTACCTAACCATTTGCCTGTGGGTGGTATGGAGTAGTGATTTTATGCTGGACATGATAGTTTTTTAGTGTTGCAGCTATTTTGTTCCCAGCGAACTGTGGTCCACCGTCTGTAATTATATCTCTTGGAAGGCCATAACGCACAAATATATGGAACAAGAAATGTATGACAGAATCTTCTATAGCTCTCGGCAATGCCTTTGCTTTAACCCATTTGGTGACATATTCTGTTGCCACCAAAATATATGTTTTCTGGTTCAAGGGTGGGTTAATTGGTCCAAAGAAATCAAGGGCCCATCGTTCGAATTTTTCAATGACTAGCTGTGGGTTTAGGGGCATCTCATCGGACTGACCAGGGCGTCCTGCTCTCTGGCAACTGTCACAAGCTTGGACGAATTTCTTTGCATCTTTGAAAATTGTAGGCCAATAATACCCTGTTTGCAGCACCTTATGTCTAGTTCTGCGATCGGCGAAATGTCCGCCACATGGTCTGTCATGGCAGGCTTTTAAAATGTCAAAGATTTCATCCTCCCGAATGCATCTTCTGATATGCATATCTGCCCTTGTGTGGAATAGGTAGCCTCCAACCCAAGAGAATCGAGCACTCCGCTGAACAATGTGTTTCCACTCATTAGGGGTTAGATGTTTCGGTAGTTTACCTACTGCTAGGTAATTGGCAACATCATCATACCAGGGTGTTTTAACAGCAACAACAAACAGATGCTCATCTGGAAATTGATCTTCAAATGTTGCTGCATCAATTGGCTTTGGCATTCTTGAGAGAAAATCGGCTACAGGATTTTCTCTTCCAGGTCGATCCTTGATTGTAATATCAAATTCCTGCAATAAAATCAACCATCTAGTTATTCTGCCATTCGTGATCGACTTGTTTGCTAAATATTTTATGGCAGAATGATCTGCATACAAGATAACAGGATATCCAGTAATGTAATGTCTGAACTTATTGACAACATGTATTACAACTAGAAATTCTTTTTCAGTAACAGTGTAATTTAGTTTAGCAGGGGATAAATTTTTGCTAATATAATAAATTGCATATGGTTTTTTATCCTCTTCCTGCCCAAGGACTGCTCCAATGGCTGTATCTGAGGCATCTGATGATATCTGAAATGGAAAATCCCAATTTGGTCCTTGAAGGACTGGGGCTGTGGACACAAGCTTCTTCAGATCCTGAAAATCACGTTCACATTTTTCTGTCCAAAGAAAATCAACATTACCTGTTAGTGCATACAAAGGTGCAACAATATGCGAAAAATGTTCTATAAACCTCCTATAATAACCAGAAAATCCAAGAAAACTGCGTACCTCCGTTTGAGTGGTAGGAGTGGGAATAAGCAAAATTATTTGTATTTTGGCTGGGTCTACCTGAATGCCAGCTGTTGAAATATAGTGTCCTAGAATAGGTCCTTCAGTCATCATCATATAGCATTTTTCATGGCTTAAACAAAGCCTGGTAGCAATGGAGCGTTGTAGGACTTTTTCCAGTGTATCCAATGCTAGATCGAAATCATCTTCGTATGGTGTAAAGTCATCCATGTATACTTCAAGTCCTTCATTTATTAAGTCTGCAAAAGTGCTGAGAATAGCCCTTTGGAATGTGGCAGGAGCATTGCAAAATCCAAAAGGTAGAACTCTGTAGGCAAATGTTCCCCAAGGACTAGTAAAAGTGGTTTTGTCTTGGTCTTCAGGGGCAATCTGAATCTGATTGTATCCACTGAAGCCATCTAGGAAAGAAAAGAATTTCTTTCCTGCCAAAGTGTCTAATACTTGATCAATGAATGGGAGAGGGAAGTGGTCTTTTTGTGTTGCTTTATTTAGTTCTCTGTAGTCCACAAAAATTCTCCATTTCCCATTCTTTTTTGGTACCACCACAAGCGGAGAGACCCATTTACTATTGGAGAGAGGATAGATGAAATTGAAATCTAAAAGTTTTTGAAGTTTAGCTTTTACCACATCTTTTAGATGAGGATTAAGTCTCCTTTGAGGCTGGCCAACAGGTATCACATCTTTTTCTATATAAATGTGGTGTGTACATAATTTGGGGTCAATCCCTTTCATATCAAGGTAGTCCCATGCAAATGCTTCTTTATATTTCCTCAACAAATGGATGAGCTTCGTTTCTTGTTCGGAGGTAAGGTTGGCATTAACGTTTAAGGTTTTTCCGAGTTCGATTTCCACAATTTTACTATTTGCAATAGAGGTAATAGGTATTGTTTGATCATGCGTATCTTTAAGAGGATCTTATTCTAATTCGTTATCGAATGCTGCCTCTATCATGTGACATTGTGTGTGGGATCTGAGTTCAGTTTGACTAATAAAATTATTAATGGCATCATCTTTTGTTTGGTCTTTGAAGTCAAGTGACTCTTGTATAGTTAATGGAGATCTAATGTTATCAGTATGGTATGATACATGGTGCTTATTAGTTTTGATTATTGTGACACTCGGCTGTGCTGGAGGATATAAAGCTAAGTTCTTGATACTTGCCCCTCTCGTTATGGTCATATTGCCTCGTTGGCAGCCAATATAGGTATCGACAGTTGCAAGCCAAGGTCTACCTAAAATCAATGGGTGTCCATCAAGTCGGCTTTTGGGATTTATTATCAGAAAATCGGTCGGATATTCCCAGGAGTCAACAGATACCATGACATCATGTAGTGTGCCCTCTGGCCTAACAACAAATCATTCAGCCAGTTCTAGTAAGGTAGAGGTGGGTTCTATAGATGTAATGCCTAGATTTTGGCAAGTAGTTGTTAAGATGTTGATTACAACTCCTAGATCAACTAAGGCATAGGGGAAGGTTTGACCGTAAATTTGTACGGTGACTGTTGGATTTCCTAGGTCTTTGTATTTAATGGGTGTTTCTTTTCCTGATAATAAGTTAGATAGAGTGCCAACTACTTGGACTCTTGGATTGTTTGCTAAATTCCTCCTTGGTTTCTTTACACACAATTCTTTGATAGTCTTTGCATATATCGAAATGTTTTGAATGGCTTGGAGGAATGGAATTTTTATGTACAAATTTTGTAATTATCCCAGAATGTCAAAATCAGGATATTGTGTATGTCGAGGTATGATTAATCATTCTGGGAATGGGGGAGAGGATGTGGTTGCTTGGTTATGAGTTTGTTGTTTGTTCACATCTTCTTCTTGTGACAGTTGTTGTCTGGGTAACTGATTTTCAACATGGGTTGTCTTATCTTCCACAGTTTCAATAATACGCCCAGATCTTAGCTGAAGATCATTACACTCCCTCAGATCGGCTCCTATTTCTGATGTTTCTACTATTTGGACAGATTGGACCATTCTTTTATTTGGATTAGGGTTGGGTTGGGCTGGGAGTTGCGGTCTCAGATTAGACTGGGGATTTTGTTGTAAGGCTGGCAGTGTAGGTTAAGGGAGCGGAATGGTTCCTACTGGCTGATGCATCGGTCTTTTCCAGTTTGTCTGCCAGGCTGAACTTTGTGAAGTAGGGGGAGTCCATTGTGTTGGGTATGCGTTACTTTGCCAATATGGTGGGGCATAGGGAAAATTTGGCCAACTAGATTGGCTTGCCTGATTCGGCCACGGGGTTGATGAAGGAAACGACTGTGGTGACCAATTTGGAAATGGGGGTTGAGGTTGATTTTGCCACATATTATATTGTTGAGCATTATACTGTGGAGACTGAAAAGAAGAAGTTGGGTCCGAAAACATACCAGACTATCGCGGCTGCCACTGACGACATTGGTTGAGTAGATACACCGATTCTGGCTCTTCTTCTGCTTCCTTATATACTACTTTTAATCCGGGAAGTGAGGGACAACTTTCCGTAAGGTGATCTTTTGTGCAAATGGCACATGTTTGGACTACATCTAGTGGACACTCCTTATGGCTATGTTTCTTCCTGCATCGGGAACAAAAGATTACCAAATGCTGTTTTGCCTCCATTTACTTTTGTTTGGCCTGCATAATATCAAGTTGTGTAGTTAGTGTCCCTAGTATATCAGTTTTAAAAATTTCCAATAAATTTCCAATTTCTGCACGCATTACTCCTTCTGTCGAAATTTTATTATCTCTTACAAACCGATCATGTTCTGCCGGTTTTAATCTTGTGCTGCCTCTCGAGCTCCTGATACATAAATCAATAATGTCAGCAAAATTTTCCTGATAAATATCTTCTTTTCCCATAATGTTTAATGTTTCAATCCATTTTTCCTTCATGCCCCTAATTAATGCTGTTTTCAACACATTATCAGGTAAAGGTAGTGATGCATAAGGATATCTTTGAAGATTATACTGAAAACGTTCCACATACTCCTCTAATGTTTCATTTGGTCTAACTACCATCTGGAATATTTCGTCCTTCAATTCTCTAGACCTGCAATAGTCCTGATATTTTTTTAGAAAAGATTCTTTCATTTGATCGCAGTTATTTATAACCCCGCCACCTAATCCCATAAACCATCTTAAGGCAGCCCCTTTTAATGTAGAGGGAAATAATTTCAGTTTCTGAGGGTCGGTGGTGTAATCATATCCCTTACGCAGCACATCGAACTCAAATAGAAATGCATCTGGATCTTCTGATGTAAGACCATGGAATGTAGGGATATGTTGAAGAGGGATTGCTTTCATAGGCACATTTGCTGCAGTATCCACTATGGGGTATTGTAATGTAGAGGTTTGGGTGTTTGGCTGGTTTTGAGCCATTTGGTCGAATATATGCCAATAACCTTCTGGGATATCTAGGAGGGTATTCCTAGGTTGAGAGGGAATGGCTTTAACAGGAATGGTTTTAATAGCGCTTCCTCTATCTGGGATAATGAGAGTGCCTAATGTCTGAGGATATTGAGTTTCTTCAAAAATGATTTTTGCAGTACTTCCCTTATCTGTGTTGTTCAATGGCTGAGTTGTCCCAAGAGGAGACCTCAGTTCCTCAGTTTCCCCTGTCTCTCCTCCTCCTTCACAAAGATTGCTGAAATTCCCTTCTTGCAATAGTTATGGAGTAGAATTTTCAATTTCTTGAAATTCCTGCTCTTCAGTTTGACTATGCACCTCAACAAAGGCTACAAATGGTGATCCTGTGGCCTGAAGGGAACTAGTAGGCTGTCTACAAATAACTTTTCTGGGTCCTACTGAAGGCTGAGATTCTGCTTTCTTGAAGATTTCGTTTATGAAGGTTGATCGGCCAAGGGTCACTGGCCCCTTAGCTTTTTCTGGCTTGGGTAGAGGTTTGGAATTCTTTTCTGGTTTTTTCTGCTTAGTCATGTACACAAATCAACTGCTAGGTTCTTCCCAAACAAAACAACAACAAATCTATAGGAAAGCGGGCAGGGGAGTAGGGCTGTTACATGCTCCACACGTAGGTTAAAACCCAATTCTTCCCTAGCAGTTTCTTACACTACTCTGAAAAGAAACAAATGGCTACACTCTTTCCCCGGCAACGGTGCCAAAATGTCGAGCTATAAAAGGGTCTCTTTCACCTTTAATTACATCACATTAGTTTGTCAATCTAGGAATGTTTTGTTATTTCAAAGAGTGTCTCAGTTTGAGGCTATCATTTTCCAGAGTAGTGCTAGTAGTGCAGTGCTCAAAAATACAAGAGTAAATGGATGCTTGTTTACAACAAACTACTTTGAAAGACTAAACCACACATTCAGAAAACTAAGCAATTTATCAGTCAAGGGTTCAGTAGTAGTAACTCGTCCCTTTGTAAACTGATGGGGTCAAAAGAAATCAGAAAACAGATCGTGGATCTGGGGTCCAGACAGTAAATTTCAACGCTCGCTACAGTCTTAGATCGTTCTTCACACCAAAATAACAATAACGCAAATGACATGAAATGGAACGATAGATAAGAAATAGAATAGCAAATAAGAAATAGAACAACAAACCTGAAATGGAACAGCAAACAGGAAACTATAACAACAATTGAGTCTAACAAGCAACAACACCTTAGTCTACAAGATCAACTGCAATAATCGTGTCCTACAGGAATCAAATGGCAATCCTTCACTTTTAAGGAAAAATTGAACAACACAAAAAAATGGAACAACACTGATTAATAATTATTATAGAACATTGTTTGAAAGCCACTCATACATGCACACGACACACCTTATTAGTAATCTGATCTTGGTAATCTAGTTATCAATCTTAGTTATAAAGAATACGACTTTATTTCAGAATGGAACATCAATGTCTATAGATTCAACAATCGCAAAGAACATAATCCCTAAGATGAGTTCAGTAATAGCAATGAAATAAGTGTACACACAAAGACTCTGTAATTGAACAGCAACAATATTCTGTAAAGACCAACAATATTATATCAGCGCTTAAAGGAACAGTAATACGTTGCAAAGTTAATACAATGGTTTTGTCCTTGGAAAATTCAATAAATCAAACATAATAGAGCGTGTGATGTAAACTAATAGAACATATCAAATTACCGAATAACGCTGATAAGCAAACCACGCATAAACCAAAAGTAATAGTATAGAAGCAAGTGTCCTCCAGGGTCGGGCCCTTAGCCACCAGGGGTACACCGCTTGGAGTTATTCCAGACTCAGAGATGAAATAGCAACCAAGTTTGTATTAATGCATAAGACATAATTACAGTAGATCAGTTCTCAACGAGACTCGATGATCAAAGTTCCAATATTAAGAGAAATTACATAAAACATAACAGACTCCCTGGGCTAGCAGTGCTGCCCCTTTTTATAATGGTGAAGGCGGAGATGTCTAGGTGCAAAAATAGTTAAAGCAACGATCCCTTAGGATCAAAGGATCCTGAGGGATTCGCGCCGAACCATTAGTCCTTAGTTATCTCTTTCTTTCTTGCACCGAGCCGATATCTCCACTTCCTTTCCAAGGCTGATATGCTTTGATTTGATTTGCCTTTTTTGCATACGGTTCCCCGTCAAAGGGACAACGATTAACCTGGCCTTTTCCTTTCCTTTGGAACATCGGTCTTTCATTTTTCCTTTTTCCTGCATAAGAAAATGACAATTGTCAGTGTTTTTGATCTGCATATTAATCTTATAGGTTTTATTACAATTCCTTATCATCTACCTAGTTCATGATGGAAAAGGTTTTCAAGTTTTAATGAAAAGATGCTGAGATAATCATCAAAAACATACCTTCTTTAGTACTCCACACCAGGAAGAATACCACTCACAACTATAAAGATGGAAGTGTTGTTGCCCCTAGTCTTCCAGAACCTATAAGGTTGACACCACAACAATTGGAAGAAAAAAGAGCAAAAGGGCTTTGTTACAGTTGTGATAGCAAATACACTAAAGGTCATAAGTGTGCTGAGAAGAAATTATTCTACATATATTGTGAAGAGGAAGAAGAAAAGGAGCAAGAAAGGTCAAAAGAAGAGGATATACTCCAGGAACAAAGCCTAGATAAAGAAGAAATGAATCCGACCATATCTTGTAATGCATTGGCTGGAATTACCACTCCTCAAACCATCAAGATAGAAGGACAAATCAAGAAGAAAAGGTAATAGTGTTGATTGATTCAAGAAGTACCCACAATTTTATTCATTGTAAGATAGCAAAAGAATTGAATTGCTTCCTATATGCAGCACCAGAGTGTCAAGTGATGGTTGCAAATGGAGGAACGATAAATTTCTCTAGAAAGTGCCAAAATATCAAGCTATCCATGGGAGAATATGTATTGACTAGCCTAATGCTTTCCATTCCAATGGGAGGTGTTGATGTTGTACTAGGAGTCCAATGGCTACAAGCCTTGGGTACAATAGCTTTTAATTTTCAAGAACTTTTCATGAAATTTTCTACGGAAGGAAAGGAAGTTGAATTAAGGGTATTGTAGGGAAACCGGGAAAGATAATAAGCTCTAACGTTATGACAAAGATTCTAAAAAAGGAACAAAGAGGTGTAATTGCACAATTATGTTCGGTAGATGTTTCCACATCGGAATCATCTATTTCTCCAGATCTCCAAAAAGTCTTGGACAATCATTCCAAGGTATTTGAGACTCCCAAAGGTCTCCCACCTATTCGTGATCATGATCATGCTATTCATCTGATTCCAGGAAGTGTTCTTCCAAACATCAGGCTGTACAGATATCCCTATGCCCAAAAGAGTGAAATTGAACGTACGGTTGTAGAAATGCTAGAGGCTGGTATAATTCAACCTAGTCAAAGTTCTTTCTCTACTCCAGTAGTATTGGTGCACAAGAAGGATGGATCATGGCACATGTGTCCGGATTATAGGGAGCTTAACAAGCTCACTATTAAAGATAAGTTTCCCATTCCGGTCATTGATGAATTACTCGATGAATTGCATGGATCAATTTACTTCACCAAGTTGGATCTTCGTTCAGGATATCATCAAATCAGAATGAAGACTGAAGACATTCCAAAAACAAAATTTAGAACTTATGAGGGTCATTATGAATTTTTGGTCATGCCTTTTGGCCTTACTAAATACACCTTCTACATTTTCAAGGTTTGATGAATTCCATTTTCAAACCCTTCTTAGAAAAATTGTGTTAGTATTTTTTGTTGATATACTAATCTACAACAAGTCTTGGAAGGATCATGTTGAACATGGT